>OY728155.1:879055779-881555779 GCA_963277665.1 Viscum album
GCCCCTTAATTGGGGCCGCTTGAAGACCCGGCCGTGGGAATTAATTCCCCCGGTCTCCACTGCCCGGCCGGCCCGCACTGGCCGGCCGGTTTCGCCACCAAGGACCGGCGACGGCCGGTCCTTCCTTCGCCGACACCGGCGACCCGGTGCCGGCTGCCGGTCATCTTGCTCCGCCGAGGCCCAGAACCGGCCGCGGCCTATGCCATTCGGCACGATGCGACGGCATCGCTTCCCTCCGCCGCGGCCCTGCTCCGGCCGCGACGCCTTTGACTTTCTTCGACGCGACGCGACGACATCTCGTTCTTGGATTTCTTTCCACGGCGCGGCGCGACGGCGACGCGCGTATCTTCCGCAATAAATCTTGTGGTGCAACGACACCACGTTTTCTCGTATCATCCTCAAGATACCATCACAAAAAACAAAGGAGGAGGGTCGGCCCTGTTTGTGCGGTCCGACCCCCTCGCGTTATTCAATAACAAAAAGGGTTTTAATCCACGATTATCACCAAGTTTGTATTCACGAACAATTAAATAAATAAACCCCTACCTCGATTCAGATACGGTGCACGTCAACAACTCGCGGAAGACGAGCGTCGCGGAGGTCGGGCGTCGCGGGGAAAGAACGTCGACTCCATTGTCGTCGAGGTGCGTTCGAAGGGGAAACGTCGTTGGAAGAAGACGTCACGTTCTTCGGTGGAGATGTTCTTCGTTGGAGGTGTTCTTCGCGTTCTTCGTCGATGTTGAAGAAGAAGAAGACTTAACCTTTTCTCTCCCAAGTCTCCACCACAAGAACAACTAACCCCAAAATAAAATAATCCTCCCACTTATTTTATTAACCCAATATAGGTTTTGAATTTCAAGCATTTGAAAATTCAAAACCCATATTTAACTCACTTAAGTTATTAACATAAGATGTTATAAAATTCAGGAGGTGTTAAGTTATCAAAACTTAAATGGGGGGGGGGGTTTAGAGGGGTTAGGAAAGTTAAGGAATTTAAAGAGGTGGGGAGGGGTTTGTGTGGGCCCCACCCTTTCAAATATCCACACATGGGAAGTTGGATGGATGTGGGCCCACCACCAACTTCCCATGGGAGAAGTTAACAACTTAACATGAAATAAAATTGATTTAACAATTTTATTCACTTTTTTAATAAAACCCCAAAAAATTAACTTCTTCTCCCGCACAAACGCAACTACGGTAAAGGTTCCCTTAAGCGATTACCGGCGTTGCGAGTCCATCGGTGCAATCGGATTTCAATTCCGAGCACCGGTTCAAAAGATAGAAATTCTCGCTCGCTCGTTCACTGAACGTACCCGAGCAAAACTTTGGAAATTAATTCCGGGCACACCGGGCCTCAGAATCAGGCGCCGTCAGAAACTGCGTTCTTGTAAAATTCCAAAGAAAATTAAGAAAAAAAATTTCCTTGAAATTTCCAGGTCTTTACATTCAAATTCAATAATTTAAATATATATCACCCCATCAAATTATCATTTTTTGAAAACCCCATATTTTACACCAATAATTCAATAAAATAATATTTTTCATATCCAATATTTGTTATACTATTAATTCAACAAGGGTCATTAGTGAGAGATACCCTGAGTGGGGGGTGAATTAGGGTATGAAACTCATTCTAACATAAATGCTCAATCCTCAAACTTTAATTGTTCGAGATGATCTTGACCTCATTGTTAGTAGGGTCATACTTATGTTCTTCTTTCAATGATGATCTGATTTCTATTTCCCTTTTATTTTACTTTAAATAGATTGATCAATGGTGGATCAACCCACACTAAACAATTTATGTCTTGAGAAATATAAAAAAAACAAATAAACTACACATAAAAATTTACATGGTTACCCTATACTAGGAAAATATAAGGAGAATACAATGATAATGTTTCAATGTATTAGGATCCACCAAACTCACTAATTAGTGGTGGGTTTAGTCTAAGACACTCCAAGACTCAGGTCACTACCTTAAAAATGATTTAGGGATAGTTCACTACCTACGTAATCCCACTCCCTCACTCCCCTCTCTTGCTTACAAAATCATGAATGAAATTTTTTTTGAAACACACACCAACTCAAAAGGAAATTAAATTAGTTGTTGATGCATTTAGTATAGAAAGGTTCCCCTTGACATCCAAGTGTTGATCCTTCACAGACTGATTTCGAACATCACTTTAACAATAACATCACCTTACATGAGTCTTCATGGAAAACTATATTCTTTATTTGGAATTATATTAAAAGAGTTCCAATTAATTATTTTATTTCTTGTCCTCAATGATTTTTGGGACACCTCTATTACAAAACTAGATATATCCATGATGCTATATTTATGAACAAAAATAATCTCTATTATTTATGGAGATAGATATATCAATAATTCCCTTTTGGAAATTCCTAAAGAAATTCTCAACGTTTCCCTCATCAAAGATATTCAATTTTCCATGCGTACGAAGGAAAAAACAATCCATTAACCACCTTCAAATATGTGTCAATTTTTTAATGAATTATAAAATTTACCTTATAAAATAAAGGATATTAAAAATATAGAAACCCAAAAACTCATCTTCTTTATTCCATGAGACCTAACACCACAATATGATGCTCAACTCATTTAGGAACCAAAAACCGGAGCTCATTCCTTCATAAACACCTCCACACTGTTAGATTCTCCTTTGAAACATATAATTAGAAACCTATAGATTTTATGGATTGTACACAAAAAACACATCATAGATTAAACATCCGGATACCCCATGAAATTAGTGGGGATAAATAGAAGTGACCACATTATGAAATATTTGTATAAATAAGAAGAAATAGAATCAAATTTTTGAATTATTTTTCACAAGGATAATTTATCTAATCTTGAAAGGGAGGTAGCATTACTAGGGTATTCCCTTAACAAATACCAAGCTGAACTACCACATGTGAGGCCTGAATGAAATAATTTATAGGATATGTTCAGGTTTAAAAAATTTACCTCAACTTCCATGGTATCTGAGTTTCCATGCATGAAAACCATCACCACTTATCTTACACATATATCTCATGTAGAAGTTTTGATAGCGATTTTTATGTAGAAGTCATGATGTTGTAAATATTTAATTTAATAGATTTTATATTAGAAAATGAATTTTTTACATTTCTTATTTCCATAATATTTAATTTTAAATAATTAATTAATCTAAAAAATAATTATTTTTCTGAATATAATAGTATAAATAAAATTTAGTTGATAATTATTAAAAAAATTATTAAAATTAGACATTAGGAATTCAATCATTTGTGATCCATTTTATGAGGAATTGTAATTCTTAGCTATATGATGTATTTTGAAATAAAAAACTAAATTGAAATTTTTTAAAATATTATTATGATAAAATGTTTCAATGTAATAAAATACATTATCACTTATTTAATTGTTGATTGACATGGAATAAAATTGAGATCCTGTTAGGTTTTGAAGAAGTCATTTCTCAATAATAATATTTTTTATTATATGATTCCATTTAAAAGAAAATTTAATAAATTTTATAATTTGAATTTTTAAAAATTAACATCATCTTTGGTTTCATAATGAAAATAATATCTTACGATGGTTTTTTATGTTTTTAGGGAAAGAATACGTTTTTGGGGATTAATAGAAAATACCATTTTTATAAAAATGATAACTTTTATAAAATCATTAAGATAAATTATAGAATTATAAATTTATATATTTTTTTATAAGTTAATTTATAAATTAAAATTATACATTTAAAACTTATTTTTAATTTAGAAACATATTTTTGACATTTGGGATTCATGTAATATTTTAATTCAAAAAAACTTTTATGGACATTGCTTTTAATTAAATATTCACATGGTGGATTTCATTTTTGGATTTATTTAAAAAACTAAATGAAGGTTATTGATTTTTTAATAAAATAATTAATTTCATTAAAATCAATTACATTTATAATTTTATCCAAAACATAGTTTTTATGCTTATAAACAAATTTTTTCTAAAAAATTGGCAGTTAAGAATTTTGTTCAATAATATTAAAATTAAATTTTATAACCCTTTAAATTTTTTATTGGATAAAATTATTTCATATATTAAATCTTCATTTTTAAATTATGTGATAATTTAAATATTAATTGTTTTCTTTAAAATAAATTACCAAGGTAAAATTGAATGGTTGCGGTAAAAGCAAGTTAAAAAAATAACATTAAGAAGAAAATGCCAAAAATTAATCAAAATTTTTTTAAAAAAATTAATTGAATAGTTTTATAAGCCCAAATATCATAAAAACATCATTATTATTAATTTTTTCACACACATGCCTTGAATAATGAATTTAACTTTTTTATTATTAGAAAAATGTCGTTACCCTCTCTTATAAAAGGGGACTTCCACCACCATTTTAAATACACTATAAAATTAAATTTCCTCTTGAAATAATACCCATTTTACTTTACCTATATCCCTATACAATGTTTCTCATCCCCTATATCAAATTAAAATCCATAAACCCTCAATTTCTAAGAGGTTTTCCAAGGATGGTTCATATTATCAATGTGAGTAAGAGTCGCTACGTAACTTTTTCTTCTTTTATACCCATCTCTTACAAAAATATTTTACCCTTCCTAATATAATGTCATAAATATATATAAATAAATATTAATATATTAATGGTATAACCGTTATCCACCTTCCACTTAGAGAAATGAGAATGGTATTCGTACGTACATGTAGACTACCTCCACTACAAAGTGATGTATTATTTTTTTCATAACTTCATTACAGGGAATGTTATAAAAGGTTATTTAATGAATAAATATTTTATTTATAACATGTATAATATTTTGATACGTTAAAGCATTTTTATCCTTCTCTTTATATTATGAAAAATTAAAAAATCACCTAGATGAATGTATGGGCTACCATCTCGACAAAGCGAACTGTTTAATTTTTCATCACCGCCTCAAATGGAAGGTTATAAAAAAATGTTTTATAAATATATATGTTATTGAGGAGTAATATTTTAAATGAATAATATTATGGATGTATAAAACTAGGATAAATTATTATTACAAAGTCACTCATTGATATGGATAAATTACACGAAATGAGCTAATCATGGATTTTATTTTCACAAACCATACCAAGTAATTACATAAGAGAATTGGAGATAATAAATCATTTAAAAAATTATAATATATGTAATAATCTAGGAATAATGGAATTTTTTTCAAATAAAGGGTTCAGACATCTTCATTATGAATCAAATATAAAATAATCTAAATTACTAACATCTGATGATGAAAATAAACATTAATTAACAATTACATGTGTAGTTAATAAGTTTAATTAATGAATAAAAAAGTTAAAGAATATGAATAACTTTATAAAATAAGTTATTACGGTGATTATGTTTATTATAAAGGTAGTTAAATTTCTGTTGGGAAATTCGTGAGCTAAAGCGAAGATTTTTCTCATCTCAATTTTGAGATATGCTATATACTCACAATCTTAATTCTGTATGTTATGTTTATACTTATAGTTACTATATTCTACCACATAATTCATCATATTCATGTAATTTAAAATTTAATATCATGTTATTACATTAAATAGTTTGTAATTTAAAAGTAACTAAATGTTTAAGGGTTTCTTTTCCAATCTCTCTTATTTTTTGTTGGGAATCTTTCTCCTTTAAATCTATATTTTTATTCCCTATAAATCGTTCCATTCTTATTCTAAAATAAAAATATATATTATTTTATGTGGTATTCAAATTTTTATTTACCTCTTATTGAATGGAATTTTTATTAATTTTTTAAGGATATGGGTTTTCATAAATATATTTTCAAATATTATTAATGTTAGTATCATTAATCTTACACTCCATGTTTATGGACATAGCCCTTATTTCTATTCCAAAATTCACTTATTCAATTTATATTTTGGTGAAATGTGTTAAAAGTATTTCTAGTAATATTCATGAAAATGATTTTAAAAAGTTACCTATGACTTCATTTTTGATTAACTTTTAACTTCATGATAAATTATGAAAGGAATACTAAATATCTTCCATACTAATGAAAATTTATACTACATTAATTGTTTTCCATTAAGAAACATCATTATCCATGTGAATTTTTAATGAACTTATAATGGATATTTATATGTATGTTAAGATCCATTAAAGATTCAAATGTTTTACTGCGAACATAATTTAATGATACCATCCACTTTCTTTCTATCAATAACTTATGATCATGTTATTTCATTTATTGACAGTAGAATATTATAACATACATTATATTTATTATTCTAAAATGGGTCATTATTTATTATTAAGGTAAGTTGATCATGAATTGTATTTATATTCCGTTATTTCATATGGTAAATACATTAGACTTATTAAGTAATAGGTGGGGAATATAATGTCCCCTCAATGCATCAGAAGGTCTCATGAGACAAACTGTCTTAAGAATTCAACATCTTCCTTACCTACTTATGTATGATGTCTTAGAATTAGGCCTTGACAAAAAGATTATGATATCTGAAATTATGCATTCTTTCACTATGAAACTAGTTATTTTTTTCCATGAGATTTATTATGTTTTTATGTTATATATTTATAAATTCTTATTTCATGATATTAGTTATATGTAATATTTGATTATTGTTTATCTCTTCAATATTATTCAATCCTTGGTCATTCAATTATAGATTTTATTTTATGTTATCCCTTATTGAGCATAATATCTCGCCCTTGATAATATGATTATGATATCTGCATTTAATGTTGTTAAATATATAGTGATAATAATTTATGTATATAGTCTCCCAAGGATACTAAAATTTGTGATCCAATTTGATGTAATCCCTTGTGTCATATAATAGTGTAATGAAGTAACCTATAACTCGAGGTTACTATCGTCGAGGTTGTTACGATTGGTATCAAAACAAGTTTAATATAAATTCTAGGAACTAGATTTAGGAAAATATAGATTAGAGAACTTAACCTTTTGACATTCTCTAGATATAATTATTATTATAGGAAAATATTTAACATTTTTGTAAATTATATAATGTTAGGTTTCCTAGAAATGAAATCCATTATTGGATATAAAAATTGGATATAGTCTTTGACACGTGTATCTCTCTGGGTTTTTTTAAAATATAAAACTATCCTCAATTTCTTATGCGATATGCATCACCAAACCCAAAAAACAACAATTATTTAAATATGACCATTTTAACCATTCCCTTAAATTTTTGGATATTATTAGTATTAAATAAATTATGATATATATATATATATCGTAAATATGTTTATAAATTCTTAATAAATAAATAATCGATTTTTGGTAATGTCTTTTTGTTCTTCAAAATATGTTTTTATCATAAATGATTTCTTTTTATGAAAAAATATTATAATAATTTAATAGAAAATTTAGCAAATGAACTTTATAAAACTAAGTCCATTTTTTGTATCAAATATCAAAATTAACTTATTGTGAATATTATGGATTTTCAGAAATTATAGATTTTTAAATGAATATGGAAAAATAAATTGTTTATTTAAAAATGTCACTTCTTTTGATAAATTATGTGATATAAAAGACTCGGTATTATTTTAATTTTATTTCAATGTAATGTATGTATTATTTAATAATTTTTGAATAAATTAATTCAATTTATGTTATCTTTCTACCATATTTTAGTATAATATTATTTTTAGTATTAATAACACATTTTTCTAAAAATTGTTTTAATATGCATAAATTTTCTCTATTTTAATTAATTAAAATAACCCATAATGATAAATGATATAAATTAAATGTTTATATTATATATATATTTATTTTTTATTTATGAGTTGAATTTCATATAATGAAGATTACTAGTTATAGAGGTAAAATAAAATTTTATTTTCCTTTAAAAAAATATATTTTTTGAGAAATCACTTTCCATCACGATTATGGGTTTTATATTAAATTAAATTATTCCACCACTATAAATTTATTTTTATAAAATGGATTCCATATTTTTAATAGTAAAAATTAATATTAGGTAATAAGTTTAACTTAATTTTTGAATAATATGAAATGTTATTGTAGTAATAATTAATAATAATGTAAAAATGGAAAATATTTTATTTAAGTGTAAAAATAATTTTAAAAACTAAAAAAAATAACCCTAATAATATGAATATTTATATTTTGTTTTTGTATAATTTTTTTTATTTTTTAACATTATAAATGATTATGTAAACTTTTTGATAAAAATTATATTTGATACGATAAAACAAAAATTGTATTTTCTAAGTAATATGATTTTCAATTTGGATGTTTATTTTGATGAATTAATGAATATTTGAAATGACTGATGTTTTAATAAAATATTATTATCATGTAATATTTATTAAATAAAAAAATCATATAATTTATTTAAAGTCAAATGAAATTTTTAGAAGGGTTAAAAAATGATTATTGTCAAAAAACCCATAATTTCTCAATAGATTTTGATTATTTAAAAATAACAATTCAATTATTTGTAAAATTATTTCAATAAAATGAATATTATTTTTTAATCATAATGTCCAAATTATCCAACAATGAATTGTTTGATAATTTTTTGAGAGTTCAAAATTTTTGGGTACAAATTAAATACTGTATGAATATAAAATGTGTGTTATGACATCATAATCACACAAAAGTGATGTAATAAATAATATAAACGATATACATGACCAAATATACGTCTTCCATTTAAAAAATATGATTTTATTTTTATTTACTAAATTTATTAAGCCTTTATCAATCCTCCAAAACTATTAATATATTTTATGGTTTTAAAATTATCTCATTGTGAGTATGACTCACTTACAAATCCTAAAAGATATTTTTTTTGTTATGATTTCTCTTTTCTTTATGAAATAATGAAAAAATTCCCCTTTATCAGAAAAAATGGGGAAAACCCATGGAATGTTCTGTGTTTTTTGGTGATTTTTTTATATGAAATCCAAAATGTATGTTAGAGAAATAATAAATATTTACCCACTCATTTCCTATATAAACCAACAAAATATCCCATTTCTCTTTACTAAAAATTCTTGGAGAACATACTTACTCTTTCTTTCCCTCTCTGGAGTCCTTCCATTGTGCCCCTAATCCCTCAAGAAGCTCCTCCCAAGCATTTGAATCGACACTCTCTATGTCAGGGGCCTTCCTCTCCCCCTTTCAATTTAAGCACCTTATTTAAAACTTGTCTTCCTCATTTCAATGGGTTATAATTTCAATAATTTATAGAAATCCCATTTCTATCTAATGGATTTTATTTTAGTGATGTATCATTTATCCTCTCTCATTTTTACCTTTACCTGAGTCGTTATGATGATGAAATTTTGTAATGGATTTCTATTTTCTCATTTATATTAAAGCACCTCTTTTATGTTATGATTATTAGTTTAAATTTATATTAGTTTGGGAATGTTTATATACAATCAAATTACTTTAAATTTGGATTTTAAATTATTATATATCCCTTTATCTCTCTTTAATACCTCCCATGATCCTTTTTTACACCCATTACCATACATAATTTTAGTAAGAGATCCCCACCTTCTCTTCATTATTCAAGTTTCTTTATTATCTTATTCTTTATATTCAAAATTAATATTTTTGGGATATGTTTTCTGAGGTCCCTTTTACTATTAATTTTATTTCCAAATTATGATATACACCTTTCTCTCTCATCATACCATTTAATGTATTTTTATGTGACGTTGTTATACTGTCAAAATTCCACCACGATTTTCGATACAAAAATATATTTGTTGTGAATACCCATACCCATTCCCTATCAAGGGTGTTCACGTTTATACGTATATACTTATTGACTTGGGAATTACATGTATCTATTCCAAACTCCATGATCATGCAATAAAATGTGATGATAAATGATTCCATGTTTGATTATCTATGTTGAACACTTAATCCGGAGAATGAAATGAATATTAAGTGTGAAACAAAAATTATATAGAACTCTAATAAATTGGGTAATGTTTAGTATCATGATACATCATGTTTGGATAGGAAGTGAACCAGATTACTCTATGGGACCATTTTTCCATGATGTCTTGACAGTTTTCCATGACCAATGTTTATGATGGAGTGTTTTAATTTATTGCAACATTTCCATATTGCCTTTATGGTTATCATGCTATATCATATCTCATTATTCAGGTTTATGATTCCAACCCTTATTATTCCTCATTGAAGTTCATATTGTCTAACATGTATTACATTCTTTATCTTATACCATTTTTATTCCCTACTGGGCTTTATAGCACACCCCTTTCTTATGTATGTCACATGTTATCCCATTCAGTTTTTAAATATGAAGGAATGTTATAAACATGTTAATGAGGTTTTCAATAAATATTATGTATTCCTTATTTTAATTTGTTAGGTTATTTAGATATATTCGAAATACACTAGAATTTTCGAGAATTCTAGTTTCATTATTTGTACTTTTATGTAATAAATCATTAATTAATTTTTAATAAAGAACACAGTTGTTATAGTTGTTATCAAAGGAAATTTCAGTTATTTTTTAGATTACTTTTAGAAAACTATAGAGAAAGCCTTAGGGATAATATGAAGTATAATAAGACCATCCAAAGTTTTTTTATGTATAGTGTAAGTGGGTTTCAAAAAAATGAATCCATATCTGGATACTACAAGTGAATGTGGTTCAAGAACATATGTGTCTAGGGGTAAAAACTATGACAAGGTGTATCAATCCTAACTCAATGTAACTTGGTACATGACAAAACATCTTATTGTGCACCTGGTTTGACACTCCTAGGGGGTACGCATCGGTAAATTCATTACCTCATTATGTACCATTATTAAGGGAACAAAAATACACCAAAGAGTTTATGTTATCAAATAGATCATGGATAACCTATATTGAAGCCTAAAAATTCATTAGTTAAGGAATAAATTTCATTTATAAATCCCTTTAAGATGATTTCAGAAGAACTGATGGTCTTATCACCCATCAATGATTTATGGTTTCTTTGTAATTGAATTTCTCATTACCATGTTCTCCATCACACTTTATTATCTTTTTGGTTTTAGTTTTATCTTCCATGTCTACGTTTTCACCTCCCACTAATGTTCTCCTACTATGAAACCGAGTTATGTGATAACCATCATACATACCTTTCTATCCTTTCAAGTGGATGTTTCATTAACCATTTGTATGATGTGAGTTTTTAATAAAGATATATTCTCACATGTCAAAAAATTTCATACCAAGTTCATGTTTAAATTAAAAGGACATAAATTATTAAAGGGGGAGAATGTAACACCCAGAGTTTTTTAAAAGGGAAGACTATGTTCAATATTTTAACTGATAGATAACACCAAACACAAAAAAAAGATGATTATTTAAATATGACCATTTTAACCTTTCCATTAATATTTATGTATAGTAGTAGGATTAACTATATTATTATATATATATATCCTAAATATGTTGATAAATGCTTAGACAAAAATTAATCAGTTTTGGGCAATGTACTTTTATTCTTCAAAAAATGTTTTCTTCAAAAATGACTTATCTTTATGAAAAAATATTATAATTATTTTCTTGAACTTTTAAAAAAATGTATCTTTTAAAACAAACTCCATTTTTGGAATCAAAATATCAAAATTTACTTGTTGTGACTATTTGAATTTTTTCAGAATATATAGATTTTTCAGTAGATAGTTAAAAATACTATTTTTATATAAAAAATTCATTTATTTTGATAAATTAAGTGATATAAAAGAATAAATCTTATTTTAATTTGATTTCAATATAACATAAGTATTATTTGGTAAATTTTAATTCAATTAAATAAATTTTAGTCATCATTATACCAGATTTTATTATAAGTTTATTTTTATGATTAATAACGTATTTTTCTAAAAACATTTTTACTATGAATATTTTTATCCATTTGAATTAATTAAGGCAAACCCAAATGAGAAATGATCCAAATGTAATTTTTATATTATATTATATATATATATATATGAATTGAAATTTATATAATGAATATTACTATTTATAGAATTAAAGTAAAATCATCTTTTCCTTAAAAATATGTATTTTTTGGAAAAACCTTTTCCATCATTCTTGTGGGTTTTATATTAAATTCAATTATTCCACCTATATAAATTTATTTTGATAAAATTAATTCCCTATTTTGAATCTTAATAATTAATATTTGGTAATAATTTATAATTAATCATTGAATAATACAAATAATAATTAGTGTAAATATTGATTACCATGGTAAAAGGAAAATTGGTTAGCTAATTGTAAAAAAATTAAAAAAAGACTATAATTAAAGAAACCCTAATATTATGAATATTTATATTTTCATTTAATTTAAATTTTTATTGTTTTTTTACTAACAATGGTATAATCATTTTGATAAAAATTATATTTGACATGATAAAACACAAATTATACTTTAAAGTAATATGAATTTTATTTAAGATGTTTATTTTGATGAATTAATGTATTTATAAATTAAATAAATTTGAATAGAATATTATTATTAAATAATTTTTATTAAATATAAATTATCATATTATTTTTATGAAGTCAAATTCAATTTTAATAAGGGTTCAAAAATAGTTATTTTTTAAAAACCCATCATTTCTCAATAAATGTAAATTATTTAAAAGTAAAAATTAACATATTTAGAAAATAATTTTGATAAAATTATTATTATTTTTGTAATTAAAGTGTCAAAATTATCCAATGATTAATTTTTCATCATTTTCGGAGTCAGTCAATTTTTTGGGTAAAAATTAAATACTGTATAAATATACGATGTGTATTATGACATCATAATGACTAAAAAGTGATGTGATAAATAATATAAATGGTATCCAGGACTATATATATATTATCACTTTAAAATAATGTGATTTTATGTTTATTTTATTATTTTTATAAAGCTTTTCTGAATTCTACAGAACCATTAACATATTTTATGTTTTTACAATCATTTCTTTAAGAGTATGAATCACTTCCAAATCAGTAAAGGTGTTATTTTATTATGTTTATAACATGGAATTATTAAATAATTAAAACTACTCCCATTTTTTAAAATCCATTTGCCAATAACATGGGAATGTTTGTCTGTTTTTTATATACTGTCCAAAACCTATGTTTGAGGAATAATAATGAATTTCCCACTCATTTCCTATATAAACTCATCCAATATCCCATTTATATTCACTAAAAATACATGTATCATGTCCTTACTCTTCCCTACCCTTTATTGAGTCCCCCCAAGGTGCCCCAAGCACTCAAGAAGTTCCTCCCAAGAATTTGAATTCAAACTCTCAATGTAAGGGACCCTCCTCTCCACCTTTAAATTCAACCACCTTCTTTGAAATTAGTCTTCATAAATTAAATTGGTTATAATTTCATTAATTTATAGACATCTCATTACTATAAAATTAATTTTATTTTATGATATATCATTTATTCTCTCTCATTTTTACCTTTACCAAAGTCGTTACTATGCCGAAATTTTGTAAGAGATTTCTCTTTTCTCGTTTCCTTTCAAGCACATATTTTATGTTATGATTCTTAGTTTCAATTTTTATTATTTTGGGTATTTTTTCCTAAAAAAATAAGAAAAAAAATTAATAATATGAAAATAAAGAATATGGGATGATAAGGATGTTGGATAAGATGAAAAATATCAATCCGATAGAATGCCAATAAGTTCTTTAGAAGCTACTTCATGAAAATTAAAATCCTTGGAGTAGAGTCATCAAAGAAAGATACTCATGGAATCAAAGCATCTAAATTCATTCATATTTTGGATAAATATTAGGAGACTAGGACCGATGATGTTTGTAATCAGGAAATTGAAAAAGATGATTTCAGAACTCATTCTGGAGAGCTTCCTGAATACGAGGAAGATACTGATTCAAAAAAAATATCACATTGAAAGTGATCATAAATTTTTTCAATCCCTAAAGTGAATTTAATAGGAAATTCCATATTTTCCAAAAATTTAAGTGAAAATTTACTTTTCTATAGATAAAAAAATAAATGATCAAACTCAATCAATGTTCTAAGACAAAGACTCATCATGTTTGAGGCTCACATCGAAGTGTTTAACGAATGATCTATGGAATATAGAAAGGCCTATAACAAAGTGGTTAAGTGGTCATATAAATCATGTTGAAGTATAAAAATTCATGAAGTTTAAATTTAAGATATAACAGGTCTTATGAATGAAGTTATAGTTCCATTCAAAAAAATTTCTAGTGATATAGCACAAAAAATGAAAGACTTCATAAGCCTAGATAATTTCCAATCCAAAGAATTCAAATAGATTGAAAATAAGTTAAATTTTATTCAATTAGAAGTATTGAGGGTGATGGATTACAAAGAATAGATAATCTATATTAAAAATCAATATCTTTTGCAGATCAATCAAGTTAAAATTTAAGATCAGAAAATCAAATCCTACAGAGTCATGATTCGTACAATAGAAGAAAAGATGTAATCACATGTTGAAAATCTGTATACCCTAGACCTGTTATTTAAAAAATTGGAATAAATTTTTTGGTCATAAAATGAATATCTTGATAATATAGTGGATGATAGGATGTAATTCATGAAAATGAATAAAATTTACAAAGATCACTTAAAGAAGGGGAAGGAAATGGAGAAGAAATAATTTTTTCCAAAATCTTGTTGTATTTGAAATATCAATGAGAGACTTTGAGATATAAAAACTCTTTAACTGAATGTTTTCCATTTTTTAATGTATGTTATTTCACTTATTCTAGGTGATAAAATTCTTTATTACTTCATGTATTTTTTTAATAACATTATTACTGGTATTAGAATACATTCTCTATTAATTTTTGATAATCAAAAAATAGGGAAATGATTTATAAAGGGAGGAATTTATTTGATAGGGGAGATGGGATAATGATAATAACAGAAGAAGAATGCCTTTAGTAATGAGGAGTACTAGTTTTTAAATGAAATAGAATATGATCCTAAGAGATTTTTTTATACTAAGGGGGAGTTAGTCATATTCAACATCATATTCAAAAGTGTTTTAAATCTCAAAAAGAGATAAGTATAATTCATTTCCTATGAATACGATAGTTATTTATATTTTTTTGGACACAAGTTTTACATTGTAATTTTCCATTTTAGATTTATAGTTAGATATTTCTAAAAAGGGTGAGACTGTTGAGTCAAAAGATATATTTTTATTTCTATATTCCTTTTCTTTTTGAAATCACAAACTCTTTTTAAAATACCTAAATACTAAATCCTTTATTTTAAATAAGTTTAAGAATAGAATAATATATCGTTTTACAATACTTTCCTATTTTATTACTAAAATTATTTTCATATGTTTATAATAATAATAGTACTTAGGATTTTTACGGAAATGATTCAATCCATGATTATCATAACAAGTATGGATACAGTTTCTATCACACACACCAAATATGATTTTTATCAAAATCATTCTATAGTTTCCATGCTAATTTTTTTTATAATAATATAAATCATACTAACTCTTCTAATGAAAATAATTATACCATTTTTCATTTATTTTACCATATATAAAAAATTGTATTTTAATGAAAGGAAAATCATTAAATAAAAAATGATGTCATGTATTCTATTTCAATTTTCATTTAAAACGGTGTCGTTGTTTCAGTTATAAGATAACCATTGGAGTTCCTAGTGTCCAAGTCCCATTGAGATTTTAAGAGAAAATCCGATCAGTGAATACATAGAATATCATTGGGGAAAAAACCTATAAATACTAGATCATTTGAATGAGCTCAGGTTGTTGTTGATGCTACTAAAATTTGACACTATATGAAAACTCTTCCAAATTACTGCTATGTGTGAAAACCATGAAGTTTACTAGTCCTGAGCTTTTTGTTCCATACCCTTGTAACTCTCAATATTTTTATCTTTTATTTTGGAAATTTTAATCGTTGTGATTATGATTAAAAAATTTTGTGAATAGGAATACAATTGTGCCAATCCTTTGATGATCGGGGGCTTCTAAGGCTAAGAAGATAGAGGCGCTGATCACCTTCTTGATCAAGGGATTTTGGGGATTAGAATAAAGAAGCTAATAATCATATAGAGGGATCACCCTGGTGTGGGTAAGATAAACATTATTGAATGTATAAATCATGGGATCTATATATAAGGATATTGGATACCCTTCTCTTTGGGTTAAAATAATTGTATTCATTTACTTGTTTTATATTGCTGCTACATTATAATAGGAAGGGAATCCTTTTATATATTCATCTTTCTATTCTCTATTTTTTTATTATGATCTTGGTAATTATTATTTCTGTAATTAAGACCAATTCATTTGGTCAATATGATTCTATACGCATTATGATCAAACGATTAATTATTTCACTCTGTTTATCACAAACATTGTAATTATGATCCATATTAAACTTTCTTTGATTAAATCATTTCTTACTAAAAATATGATTAATATCAAATAAGACATGTGAAATGCATATCTTAACTTCATGATTACAATACTTTGTCAATTGGACCTAGGGACCTGTCTGGTAATTTTTTAAATATAAAAGAGGTTTGTGAATAAAATTCATTTAATCTTAATAAACTAAGTCTCCTATAGTTAATAAAATGAATGTTTTTAAACTTAAAATTCTCCCATATTATATTTTTTTATCTACATAGAAATTATGATCCAATAATTTATGTCAAAGTCGTATCTCTGTAACACTCATACTCGTATTTGGTAAGAAAGGAGGTTTCCAATACTCATATATTAGATTACATTGATTTTTAAAGATAGCATTATCTATTGTTATAAATATATTATTTATAAATATTAGTTACACTAACGTATAATATGGAAAAATAAATTTTTTATTGTTTTAAATATGGAAGAACTCAATGTTGGTTCAATTGATAATATCAATCCTACAAGAACACCAAATTTTTATTGAAATAACTATGAATATTGGAAAGAAATTATGATGACCATTATAATCAAAATAATACTAAATAACTTTGTGATAATAACTAGTGCCAATAAAATTCATGGTAAGGAAGGTAGACTCTTTACCAATCAAGTGAAATAGGAATATCAATTGAATTATAAGTTATGGCATACTTTACATTGTTTAATGACAAGAATTATATATATAGCCATATTCTGTATTGTGAAGTAGCCAATAGTATTTGGAATAAGCTAGAAATTACTGAAATAAATAAATCTAATGTTTTTTAAACAAGAAGATCCATACTAAGAGCATATTATAATGGTTTCAAATTTACTTATGGAGAAACTATTATTAACGTCCAACAACGGTTCATGAAAATTGTTAATAGTTAGGAATCTATGGGAGATCACAGATTAGATTATTAGATCCTAGTATAAAATATTATAGATATTTTTTCCAATGGATGGGAATAATAAAGAACAACTGTTGATGAGTCAAAGAAGGTCAAAAATGTAACTCTTGATGAGTTTTTTGTAACTATTTTTCAATACGACAATAGATTGAAAATGGATGATGAAAAACCTGAAAAGAAGAATAGAGGAGTTTCTTTTACTTCTACTTCAATTAAAATAAAATCACACACTCCTAAAATGATAGTTTAGTCATCAAAGAAAAACAATGTGGGTTTTCAATAACACACATGTGAATCAAAAAATTCATAAAAATATTTATCTAATCTTGCTCGAAGGATGAACAAGATTGTTGAAAAGAATGATTTTCAGTATTGATATAAGAAAAGTAACAATGATTATAAAGATAATGAAGTTACCTATTATGAATGAAAAAAGGATGGACATATATGAACTGATTTTCCAAAACTCAAAACGAAAGATAGAAATGTAATACATTCTGATAGAAATCATAAAATGTATTACATGACAAAAGGAAATAATGTCATGAAATCCAATGGCTCATATAGTGATTGTGGAGGAGATTTATCTAATTATTCTAAATAAAATGAAAATTATATATTGAGTAATATTAGTCTATATGCCATAAAACATTTTGAAAGTCAATTTTTTATTCAAAAGGTAGACACTTTTGATTCTTCAACATATATGTCTTTAAATGAAAACTATAATGATAAGAAGTGTCATATTTCTTCTGATGAAAAAATTTCTTCTGCAGAAGATAATTCCTTACCTTCATATAAGGATTTATCTAGATTTTTAAAAAAAATCAGAATAAAAATTGAAAAATTTACAAGAAAGTTGAGAAAAAAAATTATAGATTTTTTTTGAAATAATAATTGTCAAATCTCTCAAAATATCTTGATAAGATTTTTACAAAAAAATTATTCTATTTCTAAAAACCATTAGGAACATAATTCTATGAAGGATAAGATTTTAAATGATTTTGAAAAACTCATTTGTGTGAAAAAAGATCTAGAGACAAAGCTCACTTCTGAAACTAATACTAATGTGGATAAAATTTTTGTTATAAAACTAAATTATGAAATTTTCTCTTAGGAAACATTGAACAAACATTACCATTATTAAGGAAGGATTTGATAAAATGTATAAGAAACTTCATCCACAAGGTAATAGTTCTAGAATGGGATATACCCATTATAATCCATTTTTAGTAACAATTATTTTTTTCTTAATAATGCCAACTTTTTTAAAAAAAAATCAAAGTGAAGGTCAATTGAATAGTTTTTTTATTAAATAAAATTCAATATTTAGGGTTCCACAAAGCCCATTTTTCAAAACAAATATGAATTCCTAAAATTTTTCTTTCTAAAATTTAAGGTCCAATGAAAGTTTGGGTTCCAAAAGTCTAATTATTTTTATTTTAGGATAACAAAGGATGTAAAATCAATAAGAATATATTGTGCATGGATAGTGGATGGTCTTGTAATATGACTACTAACAAGGGATTATTTGAAAATATTATTGAAATGAAATCTGGAAGAATTACCTTGGAAGATAATTCTCAAGAAATGTTTGTTGGTATATGTAATATTTTTCTTCTTAGAAAGTCTTTGATTTAAAATGTTCTATTTATAAAAGGTCTTATGCACAAACATATAAGAATAAACCAGTAATGTGATGATTGTTACCTTGTTAATTTCATGTATGATAAATGTATAGTACAAAATTCCATGGATGAATTAATTATTTCTACTCTTATGCTGGATAATGTTGACACACTAAACATATAAGACTTTAGGAACCAAGAATTATCTTTCCATGGTGCAATGAAAGATCAATCACAGTTATGGAATTAATGTCTATGACACTGAAACCTTAGTAACTTATGAAAATTGTGTAAGAAAAGACTTGTTAAGGATCAATTGGAACATAGATTTTATTTTCCAATATTTGGTAACCCTTGTCAATATGGAAAGAAATGTAAATCAAGATTTAAATAAATTAGTAATGTCTAAAATTGTGATTCATTATTGTTAGTGAACATAGTTCTTTTTTTTGTACATAAACTAGAAGTATTGGAGGAAATTGTTATGTATTTTTTTAGTTGATGATTACACAATATAGACAAGGGTCTATTTTCTTATTATGAAATCTGAAGCCTATTATTATTTTAAAACTTTTGTATCTAAAGTCATAAATGAGTAAAACATTCCATTGATAACTTTTTGTAGTGATCATGGTAGGGAATTTATAAATTTTTATTTTTTTAACTTTTTTTTTATGAAAGGAATTACACATAACTTTTCATCTCCTATAACTCCTTGATAAAATGATGTTATTGAAAAAATAAATCATATTCATAAAGAGATAAAAAGAACCATGTCGAGTTAGTATTCTATTGAAAAACATTTTTCTGATGAGGTTTTGAGTATTTCTGGATATACTATAATTTGTGTCTTAATTAGAAAAATTATTAATAAAACACATTCTGAGATATGGATTGGAAAAAAAATCTCATACTTAAAAGTATTTGGATGAAAAGTATTCAATTTGAATACAAAAAATAATTTAAATAAATTATCACACAAATTTTATGAATGTATTTTTATTTTCTATTCCACTACTTCTATGTAATATAGAGTTTTCAATAAAAACTCTTCTTACATTTGACGAAATAATATATGTTAAATGTCATGAAACCAATATTTTTTTCTTGAACAATTCCAACCTACATCCTCTTATGTGTTTTCTAAAACTGATTATCAACCTCCATTAGGAAAATATTCAAATAATGAGAATGTACTAGAAATTATTTCTGAAGTAGTCACTCTAGAAGACTTGCTACTCTATATTGATGAATATGTTTTAAAAACCCCAACTCAGTTGTTTCTTAATATTCATCTTAGTGATAGTATCATTGGGGATGTAAATCAACCTATAAGGAATAGAAATTATTTTTCCAAATAAATTAGAACATCTATTATTTCTTTCTCAATTCGAACGTAAAAGATCTAATGAGGATTTTGGTAATGAATATTGAATTGATGAAATTCAAGATGAACTAAATGAATTCAAAAAGAACAAAGTCTATAACTTGGTTGAAATACCTAAATTATCCTATGTATATGGAGTAAAATGGGTCTTCATAAACAAATGTGATTAAAATGTAATAATAATTAGAAATAAATCAAGACTAGTTACTAAAGGTTAAAATCAATAAGAGGGAATAGACTATGAATAAACACATGCATATGTAGATAGACTTGAATATATTATAATCTTATTTCAAATTGTTTCATTCATTAATTTCAAACATTTTCAAATGGATGTAAAGTGATCTTTCCTTAATTTATTTGTTCAAGATATAGTTTTTGTTGAAAAACCTCATGGTTATGAAGATATAAAACATCCTTGTTTGTTGGATAAGATTACTCATGATGGTAGTGGGGTTGAATTGAGTATTTATAAATTTTTTTATTAAAAAGTATTTTTTGAAATTACCCCAAATTTAAAAATCAATTGACCCATTAGATAATGGTGAATTTATAAGATCTTGACTATTCGATTAATTTATCAGAAGAGTGATTAGTTATCAGTTATATTCATTTGATGATTAATAAATATTCTGAATCTAACCTAACAAGTCAATACTATTATAAACACTTGGTATGAATAACTATAATATTTAAATATAGTTTTATGAAATATGTGATAAAACAAGGTAAAACTAAAAGTAAAAACATATCAGAAATTAAACAAGAGGTTCAGTCTCAAGGATATACCTAATCATGTCCACTTGGTGATCTCCTTCCACCAAGTAGTTTAAATTCATAAACAGTTTGATTCACACTCTGGATTGGGGTTCACAACAGCACACATGTTTTCCAAGTCAGAAGAACTCTATCATAGTTAATTGTGGGTACAAACTACCAGGTCACACAAGGTCCTCTTCCCCACTAATCCATGGGAGTGAAAAGTTATAAGGTGGTATAAGTGTAAGGATATATTGTATTGTTCAGTTTGATATAGGAGACTGCGTGTGATTTACAAACAGATACACACACTGCTCCAAATTATGTAAAAATGAACCCAACAATAAAAATAAATATTAGAATGGATTTATAAGGCTCTATTTGTCTTGATATTAAGCTCTAGACTCTTTAGATATAGTTGAGATATGGTTTGAGTCCTCTTTTAGATGTTGACACAAAAATAGTGTGTCATATTCTGGCGTCTAGGTACAATTCTTGTTCTCTAGGTATACTCTTCTGCTTCATTGATACACCTAATTAGTATTTCAATATGATGTATAGCTTTATTGATATTTCTCACTCGAGCACACCACGCTACACAGAACATCTCTCTTCAAAATTCTTTTAATCTTGAGAGCCGATAGAGAGTATGATCATTCCACATGCATAGGGTCATCATACCTTTTAGTGTATACTAAAATTCCTACAAAATATTATTAAATATATCAGCATCATTAAATTTCTCATATGTGACTGATAGAAATAATTTTAAATAATGAAAATATAAATAGTATGTCGGTGACTCCCCTGTTGGGGATTCAACCGATTTGGTGAGTGTTTATATCGGTGAGACATCAGTTGGTGACTCATCTGTCCATGAGACATAATTCAATGAGCTATATAGTTGGTGATAAATCAGTCAGAGACTCTTAAATAAATAAGACATTTGTCGATGACTCGTTTGTTGGTGAGACATCAGTCGGTGAGACATCAATCTGTGAGTCATTTATTAGTGTCTTAGTACTCCTGAAGATGTCAGTGACTCATACATAGATGATTTTAAATGTTCCATTTTTCTTATAATACAACAATTTCAGAATGTGTTAATACACATAGTTACACATAGATAATCAGTTATAAATTTGTATAGACTTAAACTAAAAAAATTAGTTATATGATTGAAATGATCTGATATAATAAAAAATCTTTGACAAGATTGAAGAACTGTCACGAGGATAGATGTGTGACTTGTGACTAATAAATGATTTTTTATAATGAGATAAGGTATATGTTATATTATATGACATGAATTGTGATAATTTAAACCATTATAGATAGAGATAATAACCAACAATCTCTCATGTGCCAACAACCTCCCCCTTTTTATCATCACAAATCATGGAATTATTAAACACCATTAGGGAATGTCTAAACTAAATAATATGATAAATATTAATTCGATAAAAAATAATTATGGGAATTAAAATGTATCAAATTAAAATTAAAAAATATTAATGCATCAATTTCTCCCCCTTTTTAATTAAAGAAGAATGCATTAATAATGCATAATAATGTTTTCCACCTATTGGGATTAGAAAAAATTAGAAGATTAAAAACTAAAATAGAAAAAAAAGAAAAAGTGAATTTTCAATCATAAACAAATTACACTAAAATAAAAAGAGTATATGAACATAGTAATATCCAAATGAATAACTACATGCTACTTCTTATGGTAAAGGGGTTATTTCCCCTTATCATATGTATCGATGGATTTTCCTATAAGTGGTGGTGGAAAATATGAGCATCTAAGTGAATATTCATTGGAGGTAAAGGAATTCATGCTACAACAGATGGTGCCAGGCTTTATCTATGCTGGGATAACACCCATGTTGAGTTTTTTCTATGATTACATGCCAGATCTAGGTTAATTCTTGAGTAGCCGACATTGGAGAGGAAGTCATTGGTGGAGCAGAGTGAATAGGAGTAGTAGTTAGAACCACAAAGGATTCACTCTAAACATGGAGGTATGATTTCTATATCCTGATAAATTCTTGAGTGATTTATCCTCTACACA
This sequence comes from Viscum album, assembly GCA_963277665.1. Classification (NCBI taxonomy): domain Eukaryota; kingdom Viridiplantae; phylum Streptophyta; class Magnoliopsida; order Santalales; family Viscaceae; genus Viscum; species Viscum album. The sequence goes on from OY728155.1 coordinate 879,079,119, forward strand.
TCACTGGTTTTTTGAGGTCATCCTTTTTCTCCATAAATTTATCCAATATAGGAGTGAAATACATCAATTTATGATCATGGTCCTTAAATTCATCAATAAGTGGAGGTAATAAGACATTTTCCACTAAGTATTTGATGTGACTAGTGATATGATGCTTGGTATAGATCTTAAAAAAATACTAATTGACTTTCTTGGTAAGCACTTCTTATGTTTCAGAGGCTCCCTTGGTATAAATCTTGACAATTTCATTCACATGGTCAACAATTTTGCAATTTTTTTCAAGGGTATCTGAATCTGTGCCACATGGAATTTCTTTTATCTCATCTCTTACAATAGATTTGACAGCTTCCAAATCTATGGAGTGTGTAGAAATATTTGAGGTTGAATTAGATTTCACAATTTCCATTTCTTCATTTCAATGTTTGAGAAAATCAGGAACATTATGATGAGAAACAATATCACCAATTCCTCTCATGACACTCTCCATTGTAGTAATGTACTGAGTGGTTAATGAATTAATGAAAGTTGATAACTTCTTCATCTCATTCCCAAGATTGTGGTTGTTAGCCACAATAGTTTTTGGTGTTGTAATCAAATTTGTATGAATTTCCTATATCACCATTTCTAATACTGAAACATCATCAACTTGAGATGCACTTGCTGAGGTAGGAGCAGAACTAGAATTCCCAGTTATTAATAAAACTTAAACCATATATCAGATACCTTTCATGTTATCAATCATAATGTTGTTTTCTTTACTAGATTCATCAAACTCATCTCTCATTTGAGACTTTATCAAATTTCTTACTGATGAGCATATGTCTTCCTTGAAATTTTCCATTTTAACCTTAATGAGAGTAGCATGCCTTACTCTTCCAGGTTGATGATCTTCAAAAGTTTGATATTCTCTTTCTTGAAGCCCCCCTTCAATGTTATCCTTTATGGAAGCTTTGTGCCCCATAATCTTATGTCTCTTTATTACATACACATCTTAAGCACAAGGTACCAATGCTTGATTCTATTTATGTTCCAAAGGAGAATCCAGTTCAATTCATTCATCTTGGCCATCATCACAACCATCACCACCACCATTATTAGCATGATCATGTCTACAATCAACTAATTCACTATTTGATTCATCTCCTTCCTCTTATTCCCCTTCCTACTCTTCTTATTCTTCTTCATCTTAGTCATTAGATTCATAATCCATAATTCCACTCACTTTGGTTTCCTCTTTATCTTCATCATCACTTAAAATTGATTCTTTTGAAGTTAAGGGAAGTGGTGGACTAGGATTTCCATAGTATTACTTAGTAGGACTTATTGAAACATTAGGATCACTCTTATCAATAATAGGAGGTCCTTCCCTATCATCTCCAGCTTCTATAACTCCTTTCTCATCAGAGTTATTTTGTTGTTCATAAGGACCCAAAATAGTGTCCCTCAAATCACTTAGTTTTGCAGGGTGATCAAACGGAATGATTTTCTCATAATATTTCTCTTAATAACCATCCCAGCTTATCTTTCATTGATTCTAATGAATCATCATTCTTCCACAGATAGCCATATTCAAACAAATGTCACTTCATTCTGATACAGTTTCATCACTGACAGCCACACAACCATTTTCATTCAACATAGAAGATATCAACCTAGGGTAAATCAAAGAATATTTCATACAGTAGGGTTTGATCATCTCACTTATGTGTACCATTAAATACTTGAAAAGATTCACCTTAACTCCATTCTTCAGCATGTAAACCAAGAAGTCATCCCAGTACAACAAATAAGAAAAATCCCACTTTCCTAGGAAAAATTTTTGGTTGGAAGAACTTAAACAAGATTATTCACTCTCCATGAAGTTAAGTAGAAACTAACTTTTGAGGATTTCATTAGGTTCTTCCAAAGCTATCCCAATGTTGTAAATAACCATTTTAGGTGGAGGAGTACCATTATAGTCATCAAAAATTACTTCATGAGTAAATTTGAGATAGTCATCCCACTAATATGAAAAGAAATAAATCATCTTTCCTTATACCATTGATTTTATACAATAGACACCACTTCTTTCCAGCAAAAAATAAGTATTCATGTAGAACACATGAAACAACTTCAGATAATAATCTATACCATTCTTAGAAAACCAATAAATCTATCCATAATACTGTACAACATTCAGTAGAAGTGACTTGCTCTCCAAGAGGCATTCTGTAAATACCACTTTTTCTGTAGTTACTATACAATTGGATAGTGCTAAATTTAATAGACTAGAAGATCTGCTAGAATCGCCTTTATATCTCTTAATAGGTGGTGACTAATCAGATGATCCATTAGTAGGGTGATTCACCATTATAATTTCAAGAGCTTGGTTAAAGGCAATAAGGTGAAATTTTGAGGGTAGAGTGAGAAACGATGGTCTCAAGGTATGTAGTAGTGTGTAAAAAATCAAGTTTATATAATTTACAACATAAATCAATTGAAAATCATGGAATCAAAGAACAAGTTCCATAAATAATCAAAACAACATCATTTTGGTTAAAAACATTAAATAGTTAAAAGAGCGAAGCATTGGTGTCATAACGAAAAACATGTCAGCATGACAGAAGTGTCGGCAAGACAGAAGTGTCAACATAAAAATTATGGCATGATAGTGTCAGCATGATAGTGTTTTCATGTCAGTGTTGGCTTGAAAGTGTCACCATGACAGAGTTAGCATGATACTGTCGGCATGAGAGTGTCGACATGACAGTGTTAGCATGATAGTGTCGACATGACTGTGTCCACATGATAGTGTAGGCATGAAAAATCTTATTATTTTTTACAACGGAAATTAACTCTATGATAGTTATTGATTAATCATTCCTAGATCATGTTTAATGAAATTTATTATTTCAAATTTCAATGGATTAGTAAATATGTCGGCAACTTATTTTTAGTGGAAATAAATTCTAAAGTGATATCACCCTTTTTATAATTATCTCTAAAAAATTATGTCTTACATCAATATGTTTTGTTCTAGAATGAGAAACAGGGTTCTTAGAAATGTTAATTGCACCTGTATTTTCACTATCTATAGGTAAATATATAGATTGATATCCATAGTCTAGAATAATGTGTTTGATCAACAAAATCAGAGCACAAAAACTACTAGAAACTATGTATTCTACTTCAGCAGTAGATAATGAAACCAAATTTTGTTTCTTACTACACCATGATACCAAAACATTTCCCAAAAAGTGAAATCTTTGAGTGGTTTTATTTCTATCTAACATTCATCCAACAAAATAAGAATCAGAATAACTCACTATATCAAATGATTGTCCTTATGGTAAAACAAACCTAAATTGATAGTATGTTTAAGGTATTTGAATATAATTTTGACCGAATCTAAGTGAGATTCTTTGGGGTTAGCATGAAAATCAGCACACAAAGACACAATAAACATTATATCTAGCCTACTATGATCCAATATTAGAAAACCTTCAATAATTATTTTGTAATTGGTTTGATCAACAAATTTACCATCTTCATCAACATCCAACATACAAGTAGTACTCATTGTATTGTCACTAGTTTTAGTGTTATCGAAGACAAATCTTTTTAAAAGGTCTTTTGAGTATTTACATTGATTTAAAATGATGCCTTCCTTATTTTGAAAAATAATAAATCAAAGAAAGAGTCTTAGTTCACCCACGAAACAGATTTCAAATTTAATTTGCATCATTTAAGAAAAATGAATACAAAAAGTATTTATTTAAGATCAAAAAATAATATAATATACATAACTTTGAACTACTAAAACATCTTTAGAAATTCATTTTATAAAAACAGTAGGATCAAAAATTTCATTTGTAAAACCTTTATTAATTAGAAAAGTACTTAATCGATCATACCAAGATATTGGATATTGTTTTAGTCCATATAAAGCATTTGTTAATTTGAAAACATGTTTTTGAAAATGAGGGTTTGTAAAACTAGGGGTTGTTTATCAAAAACATCCTCAACTATATACCCATTTATGAATGCACTTTTATCATCCAGTTGATAATGAATGAAATTAATATTGGTAGCATAAGAAGGCATGATTCTAATGGACTCATGTCTAGAAATTGGTGAAAATGTTTTTTTTAATATTCAATGCCTTATTCTTGGATATAACTTTGTACAACCAATCGGGATTTAATTCTAGCAATATTACCTGATTCAAATACATTGTTCCCAAATTCCCACTTTGTGCTTGACATCAAGGTGTATGGGTCTATCAATAAGTTTTCAAAATTTATTTCTTTCAAATTTATCACATTCTACTTTCATATCCATCACCCAAAATTAATCATGAATTGCATCATTGGGCTTTTTAGGTACAATCAGGGAAAAAATACTTGATGTTCAACCTGGTTTCAAAGAGAAGCTCTAGTTTTTGTCCCTTTATCTAAGTCTATATCAAGAAGATCTAAAGGATGGTTCTTGAGGGTTATAGTTTCTCTAGACAAAGCGGGGAATGTAATTTCAAGTTCATATAAAGGTTTGGGTTAATCATGTTCAGAGTCTGAATAATTTCTAGAAATATTTGATTTAACATATTTTTTAACAATAATATTATATAGTTTTTCATTTTTGTCTAGATTTGAAACAACATCTTCAAGGTTTTACAGGGAGGATTTAGGATCATGTGGATCTTTTTCATCAAATTTGATATTCACATATTCTTCCACAAACTTTGTTATTTTATTAAATACTCTATAGACTTTACTAGAGGATGAGTAACCTATGAAGACTCCTTCCTCACTCATGGATGAACAATTTTCAAGTTTGTTCTTTTTATTAAGGATATAGACTTTGAAACCAAAAAAATTGTAGTAACAAACATTGGGTTTTCTAATATTCGAAAACTCATAGAGAGTCTTCTGGAAGATTGCTCTAATTAAATCTATATTAATTACGTAGCAAGATGTATTCACGACCTCAGCCCAAAAGTAAATCAGTGGATCATATTCATTAACTGTTTTATGGGTTATCTCTTGTATTATTTTATTTCTTCTTTCCACAACTCAATTGTTTTGAGGTTTCCTAGGGGAAGAGAAGTTATGACTATATCCATTGTGTGAGAAAAAATATTCACAGTCCATATTTTAATAGTCACAACCATGATCACTTCTTAAATATTTTATTCTAATTACACAAAGATTTTCCAACATTTTAGTATCCTTGGTGAGGTATGTACATGATTTAATTTTGAGATCTAATAAATAAGTTCAGTTGTATATAGAAAATTCATCTACAAGAATACATAAATAGTTCTTCCCATTAAGTCTTGAAAGATGATAGGTTCTAAACAAGTCAATGTGAACCAACTCTAATGGTTTAGAAGTTGAAACATCATTTTTTTCGAATGAAATCAAGTGATGTTTACCCTTTTGACGAGGATTATAGACTTTGTCATTTGAAAACTAATGTTTGGGTAGATCATTGACTAGTCCATTTATAGAAAGAATTCTAATAGTTTGTATATTAAAGTGCCCTAATATTTTATTCCAAATAGGTGACACTTTATAAAATGCACTAAATCAAGAACCATTTTGAGATACTAAAGAATATATGTTAACAAAATATACATTTTAATTTATAAATTTAGAAAATACTAATTCATTTTTAGAGTTTAAAATATTGCAAGAATCATTTTCAAATTTAATATAAAATCCATCATCACATAATTGTGAAAGGCTAAAAAAATTTATTTTAATCCATCAACAAAAAGTGCATTAAAAAATTAAATCATAGTTAGAGTTACCAATCTAGTCTAAGAAAATTATATTTTCTTTAGAATTGGACCATAAGTGACATATCCACCATCAATATTGATTATGTTCTTGAATATTTAATTGTCTCCTCTCATATGTATTGAACATCCATTACCCAAGAACCATTGACTCTTACATGAGCTCTTCAGATAACTTTCCTACAAAATAATCACACAAAAACAAATATTGGTACCCAGATGTGTTTGGGTCCTATAACATCAGTAATCAGTCATTTAAGTACCCACATATTATTCAGGGGTTTTCTATAAGAATTATGTAAAATAATTGAAAAAGAGACTCTATGTGGTCTAGAAAAACCAGATGTATTGAATGATTTTCCAGAACTGGAACTAACAGTAGAATTTTCATTTTTTGTTAAAAAAACATATTTTCCAAATGTAGTTAAAAAATGTGTTTTAGATATGTTTCTCTATCAAGGCTGATATCCAATACCATAATTGTACTTAAGAGTTATCTATTTTACATGAATTTGAGTAAGTGTATTTTTACCATTGGTAATCTTTTCTCTATCTTTCTTCAATGTTTCATTAGACTATTTTAGTTCGTTGTGTTTTTTGAGTTGTTGAGCATTTTGTTCCTTTTTAGAAGTCAATTCAGACTTAATATTTATAGTGAGATCATGGTGTATCATTAAAGATTTGTATTTATATTTAAATTCATTTCAGGTCTCTTCTAGCATGTTATAGTATTCAAATAGTTCATCACTTTTCATATTTTCATAATCACTTTCATCTATATAACATTATGTATAATGTAAATAAGAATCTAAGGATACCTCAGATGTGTTTTTCAAAAAAAAAATTCCATGTTATCTCTCTAATCATGATATGATGTTGATTTGCTCGAGATATACTCAGAGGCATACGAGGTGGCCTTTATAGCATTTTTATACTTCTTATTTTTGATTTCATACTTATTTTTTTATTTTATTTTTTGATCGTTAGCTTTGAAATTTCCTCTCCTCTTAAATTTATAGCAGATAATAGCCTTTTATTTGACATTTCTTTTCTAGACCTTTTTCAACTTCCCTTGTTATCATATATTCCATTATGATTGGTCTTCCTGAAGAACTTCTTCTTCCTATAGATTTTTTAAAATCTTATGTCCATCTAAGACATCTCTTTATCACTATCCAATGTTTATTTATCATTACTATAGCTTTTAATAGAGGATATCACCTTCTCTTTTTCAATATTCTTAGACGTAGTAGTCATGAAGGCTATATATTTTCTCTTAGATTAATCGTCTTTTTCTTGGTTTTCATTTTACTCTTCTTCGTACATCACCATTTTTCTAAAGAGTTATTTGATAGATGGTTTTCTATTTTCTCATGTTTCTATAATGGAGATAGAATTTTCTCTCTATATATCTAGTAATAATATGAGAATCCCCAATATTTTTTCTTTGTCAGCAAACTCCTTTCTCAAAGAGATCATGGTGTTAAATATCCCATTGAAGCTGATATACATTTCGGAAATAGGTTCATCTGGCTTTATTTTAAGGTTATCATATTAAATAATATATATATTAATACTCATTTATTTGGCATATGTAGTCCCTTCATGTGAAATAGCTAAGGTGTCCTACATTTCGAAGGAAGTTTTACAATAAAAAATTATGTAGAATTCTTCATCTCCTAGTGCATAGTATAAAGCATTCATGGCTTTACGGTTATTACTTTAAGTAGATTTAGAATTATCATCCCAATTATTTCTAGAAATAGTAGGGAACACATATTTACTCTCTATAGTAGAACAAATCTCAAATCTGATACTCTCTAAATTCATTTTCATCTAAATTATTCATTGAGCGTAGTTGGTTCTATTGAAAAATAGAGGTATGTTGGTAGAAGCACCTTCCAGTCTATTTTCCATAATAATCTTTTATAAAATAATTTTAACTAGATAAAAGTTTAGTATTAATATAAATTTTATTATCTGTGAAATACAACTAAAATCACAGTTGAAAAAGTTTGAAAAAAAACATTGAAAATAAAAAATTCCAAATCATCTGGTATAAATTTTATTCAGAGTAGAGTAGTCAATAGGGGGCGAATTGGGTATCAATAAAAATATTTGTTAAAAAATATTATTTGAAATTTCCCAAAATTAAAAATTCAATAGGCCAGTCTTCCAGTAGTGAATTTATAAGAACATGATTGTTTTATTAATTTCTCAGAAGAGTGATTAGTTCTCAGTTTTATTAGATTGATTATTAATAGAACTTTTGAAACTATCCAAATGATTCAATAATACTATAAACACTTTCTACGACTAACTCTCATTGTTAAATTTAGTTTTAGGACATATGTGATAAAATATAGTATAATTTAAAGTATAAACACAGAAGAAATGAGAAAAGAGGTTCAGTCTGAAGTAGAGATATAATCCTCTCAACTTGGTGATCACAAACCACTAACCAGTTTAAATTAATAAATAGTTTGATCCACACCCTAGATTGAGGTTCACAACAACACACATGTTGTCTAGGTCACAAGACCTCTACCACAATTCATCATGTGTACAAACTACGAGTTCACACAAAGACGTCTTCCACGCTTCTCTGTGGGAGTAAAAAGGTGTAAGAAGGTATGGGTGGAAGTATATCTTGTATCCTTTACTTTGATATTGAATACCGTGTGTGATTTACAGAAAGATACAAACACTACCTAAAAGTATGTAAAAATTCACAGAATAGTGAAAATAAATATGAGAAATTATTTAGGAGGCTCGGTGTGTATTGAGATGCAGATATATACTATTCAGATATAGCTGAGATGAGGTTTTAGTCCTCTTTTGGAAGTTGACACTAAAATAGTGTGTTTTAATCTAGCTTCTAGGTACATGTATGGTTATGTAGGTATATTTTTTCATTATTTGATATACTAATGTAGTTTTTCAATTTGAAGTATATCTTGATTGAGATTTCCCATTTTGTTCTTATTTTTGTTCTTCAATTCATTGTTGGTTCATGAGAGTCACATATGTTGTTATGTATGTCTCTCATGTGGGCACACCACACTCCACACTACTTCTCTCTTAAAAATTATATTATTCTTAAGGGCTGATAGAAATCATGATCTTTAAACATTCACAGGTTCCTCTACTTTACATTGTCTACTAAAAGTATAATAAATGATTATTAAATATGTCATTATCATTAAATGACTCAAATGTGACCGTCCAAAATATTTTTAAATAATGCCAATTTAAAAATTCTATCGGTCACTCCTTTATCGATTAGTCACCCTATCATGGGAGTCCTCCTTTCAGTGAGACATCAGTCAGTGAGTCATCTTATCAGTGAGACATCTGTTGGTGACTCGTCTTTCTGCAAGCATTTAGTCAATGACCACTCTGTCCGGGAGACATCATTCAGTGACTCATTTTTCAGAGTCTTAGTTCATCTAACGGTTTCAGTGATTCATTCTTCGATTATTTTAAATGTTTTGTCTTTTTTAAAGTACAGTAATGTCAGAATGTGATAATACCTATAGTTACCCATAGATAGTCAGTTATAATATTTTTTATACATAAAAAAACACAATTAGTTATATTATTGAAATGATCTGATATACTATAAAATATTTGAGCTGATTTATGATCTATCATTAGTTGTTATATGTGAATTTTTTTTAAGATATAATTTTTTATAATGAGATAAGATATATTTTATAATATAAGAGATGATTTGTGATGATTAAAACCATTATAGTATGAGATTATTCCCAAAAATATCCCAGGGTCCAACAATCCTGAATATATCTTCCAACTTACCAAAACCCTATATAGACTTAAATAGGACCCTAGAGCCTTGTGTGACAGATTGAGAAGATTTATATTAAAAAAAATTGTTAAGGTATCAGCTAACCCAACTGTTTTTATAAAGAATGAAAAAAAATATGTTTTGATTGTTCAAATCGTTGTCGATCTCATTATATTTTGATCAACTCAGCAATCCTAAAAAATTATTTATAGAATATTATGAAATCTGAGTTTGAAATGAGTATGATAGTTGAGTTTAGATTATTTATTGGTTTTCAGATCCCTTAAAATAATAAGAGACTTATATATCCCAATATAAGTATATTAAATTTCTTCTTAAAAAGTATGGATATGATAATACTAAAAGTATTAGTACTCGAATTGGTTCCTTAAATACTCTTGAACATGATGAAGCTATATAACTAGTGAGTCAATCAAATTATAGATAGATGATAGGATGTTTGCTACAATTAATAGATAATTTTATCTATACATGATGTTTTTAGTATTCTAATGTGAATGATATCAAGATAATCCAACAAAATCCCACAAAAAGGATATAAAAATAATTTTTTGTTATTTAAAGGGAAAGGTGGATTTATTACTATTCTATTCTTTTGGAAATGATTTCGAATTAATGTATTTTTTGGATGCTAAATTTTATGTCTATAGAATGGATAGAAAAAGTACATCTAGAACTTTTCATTTCATTTGTGATTCATTAGTTTCATGGCCTTATAAGGAACAACACTCTATAGCACTTTCCACCACTGAAGCCTAATATATGGTAGCTGGAAGTTGTGGTTCTCAAGTGTTGTGGATGTAACAAACACTAATTGATTATGGCATGCGTTTTACTAAAACACAAATACTACATGATAACTCTAGTTCCATATATTTAAGTAAAAAACATACACTTCACTCACATGAAAACACATAGATATTAGTCATTGACTTCTTAGGGATCACACCCTTAATTGAGATATCATTTTAAAATTTATCAGAATGCAAGAACTACATGCTGATATTTTTACAAAACTATTACCTTCTAATTGATTTTAATACATTAAATAGACTCTTGAAATGATCACTATAAATTAATCATTCATATCTATATCTTGTTTAAATCATTTCCTAACATTAAGTTACTCCTTCTCAAAGGAGGAGTACAAATTACTGATTTTGTTTTCTTCTTTTCGTTTCTCAAAATTTTTTGTACTCATAATTCTGGTACTCATAAATTTCTCAAAATCATAATTCTTGTACTGAATTTTTTTTTCATTCTCATAATTTTGAAACTCATAAATTTTTCAAAATAATAATTTTGGTACTCATAAAATTTTCATACTCATAATTTTCTTACTCGTAATCTTTTTGTACTCAAATTTTTCATAATTATAATTTCCTTACTGAGAAATTTTTTATACTCAGAATTTTCATTCAAATATTTTTTGTACTTATAAAATTTTCATTCCCATAATTTTGGTACTCATAATGTTTCCATACTCATAAAAATTTCATACACAATTTTTTTTATATTCAATTTTTTTTCAAGGAACAAAATATCGTAACAAATTGATTTTCTCTGATACTTCGAAAGGAATGATTTATTACCTTAACTATTCAATTATATTTTATTTTTTGGTATTTTTTAAATCCTTTTATTTAAATAATTTTGAATATGATTAATTTTTTTCATTAAAGCCTTATGTGTTCAATTATTTCAACAATTGGATCTTTTTATCAAATTTCAGCCGTACAAGATCAACGATCATATTTCTTCACATATATAAAGGGATACCTACCCTATCCCACATCATTTATCTCTACATGTGTATCAAACCTCTTACACCCTTCAAGTAGATGAGTCTGAAGTTTTTCATGACCAAATTATTTCATCGTACTCGTGTTAGAAACAACTAAAACATATCGCACCACATCACAAAAAGTGAAGGATCTAGTTTCCTAAACAAATTTCTTAGCTATGATGTTTTTAGAGAAACCATAGTCAGTATAGTGTTTTATGACAATTACAATAACTCATTGAAAGGAATCGTTCAATTCCAAGGATAGTAATCTGTTTGTGTAGAGAAACCCAAAACTCATCAAGATCCTATTATTCTTCATGATGTTATACAAATTTATTGTTCTTTTAATGTTGATAGTGATTTAAAAGTCTCATTTCCAATTTATGGAAGAGAGGTTAGTTTATCATAATATCATGCTATACATTTTATTGGTGTACTATCAGAAGGAGATTCCTTTTTTCCTTTATAAAAACATTCAAAAGTAAAAGGAACCATCAATAAGGAAAGAGGTGATCAATATCGTTTTGAGATTCATGATGAAAAATGAAAAAATACACTTCTTTCAGTGGACAATTTTCTTATAGAACTCTAGATATAATTATTTTTAATTCATAGAAAAGGAGATAGAAAAACCTTGATGGTTTCAAATGTCTTCATCCTTGATTATTTGGTTAACATGAGGAAAATTAAATTTTATGGGTTATATTTTCATAACCATAAACAATCTTATGTGAATAGAAATTAAGTATTAAATTATTATGTTTTCATTGATTTTGAGTATATTGATTTTTGAATGTTAGAAATCCTATAATCTGCCACTCAAGTTAGTTCCAAGAAATTTCAAAGAACCTGGGGTTAGTGATGACATGATAAATAGGTTGAAATTTAATTTTAATTCAAAATCAATGAAGTTTGTTAAATTTGACGTTTCAGATTCTTCAAAAGAAATAGTTTGAGGAAGTAAGGTTATTCCAAAACAATGAATGCTGATTTTTTTCTAAAAAAGAAAATAATGATAAGTCTAATTCCACTTTATAACCAAGGAATAAAAATAAATAAATTGATAAAATATCATCCAAATGGAGAAACACTCGTGACTAAATAAAAGAATGAGACTTACAGTTTGGTCTTAATCCAGTAGAAGCTGTAGATGAAAAAACCCAGACTCAATAATCTCTTAATGAAGAAGAGAATAAAAAGAGGTTAAAAAAGTAAAAATATAATGATTTAGATATTGATATGTTGTTGAAATTTTTTGAAATTACATGTTCTGTAATTTCTATCAATGAATAAATTTAAGAAGAAACAGTCACTCCCACTTCCCGAGACAAAGGAAAAAAGAAACAAAAATTTGGTGAAGAATAGACTACAACAAACGATACTCAACGAGAGTTCTAAGAAGAATTAGAAGATAGTGAAATGATAGGGGTAGATGAGTATCTTAGTGAACATATAGAAAGAAATGAATAGGTGGAAAATGAAGAAAAAAATAAGAATGACAAAACGAAGAAGAAGAAAAGAAAAAAGTTGAGATTGAAAAAGATGTTGGTCGAGAAGAAAAATCTCAATCATATAGAATACCGGTAAGATCTTCGGAAGTTATATCATGAAAATTATCATCCCTAGAAGTAGATTCATCAAAGAAATATACACAAAGAATCAAATAATAGATAGTAATTCATATTTCCTATAAATATAAAGATAATTGGATCGATGAACTTTGTAATCAAGAATTGGAAAATGATGATCCCTAAACTCATTCTGGAGAGATTCATAATTATGAGGAAGATAATTATTTAGAAAATAATATCTCATTTAAAATATGTCAATATGTTTTTCATGCTATAATTATAATTGAAAAATAAATTACATATCTCCCATTAATTTAATGTAAAATTGATTTGATTAGAGATAACCAAAATAAAATATGGGACTCTATCAATCTTCTAAGTCAAAGAATGATCAAGCTTGAGGTCATCTTCAAAGTGTTTAAATAATGTTCTAAATAAAAAAGAAAGGATTGTAATAATTTTGTTAAGTGTTCACATAAATATGATTCAAGTATCAAATATCATTAATATTCAATTGAAGATATTATAGGGCTTGTGAATAAAGTTACAGTTTCATTCAACAAATTCTCTAGTGATACAACTCAAAAAATTAATGACCTCGTAATCCCAAATGACTCCTAATATGAAGATTTAAATGACATTAAAAATAATATAATGTTTATTAAATTATAAGTCTCGAGAATGATGTTTTAAAAATATGATATAATTTATTTGGAAAATAAAAATATCTTGTTGATCCATAGAGTTGATGTTCAGGATCATAAAATCATATCCTAGGAAGTAATTATTTATACTCTAGAAGAAAAGTTGAAATCAAAGGAGGAATGTCTTCAAACCGAGGACCAGTTGTTTGAAGAATAGGAAGAAATTTTTTAGTCATAGAAGGATTCTATTAATAATCTGATGGATGATATGAAGGAATTCTAGAAAATGAAGATAGTTTTCTTAGATCTCCTAAAAAGGAGAAGGAAAAGGGGGAGAGAAGATTTTTTTAAACTCTTATTGTATTTGAAAAATCAATGAAAGACTTTGACATCTACCAACATTTTGATTGAATGATTTCTATTTTTTTATGAATGTTCTTTCAATTATTCTATAAAATCAAATTCTTTATTACTTCATGTATTTTTGTCTCTCTAACCCTCTTATGGGTACAAGAAGACCTTCCCTATTCCTTTTTGTAAATAACCAAGGGGGATAATGAAATATAAAGGGATATAATGTATTTGAAAGGGGGAGAACGGGACAATGATAATAACATAAATAGAATGCCTTTAGTAAGGGGTGTAATTTTTTAAAAGAAATATAAAATGATCATTAGGAATTTTTTTATCCTAAGGGGGAGTTAGTCATAATCAAAATAATAATCAAAATGTTTTTGAACCTCAAAAAGAGATAAGTATAATTGTTTACTTATGAATATCAAAGTTCATTATTTTTTTACTCACATTTTACATAGTAATTTTCCATTTTAAACTTGTGGTTTATACATTCCAAAATGGGGGAGATTGTTGAGTCGAAATTATTATTTTCATTTCTCTATTCCTTTTTGTTTTGGAAATCACAAAATGCATTTTAAATACCTAAATACTATCTATTTTATATTCAACAATTTTATGAATAAAATAATATTTCATTTTACCATAATTTTATATTTTATCAATGTGTTATTTTCATATGCTTTTGATAATAATATTATTCATGGGTTTTGTAGAAATGATTCATTCTGTGATCATCATAATGAGACTATATTTTATTCCTATCATAAACACCAAATAATATTTTTATCATACACACTTTATATTTTTCATACTGAAAATATTATTATAACAACATAAATTGTACTAAATCACAAAATGAAAACCATCAGACCCCTTTTCATTCAATTTTATATATCTAGAAAACTGTATCATAATGAAATAAGAACCTTCAAAATAAAAAATGATGTTGTGTATTATATTTCAATAAGAATTTAAAATAATGTCACTATTTCAATTATAAGATGACCATTGGAGTTCTAGGTGTCCAAGTCCATATGAAATTTCAAGGGAAAATCTGATCATTTGTGACCAAGAAGACCATTGAGACAAACACCTATAAATTCCAGATTATTTGAATAATCTAAGGTTGTTGTTGATGCTGCTGAATTTTGACAATCTATGAGATCTCTTCCAAATTTCAACTATGTGTGAAAAACATGAAGTATACATGTCGTGAAATACTTGTTCCATATACTTGTAACACTCAAGAGTTTTTATTTTTCATTGTGTGATGCCGATTGTTGTGATTATGATTTAGGGATTCCATGAATAAGAAGATAATTGTGCAGATCTTTTACAGATTGAGGGATTCCGAGGCTAAGAAGATTGAGGTGTCGATCACCTTCATGATCGTTGGCTTGCGAGGATAGAAACATAGAGGCTGATAATCATATTTAGGGATTACCCTGGTGTGGATAAGATAGACTTTCTTGAATGTATAAATAAAGGGACCTCTATTCAATGTTATTGGATACCATTGTATTTTGGTTAAAAAATTGAATTTATTTACTTGCTTTACATTTATACTTCATTTTAATAGAAATTGGAATCTTGTAATATATCTACCTTTCTATTATATATTCTGTGACTACTATCTTTATAATTTTAATTTATTTTACTATGATCACTTCATTAACTCAATACGATTCTATATGTTATATGATAGAATCATTCATTGTTTCAGTCTATTTATTGTAACCACTGTAATTATGATCCATCTTACACTTACTCTTGTAAAATTATTTTTTTAATATTAATACAATTAATTTTAAATTATACATGTGGAGTACTTATAGTAACCTACTAATTAGGATGCTTTTTCCATCAAACCCAGGGCACGGTGAAATTATTTATTAAACGAAAAAACTTTTTGTGAATACAATTAGTTTAATTCTATTAAACTAAGTCTCTTCCAAGTATAAAAATGAATGATTTTAAACTAAAAATTCACCCCATCTTATATTTTTCATCTTTATGTACATTACAATCCAACATGATTCTTGGAACACTACTATATATAGGATGATTTTTGAGTGAATGAAATCATCACTGTGATGATTTGATTCTCAAAGAAAACTTCTAATTATATGACTATTTTATTCCAAGATGAATTTTATTAGAATTTGATTCATATAAATCTTATTAAATTTTATTTTAAGTGAATTTAATGTGATTTTTTAAAAGTATTCACATGTTCTATATTAATTACTAACATAGGGGAATCAAATTACGTATATCAAACCAACCTATAATCACCTTTTATTGCAGGGTTGATTATAAAATCTTTAAGAAAACTAGTTTTATGAATTATGGTACCCAATGACGATGCATGTTTATCTCAAATGATTATATATAAACCCAATTTTTTAGAAATTCTTATTATGGGGGATGATATGAGTCAAATATCCTTTCCAAATATAGTGATGTTGATATCAAATTAGAAATTATATCTTGATTTATACACTTAGCTATTTTTTCATTAATTAGTAGTAATTAAAATTATGAGGATGTATTTTACTTATTGGGGATGATATAACATCCAAGTATTTTAATATTAATGTCCCACAAATTAAATATTATTTCTAATAAATTGTTTTAGACACAACTCAAAAACCAAGGGAAACAATAATATATTTTTTTAGATAAAATTTTAAATAATGAAGTTGATCATTATAATATCAATACAGAATTGATGAGTATAAATAGAAATGAAAATATTTTGAAATTTATTTTCAAAGAAGAAGAAATCCAATAAATTAGTCGAATTATTACTTACAAGGCTCATTTATCTAAGCTTGTAATGGTGGTAGAATAATTAGGGATTTCCCTTTACCAAGCCCAATATGAACTCCATCATGTTTGGATTGAGTGAAATAATTTATAGTATATGTTCATGCTCCTGGAAATCTGTAATGACCCACCAATTCTCATTGACATGAGAGTATAATGAGTCATTACTAGGCCTTATGTGACATCCCTAAGATGCCAAAGGCTGGAAATAAATGCAAAAGGGTTTAAAATACAAGTGGGGGACGATTTAGCCTTTAATAAATAAACCAAATAACAGACCAACCCTAACCAAACATTCACTATATGATTCAAGAATAGATATAAGAAAACTCAGTACCTTCATGTATCTCAAAAGCACATCAAAATAAGAAACAGTGGATGAATAACCAAGTGTCAAAGTTCACAGCGGATAGACTACACTAGACTCTCCAAAGACCACTAGACTCCATGCTCTACAAGATCCATGATCCATAATCTCCGAACATCCCAAACATCATGAGGTAGTGCTAAACACGTGTGAAATTTTTGCTATTCCCTTGTCCCGGAAGATAACATCTCCAAAGCACCAAAGTGCCAAGTAGGGGTGAGTATAAAACTCAATAGTTTTTCCCCGATGACTTCCCTACTCACAACACTAGGATAGAAGAGTTAGAAACAATTATATAAAATGGATTATATAAAAAAATTTCTCAAAATCAGTTTATTACTAAATATAAACAAGTTTCCAAAACCATTCATTACCAAAATCATACAAGTGCAGTTGAAACCAATTTTCCCAGAAAGATATTTTTCCAGAAAAATATCTAAATATCTTTAAAACCATTCCCCAATATCCGTTTATCAGCATACCCAACCATTCCTCAAACCCATGCAACATAACATGTGTTCTACGTTATGACAGTTCCATACTCATGAGCGGTTTCTCTTCGATCTACCAAGTTGTAACAAGGTAATTGTATCCAATGTGCCATTAATCCTTTGGCACTGAGCAGAAGGTCATATTTCAACCAAGACCCATATATGAAATCCCCATGTTCCATTAAACAATTTGCACTGAGCACAAGGTCATATTTTAACCAAGCCTCATATATGCAATATGAACACACAACACATATTCCCAACGGTCAAGCCAAAATAAACCTTTCAATAAAAATACTTTTTTATTGAAAACTATTTCCGTAAAACCCATTTCAATGCCAAACCATTTCAACTCCAAACCATTTACATAAAACATCATTTTTAATGAAAATTATTTCCACTGAAAACATCTTTTTCATCAACTATTTATCAATTTTATAAAATCCATAAATTAAAATTATCTTTGTAAATTCATGAAAATAAACCCCCTTTCTCACAACTATTCACCAAGATCACATATTTTCACAAAAACCATAAATCATCATAAATGAAATTTTTTTATGCATTTCACAATAACGATAACAATTTGAATCTAATCCAATCAATTCATGCAAGATGATATGAGAGTGAAGCCTACAACCTTGAAGGTTTTGACGAAACTTTGACAATAGACGAAGAACGCACAAGAAAGCGGGTCGATTCTCCTAGAGTGGGATTAGATCTCTTATCCTAGCAGGATCATGACTAAACATTGAATTATTTGGAATCCAAAAACATAGATCTACCAACTATAGGTTCAGATATGAGAAAGAATGGAGATTAAAGAAGTAGAACTAAGAATATCTACAAAAATGTAACAAATCAGGAAAAAATGGGGACATACCTCAAAAATCAGACTCAAAATCACCAAGGGAAGGCTCTAGGTTGGCTCCAAATAGTGTGGGAAGGGTTCTCTAGCCATCTAGGGAGAGTAATCTTGATGTAGGGTTGTTTTGAAGCCCAAAAGAAATATAAAGAGTAAAAATGAGTAAGCTTCTAGAAAATAGGATCTAGATTTGACCACACGGTTTGGGCCAACTGTGTATGGATCATCTGACCTTCCTTTTCGTCCCAATACACCTTATTAAACCCCCAAAATCTCCCATACTTCACCTTTACCATTTTAATGGGGAAAAAAAATTTATGTAATAATACTACTTTATGGAAACACCACACATTATGGAAACAACCCAAATTATGGAAGCACCCCACTTTATGGAAACACCCCACGTTATGGAAACAACCCACTTTATGGAAAAAAATCAACTTTATAGAAACTATTTATATTATGGAAACTCTTTATTTTATGGAAACTATATATTTTACGGAATCTATTTATTTTATGGAAACTCTCTATTTTATGGAAACCCAATTAAAAACACATAAATTAAAAAAACATGTAGAAAGGGATTATGTACTCGATACCGGGGGTAATAAATTCTCCCCACCATTGGTCTTTCATCCAAGGAAAGTAAAAAACCCTGGCTGGCCAAAAAGAGTTCTGGCCACTGCTCTTTTATTTCCTTCCCATGTTCCCATGTATCTTCTTGAATCTGACCATGTTGACATAAAACCCACACAAGGGAGATGCTTTTACCACGCAAGACTTTATCTTGTATATCCATGACCTGCACTAGGATATGTAACAGCGATGCATCTGGTTCTACCTCAACGTGATCCTATCTGATCACATGGTCAGTATTAGGGTGAATCTTTTTCAACTAGGATACATAAAACACATTATTCACCATACTAAACTGTGGTGGTAATGCCAACTGATATTCCACTTCTCCAACCCATTATAATATCTCAAAAGGGCCAATGTATCTTGGAGAAAACCTTCCTGCTTTTTGAAATGACAATGTCCCAACCTCTGAGAGATTATCAAGAAGACATGATCACCCACAACAAATGACAACAGTCTTCGAAGGTGATCTTCAAAATATTTTTGACAATTCTGAGATGTATCCATCCTCTTTCTAATCAATTAGATCTTCTCTATTGATTCTTGGACAAGGATTTGCCCAACTACTTATGTTTCACCCATTTCCACCCAACATAGTAGAGGATGACAAGGACACCCATAAAATTCTCCAAATGGATCCATGTGTATCGAGGATTGATAGCTATTATTGTATGATAAATCCACTAAGGTAATATACTCCTCCCATGAGCCACCAAATTCTATTACACAAGCCCGCATAATTTCTTCCATCGTCTGTATTGTCCGCTCAGATTTCCCATCCGTCTGAGGATGATATGTCGTTCTCATAGTAAACTTAGTTCCAAGGGATTGCTTTAATGATTTCTAGAAATGAGATGAGAACCTCAGATATCTATCTGATACTATTGAAACTTGTACACCATGCCTTTTTACACTTATCAGATAGATATTTTTGAATGATCATCCACCATATGAGTTTCAAGAATAGGGATGAAATGGTCCGACTTGGTTAGATGGACCATTATCACCCAAATGGCAACGTATATTAGGACCGTTCTTGGAGGTCCTCTAACAAAATATATTCCTATTTGATCCCATTTACACGCTAGAATGGGAAAATATTATAACATATCAGTTGGTCTCTGATGCTTGGCTTTAACCTGCTGACATGTTAAGCATTGTGAGACGAATTCAGCCACCTTTATTTTCATTCTACTTCACCGAAACGATGCCTTCAATGCCTTATAAGTCGTCTCTGTACCTAGATGTACATTCCATCTTGAATGGTGGTAAGCGTGAAGGAGTTATTCCTGAAAAACCATAGGTACAACCATCTGATCTCTGAAACGCAAAAAAAACCTCCATTAAGTTTCCATCCCTCAATGTCCTCCCCACCATTGCTTTTTGAACTTACAACCAGACATTCTACATAAAATGTGTGTGCCTCTTTAATCATTTTTACTAAATCTGGAACAAGCGTTGCAGAAAGGAAAACTGCAACATCACCTCATTCTTCACATTTCACATGCATTTCGGTTATGACCGACATCAACTACCATTCATCTGAAGAATCCTTCTCAAACTGAGAATATGAATTTCTACTCAATGCATCGACTATCTAATTTCATTTACCTGGTGTGTACATCAAAATCAAAGTTAAACATTTGGAGATACTCTATCCATCCCCTTTGACTTGGATTCAAATATTGTTGTGAGAAAATGTGTTTCAAGCTTTTGTGATCCATAAGCACAGTTAATTTCTCACCAAAGAGATAATGTCTCCATGTTTTCAAATCATGGATCTCTGCAGCTAACTCCAAATCATGTGTTGGGTAATTATTTTCATGAAACCTCAACTGCCTTGAACTATAAGCAACCACGTGATCACAGTGCATGAGAACACAGCCCAACCCTGATCCCTAATCATCACAATACACTACATACCTATGTACTGATTCTTGAAATATCAAGATAGGTGTCGATGTAAGCCGAATATTCAGTTCCTGGAAAGACATCTGACATTATTCCATCCATTGGAATGGAGCATTGTTCTTTGTCAGATATGTCCTTGGTGAAGCTATTCATGAGAAATCATGCACAGAGCGTTGGTAGTAACCAGCTAGACCAAGAAAACTTCATATCTCGAACACATTCTTTAGGGGTTGTCCATAGACAATGGCTTCTATCTTTTTAGGATAAACAAAAACACCTTTCATAGAAATAACATGGCCAAGGAAATGTACTACTTTTATCCAAAAATTACACTTTGATAATTTGGAATACAAACGATGATCTCTTAATATATGTAACACTGTTTTCAGGTGCACCTTATGATCAACCCTTGACTTTGAATAGACCAAAATTTCATCCACAAACACCACAACTAAAGAATCTAGTTGTTGTTGAAATATCTGATTCATCAATTTTTTGAAGACTTCTGGTGTATTCGTTATACTGAATGACATGACTACATATTTATAGTTGTGATATCTACTTCTGAAATCTATATTTGGAATATCCTCTTTTTGAACTCTCAATTGGTGTTATCCTGATCTCAAGTCTATCATGGAGAACCACTGAGCTCCCCTTAATTGATTGAATAGATCATCAATGCATGGAAGTGGATATATGTTCTTTATCGTAACTTGGTAAAGCATAAGATAATCAACACATAGCCTAAGAGGTCCATCTGCCTTCTTAACAAACAAAATCGGTGCTGCCCATGGAGACGTACTTGGATAAATGAAACCCTTTTTTTCCAGCTCCTCTAACTTCACTTTCAATTCCTGTAACTTTTTTGGTTCTATTATATAATATGGAAGGTAAATAGGACTGGTCCCCGAATGGAGATCAATTGTAAAGTCCACTTCCCTTAGAGGTGCTAACCCTGATATGTTCTTGGTAAAGACATCGGGAAATTGATTGAAAACATATGGAAAAATATTTTCCTAGATCTCTTCCATTTATGCCAATGTCAATGCTACCAATTGGTAAGATATCATTACCCCCATTGGTGCCAACAATCTCTTTGTACCTTTATTTACAATCCTCTCTCCTCTAAAGAGATGCTTGATGTCGTCCTTATTCTTGAAACTAATTGTTCTCCTATAATAGTCGATTTGAGCCTAGAATGTCTTTATCCAATCCATACCAATGATTACATCAAAGACATCCATATCCAATATTGATAAACCCCATTTTATCCCACCTCCATCAAATGTTATATCACTTGCTCTACACACAGTGGTTTGACATTCAGTTTCACCAAGAGGGGTTTTTAGTATCAAAACAGAAGGAATCATTTTTAGTTTTAAACATTTCATGTCAACAGAACGAGAAGAAATGAAGGAATGTGATGCACCATACTCAAAAAAAACTTTCACAGAAGTAGAATTCAAAAGTATCATACCTCTCACTGTAGATGGCTCAGCCTGATCATCGACAATCATCTTCTCAGCTCCATACAATTGCTTATTCACTATACTGCTCTCCTTGTTTCCTTATTGAGTTTTCTTGGGTTGAGGAGTCATGGTATTTCTAGAATCACCATGGATAGATCTGCTCTGTGGATGAGACTGATTCTGTTGTCCATGTCTAGTCGAAGCATACGATGCCTGCGATAGCTGAGAAGTGTCTCGAACACCTGACCTTATAGCACAACGACAATAGTGCTGAAGATGTTAAATCTTTTTACAATTACGACATGATCTAGGTTATTCCATACAATCTATCTTAATGTGGTGAAGAGAACCACATTGAAAACAACCTACTTTCCTCTGGGGTCATGGATGAAGGTTTACTGATCCATTCATCTGGTTCTGATTTCCACATGAACAATGGAAATAGGTGTCCATTTTCCTCTTGTTCCCTTTATTTGATTTCCCACAGTTTTCTTTAGGTATCATCATGTCTCATTCCATAAATCCTGAGATATCACGTTCAACCATAGTCGCTCTGTTCGCCACCTCGGTATAGTCTGTAATACAAAGTACTGTAATCTTTGATCAAATCTCCTATCGTAGCCCTGATTCGAATATGTGTGCCTTCAAAGAGAAACATTCTGCTACTTCTGGTGCAATGCGTACTAAGGTCATGAACTTATCCACATACTCTATGATAGAGAGTCTCTCTTGTTTCAGGCTGAAGAATTCTATCATTTCTAGATCATGAACGTGTGATGGTATAATTATTTGTTGAACAATTCTTCAAAATCCTCCCATGTATGTCCTTATTCCAATTTAGCCTACACCACTAAATTCCAACACAGACGTGAAACATCATCAAGCCAATACGTCATTAGTTTGACCTTTAGCTCTACTGGTTTGCTGATGAAGTCGATGATACAATTTATCCTACATAGACACACCTCCGCCTTATCAGGTTCGGAATCACCCCTGAAATTAAGTGGATTCTGCTTCATGAATTGGATGGTATGATCTATATGTCATGCCTCATTCCACTGGTTCCCTCTGTCCACAACTTGAAAATCTTGGACAATACTTTGAACCATATCTTGGTTCACACATGTTTCAGGTTCAACCACATTCTCCGCAGCTTCTTTGGGTTGGTTTTGAAGATGCTTACCTAGTGTCATTTTCTAAACTAACAACATACTCCGTTAAACTCACTCTCTAGCAACTGTTGGCTTAGCATTTGAAATTATATCACATCAACTATCACAACATTTTTTCCAAAGCATCTTTTTTATCATGTTCATTTATTTTGAAACCAATTCACTTTCTTTTGAAAATTAAACTATTTTCAAAATATGATAATCATTCACTTTTTTAAAATCTTTCTTTTGAAAACCAATTCCATACTTTTCAAAAATGATCATTTCTCGAAATTATGTATGCACTCCTAGTGGGAATTCATTCCTCTATAATGCATGTAATGCTTTTCTCATTGGCTAAACCCATTACAATGAGATTTCAAAATCCAAGAAGTGTCTCGAAACACTTATTTACCCAGCTTCCTGGTAACTTGAAGTTCAACATAAAAGGGTTATCTACGCCCTTTTATGCTATATGTTTCAAGTTCCGAGAATCTTACTTCTTTCTAAGATTCCCACCCAAGGAATAGACAAGAAATGATTTTATCTCCAAAACTAGGATCATCGATGACTACTTGATAGGAAAGGTATGATCAAGATGATACCATTTGTAATGACCCACCAATTCTCATTGGCTTGAGAGTACAAAGATTCATTACTAGGCCTTAAGCGACATCTCTAAGATTCCAAAGGCTGGCAATAAATGCTGGAGGGTTTCAAATACAAGTGGAAGACAATTTACCCTTTAAGAAATAAACTATATAATAGACCAAAAATAACCAAATATTCACTACATGTCACATGAACGGATGAAATTCAACTCAAAAACTTAATGTATCTCAAAAACATATCCAAATAAGCAACAACGGAAGAATAACAAAGTATCAAAGTAAACAATGGAAAGACTTCACAAGACTCTCCAAAGACCTCAAGACTCCATGTTCCACAAGCTCCATGCTCTATAATCTCTGAACAGCCCAAACATCATGAGGTAGTGCTAAAAACATGTGAAACATTAACTTTTTTCCTTGTCCCAGATGATTGCATCTCCTAAAGAACCAAAGTGCCAAGAATGGGTGAGTATAAAACTCAGTAGGTTTTCCCCAATGACATCCCTACTCACGCCACTAGGATATAAGAGTTACCATAAATTATATAAAATGGTTTATATAAAACAATTTTTCAAAAGTAGTTTAAAAATAAATATAAACAAGTCTCCAAAACCATTTATTACCAAAATCATACAAGTTCAATTGAAAACAATTTTCCCAGAAAGAATTTTTTCCATAAAAATAACTAAACTATCTTTAAAACCATTCCCTAATATCTCTATATCTGCATACCAAACCATTCCTCAAACCCATGAAACCAACATTTCATGCTACGTTATGACAGTTCCATACTCAGGAGCAGTTTCCCATCAATCTACCATGTCTTCACAAGGTAATTGTCTCTCATGTTCCATTAATCCTTCGGCACCAAGCATAAGGTCATATTTCAACCAAGCACCATATATACAATTCCAATGTGCAATTAAACCTTTTGCACCGAGCACCAGGTCATATTTCAACCAAGTAATGTATATTCAATATGAAAAAATATATATATGCCCAATGATCAATCCAAAATAAACATTTCAACAAAACACCTTTTTGTTTAAAATTATTTCCGTCAAAACCATTTCAATACCAAACCATTTCAACTCCAAACTATTTCTATAAAACACCATTTTTATTGAAACTCATATCTATTGAAAATATATTTTTCATTAACCATTTATAAATTCTAGAAAATCCATAATTTAAAATTATCATTTTAAATTCATGAAACTAAACCCCCTTTTGCACAACTATTCACCAAGATTAGGCAATTTCACAAAAACCATAAATCATCAAAAATGAATATTTTTCCATGCATATCAGAATCAATAAACCAATTTGAATCTAAGAAAATCAATTCTTGCAATATTTGATGAGAGTGAAGCCTCCTACATCGAAGGTTTTGATTAAACTTTGACAACTAAGGAAGAACGCACAAGAAAGTGGGTTGATTCTCCAAGAGAGGCCTTATATCTCATATCGTAGCAAGATCACAACTAAAAATTGAATTATTCGGCATCCAAAAAAGTTTATCTACTCACTATATGTAACACCCCATGCTTCCACAGTACGCTTTTCTTTGAATAATACAATAGTGTGTGTTGTACGCAACTTCAAGTTCTAACACAACACAACAAATCAAACTAGCAGTTATGAATAGTAATACCCACTTTTTTAAATTTTATAAATTTAATCATTTAAAATGATTTTCATCTTTAGATTCAGATTATCGAAATTAGATTAGGGTGAATTTTTGGTATTTTTTTGAAAACATTCAATTTTGATGAATAGTGAAAACACTCAGTTGTAGTTTAAAAACCGAATTTTTATTTAAATAATTATTTATTTTATTTAAATTTATTTTAGGTCAAAATAGATACATAATTCCTATACATGTTCAATTTAATTAATTGGAGTCATTTTATAATAATTTTAGATATATAAAAAGTTTATTGAACATTTCACCGTCTTTTACCCACCTCTTAGGAGAATTTTCAAATTCACATAAAACATAATTTTACAGCTTTTGTGAGTGGAATTTCAAAAATATGAGATCCATAGTTGATATTGGTATGAAAAATTTTGTTCAATAAGATGAAAATAATTTTTGGTGAATAGTAACTTTTTACTTTTATTTACCACTATTAAAAGAAAATAGGGTAATTAAGGGTAAAACATATATTATTATTACCCTAACACATGTCCTAATTCTATCTAATAAGTGTAATTAGAAAAAAAAACTTTATTAATAATAAATTAACCTCTTTGGTCCACTTGGATTATATTAGGACATTTATTATTATTTAATTCAAAGAATACTTAAAAGTGTTAAATTCAAATTTTAATAAAAACCCATTTTTAATATAGGGTTACAAAAAAGATAATTTAGACTATAAATATTAATTAGAGAGACAAAAATATTTCCTACCTAATGGTATTTTATTAATAGTTTTTAGACATTAAATAATTTAATTTATTTATGACACAATAATGATGCAGTAATTACCTAATTATTGAAATATTAAATTAATTGATATTGTAAATATCCAATTAAATGTAATTTGAGAATATTTATGAATTAAACTAATATTATAGGTTAATATGACATTTTGGGGTTGGTTAGATTAATTGTTTTCTAAATACTAATGTTGTTTTGAATTTACGAAAAAGTAAATATCAAATAGTGTCAAAATTGACATAATAGAGTTTTTAAAACAACTATTATATTATTAATTGATATTCTATTCCAAAAAATATATGGATTAGAAAAAAGACTTATATAATTATAGGTGTATCATTAATGAACCACTTATGGTTCTCTTGTAATTATATAGTATGTTTATTCACCACATAATATAAAAATACAAAGAGACAAGGTAAATGTCAAACTATTTAACTAATATTTAAATCTAAAAGATCAAGTTAATATAGTTACACAAAGCTGGATAAAACCAATTGGATGATTTTATTTCGACCCCTCCCCAAATTATACTTTAAATAATTTATTTTTTAGCCATTAGATACTGAAAATTATTTTATTATAAAATAATATTTCTAGCTTTTCCTAAGGTTCCCCTCGCCCCTCTTATAAAAAGGCACTCCCCCTTTACTCTAATTCACACCTTCAAAGACATTTGGATCGTCCCAACCCTACCCAAATACCCTCTAAATTTTCCTCCCTTCATCCAAGAGTCCTTCCTTTAGTCATAAATATATCCTTTGGAGGCCTTTAGATAAAATCAAAAGGAAGAAACCTAAGAAGAGGTAAATATCTCACCACTTCTTTCAAGTTCCTTTCTTCTTCCACTTCATTTATCTTTGTTGTTTCCAGTCTAAAAAAATAATCCAGTATCTTCTATATACTGGGATTTTATTATAAATATTTTATAGAAAAATTCATTATTTTATCCATCCTTTGATTGACATGTCACCATACGTGCGTACGTACGACTAACCGTCTCCACATCTTGGTGTAATTGTTATTCAATACATTATTATTTGGATGAGTATAATAATGATCTGTAATTGATGTAAATAATAAATATAACATGATAATTATTCTTTATATATTATATAACATAAAATTATATATTATTTTAATATCAAAAAAATGTTATTGTCACTCGTGCATACGTACGGATTACCGTCTCCACGAACGTGATGAGATTCATTCCCCATCGTATCCATTCAAAACTAATTTTCATTAGTTCGTTCAAAAAAATGTTTAAAGACTTTATATCATTCTAGATATGAGTAATATATATCCCACCCATAACAAATATGACTAGCATAACAAAAAATATAAAGGAGAACGAATTCGTTAACACCAGAAACAACAATAATACTATGATATTATTAACAAAGCAATGTAAAAAGATCATATATGATGTCATATTAATGTATATGATTATTTGATAATTTAATAACAATTATTTAACTATTATAGAGGATGTTAACCTACCCTCAACCAAGGAAAATTACAAGGTAAGGGTTAATTTCACAATCTCTTTATTATCTGAGGTTGTTTATGCGTAATTATCTACTGGGACCTCTTTATCATCCACATCCGTGTTTCTTAAAAATGTCTTTCAAAACATTTTAACTATTTACTAGACAATGGGGGAAAGTAATACCCTTATTTGACCTTATATATTTTGAAATGATTCTTTCCATCGTTTTCCAAACAAGGTACTTTATGATCTTTTTGACAAAATTAAGGTAGGAATGTTTTTTTTTATTATATGGTGGGTGAGGCTTTTTTCCAATGTTATAACATCTTCAAAGCATTCCTTACAAACATATATATATATATTCAAAATAAATATTTTCTTAAATTATATCAAAATAGAAAGAGATATTTCTCTAAAATAGGTTTTGATTTCATCTATATCAACATACTTCGATAGAATTTAAGCTTATTTGAAGTTGATTTATTAAGATACCAAACATCCATATTGTATTGAAGGTTTTGTGATATTTTTGACTATGGATGTGTTATTTTTACACCATTAATGGTTTATGGATAAAGTATTGACATTTCATATGCAAGTTTTAATACGACTGTTTATGTTATGTTTAAACTTCTTCATATGAGGAATGCATTGGACTCAGTATGTGATGGGTAGATCCTGCTATAGTTCCTCAATGAATCAGTAGGTCTCATGAGTCAAAATAGTGTCTCATCACAAGGCCTTGAAAAAATATTATATTATAGACTTGGCACAAGGCCTTGACTATGTTGTTATGAATGTCTGGCATTTGGAATTCCATCATTATAAAAGTGGTTATTGATATTGCATGTGATTATTTGTCTAGTAGAATATCCATGTGAATAAGTAAATTGAATGACTTGATTTTATCATTTCCATATTATAATTAAGTTAATGTTTAAAAGTATTTTTTTAGTCTTATACATTGCCTTAAATATTTATCATTATTTATGAAATTTTTCGTTTTATTGTTATCCTTATTTAGCATCTGAGCTCACCCCTTTCTATGTTTTATTTTTCCTAGGATGCGAAGAAGTATATTATTACTGACTTGTAGGGATATTCTATGGGATCTCATTGTTTTATATGGAAACAATGTTGTTGTATTTTTCCATTTTATGATTTAATGTAAACTTTATAAATGTATCTAGTACTTCCAAGGCTACAAATATAATCAGCCTTTCAAGACTTGATCTTTTGTGATCATTCCAATGTTATGTAATAATGCACCAACTCTAGGCAACTAGGTTCGGGGCGTTACAGTTGGTATCAGAGGAATTTTAATAAAAACCTTGGAATCTAGGTTTAGAAAAACTCTGATTAGAGCACATTACCCTGAGATAGAATTTGAGGTTTAGTATAGAATAACTTCATAGAATTTTGGTATTATATAGATTTTGGGAGTTTTCCTAGAAATAAATCCCTTTATGGATACAAGAAGGTAGAGGTGGCTCTAGCACATATTTACCTAGGTGTAACACCCAAAATAACTGCTTTGAGCTAGACTCGAACGGGAACTAGAGCACGACAACATACCTTGTTGTAGTGTTGGCTACAACACTCCTGGGGGATATGCTTAGGATAATTATCATTTTCTTTATAAACAATTATGAATGGTTTATTAGTATATACTTTCTCAAAGAAAACATTTTTATGATTATCGATTATATCCATAAACTGTTTAATTTATGTTAAGTGTATTAAAGGTTTGGATTAATGTATTGAGATTCATAAACTAATCTAGTTTATGAAATTTTTTAGAGATATCTCCTAGTGAAGGACTGGAAACCGTATCAATGCACTCACTCCATGTAGGGATTTCCCTCCTACGCAAGATAATTATAGTAGAGATGGTGATTCAACTGGTGCTGATTAGCTAATCGCCATACTGGGACAACTCACTCAGGTTATGAATAATAACCTTACCCATATGGAGAACCCCGATCTGTAGTGTGGAGGATCAATGTTAGATCTTATCATGAGGAAAAAAACACCAAAATTTAATGGGGTTACAAATCCAATAGTAGTCGAGTAATGAAAAAATTCCATAGAGAAAATATTCCACGCCTTGGGAAGTAGTGAAAGGGAAAAATAGTCATCGAAGTTTACCACCTCACTAGAGATGCTGATCAATGGTGGTCATTAATTCAAAACACAAAGGAAGATGATAAAGTATTAAATATGGAATGGAGGGAGTTTAAATAAATTTTCTTAGAAAAATACATTCCTTGTGACCATCAAGAAGAAATGTAAGGACAATTTTTGAGTCTAAGGAAAAATGAGGATGAGAATGTCGCAATGTCTGAAACTAACTATACATGGTTAGTGAGGAATGCTGCAGATTATATAAGTTACCCAAGAAGTAATATTGATAGTTTATTTGATGGGTTAGATCCACTTCCTTGTCAATAATAAGTCTCACAATCCTTATCTTTATACAAAGATATTGTATCATGTGCTGTCAACACATAAAAAGAATTCTATAAGTCTTACAAATTCAAAGCAAAGAAAGAGAAGAAGAGATCTTCTGAACACTCTAGAAATGGAAATAAGTAGAAGAAGGGGAAAGATGAATATCCATATGGTAGAAAATGTGGGATGAAACACCCTGGTACTTTCCTGAAGGGAATGGGAGTCTGTGACAAGTGTGGTGAAAAAGGCCACCAATCTCGTGATTTCAAGGGGAAGAAAGAGGTTGTCGATGTTGAATGCTACAATTGTAGAGAAAGGGGGAATTATGCGAATGAATGTCCTATGTGTCAGAGGAATATACCTTATAAAAGGAAAATTTGTCAACGATGAGAAATTGTTATCAATATTGCTGAGGTTGAAGCTCCAAAAGATGTTGTGGTAGGCAATTTAATGGTTTCCTCATGTTTAGAAAATGATTTATTTGATTCTGGATCATCACATTTTTTCTTATCTTCCTAGTTTTCTAAGAAAATATGATATTTCCAATTTGATTTAACAAAGGATTTTTCAGTCAAAACTCTTAAGGGAAGTATCATCACAATAATGTATTGTGAATCAGTTCCCATTAGAGCATAAAAATCTTCTTTATATTTTTATCTCATCGTCATACCCAAGATTGAATTTGATATAATCCTCGGCATAGATTGACTTTCAAACCATGATGCGAATATTTATTCTAAGAAGAATAAATTTACAATTTTTTATGATGATGATGAATAACACCTTATCTTTAGAGCAGAAACGTCACCACGTGATTCTTATCTAGATCCATCCCTGTAGCTCTACTAAATTCAATTATTAGGGAGGAAGCAAATGAAAAAACTATGGGTGAAAAAAGGAATGTTCAAATAGAGTGTGTACCTATTGTGCAAGAATATGATGATGTCTTTCCAGAAGATTTACTTGGACATCCTCTAGAACCATAAATTTAGTTTTCTGTTGACTTAATTCCTAGTTCAAGGCCCATATCGAAGACCCCTTATAGAATGGCCACTGTGGAATTAGTGGAACTAAAGAAACAACTAGAGGAATTGGGTAATAAGGTATTTATTCTCCCTTGTGTTTCTACATAGGGAGACCCTATCCTTTTTGTTAAGAAGAAAGACAGATCTATGAGGTTGTGCATTGACTACTAGAAGATCAATTCTATAAAAATAAAGAACAAGTATCCCCTACCACGCATTGATGATTTATTTGACCAACCGCATGGAGAAAAATACTTCTCAAATAATGACCTTTGATCTTAATATCATCAGTTGTGTGTGAAGAAGGAAGAAATTCCAAAA
Organism: Viscum album; assembly: GCA_963277665.1. Taxonomy (NCBI): domain Eukaryota; kingdom Viridiplantae; phylum Streptophyta; class Magnoliopsida; order Santalales; family Viscaceae; genus Viscum; species Viscum album. Next base: position 879,111,153 of record OY728155.1, read on the forward strand.
GCATCATTTGGAACCATGTACGGGCATTATGAATTTATAGTAATGCCTTTTGGATTGACTAATGCACCCTCTGTCTTCATGGATCTAATGAATAGATTTGTCAAAGAATATCTTGATGACTTTGTAGTGGTATTTATTGATGGTATCTTGTTATAATCCAAAAGCTACGAAGATCTTGAAAATCACTTGCGCATTATCTTGAAGACTCTTAGAAGACGTGAATTATATGGGATGTTCAGCAAGTGTGAATTTTGGCTTCAATAGATTTCCTTTCTTGGCCACATTGTCTCTAAGGATGGAATCTCCATTGATCATTCTAAGACCAAAGAAATCCATGAATGTCTAGCACCGAAGAGTATAACCGAGGTACACAGTTTTATTGGTTTAGCAGGTTATTATTGATGTTTCGTCTAGAATTTTGCACGGTTGGCTAACCCATTAACAAAGGTCACACGAAAAGGGGTTAAATTTGTTTGGACAAAAGAGTATGAAGAATGTTTTGAATAACTGAAAAGAAGATTATAAAATGCTCCTATATTGACTCTAAAACCGGGGAATGATGGATTTATTATTTTTAGTGTTGTTTTAAAGAAAGGACATGGTTGTGTCCTTATACAGAATGATAATGTTATTTCTTATGCATCATGACAGCTTAAAATTCATGATCAAAACTATCATACTCGTGATCTTGAGTTATCAGCTTTAGTATTTGTTTTGAACATTTGGAGACACTATCTATATGGTGAAAAATGAGATATATATACTAATCACATGAGTTTGAAGTATATTTTCTCACAAAAAGAACTAAACAAGAGGAAAAGGAGATGGCTTGAACTACTCAATGATTATGATTGCACTATACACTACCACCTGGGGGAGGAAAATAAGGTGGCGGATGCTTTGAGCAGAAATGATCATGGAGTTTGGAACAAGATGAGAGTTTAAAAGGATCATATATTCATGGATCTAGTAAAGATGGATATGGGAATAACCATGGAAGGTGAAACATCAATGCTTTTTCAAAAGGATTCCAAACCCTCTTTACTAGAAAGGATAAAGAGTTATCAGACTGGTGATGAAGAGTTTCAAAAGAAGATTAAAGTTGTGAATGATGGGAGATTGATTGAATTTGTGTATGAAGATGGAATTTTGAAATTTGTGAAGATACATTGTGTTATCGATATACCTGATATAAAAATATAATTGTTGGATGATACTCATAGTTCCAATTTCCCTATACACCTTGTTAGCACTAAGTTATATAGATATTTGAAGGAACATTTTTGTTGGGACAACATGAAGGGGGAGATTTATGATTTTGTGTCAAGATGTATGGTTTGTCAACAAGTAAAAGATGGAAGGAAAAATCCTGGAGGAGTCATGAAACCTCTTCCCATACCAGAGTAGAAATGGGATAATATTATGATGGACTTTGTTAAGGGACTATCAAAGACTCCTAGAAGGAACGATGGAATATGGATCATTGTTGATCGTCTTATGAAGTCCGCACTTTTTCTTGTTATAAGAGAAGATTTACCACTTGAATGTTTAAAAAGAATATATATTAATGAACTTGTAAGACTTCATGGAGTACCAATATCAATTATTTCTGATCATGATCTACATTTTACATCATGATTCTGGAAAAGTCATCAGAAAGACCTGGATACTGAACTTCATTTGAGCATTTCCTGCCACCCCCAAACTGATGGAAAATAAGAACAAGCTATTCAAACCATTGAATTCATGTTGAGATCATGATCACTTGACTTTCAAGGTATGTGGGATCAATATTTACCTTTGGTTGACTTTTCCTATAACAATAGATTCCATTCAAGTATTCAGATGGCACCATATGAAGCGTTATACAGAAAGAGATGTCACACACCAATCAGTTGGAATGATGTTGGTGAAAAAAATTCGTAGGCCAATAAATTCTGAAGGAAATGATGGAAAAGTTAAATTTAGTCCAAAACCACATCAAGGCAGCTCAAAGTAGACTGAAGTGCTAAGCGGATAACCTAAGAAAGGATTTGGAATTTCATGTAGGAGATCATGTTTTCTTGAAGGTATCTCTATGGAAGGGTGTTATACGTTTCAGTAAGAATGGTATATTAAGTTCTAGTTATATCGGATCTTTCAAAATTCTAGAATGAATTAGGGCTATAGATTACCATTTGGTAATGCCACCAAGTCTCTCCAAAGTTCACTATGTGTTCCACGTATCACTGTTGAGAAAATACATGTCTGACCCAACGCATGTAATAACCGATGAGGAATTAGAACTGGAACCCAATCTATCTTATTGTGAAGACCCTTTCAAGATTCTTGATACAAGAGAACAAGTGATGAGAAACCAGACGACTCGTCTGGTAAAATTTCTATGGATAAATCATAAGGTGGAAGGGGCAACTTGGGAACCATAGGAACTTATGGTGAAGAAACACCCCAGTCTTTTTACATAGTAATACTCTAGAAATTTCGAGGACTAAATTATTTGAAGAAGAGGGGAATGTAACAACCCAAGCTTCCATAGTATGCTTCTCTTTGAAAAATAAAATATTGTGTGTTGTACGTAACATCGAGTTCTAAAACACCACAACCAATCAAACTTTCTGTTATGAATTTTAATACAAACTTTTTGAAATTTTATAAATTTTATCTTTCCAAATGGACTTCATTTTTTGCATTTGGAATATGAAAATAGATTAGAGTGATTTTCGGTATTTTTTGGAAATCATTCAATTTTTGATGAATAGTGAAAACACTGAGTTATAGTTTAAAAACCGAATTTTTATTTAAATAATTATTTATTTTATTGAAATTTTTTTAGGTAAAAATAGATACATAACACCTATACATTTTCAATGTAATTCATTGGAGTCAGTTTATAATAATTTTAGATATATAAAAATTTTATTGAACTTTTCACCGTCTTTTACCCACCTCCTAGGAGAATATTCAAATTCACATAAGACGTAATTTTACCGCTTCTGTGAGTGGAATTTCAAAAATCTGAGAGACACGGTTGATATTAGTAAGAAAAATGTGGTTCAATAAGATAAATATAATTTTTTGGTGAATATTAACTTTTTTACTTTTATTTACCACGGTTAAAAGTAAATAGGGTAATTAAGGGTAAAAATGATATTATTATTACCCTACAACATGCACTAATTCTATTGGATAAGTGTAATTCGACTAAAAGAACCTTATGAATAATATATGATCCTCTTTGGTCCATATGGATTAGATTAGGACATTTATTAATATTTAATTTAAAGAATATTTAAGAGTGTAAAATTCAAATTTTAATAACTAAACCATTTTTAATATAGGGATACACATAAGATAAATTCAACAATAAATATTCATTATAAAGATTAAAATATTTCCTACGTAATTGTATTTTATTTATATTTTTTATTCATTAAATAATTTAATTTATTTATGACATAATAATGATGTAGTAATTACCTAATTAATGATATATTAAAATAATTGATATTATAAATATCGAAATAAATGTAATTTGAGAATTTTTATAAATTACAATAATTTTATAGGTTAATATGATATGTTAGGGTTAGTTAGATAAATTTGTTTTAAGAAATAATGTTTTTAGGAATTTAGAAAAAATATCAAATAATTACAAAATTGACATAAAATATTTTTTAAAACAAATATTATATTATTAATTGATATTCTATTCCTAAAAATTAATGGTTCAGACAGAGGACTTATATAATGATAGGTGTATTATTAATGAACCACTTTTTGTTATATTGGAAGTATATAGTAAGTTTATTAACCATATAATATAAGAATACAAAGAGACATCGTAAATGTCCAACTATTTATCTAAGAGTTAAATCTAAAAGATAAGGTTAATATATTGACACAAACCTATCTAAAAACTATTGGTTGAGTGGTTTTCGACCCATCCCCACCTTAGCCTTTAAATAATTCATTTTTAAGCCATTATAAAATGAAAATTATTTTATTATAAAATAATATTTCTAGCTTTTCCTAAGGTGCCCCTCACCCCTCTTATAAAAGGCCCCTCCCCCTTTTATCTAAATCACAGCTTCAAAGCCATTTTTATCAGCCAAAACCTGCCAAAATTCCATTATCAATTGTCCTCCCTTCATCCTGGAGGAATTTATAAAGTCATAAATCCAACCGATGTAGCACTATTGATCAAATCAAAAGGAAGAACTCGAAGAAGAGGTAAATATATCAGCACCTCTTTCAAGTTCCTTTCTTCTTCCACTTCCTTTTTCATTGTTGTTTCCATTATAACATAATAACTCCAGTATATTCTATATAATTTGATATTATTAGAAATATGGTACAAAAAATTCATTATTCTATCCATCCTTTAAATGAAATGTCACCATACATGTGTACGTACGGCTTACAGTCTCTACGTCGTGGTGTAATTGTTATTCAATACATTATTATTTGGATTGGTATAATAATGATGTGTAATTGATTTAAATAATAAATATAACATGATAATGATTCTTTATATATGATATACCATCCAATTATATATTATTTTTATATCAAAAAAAAATGATATTGTTTCTTGTGCGGACGTACGGATTATCGTTTCCACGAATGCGATGAGATTCATTCCCCATCGTATCAATTCAAGAATAATTTTCATTAGATGAATAAAAACAATGGTTAAAGACGTGATATAATTCTGTATATGAATAAGATACATTCCATCCATAACAAATATTACTCACATAATAAAGAATATAAAGGAAAACAAATCCGTTAACACCCGAAACAACGATAATACTAAGATATTTTTAACAAAGCAATGTTAAAAGATCATATATGATATCATATTAATGTATATGATTATTGTATAATTTAATAACAATTATTCCACCATTATAAAGGATGTTAACCTACCCTCAAGAAAGGAAAATTACAAGGTATGATTTAATTTCACAATCTCTTTATTATCTGAGGTTGTTTATACGTAATTATCTACAGGGACCTATTTATCATCCACATCCATGTTTCTTAAAAAATGTATTTCAAAACATTTTTACGATTTACTATAAAATGGGTAAGTTCATTTTTACCCTTATTTTTCCTTATATTATTTGAAATAAATCTTTCTGTCATTTTCCAAACAATGTACTTTATGAACTTTTCGAAAAAATAAAGGTAAGAATGTTTTTTTAACTTATACGGTAGGTGTGGCTATTTTCCGCCTTTATAAAATCATCGAAACATCCCTTACAAGATTATAAGAATATTTTCAAAATAAATTTTTTCTTAAATGATTTCAAAATAGAAAGAGATATTTCTCTAAAAAAGATTTTGATTTCGTCTAGTTCAACATCTTTTGATGGATTTTTAACTTATTTGAAATTGATTTATTATGATACAAAACTTCCATATTGTATTGAAAGTTTTTCTGATATGTTTGACAACGAATGTGTTATTTTTACACCATTCATGGTTTATTGATAAATTATTGAAATTTCATATGCTAGTTTTAATACGAATGTTTAAGTTATGTTTAAACTTTTTCATATGAGGAATGTATTGAACTTAGTATGTGACGGGTGGATGCACATATATCTCCTCGATACATAAGTAGGTATCATGAGACAATATAGAGTCTTGGAACAAGTCCTTGAGAAAATCTTATATTGTAGTCTTAGAACAAGGCCTTGACTAAGTGGTTATGAAATTTTGGCATTATGCATTCCATCATTATAAAATTGTCTATTGATATTGCATGGGACTATTCAACTAGTAGAATATCAATGTTAATATGATAATTGAATAATTTGATTTTATTTTTGTCATATTATGTTGAAGTTAATGTTTTAAAGGCTTTTTGTTTTAGTCTTATATATTTCCTTAAATGTTTATGATTGTTTATGAAAGTTTCCTATTTATTTTTATCCTTAATGAGCATCTGATCTCACCCCTTTCTATGTTTTATTTATCCGAGGATGCGAAGAAGAATATAATGACTAACCTGCTAGGATAGTATATGCGATCTCGGTATTTTCTATGGAATCAATGTTGTTGTAGTTTTCAATTTTTGATGTAATGTAAACCTTATGAATGTATCTAGTACTTCGAAAGCTACTAAACTAATCGGTCTTTCGAGACTTGAAATTTTTTTATCATTCCAATGTTAAGTAATAATGCACAGACTCTAGGTAACTAGGGTCAAGGCATTACAGTATAGGTTCAGATCTGAGAAATAATGTAGATCAGAGAAGTAGATCTAAGAAGATCTATGAAAATGGGAAAAATCGGGAAATAATTACGACATAACTCAAAAATGGGACTTGAAATCACCATGGGAAGGCACAAGTTTGGCTCCAACTCTTCTGGGGAGGTTTATCCATCATTCTAGGGAGAGTAATCTCGATGTAGGGGCGTTTTGAAGCCAAAACTAAATATAAAGAGAAAAAACGAGTAAGCTCCTAGAAAATAGGATATAGATTTGACCTCTGCGCAAGATTTGATCACATGGTTTGGGCCAATTGTGTATAGATCACGCAACCTTCCCTTTGGTCCCAATACTCTATAATAAACCCCCAGAATCTCCCATCCTTCACCTTTACCCATTTTATGGAAACACATTTTTTTATGGAACAATCCCACTTTATGGAAACACCCCACATTATGGAAACACCCCACTTTATGGAAACACCCCACTTTATGGAAGCATAACACTTTATGGAAATAACCCACATTATGGAAACAACCAGCTTTATTAAAACTATCTACATTACAGAAACAGTTTATTTTATGGAAACCCAATTAAAAACACACCAATTAAAAAAACATGTGGAAAGGGGTTATGTAACCTAAATCGGGGGGTACTACAAAATCTCTACGAGATCTATACTAGAATAGTCTCCACCCATGATAACTACCGCCACTTATCTTACCCATATATCTCAGATCGAATTTTTTTAGGGTATTTGTAAGTAGAAAATAGAATAATGTGGATATATGATGTAATGAATTTTGTAGTAATACATATATTATATAAATTTAGAATATACATAATATTTAATTTCAAATAATTAATTTAACTAAATAATATTTTTTGTTTAATACAAATGTATTGTAACAATTTAAGTAATACTTGTTACTCAATTTGATTATTCTTATTGAATTAGTCATAAAATTATTTATAATCCATTTTTTGAAGAGTTATATTTTTATGTATATGAAGTATTTTTAAATTAATTAACTAAATTGAACAGTTTAAATGTATATTATAATAAATTATTTCAATTAAAAAATAGTTTAACAATTATATAATGGATAAATGATATAAAATATGTTTAAGAGCACTTACATTTTTAATCATTTCACTTCCTTATAGAAGTAGTTTCAATTGAAATTAAAATTCTCAAATTTTAGTATTTTAATTGGAAAAAATAAACTCCCTTAACAGTTTCAGAAGGATAATATTAGCTTAGGATGGATTTTTGGAATTTTCTGAGAATGATTTTTAGTTGACAAGTATACAATATTGTTTTTAAAAATATTATGAGCTTTATGAATTCATAATGATATAAAAGTGAATTAAAAAATTATAAAACTTTTTCCCTTATCATATATGTATTTAATAATTAAAATTATACATTAAAAATATTAATTTTAATTTTGAAACCTATGTTTATCATTTTTGGAACTCATGTAGTATTTTATTCAAATAAAAATTGTTTTTGGACTTTTATTGTAATTAAATATTCACAAGGTGGATTTTGGTTTGGGATTTCATTAAAATCCACATAAATATTATTTTTTAGTAACAACCCAATTAATCTTATGAAAATAAAAAACATTTATAATTTTATATTAAACATAGTTTTTAGGATTGCAAATACATATTTTATAGAAATATGGTTTTTACAAGTTGTGTGCCCCAATATAAAAATTAATTTTTATCAACTTTTATTTTTTTAATAAATTGTCTTAATATATTAAATCATAATTTTCGAATTACTTGATATGTTCCATATTTATATTTTTCATTAAAATTAATTACCAACGATAAAAATGAGTTATCACTGTAAAAGTAAATTTATATAAAAGTTAAAACTATGGGTAAAGGGAATAAAATTCATAAACACTTATCTATGAATTTTTGGTGAAATGTTTTATTGACTAAATACACATAAAACTTCTTTATTGTCAAATTTTGGTCTCACATGCATTGAATAATGACTTTTCCATTTATATTATTACAAAAATGCCACTCCCATCACATAATAAGGAGACTAACACCACCCCATCACATACACTCTAAATTAGAATTCCTATTGAAAATTTAAAAAATTTAATGAACATTGGTACCTATAAAATATTTTGAATCCCTTGATCAAATAAAATCCCTAAATCCTCCATTTCCAAGAGGCCTTTCAAGAGAAGTTTCAAATTTTCAATGTGAGTAATAATCACTTTTTAACTTTTTATTATTCTAAATCATTCTCCTAAGAATATATTTTACCCACCATAATAAAATTAAATTATTTTTATTATTATAAATAAATTTTATTATGTAAATGGTATAATTATTATATATCATTGTCACATCCTTAGAAAAATTAAAACTACATTCATGCGTGTGTGAAGACTACTGAATCCACGAAGAGATACATTTTATTTTAGATAACTAAAAAACATGTATAGTTTGAAAAGGAAATTTAATTAATAAATATTATATTTATGACATTTTTAATATTTTAAAATGTTAATCCATTTTTAATTTCTACCTATTCTATGAAAAATGAAAATGCCATTCGTGTGTACGTGTAGACTACTCCCTCCATGAAGTGACATGTTTAATTTTCATCCCAAAATTAAATGGTTGGTTATAAAATTGTACTTTATGAATATATATTATAATAAGAGGTAATATATGTAATTGAAAACATTCTGGTAGTATAACACATGAATTAAAAATCATTATATAGTTACCCGTTGATATTAGTAAATTACACACAAAAAAACATCATGGATTCTATTTTCATACACTATACTCATGATATCAAGGAAAAAATGGGAATTAATAAATAAATTAAATAAATATATTATAATATATTGAATAATTTTTAAATTATGATATTTCTATCATAGAATAGGGTTTGATGTCACCATTATGAGACAAGTACAAAACCATCAATATTACTAACATCTAATGATGAAAATAAATATTAATTAACTAATATTTGTTTCGTTAATGAGTATAATTGTAAAATATAAAAGGTAATAGATATTCATAAGGTTCTAAATTAATTGATTAATATTTTAATTTTTATTATAAAGTATTTTAAAGATCTTTCATGAATGTGAGAAGTAAAAGGTAAGAGTTTTTTCATTATAATTTTCATTCGTTCAGATGTGTTCAATGTTGATCGAATTATTTGTTTAATTGATATATATACTGCCATGTGAATAAACTATAATATATCCTTCATGATATTAATGTAATTTTCAATTCCATATCATGTTCTACACTTCATGGGCTACTTATTTAAAAGTTAACAAACCCGTAAGAGTTTCTTTTCCAATCATGCCTCTTTTTGCTTGGGAATCATTCTCTTTTATATCCATATTTTACTTCCCAACAATGTAATCATTTATTATTTTGAAATTCAAATTGTTATTTTTTATTTTGATATTCATATTTCTATTTACATCTTTTAAAATGAATTTTTATTAATATTTAAACTACATTGGTTTGAATAATAATATTTTGAAATATTTGTGTTCACATCTTTTATCTTCCACTCCACATTTGTGGACATAGCCCCAATTTATTTTCAAAAATCTATTTTTGGACATTTATATTTTTAAGTAATGCTTTAAAATTTATTCTTGTAATTTTTTTGAAAATTAAATTTATACGTGACTTGTGACTTCATTTTCGATTAACATTGACCTTATTTGCAAAATGTGAAAGGAATATTAATTTAAATATTTCCATACTAATACATTTTCCACCACTTTCATTTGTTATATTTAAGAAACTACCTTTTATGAGTAAATGTTAGTTCTATTCTAAATAGTTTTTTCATCTATTTCGACATCCATTAATGTTTCTCGTGTTTCATTGTGGATATGATCTAATGATACCATCCATCTTCATTCCCAAGATTTCTTATAATCATGTTATTCTATTTATCAACTAGGGAATGTTTTGATATCCTATATGTTTATTATTCTAGAAAGGATGTTTATTGATTTCTTATGTAAATTAACTATTCTTTTTATTGTTATTCATTACATTCCTAATTTGAATGATTTGGGCTTTTCATGTGACGGGTGGGTCCCACAATATCCCCTAACACATTGGTAAGACAAGTTAGAAAAATTAGCAAGGGTGTTTGGCATATTCCCTTCCATTTTAAGTATAATGTCTTTGAATAAGGCCTTGATGGTAATATTATGATGTATTTCCTTATTAATTATATCACTATAAAACCTATTATTTCTATCTATGTGATTAATAATATTGATATATCATCATGGATACATTCCTCTTTCATCATATTAGTTATATGATGCTTTTTATTGTTGTTTGTTTCTATCATATTTTTCATGACTTGCTTATTCTATGATAGATTCCACTATATATTTTCTTTTATTCAGTATTAGATCTCACCCAAAAAAATTTCTTACCCTAGGGTAATTTTAAGTGGACTCTCATTGATTTTGGTGACATTCTAGAAGAAATAATAAATTTCTCACTCAAATATTACGCTGTATTTCATATTTACAAATGTAATCTGTGATTTTTGTATGTATTTAGTATCTGGATCAATCTAAACTATGCAATTATGTGTGATGTGATCCCTTGAATATGTGACCTATTTAATTAAACAATCATTGACTTCATGTTACTATAGTTGTGGTTGTTACTCCATAACCATGATACATACACCAAAGGGGTTTCTTTGGAAATTATGATTCATGTGATGCTCAATTCATATAAGAAATTTATTGGGATTAAGACAAAACCATTATGGTATGATATATGCTATCACAACATTTTTATGTAATATTGAAGATAAAGGGGTGAAAATGGTAATTTTTTGTTTCCCAAAAAATTCGGATTTGAGATCGTGGGGGACTTCATTTTGAATCCATTTGGATATAATTATAATTTATGACAATCAGACATATATCAATGTTTTTATGGCCATTTTAGTGTGTATTGGGGTGTATCACACTATAATGACAACATTATTTGATTGTTTCACTTCTACCAGCCCAGTAAAATATGATGAATAGTGTTGAATATAATTGGTTCATATATACTTTTTTGAATCAAATCATTTATTTTCATTCATGTTTTATACTATGATAATTTGATATTTGATTGATTCTTTTTGGAAAATGAAGCTCATTTTCAAAGGGAGTGATGTTGTAAATTGCTACAGTTGTAAAAAAATTCATTCCCTAAATGTGTCATGACCTGTACCAGAGGGGACCATTCCATGAATACCCCAAGCCTATCTCTAATAGTCCAAGGGCTGGGGACTAGAACCGAGAAGGAGTATCTTATGAATGGGAGGAATTTTACTAAGTACATGTATGCACGCACACATCTATAAGCCAAAAATTTTGAAATTTTAAAGAAATAATAAACAATGCATGAAAACCACTATATCTCACAACCAGAGTATAACAATGAAAGAAATGAATGTTAAATAGTGCCAAAACAAGACCACTAAAATAAAAAGATTCAACAACTACAAGTCCAACCTATAACGTAAGAGGTAATGGGACTGTCGTCAGAAAAGATGTATAAACACACCTTAGCTTGTCTAGTCTCACAATGCACTACTTGGTCTTGGTCTGCCTAGAACTCTGTTGAAGAGTTAATTGTATGCACAATACATTACACGTGTGGAAATAGACAGTGTATGGATGAGTAAAACAATACCCAATAGGACACCCCAAAACAACAAAGGAAATACCACAAAGGAAATACCATGGAGGAATACCCCAAAGGATTACCACAAAGGAAAAACCATGAATGAAACACCATAATGGAAATAACACAAAGGAATACCATTAATAAATAGCACAAAGGAAATACCATGAAGGAAAACATAGTCAGGTACACCAAGATATTTGTCTATAGAAAATATATAAAGAACATCCAAATATACTCAATCCAATAAGACAAACAATATCAAAAAAACACATTGTATCCATAATACACATAGAATCCATAATAAAAACATCATTTATAAGAGACATAGTCTCTATAAGACACATAGTCTCAATAAGACACATAGTCTCTAGGTCAAAACCACCCAAAAAAATGTTTGCTCGAAGAAATCTCATTGTAGTAGAACTCACTCCTCAATCCATTTGGTATTATGATCACTCAAAGAATAACACACATAGGATATATCAAAATTATATTATCATCATAAGGTTCCAAAAATTATAATGGGATTATAAAATGGATGTCTTGTTTTAAAGTTATGGAAGTTTGAAAATTTCAGATTGAGGTTCACAGGGTTGTGGACCGACTGTGGTGATTGATTGCTCTGACTGCTTCTAGAGTCTATTGTACAGTGGTAGATTGAGATGTCACGATGGTCGATTGCAACACCTACTACTATTTCCGCGTGATATCTCAATGGACCATGGCTCATGGTCGACTTCCACAATCGACTATGGCTCGGTCCAACTACCCTGACTCTGACCCATCCTGCAGAGTCCGACCCGACCCACCTTGTCCAACCCAGTTCATCAGGTCGTCAATGACCACTAGGTTCGGCCCACTACAGTGGGGGCCGACACACCATGTTGTCTCATACCTACCATATCTCTCTATTTTGTCCATTTGCGGGGTCATTCTGGCTCATGCGGTCACCCCTAGTAATCGTCATCGGTCCATGCAGCCACCCCACCACGTCCACAGCCGCCCCATCCCATGTGACACCAAATGTCTCGTGCTGCAGTGCACCACCGACCACCACCTTCGGCATCGGCTTCAGACACCCTTCATTTCGTGGTTCTCTATTATTCCTCCAGTGCACCAATATTTTAAACAAAAATGATTCTATGATCCATGGGTCCTGAGCTACACTTATTCGGCCACTGTTTCTTCTTACCTCCAATCTAGGGGTCTGATCGCATATGGAAACTCCTCGAAAGTCAATCCATGATCACACGGATCCAACAGTGAAGAAATTCAAGAACAGGGAATATAAAGTACAATAACCCTTGAATAATGAAGCTTAGTGTTTATTCATGTCAACATTGATTTTTTCTTGTTAAAAGGATAAACGAAGATGATTATCAAATCCCCCGATAATCCTGAAAAAAACCCATATTGGAACAATTATCAAACCACCAATAAATATTTTTTTGGATTGAATAGTGTTCATATTTTAAATAAATAATGGGGAAAATAAATCATAAATCAAATTCCCTACCTAGATTTTGGATTAATCATTGATGAAGAATAGTTTCATTGTCATCATTGATGAGATCCTCCAACACTGTCAGTGAGACAATCCACTATCCAAATGGCGATTAATCCTCGTTCACCAAAATATGATTTCCAATAGTTGTATGAATATCCAACTATTAAGAGGACAACCATAAGGAAATTTAATAACCATAAATTTAAAGGAGAAACAATCATTGCTTCAATAAAATATTTTATATTTACATTATTTAAAGACAGTTACGTCCTTTTTGGGTTTTTCCATAGAAGACCCTCATCGTCTAAAATTAAGTCCCATCGATGGAAACTAGTATATTACAAACTCTATGGTGGTATTATATTTCCAATCTAAGTCACTATTCATGAGTTATTATGTATTTATAATAAAATAATGTTATTTAATTAATTTTTTTACAGTTACATCCTTTGTGAAATTTTCATTAGATGATATGCACTGAAAAAATTGAGGTTGTACCTAGGGTAAAGATTCCATTATAAGATCAATGATGTCCATATGTTTCTGATCTAGGCCCCCATTTAAAATATATTCATATTTTTCAGGAATGAATCGTGTGTGTGTGTGTAATAAAAAAAATACAACATTATACAATGAAGTGTTTTCAGAATACTAGGCATTGGAATCGCATGTCATCTTAGCACTCGATGTCAGAATTTTCTCAAATAATTTCTAAAATTAAAATCTAGAAAAATATGAGTCATTACATTCTCCTCACCTTAGGAATTTATGTCCATAAAAAACAAGGGAAAATCGAACAAATAAGGGTATTGTGCATGAATCTGAGCCTCCCACTCCCATGTACTCTCTTGTAGATTGATATGCTACCGCCAGTCACACACCAAAGGAGTCAGACACCCATGAAGGACCATCTTATACTGATACTCAATATCCGTAGGGTACTCTGAAAAAGTATCCACTTCCTCATTGTCTAGCTTTCCCTAGTCAAAGTCATGTGATGTGTCATGCACGTAGCTCCTCAGCTCTAACATGTGGAATATGTCGTGTATCTAATCTAGATGTGGTGGTAGATTCAATCAGTAAAACAAAATTTCCATCTTTATGTTCTATCAGAAAAGGTCTGACGAACCTTGGAAATTCCTTCTTACCCTGATCAAATATTTGTAATCCCCATTGAGGTAAGACCCGAAGGAACATGTGGTATAATTCCTAAAACTCCATAGGCCTCTGATTCCTATAAGTATATAAAATTTTTTAGCTCTGTACAATCATTTTACACTATTGGATGATATTCACCATCTCTATCATAGCCTACACCAACTCCAGGATCATGAGTGGTTACACTCCTGGGTCAGTCCAGCTAAGTGATGACCTGTAGGTTCGCTCGTGAAAAGCCTCGAATGGTGCCATACCAATGGTTGAGTGATATATTTTATTGTATGGAAAATACACCAGAGGTATATGATCCTCCCATCTATAGAAAAAATCTAACATGAAAACCCACAACATTTTCCCTAGAACCTGAATAGTTTTCTGAATTTGGCCATCCGTCAATGGGTGAAATGTTGTGCTCAAGAGTAACTAAATCCTTAATGACTCCTGGAATCCTTTCCACAACCAGGATGTAAATTGTGCATCACTATCTTAAACTATCGTTGATGGACCTCCTTAGAGTCAAACTATCTATTGTATATTGTGGCGTCCCAAGATCTATACTGAACTATTCTCTCAGATAGGTAGGAAGTGGACCGACATGGTGTGTCAGTCAATTATCACCCAGATGGTATCATTTACCCTATACATACATGGAAAAACTATCATGAATTCAATCAATATCCCATCCCACTTTTATTCCTAAAACAGAAGGGGTTTTGTCAAACCCAATGGAATCTGGTGTTCAGACTTCACTTGTTGACCAGTGATACATCAAGAGACAAACTTTACAACACCTTTCGTCATCCCTAACCACCATAACTGGCATCAGAGGTCCTAGTAAATCATTTACACCACAATATGTACTTTCAATAGGGATGTGTGGTACTCCTTCATAACCTCCTCCTGCAATTCCCCTGGTAAAACTATGATCCCTATGAAAAGAATGACGCCATCCCCACCTTTCAAGTATCCATCAAGGGCATGTCTTATAGACATCTAAGAACATAGATTCTTGCATTCGATATCCACAAATTTTGCCTCCTTAAATCACTATAAGTGTGGAGTGGTGAAAACCATCGACATGAGGTAAGCTTATCCATATCCATCCAAAATGGATAACTACAAGGATGCCAACTACTCTGATTCCTTTCTCAGCAACTGCAAGCTATATCTACCGTTGAGAGCATCTCCCACCATGTTTCCATTCCTAGGAGTATATACTATCTCAATTTCATAGTCCTAGAGGAACTATAGCCTACACCTCTATCCCAACCGCTGCTTGGTGCACTATAACTCTATTTCCACTATTGGAAACAGATGACTCATTACATCCACTACAATAAAGGATACGATAGCTAATTGATGAGTAATTGGTTGCACCCTCTTATATATGAGTCTATACTACACTTAACGTGTTTCCTTTTCATTAAAAAAGTATATTATTATTCCATAACTATGGACACACAACACTCTTCCCCAGTGGCCCCTCGACTATCTCCTGAATGGTCATACGACTGGCCGGGTAATCTCTTGGCAGATGTCCCCGACCGCCACACGAGTAACATAGCATATCCCTCAGCTGACTCGAGCTACCCTGGGTGCCATGCACCACTGATCCCAATTTCTTAGGACCATATCCCAATTTTCATGATCTTATTGGGTCCCTCTAACTCCCATTAGCTACCTGCTTCCGATGTCTCAACTACCAGGTGCCTACTGGTAGCTCCCATTGCCAGTTCCTACTCCTTTATAAATAACTACACTAGTAGGGATCGGTCAAGTACTGTAGTATATGTAGGAATGTATAGAGGGATAATGGTGGCTCATATGTCCCTATCTAGACCTCACTCAATGGTTTAATCCCTGAAGAACGGGTCTTGTATCATATATATTGAGTACTTGGATAGGTTTGAATGTATCGTTGAATACTCAAATATCATCTTGTCATCCTTGTGAAGTTGTAGAAGCTCCTAGACACATATATCCCTTGGCTTAAAAGGTGAGAAATCCTTTCTGAAATTACTCTCCAACTCTATCCATGGAAGGGTCACCTCATCGTAAGATCGGGTAAACAAAACCCACCTTTTCTCTACTAAGCCATATAGACGGCTCACTTCCAGGACCATGATATGATCTGTTGGTGTCCCGACTAGATGAAATACTCGGGTCATTGCTTTAATACATTCTTCAGCCGCATGTGTGTCATGCTCGTCTCAGAACCGGAGGGGTATAAATCACTGATACTTGTGAAGTGTGGTCAACCAACACTCGTCATCCGATAGTACCGCGGGTACCATGTGCAACTCTATAGGTGGTGGTATAGCTTTTTCACCACATAGAGTTGTTATCATCGATACAAATACTTGTACCGATGTCTCACCACCTTGTGGGTCATCCTCGTGATCATGCGGTAAAATCCAGATTGTTATCTACTTGGATGAATCTTGATGTAAAACAAGATATACCAAGGCCAATAGAGTTTATTTGGGAGGTGACTCAAGAGGGACATAGAATACTCAACCATTCCTATATGATTCATGTACAATTTTTACCTACAACTAGTGTTTTCATGTACCATGTTGAAAAATGGGTATTCAGAGTCCTAGTGTATGGATACATCAGTCGCCATAGAAACACTGGAGTCCCTAGCCTGAAAGCTGAACTCAAAACACTTAACACAGTTTCCCCAAAATAATGTCACAAAATACCAATCCTAAAGTAGAACATACCTCCTCTAATACCCCTTTGTCATGACCTATTCTCAGAGGGGCCTATGTTGTGACTACCCCAGTACCATCTTTAATAGGCCAACGGTAGGTGACTAGCACCTAGTAGGCATATCCCACAAATGGGAGTCATTTTCTTATGTACTTGTATGTATGCACACTTATCCAATCCCAAATGATGAAATGTAAAATCACTAAGTACATGATGCATGAAAACCACTATATACCACAACTAGAGTTCAATAGTGAAAGTAATAGAAAGTAAACAGGACCAAAATAAGCCCACTAAAAGAAAAGAATTTGTAGCTAGAACTCCAACATGTAAAGTAATAGATTCTGGTACTGTCGTTGGAGAAGACTAGAACTCCATCAAAGAGTCGATCATCTGCACAAGGCATGACATGTGTAGGAAAACCCCATGCATGGGTGAGTAAAATAATACTCAGAAAGAAACCCTAAAACCACAATGGAATACCACAATGGAAATACAAAAAAAGAAATAACACGAAGCAATAACACAAATGATTACCACAATGGAAATACCACAAAGGAAATTGTAACACCCCCTGGTTTTAAAAATAAATTTAAAGGAATAAAACATTTTTTTAATTAGATATTTAAATCTATCATTCAAATTTAATTTTTCTTTATCTTTGTTTTGAATTTCAAAAAATGTCCATCTACAATTGTGATCATTAGGTTAATGGAACCAAATTGGTTTTTGTATGAATAGTAACATGCTATTAGGAATAGTAATATGACCTAAATTAATAGTAAACTGTATTATTATTTTAATTCCTTAATGATTTAAGATAATGAAAACTTGATTAATTCTTCAAGGTGTTAAAAATGAGTTATGGATTTAATATTTATATTTTTGAATAAAATGTGATTTTTCTAAAAATTAAATTAATAATATTTATAAAATTATTCTAAAAAATAGAGTTAATTTTTGAATTCTACAAATTGAAAAATGGTTAGGGTGAATTTTTGGAATTCTTCTGAAATTCATGAATTTTTTATGAATAGTAAAATATGATAAATTACAATAAATGCTAAATACATGATTTACTGCATCACAGGTGATGCAAGGCTAATGTAATCCTACTTATTTCAAACTCACATGAGATTTTTACTATTTTTGGTAAAATTAACCTATAATATTCATATTATTGAGAAAAAATATTAAAATAATGATTAAAAAATGGAAAATCCCTCCTCCCCTCCACTATAAATACAACCCTAATTTCCCTCTTCCTCTCACACCTATCATGCATTTATAATTGTGTTAGTTCTTCCAAATCCCCTCCCCAATTATCTTCCCCACATCATACAATTTATATTCTCACCAAAAGGCCAAAACCGAAGGCTTTAAGGTGTATCTCAAATAGAAGATATCAAGAGGTATGATCCTCTCCCTTTTCATGTGTTTTCTTTCCAATTCCTTTATTTTATTATACTCTCTTTCCCTATACCTATCGAGGATTTATGAAATATCATGAATCTTATATATTATGTATGTTACCATGTTTTGGTTAAAGATTCATCATCTTCCTTCATATTCTCTCCCTGTTGTTCTAAATATAAAAACATCATCCAAGATGTGTCGATTTACCAAAATCATGGATGATCTGTTTAGAATATCCCTTAAATCCTTAAAACCTAATCATAAAACCAGTTTATTGGTAGAAACAGAATTTTATTTTAATTTTGAAACCAATTTTATGTTCTGTAATGATCTTCTCTACATGAAATTGTATTACCTAATAAAAAAATTTCATGATTATCGAGGAACCGCCAAAAAAGATCTAAACCAACAACATTAATATTTTAGCTAATGATCCATCATCTTATATGATAAAAAAATGATTTATGGTATTATTATATATTCAAAAAACGTATTAACACTATTTCATTCCACTTGTAGAGTTTAATTTCAATACAAAAAGAAAATAAAATTCAAAACTTCCATGGAAACCATGTAAAGAACGCCCCAACATAGTGGGTGGAATAAAACACTAATAATTAAAGGGGGAAATAATGTTATGAAAAGATCATATAAGATTTAATAAACATTAATATGTTTATTTAGGATATTAATAACACTATATTAACCATTATAAAGGATGTTTAGATTAACATGAAGTAAGAAAACCCTGAGATAAGGGAATTCATAACCCGATTTCCATTCTTTTGGTTAACATTCATTTTCAACATTTATATGGTATTAAAAAACTTTTTGTAATGATTTTTGTTTAAATTATATTTAATTTTGTTTATTTACTATGTATATACATATTTCATTCACTCTATTAAGTCTCACTTCAATTATATGATATTTGTAAGGGTATTTTTTAAATCTCCTTTAAAATTCTGTTTTAAAAAAGTTTAAAAAGAAATTTTTTTTATGAAATTATTCATGCTGTATGATTATGTTATGGTTCTTGGGAATTGATTATGATGAAGGGTGGGACCTATATATTCATATAATTCATTGGGTATGGGTATGTTGGTTGCCGAGCGTATGGTTACTCCATGTGTAACTGTGATGGTAATACAAATAGTAAGGTAATCATGAGGGTAACAAATTATAAGGTAGTCAAGATGGTTACAAGATTATGTAAGTAATGAAACAAGATATATTTATGTTTCAATTTTTTCATTATGTTTTTTGTGAATCTCATGTTTTACAAAGTAATTATATATGGATGACAAGTATGCTTTTTGGAAAATGATTTCATGTGTTTACAAGTATTCATAGACTAATGCTTTCTTTTATTCTTTTTATATCGCATTCTAAGATTTTTTTTATCATCCCAAGTTTTAAAATGATTTCCACTAGTTGTAAGATTTTGTATGAAAAATAATGAAGCCAAGTTAAATGTTATGATGATTTTTCAAGGAAATCATGTTTTATTTGAAAATTATTATATTTTTGATGAAATAAACATTGTTTATGTTGTATCTTCTATATATGATTATGGAATGTTATGTTTGTATTATACCCCAATTATCTAAAACTATAAACATGAGAAGATCCAAAATAATAATTTAAGTGAGTTTGGGACTAAAATTCAAGATTATTTAATGCAATAAGTATGGGTCCTTACAGTTGGTATCAGATAATGTTTTAGATAAATTTAGTGGTTATGATGATGTTAATAGAATACAAAAAATTATTTTTTACTTTATACGTAATTGTAAATGATATTGTTTTGAATGATTACCATATTTCTTCGACTAAGATAAGTTTTTTTGAAATGGTTCTCCCTAGAAGAACCTGGGAAGCATAAGAGTAGAGGCACCGACAGAATGATATCCCTCTAAATCTGTTGCCCAAAATGGTAGGGTTTGGAACCGAGCTATTTGCGACAGTATTTCTTTAGTAGAGACTTTCAATAAATAAAGGTGGAATATATGAAATATAACAACCAGAGGTACCAAAATGGAACATTATGACAGTGGAATATTTTATGAGACAACACCCTCCAAATTTCAATGGAACTTCTGACCTAGTAGCAGATGAATAATGGAGTAAGTCCCTTGAAAATATATTTTATTTTTTGTCATGTTCTGATAATGAAATGTTGTGTTTTTTCATTTGTTATTTTGAAGGTGAAGCTGATGAGTGGTGGTCAATGGTAAAAAAGATCAGGGAATGAGAGGAGATTGATGATTTAGATTGGGATGAATTTTAATATATTTTCCTTAAAAAATATTTTCCTATGGTGGTGAGACTTAGGATGGAGAAAATTCCTTGAATTGAAGAAAAAGGAGGAATATTTAGTGGCTCAGTATGAAGGAAACTTCACTCAACTTGTGAGGTGTTCTCCAAATCTTATTCTGGATTGTGATAGAAAAATCTACCACTTTTACTCAAGAATAAAGCCAAGGTATCGAAGGGAATTGGCCTCCCGTGAATTAAAAAGTTATGAGAAACTTGTCTCATGTGATGAGAGTGTTTTGATGGAGTTTATTGATGATCATGTGCACTTTGACCATAAGGAGAAGAAGATTTCTATATGAAAAGTGATAGGGAAGAATCAACCAATGAAATCTGATGGTAAGAAATTATTGTTTCTAATTTGTAAAAAGTGTGGAAAAATGTACCATAGGGAATTCCTCACCAAAATTGGGAAGTGT
This sequence comes from Viscum album, assembly GCA_963277665.1. Taxonomy (NCBI): domain Eukaryota; kingdom Viridiplantae; phylum Streptophyta; class Magnoliopsida; order Santalales; family Viscaceae; genus Viscum; species Viscum album. Next base: position 879,132,637 of record OY728155.1, read on the forward strand.
TTTCGAAGAGGAAATTTTGGACATATGTCCTGAGATTTTAATGAAAATGATCCTAAGACTAGTCCTGATAAGAAAAATTTAAAGGTGTTTTAAATGTGGAGAGATGGGTCATTATGAAAATTCATGCCCAAAGAGAGATCTGGATGATGCAAAGATGCTAGAATATAAGCAGAAAGGTGTAGTGAGATCCTTTAAGACAACATCAGCAGATTCCAGGCCATTCAATGAAGTTGTAGCAGACACCTTATTTTTTTACTCAAATTTTTCTAAATATTTTTTTGATATGGGGTCTACACATTCATTTATTTCTATGGTATTTTCTAGTAAATTGGAAATATCACCTCTATAAATGAGACTAGTACTTATTGTTAAAAAACTCGAGGAAATATTATAGCAAAGAGGAATTATAAGGATCTTTCTATTATGGTCATTGGAAATATATTAACTGAAAACCATATTGTTTTTCCTTAGTAAAGTTTTATGTTATTTTGGGACGGGATTGCTTTTAGGTTTAACATGCTGAGATTGACTGTAGATCTAATGAACATGTTTTTAGAAATAGTTTCAATTTTTAAACAAAAATGAACCCATACCATTGATAAAATAACAAGAAAATGAGAAACAGTTGAAATATGGAAATGAAATTTATCTTGTTCATATTTTTGAAAGCAAGGGAACTGTTCGGATTAATGTAGTTACAGTGGTAAATGAATATCTTAATGTTGTTCCTAATGAGTTACCCAATGTCATACCTCATTGGGATGTCTAAATCACAATTGACTTAGTTCCTAATGCTAATCCAATTTCAAAACCCCTATATCGAATGGATCAAATGGAAATTCTGAAATTGAAAATCAGTTTCAAGATTTTCTTGATAAAGGATCCATTCATCCTAGAACATAACTATTAGGTTCTCTTGTTTTGTTATTTAAAAAAAGAAATATGGTTCCATGATAATTTTCATTTAATATAGATATTTGTATAACATCATTGTTAAAAATAAGTATCCTTTTTCTCATATCGATGACTTGTTTGATTAGATACATAAAGCTCAATACTTTTCTAAGATTTACTTGAGACCTAGATACCATAACCTGAAGGGGAAGGAGGATTTCATCCAAAAAAAAAGAATTTCTTAATAGATATGAGATTTATGAGTTTGTTTTTATTCCATTTGGGTTAACTAGTAAACGTTCTATATTAATGGATATTATGAATACAATATTTCATGAGTTCTTGGATATGTTTCCAGTTGTGTTTATTGAATACATTCGGGTATTTTATAAGAGTAAAGAAGAGAATGAAAAACATATAAGGGTTTTTATGAAAACCTTAATGAAAAAAAACTGTATTGAAAATTGATCAACATTGTTTTTTGGGCTGTAACTAATTTCTTTTCTGGGGAACATTGTAAATAATTAAGGAATAATAGTTGATCCTACAAAAAAAGTGGTCAATGAATGGACAATACCTATGAATGCTACAAATATTCACAGTTTTATTGGATTAATAGGTTATAGTGGATGGTCTTTTAAAAAAATTTCATTTTCATCTACCTCGCTAACTATGTTAATGTGAAAATGGGTTAAATTTATTTAGATATCAAAATGTCATGTTTTTTTCAATAACTGAAGAAGATATTGGGGAATAATCCAATATTGGAATTTCTATTTCAAAATGTTGAGTTTTCCAACTATAATAATGATTCATTGAAGGGACATGGTTGTGTTTTGATGTAGAATGATGATTTAATTGCTTATTCTTCAAGACATCTAAAAAATCATGAGTTAAGTTATCTCACACATGATTTGGAATTGGAAGATCTGGTTTTTTCCTTGAAAATTTGGAGGCATCATTTATATGGTTCCAAATGTCAAATATATAATGACCCTAAAAGTTTTACATATATACTCACATAGAAGAAATTAAGTATGAGGGATTGAAGATAGCTTAAACTGATAGGGGATTATGATTGCATGATCAATTACCATCCCGGAAAATCCAAAAAAGTGGTGGATTCCTTGAGTCAAAAACATCATGAATCATTAACCTTGTTACGTTTGAAAAATGATCCCTTGATTTATGATTTGATGAATTTTGGCATAGAATTTTTTGGTGAAGGAAATACCTCTATTTTGTTTTAGGTTTTAGTGTAGTCATCATTATCAGAAAGAATATAGAAATCATAAAAGGAAGACTATGGTCTATAGAAAAAGGTATAATTTCTTAAAATGTGTTAGTTTCTAGAATTTAACATGGATAAAAATTATGTTTTTTGATTTGGTAAATGGACTTGTGTGCCATGTGATATTCAGTTGAAGAAAGCTTTGTTGTGTGAAGCTCATAGTTCTCCATTTTCAGTTCATCCTGGTAGTACTAATATGTAAAGAGTCCATAGAGTGTATTATTGGTGGGATGGAATGAAAAGAGATATAGCTTATTTTACCATGAAATGTTTGACATGTCAATATATTAAATAATATCGGAATTTACCAAAGGGAATGCTTCCGACTTTGCTAGTTCCATAGTGGGAATGAGAGAATATATCCATGAACTTTGTGGTGGTACTATCTAAGACATCTTTAGGTAAGAATGTGATTTGGGTTGTTACTGGTTGGTTGAAAAAATCTGCACATTTTTTTCTATTTGATATACAATGTCTTTGGATCAGCTTTCTCAAATTTACCTTAATGAGATTTTCAAGTTACATGGAGTTCCTCTTTCCATTGTATTTTACTAGGATCCCAGGTTCACTTCTAACTTTTGGAAGGGCCTCCAGAAGTTGTTGGGAATAGAATTAAACTTCTGTACTGTTTTTCATCCTCAATCAGAAGGGCAGTCAGAATGAATGATTCATACTTTGGAACATATGTTTCGAGCCTGTTCAATAAACTATCAGGTAAGTTGTGGTCAATATCATTCTTTAGTTGTGTTTTCTTATAATAAGAGTTTTCTTTCATGTATATAGTTGGATCCTTATGAGGCATTTTATGGGAAGAAGTTTCAAACTCTAAATTTTTGTGATGAAGTCGACGAAGGAAGGATGATGGGACCATAACCATTAAAGGAAGTGGTTAATAAATTGATGATGATCCAGCAACACATGAGGAAATATCAGAGCAAAGATATAAAATTTGTAGACAACAGGAGGAAAGACTTTTCTTTCAACGTAGTTGATCATGTTTTTCATAAAATCTCACCATGGAAGAGTTTTTCACATTTTGGTATGAAAGGAAAGTTAAGTCCACCATTCATGGGACATTATGAAGTCCTAGATAAGGTTGGACTAGTTTCCTACCAAGTAGCTTTACCTCTGAGTTTATCTCAGTTACATATTGTTTTTCATGTTTCGATGTTGAGAAAGTATGTTCCAGATTCACCCCATGTTTTGATCCCAGAAGTAGTTCAGCTGGAAAATAACCATTCATATGAAGAGAAACCAGTTTAGATTATTGATCGAATTGAAAAATTATTATAGAATATGGTAATCCACCATGTAACGGTTTTGTGGGGAAACCACATGGTTGAAGAAGAAACATGAGAATCTGAGAATGATATGATGGAAAGGTACCCTTACTTGTTTAATAAGTAAATAAAATTGAGAGGGAACAATTTCCAAAAGGTGGGGATAATGTAACACACCCTGGTTTTAAAAATAAATTGAAATGTGTGAAACCTTGTTTTATATAGATATTTATACCCAGACTTTAAAAATAATCTTGCCTCTTCTATTTTTTCAATTTTGAAAAATGGTCATCTACAATTGTGATCAGTATGTTATTTGGAGTCTAATAGAACCAACAAGATTTTCTGTGAATAGTAACATACCATTAGGAATAGTTATATAACCCTAATGAATAGTAAATTGGAAATTTATTTTATTTTCTAAAGGCTTTAAAATAATTAATACTTGATTAATTTTTCACGGGGTTAAAAAATGAGTTATAGATTTAAAATTGTTATTCTTGAATAAATTGCGATTTTATTTAAAAATTTAAATAATACTATTTAGAAAATTATTTTCAAAAAATGGAGTTCATTTTTTAATTCTACCTGTCAAAAAATGGTTAGGGTGAATTTTTCAGATTTTTATGAAATTATGTAATTTTTTTTGGAATTGAAAAATACGATAAATTACGATAAATGTTAAATACTTGTTTTACTTACAAATTGGTGCTGAAAGGATAATGTAAGAAAAAATATTTCAGACTCACATGTAATTATTTCTATTTTGGGTCACATGAACCAATAAAATTAATAATCTTGATAAAAAATACTAAAATAATGATTAAAATAATGTAAAATCCCTCCTCTCCAACACTATAAATACCCCCTTATTTCCCTCTTCCTCTCACACCTCTCAAACCTTGAGAATTGTCTAGGTTATAAAAAATACCCTCCCCAAGGCTCTTCCCCACGCCCTAGAGTTTCTGGTCTCACCAAAAGGCTAAAACCAAAGGCCTTATGGAGGATCTCAGGGAGAAGAGATCAAGATGTAATAATCCTCTTCCATTTTCATATGTTTTCTTTCTAATTGCTTTCTTTTCTTATACTATATTTACATCCATGTATTAAGGATGTATGAAATCTCTAGAATTAAATATATTATTTATGGTACCATCTTCATGTAAAATATTCATCAACTTCCTTACTCTCCTCTCTCTCTTGTTCTAAAAATAAAAACACCGTCCACGATATGCCAATTTAACAAATTCGGGGACGATGTGTTTACAATATCCATTACATCCTTCAAAGATGATCATAAAACAATTTTAATGGTTGAAACAAAATTTAAAGTGTATTTGTTAACCTATTTTATGTTTTTTAATGAACTTATATGCATGAAATTAAATTATATTATGAATCAACTTCGTGATTATCGAGGAACCACAAAAAATGATCTAAACAAACATCATTAATGTTTTATCTAACGATCCATCATCATATATGATAAAACAATGATTTATGGTATCATTATATATTCTAAAGGCATCTAAATACCATTTCATTCCACTTCTAGAATTGTATATCCATACGACAATAAAATAAAATGCAAACCGACCATGGAAATCATTTAAAGAATGCACCCCAAATAATTGGAGGAACAAAATAATAACTATTAAAGTGTGAAATGTTGTTATGAAATTATCATATAAGGTGTTATAAACATGAATATTTTTATTTAAGATATTAATAAAAATCTTTTAACAATTATATTGGAGGTTTAAATGAACATGATGTAAGAAAAATCTGAGGTAAGGGAATTTATAACCAAATATCCTTTCTCTGGGTTAACATTATTCTTAATTATTTATATGGTATTAAAATTCTTTGTGTAATGATTTATTTTTATATTATGTTGAATTATGTGTTTTTACATTTTATAAACATATTCCATCCATCCTATTAAGTCTCACTTTAATTATATAATTTTTTTATATTATTTCTAATTGTGTGTATTTACATTGGTTATGTGTATATTGGAGGTTGGACATATGGTTACTCCAATTGTAACTATGATGGATATAAAAATTGTAAGGTAGTCTTGAGGGTTACAAATTATAAGGTATTATAGAAGGTTACAAGATTATGTATGTAATTCCCCATGATACCTTTATGGTTCTATTTATGTCCATTATGTTTTTAGGGAATATTTTAATTCACAAAGTAAGTATATATGTGTGACAAGTATCTTTGTTAAATTATTTCATGTGTTTACAAGTATTCATTGACTAATGTTTTCTTTTTTTTCTTTTATATCCCTTACTGATCTTTTAATACTCATCCCTTGATTTTAAATGAATTTAACAGGTTATAAGGTTGTGTATGTTAAATATGGGATCCATGTTAAATGTTATGTTGATTTTTCAAGGGAATCATGTTTTATTTGAAAATAATTATATTTTGGACGAAATGGTTACTTCTTATGTGGTATCTTCTCTATATGAGTGTGGAATGTTTTGTTTGTATTATATCCCAATTCTCTAAATATATAAACTTTAAAGGATCCTCTATATGAATAGAAGTTTGTTCTTGACTAAAATTCAAGATTATGTAATGTAATAAGGATGGGTCCTTATAGAAATACCAAAAAGGAATATCAAAAAGGATAACTACAAAGTAAATTCCATGAAATAAAAACATATTGAGATCCATACAGATATATGTCTACAATAAATATTTCCAGAACATCTAGATATACTCAATATAATAAGACACATAGTCTCAACAAGACACATAGTCTCTATAATACTCACAGTCTACATAAGACACCCAATGTCTATAGGACACATAGTCTTCATAATACAAAAAGTCTCTATAAGAGACACTGTCTCTAGGTCACATCCATCCACAAAAATGTTTTCTTGAAGATTTCTCATTCCAAGAGAACTCACTTCCCAATATATTATGTTGTATGAACACTCCCACAAAAAACCCACATAAGATATCTCGAAATGAATGTCTCGTAGTAAGGGTATCAATTCTATAGATGGCTCATAAAATGAAAATTTGATTGGAATGCTATTGCGCATTGAAAAATTTAGAAGGGGGTTCAATGGATCGTGGACCGACCGGGCGGTTAGTCCACCGACCGTGGCAGTCCACCTCTTGATCCGGCCAATCCCAGAATATATTGGGCTATACAAGATCAAGATTCTCTAATGGTCGACCACACCTCCAACAGTCACGGTTGTGTGACAGCTCGGTCGAACGCTCGAGGTCCGTCTCGACCCGCAATGTTGGCCTAAACAACTGGGCTCAGACCATTACAGATAGGCCTGAGACACCTCTCCAGCCTGGCCCGTCATGTCGTCTTGGCCTGCTCGCCTAACCCAGTCTACTTTCCAGGTCAGTCTGGCTCACACGATCGCATGCGCAGCTGCCACCGGTCCACATGGACACCCCACCATGTCACGCAGATTCCACTTGTTTATGTGACCTTTTTCATTCCGTGACTGTTACATCCCATGCGGCGCCAGATGCGTCACACCCCGATGCATCGCAAATAGCTACATCCTACGCCTACCACCATCACCCATCCTTTATTGGTATGTCGTTATTCCTCCAGTTCACAAATATAAAAAATGAAAATATCTCTATGATCCTCGAGTCCTGAGATACACTAATCATGACTCTGTTTTGTCTCGCCTCCAATCCGCGTGTCCAATAACATTTGAAGCCTCCCAGAAAGTTGGTTCATGATCATGGGGATCTAACAGTGAAGAACAACATGAACGGGGGAGAGAAATCACCAAAACGCCTGAAGAACGCACCTTGGCCTTTTTTCGTGATGGCCTTAATTCGTTCTTATAAGAAAAATATATAAAGAGGATAGTCTAATCTCTAAAAAATCCCACAATAATAACCCATACCACAACAATGATCGAACTGCGAGTCAACATATTTTGGGATTGAACCTCTTTTTTCATGGAAATAATGAATGGGGAAAATAAATCAGAAATAAAATTCCCTACCTGGAGTTTGGTTTGATCATTGATAAAGACAAGTGGTGTTGTTGTCATTGAAGAGATCCTCCAACTTCGTTGGTGAGACAATCCACGATCCAAACTTTTATACATCATCTTTCACTGGAAAAGCTCTCCAACAGTTGTCTGGATCTCCAGGGTTTGAGTGTCCAACCCTATTAAAAATCTATAACCATTCATTTAATGGAAAAATAATCACTACATCAATGAAATAATTTATCTTTAAATTATTTAATTACTATTATGTCCTTTTCAGAATTTTCTATAGAAGACCCACATAATATAAAGTAAATTCATTCCTAGGGAAAACACAAAATTACAAACTCAATGATGGTCTTTAATTTCCAATACAAGTCATCATTCATGAGTTATTACGATTTTGAAATAAAATAAAATAATTTAATTATTTTATTTATAGTTACATCATTGGTGAAATTTTATTCTGATGACCCATGCCAAACAATGTTAGGTTTCTCCCAGGGTAAGGATTCCATTCATAGCTATATAATGCCCTCAGATTTTAGAATCGGGCACCCATTTAAAATATATTCCACTTTTTCGGGAAATCTTCATGTGTGTGCTATTAAAAACATAAGATTCTTCAATGAATTGTTCCGGGAACACTGGGTCGTGGAATCAAACACCATCTCAATTCCTGGTCTCAGAATATTCCCAATAAATTTCTAAAAATAAAATGGGGAAAAAACAAGTCATTACAGAATGAGACTCACAACATGTATTCCTGGAGAACATAACATGTTAGGCCAACGACCGATCTGTGAAATTGATACATGTCATGAATTTACTGAATGAATAAGGTTCGAGTTGTGACCTATATTAACAATTTTCATAACTTTAAGAAAAGACTCTATTGAACCAAATACCAAACTGTGAATCCAGTACAAGCCACTAAACCTTCGGGGTAATAAAACTCATGATGTGAAAGAATCGACCATGGTATCTAGTAATCATTCACGAAGATACCTCGAATGTTACTCAATATGTGAATCCTGGGAGATAGAGAATTCCCAAGAAATAAAGTTCCAAATCATTATTTGAATTCCAAACTCACAATGTGAATGTATTGAGAAGGAAGAACTCCATAATGATTCACTATGTGAAAACCATTCACATCGTGAGTTCATCTGACATATTTATATTAATGGTTCCTTTTAATTGTCAAACATTCAACTTTTACTCTCTTCTACCTAGTTCCCTTTATTTTTATTTCATTTGAAATCATTCTCTATTGTGTTCTTATTCCAAAGGTGTTTCAAACTAGATTTCACTATTTTGAACACATTACTTCTTTTAATTAAAATTAAACTAAATGTTCTTATTCTTTAAACAAGTATGTTGTTTGATTTCTATTTTTGATTAGATCACTTATTTCTTAATGAATAATCCAATTATTTAGCATCTATTGCTCTTATCTAATTATGCTTTTTCCATGCATAACTAATTCACCTAGGGTTAGGGGTCAAGAGTAGGGGTAGTAAAACTTAATGAATCCTTAAATAAAAACCAAGTCAATTCATTGGATATGAATTATTTTAATAATTTACATTTATCACATTCCTCTACATGATCCTAATCTAGGAAATTTCAAATTAAGCACCCTAACCTAATTGGAATAAAGATATTTATGATCAATAACCTATATTGTTCTCATCTTTTGATGATTTACCTTTTGCAGCTAGATTGAAAACCAACTCTAGAACAATCATTGGTTTCTAATCTAGGTAGATCCAATTGGTTTGATCAAAACTAATTGGTGACTCTTTAACAACATTTTTTCCCAAGCCATAAGACCTAACCAAGCTAGATTTTGGAATACCCTTTTCGTAGGATCCCCAAAATTAATCCAAAAACCTTCTTAATCAAATAAAAGATAATGATTTTTTTTATTTTAAATCCAACTCCATCAAAATAATGCTAGGATTCCCTCTTAGATTACTATCCCTATTTCGTGATATATTGTCATCCCACTATGTGAAAAACTAATTATTGTGATGGGGTATTTGCGATGGGATTTATTCCCGTCGCAAAAAATCTGACAAAAAGCGTATTTGCGACGGGAATATATTCCCGTCGTAAATGGTCAGTTATTTGCGATGTGAATATAAGACCCGTCACAATAGATATAGCGCAGTTTCCACAGCAAAATGCAGGAATCCTATTTGCGACGGTCGCCTTCTACCCGTCGCAACTACCCGGCGGCGGTAAATACTATTTCTGACGGGACAATTTACCCATCGCAAAAAAATATTGAGCAGGTGTTATTTGCGACGGGGCCGTCGCCAATACCGGCGGTGGTAAAAAAGAATTTGTGACGAGGATATCCGCCCATCGCTAATGGTATGTCGGCAGGCAGCTATTTGCGACGGGCCCGTCGCAAAAAACACTTTTAACTGCCGCCCGTAATGAATGTGGGTGAAGGCATTTGCGACGTGCCCCGTCACCAATACCGGCGGTGGTAAATAGGAATTTGCGACGGGGATATCCGCCCATCTCTAATAGTATGTCGGCAGACAGCTAGTTGTGAAGGGCCCGTCGCAAAAACTCTTTTAACCGTCGCCCATAATTAATGCGGGTGAAGGTATTTGCGACAGGATACCGTCGCAAATAAGCCCGTCGCAAATAATCTAACCTATATATACCCCCACCCGTTTTTTTCCAAATCATTCAGATCTATCTTTATTTCTCTCTTTAACTTCCAGTTCTAAGTAGAAAATTTCTTTAGTTTTAAATTTTTCTTACGAGAAGAGGAGAGAAGGAGTTAGAAGGCGTTAATTGCTTCAAAATATCGAAGGTATTTATATTTTTATATTTTTTAAATTATTTTTAATTGTTAATTTTATTTTTAATTGTTAATTTTAATTTTTATTAATATAATGTCTAGTAGTTATATAGTATAATTAGATTAAGTGGTTGTACCAAATAATCCTTGTCTGGATACGAACTAGTAGAGGTGGCTCTAGCACAGATGTACCCAGGAGTGAAAACTCGGACAAGGTGTTTCGAGCTTGACTCGGAGTAACCTGGTACACGACAACGGGCATTGCTGCACTCTTGGTTCGACACTCCTGGAGGATGTTTTGGTAATAATTAGAAATAATTATATTTAATTATAAATAATTAGAGGTAGTTATATTTAATTAGAAATAATTATATTTACTTAGAATAAATATTTATATTTAATTAGATGTAGTTATCAAATTAATTAGAAATAATTAATATAATTATCAAATAATTAAGATATAATTAGATTTAATTAGAAGTAGTTATCAAATTAATTAGAAATAATTAAAATATATATCAAATAATTAATAAATAATTAGATTTAATTATATTTAATTAAAATAATTATCAAACAATTAGGAAATAATTAGATTTAACTCATTAGAAATAATTAGAATAATTAAAATATTTAGAATAATTAAAATAATTAGAATAGTTAAAAATAATTAGGAACAATTAAAAATAATTAGAAAAAAATTAAAAATAATTAGGAAACAATTAAAAATAATTAAGAAACAATTAAAAATAATTAGAAAATAATTAAAAATAATTAGGAAACAATTAAAAATAATTAGGAAACAATTAGAAATAATTAAAAAACAATAAAAATAATTAGGAAACAATTAAAATTAATTAGAAAATAATTAAAAATAATTAGGAAACAATTGAAAATAATTAGGAAACAATTAAAAAAAATTAGGAAAAAATTAAAAAAAATTAGGAAACAGTTAAAAACAATTAGGAAACAATTAAAAATAATTAGGAAACAATTAAAAACAATTAAGAAACAATTAAAAACAAATAGGAAACAATTAAAAACAATTAGGAAATAATTAGAAACAATTAGGAAACAATTAAAAAGAATTAGGAAACAATTAAAAACAATTAGGAACCAATTAAAAACAATTAGGAAACAATTAAAAACAATTAGGAAACAATTAAAAACAATTAGCAAACAATTAAAACTGATTAGGAAACAATTAAAAACAATTAGGAAACAATTAGAAAAAATTAGGAAACAATTAGAAAATAATTAATTTAAAAAAAATTTGGAAACAATTAATTTAAAAACAATTAGAAAACCATTAATTTATAAACAATTAGTAAAAAATTAAAAACAATTAAGAAAAAATTAAAAAAAAATTAGGAAACAATTAAAAACCATTAAGAAACAATTAAAAACAATTAGGAAAAAATTTAAAACAATTAAGAAACAATTAAAAACAATTATAAAACAATTAATTTAAAAACAATTAGGAAACAATTAATTAAAAAACAATTAGGAAACAATTAAAAACAATTAAGAAATAATTAAAAACAATTAGAAAACAAATAAAAACAATTAAGATAATTAGCAAGAGTTATTATTATTATTTTTTGATATTAATATTTCATAATTATATTATATATATTTTTTATTATTAATATTATAATAATATAATTTCTTAATATTATTAATATTAATATTACTATTATATACATAATTCAATAATAATAATATTATATTAATTTTTTATATTATTAATATTAGTATTATTATATGATATTATATTATTTATATTCATATTATTATAATTTTATATTAATTTTTCACAATTATATTTTATATATTTTTTTCAATATATTATAATAATAGAATTTTTTTTATATTATTAATATTATTTTTATTTTTATATAATATTATACGATTTGTATTAATTATTTTTTTTAGTATTTGTGACGGGAGTATTTGCGACGGGGTGTCTGGTCGTAAAATATTTTTTTACTATCCCATTTGTGACAGGAAGAATACCCGTTGAAAAACTATTTCTGCGACGGTCCGTCGCAAATACCTGCATCGAAAATATTTTTTAAATTTCCCATTTGTGACGGGTCAGAAACCCGTCGCAACTAATATATCTACGACGGCCCGTCACAAATACCTTTTTTATATATAAATAAAAAACAATTTGCGACAGGGGAAAAATACTGTCGCAAATTCCATTTTTGTGACGGAACCTCCACAAAAACAACTATTTTCAACGCCCTTTTCTATAACCGGCGATTTGCGACGGCGCCCCGTCGCAAAAGGTCTTTTGCGGCTGTATCCCGTCACAAATCGCCCTTCGCAGATATTCCATTTTCCCGTAGTGTCCCCTCTGTATGGGTTTGAACATGGAATTCCACTATTATATGAGCCTTATCAATAGTGTTATTTGAGTTACATATAAATTTGTAAACTAATCTCCCCATGTGTAATAAATGATGTGGAGTGGAGGTCAGTACAATTTTTTTCCTTTTCTAGGGAGCATGCTCGAGTACAATGAATTCTAAGTTCAAATCATGGATTGCCTCAATTCCCTACCCTCCCTTTTCTTCTTAGACACATATACATTGATTAGTTTTTTCATCTATGTCAATTTATTAGAGCATGATATAAGCCCATTTTACCAAATCAATGATCCTATAAAATCAATAATAACTTACTTTCAAACCTGAAATAAAAATATTTTTATCTGCACATCGTCGAACAACCATATCCAAGCATAATAATCATACTACTCCCAGTCAAAAAATTCCCAGCTTTTCCCACTTGAATTATAGAGATGAGAACCACTACTTCTATAGTGCACTGTTATGAACAATGTATTTACATCTATCAGTGATGTTACACCTAGCATCATTTGACCTCCTATATAGGCCTGAAACTTCAAAATAAAACGTGGCCTTATTCAGATTATCCAGAATATGGGCCAATTCAGTGGACTTTATAGGTTGGATTGACATGAGAATTTATCAAATTTATTGTATGTTTGTGATACCTATAGAAACAAAGGTGTATCACCAAACTCTATTTGTCTCATCATTTCCTCCTTTTTTCAAGGGATAGATCCATGGATTATCTAAAATTCTATACTCTCAAGTCCATGACTACATGGGATGATTTTGAAAAAAAAATCATGGATAAGTACATTCCACACATACCAACCTTGAAGCTGGGAAATGATATTCATAATTTCACCTAAGTAGATGGTGAATCTTCTTGGGAGGTATAGGGATGATTTAAAGAATTTATATGAAAGTGCCCACACCATGGGCTTGAAATCTATATCTAGATAAGAACCATTTACCATTTCTCAAAACCCACTGCTCACACTATGGTGGATGCTTCCACTGATGGAGGACCCATGTTTAAAACACCCAAAGTGGGAAGATATCTTCTAAATGAAATTTTTCACAATCTTATACATTGGAAAAATAATTTTGTCCCGCTAATTCATGTATTACAGGAAGTAGAAGAAACCACTCACTTTGTATCCTAGGTCGAAAAACATATGAAAAAGATAGAAAAAATTGAGCTACCTCAACATGAATCACCATCAATTACTCTAATTATATACATCTAATCATGCAATATGCGTGGATGCCCACACCCATGTCATGATTGTCGATCAGGAATAGAGGGAAAACTAACTAAAGATTATAATTACATAAATTACATTCATTAATCACTATAATAAAAATAACATTACTACCCAAAAAGATATGTTCATCAGCAACAATAATGAAAGTAGTTTTATTATAAAAAATTAAGTGGTCAAAATATATAAATAAATCAGGCAGTATCAAGTTACTCATATCAACACCAATCTTGTCACCCACAAAAACTATTTCCATAGTAACCATTTCCCTCTGGGGACCAATAGTTCCCATCCTAGTAATAATGATTCAAGTAGTAAGCTCCAACTATACAACCCAAATCATCCCAACCTCTAATTTGAAACCTATAAAATATTATTGTGGAATTTTTTTGAAGGAAGATTCGAGAATTTCTATATAATAAAAAAATTCAAAATCAAAGACCAACCCTCGACAACCATGAACATAAATTGGAGTAAATATACAAAACTCAGATCGACTATCAAGAACACTTCCTAGTAATACCAAGACCCATACAAGAGAGGAGGGTAAGTATGTGGTCTATAAAAGATGATAATTGAGGAATATTCAACAGAGTTATAATGTCAATGAGTGGAAGAATGTGTATTCAAATCTGAATGAGGTATTAATTGAATAATGAAACTAAAAAACTAAACAAAATCCCATAGTTGAATTAAGTGTTGGATAAAGAGATCAGGAATAAGAGCATCACACTAATGAATTTATATATGTGTAAATTACTCATTGCATTCCCCCTCTTCCATTCCTAGAAAGGATGGGATTGATGAAGATAGAGGGACATTATAAAAAAATATTTTTATATGTTTAAACAACTCTACATCAACATTCCCTTTGTTAAAGGTAAATTCTATATGTCTGTTTATGATAATTTATAAAATTATTTTCTCTAAAATAAAATATAAATGGAAGTCGTAGGTTTTATATCCATGAATGAAAAATGTGATGTAGTTTTTCAGTAGAAACATCCACCAAATATGTGAGACCCATGTAGTTTCCCAATCCCATTCACCATTGAGATGCGCAATTAGGGAAATCATTATGTGATCTTGGTGTAAAATAAATCTCATGAAAATGAGTATATTTCTATGATTATGAGTCAAGGATCTTAAGATGACATAGTTTGTACATTATCTTGCTAATATATTTATCAAATATGCCCATGGACTTCGTGGGGTTGTCTTAGTTAATGTTGGTATGTTCATTTTCCCTGACAAGTTTCTCATCCGAAATAAGGAGAAATAATGTGATGTTCTCATAATTCTTGGGTGACCATTTCTTATGAGCGGTAAAGTTCTCATCATTTTTAATTGAGGTAGACTTATCTTTTGAGTTGGTGAAGAGAAAGTATTTTTTGATCTGGTCAAAACATTTAAGAAAGTAAAGATTCACTTGAGTGTCAAGCAATTTTCTTGATTGATGAGGAAGATAACTGTATATCCCTTGATGATTAGAGGGAGATAAAGTCCCCTTAAAATAGAATATTTGTGACTTGAAGGATATTTATTACATCAAACCTATTATAAGATACCATTTTTCATAATTCACACCTTTGATTATTATGCCACCAATATTAGAGATAAAACCCAATATGAGCACTATTAAATAGTCATTCTTAATACAAAGGACAAACTAACAATCCTTATAAGATCTAAACTAACCTAATAAAAAGTGAAGAAAATTAATGGTAGTTCTTAAAGTAAATAATAACGCGATTCCTTTTAGATTTTTAGATATCAAGGGCATCAAATCTATAATATCTAATTACAAAATATTACTAGATGATTTATCTATTACAAAATTCCAACCCCAAAGGAGGATCACACCACCTATGAAGGTTGTGGTGATGAAGAACGTTCTAATGATTCATGACACCATAATTATCTATTCATCTCTGATAGAAAATGGGTGACCCTGCTACTAGTAGTTCCAAATAAGGGAGACTTCACTATAATTTAAAATAATAAATATGAATTTAACCCAAATCAGACTATTACTATAGATTGAATCACTATAGATTATATAAATATCAATATAGATACCTTTAATTACCATTTCTCTCTCCCATTCTTGAAAAAAATTCTTGAGAGATTATTAGGGCATTAATTATATTTTTTCTAGGATGAATATTCTAGATAAAATCAAATCCCTATCGACTTGGGTTATTACTAAAATGAAACATTCACCTGTTCATTCATTACATTCTCCTACCAAGGAATGTCTTTTAGAATGTGAAACACAAAGGAAACATTCAAAAAGTGCATGACACATATCTCTCCTGATATAGAAAATATTTTCTATAGATCTTTAGAGATGATTTATCCATTAATGGATGATCCTTCAAGGGCTGTTTAAGTAATGTAGAACTCTTGATGCAATGCAATGAATAAAAAATCTTGTCAATAAATTGGGAATAATACCATTTTATGGTGAAAGGAGGAATATTCCTTGTGAATATGATTTAAATGAACAAAATAGAAGATGACCCAGTAATTATTAATGTCAATAAGGAACTACCGTGACCTTACACCATTAAAGGGGTCAAGATTTTTCATAGACATGATGGATTCTACCATTTGGTTTTCAAGGATTTCTCTCAGATATCTCAACCATCGATGAACTTTCATGTGAAATATATCTCATAAGAATTTAGTAAACAGTATCAATAAGCCTTTGAGACCTTGAATGAAAACCTAATGATAGATCCAATTATTTTCTCATGTGACAAGGAAAAGGGTTTTGAGTGGATGTGTTATGCAAGTGACTTTTAGTAGGAACTGTCTTTGGACAGTGGATTTCTCATATTTTCCAACCCATCTAATATGACACCCATACTCTATACAATATTCAATCCAATTAAACAACTACATAAAAGAGTCTTCTTTTAGAGGTTTTTTTGTTTAATAAATTATGATCATTACTTAAGATCACAATATTCAATGTCTTCACTAATCATACAACATTAAAATATTTCATAAATAAAAAAGGATTCCAAACTAATGTTTAAATGGTGGGTCCCACCGCTATTAGTGTTTGAAATTATCATCAATGACATAATGAGAACTGATAATGTTATTTATGATCACCTATCCCAAATCCATCTACCTAATGTTGAAGTTAACAAATAAGTGATAATTTTTAACAAATTACTTTATGAAATACTCTTCTATGTGGATGCGAAAGATCAAAAATGGTTTTTTATATAAAAAATCATCTTTCCACTAGGACCCTCTTCTACCAATTCACCAATTAGTAGAGGAAGAAGTTCTTGTCATATGTATAAAGATACTGTAAGGATAAGCCACTATTATTTAAGTATTGTGTTGAGAGATTAATGAAACATTGCATCACAGAATATTAAATTCAGATTGTGTTAGAATTTTTTCATGTCTCATCGACTAGAAAACACCATGGGTCTAATCATACTATTAGTATAATTCTTAATAGTAAATTGTTTGGGGTTACTTATCATCAAGACACAAGGAGTATCATGCAAAGATGTGATCAATACTAATTAATAAGATTCATTGGAAGGTGAAATGAGATTCCACATAATGCCATCATATAACTTAAAGTCATCAATGTTTGTGGAATACATTTTATGGTCCCATCTACCAATTATTAACAAAAATTGTACATCTTGGTTTGTGTAGACCACTTCCTAGAGTGGTTATAAGATAAATCCACCACTATTAACACATCTTAATTGTTAATTAATTTTCTAAATAAGTATATATTTTCTCAATTTGTTTTCCACCGACTACTCATCAGTGATCAGGGAACTCACTTCAGTAACCATTCAATAAAAGGGATTAATGACTAGTATGTAATTTGATACAGCAATCCCCCCTAACCCATAAAATATTGTGTGGGTGAAAATATCCAATATAGAAATTAAATAAATCCTTATAAAAATATTCATTAAAATTCAAGATTATTGGAGCAAAAAACTAGTTGATTCTCTCTAGGCATATCTCACTTATTATAAAACACCCATTGGTGCAACACTCTCCTATATTTTATATGGTAAACCTTGTCAAATGAAATTTGAATTATAACATTGCTCATTCTGGGCGAATAAAAAGATAAAATTATATACTTGTAGATCTTGGAAGCAAAGGTAATGACAAATTGATAATATGTAGTAAATAAGAAATGATTCTTATGAAAATTCCAAAATATAATAAGAAAAATAATAATAGATTTAGTGATGCCTCGCTCAAAGGAAATCCACCTAAGGATATAAATTACTCTTATTTAATTCAGGAATAAAGTTATGTCCATAAAACATGAAATCCCGATGGTCGGCACCATCCAATATAATTAAACTCTTTCATTTTGGAATAGTGGAAATCCAACAAGGAAAGGGAACTCCATTAAATTTCAATGGAAAAAAGGATGAAAATTTACAAAGACCCATTTCAAAAAGGGTATGTATTCTCTTTAAAATTCACATTACAATCGAGGAGAATATAGATCTCAAATTTAAATGAATCACAGGCTGGGAGGAAACACAGGTTTGTTCCTTTGGATAAAATATGTTTTAGGACATTTTTTAGATTGGATCATCTTTCTAGAGTTGATGGTTGAAGACACCTAAAAAAGATCCTCGATTTAGCCTAATTCAATATGTGAATTAACTATTCACATGATGAGTATCTTGGTATTTAGGAGAACCAAAACCAGATAAATAAATCCATTGATTTATAATTCATGTCATGAATTCAAAGAATCACCTACAAATTTGGTGATCCCTAGGTTCACCGCACCCCTCTCTATCGCTTCCTCTACCCTTCCACCCATCTATGCAGATCATTCCCACTTATCCCTCATCCCCACCTCCTTCTAGGATAATCAAACTCCTCACATGGAATCCCTCCCCTCTTATCCACACCACCTCCACTTATCCACATTCCTTTCTTACCACAATAGTCCGCACCAAAGGAGGTGTACTGCTACTTGCAAAATGCATGGCCTAACATGATGTACCCCCCACACCCAAGTGACTTGCATGAGATCCTTCACAACTGCATGTGGATAATTCATATTATCCCTCTCCATTGGGTTCTTATTCCCAATTAGCTTCCCACAATTCTCAATATACCTCCCACTATTCTCATGATAATACCCCATAGTTACCAATTTATCCCCACCTTTAGTTTTCTAACCCCTATCATTATGTCCCCCTGGATCATTTTCTAGACAAGCCCATGTGAAACAACAAGAGTCTAAGCCTCACTATACTTCAGAAGATCCTTATGGTCAAAGAAATCATAGAGACAATTGGATGGATTCACCTTTATCATATCATTGAGTTTCAACATGTGACTAACTAGGATCTATTTCATGATTTTCTAGCCATGTTCAAGCTAGATAACATTCATGTCTTATTCAGATTGGGTGGGAATTCATGGGAGATCATAATAGGAGACATAAATGTTAGTATGGGTGTCTATTATGCTGATTTTTTTACCCCACTAGTCTATGTGGAACTGGGTATGAACCCAAAAAATATGGGATTCCCAACGAACTAAGCAGTTATAGATCACGACATAATGAGCTTCCAGAAACCACATACCGTGGAAAGCACCCAACTTCATGGTTCCCCATACAGATTGTTCATTGGGATTGGGCCTATGCATGGCTAGCACATGGTCACTCTTATAGGATTGTTAGTCAGATTCATGTACTCCTTTCCACGTCCATGGGAGCTTCTATAGTGAACAAGGACCATCAGTTTTCAATATATTATGTGGTTCAGGTGAGGTGGAATAATGAAACTCTTATGGGAGTGAGTTTTATTATTCACCTAGAAAACCATATACGAATTTTCAAGACTTATAGCCCCTATCATCATCAATACCAATTTGGTTAGTTGATCTTTTAATTTTATACAATATGGGGACCCTTATAAAAGAGAGTGAAGCATTATGAGTACACCAAGTACAATGATGAGGTGTCAACTCCAAGTTCCTCAATAACCCATGTACCTCAGCCACCCACAACTTGGTTTGATCCAAAAAAATCCCAAATTTGATCCACCCACTACAAGGACCAAGGTTTCCCCCACTCCCCAAACTAATTCAACTATTTCCACCCTGTATGAGTATATTCAATATTTTGCGGGTGATCTTCTTTAAATTCTAGGGAACTGACACACGTTGTTTTAGCACCTGGACATCTCAATAATTGAGCCACTAACATTACCACCCCCCATTGGGAACCCTCATCCATCAACCACCCATACTACCCACTAACCTATTTTTATATATGGGATGACTTCTATCTCTGTACCCATCCCATCCACCATAAATCCAAAAATTAAATCTATCATGATCCAATTGGATATTACGGACCATATTGCTCAACGGTACATTTTAGTGATGCACACTCGATGGGGAATGATTTATACTATCAGGACTCCAAATAATATTTCATTAATTGATCTATATACTATACACACAACCTACATCTGGATTTGATCCTCTCCTCCTCCACCATCTTACCCATTACCACCATTGATGACTAAGCCTGTTTCCAGCACCACAATGTATATCTAGCGGTTAATCCAACTTTTGCTTCCACTATCGCATATATAAACATGGAAATGAAGATTCATTGACCCATCACTAAGGAGGGTACTATAATGGTTTCTTACAAAGTGCCTACCCACGCTTGTAAGATAATTCCCCAATTTACCCTTACATTACTCCCTATGGGTGACTTTTTGTTTCATTGTATTTAATTCCCCTGAGATGTATTTTTTACTTTATATAGTTTAATGGATACAATTAATTTCTACCAATGCATTTCTTACTCATTCTATATCCCTTTTGCATATAGTTTTTCTATGTCACATTCTTATGCTTATTCCATTACTTTTAACACACTAGTTAGTATGCTAATTATCCTCCCTCATGAGGTTTTCCCTTATACTCATTTACACGAGGGACCACATCAGAAGATTCAGATGGGAGCTACTTGTATTATCTAATTTACACACTAGTGGTTTAGTCTGATCATTTATGACTTGGTGAATACTCTAAAGTGATCATTAGAGCTGACATACTCTTCCTATAGTTCTAGTAAGAGGTTAAGAACTGCTGAGTTCATTTACTATTCTAACTGATATGTGTGCATCCATATAGATGAATATGTCATTATTATCACTTTATATGATCCAACCCATAATATACTTTTTTGTGTATTAGTTATGTCATTTTATTTATTTTTCTTTTCTTTCTAGACTTCTTTTCTTCTTGGTAGATCATTCAGAGTATTTTGTATACTATGGTCCATGAATTTGTATGATATGCCATTCATTTTGGCTCCTTTGTTTACCTAAAAAAAATTTCAATTATTTTGCCTATATATTGTCAACTAATCATTTCTTTGATGTAGGTCTAATATTTCCTCTAACATTTTTTTCTATAGTCTGAATTCACATCATATTTTGACATTTTACCCCATGAAAATGAATTTAGTTTAGGTAGCTCTCGATTCCAAACACTATTTCAATTCTTTATATAAAATATATTTTTCTACCTTAATTTCCATCTTCCCCACATCTGATAAAAAAGTAGTTTGAAAATTTTTTCCTTTTAGGTGTCTGTGGGGGATATTCTTAATATATATTGAATTTATATTCAGATTTTTTTTCTTTTATCAGTTTTATATGAGACATTATTCATTGATAACATGCTTTAATATGAAATCTCATTATACCTAGGTAAATAAAATATAAATTTTAAGTGTAATTTATTAAAATATATTATTTGATCATATTTATAATTTTAACAATATTGTTGAATTAAGTATTTTAATTTTGAATCTAATTTTTGGAACTTTTTTATTAATTTATTTATTACTTGTTACTATTTCTAGAGTGATTTACCTTTTTTATATATATTAACATTTCTGATAATATTATAAAATTAACTTTACTAATTATTTTATGATTATATTTATTGAGAGACACTTTGGACGTGTAGACCTATAAGAACTTGCATTGGAATCTTATTGATTATATAAAAGAAAAAATTGAATTTTAAATTGATCAAGGAATTTCAATTCATTTTATCCATTTTCCCTAACACCCACCGATATATTAACCCTACTTTTATAATATTTTCTATGAATGAAATTTTTAGGATTTATCCATGTTTCTAGCCATTGTTTCCCTTCATACCATACACATTGGTTTATTGTATGATTTTCATTTGAATAATTGGGGGGAATGATCATTTTTTCTGGAAACAAGAAGGTTATTATTGATGAGATATGCAGTGATATT
Source organism: Viscum album (assembly GCA_963277665.1). NCBI lineage: Eukaryota > Viridiplantae > Streptophyta > Magnoliopsida > Santalales > Viscaceae > Viscum > Viscum album. Next base: position 879,154,876 of record OY728155.1, read on the forward strand.
TTTACCTGATATGTGGGATGTGATCCATGGATACTTCTGATATACCATCATTATTATCATGATTATAAAAAAATAAAAATAAAATAATAAAAATTAAAATTACAGGTTCTGTATTATGGAGGTCAAAAATCACCATTACTATACCAATGAATCACATGACAGATCATATGTGGTAAGGTGGGGGATGTGATATCCTTAATATACATGAATTCTGAAAAAAGGAAATATTTTACCTTTATTATACATTCATTTAATATTAATGAGCCTTCTATAATCTTTTGGACATGTGGAGACATTTCTTTTTAAAGGAGTTTTTCATTACAATATTATTGATTATCATGAAAAATCCTTAGAGTTTACACACATTTTTAGTTTTATTATTATCATCTACCCATATTCCCGCATACATAGAGTCATTTTAACCACAATAAATCCCTCATGATTAATTTTTTTTGTCTTTACAATTTGGATATGTTAAATCCAATACAAGCTTATGGTTATGATCAATTATTAAAAGTGTGGGTGTAACTACAATTCTATTTTACTTGGAGTGATGAGACAAAATTCATGACGAGGTAAATTACAACATGAGAATAGTCATCTAAAGAAAATTCGGAAAATTACAATTAAGGAAGGAAGGGATTTGAATAAGGAACATGACCTTAAGGTATAACCGATTTTATTTAAAAGGATTATTTTGGGGGTCTAACATCTTTTTTCATACACTTAGTTTCATTTTCATGGTTGAAATGATTGTTTCCTATTAAAAATTTTAACCTTTTAGATTCTTATTGGGATACTATTTTCTTGAGGAAAAAAAATTATCAGATCTTGGATTACTTAATATGCTTAATTCATATATACATTTCGAAATCAAATCATTTAGTTCCATACATGTTTTATATGATTATCCATTGATATTTTATTGATTCTTGCATAAAATTGAAGCTCTATTTTTAAATGGAGTGTAGTTATAAATTACATTAATTGTAAACAATTCTTGTAGTGAATGTGACACATGATGTGTATTCCATTATAATAGACCCTATCTAGATAATACCTAAGCATTAAAATCAATACAGGACCTAAATTTTCTGGATGAAGAATGTTTTAGATGTAAACTACCTTCATGACCTATATTCCAAGATGATTGAACTCTGGAAATCTAGAGACCGGGTCATAAATCTAGTATAATCCATGAATCCTTTGTGGTAAGGAAAATTAGGATGTAAAATATAATCATGATCTGAAATTATCAATCTTATTCTTCGGCCATCCTTTCAAAGATTCGTTGAATTCCACTTAAGACATTAATCTTAGGAAATGATGAATGATGAATAATTATAATTCCCATTCACAACATTAATTCCAAACTAACAACGTAAAATTTTTGAGCGAGAAGAATTCTATTAATACTCACGATGAAAAAACCATTCACATCATGAGTTGATATAGCCTATATATATTAAAGGAACCTCAAACATTTAAAATGCACATCTCTTATGATATTTTACCTAGTTAACTCTTGTTTTCATTATTTTTTAATTATTTTTCTTAAATTCTCTTATTACAAGGAAGTTTCCAAATTAATTTCATTATTTTAAACCCTTTATGTCATTATATTCCAATTGAAGTATGTGTTCTTATTTTTCAGAAAAGTAAGTGGTTTGATTTCTATTGTTTGTTTTGATCATTTCATACTTAATTAATATTCCAATTATTATGCCTCTTTTCACTTTTCTAGTTTTTCTTTTCCATGAATGGATAATCCTCCTAGGTTAGGGGTTGAGATTATAATTAGAAACACTTAATTAATACTTAATTAAAAACATGGGTAATCCATTGGAAAGGAATTGGGATAATAAATCCTGATAATTTCATTATTTTTCATGATCCTAGTCTGGGGAATTATAGAAGAAGAAGAAAACCTAATTAGAATAAATCTAGTTAGGTCTAATATTATGTTTCTTTCTATGGTTTTGAAGTTTCATCTTATGAACCTATATCGACATCCACCCTTAGACCAAATTTTGGTTTCTATTCTAGGTAGATCTAATTGGGTTGACTAAAACCAATTGGATACACTTGAAAAACATCATAACCTAATCCATAAGACTTTTCCAATCTAGATTTAATAATACCCTTTTCATAGGATTCCTAAATTTGATCTATAACCCTTATTTAACAACTATAAGCGAAAAAAATTTGTTAGTTTGAATACAACTCCATCAAATTACCATGAGGAATCTCTCTTAGACTCCAATATCTGGGTTACAACTCATTATCATCACCACCATGTGGGTTCGAACCCAAACATCCATTATTCTACGAGCCTCAGCAATAGTGTTAGTTATGCTACTTATAAATTTCTAATCTAATCACCCATTGATGAATAAATGATGTTGTGTGGTGTCCAGTTAGTGTTTTAGCCTACCACTACTTAAAAAACAAATTATAAGAAATAATAAATATAATAAACATGGTGGAACTTCTATCTTTGAGGGGTGACATGTGGTGGAACATGGATTAATGTTTATGGCTATTTTCATTTGTATTTAACAACTCTTACGGATGGATGAGATATATAATTTTTTGAAATGTTTTGATAGATATATTGAGATATATGATAAATCATTCACTATAAAAGGAGTTCCTTATCTTTGTGTTTTGTAGTCAACACATCACCCAAAAGAGAGAGGACATTGGATAGTGGATCCAAAGGCTTGATGGTTTGGCTGAGTAAGTAGTTTATTATTATTCTTTCACTATCCTTTTCCTAACATGGATTAATCCTTTTATTTATATAAAAACATTACATGGTAAACATATCATTCAATGTTCAGTATTTAATGGTGAATGAGTATAGATGTTTACGTTTTTAATAGTAGTTTTATTTAAGTTGTTCTATTTAATTATTATTTAATTTATTTTATTTTTTATTTGATTATTAACATTTTATCTTTCACTAAATAGTTTTTTAATACATTAACCAATTATTGGATTCTTTCTTGATCATATATTTTGAATTAGTGTTATATTTAAATGTATTTTTGGATCACCCAATTATTCAATGGACTGAAATAATTAACCATATTAAATAGATTTCAGTGATTAAATAAAAAAATCAATACTAGGGGTCTATATTGATTCAATTTTGAAAATGAAAAAAACCACCAATTAAATTGTTTACACATAAAAATATCATAAATTTGAATTCATAAAAACTCAATATGCTCTTCATTAATTTTTCTCTTATTTAGTTTCAGATTTCATTTTTAATTATTTGAAAATTTGAACTTTACTTTTTAACTTGGGTGTGTGTGCTTAAACCTTGTATTGATATTTATAAAAAAAATAATACGATGGATGGATAAAAGTGTTAAACCAAGATTTTCTAACCAAAACAAGAAATATAAAGATAATAAAGTGGATTTTTATATCGTATATTTCTTCATAAACCCTAAGGGTGTTATGTATAATGATAATATTGAAATTATCATGTTGGATATGTATTTTTTGTTAATTATTTTCAATAAATATTGTATATTTTATTTTTTTATTTTATATTACATCAAATATTTATTTTTCATTTTCATTTATCAGACATGGATGAAAATGATGAATTTCATATTAACGTTATTTTCTTTGAAGACACCATAAAACCAGATCAAATAATTTCATTTCATTCAATGAAGTAAATGTGAATATTTATTAAAATAGTTGTATTTCATTTCCTAATGTTAATATAAATATTTTTAAAATCAATGTTAAGGTAAATATGAAATATTTAATCTTTTATTGATGATATATAAATAATTTATTTTTATATTAAGTTGATGAATATTTATATTTTTTCAAATTTTATCATAACGAAGAAATATCAATAAATAAACTTATTTATTGATTCTTTATTGAATAAAAATATTTCTAATGTAATTGATTTGATATCATCCTTTGAAGGGTTTTTTATTTCTCTTTGAGATCATGGTAGATTCATAACTTTTATTATCAAAAATATCATATTTACCACATGAAGTATTTATATAATCATAGTCGTGATTAATAGAATAAACATTTTACGTGATAGGATTATTGTTAATGAAAATGAAAATATTATTTAGGATTCATTAAATAAAATAAATGTTTTCTAAAATTTATTCTCTAATGAAAATGCATTTTTTTCATTCCTATAAGTGAATGAAGTTATTCATGAAAATTTTATAAATTTTTTGTTATGAACCAATATTATTTTAGAAATAATCTATAACTAATCAGATGAATATTTTCATTCCCTAGAGTGAAGTTGATGATAAAAAATATTTTATGATATATAATTACGGTCCAAATGAGGAATATGAGGTGAATACTAAATATAATCAAATTGTTGGTGTCGGGAACAAAAAAAAGTCATAAACACATTGTAAATTAGAAAGTTTACACCATGATCAATATCACAACATCATATATATAGAAGAACTACCCAATAACCAACCATATGAACTCAGCTGAATTAAAAAATCATGAAAAATAAAATAAAATCAATACCTCGGTCAATTTTGATTGAACGCAAGTTCCTCTCATTTTCAATGATCACTGCTCGAAGAAACCATATTTGTAATACTATTTATTTCCCATAGAAGCTCTAAAATCCTATTGATGTATTGATAATATATTTTTGGTTGCTATTATATAGAATCGATGAGGCCTTCAGCGTATTAATGATTGTTTCAAAACCATACTTTTGATATAGGAATAAGTACTTGGATTACGGTTCTTAGATCCAATAATTTTCACTATAAAATATGGGAGAGGGGAGAGATAAGATCCCAAATTTGAGTGAGAAATGGTAACCATGAATTTAGGCCACTCCAATCTTATAGGTATGTTAATACAATTTGAAATATAAATTTTTTTCCCTAAACATATATAATCATCTCAATAAGACATAAATAATACATATGACCTTGTAACTATGTCACTAATTTAATAAGAATTCAATCAAATAATTTTAACATTAAAATAATGTTACAAGATAAATTTATGAATTATTAACGCATCTCATATCTCCCATTAATATTAAATAAACTATGACTAAAATATTAAGTAATAAAATATTTTTTCTTCTATTTGTTGAATAACTTGAAAATAGAGGGATTAAATAAACCCCACTTCGAATATTTTAAACACAAAAAATATTAAAAAAATTTATTTCTTAATTATCTCTCAATCTCAGACAGTACCCAAATCTCATGATGGGGACCACCATGTCCAAATATATAATTCATTATAATTGGGAAAGATTCTAAATAGGGTTTGTGTGTGACCCTCTATACCCTTATCTTGATAGTCATGAGTTATACCCATAGACAAAGGGCAGCATCTAGTAACAAATCAATGCCCATAAAAAGATAAGTTTTAATCATAGAAATGATAGACACCTCTGAATATATTATTTGTAATGTAATGTATTTGATATGTGGTATCTCATAAAGCAGGAAGCATAAAATTTGTCACCATCTTTAATTGATTTGATTATTATTTTACCAACAATTATGAATAGACTAACCTAATTCAATGATGGCCATTTATTTGGTAAAAGAACAACCATCCTGATCAACTGGGCCTAAGATATCTCTTTATATCTAGTAGTAAAAAATTTTATCTTAATCATTCAATCAATACCATACCACCAATTACACACCAAATGAAAATTTACCCCACCACAACATAAATTTCTTGCTTTTCATATTGCGTCAAATTACTTGATCGGTTGATTCACATTGATATTTATTTCATGTTTAGAGACTAATACACATGTTTAGAAATAGGAATATCCAGTGACACTTGTAACATAAGGTTTTCTTATTGACATACTAGTCCTCATGATCTCTTATACTTGATATCACCATGCATAAAATTAATAAGAAAAAGTCTCAATACTTATGATCCCCCAACACATGCTAATTAATATTCATCCATATCCTATTCGTGTTATGCATCTATTCCATAGGCTATATATTTTTGACTACTTTAATAGTATCTTGAGGTTCTCAAAATAATAGGGATCTGTTATAACCCATTAATAAAAAAAATATAAGGACTTTACCGAGTAATATGCATATGAAAATTTATTTTCACTATTATGGTAACAAAATATCATGAAAAGCTCTCAATATACATGATATGGTAATATTAATGTATATCCAAATTTTGTTCAAGGGAACCCAATTTTACAACACACCCAGTTGCATGAAATCCATATTGCTAACTATTAGTTGGTTAGCTCTCATGTGATAAAATCATGATTCTAAAGTGTAATCACTTTAGTCAATTGGACAACCACATTTTCATACATGGATAATCTATTATCAATGACTTATCATCTTCGAGTAAAACTCCATAATGATATGATATCCCCAAGTATATCCCTGTTATCATCTATCATAAACTTGGAATATTTTCTACTATCATTATCATAAGCTGATAAAAATTTATATGATGATAATAACTTACATTTTATATATAATTCCAAGAACTGGAACAGATCAGTGTATATTTAGAAATTTTATTTAGCTATAATAGAAGTTGTAACATACTCGGTATTTATAGATATGGATACCACTAGATACAATGATTTTATCTTGATCATTTACTTATCCAAACAATGATATGAGATCAATTAATCCATAGGAATACTAGTTTAATACCTCACCAATGACTAGTATTCCTTCCCCTCAAAATATAATGTATATATCCTTTTTTATTTCTAAATACTATTGGATAAATCTTACTACATCCCATGTAGTTCTGATGTATTTATTTGATATTTGAAAACTATAATATATGTATTTGAAATATCATATATATTATATAGCATAAAATATGTGATAGATCCATCCCTGAGTTATATTGAGTTTTACTCACCATATTAATCTCCTCCTATGTCTTATACGTGTATTTTTGGATATATTTTTGCAATGTGACTTTGAAAAAAATTCTCTCCCTAATTTTACTATCTATTATTTTCAATTTTTTTCAATATTTAAACATTTATGTGGTCTAATAAACCTATATATCTACCTAATTATAACTTTTTCTAAAGTCTTATATGATAATTCAATTTTAATGAGCTTTTTTAGTCGAGTTTTAACTATCTGTAGGAATAATCAAAAAAATTCAATATGTTATCAAACATATATGTCAAGGAAGACTATAGTTCACCCACTAAACACTTATAGACCCTAGTCATAATTTCATTCCTAAAAGAATACTTTGTTCTGAATTCATACATTAATCCATAAATAGATTACTATAAATTTCATTTCTTATTGGAATTTTATAGTGTCAGCAACCCCTTTTGGCTTCATCATATATAAACCTTCAAATAAAGGTGGTCTTGACATCCAATTTCTAATAAAAAGACCATAGAAAGTTCCAAAAAAGGTATAAGTATAATACATGAAAGTATTCTGAAATGGTATAACCAATCAGGATATATTGATACCACTCTTCTACCACCCATGTATAGTTTCTCTTGAATACTCATCAATAGTTTTACATCATCATGAGAAACTTAGCTAAATACGTAATTATATTCTAATACATGAATACATCTTATGATTTGATTAAAATTTCCAATCATATTGTGTTTCCTTACACTAATTCCTTATAGTATTCCTTTTCCTGAATGAATAATATTTCATCATTCATATTTAAAATAAAACCAACATTTTGATTCAATTCATCCTATACAATACATATATCTAGAATAGCTCCTATTCTATGGGCTATTATGGAACTTATTCCAATGAAAAATACTCATGAATCTCATGCCTTGAATTTATCTAAGTAAATATAGGTCCTACTATCTAAAATAGAGATAGACATCTATCTTTTAAATATATCATTTCACTTAACTATAGATTTTTTATATTTGGAATTTTTGTAATATCCTATGTAATCTTTATGATAATTTCATAGATGCACAATTTTTTTATTTGATAGAAGTATGTTTATTAAAATAGGTTAAAGAAACTCTTTTCATCTAAACACATGGTTTGTGAAACAATTTTAACACCCCATGTTTTTATAATATATTTATTTTAAAATAATTTCAACCACATCAGTAGATTATGATACACACAACATCGGGTTTAAATGAATCATGATACTCTTTAAAAATAGTATTATTTGAACATGGTCATTATATTCATGTCGTTATGTTGGATGGTACGAAAAGGAATTACTATATTATGAAAATTATATGTTTTACACATGTATAAAATAAATTCAATTATTATATAACAATAGAAATAAAATAGAATTGATTTGAAAAAAAAGAGTGTTTTATGAAAAAGAGTTTTTTAAAGGCGGTTTAGTTTCCCTTTGTACAAATCATTTAAATTTAATATTTAATACTTTTAGGAAATTTATATTATAAATTGAGCAAATTTATTGAAATAATCATATAAAAATTATCTTATGGTTACTTTTTAAAATATTTATGAAAACTTTCGTATTTCAATGAATAGTGAAAATAATGATTTTTATTAAAAACATTCTTTTTGTATAAAAAATGTACAATCCCCATTTAGTTTAATTAGGTTTCAAAAGTAAAATTTGTTCAATTTTATAGTTATTAATCTATTTTAGTTCATCAACATCAATTTAATATTTAATTTTGATACTAAAACATTCTCACCGTATTATAATTTTCTCATTGGATTCCAACTTTTTCATCGAGTTTGTGGGTTTAATTTTAAATAAAACTTTACCACATATGTGAATGGAATTTGGAAAAATGGATTCCAAATTTGTAATGAGGATAATTTATATTATATTATAATATAAAGATAATTTTTTACCATAATGAATTGTTAAAATAGTAAAAATTATTAATCACAGTTAAGGTAAAAACATATTTACTGAGGGTTAAATTTAAGAGATAAGGGTTTAAAATGACCCAAAAATTGTATAATTCATATTATATAGTCATATTTTTACCTTATATCTTATTATATTCTAAAAGGGTTCATTTTGGAACCTTATAGAATGAGAAAAATGTAGATTGAATTCTTTATTTTCGAAAATTATACATTTGTTTTCTCCCCCACTTATAAAAGGACACCATCTCTTATCTCCTTTCAACACTTTCAAAACCTATTGGTTTGGAAAAACTATACCAATATCAGTTTCTTAATTATTTCCACTCATCTTGGTATCCTTAGTTTGATCATAAATACAACATAAGAAGGATCTTTGTGCAAACCTAATGAAGTTTCCTGAAGAAGTGGTACCATACTTAGCTGCGATTTTTGTTTTATTTTTTTTCAACCTTATTCGAATATTATTAAATCATTATTATATAATATATGTATTATATTACATATACTGAAATTTTATGTTTAGGGAATTACCTACAACCATATCCTCCTTCCTTAAATGGGTAACTAACACGTTGATTGTTTGTACAATGGATAACAACCTCGTGAACTGACATAATTCATTTCCCGTCATCACTTTTCATGGATACATATAATGGTGAAATTAATGTTTATATATAGAATTTGTGATTTTTTTCAACATGATGGATTTAATCAATGTATGTATCATTAAATATTTTAGTCCAAATCCTTAAATCATTTTATGGCCCAAACCTGGGCACCCTATTACCGGTCCCAAGCAACTATTAAAATTATTTAAAAAATTACACAGATTTTATGTAAAATAATACATCGCAACCCCTACTAGGTGGTGTTCCTATATTTCATCCTATTCCATAATATTTCTAAACCTGCATCCCTTCTCCATTTTCAACATCATTTGATGTACTTTGATGCTCTCAGTAAGGCTAATCTCACACCCCAAGAATCATAGGATTTCATTCACACTTCGTCATGAAATTTTCCACAGAAGTTTTTAACCTAAAATCGGGGTTTTCTTAAAATCATCTAATTTATTCCATTTTAAGTCAAATAAAAGGCCTTAACGGTGCATATTCATCAGTAAGATTATGAGGTATGGTTTTTACCCTCTTTCTCATTATTTTGTTGCATCTTTTACATCGCATGGTTGTTCCATTCATTAGTGCCTACTGGGGATACTCAATTTTACTCAATATAATTTAATTTAACTACTTTTCTTGACTATCGTAACCCCGTTTGAGGTAAAACAACAAGTTTAAATTTTTTGAAACATTTTTGGATACCCCTTTGGGTGTTCCAACGTAATTATTCTAAATTATGTTAGCTCCAAATAAATATTTTATTAAATTATTGTGTTTTTGTGACCCTCTATGGATGAGTTTTAAATCAAATAAATTTTTTAGGATAAATGTGAACCATGAAATTTGGTATTTTATTGGTCTTTTTATGCCTAATTATTTATTTTTATAATTCTTACCGTGATATTCTATTATAATAGAAAAATGAATTTTTTTTTCTGCTTTTGCTGATAATGTATTTTTCCATGATAAAACCAATACTATGGTATTAAATTAATTGGTTAATTTATTTTCTATATGGTTAATGTCATGTTTTGAAATAAAAATCTTCTAATGGGGGTCTGATTCTTTCAACCCAAAATGTGATGATTTAGTTTATTTAGGCATGTATTAGAGTTGATATTTTGATTATTCTACTTAAATTTCGTTGTGACTGTTGGGCTTGAATAATCAAGAAGTACATGCCTTTTAGTAACTTAAATTGATTTATAGCAATTATAAATATGGACTCTATGATATCTATTTAATTGATATATAATTAAATTCAGGGCCGGGAGAGATAATATGGGTTCCGTATTATGGACCCACACATGCAATTTCCATTCCTGATTGGTTACCACACTATACATTGAGGAGGTGATGTCTTTGGCTTTGCCAGATGAGGGTTTTCGTGGGTTTCTATATACTCATGAGTGATACCAATTTCCTAAGGGACAATCGAGGATAGACATGTTGGAAAAGTTGATATACCAATACATTGTTATACTCGACCCCTTATGTGAAATACCCATGATAGACCCATGATAATACCATGCCTCAAGTGATAGTTGGTATTTTAGAATATTTTATTGGATGGGCTCTATGGTATTGTATAAATTGAAGGATGTATCAAATCAATACCTTTAGTATGTTCTTAGACACCAACTCTACAATTTAATATAATAATAATGATATTGCATGGAATGTTTTATATGATTCATCTTTGGGTTCCTTGTGAATTGTGACACCTTTAAGGTGCCTTGAAGCATTCTTTGTTAACACATAAATTAGAACCAAGATAAATCACAAGCTTAGGGGTGTTTTCCTTTTATGGATACCTTCTTTTTTCTATCCCTTATATATATATATATATGCATCTCACTTATTATATATACTTTATTAAGATACCAAGCATAGACTGAAGCCATTGGTATGGACGGGTTCCATTGAGAGTCCATACCATGCTATCCTTTTTTATATTTAATTTCTTGAATTTATTGTATATAGGTACACTGTATTTTTTTTACAGCATGAAATGGAACGGTTTAGACACCATGGGTTCTAGCCTATTGAGATTATATCTCACATAATATTCGGGCATCATTTGGTACCACAATAGACTTTATGCTTACAGGTATGGATAAAGGGAAGTGTTCTGATTCTAATTCTAGAGTTTTTCATGCTTCTTAGGATCGAGATTGGGGGTAGAGGACCAAGACATTTCTCGAGATGTAGATGTTTCACTTTTAGTTATTTTCATTACAGATTTGGTATAATGATTTTATTCCTACATTACAGAAATATATTTTGGTAAAAAAATCAGATAATGACCTAATTTTGTATCTGTTTATAAACTTCTACACTTTTCATTTATTCAGTTGGGATTATTTAATTACTTCTACTACGGTTTGTTTAATTATATTCTTCTAATACATGTTATAAATTTATTTTTTTCCACTATGTATTACCTATTACCTATGAAGGAATATTATCCCATGCGAACATGTTTAAAAATCCCTAACTTCTAGTAGTAATCCTCTGGTGTTATAGAAGATGTGATTGAGGTCATGTGGCCAAACTAGCTTGAAGCACCCTTCCAGTGGTGCCGAGGTCAGGGATGTTATAAAGTGGTATCATAGGTGTTTTTTACCGTTTTTCCTTACTGTTTGGGTTAGATAGGAGACTAGGACATAGGGATTTGGAACATACCCTATGCTTAGACATACCTAACACATGTATTGGGGAAACCCAAATTCATGGCTATGGATTACAGTTATTGTTTATGCCAAATATTGTTGATATGTTATCACTATTGGGTGACACACTTGTTTTGTATTGTTATTGATATTTGTATTAATGAGAAAATGGTTATTATCATTGAATCCCAATGATACGAGGTAAGTGAATTTACATGAATAAAATTAGGCACCCTAGGGATCAAAATGGCATGCATATTGTTATGACATATCTACTTTCTGTGTGCATCTGCCTATTTTTATGTGAGTGTTGTTGTGCCTAGTTCTAAAAATTTGAAATTCCTATTTGTTAAAAGTAAATTTTTGATAGTTTTTAATATGTTAACTTCTCTTTAACTAAGATTTGGGTGGTGAACCTCATTTTTGTGACCCCCCGATGTTTTTTCGTCCTAATCTAGACCCATCACTTGGACCAGGCTATCTATTCTGCAGTGATCATCGGTAGGATATGTACCTACCCTATTTATTGCACCTTTACATATTGTACTCATCCACTTTTAAATTATATATAATGATGTGTGTTTTTATTTTTTACACCAATTCTACGTTGATTTCTTCATGACGTACCTCAGGAGTGTGGCGATGAGCACATTCTAGATATGGTGGGTCCCAATCCACCAGAAGTTCTTCTTGTAGTGCCTCATATAGTGTTACCAATAGTACCACCCATAGTTCCTAATGTGGTACCACCTCTTATCAATATTCTGATGGGACCCGATTCTCAATTTAGATATAGTCTTCTTAGGTTTATGCATATAGTCCAGAAAGATCCCAGACCGGACCAATATATAGAGGATCTTACACAAGAATTTCTAAAGTAGAACACACCCACTATCTTCGAGAGTGGTGATCCTCATGATGTAGAGTCATGGATAGAATCCATGAAGTCTATCTTCAATCATCATTAGATTCTTACTATGTAAAGGGTCAAAATTATAGTCTACATGCTTCATGACTCCACCAAGCGTTAGTGCGATGTTATTTCTCAAGCAGTGCAGACCAAAGACATGGTTTGGGAAGACTTCCAAAAAAATTATACGACCGCATCATTCTAGGTACTATGAGAGATGATAATTGTAGGAAATTATTACATCTTCATCGAGGCTCTATGATATTGTTAGAGTATTCTACTAATTTCATAGAGCTTCAACATTTTCCTCCATCTCTGACTGATGCTGCACGAACTACTGTGTGAATCTTTGAGGAAGGGATCAGATATAACATTTGCTCATAGGTGAACGTATTTTCATTGAATACTATTACATAGATCATGAATCTGGCCCTAATTTCAAAATTAAATGTTTGGGAACATAAACTTGTGATCCATGGTGGTTTTTTCAAGAAAGGGTGATGGTTCTTCCGGAAGTAAGAACTGTTACTTAGATGGTACAATGTGGAAGCATTCCATCCAAATGACATGTACTGAGAGCATTATTGTATTTCATTAGGGTGAGAGGATTGTCCGTAAGAATCCCCAGTGCACCAGAAACCCAAATGAGTGTCAAGCATACATCAATATGGGTCAACATTAGCGTCTCTTCCACTCTTTCTTATTAGAATCTAGTGGTTGAGGATCCTTACTAGAACCTCTATCAGGTATGGGATCTATGACTCCACAAAATGCTAAGAGATCATTTTCCACCGTCCAATCAGAATGAGGGAATGGTGGAGGCTGTGGATGAGGAAATCAAGTTCTATACAATCAGCATCAGCAGAGAAGATCTACTCAGGATAGTCAGAAAACATCGTAGGGCCATGGGTTAGGTATTATATATGAAGTGAAACCTACACCAGAGGAGAATAGTGTAGGAACATCTACTTTTAGAGGTGCTATTCTAGTAGAATCTTCTGTATTTTCTCCCCCTTTTGATATTGGTGCATCACACTCCTTTTTATTAGCTGATTTTGTTGAAATTTTTCATTTTACAATTGAGTACCTTTGTGGCGTCATGTCACTCGACTCTCCGTTAGGGGTTGGGACGGAGGGAATACACTAGTACGAAGAGTGACCCTTGAGATATGAGGGTATTGTTTCTTTTGTATTTTTTTACATCCTCGATATGTCAGAATAGAAATAATTCTTGGAATTAACTGGATCACTCTTTATCATGCCCAAGTGGATTGTTATCACCATTGGTTGTCCTTCACATCCCCATAGGGAGACACATATCTACACATGGGAGATTGGGATATGCAAAAAGATCAATCTAGATGTAAGAATGAAGAACTAATAAGAGTGAGAGATAAGTTAGAAATTATCTTCATTATCAATCAGGGATCACAAATAGTGGAATTCCCTCCCATTATGGATCAATTCAGAGATGTCTTCCCTAAATGTTTCATTGTCTTACCTCCCATGAGGGAAGTGGAGTTCACTATCAAGCTAGTTCTAGGTGTAGCACGAGTGTTTATTTCTCATTATAGGATGGTGCCTATAGGGCTACATGGACTCAAAAAAAGCATGAAGACCTCGAGGATAAGGGTTTTATCAGACCTAGCACATCGTCATGGGGTTCACCGGTTCTTTTCAACAAGAAGGCAGGTGGTACCCTCATATTGTTTGTAGATTTACATCAACTTAACTAGATTATGATAAATAATCAATATCCATTGCCTCCTAGAGAGAAACTCTTTGACTAGCTCTAAGGAACAACTATTTTCTCCAAAATTGATATAAGGTAGGGATATAACTGGGTGAGTGTGAAACCATCTGGCATACCATGCATGGATTTTTGGAGTAGGTGCGACTTTTTTGAATATCTAGTTATTCCGTTCAGCCTCATGAATTTGTCGACAATCATCATGGATATGATAAATCATGGTTTTCACCTGAACCTGGATTCATTTTTGGTGGTTTCTTTGATGACATGTTGGTGTATTTTCACTCCACACGTGGCCATAAAACCCATATTCAGATCAAGAAAAGTACACTGAGAGAGAACCAACAATATGAAATGATCAACAAATTCCACTTATGGATCAATAAGGTTCACTTATTAGGTCATATAATTTTAGAGGTAGGCCTATCAGTTGACCCCGAAAAGGTGTGCACCATAGGTTCATGGGAACATCCCAAGAATGTTTTGGACATATGCAGTTTCTTGGGGCTTGATGTCTGTTACAAGAGTTTCATCCAATATTTCTCCCACTTAGAAATCCCTCTTATGACCCCAACTAAGAAGGTAATACAATTCAAATAGTCAAAATATTGTGAAAAATATTTTTAGGAGTTAATGTGATGATTAATATCAACACTGATACTGATTCTGCCTAACCATGGAAAAGGATATATTGTTTACTATGATGCTTTAGGGGTCAGATTGGGTGTAGTTTTGATGCAGGGTGATCAATTCATGGCTTATGGATCCATCCAGATGAGACCACATGAGTGTAACTATCCAACATATTACCATGAGATTGTATTTTTGATATTTTTTTTACACTATTAGATACACTAATTACTGGGTGAGAGGTTTTTTGTTTACACAGATCATAAAATCTTGAAATATATCTCCACATAGTGATATGTTCTTGAGATCATGTGTTCTACCCAGCCGAGAGAACCATTCTACTGGCTCACGGGTCAGGTAAGTTATAATATTACTATACTTCTTGAATTATACTATCATATACACCTTAATTTCAATTCTGTAGAGAATATGGTAACATCTCTCATCTGTATGGAGGACTACCACATCAAAAAGTGATGTGATTATTTTTTAAATTACACATTACATCGAAGGTAATAAGGACAAATTTGAAATTTATATATGATATTAATGACATGTAAATAATTTTGGAAGATAAATATTCCATATAATTTCATACCTTACCATCCATAGAATAAATGATAATGTCTTCCATGTGTATGGAGAACATCTGCTTCGTAAATTGATGTAAGCCATTTTTGTCCACTGTCAAAACATAAAATCATGGATAGTAAGAGTACCATAATTTACATAACAATAATACTATTATTACTAGGTTTGATTCTAATAGCAATAAAAAACAATTTCTTTTATACACTTCTACTTTAGCTGCCACAGAAGCCACAATGAACTTGGTATTTGTGGATATGGATACCACTCAATTATATGATCATGTCTTGCTCATTAAATTAGTCTAACTATGATGTTAGATAAAATTTATCTAGAGAAAGACTAGTTTTTCCCTTGAAAACTGTTATTATTTCCTCTCTTTATACCAGATATATATCTGTTGTACTTATTTAATTACAATTGAATATTTATATCTTCTTCCATTACAGTTATCTTCAATAAAGTTTATATTTTCCTACTATAATGTATATGCTGACAATATAATTTTCTATATATATCATGGAATACAAGATTTGTCTATTTTATAAGATCCTGGAAATATAATCACCATATTAATATCCTCCTATTCCAATGCATGTATTCTTAAAGATATATATTCTATGTGAGATTGGTAACAACTCACTCTCGAATGGTTCAAACTTGTATATTTCAATACCATGTCAGTATATATACTATTGACTTGGTATAATAATCTATTAAATCTACAATAGTATACCATGTTCTCTATAAATTCGATTGCTACATTAAGTCAATATCTAGACTGTTACTTTTATTCTGGTCTTTAGTTACTATAAGACTAACAATTGTTTTCCATATGTTTGAAAACATATTTCACTTGGAAAAAAGTGGAGCTCCCAAATTTTTTTTTGTTTAAAAACAAGGAAAATATTAATTCTGAATGAATATTCTATGATCTTTTTGATTACATTAATCATGTAATGTATTTGAGTAAATGTCACCCCTTATTAGAATTATGTGGTATCACCATCCCTTTATGGTTGCATCATATAAACACCTTCCATGATTGGTGTTCTTGAAATCAAATTCTCAATAAAATGGTCATAGAAAATATCTATAATAGTTAAAATTATAATGGATCTAAGCATAATTATTTTTTACTAACAATCTAACATTACTACAACCACACTTGTACCACCCATATATCATATCACAGGAATAACCACCACAAAATTCATAAAATAATTCCTCTGTAACTTGATACATGGAATCGATTATTGAATTTTAATTGATCTTTTAAATTTTAGTAAAATTAAATATACTTCATACTTATAGAATTTATTATTATAAATGAATAAAATTTCACCATATGTGGTTAATATAAAACTAATACCTTGGTTTTATCCTTCCTGCACAATATGTGTCTCTGGAACGTTCCTCTTACACACCTCTTGTGGAACCCGTTCATATGCCAACAATTTGTGCAGCCCTAGTATTGACTATAATAAAGTAAATACTCTCCCAAAATCTCAAATAACTATGAGGAACCTTTAAGATAAATATAGTCTCTAACTTGACTATTACCCTTCTACTATAAGGATTTACGGAATATCCTATGAAACTTTAGGATAATTGCTTTTGATACACGTTGTGTTTCTCTTAATACAATTTTGATTATATCCTAACAAACCATTTTCATATAAACACATGTTCTTATGAAGTAATGGATTTATAGCATACTATAACTCATATAATATCATCGTTTCATGATGGTTAGGGTATGGTTATGGTATAACATTGTTATTTGTGATGCATAATGGAAGTATCTGTAATGCATGAGTTTTAACATTGATGCTCCTTTTACTTACATCTTAAATGTAATGTGTATAAGAAAATTTGAATTTAAGAAATGCACTGAAATACATTTTATTGATCACTTTTTTCATGTAATACTCATCATTTATCCTACTTATTAGCATCATATTCTTGATGTAGATAAGGTAATATATATTTAGGAATTGCTCCAGGTTACATTAAAATGATCTATGAATGATTGGTCAAGATATTATTCATCATGAAAGCCTAATTAATATTATATCTTTATACCATTCAAATACCAAAATTCAATTTGAAATTCCATAGTACTCATAAATGAATCATATTAAGTATATTTACCAATAGCATACAGTTTCAATAGTTCCTGCTCTCAAGCTGCACTAGTTCTGAAAGATTTTTGTCCTACATTTATTTCTAAATGATTATTTTTCCAAACTAAAATATTATATATATTGAATATACTTTTGGTGTTTAGCTCCAGTAATTCTAAAAAAAATAATGGGTATATCCTTGATGTCCACTTTTATTTTTACTTTACAAAGAATTATATTTCCACAACATGGTATATAAGTTTTAAATTTTATATTAATCATGTATTTCCAATGATTCAAGTATCACTAAAGTATTAATTGAGTATTAGAAACAACAAAAAACATTCATTCATTAAATAAAATAATTTCTCTAGGTATCAAAAGTTCAAATGAGATAAATGTTTTTTTTGTACTCAATCAATGTTATACTTGAATCATTTACTTGGAAGATAGATGTTGTGTTCATTTCTCTATTAACTTATGAACTACCCATTCTCATCCTCTTGGAGAACACATCTTACAACCAATAATGTTTATATACTTACATGGTCACTATATTCAAATAGACATATTTAGAAATCATATTGTATTTAAAACCAAATAATTATAACATAAACAATAATAATAATTGGTGATTACACCTGAAGGGGAAGGGTATTCTTGCTTCTTCAATTCAGTTCATCTCTTGGGAAATTTCATTGATTTATTTCAAGATATGAAAAGAAAATAAACCATTTTTAAACACCAAATTTCTTCGATGGAAATTGTTATTGTGTCTTTTTTATCCTACTATCCATTGTCCTTTTTGCCTCTTCTTTCAACATTTTCTCTATAAGAACAAAATATTAATTTTTCTTTAATGTTCTTATTGCATAGAAAACCTTACCCAAAAGGTTATGATGAATTTTTCACCATACGTCTCATTTTTTATTATTAAACAAGAATGAAGTATGTGGGAAAAATTATATAAGAATAATATGTTTTTAAATATCATGATATTCTTTTCAATTTACATATATCCATTATAATCATCACTCATTCATATCTCACTTCACATTATCCTCATAAGCTTTTAGGAGATGAGGCTACATGTAATGTTATCATTTTATAGTCATAGTGTCCACAACATACATTTGATATTGATGAAATCATTATGACATAAAAATCAGATGCATCCCACATGAGTCTCTTGTAATCATTTTTATCACCCATGTATTATGAGGTGACTTAACTGGTATTGGGGACTCTAGAAACTTGAATTTACTATATCATATTATTGTGTGCAAGAACCTATACCACTTTTTAGAAACTCAAGAAAGATTTGAAATTTTCATTTACCCTCATTATCATACTGTTTATTATGGTATTACTTGAAATTTTTTATACAAAAAAAATCTTATAGTATATTACTTTTATCTGGACTATTGATTTAGACATTGCTGATTATTAAATCATTAAATGTATCCCACTATTTTATCAATTGTATCATCCCTCTATACTAGAAATGGAGTACATGGTATCATGAGTGTTATAATATAAAGTATTCCTAAACCTCTCATTATAGTCTATAAGATTTGGATACGCCACTACTAAGTGTGTTTAAGGTAGAAATTTGACTGGCCAACCATATTAACTCACTATTCATTAAGCTGTTGAGTAAAGTCCTAGCTTCTAAAATCCAAAAATGATTTACACAATGCATGACTCTAAAGTCGAAACAAGATATATTTGAATGTTTATTTTCTGAAAATTTTATTTAAGTCAACCCATCACTCTTGTAAGAACTCTTTGGAATTTAGAGGCACCCTAATCTTTGGTTGACAGTCACCTTGAGAACCTGGTTTTGTTAAAATTTGAATGATGAAAAAAACTTGCAACTTAATATTTCATTAAGGGTTTCTTATTATTTTTCTTTGATTAATGTAATATATTTTTATTAATTTTCACTCTATATTTTCCCACTTAGAATTGAACAATAATAGAAAAAAATTCATCACATCTTTATGTATTTTACATTATATTATTTTTTGTGTTTCCCATTGTCATGAAATTGTATAAAATAATAAAAAAAAATCCATAAAAGAAATAAAATACCCAACTATCCATAGAATCTAATATTGTTTGATCTATTTAAACTTAATTGATCTACCACAACCCTGGGGAATCATACCTGAGTTATTGTTTGATTGGCGATGCAGGTCATCCCCATCTAGTATGTCCGCTTATCGTCTGAATTTTGCCTTGACTTGGTATTGTCTACATGTTACACTATCCTCATCATGGTACAAAAATATATTCAAACAATTTTGGGGAACATATTAGTGCAATGTACATACATATAATGATGGAAACACAAGACCTTATACATATTGAATAAAAAGTGGGCGATGCATAGACATTCATTTAATGATCAACTTATTATAATAATCACATGCATGTAATAAATAATTAATTCAATTAATCCTGAAATACATAGGTATGGTCAATAGCTCAAGACCAATCAAAATAAAAAATAAACACATGATAAAAATCAAATGACAATAAATTGTAAGTACATGGGGTATTTTAAATAAAATAAATGAATTTATCAAAATCAAATATTATTATTTTATTTGGTTTGAATAATAATTTAATTTTAATAAAAAATAATAATTAATTAATTCAATTTAATACCTAAATTTAATTAATTATTCTATATAAGTATTAAAATATTATATTTTAAACCAAAAATTAATATTTTGATTAACCCGGGATCTAAAATCCCGCGTAGAGCCAATGTGGGTCAGGATGAACATGAGAAAGCCCATTACAAGCTAGGAAGACCCCATGCATGGCAATTATATGCCAGGAAGGGCCATATACACCCATTTCTGGTCGAGAAGATCCACCTCAAAACATTGCATGGTGATTCAAGTCCAACAAAACCTGAGGAGCCCCTGACAGGGTTTACCTTACTGAAGAATGCATGGTGGCATGTCTGGGATCTCGGCCATGCATGATAGGGAGTGGATTTGTTAGATTCAGGCACACCGATGGGGAGTGAAGACCATATAAAGGCACATGTATAGCCTAGTTGGCCCAAAAAATCCATATAGAGTTGATTGAATTGGTGTTTTAGCCTAAGGGTTTCTTCTGGTGATTGGACTGAGGCGGCACTGTGATATTTCATGGCTGTAAGGGACTTCAGATATAAAATACAATTCTGAACACTTGAGTTCCCACTGGATAACATATTTCACTAGAAACTATAAATGATGATGCATCCCATGTATAATTTAATATATATATTTATATATATATATATGTGTGTGTGTGTGTGTTTTTGAAATATGTTTCAAATTTTAACACCAAAAAACCCACTGATTTCAATCCATAATTATTTTGGAATGATCATAACATGGTCATCTGAACTCAGATTAAACCATAGATGTATTAGTTAGGAAAAAATTTATACCATCTACGTAATTTAATTCAAATTAATTTTTTTATAGAAAATTTACATTATCTCTTTGATACCAATTTTTTGTATTAGGGAATGTAGTGGAAGCTGGTGGGTTGGGGAATTAAAAAAATTTACCTTCGAGGCAATGAAACGTATTTTTTATAAATATTGGAGCCTCAATATGATCTTATGATCTCAAATGAATTAAATAATCAAAAAATAAAAATAGAATCATTACCTCATTCGAATTGAATCGCACTCGACTGCAACTTTTTTTTCTGACTTTCTTCACTCGAATGATTTGAAGTCAACCCCATCTAAATCATCAAAAAACAATTATAGAATTTGTGCACACGTTTTTAATTAAATTATGGGTGTTAGAAAGACGATCCCATGATCTATTTGACATTGCATTATTCACTATGATCTCATGCCTTTGTTCCACAATGGAAATAATGGATCGTTCACTTAGAGAGAGAATTCTCTCTCTATAATTCAGAAGGAGAGAGACTATCTCATTCCGAATACATGAATAATTCCTGGAATAAAGCTCCAATACTACTTATATAGTGGTTTTCACAAAATACTCGGATTGGGTTCCCCAACCCTTAGAAAATTTAACACCCACTAAATAAGTAATAATTTATAATTATGAAAAATTAAACTGCATCATATATATAATTTATATTTTTTCACATACATGTATTAAATATTTAATATAGTATGGGATAAAACACAATCATTTAACTCAACTTGTAATTCATACTAATATTAAATTAATCTGAAATATTAAAATAGTATTCATTCGAAAAATATTATTCCACTTGTTAACATAAACACTTGTATATAATTTAATAAATAAATTCAACCCAATTTTTATTTACTTGAATAATAATGAATTTATTTATTTATCAGTGTTCGATAAAACATAGACCGAACATAGACCCTATAGTGGGGTCCAAAATTCCCAATATACCCATCCACCTGAATATCGAATATTCTTGAATATTATATTGTGTGTGACCCTATAAGACCTTACCTCAATAATGGTGAATAATATTCATAGGCAAAGAAAGGAGTCTAGAAACCCATCAAGGACACTAATGTGGTCAAGAATAGTCATTGAAATGATAACCAATCTATGAGCAGGTACCGTGTAATATAATCTCTTTGCCTTTAAAAATATCATAATATAATATGCATGACAGTTTCATCATAATTTCATGATTTATTATTTGTTGATTTATCTTGATAGATTTACCTTTCACTAACTTTTCCATGGAATTATGAAGGTTCTACCATCCTAATCTACTATTCTTGAAATATTTCTTCCTCATATCAGAAGTGAAAAATTATATCTTGACCATTCAACCAATATCATACCCCCAATGGTGTACCAAACACAAGTTACCTCGCAATAATTTTATTATCATGTTTTTTCTTTACATCAATGTATGTGATCAAATGACACACATTGATAATGATATCAAGTAAGGAGACCAATTCACATTTTCATATATAGGAACAACCAATGATACTTAAAACATGTGGTGTCCCTATTGGAGGGTGTGTCCCCAAGATCCCACCTACGTTAGATCACTAAGTGTGAACTTCATGAGAAGATTTCTCAATGGTTATGATCCCCAATGACCAGATAGTCAGATATAAACTGTGTACAGTCAGTATGGTGTATCTTAACTATATGAAATATATTTAAGATTAACGTCATAGTATCTCAAGGTTCCCATAGCTTGGGATTTTCTATAACCAATTGATATGATAATCAATGTATAGAAATTAACTTTAAATAGTGTACACATAAATTTGTACACTATAATGGTAAGATTACATCATGCATATCTAACATTATACATGAAATGGTAATTGAAAATTAATATTTAGTTGGGTCTAGACACCCACTTTTAAAACATTGGTATGATAAAATCTTGGTTGAAATTATTTATTTTTCAAAAATTATATGCATGTCTTCTCCCCCACTTATAAAATGACACCCCTCTCATCTCATTTCCACTCTTCCAAAACTTACTGGTTCATCCAATCCCAAACCGAACCACTTTATAATTTCCCTCCACACATGCTATAAGACATGGATAGATCAGAAATCCAACCCTCGAAGGATTTTAGTGAAAACCTAAATAAGTTTTCTAAAGAAGTGGTAACATACTTAACTGAGATTTTTTGTTTTATTTCTTCTTCAACCTCCTTATGATCTTATTAATGTAACAACCCATGTACTTATAAAATAATTTTTTTCATTCTGGAATTAAATAGTTAAATTAATTATTTATTTATAATGAAATAAGTTATATTTATAGAAACTAATAAATCAATACTAAAAGAATAGAAACCTCACCTATTAAAATCTAAATAAAATTAATGTATTTTTTAATTTAAAATATGATATATTTATATTAATAAACAAGTTATTAAAAAATTATTAATTATGCATTGGTAATTTTGTGAAATAGATTTGTTTATTTACAATTTTATAATTTATCTAATCATTAAAAAAATTAACTTCTTAAAATTGATCCATAAATTAATGTTTTGATTTTTTTTATTATAAGAAAATTTTATGAGACCTTAATTTTTTTTCAAACTATTATAAAATCAATTATAATTTTAAAATTGGTATTTTTCAAATAAATGATTTTTTTAATTAAAAATACAATTTATCTTATTTAGAAAATTTATTATCATAAAATAGTGTTCATTTTTTAATTCGACACAAAAAAATGGTTGTATTAAGCTTTTTCGGATTTTTCTGAAATAATTGAATTTTTAGGGAATAGGTAAATGCAATAATTTACAGTACATGTACAATATAAGTTAAATACACTATCCATTGAGTCATCACTGATGTATGAACTGTAATATTGAATACCCCTTCATTATATTAATATATTTAGTGATTATTCTAAAACAACTCATAGACTTCATCCAAAAATAAAAAACTAAAGAATTTATTAAAAAAACAACTCTCCTCCACTATAAATACCATCCCTCACTACCTCTTCTCATTACACCTGAAATCATTTTATATTGTTTAATTTATTCCCAATTCACCTCTAAATCCTCTTCCCCATTTCCAAGACATTCTGGTCTCAAAAAAGGCCAAAACCAAGGGCCTTAAGGACGTTCTCAGGGAGAAGAACTCAACAGGTAAAATCCTAATTGATTATATTTAATTTTTCATTTAAATTTATTTTATTTTCTTGTTTTATACTCAAATACCCTCATAAATGTGACATGATAAAACTAGTATCCTAAATATACTATAATTATATTATGTTAATGGAGTATTCTTCTTAAAACATCTCCTCTCCTCCTCTTAATTTAGAAAATGAAAGCATTGTCTGTTACCTGACAATTTACCGCCTTCAGGGATATCATATTTTATGATTAAAAAAACCCATTATTATTGTTAAATAATATTTTATTATACATATTTAAATTTATATAATATTTTAAAACCAACATATAAATATTATATTGAATAAAATGGTATAATTTTGTGATGGTTGTAAAAATCGCCAAAATAAATTAATTCATTTTCAATAACATTTTATCTAATGGATCATCCTTATATCAAAAATAAATAATATATGGTATCATTTAATATTTTGGAAACATATTAATTAAATTTCATTCTACTTATATAGTTTTTCATCCATTCAACAATAAAATCCATAATGAACCAACCATGCAAACCTTGAAATAAATGTACATGAAACCATGAAAATAAAAAAAATATTATCATTAAATTGGTGGAAAGTTGTTAAAAAGTGTTAATATAAATAATTTACACATGTATATAGTTCATTAATATATTAATATTATTCTTTAAATCATTATATATAATGTTTTAACAAGTTTAAATTAATACAAATCCAAGGTAAGGGAATTTTCATTAAAAACCCTCTTTTCAATTTCTATTTTAAAAAAACATTCAAAAGGAATGTTTTTATAGTACAATTATTCTTGTATTATTATTATTTTATATATTTTGGAAATTTTTTATGATGAAGGGTAGGACCTATATCTACCCCCAATTCATTTGGTATGATTATGTTGGAGGTCGATTTTATGGTTACTCCAAAGGTTGTTGTGATGGTTCCACCAAAAGATAACCAGGAGGGTTACATTAAAAGGTAGCCATGAGGGCTACAAATCATATGGTTTTAATAAGGGTTAAAATATTAATTAATTAATTCCATATGTTACCTTTATTGTTTAAAATATTTTTTCTATGTTTAATGTAAATCTCTTCTTTTCACAAAGTAACTAAATGACACATTATAGGTGAGAATTAAGTATTTTTTTTAAATGATTTAATATGTATCTTTGTATTCATGGAATAATTGTTCCTTTCCTTTTATGTCCCTTACTATGATTTTTGTGAATATCAGATTTTGTAAAATGTTTTACACTATTTTTATGGATTGGTAAGAGAAAGAAAGAATCAATGATGAATGCCAGGAAAAATTTTCCTCAAGAGAATACATGTTTTATTAAAAAAAAGTAGTATTATAGAAGGAATGGATATTATTTTAGAAGTATCAAAATTTTAGGATTTTGGGTTGATATGTATGAATTGTGTTCTAATTCTATAAATCTCTTAACTAAGAAGATAATTGGGAATGTAATAAGTGTATTCTTTATTGAATTAACTATATTATGTGTTGTTAATGGTTGGGACCTTATAGTTGGTATCAAAACCTAATTTAGATAAATTTAGGGGTCATAATTCTGATAATAGAATAAAACAAAATATTTTTACCTTATGTTTATGTAGAAATTATATATAATTAAAATATTACCATGTTCCATCATCTATGATTTGTCTGTTTAGAATGGTTTTCTACAGAAGAAACATGGAATCTGAATTAGGAACGTGTTGGGAGGATGATATCTCTCATAATCTAAAACAAGAAATTTTTGGAATAGTAATAAAGAAGTTTGTGATATTAATTTAATATAGTTTTAGGATATAAATTGTAGTGACATAAATTCACAAGAATATAGAGAGCTACCACATAGTAACATGATGATGGTGGACAATTTTATAAGGAAACATCATCCTACTATCATTAGATCTTCAAACCGAGTGGTAGTTGAAGGGTGGATTAAATGATTTAAAAATATTTTTTATTTCATTGAGTGTTCCGATAATTATAAAGTTAGACTTGATATTTATTTATTTATTGGAAGGTGAATCTGACCAGTTGTGGTCAATGGTTAATAATATCTTATATAATACGGATATTGATGCCTTGGAATAGCATTAATTTAAGAATATTTTCCTTGAAAAATATTTTTGGAACGTGGTTTGATTTTGTATGGAAAAGAAATTACATGAATTGAAACAAAAGCTGTAATATTTAGTTGTCATTTATGAAGAAAACTTCACCCAAATGGAAAAGTGTTCTCTAAATCTTATTCAATATCTTGAATGAAAAATCAATCATTATTACTTAGGCCTGAAAAAAAATATCAAAGGAAATTGGATTCTTGTGATTTAAAATGTTATGAGAAATGAGTTTTATGTGCTAAGAGGGTAGAAATAGAGTTTTCTTATGATCATATGTACATTGGAAACATGCAGAAGAAAAGGTCTAGATGTGAAACAATGGGTAATAATAAATTGAATAAATATAAAGGTAATAAAATCAAGCATCCCTTTTGTGGGATGTGTGAAAAAATCAACCTAGTAAAATCCCTAAAAAATATAAGAAGTATTTTTATTATGTTACGTTATAAAATATGGCCTTATATTGCAATGAAAAATAACACGGTGATGATATGTTTAGTTATGATAAGAAAACTATAATGTGTATTAAATGTGGTGAGATGGATAATTATGAAAATACTTACCCGAAGAAAGATATGAATGATGGAATGAAACCAGATTATAAGTAGAACGATGTAGTGAAATCATGTATGACTAAGTTATCAGATGTTGGTTCATCTAATAAAGTTGTATCAAGTACAACTTTTGTTTCTTCAGATTTTTCTAATTTTTTGATTGAAACATGGTCTACACATTCTATTATTTCTGAGATTTTGTTTTTGTAAATCAGAAATTTCACCTAAATAAATAAATCTAGAGCTTATGGTTAAAAAACTAAGGAAAATATTATAGGAAAAATTAATTTTAAAAATATTTTGTTGTTGTATATGGAAAAAAATTACCTAAAACCTTGTTGTTTTTCTTAGTATATTTTTATGTTATTATGGGTATGGATTAGATTTATTGTTATCATGCTAATATTGATTATATAGATAAGCATGCTTTCTTAGAAAGAGTTTTAGTTTTTATAAAATAATTAATCCATAACATTGATATCATGTCAGGAAGCTGGGAAATTATTAAATGATGGAAATGTGAGTTATCTTGTACATATTGTTGAAGACAGGGTAACTATCCAGATTAATAATATTTTAGTGTAAAATGAATACCTCAATGTTTTTCCTAATGATTTTCCCAATGTCATTATTTTTTTGGAAAGTTGAATTTACCATTGAATTCGTTCATGATGATAATACAATATCAATACCCTCTAATTGATGAATCAAGTGGATCTTTTAGAATTTAAAAATTAGTTGTATGAGTTTTTTGAAAAATGTTTCATTCATCCCACACTTCACCATGGGTTACTTATATTTGTTCATTAAAATGAAAGATGGTTATATGAGACTTTTTGTTGACTATAGAGAATTTAATAACATTACTATTAGGAATAAGTATCATTTTTCTTATATCAATGAATATTTTGATCAGCTCCATGGAGCTCAGTACTTTTCCAAAATTGACTTGAGATATGGATTCCATTAGCTGAAGGTGAAGGTGTATGACATTCTGAAAACATCGTTTCATACTATATATGGGCATTTTGATATTTTTGTTATTACATTTGGTTTTAAAAATTTTCTTATTATATTTATGGATCATATGAATAGAATATTCCATGAATATTTGGATAAGTTTGTTGTTTTTTTATTGATGATATTTTTTGGTTTTTAAAAATTTATGATTATCATGAAAAACATTTTAGTATAATCCTACAAATTCTAAAAGAAAAGAAGTAATATGGGAAATGTAGAAAATGTAGTTTTTGGTTGAAATATATTTATTTTCTTGGGAACATTATAAATAAGGATGGCATAACAGTTGATCCCGCAAAAAATGTTATTGATGAATGGACAAGACCTAAAAATTTTACAAATATTCATAGATATATAGGATTGGATGGCTATTACCAATGGTTTGTTAAAAACTATTCATGTTTATCTATCCCTATAACTAATTTAACAAGAAATGGGGTAAATTGTATTTGGATAGAATGAAATGATGATTCTTTTTAGGAACTAAATAGAATATTGGGGACTGCTCTAGTTTTGGCCCTACCTTCCCGAAATAGTGATTTTTTCATCAATAATGATTCTTCATTGAAGAGACTTGGTTATTTTCTGATGCAGAACGATCAACTAATTGCTTATGGTTTAAGATAATAGAAACCTCAAGAGTTAAATTTTCCCACATTTGATTTGAAATTTTCAGCTGTGGTTTTTACTATAAAAATTCATAAGAATAATTTATATAGAGCCAAATGTGAAATATATACTTACAATAAAAGTTTGAAGTATATATTTACTCATAAATAATTGAACATGTAGTAGAGAATATTTATTCAACTGATAATGGATTATGCTTGAATGAGCAATTACCATCCCAAAAAGGAAAAAAAATTATTGGATTCCATGAGTCCAAAACATCATGCATCATTAACCATGTTTCATTTGGAACATGACCCCTTGGATTATGATTCGATAAATTTTGGCTTGGAATTTGTTGGTGTGGGAAATTCCTCTCTTTTGTTTTAGGTTTCAATGTAGTAATCTCTGTCATATAGAACTAAGAAAGTGTGGAAAGAAGATAGCGATTTACAAAAAAAGGAAGAATTATTGGAAAAGTGGTGGTTTCCAAAATTTAATGTTAATAAAGATATTATTATGAGATTTGGGAAGATATTATGTGTGCCTTGGGATTCAATGTTTAAGGAAGAGTTGTTAAGTAATGTTCATAGTTCTCTGTATTCAGTTCATTATTGTAGAACTAAGATGTATAGAGACCATTAAAAGTATTAATGGTGGGATGTAATGAAAAGAAATATTTCTTATTTTACAATGAAATGCTTGACTTGTCAATATTTTAATGAATAGTGAAAAAACCAAAGGGGTTTCTTGAGCCTTTTTCAGGGATATAGTGGAAATGAGAAAATAAGTCCCACAATTTGATAGTGGGACTACCAATGACTTCCCAAGGTTACATTTTGATTTGGTTTATTATTGATTGACTGACTATATCTTTTAATTTCCATCATATTTTACATAATCATTCTCTATATTATATTTCCCAACCATACCTTGAAAATATAGATAGTTTACATGGAGATACCATCTCCATTGCATCTAACCATGATCTTAGGTTCACATCTATCTTTTTTAATGGCCTTCAAAATTGATTAGGAACTGAATTAAATTTCAACACAACCATTCATCATCAATCTGATGGAAATTCAATGCACACATTTCAGACATTAGAGGATATTCTTTAAACTTGTTCAATGGATCACAATGGAAACTGGTATCGACCTCTTTCATTAGTTGAGTTTACTTATAATAACAATTTTTATTCCAATATATAGATGACACCTTTTGAGGAATTATATGGAAAGGGGTGTTGAACTCTAGTATTTTGGGATAAATTCAAGGAAAGGAAGTTTTGGAGAGCATAATTAATAGAGTAATTGTCCGAGAAATTGAATATTATTCATCAACACATGAAGAAATCTTAGGGTAGGATGAAAAGGCATGCATATAATAGGAGGCAAGACTTTTCTTTCAACGTAGGTTATCATGATTTCCCTAAAACCTCTCGTTAGAAAAGTTTTATGCATTTTATAATGAATTTAATGTTGAGTATATAGTTCATTGGACCCTATGAAATCCTATATAATGTTAGACCAATTTCATATCGAGTAGCTTTGCCTCCGATTTTATCTTAGGTACACAATGTTTTTCATCTTTCTATGTTAATAAAGTATATCCTGGATTCATATGATGTTTCGAGCACAAAAGTAGTTTAGTTTAATACAACCTCTCTTATGAAGAAAATATTGTTCATATTCTTGATTGTAGAGAGTAATAAGATAATTTATTAGGTTATGGTTTTGTGGAGAAACCACATGGTTGGAAAATAAATATGAGAATCTGAAAATTCTATGCGGGAAATGTATCCTCACATGTTTAATAGGTAAATAAAAATTGCTAGGACACAATTTCTAGATGGTGGGTAGAATTTAACAATCCAGGTACTTATAATTTTTTTCATCCTAGAATTAAATAGTTCATTTAATTATAAATTTATAATGAAATAAGTGATAATTATAGAAATTAAGTAATCTATTCAAATTGAAGTGTATCCTCACCTATAAAAGTATAAATAATATTTATATATTATATTAGTGAAAATATGTTATATTTATATCATGGAATAAATGAATAAATGTTTCAAAAATGATAAAATAATTTTTGGTAATTTTTAAAATATAATTTTTTATTTACAATTTTATAATTGATTTAATGATTTAAAATAAAATTCAACTTCAAAAAATAGATTCATAAATTAATTTTTTTATCTTATAATTATAAAATAATTTTACGATACCTTAATTAATTTTTCCAAGTGTCATAAAATTAGTTAAAATTTTAAAATTGGTATTTTTAAAATAAATGATAATTTTAATTAAAAGTTAAATTTATCATATTTAGAAATTTATTTTCATTAAATAGAGATCATTTTTTCATTCTACACATTGAAAAATGGATGGGTAAATTTTTTTAATTTATTTCATAGTTGAATTTTTCTTGAATAGTTAAATATGATAATTTAAGATATATATACATTATAAGAAAATTACACTATTACTTGTGTCATTTTTGTTATAAGAACCATAATAATGAATCCTCCTTCATTATTTTAATATATTAAGTGATAATTCTCACACTATTCATACTCTAGGGCCAAAATAATAAAACAATGAATAAAATAATAAAAAAACACCCCACTCCTCCATTATAGATGTCATCCATTGCCACCTCTTCTAACCACACATAAAATCTTTGTATAATGTTTAATTTATACCAAATTCATCTCTTAGCTCTCTTCCCAACATCCAAGACCTTTTGGTCTCATATACAGTACAAAACCAAGGGCCTTAAGGAGGTTCTCAATGAGAATAATTCAAGAGGTAAAATCCTCTTTCATTTTTTTATTATCTCCTAAAATGCCCTCATCCATGTGACATGATAATTATTGTATCTTAAATATACTATATTTTTATTGTATTAATGGGATAACCATCATCAAACTTCTCGTATTCTCCTCTTATTCTATAAAATGAATGCATCGTATGTGATGTTTCAATTCACCACCTTCGCGGACATCGTATTTTCATTTTCATTTTCTCCTTTGAAGACAGGTAAAAATACATTATTATTGTTAAATTATATTTTATTATAATTATTTTATGTTATAAAATGTTCTGGAACCAATATATAAAATGATATTAAATAAAATTATATAAGATTGTGATACTCGTAAAAACTGTCTAAATAAATTAAATCATTTTCATTAATGTTTTATCTAATGAATCATCCTAATATAAGAAAAAAAATATTATAATTTAAAATTTTGGAAAAAAATTAATTCCATTCTTTTCCACTTCTATAGTTTTTCATCCATTCAACATTAAAATCCATAATGAATCATCTATAAAAACAATTAAATAAACGCACTTGAAACAATAAAAATAACAAAATTTATAAACAAATCAGGAGAAAGTTGTTATAAAATATCATATAAGGTATTATAGAAATGAATATAAATCTTTAATATATTTAAAACAGGCTTTAAACCATTATACATGAGTTTTAAACATGTTTTAAGTAAGACAAACTCGAGGTAAGTGACTATTCTTTAAAATCCCTTTTTATATTAATATTTTCAAAAAAATCAAAAGGAATGTTTTTATGACACAAGTATTCACAGTTTTTAATTATTATCTAGTTATTGGGTATTTTTTATGATGAATAGTTAGACCTATATATCCCTCCAATGCATTGGGTATGTTTATGTTGGAGGTTGAGCGTATCGTCACCTCAGTCGTAACTGCGATGGTTACACCATAAGGTATCAAGGAGGGATACATTGTAATGTATCCATGAGGTTCACAAAAAATATATTAGTATTAAGGGTTACAATCCTATATAATTAATTCCCCTAGTTACCTTTATGGTTTTATTTATGTTTTCTATGTTTTATGGAAATATATTGTTTTCACAAAGTAACTAAATGATATTCTATGGGTGAGAAGTGAGTCTTTGTGAATGTGATTTCATATATTTATAAGTATTCATGGACTAATGGTTCTTTTCTTTTAACTTACCTTACTGATTTGTTGTGTTCATCACATGTATGGAATTATTTTTCCCTAGTTTTAAGGAACATTAAGATAAAATATGTTTCCAAGATGAATGTCCTATATTTTTTTCATAATGATAACTCATATTATGTTAAAATAATTTTATTATGGAAGACACAGATAATTTTATAGAATTATCCACTTTTTATTATTTTGGGTTGATATGTATGAATTATATCTTAATTGTCTATAACTCTAAAAAAATATCATTAGTAATATAATAATTGAATTGTAGTTTAATTAACTACATTATGTAATTTTAAATGTTAGGTCCTTATATATGGTATCATAGAATAGTTTAGATAACTTTAGGGGTTAGGATGATGTTAATAAAATACCATAAAATTTTTATCTTATTTTTTATATTTAAATGATATATCACTCAAATATTACTATGTTGATTTATCTAAGATATGTTTGTTATGAATGGGTTTCCACAGATGAAATTGGGAAGATGATGTAGGAATCCATGAAGAGTATTATATCATTCTGAATTTTCAACCTAGAATGGTGGGAATTAAAATCGATCAGTTTTTTATAGTAATTTATCAGATGTCGTAGGCAGTAAATGGTGGTTACATCCATGCACGAGGACATCGAGATCTACCCGAAATCAACATGATAATATTGGAACATTTTTTGAGTAAGCACCCCTTACTTTTAGTGGATCTTTTTTCCTAGTGGTGGCTGTTGTTTAAAGGGATGATTAAATACCTTAAAAATGTTTTTGATTTCATGGGGTGTTCAGATAATCATAATGTTAGTCTTTCATGTTATTTTTTTTGAAGGTGAATCCAATCAATGGTGGTCAATGATCTAGAATATAAAAGATAGAGATGAGAGTGATTCCATGGAATGGGATGAATTTAAGAATATTTTCCTTAAAAAATATTTTCCTAAGGTGGATTCACATAGAATGGAAAATAAATTCTCTGAATTGAAACAAAAGGGGGACGATTCATGTAACACTCGATACTTTTATGAGAAATATTTTGTTTTTATGTTATATAAATCATCAAAGGAATCTTTCACTACACACACCACTAGCTTGCCTTGCTTTACATGCAAATGCGGCCTTCCTCGATATCTTGCATCATACACAATACCGAGTTTCACTAAACAACGATATGCTATTAAAATATTATTAAAACTAGCCGTTATGAATAGTAATAACCACTTTTTGAAATTTTATAAATTTTATTTTTCAAAATGGACTTCATTTTTTGATTCTGAATATCGAAATTAGCCTAGGGTGAAATTTTGGTATTTTTCTAAAAACATTCAATTTTTGATGAATAGTGAAAACACTGGGTTACTGTTTAAAAACCGACTTTTTATTTATATAATTGTTTATTTTATTTAAATTTATTTTAGGTCAATATTGATACATAATACCTATATAAGTTTAATGTAATTCATTGAAATAATTTTATAATAATTTTAGATATATAAATATTTTATTGAACTTTTCACCATCTTTTACCCACCTCCTAGGAGAATTTGCAAATCTACATAAACATAATTTTACCGCTTCTGTGAGTGTAATTTCAAAAATACGAGAGACACGGTTGATGTCAGTAAGTAAAATGTGGTTCAATAAGATGGAAATAATTTTTGGTGAATAGTAACTTTTTACTTTTTTTTACCACGCTTAAAAGTAAATAAGGTAATTAAGGGTAAAAATGTTATTATTATTACCCTAACACATGTCCTAATTCTATTGGATAAGTGTAATTCGACCAAATACAACCTTAGGAATACAATATGACCATTTAGGTCCACTTGGATTAGATTTGGACATTTATTATTAATTTATTTAAAGAAGGGTTAAAATAGTTAAAATCAAAGTTTAATAACTAAATCATTTTTAATACAGGTTTATACATAAGATAAATTCGACTATAAATATTAATTATAAATCTAAAAAGAGTTCATACATAATGGTATTTTATTTGTAATTTTTAGACATTAAATAATTTAATTTATTTATGACACAAAGATGATGCAGTAATTATATTATTAATAAAATATTGACATAATTGATGTTATAAATACCCAAATAAATGTAATTTGAGACTTTTTATGAATTAAACTAATTTTATAGGTTAATATTTCATGTTAGTATTAATTTAATTAACTTTTTTCGAATTAATCATTCTGTTATGATTTTCACACAAAAAAATTACTAAATAGTGTCAAAATTGACATAAAATAGTTTTTAAAACAAATATTATATTATTAATTGTTATTTTATTCCTAAAAATCTAAGGTTCGCCCAAATGACTTAGATAAGGTTATATATATTAAAAATAAACAACTTGGGGTTAGTTTGGCTTGTTATAGTAAGTTTATTAACCTTATAGTGTAAGAACAAAAAAAGACATGGTGAAAGTAAAATTATTTAAATTAAAGTTTAATCTAAATGATAAGGTTAAAATAGGAACCTAAACTTGTCTAAATTCTATTGGATGGGTATAATGTTTTAAATAATGAATATATATGATTATTTTAAAGTGATATTGATTCTGAAATAGTATACATACACTCCATTACAATTTCATGATCATGGGAACAATATCATCGCTCGTGCGTACATACGGAATACCGTCTCCACGATGTGATGCGACTCATTCTACATGATCTTCATTGCATAATGATTATATGAATGAATTGAATGAATGAATATGATATATATTACACTAATACCATTCTGGAAATGAGGTATCTATAACCCAAAAAGAAGAAGAATAATTTATTCGACAAAACACGCATAAGAACAAAAAACTAATAAACACCCGAATAACAAGTAGTAATGAAATATTACTAATAAGAAGCTAAGAATATGACCATATATGTTATCATAACAATGATTATGATTCTGGAATAAGTCAATGACATTATTTAAATCATTATACAGGAGGTTCGGACACTTACGAAGCAAATCGGAACTAAGGTAAGGGAAAATATCACACTCTCATTTTATCCGAGATTGTTTATACTTTGGAATTTAATGGGGTGTATTTTATCATCCACATCCATGTTTCCTCAATATGTAATATTATTTCCATCCACCTACAATTGTTTAAATCCAATTTTACCCTTCGGTGAGTTTTTAGTAAAAGATATGAAAGGAATATTTTGTCGTTTTTTGCACGAGGTACTTTTTGACTTTTTCGACAAAAGTACGAGAAGAATGTTATTTTATACGACATGAATGTATTTTTAAAACATTATTTCCAAGAATATTCCTTTACAAGTTTTCAAGTTTATTTTTTAATCAACTTCTTTAAGTTTATAATTGTATGACATGTTAAGAAAGGAAAAGTGTTTTTAAAGTAGAAAGGATATTTTCCTCAAGAATGGAGTTCAAGTGTTTTATCAAAATTATTTTCCATAAAAGATAATAAAGGGTTCTATTTCTATCCCTATTATTACATTAATTTGATTATGTTTTGATGGAATTATTTTTATGAATTCCATTATCTTATATTAATTGTTTTATGATGTCACGATGTTTAAGAATCCCATTTTTATTACATGGATTATGCTATGATGTTTGGTTTATGATTTTGTGGCACACATAATAATTGTATCATTATAAGATGGGTGGGACATATATCTCCCTCCAATGCATTGGTTAATGATTTTATATCTCATGAGATAGGCATGGCTGGAATGGCAGGTTAAACCGGTTCAGTGAAACAGGACTGAAACGAGGAGTGAACTCGGTTTAGAAATGGAATTTTTCCACTAAGATAGTCTTGGAAATGAGTCTTGACTAATAAGAAATGATTCTATATGATTATGTGTGTATGCCACAAAGTTTCATGTTTTATGTTATGATTATTGGTATTACATTTCACTACTATGATTTATCCCATGTTATGAAATTATGATCTCTTTTGCAGGTTAAGATTTCCAAAAGTTATGTTCTTATGTATATGATGTGATTGATATTTCTTTTGTTTAACCTTACTGATAATTTGAGCTCACCCTTTTGTATGTTTTATTTACCCAGGTCAGGAATAAGGATATTATATAGGATATTCCAAAAGGGACTCTAGATATGATGAAATAAATGGGAGGCAAAGTAGATTCTTTATGAACCAGTTGTTTATGTTTCCCAGTTTCTAAAGACTCTATACCTATATGGTCCTTTCCTGGTTTTGTTATATGTTGTAACAAGTGTGGTTCAATTCTGAAGTAATAACAATGTTTGTAAAGTATGGGTTGTTATAATTTAGTGTCCATGTATGAAGAAATTGTCACCTAATTAGAAAGGTATTCTCTAAATCTTATTCGATATCTTTATAAAAAAATAAATGATTTTTACATAGGATTGAATCCAATATATCAAAGGTTATTGGATTCCCATGAATTGAATAGTTATGAGAAACTTTTCCAATGTGATGAGAAGGTGGAAACAGAGTTTCATAATGGTCACATTTACTTTTAAAACAATCATAAGAAATGGTCTAGAAGAAAATAAATGGGAAGAATCAATCAAATAAATCTGAAGGTAAAAAAAGCTAGTTTTCAATTTGTGGAATGTGTAAATAAAAGTACCCTGGGGAATGCCTTAACAAATCCATGATGTGTTTTTATATGGTATTTTTGGACATATAGAATGAGATTGCAATGAAAACAAACATGGTGATGGTATGTTCAATTAAGATACGAAAACTTTAAAGTGCATTAAATGTGGTGAGATGGCGAATTTTGAAAATTTCTACCCAAGGAAATATATGAATAATATAAATTATCCACATTATAAAAATAAAGGGGTAGTGAAATCATTTGTGACTACGTCAGCAGATGTTAGTCCATCCAATGAACTAATATCATGTACCTTGGATGTTTAATCGTATTTTTCTAATGTTTTTTTTATATTGGGTCTTCACATTCTTTTATTTGTAAGGAATTTTCTGGTAAATTATAAGTTTCAACAAAATAAATGAAACTATAGATTATGGTTAAAACAACGGGGGGAATGTGAAAGGAAAAAGGCATTATAATAATCTTCATATTGTTGTCGGTGGAATTAAATTACCTATAATACTTGTTGTTTTTTCATTACTGGAGTTTGATGTAATTCTGGGTATGGACTATCTTTATATTTATCATAATAATATTTATTTTAGATCTAAACAACTTGTTTATTAGAAATATTTTCAATTTTCACACAAGAATGAACCCATAAAATCGATAACAACTTATTAAGCATAGAAATTTATAAAATATAAAAATAAAATTTATCCTATACACATTACTGAAAAAAAGGTAAATATTCAGATTATTGATGTTCTATAGGTAAATGAATACATGGATGATTTTATCAATGATTTTCCTAGTTTTATACATAATTTTTAAGATTAATTTACCATTAACCTAGATCCTAATTCTAAGACAATTTCTAAACCCCCTTATTGAATGGCACAAGTAGAACTTTTAGAATTAAAAAAAGTTGTTGCATGATATTCTTGATAATGTTTTCATTTTTCTTTGCATTTCACCATGGGGTTCTCCTATTTTGTTCATTAAAAATAAATATAGTTTCATTATACTTTTAATTAATTATAGATCTTTTAATAAAATGTTTATCAAGAATAAGCACCCTCTGCCTCAAATCAATTATTTTCTTCAAATCTTGGTAGAATAGTATTTATTAAAGATAAACATGTCATCCCGGGGCCATCAGCTAAAGGTGAAAGAGGGTGACATTATGTAAACATATTTTTCATATAAGATATGGGCATTATGAGTTTTTTGTTTTTCCCTTTTGTTTAAAAATGATTTTGTTGTATTTATAGATCTTATGAATAGAAAATTATACAAATATTAGGCTAAATTTTATGTTTTTTTATTGATGATATTTTGGTGTTTCTAAAACGTTATTAAGATCATCAAAATAATATAAGGATTATCCCCGAAACTCTCAAAGAGAAGAAGTTATATGATAAATTTAACAAATTTTATTTTTAGTATCAATAGATTTATCTTCATGGGAACATTGAAAATAAAGATGACAAAATAGTTGAACCATAAAAACAAAACTGGTTAATAATTGGCCAAGACCTATAAATGTTACTGATATTAATAGTTTTCTTAGATTATAAGTCAATTTCTAATAACTTTTTGAAAAAATTGAATGGTTATCTATCTCTCTAACTAAATTAACATGAGAAGGGGTTAAAATTATTTGGACAGAATTCTATGATGTCTATTTTCAAGAATTTAAATGAATATTGGTGAATTCTCCAATTTTGGCCTTGCCTTATATAAATAGTGATTTTTTATTTACATTGATTCTTCATTGAAGGTACTTGGTTGTCTTCTAATGCAGAATGATCATGTAATTTCTTATGCTCCAAGAAAGCTAAAACCTCATGATTTAAATTATCTAACACATGATTTGGAATTAGAAGATATGGGTTTTTATGAAAAAATTTATAGACATCATTTATATGGATACAAATGTGAAATATATTATTACCATTAAGATTTTAAGTATATATTAACTCAAAATGAATTGACCATGAGGTAAATAAGATGGATTAAACTGGTAAATGATTATGATTGCATGATTAATTATTATCCATTAAAAGAAAACAAATTGGTGGATGCCTTGAGTTGAAAACATCTTCCATCATTAATCATGTCACGTTCTGAACATGATCCTTTGGTTTAAGATTTGGTGAATTTTTTATTGGAAATTGTTGGTGTAGGAAATTACTCTATTTTGTTTCGGGTTTTAGTGTTGTCAAATTTTTCAGATAGAATTAAGCAAGTGAATAAGGGAGACAATAAGTTACAAAAACGTAGTATTTATGAAAAAGGATAAGTTTCAAGAATTTAATGTTGGTAATGATTTTATTTTGAGATTTGGTAAGAGATTTTGTGTGCATTATGATTCATAGTTGATGAAAAGAAATTTATATGAAACTCATAATTCTCCATTTTCAGTTCATCTTGGTAGTACTAAGATGTATATAGACCTTCAGGAGTATTAATGGTGGGATGTAATGAATTGGGATATTTCTTATTTTAAAAAGAAATGTTTTACTTGTAAATATTTTATAGTATAGTGACAAATACCAAAGGTGATGCTTTATCTATTTTCAGAGCTAGAGTGGTGATGGGAATATATATCCATAGATTTCATGTTGGTACTAATAAAGAATTATTGAGGTAAGAATGATATTTGGGATATTATTGATCAAATTAATTAATCTATAAATTTCCATCCTATTCGATATACTCTTTCTCTAGATCATCTTTCTCTATTATGCCTCACAGAGATATTCATGTTTCATGGGGGTCCACTATTCAATGTTTTTTTCTATGATCCCAGGTTCAATTCTAAAATTTCTAAAGGGCTTCATAATTCATTGGTAACTAAATGAAATTTCGGCATAACATTTCATAATAAATCTAATGGAAAATTAGAGAAAATGTTTCAGAAACTGGTGTATATTCTTTGAAATTATTCAATGGATTTCCAGCAATGTTGGGATCAACATCATCCTTTAGTTGATTTTTACTATAATAAGAGTTTTCATTACAGTATACAGATGGAAAAAAGTTGAGGAATTATATGAAAATAGGTTTATAACTCTAGTATTTTGGAATGAAATTAGGGAAATGATGTTTATGGGACTATAATTCGTAGAGGAAGTGGATGAGAAAGTGATGATGATGCAGGAACACATGAGGACAGCTAAGAGTAGGTAGAAAAGGTATGCAGATAGCATGAGGAAGGACGTTTCATTCAAGTTAGTTGATCACGTTTTCTATAAAATATTGATTTGTAAAAGTGTTATTCATTTTTGAAATATATTCAAGATATGTCCAAATTTCATTGGAACTTTTGAAATTATAGATAATGTTTGACCAGTTGCCTACTGAGAATCTTTTCCTCCGAGTTTATCTCTGGTACATAATGTTTTTCATGCTTCGATGTTAAAAATGTATGTTCCTGATTCATTCCTTGTTTTGAGCTTCGAAGTAGTTTAGTAAGAAGAGAACCTTTATTATGAGGAAATATTGGTCATATTTTAGATCTTATAGAACAATTATTGTGGAATAATTTAACTTATTATGTTATGTTTTTGTTGAGAAACCACACGGTTAAGGAAGCAACATGGGAATATTAAAATTCTATAAGGGAAAGGCTTCCTCACACTTTTATTATGTAAATAAAAATTATGAGGAAACAATTTCCAGAAGGTGGGGAGAATGTAACAACCCAGGTACTTATAAAATATTTTTATCTTATTATTGAATTAAATAGTTAAATTTATAATCAATTTATAATTAAATAAGTGTTATTTATTGAAATTAATGAATCTATAATAATATAATAGTAACATATCCTATGAAAGTTTAAATAAAATTTATATATTTTATTAGTGAAAATTTGATATATTTATATCATGGAATAAGGGAATAGATGTTTTAAAAATGATAAAATAAGTTTTGGTAATTTTTGAAGTAAAAATGATTATTTAAAATTTTATAATTTATATAATGATTTAAAAAAATTAACGTCATAAAATTGATTCAAAAATTTATTTTTTTCTTATAATTATAAGATAATTTTATAAGACCCTAATTAATTTTCAAAGTGTTATAAAATTTTTTATAATTTTAAAATTGGTATTTTTTGAATAAATGTTGGTTTAAATTAAAAATTAAATTTATCATATTTAGAATAATATTTCTATTAAACATAGTTCCTTTTTTAATTCTACAAATCGAATAATGGTTGGGTGAATTTTTGGTATTTTTACTGAAATAGTTGATGTTTCGGTGAATAATGAACTATGCTAATTTATAATATATATATATATATATATATATTATAAGTTAAATAAAATATTCCTAGAGTCATCAATGATGAAAGAAACATAATATAGAATCATACTTAATTATTTTAATATATTTAGTCATAATACTCAATATATTCATATACTTGTGCCAAAATAATAAACTAATGAATAAAATAAACAAAAAAACACCCCTCTCATCCACTATAAATACCACCCCTGACCACCTCTTCTCCTCACACCTCAATTCCTTGTATCTTGTATAATTTCTACCTAATATCACTCAAAATACTCATCCTTATTTTCTATACCATATGTTATCAAAAAAACACCAAAACCAATGGGCTTAAGGAGGTTCTCAAGGAGAATAATTCAAGAGGAAAAACCCTCTTTCATTATATTTTATTTTTATTTTCGATTTATTTTACATTCTTATTATCTCCTACACTCCCATAATCCTAGTGAAATGAATAATATATTATATTTAATACTGGAAATTATTTGTATTAATGTAATATCCACCATCAAACCCCTCATTTTCTCCTCTTATTCTATAAAATAAAAGCACTATCTTTGACATGTCGATTCACCACATTTTTAGACGTTGTATTTACATTTTAATTTACAACCTTCATGTCTGTTAAAAAAATCCTTATTATGGTTAAATAATATTTTTTAATACATATTATAATTTATATATAGTTCTTAAATGAATATATAAACATGATAGTTAATAAAATGATATCAGTTTGGGATGGTCGTAACAACTATCAAAATAATTTAAATCATTTTCATTAATATTTTATATAATGAATCATCCAAATATCAAAAATATAAAATAAGGTATAATTTAAATTTTTTGATACATATAAATTCCATTTCATTGCACTACTTTTGATTTTCATCCATTCGTCAATAAAATCCATAATAGACCAACCACAGAAACCATGTAATAAACGCACCCAAAAAAATTAAAATAACAAAATATTAACATTAAGTGGGTGGAAAGTTGTCAAAAAGGGATCATATAAAGCAATATAGATATTAATATAGTTCGTTAATATATTAATAACACTCATTAAACCATTATACAGTAGGTTTTAACATGTTTGATGTAAGACAAACCTCATGTGAGGGACTTTTCTTTAAAAACTATCTTCTAAATATATATTTTAAAAAATAATAAGAAATGTTTTTATGATGAAATTATACCTATTTTATAATTATGTTGTGGTTATTGTGTAATTTTTATGATGAAGGTTGGGACATATATCTCCAACCAATGGATTGGGTATGATTATGTTAGTGGTCGATCATATGATTAATCCAAGTGTAAATGTAATTGTTACACTAACAGGTAAATGTGAGGGTTACATTTTATGGTAACTATGATGGTAAATAATCATGTGGCTTCCCCGAGGTTTATAATTGTAAGTAAGTAATTCCAAAATTTACATATAACGACCCGAACATTACATACATTGTTAATACTTCAAAATTGAAGCATACTTATTACGACATATAACAAAACCATGAAAGGACCGTATATGTATAGTGTCTTTAGAAACTGGGAAACATAAACAACTGGTTTATAAAGCGTCTACACTGTCTCCCATTTATTTCATCATATCTATAGTCCCTTTTGGCATATCTTACTTAATAACCTTCTTCCTGTCCTGGGGAAATAAAACATACAAAAGGGTGAGCTCAAATGCTCAGTAAGGGTAAACAAAAGAAATATCAATCACATCATATACATAAGCACATAACTTTTGGAAATCTTAACCTGCAAAAGAGATCATAATTTCATAACATGGGATAAATCATGGTAGTGAAATTTAATCACAATAATCATAACTTAAAACATGAAACTTTGTGGCATACACACATAATCATAGAGAATCATTTCTTATTAGTCAAGACTCATTGTCAAGACTATCTTAGTGGACAAATTCCCTTTATGAACCGAGTTCACTCCTCGTTTCAGTCCTGTTTCACTGAACCGGTATAACCTACCGTTCCATCCATGTCTATCTCCTGATATATAAAATCTTTAACCAATGCATTGGAGGGAGATATAGGTCCCACCCATCTCATAATGATATCATTCTTATGTGTGCCACAAAAATCATAAATCATACATCATTGCATAACCCATGTAATAAAAATGGGATTCTTAAACATCATGACATCATAATACAATTCATAGAAGATAAAGAAATTCATAAAAATAATTCCATCACAACATAATCAAATCAATGTAATAATAGGGATAGAAACATAAGCCTATATTATCTTATATGGAAAATAATTTTGATAAAACACTTGAACTCCATTCTTGAGGAAAATATGCTTTCTGCTTCAAAAACACTTTTCCTTTCTTAACATGTCATAAAATTATAAACTAAAAGAAGTGGATTAAAGATAAACTTGAAAACTTGTAAAGGAATCTTCTTGAAAATAATGTTTTAAAAAACCATTCATGCCGTATAAGTTAAAAAAACATTCTTCTCATACTTTTTCCGGAAAAGTCAAAAAGTACCTCGTACGAAAAACGACAAAAGATTCCTTTCATATATTTTACTAAAAACTCACCGAAGGGTAAAATTGAATATAAAATATTGTAGAAGGATATAAATATTACATATTGAGGAAACATTTATGTGGATGATAAAATACACCCCAGTAAATACCAAAGTATAATCAATCTCGGATAAAAATGAGATTGTCATATTTCCCTTACCTTAGGTATGATATGCTTTGT
The DNA here is from genome assembly GCA_963277665.1 of Viscum album. Lineage (NCBI taxonomy): Eukaryota > Viridiplantae > Streptophyta > Magnoliopsida > Santalales > Viscaceae > Viscum > Viscum album. The sequence continues at coordinate 879,199,655 of OY728155.1, forward strand.
ACGTGTCCGAACCTCCTGTATAATTATTTAAATAATGTTATTGACTTATTCCAGAATCATACATATTTTTATGATTTCATTTTTAGTCATATTCTTAGCTTCTTAGTAGTAATATTTCATTGCTACTTGTTATTCAGGTGTTTATAACTTTTTGTTCTTATGCGTGTTTTGTTGAATAAATTCTTATTCTTCTCTTATAGATACCTCATTTCCATAATGGTATTAGTGTAATATATATCATATTCATTCATTTAATTCATTTATATAATCATTATGAAATTAAGATCTTGTAGAACGAGTCGCATCACATCGTGGAGACGGTATTCCGTACGTACGCACGAGTGATGATATCGTTCCTACGATCGTGGAATTGTATTGGAGTGTATGTATACTATTTCAGAATCAGTATCACTTTATAATAGTCATATATAGTAATTATTTACACCATTATACCCATCCAAGTAAGGTGGTGGTGGAAAATAGATTACACCACGGCGTGGAGACGGTATTCCGTACGTACGCACGCGCGGTGATTTCTTTTTCTGTAGGATGGATAGATGGTGAAATAGGGTTGTTTCATACTTATAATAACATATCAGTATATGAGTGATACTGATGTTATTAATTCATAATGAAACAACTAAATAAGAAGAAGTGGAAGAAGAAATAAAGATGAAAGAATCGGTAACGGACATTACCTCTTCTTTGAAGTGCTTCTTTGAGACCTCATTTTAGGGCACTAAAATAGGTCTTTGAAGAAGACCAGAACCTCTAGGATGTTTCTAGGGAAGTGGAGAGAATAAATTGGAAGGGGTTTGCTGAGATTTAAGGGTCAAAGTGGTGTGAGGAAGAGAGAGAGGAGGTTCCCTTTTATAAGGGAGGAGAGGGGCACATTTGGAATAACAAAAAATATTATTTTATTATAAAGTCAAGATCGGTTTTAAATATCTCCAAATTGATTTATTTAGAATCTAAGGTGGGGATGTGTCGAAATCCTCTCATACAATAGAATTTAGACAAGTTTAGGTTCCTATTTTAACCTTATCATTTAGATTTAACATTAAGTTAAATAATTTTACTTTTACCGTGTCTTCTTGTGTTCTTATACTATAAGGTTAATAAACTTACTATAAGCAGCCAAACTAACCCCAAGTTGTTTATTATTAATATATATAACCTTATCTAAGTCCTTTGGCTGAACTTTAGATTTTTAAGAATAAAATAACAATTACTAATATAATATTTGTTTTAAAAACTATTTTATGTCAATTTTGACACTATTTAGTAATTGATTTTTGTGAAACTCATAACAGAATGATTAGTTCGAAAAAAGTTAATTAAATCAATAATAACATTTCATATTAACCTATAAAATTAGTGTAATTCATAAAAAGTCTCAAATTACATTTATTTGGGTGTTTATAACATCAATTATGTCAATATTTCATTAATAAGATAATTACTGCATCATCTTTGTGTCATAAATAAATTAAATTATTTAATGTCTAAAAATTACAAATAAAATACCATTATGTAGGAAATCTATTTATCTTTCTAATTAATATTTATAGTAGAATTTATATTATGTATAACCCCATATTAAAAATGATTTACTTATTAAACTTTGATTTTAACTATTTTAACCCTTCTTTAAATAAATTAATAATAAATGTCCTAATATAATCCAAGTGGGCCTAACTGGTCATATTTTATTCCTAAGGTTGTTTTTCGTCGAATTACACTTTTACAATAGGATTTGGACATGTTTTAGGGTAATAATAATATCATTTTTACCCTTAATTACCCAATTTACTTTTAACCGTGGTAAAAAAAAGTAAAAAGTTACTATTCATCAGAAATTATTTTCATCTCATTGAACCACATTTTAGTCCTTGATATTAACTGTGTCTCTCGGATTTTCGAAATTCCACTCATAGAAGCGGTAAAATTAAGTTTTATGAAAAATTCAGTTTTTTTTAACTACCACTTAGTGGTATCACTATTCATCAAAAATTGAAAGTTTTCAGAAAAATACCAAAATTTCACCCTAGGCTAATTTCGATATTCCGAATCGAAAAATGAAGTCCATTTTGAAAAATAAAATTTATAAAATTTCAAAAAGTTGTTATTACTATTCATAATGGCTAGTTTTAATAATATTTTATTAGTATATCATTGTTTAGTGAAACTCGGTATTGCGTTACGACGCAAGCTATCGAGGAAGGTTGTGATTTTGTGTAAAGAAAACCAAGCTATGTTGTGTGTAGTGAAAGATTCCTTTGATGATTTATATAACATAAAAACAAAATATTTCACATAAAATTCTCGGGTGTTACATTCTACCCCCCTTAAAATGAATTTCTCCCTCGAAATTCGTCACTTTGTAACAAACAGATGAGGATACCTCTCCCTCATCATATCCTCAAGCTCCCATGTAGCTTCTTCTAATTGGTGGTTCCTCCATAAATCTTTCACCAATCGAGTGGTCTTTTTTCGTAGGACTTTTTCTCTACGATCCAGAATCTATATTGGTTGTCCTTCATAAGAAAGATCTTGCTTCAGTGGTATAACTTCTGAGCTGAGTACATGTGAAGGATCAGGTATGTACTTTCTCGGGAGAGATACATGGAACACATAGTGAACTTGAGAGAGATTCGGTGGAAGCGCCAATCGGTAAGATACCTTCCCAACATGATCCAGTATTTCAAAAGGACTGATATATCTAGGGCTCAACTTCCCCTTCTTTCCAAATCTCATGACCCTCTTCCAGGGAGATATTCGTAAGAACACTTTATCACCGACTTCAAATTCTAGGTCTTTTCTTCGGTTGTCGTCATAACTTTTCTGTCGACTCTGATCTGCTCTTATGTGTTGTTGAATAGATCTGACCTTTTCTGCCATTTCATCAACGAGATCAGGTCCTAATAGCTTTCTTTCCCCAACATCATCCCAGCAAGTTGGAGTCCTGCATTTCTTTCCATAGAGAGCTTCATAAGGATCCATCTGAATACTGGAGTGAAAACTATTATTATAAGAAAATTCCACCAAAGGTAGGTGTTGATCCCAACCACCTTTGAAATCCATAGAGAAATCTCTCAACATATCTTCTAGGGTTTGAATTGTTCTCTCAGACTGATCATCTGTCTGAGGATGATAAGCAGTGCTGAAACTCAACTCTATATCCAGAGTATGCTGAAGACTTCTCCAGAACTTCGAGGTAAATCTCGGATCCCGATCAGATATAATAGAAAGTGGTACTCCATGAAATCTTACCACTTCCTTTACATATATCCTGGAAAGATGATCCAGAGAGAAATCCTCTCTAATAGCAATGAAGTGTGCAGACTTTGTAAGACGATCAACTATAACCCAGATAGCATTATTGCCTTTGGATATTTTAGGAAGTCCTGTGACAAAGTCCATAGTGATGTTTTCCCATTTCCATTCGGGTATGGGTAATGGTTGTAATGTCCCCTTAGACTTTTGTCTCTCAACTATAACTTGTTGACAAAGCAAGCATCGAGAGACAAATTCAGCAACATCTCTTTTCATGCCATCCCACCAGAAGTACTCTTTCAGGTCCATATACATCTTCATGCTTCCAGGATGAATAGAGAATAAAGAACTATGAGCCTCATCCAGCATCTCCTTCTTTAATTTGGGGATGGGAGGAACACAAACCTGATTCCTAAACATTATTATCCCATCACAATCAAGGTTGAATTAAGGATCATTTCTCACCTTCTTTTGTAACTCGACATCTTCTTTCTGTGCCTCTTTAATCTTCACATGTATAGATGGTTGAACATTCATTTGAGAAAGATAAGATTTTCCCCATTTCATTATAATTCCAAGATCCATCCTTTGTAAATCCATAAATATTGGATCTTTTGTGATCCTCATCATGGATAAACTAGCATGGTCTTGTCGACTTAATGCATCTGCCACCTTGTTTTCTTTCCCAGGGTGGTAATGGATTGAGAAGTCGTAATCCTTAATCATCTTCAACCATCTTCTTTGGCGCATATTCAGCTCCTTTTGTGTGAAAATATACTTTAAACTTTTATGATCAGTATAAATATCACACCTTTCACCATAAAGGTAATGCCTCCAAATCTTTAATGCAAAGATTACCGCAGCTAACTCCAAAACATGAGTTGGGTAATTTTGCTCATTTATTTTCAACTATCATGAGGCATAAGCTATCACCATATCATTTTTCATAAGAACACACCCCAATCCCTTCTTGGATGCATCACTGTAGATCACAAACCTTTCTCCACTACAAGGCAGTGTGATCACAGGTGCACTGGATAACCTTCTTTTCAACTCCTTGAAATTCTCTTCACATTCCTCCGTCCTAACAAACTTAACTCCTTTCCGAGTCAACTTGGTGAGTGGATTAGATAATCGTGAAAAATCTTTCACAAAACGTTGATAATATCCAGCCAAACCAAGAAAACTTCAGATCTCGGTTACTGTTGTTGGTCTCTACCATCTTTCGATAACCTCTGTTTTTGCTGGATCCACAGATATCCCCTCTTTTGAGATTATGTGACCCAAAAATGAAACTTTTTGAAGCCAAAATTCACACTTGGTAAATTTGGCATAAAGCTTCTCCTTTCTCAGGGTCTTCAATATAATTCTCAAGTGATCTTCATGTTCTTCCTTGCTCTTTGAATAGACAAGAATATCGTCTATAAAGACTACCACAAATTGATTAAGATAGTCTCTAAAGACTCTATTAATTAGATCCATGAAGATAGCAGGGGCATTAGTAAGACCAAATGGCATCACTATAAATTCATAATGTCCATACCTTGTACGGAAAGTCGTCTTTGGTATATCCTCCCTTTTGACCCTTAATTGATGATACCCTGAACGAAGATCAATCTTGGAAAAGTATTGAGCTCCGCGTAGTTGGTCAAATAGGTCATCAATGCGCGGGAGAGGATATTTGTTCTTGATAGTGATCTTGTTAAGTTTTCGATAATCAATGCAAAGTCTCATTGATCCATCTTTCTTCTTAACAAATAGAACAGGTGCTCCCCAAGGTGACGCACTAGGGCGTATGAACCCCTTATCAAGATTCTCTTGGAGTTGCTTCTTCAATTCCTGCAACTCAATTGGGGCCATTCTATAAGGTGTCTTTGAAATAGGAAAAGCACCCAGTATGAGTTCTATTGAAAACTAAACTTCACTATTTCGTGGAAGACCCGGTAATTCCTCCAGAGAGACATCATAAAACTCCCATAAAATGGGCATATTCTTAATCGTGAGTTTCTCACCAACCATTTGAGATAAATAACCTTCATTTAGTGGAATCAATACCCATAAAATGGAAGAAATTTCCACTGGAAGGTTATGTTCATACTTGCATCGATAGATGATCATAGATTGATCTGGAATATGAAATGTGACTTCCCTTCTTTGTAAATTGATATGAGATCCATGTAGAGAAATCCAATCCATGCCAAGAATCACATCAAATTCCACTATAGGAAGGATCACAAGATTTGCAGGAAGCACTTTCCCACAAAATTCAATCGGAGAAGAATTATAAACTTTTGATGCGACTGTTGTTCCATTAGGTGTTGTCACATCTAACTCAACATATAATTGTTGAGGTAATATGGTGATACCCTTAGAAAATTCTTTAGAAATAAAAGAGTGGGTGGATCCAGAATCAAATAAAACATTTTCTACTTTAGAGTGGATGGTAAGTGTACCTTTCACCACATCGTTATCATACTCCACATCACTGATAGAAATTGCATGTGACTTTCCTTTGTCTTTAGCCTTAAGAGTTTGTTGATGTCGACCATCATCATCAACCCTTGGATTAGGGCATTTATTGGCATAATGTCCCATCTCCTTGCACTTGAAACATTTAAGTGTAGTAGTTTCATTCTGTGTATCCCTTCCTTTGTTTGCATCATTAGACATCTTCTTCCCATCATCGCGGCATTCAAATGCCTGATGACCTTCTTTTCCACATTTGAAACATTTATTTGTCCCTTTAAGAAAACTCCCTCCATGTTTCTTTCCACACATTGAGCATAAGAGAAAGCTCATCTTCTTTTCAGTGTGCTTTTTAGATTTTCCTTTGAATTCCATTTTCCTCTTCTTATCAAACCCATATGACTGATGGGTTACTCCAATATCCATCTAAACTTTGAGAGCACATCGAACGATTTCCTCGTAGCTGTTGAAGTCCCTTATGGCTAAGGCCCTTCGGAGACTTGGTTTTAAGACACTAAAGAATAAATCGATCTTACTCTCAGGTTGGATAATAATACCAGAAGCGTACCTTGCAAGTCTTGTAAAATTTTCCTCATAGGTACCAACAGATTCATCATCCTTTTTCTTCAGTTCAAGAAACTCTTTCTCCATCTTTGTTCGGAGAATACGATGGAAGTACTTATTGAAAAATAAGTTCTTGAACTCGTCCCATTCCATAGACTCAATTTCATCCTTTTTCCTCATATTCTTAATAAGATTCTACCATTGATCAGCATCACCTTCCAAACGATACACTGCTAAGATGACTTTATCATGATCAGAACATTGAAGAACTGAAAATATCTTTTCAGTAGTACTAATCCATTGTTTAGAAACTAATGGATCAGTGGACCCGCTGAATGAAGGTGGACGTTGTCTCATGAATGATTCAACAGAATGTTGCTCCTTACTTTGCTCGTTTGGAAGTCCTGCATGATTCATATCTTGAGAAAGTTGTGTGAGCATGGCTACAAGATTTTGTATTCCAGCTCCAATAACGTTTGGTTGCTCAGGGGGACAATCATTACATTGCCCATTGCATTCCGCATTAACACGGTTCCTTCGGGTTCGAGCCATTGACTAAAACCAAGAAGAATAGTGTGAGAAACACTAATTATAATAGAAAAACCACATAATCAAGAATAAAATTTCACACTTAAGATATTATCCTAGGTTATTCATGGCCAATTCATAAACACTAAGATTGTGTTCTATGCTTAGAATTATCCTTAGGGTTCTTACTAAGGCTTTCACATCCTAGTTTCCAAAGATTGACTATATCTGTCCTCTGATACAAACTATAACGACCCGAACATTACATACATTGTTAATACATCAAAATTGAAGCATACTAATTACAACATATAACAAAACCACGAAAGGACCGTATAGGTATAGTGTCTTTAGAAACTGGGAAACATAAACAACTGGTTCATAAAGCGTCTACACTGTCTCCCATTTATTTCATCATATCTATAGTCCCTTTTAACATATATTACTTAATAACCTTCTTCCTGACACGGGTAAAGAAAACATACAAAAGGGTGAGCTCAAATGCTCAGTAAGGGTAAACAAAAGAAATATCAATCACATCATATACATAAGCACATAACTTTTGGAAATCTTAACCTGCAAAAGAGATCATAATTTCATAACGTGGGATAAATCATGGCAGTGAAATGTAATCACAATAATCATAATATAAAACATGAAACTTTGTGGCATACACACATAATCATAGAGAATAATTTCTTATTAGTCAAGACTCATTGCCAATACTATCTTAGTGGACAAAGTCCCTTTCTGAACCGAGTTCACTCCGCGTTTCAGTCCTGTTTCACTGAACCGGTATAACCTACAGTTCCAGCCATTTCTATCTGATGAGATATAAAATCTTTACCTAATGCATTGGAGGGAGATATAGGTCCCACCCATCTCATAATGATACCATTCTTATGTGTTCCACAAAATCATAAATCATACATCATTGCATAACCCATGTAATAAAAATTGGATTCTTAAACATCATGACATCATAAAACAATTCATATAAGATAAATAAATTCATAAAAATAATTCCATCACAACATAATCAAATCAATGTAATAATAGGGATAGAAACAGAACCCTATATTATCTTATATGGAAAATAATTTTGATAAAACACTTGAACTCCATTCTTGAGGAAAATATACTTTCTGCTTCAAAAACACTTTTCCTTTCTTAACATGTCGTAAAATTATAAACTAAAAGAAGTTGATTAAAAATAAACTTTAAAACTTGTAAAGGAAGCTTCTTGTAAATAATGTTTTAAAAATCCATTCATGCCATATAAGTTAAAAAAACATTCTTCTCGTACTTTTTTTGGAAAAGTCAAAAAGTACCTCGTATGAAAAACGACAAAAGATTCCTTTCATATCTTTTACTAAAAACTCACTGAAGGGTAAAATTGAATATAAACTATTTTAGAAGGATATAAATATTACATATTGATGAAACATTGATGTGGATGATAAAATACACCCCAGTAAATACCAAAGTATAAACAATCTCAGATAAAAATGAGATTGTGATATTTCCCTTACCTTAGGTCTGCTTTGTATGTGTCTGAACCACCTGTATAATGATTTAAATAATGTTATTGACTTATTCCATAATCATACTTATTTTTATGATATCATTTTTGGTCATATTATTAGCTTCTTAGTAGTAATATTTCATTGCTACTTGTTAGTCGGGTGTTTATAACTTTTTGTTCTTATGCGTGTTTTGTCGAATAAATTCTTATTCTTCTCCTATAGATACCTCATTTCCAGAATGGTATTAGTGTAATATATATCATATTCATTAATTTAATTCATTTATATAATCATTATTAAATTAAGATCATGTAGAACGAGTCGCATCACATCGTGGAGACGGTATTCCGTACGTACGCGCGAGTGATTATATCGTTCCTATGATCGTGGAATTGTATTGGAGTGTATGTATACTGTTTCAGAATCAGTATCAATTTATAATAGTCATATATAGTCATTATTTACATTATTATACCCATCCAAGTAAGGTTGTGGAGGAAAATAGATTACACCACGGCGTGGAGGCGGTATTCCGTACGTACGCACGTGCGGTGATTTCTTATTCCGTAGGATGGATAGATGGTGAAATAGGGTTGTTTCATACTTATAATAAAATATCCGTATATGAGTGATACTGATTTTATTACTTCATAATGAAACAACTAAAGAAGAAGAAGTGGAAGAAGAAATAAAGATGAAAGAATCGGTAACGGACATTACCTCTTCTTTGAAGTGCTTCTTTGAGACCTCCTTTTAGGGCACTAAAATAGGTCTTTAAAGAAGAACAAAACCTCTAGGATGTTTCTAGGGAAGTGGATAGAAGAAATTGGCAGGGTTCGGCCGATCTTGAAGGCTCAAAGTGGTGTGAGGAAGAGAGGGAGGAGGTGCCCTTTTATAAGGGAGGAGAGGGGCACCTTTGGAATAACTAAAAATATTATTTTATTATAAAGTTATGTTCGGTTTTAAATAGCTCCAAATTGATTTATTTCGAAGATAAGGTGGGTATGGTTCGAAATCATCTCATCCAATAGAATTTAGACAAGTTTATGTTCCTATTTTAACCTTATCATTTAGATTTAACATTAAGTTAAATAATTTTACTTTTACCGTGTCTTCTTGTGTTCTTATTTTATAAGGTTAATAAACTTACTATAAGCAGCCAAACGAACCCCAAGTTGTTTATTATTAATATATATAACCTTATCTAAGTCATTAGGCCGAACCTTAGATTTTTAGGAATAAAATAACAATTAATAATATAATATTTGTTTTACAAACTATTTTATGTCAATTTTGAAACTATTTAGTAATTGATTTTTGTGAAAATCATAACAGAATGATTATTTAGAAAAAAGTTGATTAAATCAATACTAATATGTCATATTAACCTATAAAATTAGTTTAATTCATAAAATGTCTCAAATTACATTTATTTTGGTGTTTATAACATCAATTATGTCAATATTTCATTAATAAGATAATTATTGCATCATCTTTGTGTGATAAATAAATTTAATTATTTAATGTCTAAAAATTACAAATAAAATACCATTATGTAGGAAATATTTTTATCTTTCTAATGAATATTTATAGTTGAATTTATCTTATGTATAACCCCATATTAAAAATGATTTACTTATTAACCTTTGATTTTAACTATTTTAACCCTTCTTTAAATAAATTAATAATAAATGTCCTAATCTAATCCAAGTGGGCCTAACTGGTCATATTGTATTCCTAAGGTTGTTTTTGGTCGAATTACACTTGTCCAATAGAATTTGGACATGTGTTAGGGTAATAATAATATCATTTTTACCCTTAATTACCCTATTTACTTTTAACCGTGGTAAAAAAAAGTAAAAAGTTACTATTCACCAAAAATTATTTTCATCTCATTGAACCACATTTTAGTACTTGATATTAACCGTGTCTCTCAGATTTTCGAAATACCACTCACAGAAGCGGTAAAATTCAGTTTTATGAAAAAATCAGTTTTTTTTAACTACCACTTAGTGGTTTCACTATTCATCAAAAATTGAAAGTTTTCAGAAAAATACCAAAATTTCACCCTAGGCTAATTTCGATATTCCGAATCCAAAAATGAAGTCCATTTTTAAAAATAAAATTTATAAAATTTCAAAAAGTGGTTATTACTATTCATGACGGCTAGTTTTAATAATATTTTATTAGTATATCATTGTGTAGTGAAACTCGGTATTGCGTTACGACGCAAGCTATCGAGGAAGGTTGAGATTTCGTGTAAAGCAAGCCAAGCTAGTGTTGTGTGTAGTAAAATATTCCTTTGATGATTTATATAACATAAAAACAAAATATTTCACATAAAAATCTCGGGTGTTACATTATCTTTATGTTTTTATTTATGTTTTCTAAATTTTATGGAAATCTCTTGTTTTCCCAAAGTAACTAAATGATACATTATGGGTGAGAAGTAAGTTTTTGTGAAAATGATTTCATATGTTTATAAGTATTAATGGACTAATTTTTAATTTAATTTAATGTAACTTACTAAGATTTTTTTATCATATCATGTTTTAAAATATTTTTATAGCTTTTAAGGATTTGTTTGAGAAAAGAAGAATCCAAACTAAATGTTGTGGAAAAAATTCATGAAGAGAAATCTTGTTTAATTAAAAATAATTAATATGGAATAAATGAATATTTTTTTAGTAGTATCCAATTATTATTATGGTGGGTCGATATATATGAATTATTTTCTTATTCTCTAAAACTCTAAATAGAAAATATCTTTGGGAATGTAATAAGTGTCTTCCAGTTGAATTACCAAGATTATTTAATGTTAAAGTATGAGTCCGTACAAATAAATTATTATGTTATAATAACATAATTATGTTATATATAATGAGATTATTTATTTTGAGGTCAAGAACTACAATTATATCCTCTGTCAAATGGGAAATGAAGTTGTTGATCATGTATATGTTGGACAACCACCTCACGAACTCACGTAATTCATTTTCCACCACTGCTTATCATAGATGGATATAATTATGTATTTAAAAATTATATACTCTATTTATGATATCATTATAATTTTGGATTTATAATATCACATAATCCTTCTTAAATTCCTTTTTTAAAATATTATGATAACTTCGCTCGCATGTACGAATAACAACATCCACAGGAATCCATATGGTTCATTTTTCACTTATGAATTACATATAAATAAATGATGACTAATTTTGTTTTTATATGTGAAATTATTAAAATATTAATAAATCTATAAAATAAATTTATCATATATTTTCTTACCTTACCATCAATTTAATAGATGATAATGTTGTTTGTGTTTGTAGTAGACTACCACCTCATAAGCGATGTGATTCGTTTTTACTACCACATCACATAGATAATATGTGTAGGGAATAATTAACTAAATAATATTATATTTATTATATATTTATAATCTAGGAAATATTAAATATCATTTACCTTCTTTCCATCGTGATCGTCAAAAAATGGAAATGTTACTCTTGAGAACGTACGACATACCATCTTCATGATTGTAACATAGTTCATTTTTCATAATAGTTTTTCATAGATGTTTTAAAAAGTATATTTCTTTTATAAAAATGATAATTATTTCATGATTAACATTATTGAGATGATTAAATAATAGTCTCTTTCACCATATTCAGCTTACCAATGTGATTTTGGACATCAGGAATCATTTATCATTAAAATGTCAAATATGAATTACATTTTTTAAGTAATTGAATATGAAATAGTAAAAAAATTAAATAAAAACAATAATAAACATAAATAGTTTTCTTATTTAAGTTAATAATTAACATAATTTTACTATTTAGGATGATAAGGAACACACGTGATGATTCAGGTTCGATGTAAGGGGTTTCTTGACTCATTTTCCACCATTGGGTTGAAATTGTATGTCATTTAATATGTTATTATATTATTATTTCTATGGTGAAATTTGATTAATTTATATGGAATTATATTTTTGGAACCTAAATAATCCATTAAATAACCCCATTTCAAAGTTATGATCTTTGTTAGTGGTTCGTATCAAAACATCCCTCTTTGAAACACATGTTCATCTATGTGGCCAATTAATTTTGAATAGTGTATATTCTTCCCATTTACATATTATATAATTAATCCATTAAAATTCATGATATTTTACATTACAATCCATTTACATTATTCATAGGAGTTATTATTTGAAATCAACCATAGCGGTAAAGGTTTATCTTTCAATCTCATTTTAATCATGATTATTATGCTTGATTTTCCATTGTAGGAAAGTATTTATCATTACTTAATAAAACCCTTACATTTTATTCTACTCTAGTTATTCATGGAATTTTCATGTAATAATACCATTTTCCTTTATATTCTACTTAATGATATTGAGAAAATGATTTCATGGAAAATCAACATTATTTCTCTCTTTGATCGAAAACTCTTTCTCTTCTATGTCAATGTATTCATTAATGTCTTTTAAAAACATTTCTAAAATTATTGTATGTTTGTTTGAAGTAATGCTTACCATTGTTTAATTTATTATAAAATTGTTTAAAAGGAATCTTATTTTCGTTTTTAAAATGATTCACTTCTCAACTTTTTACCAAAAATGTGGAATGAATATTTTTTTAATGTGTACGGTATTAAAACTATTTTCCTTCATCATTTACTTAAAGCATACATTATATTTTTGTGAGGATATTTGTAAATAAAATGTTTTCCAAAAATAGTATGGGATTTTATTTTTCTTCAAAATTCATTTTCAATGTCTAAAAGATGTCTTCCACAAGAATATTTTTTAATAATTTTATTTTTATTTCAATTCATCAAAGACAACAAATTTTCTTGTAATGGAATTCTTAAAATATTCTATATATGTCTGTTACATATATACCTTTCTCGTCATACCTTTAATTTATGTGGTAATATATATCTTATATTCATCTTTTAAATTCCTTCATTATGAAATTTTCGTTATATTATGATATGAGATAATATTATGCTACCCATTTCATTACATGGGTAATTCTTATATGTGTTCTTTAGGATTTACTTCCTTTTTGTGGCACACCGAAATCATAAACATGTTGGGATGGGTGAACCTAGATTGTTTTCAAATACATTCGGTAAATCTTTAGTCTCATAAGGTATCATTTTTTGATTAGGGAGAAAACCTAATCCATTACGGGGCTTTGTACACCATGTGATATTGTCTTGGTCGTTAGTCTTGATTTATGTTTATGTCATTGTATCTGTTATTGATTCCAAATTTCATAAAATTCTATGATCTTTTGATGCCATGTTATTTATGTTATTATCTCATGTGTTTACTCATGAGCCTTTACTTTTATGATATCATGTTATAATATTGGTCACATGTTATGTTTCCTTATCGTGTTCATTCCCTTACTCGACTATTTATCTCAACCTTTTCTTTATATATTCCCCAGGTCATCCCATTCTGTTTTAGGATCTCATAGGGATTTTAGAACCTCATTACATATATTTAAATAAGTATACTATGTTTTATGTTCCTTTTGATATATTATAAACCAGTTTTTCCAAATACAATTGGCCTTTGCGATCCTTTTAATCTATTAATGAATATTTATGTTTAAGAACCATGAAATAATATGTATAAAAAGGATTGAGTCTCTATAGTTGGTATCAAAGAAAATTATTATCCAACCTTTGGAAACATGGATGATAAAGATTTAGTGATAACCCTATGGATAAGTCTAATTATAATTATAATACTAAGAAAAAATACAAGAATAGTGGTGAATTATAGAGTGAGTGGTTTTCAAGCAATTAGATAACTATATTGATTCTATAAGTGGAAGTTATTCGGAAACAAATGTACCTAGGGCTAATAAATTTTAAAAAGGTACAATAGGATTGACTTGAGCATTACCTAGTATATGAAATTGAATCTTAATGCAGACATGGTTTGAGAAACATGAGGGATATGCTATGGAAATTCTGAAACTCATTACGATCCTTTATGATGGACTTGAACAAATTGTTAGGTTAGAAAACCTAATAGGAAACAATACCATAGATAACATAGATTGAGACCTAGGGACCCATAATTCCAAACATACTTCTCATTTATAAGTAATTACAACTAGGATTATAATTTTCCCTTAGTTATGTTGATGCATTCTCATCTTGTTCATTAATCATTTTAGTTGATGGAAGGAAATAGAATAATGAATGCCAACAACCAATGTGATGGGAAATGTAATGATTTACCAAAATAGATTCCTAGCCCAATTATAATAGAAGTTAGATATTTTGTGATCATTTTAAATGATCTAACTTGAATTATGATTAATAATTGGAATATAGTTGAATTTACAAACCCATCAGATAAGAGAAAGATGGTGTCTCATAGAGGTTCAGGTGATAAAGATGATAAAAAAATAAAATTCAATTCCTACATGTTTGAAATATGGAATGCGGAACCCTGGAAAATTTATTAAATGGATTAAAATATTTATTGTGTTTGGAAAATAAGGGAATAAATAATGTAATTCCTGAGGAAAAATGAAGAGATAACTGAATTGAAAATAAGTTCATCCTAATTTACCATTAAGAATTCAATGTGATGAATTTGGAAAACCTAGGCATTATCTAAGTAAATACCCTAATACAGAAATAAAATCCTGGGTCATGGGAAGACCTATGCCATGTTAATCATTAAAGTTAATGAGTTTAAGTAATTAAGTATTTTTATTTAATAATTAATTTGTAGACATTTTTTATCAATGTTGTTTTATAAGAATAGTGAAAATCATTTGATTGTTATGTAGTAGTTTTCTTTAATGATTTTCAAGAATACATTGAAGGTTTTTGGTGACATTTAAAGTTTATTAAATGGTATGGTATTACTCAATAAAAAATCACATAATTGAATAAAATATAATCTTGGATATTTTCTTGATATTGAGGTAATTATATTCAATTAAAATTTATTTATTTTTTAGAAAAGTATGAGCTATAAAAAACCTTAGTGGTTTGAAAAACTGATTTGATGGTTATGTATTATTTTAAGATGTTATTCATATTCATGATAAATTTATACGATCATGGATCTTTTCGAATATGATTATCAAGTACTTTTATCAATAGTTATAGAAAAAAGATAACATATATGCTGGTTGATAACTCATCATGACCGAAAAGGTTGTGGGGTTTGAACCAACGGTCAAACGGTGATAAGGGTGAAGTGCCTACCACTATCTTACGTGATGCATTGGTAAATATAACATTTTTTATGAATGTTTTTATGAATAAATATTATGTTATCAAATCTTTTTTAGGTGCTTAATGACATTTTCTAGAGAGGTTTTGCTAGCTTGAAGTATATATAACCTATAGTTTTAATGTAAATAGTTACTATGGAAAAACATGATTATGATTTTGGATATGTAACTTGAATGGTATGAGATAAAATTTGAGGTTAAAACCTTATTTCATGTTGATAATTTTTAGGTTAGTTGGGATATAAAGTTATTTATGTAAAGAATGATATGTGTTGAACCTTTAGTTTTGTTATTAAACTACAGAGATTGATATATTCATATTCATTTTGGAATTATGTTACATTGGGAAAACCATAAAGGTTTTAATAAACATAAGATGAATATATTGTTATTATTTTATAGATTATGTGATTCGTTATATGTTTATTTGAGTGTTCCAAGAATGAAAATTTCATCTTGAATACTAATTGTTTTGGTAGAAAATTAGATATTTTTGTAGAAATTGGTTAAACGATGAAATTCTATTAATAAATTGATTATATATCCCTTATTGAAAGTATAAATAATAAATGGATAACTCAAATCTAGAAAAATTATATTTAAACAAAAAAAATATCTTAATACCTTCATATTTGATAAATCATTGGTCTTTAAATTCATAAAACATTCAAGTTTTTGTGGTTATTGTCTTCCTGATAATCACTCACCTTCTTTTGATCAATGACCTTTATCACTCTAAAAAACTTTTTTATTTTTTCCTCCTTGTCCAAATTTTCTCTTCCAACTAATTTTCACTAATATGGTGACCTAGTTATGTGACTTCTTCTAGGATTTACTTTACCTGTTTTAAGGATAATATTTTTTTAACCATTTTTAGGATTTGGGATTTTCCATAAAAAAATATACAAATGTCAATCCATTTGTTATTGATTATAAAATAAAATTGTGATGATGCAATTTTTCAAGTGGTTAAAATATAACTCCCCATGTATTTATAATATATTTACTTTTAAATTAATTCAACCTCTTCAAAATTTTGTAACACATGCAACATAGAGTTTTAAAAAAACATTACACTTTATTAAAATATTATTATATAAACATGGACATTATAATCTAGGTGTTATGTTGTCAGTTATAAATAAGAAATCCTATATTTTGAAAATTATATGGTTTACACATTTATAAAATATTTCTTATGGTTATCTACTAATTATATATAAAATAATAACCGTTTGAATGAAAAAAAAATGTAATACAAAAATAGTTTTCTTGTTAACAGTGGTTTAGTTTTAATTTGTATGCATAATTGAAAATTGATTTTCACTCCGTATAAGAAATTTAATTTTAAAATATGAAATTTATTTTTTAAATCAACATTTCAAAATTTTCTTAAGGAGAATCTTTGGGATTTTCCTCGTATGTTTTATTTTTTGATGAATTGTGAAAAATATATATTTTCATGAACTTTCATTTTGTTTAAAGAATTTACAAGTCCTATTTTATTTTAATGCAGTTTTGAAAGAAAAATAAGTTAAATTATATATTTATTAATCCAATTCAGGTCATTCTAATAAATTTCATATTAAATTTTGATAATAAAACATTTTTTACTTACAAAACGTATCTCATTGGAAAACCGCTATTCCATCAAGTATGCGGGTTTAATATTAAAGTAAAATTTTCAACTTATATGAATAGAATTTGAAATAATAGATTCTAAATTTATAGTTAAAATAATTTATTTTATCTAATAATTTCATATAATTTTTTTACCATAACGAATAATGAAAACAATAAAAATTATTTACCGTGATTAAGGTAAAAACGGGTTTTCTAGGGGGGGTAGATTAAATAGATAAGGGTTAAAAACTGAAACAAAACTAGTATATTTAATATTTTATGGAAATAATTTGACCTGATATATTATAAGGTTCAAAAATGGTCCATTGTTTAACCTTTTTTACATGAGAAAAACATTGGTGGAATTTGTATTTTTCAAAAATTCCAAGTGTGTCTTCTCCCCTGTTTATAAAAGGTCAACCCCTCTCCTCTCTTTTACAGACTTCCAAAACCCATTAGATCAGAAAACATATACCCAAATAACTTTCTTAATTCCATACTCTCATATTTGAAATATTTTTTCTATCATAATTTCACCCTTGGAATAATTTTAGTGAAAACCTAAAGAAGTTTTCCGAATAAGAGGAAATGTCATTAACCAAACATTTAATGTTATATCTTTTTCCAACTCATTATAATCTTATTAAATAATTATAATATAATAAAATAATTAAATTACATATAATTATGTGTTTTTATGTTGAGATAATGACTTAAACCATATCATCCTCCCTCAATTGGGAAACAAATTCGTTGATCGCATGTACAATGTACTGCCATCTCACAAACCAATGTAATTCATTTTCCATCATCAATTGTAACAGATGGATACATTGATGTATTTAAATTTAATATATAAAATTTATGATATCATCATACTAATATAAATATAATATCTTCAAATACTTCTTACATTTCATTCTGTAGAGAATATGATAACGTCACTCATGTGTACGACGGACTACAACCTCACGAAGGGATAGGATTTGTTTTTTACTTATGATTTACATAAAAGATAATAAAGAAAAATTTTATATTAATAAATTGTAGTCATGAAATATTAATCATTTTATAAATTAAATATACCATATAATTTCTTACCATACCATCCATTAAATAAATGATAACATTGTTCATGTGTATGGAGGACTATCGCATTATGAAGTGATGTGATTTGTTTTTACTACTACATCACATGGATGATATCTTTATGGAATATTTAATGAAATAAAATTATATTTATGATATAATGATAATATTTTAAAGTTAATATTATTTTTACCTTTATTCCATTGTGATCATCAAAAAATGGTGATGCTACTCATGAAAACGTATGACCTAGAATCTCAATAATTGTAAGGTAGTTCATTTATCATAACCATATTTTGAGGACGATTTTAAAAGAATAATTTATGAATAAAATGATAATTATACCATTATAAACATTTTTTATATGATTAAATAATAATCTATTTGACCATAGTTAGCATACTAAAGTGATTTTGGACATATGAGTCGTTTATCGTTAAAACATCCAACGTGAAAAGAAATTGAATATGAAATTAAAAAAATTAAATAAAAGGAATAATGAAGATTAAATATATTCTTAATTAAATAAATAATTAATAGAATTATATTATCTAGGAGGATTGGGAATGCACTTAAAGATTGGTGAAATCGATGGGGGTTTTGAAGGACTCAAATGGTAGTGTTTCTTTGAAATCTACCAATGGTGTAGCTGAAGTACCAACCGCACCTCCGTTTGCATATTTTTTTGACACCGGCTCTGGAAGGATTCTCCAAAAAGGGTCATCATCCCATGTTGAGGCTAATCTAGATGTGTTTTCTGAAAGGATTGCAATTGGGAAGAGTTCTCTGATTGCGCGTCTTGTTTTACTAAAGGGTGATAAGTCCTGGAGGTTTGAGGATCTGGTGAGATGGATCTCATTTTTGTGGGGTTCTTTTGATTGGAGATGTGTCGCTCTTGGTTGTGGCTTCTTTCATTGCATTTTCCCTTCGAATGACTTCAAAATAAATGCGTGGAGGATTGGATCTTTGTCTCTGAATCCGGGATGGCTTCACCTACATTAATGGTCCCTGGACTTCAATACCTCGCGTGCATGGAATCCCTTTTCTCAGGTTTGGGTTCATTTTCATGGTCTTAATTGGGTCCTTTGAAATCCAAAAATATTGCATGACATTGGCATGGAAATTGGGACTCCTATATTCCTCGATAGGGAAACTGAGGTGCGATTTGGACACTTTTCCAGAATGTTGGTGGAGATTGATCTGAGCTCCACCTTGGTTGATAAGGTAACTCTCTCTACTCCCTCTGATAATATTCTTATTGATGTTTAATATGAATGAAATCCCCTCTTTTGTACCGAATGTATGGTTGTTGGGAATTCTTTGGAGTTATGTCGGAGGAGGATTTCTTGCGAGAAGTGTGGGTTGAAGGGTCATCTTGTTGACCTCTGTAGAAGGAAACCTGAGAGGAAGCATGTAGCACTGTCAAAGTCTCTTGATCATGATGGAGATGTTCTCAAAAAATCATTTTCCACTAATGTTGATATGATGTCTGCTGATAAATTTGTACCTCATGTGCCTATTTTGAAAGGCAAAGCACCTATGGTGGATAATTCTCCAATGAGTGGCCCCTCTACTACTCTGGTTGGATTTCATAATGAGAATACATATAATTATAGTCATATTTCTACCATTTGATTAGTTGAGACTGGAGAGAATGCTTTCCCCACTGTTGTTTGGCATCCTACTTGCTCTGACACTTCAAACCCTCTTACGATTTATTTTCCGGGTGTAATCCTGACTCGTAATGGGACTGGTGTGTCTAATCCTAGCTTGGATGACCACATTGGGATTACTCAACTTCTTGATTGTCACCATGAAATTCAAAATTTGTTGAACTCCTCTAGGATTGCTGAAAAGTGGGGTGACATCTCGGATGCGAAAGGGGTGAAAATGAGCAGTGTCGGTCCTGTATCTTTTAAGAATGCACTCTTTTCTGAAAAAGGGAGGGCAGATGTCACTCCTGCTCCCTCGAGGAGAAGGCCGATGAAGGATTATTCTAACACACCTCACACTGTTTCTACCCGAGCTTCTTCAAAGTTGTCAGGCAAGTTAAATTCCGATATTCTTAATATATTTGACCAGGGCATGTCTCAATATTAATGGGAAACATGTGATGATTCTGAAAATGGGAATGACATGTCTTATTATGATCTATAATTTTTTACTTGATGGATGAGGGCAAGTTCCCATGTTTGACCTCGATCATCTCTTTTGTACTTTTTCTTTTATTTTAATAAATGGTCAGAAGTTTAGCTTCTGACTGAAGTTACTGGTATATTTCCCCTTTAAATATTATATCATATATCATTTATAATTAATTATATTTTAAATAATAATTAATTTACTTCCTTCATTGGATTTATGATTTGAAAGCTAACAAATTAGTAAGGGTATATGTTTCAATCTAATTTTAATAGATATTGTTTATCCATGAATTTACATTATTGGAAATTATTTTATAATTTCTTAATAAAACCATTCCATTCTATTCTCCTATGTTTATTCATGAACTTATAAAGTAATAGTACCATTTTCGTGTCTTTTGTACTTTAAAATACTAAGAAAATGTTTTTAAGGAAAATACACTTTATTTATCTCTTCATTTGAAAATTATTTCCCTTACATGTACATGTATTCATTAAAGCCTATTAAAATAATGCATTTACAATTATTTTATGATTTTTAAAAGTCATTTTTACACGTGTTTATTTTTTTTTCAAAATGTATTAAATTGAATCTTCTTGTCATATTTTAAACCAGATACTTCTTTAATTATTACTGAAAAAGTGAAAGGACTATTTGTTTTAACCTGTTCGACATGAACTATATTTTTTTCCATTATTTTCCTTGAAGATTACACTATATGTCTACATGTTTATTTTTAATGAAAATGATTTCCACAGTATTTTTTGATTTTTTTCAAATACTATTTTAAAAGGGGAAATGTTATTTTTGTCAAGAATTTTTTTAATATTTTTAAAATTATTAATATTTGTCAATGATAAAAACCTTTAATCTAAAAAAATTATTCAATAATATATATATGTATCTTATATATGAACCTTTATCACTCTCCATTACTTTGATGATATAATACATTCCTTATGTTCAACTCTCATATGTCTTCATTGTGAATTTTCCTGTGATAATGATATGAGATAAGATTATGTTACCCCTTTCTTTCCATTTGAAATTCTTATGTTTATGATTAATGATTGATTTAAATTCTATGGAACACATAAATCATGGACATATTTGGATGGGTTCACCCAGATAGTGCTCAATGCTTTGGGTAAAGCTTTAGTCTTATGAGACATCATGTATGGGGTTAAGGAGTTAACCTAATCCATTATGGGACTTTTTTAACCATGTTACATTTTCATGGACGTTATAATTAACTCATGATTATTTCATGTCATTTTTTGTTTCCAAGTTTCCTTTGATTCTATGATATTATGATACCATGTTCTTTATGTTATACTCTCAAATTTTAACTCATGAGCCTTAGCTTTTATGATTTGATGTTATACTCTTAACTCACATGTTATGTTTCATTATCATATCTATTCCACTTCTATGATTTTATATCACCCATTAATTTATGTATTCATCGTGTTATCTAATACAATTTTAGGAGCTCAAAGTTATTTTAGGTGGTCATTATTTAGAATTAAATCAGGATTACATGTTTTAAATAAATTTTGACATGTTGTAAAACTAGTATCTAAAGACAATGGGCCTTTACGATCATTGTGTTTTATTAATGAATATTTATGTTTAATAATCATGTTACAATACGTGTAAAAATTCACAGGTCACTATAATAATGGATTTATTTCATGCTATAACTCATATGATATCTATTTTTCATTATAGTTGGAATATGGTTTTGGCCTAATGTTGTTATCTGTGAAATATGTCTCAAAAAGATAGTAAAAGGCTTTTCATGACTTATGAGTCTCATCATTTATCCTCTTGGTACTTACTTTCTTGTCTATGTTGTGTATAAAAAAATGTGAGTTTAGGAATAAACCCACTCTATATTTTAATGATGAATTAATGAATCTAGGACTCATCATTGATATTTTTTTACTAATTTCATTGGTCTAATTTTCATAAGGAAACAAAAATTTAGTAATAAATTCACTCTATAGTTTAACGATCGATAAATTCTTGGTTAAGATATTGTTTAGCTTGCTGTCTGATGCATCTAAAATATTCTTACAAATCATATTCATGTCTTCAAGTTTACATTCTTATAATTTTCTAAATTAATATCATTTAGAACATGAATATACCACAAGATTCTATATAAAATTGTTCAAATATAAATTATCTAACTATATCTTGATTTTTTTTATCTTTCTCACCATTAAGGCTTCAGGTGTTTTCGTCAGTATACATTATAATAACTCAAGTACAATATCTATATGTTTTTCTTATGAAGATTCTAAACACCCTTTTTGGTGTTTCCCTAAAATTTTCATTTGGATTTAATTGACCAAGATTTATTTTTCCATAACTCAATATTATTGGGTCTTATATCTAATTCTCATTATTTATACTAATGGTTCATGTATCCCCATAACTATTGGTTGAGTATGAGGAACCACAAAAAACATCCAATCGAAAATGAAATAGATTCTTTATGTGTTGAATAGACACATAAGATAAATTATTTTTTTATTCTCAATAAAAAAGAATAGTTCTACTAGAATCAATAAACATGGAAAAACAGAATTCATGTCCTTCTCATCACTAATAAGGGAATCAAACTTTCTCAGTTATTTAGATAATTCACCTTATTTCTTGTAATATTTATGATCCTACAAGGTTATTTTATTTGGATTCAAAAATGTGAGATACATATAGTATCTAATACCCAAGAATTAAAACTAAAATATCACATGAAATGATGAATACACATGAAGATGAAGTCACTAATTTCTTACACTTCAATTCATTATGGTTTCTCTTCAAGTGGCATTTCTTTATATTTTTTAAGAAAATAGGAACCCAATCTGTGTAATCCATCATTGCCTTTCATTTCTTATAATTTAATTTTAATAGATACATTGACATAGAAATAGTCTTCGATTTTCAACCTTGTATTTAAATGTGTTCACCATAAGAACAAAATATTTGACTTTATTATGATTTTATTAACTTGGAAAACCTTTCCCAAAATATAATGAATTATTTTATCCATAAAGTTTGTTTTATAATCCTAAATAAAACAAGATTAACTAGTTATTTAGGATGATAAAATGGGACGTAATGAAAGTCCGTGATTCATCTTTTGATTAATGCATGTTTAGTGTAACAATAATATCATTTATTTTTTACTTCACATTCTAATCACAAACATTTCAAAGATCATGATTCATCATTCAAAAGGCTTTAGAAATGATGATTCACTCGGATGTTATTTAATGTTTTCTCCATGTATCTTTCTAATCTTGAGCTTATTTATTTATGTTTAGGTGTGATTAAATGCATTCCATTTTTGGTATAACCCCATTTAATAACATACTTGTGAGAACAGTTTTTTGTTTTATTGATAGAGAAAAAATTATTGAATTTACTATAGTGGGTGATTTGGGAATGCAACTATCACTTGTATACATTTTTTCCACACCCATTAGAGTTCTTATATAAATTTCTACCTATACTCATCAAAATTGTACAATGTTATTTGAGTCTATTAATTCTTCTCAAATAAACAATTTTGTTTGAAATGTGCATTGTATACTCAAAACCAATCAAATGTGCTCATATGGATAATTTAAAACATTTACCTATGATTTATGTTTTATTTTTAAAAATTAACCACACATAAATTTGATACAGGGTGTTATTGGTAGGACTAAAAATATGTATTTTCATTTAAAATTGATATTTATTTCAAAACACACATCATATACTCAAAGTAAAGAAAACACTCTAAGTGTCTTGATACTTTAGAAAAACAATCTATGATTCATTTTTACGTGTATGAATCAACTGCGCATACATTCGATACACGGTGCTGCGGGAATGACTCAAAGTGCGTGTTTTCAGTATAAAAGTTACATTTTAGAACGCAACGCTTATAACATAGTCAAAATCAAGAAAATGCGCACATATTTCTGTATAGTTTAATATAATGATCTTTGATTCTTTTTTGATGTGTAAGAATCAACCACACATCAATATAACACATGGCGGGGATATTATTACTCAATGTAAATGTTTTTTGTATTAAAGTAACATGTTTTCTCATAACGTGTGGTACATAATCAGGAATGATCATACACACTCATATTGTCTTGATGATTTATAACAATGATTCATAATTCATTTTCAATGAATAAGAATTAATTATGCATCAATATAATTAACGATGTGATTGGATTGACTAAAAGTACATGTTTTCAGTATAAAAGTGATATTTTAGTCTAAAATGCAAATCATATACTCAAAACTGATCAAATCCATTCATATGGCCTTGATAATTTTGAAAACTGATATGTGATTCATTTTTTATGTGTAGAAATCAATCTCAAGTAAATCCTATACACGGTGTAGTTGGTACGACTATAAGTGCATGATTTCATTTAAAATTGATGTTTTTGTTCAAAATTTTGGTCACACACTCAAAACCAAGAAAATTTAATTTTAATATCTTTAAAATTTTAGTTTAAAGATTGATAATTTATTTATTATGTGTAGGAATTAAATTTGCATCAATTGGACTCATAATGTGGTCGATATGACTGAAAGTGTATCTTTTCATTTAAAACTAACATTTTTAGCTCTCACAACACACAATACATAGTCAGAACTGAGAAAACAAGCTCAAATAATCATGATGCTTTAGGAAAATGATCTTTGATTCATTTATGATGTTTATAAAATAATTTTTCATAAATATATTGTGACTAGTTTGAAATATAGTTTCTCTTTTCATTTAAAGATGATATTTCAGTTCAAAATATTCATCACATACTTAAAACCAAGAAAACATGCTCAGATTGTCTTGATATTTAATTACCATAATCAAAAATACATTTTTGATGTTTATATATTAACCACACATCAATCAAACACCTAGTGTGGATGATATGAGTCAATGTATTTGTTTTCAATCAAAATTTTCATTTTTGTTGACAATGTGTCACATACATAAAATTGAGAAAACACATTGTCCTGATATTTTATAAAAAAAATCCATAATTCATTTTTGACATGTAGGAATCATTCACATTTCAATATGACACACAGTGTGGATGATGTGATCGAAAGAGCTTGTTTTCATTTAAAATTGACATTTTAGTTCAAAACATGTTTCAGAAATTAAAAATTGAGAAAAAAACACTCTAGTTGTCTTGATAATTATAGTTGAAAATGATAGTCCATTTGTGAAATTTATGAATTTACTGCATGTCAATCCAACACATGTTGTATCCAATATGACAAATGGTGTGATTTCATTTAAAAGTGACATTTTTTTAAAATGTGCATTATATACATCAAACTTAAAAAATGTTGAATAATTTTCATGATACATTAAGAAAAAATCCATAATTAATATGTAAAATGCGATAATTAACCATACATCAATCCATCAGACTGAGTGGCCGATATGTGTTTTTTCAGTATAAAAATAACATTTTATCTCACAACGCAGATCATGTAGCCAAAAATGAGATAACCATTTCAAATTTCCTTGATACATTAAGAAAATGATATATGATTTATTCGTGAAATAATAAAAAGAGCATCAATACAACTCAAAATGTAGACGAGTTGACTAAAAGAGCATGTTTTGAGTTTAAAAGTGACATTTTTGTCTAAAACGTGCATCACTTACTCAAAACCAAATGAATTCACTCGAAATGACTTGATACTTTAGTAAAGTGATCTACGATCCATTTTGGGTGTTTAGAAATTAACTACAAGTCAATATAACACATGATGTTGTTAGTATGACCGATAGTTTGTGTTTTCATTTAAGAACTGCATTTTAGTTCAAAATGTTGGTCACATACTCAAAGCTGAGAAAACACACTCGGATTGTCATCATATTTTACGATAGTGATCTATTATTCATTTTTGATGTATAGGAATTAACAAAACACCAATATAACACACATTGTAACCAGTATAACTGAATTTTTTTTCATTTTTAAATATCATTTTAGTTCAAAACATGCATCACATACTCAAAATCATGCAAATGTGATTTGAATTTCATGATACATTATAAAAACTAATTTTTAATTTGGGACTTGTAATATTGGACCATATATCATTCCAATTGAAATTTATAATTTATTATAGATCATTTCAATTAAAATTTGTTTTAATTTTTATTATCTATTTTTTATAAAATAAATGTTATTTTTATTATAGACGCATGCTTCTTTTGTACGTGGATGTGTTGATCATTGGAGAAGACTTACTATGAGAGTTTTTTTAAATTGGTTGTAATTATTTTTGTTTCTCATTAAAATTTACATCAATGTAATTGTGTTGTACCAAAATTATTTAATGTAATATTTATATTATAATGATGATTCAATGTAAATTTAAATTGTTTTTTATATTTAATGTCATATTGTTACTTCAAATTAAATTGTGTTTTTTATATTTTTTCCAAATTTTATTGATTGTTTCACTTATCATTGATGGAATTATATAGTATATGGGATGGTAATTTATTAGCACTAACATTAGTGCCAATAAAAGATACTCATTTTTAAAGACCCTCACAACATCAACACTTTTTTATCATCAATAAAGGTGATTTCAATTTCCAATATTATATGTGGAAGTGATAAGGGTACCAAAGAAAGTTGAAGATATATTTTGAAGAAAATATTTGTTATATTTATTCTAAACTATCATGGAAAAATATTTAATATTTAATTAATATATATTAGAAAAAATAATTTAAATTATTGAGGATTCATTTTGGGAAATAATTAGGAAGTATGATTGGAAGTATTAGAGAAGCCATTGATACATTTATTAATATTTTAGAGGAACCTTGTTACATTGAACAAAATAGTTAGTTTAGTAGGAATGTAATTATGTGTTAATTTAAAATAATTATAATAAAGTTAGAAAAAACTCCCTTGAATTTAATCACGTAGATTGAGTTCCACTAATATCTGGAGTCTCTCTCTTTCCAAGAATGTGCACTTGGACAATGTTGGTTTTGGAACACTAAACCACCAAAATTGTAAGTAATATCAAGTATCAGGTTGAACCACACATAAAACTCCATGAATATCCTGGAACATATGATCACCATATTCCTAGATTTTAGCTTTCATAAATAAATAATACCCCTATATCTGATGTCATGCATCACTATTTAACAAGCTGAAGGAATAATTAATAAAATACATCAGTGTGGTGAGGATTTTTTTTAGGAATGTTTAGTTGGAGATTACCAAACAAAATATTAATTTATCATCGATTTAAAGAGATACTAGCTCTTCATAAACTCTACTCACTATAAATTTTTACTTCTTATAGTTTGAAACTGAGTTGACATTTATAAATAATCTACGTAAAGTATCTTTTTAGTCGTGTGAGGTTAGATTTTAGTATCCAAAGTCCAAGTAGCATTATAATTCGTTTGGTGATGTCTCTATTATCCATGATCTCTATGTTGAGGTAAGAATAATGTTTGAATGTCTCTTTTGGGTTATATTTGGTATTATAGCCTTCGTGGTGTGAGTATAGTAATGTAATGATGTGGATTAAGCTAAATATGTTTGGGGAACATCATGAAATGGTATGGATTTAGGTGTCTCAATAGTAATTTTTAGTAGAGGATAGTTCCCATACATGATAAAATGTATCTTGGGTAGTGAATAGTGGATTCTTGATTGTTCAATGGATTGGATAATACCTATTTTTTCAAGGACGACTTTTTTTTTATGAAATAATAGTACGGTCCATTTTAAGGAGTTGGGGAAAAAGATTTGGGTTGGATGGTTTAAATAGTTTGAGAGGACTGTTGAGATGTTTTTAAGTGGTTGGAAGATTAGGGGAAGTAAGAGAATGTGTTTGGGAAGTTTGGATATTATAATAGGTGTTTTGGGAAGATTTTGGGAAGGTTTTCAATCTCAGGGACCATGCATAATCCCTAGGTGAGTGCGGGAAGGTGTTATAATGGTGAAAGCGAGGGATACATAGTAGACACATAGTCATTTAAAACTATGCGGTAGGGCCATGAAACCACTTTAAATCACTCCCAAATTTTCTATTTTACCTCTATTTTGGTGGATCTAGTTTCATTTCATCCCTCTTGCAGATCACTCTCAACTCTAGGGTGATTTTTTGTTTATTTGTTTCGGATTTCTTCTCTCATTAATCTTTGAAGGTTTGGGTGTCAGATCAATGGTATATTACTCCTTACCTTTTATCAACTCTCTCCACATATAGAGTTATGACTTGGGGGGTTTTACTAAGGCATTGTGATACCCATTCAATTAATGGATTTTTTTTGTTAGGGTTTTAATAAGGCTATAAAGAGTGAGGGTTTATGATTTGGTGGCGCATCTTGGCTTCGTCATCGGCTTCTAACTCATGCTATTCTGTGCCAAATTTCATGAGCATTAATGTTATGTTTTAACTAAATAATTTTATGGAAATAAAATAATTCCATTATGGTGGTGTAATTTTCATGGAAATGGGGTTTTTCATGAGTTGTGTTGGTGAAAAAAGAGACAGTGGATTTTTGGGTACAAGTGTAATTTCCAAGAATTGAAGAGAATTGTAAATTGTGGTTGAAAAGGGGGTCATAACATTACAGTTGAGAGTTTATTTGTGTTATTGGGATTATTTTTATTTTTTATATTATGAATTTACTTATCAAACATGGTTTATGTTATTGGGATTATGCACCATATTGAAAAAGTGTTCTTTTTTGGGTGGTGCATTGAGTTTCAGGATTGATGTTATTTGGACAAGGCATTGAGTTTTCAATTCATTTTATTGTTACGTCATGTAATTGATTGATGTTATTGATTTATATTGGGTGAGGTCTTTCACATGAGATGTGTAGTACTCTAACTTGAGTGTGGGGACGTCATCAGTAAGATTGAGGTGAGGTTGTGGTAAAATCCTACTTTAGTGTAAAGACATTATCAGTAATGACAAGGATAGGCTTAGAGGTATTTGGTCCACACATGAGTAGGAGATCTCATTTATCATTATTGGTCTTTTATTTTCAGTGACCCTAAGGTTTTTATTGAGAAAATAAGTGTTTGGTTTTTTGTTTAGAAGCACAATATTTATGTTGTGTGGGTTCTGGTTTGTTCTAAATCTTGTTTATTGTTAATGTTCTTTCATATGGTTCTATAAACTGACATGGGTTCGAGGATTTTTTTATAAAATGAATTTGTATATTTTTGGATGTCAACATTCATGGGGTACATTGGTAGACTTATTGATATCCTATTGCTGCTTATACTCACCCCCAGCATGTGTGTCATGGAGCACATGCATCTATTGTTGGCTTGAGTTGCATGTTTCTTGGATGTTGGTTGAATGGATGGGATATAGTAACTATGATCATCCAGTGGACAATATTGGAGGATGGGTCATCAGTTTTAGTCATAACCATTTTTATAGAGTGGTATGCGTATCACCTATTTTTTTTATCATTGTTGTATTTGGTGGTGTATTATCCATTTACATTCCTAGATTTACATTGGGTATTGGGTCCATGTTCATTGAGTTGATAATGTTTTGAGACCATGAAAAATATATTTTTTTAATGAATTAATGATTAATTATATATTTTCTATCCTAAGGTTTAATGATTTAAAAAATATGATGATGTGTTTAGGATACAAAACAATGTTTGAAGATTTAATTCAATAGTATTAGAGTGGAAGTTATAGAGAAGTGAATGATACATTGAGTACAACTGTAATGGAACATTATTGTATGAGAAATTTATTTATAGGAATTAAAATAAAATACTAAAAAATATCATAATGTTAATATGAAACTTGAATTTCATTATCTAAAGCATAAAACCTTCCTTCCTAGAAGATCAGCACACATAGCTCCTACAGAATAAAAACCAAATGATAAATCATCTAGATATTGTTTTCCTAACATCATGTGTCTTATCTGTTATGAATATTTGATGATTGAATAACTAAAATCCACTAATGAGTTGGGTGTTGTGTTTATGAATGGTTTTTTGGAGATTAAAATATTTTAAATGGATTCACTATCGAGTTGAAGGGACACTAGATCTTCCTAACATATACTCACTAGAAATTTCTAATATGATCATAGGGAAGAAGAAGATGGGTAAATTATTCAGGAAAATTATATATTGGGTATAATATAGTAACTACGATTATCGAAGGGATGAGTAATTTCAAAAGAAAATAGTAGATCCTAGAATAGAAATTGAAGAATAGGAAATCCATTATGAAGACTAATTCAAGAAACTCGAGAAGAGTTTTCTAATGTTCCCTCAAGATGCTATGAAAATAGAACCTGCCAAACACCAAAGTAAATATGGGGATGAGTTTGAATTAACTATCCTAGAAATTGGGATAGGAGAACCAATTGGTTAGGAGACCCATAGGGATAGAAAATCTATGTGAGTGTTTTTTGAGACAACATTTCAAGAAGATGAACAATTTGTTATTACTTTGGAATATGCCCACATTCAGGGGGAGGAATGGGAATTTAGTTATTTTAATTTTTTGGATATAAATTACCTGATACATCCTTTACACTTGAAGCTAAATTTTCACCTATACAAGATTATTATCCAGAATATGATCCAGAAGTTGAGGGAGGTCTCATAACACATTTGGACAGAAATAAATTTCATAATGATATGACTATCATTTATGATCTGTCTTTGGAAGAATTATAGTGAGTCCTTCAAGCATTGTAATCTCATAATGGTCTTGTGGCTAAAATGGTGCTCATGATATGGTTGAAGTTTAGTAGATTTTATTCAGAAACAATGCATAATATTATGACATTCCAGAAAACAACATACCTATTTTATCATCTCGTTATCCTGATTTCAAAAACCTAGTTATAAAATAATATTTCACAACCATTGAGTCAAAAATAAGCGGCATATTTGATTCCAAATTGAAATCATATTTCTATATCTGTAGTGGATATGTTGAATTCAAATTAAGAAGTGAAACCCAAGTTATAGTAGCCTAAATCCTACAAACGGGGAATAAGATATTGATATTAAGCAATAGAGGATTGATGATTTTGGATCTTCTATAGAAAAACAACTAAAAATGATACTGGCACCCTAGTAGAAGTTGCACCTAAGTTAGAAAGTTTGAAAATTGATGTAAAATATTAAAATTCAGAGAATTTAAAAAAAATTATGCTTTAAGTGAGTTTTTAAGGTGCTTTTAAAATAGAAAATTAGATTTTGGTGGGGAAAATAGCTTCTAAACATTAGAAAGTAGTGGTTAGGAATCTCAATGATGTATCTGGAGTAATTTTCAAACACTTTTATGATTGGGAATGAAAAATGGAATCTCAATATAAGAATATTGAGAAGTAACTTGTGATATTACTGATATAAGAATGAGGTTATATAAATAATATAATTACATAGTATTATATATGCCTTAATAAGAACCTAATAATTCCTCCTCTTACTTATAAGTCCAAGGAGAAAGTGTAGAAAATTTAAGAATCATCTACGACCATTATGTAAATAATCAAATATTGTATTGAGATAGAAAGAGATTTTTATATTTAATGGCCCATCTAAATAAAAAATTTCATATCCCATGGGCATGTAAGAAGACAACATTTGAATAGAATCTGATATAAATTCACCACAAAGTCAATATTTTATAGGTATAAGCCTCCTACGATAACAATGAGGCACAAAACATAAAAAAACTTCAACAAAAAGGGGAAATTATTTTCGATAAGGGATTACATAAAAAACCATATAGCCTAGCCATCAAGCTTGCTAAATCTCTTTGAATCATGATTTCTAAGGCTTCTAATCTATCCCAATATTAATTAGATCAATCAACCCACACTCAACTATCACCATCCACAATCAACCATTTTCATTCACAAACTAACACATGATGGTCAAATATAAATTATGAAACTCTATATCCATAGAGTGAAAGAATCACATCACTAAAATCCAGATAATATTTACATAGTGACTTATTTGGGGGGGTTTATAAGAACCAATCTTGAATTATCATTTAAAGAAACATTATGAATAGTAACCCATATTGCTGCAGTGCCTGCACAGTATATCCACAATGATACTGTGCCACAACCACCCAAAACTATGCTTCTGAAATATCGATGGTAATATGTTTTTTAAGCCACAATACCACTTTCACATGCATCTATGGTGTGTATTCATTGCTACAGAATCATGTCAGTGTTGTTAGTAAACTTTGATGCAATATGTGGGACTTACAACCAAGTGTGCCATATAGGACGCCGATATTTTCCTCATCATTATTCAAGGATCGTACTACACTGGTCCAACATCTATAATTATATTAAACATATTCAAATGAAGGTGATTGGGTAATTTTCCATGTTATTAAATATTGAATAATAATTTCTTAAAACATGTTGTATGCTACTATACATGATAGACATATTTTAAAAAATTCATTAATAGCTAATAATTTGTGTGGACAATCACCTATGACTCATGTTTATTGTATCATCATAGAAAATGATATACACTAATCATTATATTATCCACAATAATAATGTATGACATCTTACATTTTGATCCATTTATGACTTGTTGAAATTTTTTGTATTTTAATAATATGAAATTTTCATATTATATTTGTACTGTCATAAATGTACGTGAATATTATATTATGATATGTTCTTGATTATCACATTTTAAATATTTATGAGATATTTAATTAATAAATATGAACTATTTTGTGTTTAGCTACTGTCATATATGGCATCATATATGTTAGTACATAGGGCCCCCAACAAGAATCCATGTAGCTTTAGACAATACTAAAATAATTTTGGAGATAAAATTTAGGTTTTAAAGTGAATATATTGTAATAAATGTTTTTGAATGAAAATCCCAAAACTCATAATGAGTTGGGGTGATTAATGTACAAATAAATAAAGGAGTACAATAGGTTACCCACATCGATGTGGGATACAAATAATAAAACACATATAATACTTTTAACACTCCCCTTCATGCTGGGACATATTTATTTATCTTCCCCATCACGTTACACCAAAATTTTACATGTTGTCCAAAAACCCCTTTTGTGAAAACACATGAAAGTGAATCAGAGGTGTGAAAATGAAAAAAGGTGATCTTCTTTTAAATTTTTTTCAAACGAAATTAAAATCAACTTCAAAAATCTTGGTACGCTCAGGAAAGAATGGATTTGTGGAAATCATGATAGCAACTTGATTGTAACACCAGATATGGTATGGTTTCTTGAAAGTATAACTGATATCCAATATAATTGTTTCTACCCAAATAATATCTGCAGTCACATATGTCATTGCACGATACTCCAACTCTAAACAAGATTGGGAGACAACTATCTACTTATTACTTCTCCATGAAGTCAAATTTCCTCAAAAAAATACTACAAACCAGATTTAGTTCTTTTATTAGAGAGACATCCAACACAATCTACATCGAAAAATGCCCTAATGTCTATATTCCCATGATTAGAATACAAAATACCTAATCCTAGTTACTTTATCACATATCAGAAAATGCAATTAATAACCTTACACTATGTCTTTGTTGAAGATTCCATAAACTACATCACTTTGTTATCTGCACAAGAAATATTGGGTTGGGACATTGTAAAGTATTTGGGCATTGCAACAAGTCATCTATATATGTTGGGTCATGAAAATATCTCACTGTCAGTATGAAGTGACCATTCTCTAGGTTCAAGGGGTGATTCAAATGAGTCATCTGGATTCATTCCAATCTTATGTAATAGATGATGAACATAATTTCTCTTATATAGAAAATTTCCATTGTTTCATCAGGTGACCTCAATTCCCAAGAAATATCATAGTGGAATCAAATCTTATGTTTAAATGTTTTGATAAAGAAAATGTTTAAGTCGATCAATTCTAGCAGTATCACTACAAGTAATAATAATTTCATCCATATAGACCACCAAAAGGATACTTCCTACTACATATTGATGATAGAAAATAGAAGAATCCTTTTTGCTGTGGAATACACCAAATCAAAGCATGATGGTGCAATAATTTCTAAACCAAGAACATGGTGACTTCTTAAGTCCATACAACGATTGATAAAGGTGAAACCCCATGGGGGACTCCACCTGAGCAACAAACCTAGGTGGTAACTCCATATAAACTTCTCCATTATGAAAACAATGAAGAATTTTTTTTAACATCCAACTAATGTATAGGGGAGTTATATGAGAATGAATGAGAGATGATAAGGTAAATCGAGGAATTATTTTACACTAGAGACAATATGTCAAAATAACCAACTTCATAGGTCTACACATAACTGTTGGAAACCAGGAGATCCATGAGATGATTAAGGAATCCATCAGTGGTGATGAATAGTGTATAGATCCATTTGAAACTAAATAAATTATTATTCGATTGTAGAAGAAGATGAACCCATATGTGTGTGTGGCATTCAGAGCCTGGAGTTTACCCTACATAGTCTGTAACTAGTCGGGATGAGAAATTTCATCAATAATAATTCTTGGTTTGGAGTGAGTATAAAGTGTCTCTACAACTTTTTAGGTATCCTCGGATAATACCTGATAAGAATGAAATGAGCTTGAGCCATTATAAAGAACAATTGGCAACTCCAGTGATGGATGAGTAGGAGTAGGTGAATTGTCTAGTGTGGTAGCAACATCAGGTGTCGGGGTGGTGGGAGTGATTGATATATGAGTATATATCTAGAAAAATAGGGATCCAACATCACTCAAAATACATATGGGTGTTGGTGTATTGAGATAATATGGTAAAATGAATTCTAAAACAAGAACAATAGATGGTGGTGGGAACTCAGGAAAAAAATAGCTGATTATTCGACAAAAGAATCATTGACTAAGATAGCATAATGATGAAAATATAGACAGAAGCATCGACATATGTCTTGGGTGTGAGAATAGCCAAAAAATATTCACTTGAGAGTGTGTGCATCAAATGTGGTAACATAGGGGAGAATATCCCAAACACATCGTACAAATCAAAAAATGGGGAGAGGTGGAGAATGAAGTGATGTTGTTGGTAATAATGAATGGAATAGTTTACCCTTGAAGAATAGAATATAGAAGTTTGTTGATAAGATTGGTGGTAGTAAGAATAGAATCTCCCCAAAAAAGGTTGGAATTTTCTTCTGAAATAAAAGTGCATGAGAAACTTATACATATGATAGTTCATTCATTTTGTAACACCATTTTGTTGAGATTTATCAAGATATTATGTTTGAAATATTATTCCATGATCATCAAGAAAATACTGAAAAGGTATCGATAAATATTCATGACCTTTTTCAAAATATAAACAATGAATTTTATTAGAAAATGGGTTGTTAATTATTGATAATATAAGTGAAACACGGTAAAAATTTTGAATTATTATTCAACAAATAGACCCAAGTCATTTTTTAAAAATCATCGATAAATGTAACAAAATATGAATAGCCCAATTTATATTGACTAGGAATGGGTCCCCAGATATCCAAATGGACTAAATTAAAAGGAGTGGATTTATGTGGGGTTTCTTGAGGAACATAGGAGACCTGATGATGCTTTGAATAATGACATGACGCTTAGTTGAATGGAAGATGAATATGTAACCTTGGAAGAATATTTTTAAGAATTAAGGAATGTAGATGACTAAAGTGATAGTGAAGTTGTAGGGTATGAGTAGAAGTGGCGGGATATGTGAGAACTGCGGCTGAGTTAATAATATACAAACCACCCTGAAGACATAAACTTCAAAGCACCTGAGTCATCAGCTGCACAAGAGATATAACTGAAATGGGTGAAGATATGTCCTGACACTGTAGATTATATGTAATATTACTAATTGATAGTAATTTAAAGGAAAAGTTTGAACAATAGTAATATGGGATATTGTCAAGACAAACACAATTTAAAAACACCCATAACCAAAAAAATTCACGATCTGACCATAGAACATAATAATATTACCGTATTTTGAGTCCAATTTGTAGGCTCGAAGAATATATGCATCCCTAATGACGTGCTCTAAAGCACCAAAGTCAAGAACCCATGAGGAAGAACATTGCGATATACATGCTGCTAGAGTATCTCCATGGGCTATAGTGCATGTGATGATGCCATAGATTGTGATGAAATACATGATAACAAGGCGTTGATGGTGTGCTGTTGGTATAAAACTAGTGATGAAACTAAACAACCTTAACATCAAATAATCAATTAGGTTGTTTAATAAATATTCACATGGATAGTGGCAGGGTGTTGTTGTGAATTTTGGGGTGCAGTGTATTCACACTGTGAGAGGCGACACACAAGAGACAATGGTGCTAGAGATCCATCACACTAGAGGTATTTTCATTGGTAGGGGCGACAAATAGAAGTGTCTCATAGAATACCATTGCACATAAGAGAATTTTTCACACACAGGGGGGGACATCGTGCATAGAGGAGAGATGAAAGGGAGGTGTGGAGTAGGTAGGGGTCACACAATGGGGGTGTGGGAGGTCCTCATGATGGGATCATCTGTCAGGGAGGAGTTTTGTGCATGTCGACCATTTAGAAAGGGGGATATCATGCACAGATGAGCCATCACACAGGGTGGGAAACACACAAGAGGAACTCACGATGGGGATTTTCTAATATGGAGGAGAGTTTCACAAGGTTTCATCCATCGGGAATGGGCGTAGTGGTGTAGGGATCTTCTTCGGGGCTGGGGTGCAAGGGAATATGGATACTCGCAATTGACAGAGGAGGGGCTCGAAGTTATCGCCGCATAGGGCGTAGGGAAGAAGGGAGGGTGGGTTTAATCCCCATGTAATGGAGGGAGGGGATAATCCCTATTTGATACCATGTTGGGATGGAAATCTCATACCTCATAATTAGGTGGGGTGATTAATTTATAGATACAAAAATGAGTACAATAGGTTACCCACACCGATGTGAGATAAAAATATTAAAAAACATCAAATACTCTTTAAAAAATTCAATCATACATTAATAAATGATTTTTTCATATTTTTATTTCTTAATTATTTATAGATTGTGTTTAATTATTGATTTGTTCATATTTATATCTGGTTGATTATTGAATGCTAAGCCAAAATTTTCATATCATTCATTTAAATTATGGAATGCTAGATGTTGCATTTTAATTATGTAATTAAATCAAAATTAGTGATTTGGATAGTGATAATTACATATTAAAGATTGTTTTTACTTTTTTAATATTCCTACATCTTTGGATTTAAAGTAATCAATTAAAACATCCTGACTGCTAAGTATGGTTAGTAGTGTTCCGTGTTAGATTTTCAATGGCCTAAGTTATTTGGATTTATCTATAATGTTGTAAGTTTTATAGAATCATCATAAAACATAATGAAGCGTAGGATTTATGTTTTCTAGTATCTTAATCAGTTATATGAAATGATTTTTTTGAAATATTATCACATGTATTGTTTGCCTGTGTTGCCTGATATTACAATTAAATCATTTTACTGTGTGTAAAAATAATTAATTATAAAATGGATTTATATTTAATGTCTATTAATTTGGTTGAATGTCTATACGATTCATAAATGTATGAATATAATCATTAATTCATATATATATTATGTGAGATTCCATAAGATACGTATTTAAGATAGATGATGGGATCAACTAAATTCACTGTGAAATAACAAAGTGTTAGATTCATCCTCATAATCATACTTCTTTAGATATCAATCAACCAAATGAATTTTTCATGCCTCAATTAAACACTCATGATTTATCTTATGTATTTCTATGTTAAGAATATAGGAATTAAAGTTTGTATTAATGGAGGAAGGGAGGAATTATAGGATAAAAATTAGAGAAATATAAAATTACAAATCCCCCCACCCCCCTTCAGGGAACTTCGTGAACGAGATTTCAGTTGAGCCTCCTCTCTTAATAGAAATGGATATCCCTCCAACCTCTCCCTGTGTAACACTTTTAAATGGATTCATCTACCCACTTCTCCAGCTCACGTGTCTGAAGATAAAGGGTATACTCCCACATTCTCCCAGCTGATGTGGTCCCACTAACAGAATCCTATGAATTGGTTATTATTTTTCTCCATGTCCTAGTGGTCTAACAACCAGCCCCTTCCAATTGGATAGCTTTTCCCTTCATTAATTAAACATTCAATTTTCTTGGAAGGTCAAATATCCTAACACTATTCACCCCTTGAGAATATGACTTTTCCTAAATATTAAAGGTGGGAAACTGATTTTGGTGGCTAAACTCATCCTCCCATGTGGAATTTTCTACTATGTAGTTGTGCCACTAAATCAAATACGGAAGATGATAGGCATCATCCAGCTACTAGAAACGCAGAGGCAACACCCTGTGGGGTTCTGGGTGGGTGGTGTCATTACTATACAGATCTGTAAGAAGAGATATAGGTGTGTTATGGTGTCCAATGACCTATTTGAGGTGGTAAATAAGAAATACTGGATGAATTCTTGATGTCGGTAGTAATTCCAACCGGTAAGTGACTAGTACAACCCATCGGGTGATGGGGAA
This sequence comes from Viscum album, assembly GCA_963277665.1. Taxonomy (NCBI): domain Eukaryota; kingdom Viridiplantae; phylum Streptophyta; class Magnoliopsida; order Santalales; family Viscaceae; genus Viscum; species Viscum album. The sequence goes on from OY728155.1 coordinate 879,238,814, forward strand.
CATGCCAAAATAGTGCGGTTATATCTTCAGAGTGATACACTGAGAAAGGGACTATATATTGTGTGGTAAAAGCTTGACATAGATAGGGGTATCAATGAAAAAAAACTATGCGCCAGTGGGAGATTTCCTTGTGTCACATAATATCTTAGGCATGCTTGAGGTGGGGCTTGAGCTGGCTTAAAATCCCATCCCGATCTACTAAAGTGGTATGGATGGATGCGACATGAATTTCAGAGGGTAAATAATTAAGAACCATAGGGGGATTGCCATCATATACAATTTTAAAAGTATTTTTCTAAATTGTTGAATTCCAAGTACTGTTATAAGATAATTAAGTCCAAGGTAACCAGAAAGGCAAGTGCCTTAGTTGTTCAATGAAAAAGCAATTGAGGTAAGTCTTGAGACACTAATTAATGACCTAGGTTTGAACAGTTGTTTGGGGATGGAATTAAAAGTTTAAAAATAGTGTAGTACCACGTAAGTTGAACATCTCATTCACTAAATAGATAAGGAAAATAAAATCTCTATCACTAAAAATGGATGAAGGAAATCCATGGTGGCGAACGGCCTAGTGGAAAAATATATTAACAACATTGGCAGTCGTAAGTGGGTGTTTTAATAAGAGAAAATGAGTATGCATGGATATCCAATCAACAAAAATATAACATCAAAACCACATATTTTAGGGAGTTCTCTATAGAAATATATTGATAGGTCATCCCATATGAGTTCTAGAATATCCAATGGCTGAAGTAGCGTAACTGGTGATATGGTAGAATACTTGTTCTTATGGGGAATAGTGAAATCATAGATGTATTTCTAAATAGTGGTTTTCATCCCCTAGCAATAAATAATATATTCAAAGAATTTGTAAGTATAGTAAAATATAGAATAGACACATTGGGGTGATGAATGATATTTATCCAAGAACATAGTGATCCATGGGTAGAGGATTACAAAATAAGTCATCCTTTATAGTATAGGATTCCTTGAGTGAGAGTGAAACCTAGAGAAGAAAAGCTTCCAGCTTGGTGGGCATTGAAAATTTTCTATAGGTTGGGGTCAGTATAGACCCCCTATAAAATAGTCAAAACATCCAACTAGTGGGGGAAGACTAAATGAGGGTTAGAGAGGGAGATTCATGGAAGTATGATAAAGCATCATCTGCATAATTATGATTCCCTAGTTTGTATTTGATATCAAAGTGGTAGACCAATAATGTTGTGAGTAAATATTACTGATAATTTGTGTTAATATGTTGTTGGAGAAAAAAAATTATAACTCATTTGATCCAAATAAACCTCAATGGACAGACCAATAGATAGGGGATCCAGTGTTGAATGGTCTAAACCAAAGCAATGAGTTATTTTTTATAAGTTGACTTCCTAAGTTTTTATGGGGATAATTATTTTCTGAATAAAGTGATGGGACATGAATGCTTCATGATAATGGATCCAATTCCCTAGCCAGATTCATCGCATTGAAGCTCAAATGGGGCAGAAAAATTAGGTTGAGTGAGAACACGTGCCTGATTCATTAGTTGTTAAAGGGTGCTGAAGGCTAATTGAGAAAAAACATCCTAGAAGAACACATCCTTAGTTAGGGTTGTCAGTGGTTGAGCGATGGATCCATATACATTGAAAAATGATTATAATAGATGGTGAGGCCAAGAAAACCCCACAACATATGGACTGTTTTAGGGTGTAGCCAATCAGAAATGGCCTAAATTTTGAATGGGTCCATGGAGAAACCTTATTCTAGAAATGAACTACCCAAATTACTCAATTTTTTACTTGGTGAAGTTACATTTCTAGCAGTTTTCCAAGAAATGATGATCTAGGAGGACCTAGAGGATAGTGGTAAGGTGGGTATGATGGTGCTTCTATTTAGCATTGGGAACTAAAATATCACTAAAAATTTAGCACAAATTTATGATGTAGGGACTTAAAAAAAGATTCATGGTGTCCTAAAATGTTTATGGAGAATTAGTAAGGGAAAAAGGAATGATCAAATATACATAATGACCGTAATGGGTGTGGTATGACTTTTTTTTATGTTAGCCTCCCACATCCTAATTTGATGATATCCCAGTTTAAGATATAACTTGGGGAAATAAGTGGAACCATGAAGTTCATAAAATAGTGCTTCACCATAAGAATTATAATTTCTTTTAGTATAATAGAATTGTTGAGAAAATGTAAGTCGATTCACATACACCAAGAATTATATTTATTTTTAACTAACAAAATGGGATAGAAATAGGTGCTGAAACTAGGGAGAAAAAAACACATCCGTAAAAGATATTGTACCTTCTGTTCTATCTCATTTTCCTGTAAGTGAAGATAATAGTAAGGATGCACCCCAATGGGTCCCTGGTTGAGATATAAATGGATATAATGATCCCATGGACATGTTGGTGGGAGATCGCTTAGGATCTGGAATAAGTGATTAATCCAAGACAATAAGAATTGAATACCAGAGCATAGGGGTTCTACCAACATAGGAGGAGAAGTACCATGTTGGCCCATGAGTAGGAGATGGAAATTTCATGTTTATATGGTGAATTTGGAAAATTACTATAAAGATAGGGTGGGTGTGCTATGTAGAGTTGTACCCTAGACAAGATAAGACTAGCATAGTATAGAAAATTGCATGCACATGGATCTCCAATTGGTATGAACATCCCCTAAGGTTCATATCCAAGAAATACATATGATCATGTCAAGGGTTCTTATGACCTGAACATGTATAGAGATGGTACATTTATATGGAACAATAAATAGATGTACCTATGATAATGTCCCCAATAACCATCATTGATGGTCATCCCCCAATTTGATACGGAGTTTGTGGCCATGATGGACATCCAAGGTCAGAAGAAGAGTCATGTTGTGTGAAATGACGTTATGGGTGGATCCACTATCGATTAAAAACAAGATAAGAAAATCCCCCAAAGAGACCTCAATTATCATGTTGGAAAACACCATGGTGAACTCTGTAATAGGGCAATAATTATAATCATGGGGGAATCCAATCACATGGTATTCGGTGTCCTCCAACACAACTAGTGTGGGAATATCATCGAGAGGGAGGTACATATAATCCAAAATAGTTTCACCTTCACTAAGAATGAACATGAGAAGTTTAGGATCTTCACAATGGTGCATCAGATAGTATAGAAGACGACAATGAAAATAGAGTCCCTTATAACAAAGATCAACCCATTTGTTTTGTAGTTAAGTGGTGGGTTTTGTGACATAAGGAGGGATAGTTCCTCGAAATATCCAAATGAGGTCCAAAGACTCCATTAGTGGGGTGAGTAGAAACGTTCCCAATGGAGAGAGTAGTGAGAGGATCCAACAGTGGGGGTGACTATCAAAGATTGGGATCATGAGTAGTATTTGACACGCAGTGGTCCCCTACTTTATTATAAGATGTGTAACCCTGGAAAAGAGGCAATTCAATGTTTCGGGTGAGGAAAATTTATAGAAGCCACATTTTGAGGTCATGAATCCATACCCCAAATCGGATGTATTACTGTATGTGATGTAGAAAATACCACAGATACTGATGTTTGGGATGTTGGGGTAAGAAGGAGAGAAAATATTCAAATTGTTCAATGAATTCTTGGATTGTTCCTTATTAATTAAGTGAAGACAATTCATCATATGAGTTCTGAATCTTGAGACCACTAAATCATTCTATGAGTTCAATTTTAAATAAAGGATAAGATAAATCTTTGTATACCTCGGTGAGGATGGTGATCCAATGTATGGAGACACTTTACATACTGATTTTCACCAGCTGGAGCGACATTTTCAATGATGTTTGATGAACATGGAAGTATAATTATGCTCGGGTAAGTCAACTTTAAGGATCATTACCATACAAAATAGGGAACTTTGACCGATGGGAAACAAACAAAGGATCGGGTATCTATAAGGTTACAATGGATATGGGAGAAGGACAAAGGGCCAATAGGTGGGGTGAGATGTGTTTACTGTTACCTTAATATTAGGAAATTCATGGAGTTCAAGTCATATCCTCCTGAGGATGTCTTCCATATGATGAAGCATGAGTTTGTATAACTTTATTTTCTTGATTCATTTCTAATCCAAGTGGTTTTGGCCAATACAAAGACCATGAACACCTTGTCGAAGGCTTTTGATAGCGGATATGAGACTAGATAATTTGTTCTTGACAATATCCAAGTATTGATCAAGGCCATCCATTCAGGATTGTGTGTAGGGTTCCATTGACTTCCTGGGAGAGGAAAAAAATGGAGGAGAAAGTGGAAGGTCGGACCAACTGTTAAGATAGAGGTCCTGAATTGGGTATTAATGGAGAAATGCAAGAATTAAAAGTTAAAAAGTGAGGTAAAAAATAAAAATTAATTATCCCCCCTTTCGGGAACATCCTTCTCAAACTTTCATCCAACTCTCCTCTCTTAATAGAAATAGATACCCCTACAACCATCCCCCATGCCCCCCTTTCATAATGGTTCATCAACCCACTTTTCTAGACCGCATGGATTAATAGAAGTTGTATGTTCCCATTTTCTCCCAGACCAGGTGGTCCCACTACCTAAATCATTTGAACTATTTATTTTGTTTCTCCCTGCACCAGTGGCCTAACGACCATCACCTTCCAATTGGACAACATTACCCTTCCTGGAATAAAATTTCCATTTTTAAGAAGGTCATGGATCCTAACAGTCTAATATGTTAATAGTTATTTTATTATGAGAGACATACTTCACTTGGATATGTGACCCTAGTAGAATTAAATTCCTCGAGAAATGGACTAAGGATGATACATCAAATGAAATCGTGAAAGGTATCATCCACATGACATTAAAACACCAAGGTCCAAAATTGTGAAAGATCACCCCCTAAGAGAGTGTGAATTAGGGTGGATACAAATTATAAATTACATTCCTTAATTTACTATTTATTGTATCTATTCCATCTATTAAAATGATCAATAATAATATTTTATGCTTCAATATAAATTTAACAGCAATTAGAAAGTAAAACATGACACTGGTTGATTTACTTGGTTCACATTTCAATACGAGTAGTATAATAAAATGTGCAAATTTGATAAATCATTATTAAACATAATCACTCACTGACTATTGTAGATTAAAAGATTAGATATTTGACTACATTTTTCTTGTGTATGATATAGTTCTCATTATACAATCCAATGATATTATCAATTTAACGTAAAATCAGTGGGCAAGACATTAGAACCAAAATTTCTCCTTCTTATTAGAGATAAGATAGAATATAGACATTCATTTTACCAAAAGATTGTCTAGAATTTATATAGATGTGAGATTGGGGGAGAACATTATTTTAATAGTTTATTTATATTTAGATACATTTCTATAATGTGTTTGAGGTATTAATGTAGATGCCTCTTATAAGATTCTAGCATTATGGATAAAATAGAGAATAATATCTAGAGTTCTTTCTGGTAATAAAATTTCATTGAAATTGTAAGGTATATTTTATAGAAATATTATTAGAAAAACTATTCTATATGGTTGGGATTTTTTTTCCATGAAAGGACATATTGAACAAAAAACTAAAGGTAGTAGAAATGAAAATGTTACTAAGTGGAGGTACTAAGATGGATAAGATTAGATATTAATGTGCTAAAGATAAAATTGAAGTTACTCCAATTGATGAGAAGATGACTGAGACTACATTAATATAGTTTAAACATGTTATAAGAAGACCCAGGGATACCCCTATTATAATATATATATTTATGAAAAATTCACTTATTAAAAGAAGTGGAGGTAAACCTAAAAGGACTCTTAAACAAATCATTCAAGATGACACTGTTATAAATGATTTAAATAAAAATAATGTCTTTAACAGAACTAATTGTTGGTGATTGATCATTATGTCCAATCACATTAAATTTGATATAAGGCTTGGTTGTTTTGTTTGACTATCGATTCTAGTAGACGCTGCCTCTTTCTAACCGCCACTCATTTCAAGGAAGACTTCTCTACCATCCACTTCACCTTTTCTTATTTGTATCTCCAAATCATTTATATTTATTCCATTGTTCGTTGAATGATGTGATCTAGTTTTAAGAATCACTATTTCCAGGCAGTTTCCCATGAATTTATTTATGGAACCAGAAACTCCCAACAGTTCGTTATCCAAAGGGGACCTACATTCCAAATGCATTAATTAATTATGTTTGAGCATTACGGTACTTAATAACAAGCATTTATTGAAAGGATGGGAGGTCGGACTCATCATACCCTTTTGGGGGGAATTATTGTCTACTACGGGACTCTATTTGTAAATTTATGATATTTTCCTGAATCCTTTTTAATTGACCAAGTATATCATAAGTATCCCGTGGAATTTATAATCACTTATTAACATGTGTAAAATTTAAAATCGTTAGTATGCATTCAACGATCTTAATCAATGGAAATATCTGTATGTACTTGAAGTTTTCCATCAAAGGTATCCTCTAATATACAGATTAATGATTCTTTTAATCATTGTTAAGATGATACAGGTTTTTTAGCCACTTAGTGGGCTACTCTAGAATTTATTATCATCCAGGGAGATGGAGGTTTGTTTTGATCTTGGGATCATGCCTGTAAAATGGGATACCTACGTATCCTTGTGAAAGGAATCAGAAAACTCGTAGTTCGGTGTTGCTTAATAGGCACATCATACCTTTCAAGGTCATGTGATAAGGACCTCTAATAGAAAGGTCCTTAGTCAAATCTTAGTGTGGGACTTATGCTGAAGCAGCCTAAAGAACATTGGAAAGGATATATGTTTTCTAGTAGGATCAGACCCCATTGGGAATATGGCCCAAGGAGAACTGGGTTGATTTTAAGTGTGGGATTTGAACCTCAAGGAGGCTTCCTACATATCCCATATAAATGGTAATCAAATACCACATAGTTTGATAAATATCATAGGAGAGTATAGTCCATTGAGAGAGATGATTTTGGTATTACTTACTAAAAATGATCCCTTGATGATTTGAGGATTGAATTTGGGGATTTCTTCCTATGTAGGATGCCCAAATTCGGGGAATTAAGGTTGGATTCTTAAGTAGGATATCTAGTGAGCTCGGGCCCTAAAATAGCATCTTACGTATCATAGTTTGAATAGTAATCAGTGTTCTCGTATTTCCTTCCAGTGAGTGTTTGGGTACATGTTGTAACCATCACGTATATTTAAGCACACGTGAGTCATGAATGGTTTGAGAAACAACAGGATGTGAAAGATTCAAAAATGATACTTCATACTTTTCCACCTCCACCAATGGAAGAGGGTGTGTCGGTCGTGGAAGAGGACAAGGTGACAAGACTTCCCTCTATTCTATTTACATTGGACAAGGGTCCAATGTAAGGAGGAAGGGATGAAAGTTAGGGGATTATCCCATTATGGCTACCCTTAAATTGATCCTGGTAATAAAGGGAGACTTCTCCTTTCCTTGTGCGGGAAAGAAAGTGTGAAGTATATCTTCCCTATCAAAGACCAGAGGTTCCTGGTCACCAATTTGTAAAAAGAGAGGCTAGGACCAAACCCTCCTCCAAACTGGGAACTTCCCAACACTATTTTTTGGAGAAAGATCCATGTGTTTGCGGATATACAAACCCACAAACATCCCATGAACCATAACCCATTGTGAAAAGAATGTGGGAAACCTCTGACTACGGATATACAAACCCAAAAATGAGACTCGCTAAAGTTCCTTTCCCAATGTTTTGATAAGACATGAGTTTTCGAAGGAGTATTCAACGTAGTCCCTTTCAGATAAGGGGACCATGGAAGGGGATACCCACCATGAATTGATTTTAAAAAAGGGTACTTGAGTTGGTCGTGTATGTCCCTCGCACAGTTATACCGTGTAGGTTATGGCATGGAGGTATGGTGTGTGGGAATGGCGCGAAGGTATAGTCCATGGGTATGGCATGCAGGTATGGCACGCAGGTATGGCAGGCAGGTATGGCGCGCAGGTATGTCGCACAGGTATGGTGCACAGGTATGGCACGCAAGTATACCACGAATGTATAAATGATGACTGAAGAATGTTAAGACCTTCAAAACATGCTTATCATGTTTAATTATCTCTTCTCTCGTCGTTCAGAGAGCTACTAGGGACAATTTGAGGGATCTAGGTGAAAGAGCTATGCAATGGGAGCTTCAGATAGTTTTTCAATTTTTCAGCCCTCAAATAGGGAGCCTAAGGGCTCTATTTATAGTCATAGATGGGGCTTGGTCGAAGAGATGTTGTACACACAGGTCCTTCACCTAGCTCCTCTACAGAGGAGCTCTACGTAGGTGCCTAAAACTTCTTCTGGCATGTAGATATTTTGTGTAGGTCAGCCGCATAGGTCGTCCGTGTAGGTTGGTCATGTAGATCCGTGAAGTTACTCTATCTCAATGGTCTTTGGGAGTATTGTTGATTTTCCATTGTACTCTTTGAATCTTGCTTTGGGATTTGAAATTTCTAATGTTTGTCTTCATAATATTTTTTGTTACTATGTCATATAGTGTCAACAAAATCCAAACTTCAGGATTGGATCCAAAATATCCAGAGAGGGTCGAGTCCTGAGGTGAAAAGTTTGGAAAAAAAGATTATGGATGTATTACTGAAGAGCGCAGGTTATCCGCATTGGTGCATTACGAAGGTATGACGTGGAGCGATTTCACGCAGTACTGACATGTAGGTCTTCATTAGCCTATAAATATGTCTCAAAATTCTCAATTTCTTCACATGTGGTTCCTAAGAAAAATTTATTTGTGTGTCTCTTATTGCGTAGATCATTTTCTCATCTTCATCGCGTTGTCCTCTTATGTAATTTTATTGAAATTTCTTCAATGTAAAATTAATTACGCTATGGAGCTACACCAAAGGACTTCACCGATGGGGTTGCACTAGGATCCTTGGTGAAGGAACACTGCGAAAAACCTCATCAAAGGACCAATTCGATAGGCCTCATCGATGGACCTACACGAAAAGTGTCCTTTGCCAAATTGTTTGATTCCCGCTTTAAAATTCAGACTTGGATGTTTGGTAATTACATTGCTATAAAAAATGACTCATTTGATGACCCATACTGAAGGAGATAAGGCTCACCAAAATGAAATGATTATGATCATTGGACCAGATTAATATGACGTTATTGAAAGTACTCTTCCGGGGTTGGGGAAAGTTTTAGTTCCATACCGGTGTGATTATCCACAAATTCTATACTTACCCTTGTACGGGCATGGGCTTTTGCAAGATTCCCATGTTCCATCTATTTAGAAGTACATTCCAAATAATTTATTTCTTCAATACTATAACTATAACTGCATGAATATTAGTGCAAGGGGGGCTCCAATACAAAAAAGAATTGTCCATGTTGGTTTCATTCTTCATCACAGTGGTTGCACTCCTGATATGAAGGATCGCGTTATAGAGATAAGACTACATTGTTATGATTCCACTTTTTTGGATTCTCAAATAGATCAATATAATGGTTGGAAAGGATAATGGGACCTTCGTTCTATAGGGGGAGTAAAACCCGAGTGGATGTGAACATTTTGGACTTTTCAGACTTGTGAAGAATTCAGAAAAGAGTTATCATACGTTCATATCAACGAAGTTGTCTGGATGGGGAAAACATATGTTTATAAAAATGAATTAATTCCTAAATCTCTGAGATGATGGAGTCCACAAACTAATTCCTTTTATTCTAGGCACAGTGAATTTGGTATTAGTCTCTGGGATATTTACCAAATAGCAAGAATTCCCATTCTTGGGGAAATGTATAATGATTTCATTCGGCCAACTACAAAATGGGGTGATGCTTCTAGAACACCACTGCTGGCTCATGAATTATATAATATACAGAATAATTAACCTAAAGAAAATAAATATATCCATGCAAGAGTATGGATGTAAGCCCTCTTAGAACTAACAACAGAGGAATGTCCAACCTATAGACATCCTACTGTTTTCCCTTCTGTAGATAAATGAGGCAGTTCAGGAACATACTGGCCTACGCTAGAAAGAGGCAATTATAAGCACTTGGGATATAATGTCAAACCCGATATTGATGAAAAAGTACACTTAGTCGCCTTCCTTACTATGTGGCTAAGTGTTTATTTGATTCCAGTCTGTGAATCTAGAGGTGGTGTAAGATCAGGAACATTCATCATTGTGGCTAAATTGGTAGAAGGGAAGTATAATGGGTTACAAACCCCTATATTAGAAATAATTTACCATCTCCTACTACATTTATGCAATAGGAAGGATCCATTTTGGATTTTAGGGTGATTCCAAGTATTTTGGGGCTGGTTTGCATCACATTTTTCTTCATTATCAGTGTTGAATTCAGTTAGAGTTACCCATGGTCGATTCACCCCTTTTTTACAGAACTTTTTTGGAATTATTCCTCTGAACTTGAGACCTAATATGGTACTGAAGGTATAGAATGTCTCAGGAGAATTCAGATTCTTTTCTTTTGGTAACCCACCAGTTGGAACATTTATTGATGATGGAAAAGAAAAGAATTATGAGATGAGATCATATATGATGGCATTCAGGGATGGCGTATTGTCAACCAGGATTGATGGTGAAATTATTTTCGAGGACCACATCCCCTATAGATTTTCTCGTCAGTTCAGGTGTATTCAACAATCAAATACTTTTCCACCCACGTATTTAATACATGAAATACACCGAAGGGTAGCATGAAAATTATGGATTCTAACAGCTTTATGGGTATCCATATTGTCGATTACATTACCTCCATAAAATTCATCAATCAGGTTGGAAGCTGGGTATGCTAAAGCTTAGGTTTCTTCATATCCTCAAGGGGATTTGACAAAAGGAATATATAAAGTGGCGGATACAATGACTATTGCACGTGGAAATCATGGTAAGAAGTCCAAGTCTAGAGATGATACAGAATTTTTAGAGGTTTCAAATCCCTCAAAACGTATTCACAGGAGGTATACCAAGAAGACCAGGGCTAGTGAAGCAAAACCTCCAACACAAAGGTCATTCAGTCGCCACCATCAAATAGAGATTCCTATTCTATCTGTAGAACATTCTAAATAAAGGAGACCTGAAGAAGTTCCCTAATCTGTAAGTGGTGAATCTATTCAATAGTCAACCATACCAAGATTGAATTATGTGGGACCTTCATCCATTTATCATATGGAGAGTGCATCTCGTGATCTTAGGGATGCATGGGCATTTCTCCATCATGGAAATCAAATACCAGATATTGGTGACTTCAAGGAACCTTTTGATTGCAATTCGGAAAATAAATTAGTTGATGTAAAGAATTATGTTGTAGAGATTGAGGTTTTTATATATGAAACTGACGAAAAAATCCCATCCTCAAAACGAGTATCTAATATAATGGACTTAGGAGTCCATGAAGGGGTAATTATATACTCTAAAGTAGAGTGGGATATTTATGTTAATACTGAGAATGTATTTCAAATTTTCTTTTTTATGTACTGTTATTTTCCAATTATCATCATTAGTCATGACAAAAAATGTATTTGGGCAGCTTTAATTTAGAGAAGGATGCTCCGGACCAATTCTTGAATCAGCTAAGTATGGTCCTTCAGGCTCTCCTATTGACGTAGAAAATGTTCCTCCAGGGTTCCTAGAACTTTCTCTAGGAGCAAGAATCATGACTGGGGTAATGGAGACAGATAATCATCAACCATTACCTCAATATTCTCCTGCTAAGAGTAGTGTTTCAATCTCTCCCCAAGATTTTGACCAAAAAATGCAAGAGAGAAACGATATTTATTCGAATTTTTCACCAAAGGAGTAAGTATTTATATGATCCTTAGTGCATAAAACTTTCTTAATATATTCTGGTAACCACGTTTTATCCTCTTTTAGGATCAATGTCTCTCTCCTCTCTGAAGGGATTATGAGATGATTCTTCAAGACCCAAAAAAGAAGCCCCAGGGGAAACCCATGTTCATGCTGACAAATATGAAATTTTAGTTGATAAATCGTCAAAAGATTAAGCTATAGCATATCCTAGATCTGCTAAGAGGGAATAAAGACATGGTAAGATTAAATACATTCCATGGTTGCTTTTGTCAAAGGATCCTGAAATAGTCAACACTGATATTCATATTTCTTTAGAGGAAAGGAATAAAGATTCAGGGAAATCTAAGACAAATACTGATGTTGAACCAATCTTGTAAAGACCTAATTCGGTCGTACCAATTTAAGATCCACTAGAATAAAATGTCAGCGGAGCAATTTTGGGAATCAACCAACATTTTTTGGATACCATAAATGGTGAGGATGCTGCAACATTTCAGGTCGTATACACTAAAATGTTGGACACCCTTAATCCAAATATTGGTATTACATGTTCCATCAAGGATTTTGGGTATTTTCATGAGGAATTGTAAGGTATTAAGTCTTTATTATTTTATTTTCCATACATAATTTGTTCTTTAACTTGATTCTTTACATCAAAGTTTACCTTATGTAGCTTTATCTGCATAAAATGTTGCAAAGGATATTCAGGAACATGGTGTTCAACTTTATCCTTCCACTGAGGCCAGAGAAATACCTACAGAGGATCCATAATCCAAATATGTTCTAGAGTCTTCAAATTTCATAACTGAGCAAATTCAAGGAAATTCCCCTTCTCAAGAAACATCTGCTCAAAACACTGAGGTTGAGAATATGGGGAATGAATCCAATCAAGTAGCTAACTTATTATTGTGTAAATATAATCATATATTTGAATAATATTTTTTCCTCCATTTGAATCTAATAATGATCAAGATTTATCATTAAGATTTATCAGTTCCTAGATCAGATGGTGATGCATTTACTATCCAAAGTAAAGTAGAACAATGAAAATATTTAAGTGACTTGTTTCTAGAGTACATTTTACATCATGGTAGTGACTCAGATTCAGACATAGAGATGCAATGTGATCTTGGCATGGCACATAAGAAGACATGGCGGCATATCTGGAGCATAGTTGGTGAAAAGATGTTAAATGAATTGTTTTCCCATTTTTCAAAACTCCCAGCATTATTCAGCGTATTGGGATTTGGTGGATTTAATTTTCGGTCATTGTATGATTCCATGAATGATAATATCTGCCAACGGGAGCAAGATCATAAGCTGTGACAAGATTTTGATGAGGCTAAACAACTCATCAATATTGAGGGATTTCATGCTACATTAATTGAGGCGGAGGAAAATAATAACAGGAAATTGGTTGAAATTGGACAACAAATTAATGAAACCACGAAGGAGTGGTGATATCTTCAACAACAATTGGATGTTTTTTATAACAAGATTGTGCAGTTGAATCAGAAATTGGGACAAACCCAATTAGAGGGAATAACTGTCATTTCATCTTCTAAGGAATCACTTCATCAAGATGAGGAGCCTGTTGTTTTTCAACTATCTCAACTTTAACCAGAAGCTGATTGAGCTTATGAAGTGGTCCAAGAAATGAAAATTCATGTTGAGAGTTTATTCTAAAACATGATAGAGAGGCTCCATTTTGTGGAAATCTCGCTATTTTCATATGAATTAAATAAATTTTGTTTTCAATCATATAAATCTTCATTCCTTCTTTTCATGATTGTAATATGAATGGTAAATGATGATAATGATTCCATTATGTTAAAAAATCATTATTATAATAACAATAATGAAGTGCTAAAAATTTTATTATTAATATGAGGGACCTAATGAGAATAATTTGATCATTTCTAGGGATATATGGGTAACCCCACCAATTTTTTATCTTTTGACCAATTTTTTTTTATTGCACAATATTACCTAAATCATACAAAAAAATTTATGTTTACTATGTGCTTGGAGTCGACTTTTGTTCAGAGTGCTCTTCAAGGGTTCTCGATCTAATGAGTACCGAGCCTTTTGTTGTTTGGAGATTTAGAGTCATTCATGTTGGACTATAAACGGAAAATATTTAGGGTCGAATATCTTTTACCATAAATTTTGAATTAAATCCCAAACAAAATATTGTGGCTAGGAATTACTTTAATATTCTTTAAACATTTCCATGTTGAATCTTGGGCCATGATTTTTTTTGGATACCAAATATAATGCATGTATCAACATAATGGGTGTCTTTTCCTGGAATGAAATTACCATTATTTGACAAACCCATTGTGGGGGCTGTATTATACAGGGCCAACTGGGGAATATGCTGCATTGCCAAATAGTGGAATCTTTTGACTGATAGTCTTGTTATGTAGGAAAATTATGCAAGGCTGCCTAAGGGCACGTGCTGCAAAGTCAAGTAAAAGAATTCTTTAAAAATTTAACGTTTTTTTGTTGATATATAGGGGAAGTAAGATTTGGGTGACTGAAGACCACAATGGGTGGTTTTTCCAAGGAAATGAATTTTATGAATTAAAGAGCTTTTTATACTGACATATATTATGAATAAGAAAACCATTTCTATACAAATCTGGTGTATGAGAAATGGATAAAAAAATTATCAGAAAAGGGGATATTTCTAATATTGTACTGTACAGTTTTAAAAAATGCAGTAAGTACATTGGTACTATGAAGTTTTAAGTCATGTTGTGAGGACATTATGTGGCTTTAATTTAAGGTCTTTATCTCTGGCCGGAAGTATGAGAAAAATCTCCCAGTTTCATGATAATTTGTCTGAAAACATACAATCATATTCAAGCATGGAAGGGAAAACTATAAACTGTGATTTAGGAATTTATGGAACTGAGTAATGATATGGGAAAAGGGCTAAAATAATTAGAGGAAGCCTTTTCTATGAATTAAGTTACCATTACATGACAAACCCATTATTGGGACTGTATTATGCATGGCCAACTGGGGCATATGATGCATATCAAAATTGTGGCATCCTTTGACTGACAAGCCAGTTATGTAGGCAACTTATCTAAGGCTGCCTAAGGGCACATGCTGCATAGTCAGGAAAAAGAGCTCTCAGAAGTTGGACATTCTATTGCTAAAAGTCGAAGATTGTTTATGGAGATTTAGTTTTTTCGAATCATAGATTATGGTTTATGGAGAATGGTACCTGAATATAGAAAGGGTATTTCCAATCATGATATCCAAAGAATTTTAGGAATATGAATTCTACGAAGGTCTGACCCTAACATAGATGATATGGTTTCTGTAGTTTTAGGACATACAACTGGGCCCAGAAATAGAAACAATATAAAACATGTGGCCAAGTGATTTCAAGGTTATTCCCTAGTGCATCGAACACATGGTGAAGGAAATGTGTAAACCATGGTCTTGAAGTTTTTCATATTATGAGAAAGATAATGGGATACATATACATGAATGATTGTTTTCAAATACAGATTCTTTTATATTGTCATCAAAGATTAAAGGGGACAAAGATAATATATCTAAAAATTATGTTACCATTATTTCACAAACCTATTATGTGGGTTTTATTATGCAGAGCCAACTATGGAATATTTTGCATAGAAAAATAATGGCATATTTTGGATGACAGTCCTGTTTTGTAGTAAACATATGAAAGGCCACCTAAGGGCACATGATGCATAGTCAGGAAAAGGAGCTCTCAGGTATAAGAAATTATGTCACCAAAAACCATAAAATAGATTATGAGGATCTGAAAATATTAAAGATTAAGAGTGTGAAATATGGATGAGGGTTTATGTTAAATGTTTATGAGAAATATTTGAATCAATATTGACCATGAGTTTGATGTGATTTACATTTATCTGACTCATATATTAAATAAAGACTTTCATTTTTTCCTTTGAATGAATATGGTGATGTGCAGTTTAAAGTCATGGAGTGAGGACAATATACTATGTAGTTTTATGTCATGCAGTGAGGTCATTATACTATGTAGTTTTATGTTATGCATTGAGGAAATTATACTATGCGGTTTTAAGTCATGCAGTGAGGACACTATTAACCCCATAAGAAATTAAAACACCTTATATAAAGAGGACATTTACCCAATTCCTAAGCTTGTGTGATCTGTTCTCAGTGTGAGAAATAAGAAGGTGTAAGGGTTTCTTTTATAATTCAAAGGTGATGCAAATAAAGAATAGGGGTATTAGATTTCAATGCAGTTTAACATTGTGCGGTAAGGATAAAGATGAAATGATTTGAAAGGAAAAGACATATCGTAACTAGGTTAAGGGATAAAACCTACATGTCACTATATGTCTTTCTAGGGGAAGGATCATGTTATACATAATTCTTAAAACATTTCCTATATAGATTGGATTTTTATACAAGAAATAGCCGGGGGGTTTATAGCATCTAGGCCCAATATTGGAGAACTAGGAATCTTTATGTATCTCAAAATAAATTAGAATCAAGCCGTATGTAGTTATTTAAAAAATAATTCCTCATGCTAAGTTTGAAAAGAAGAATGGGGGATTTTAACACGTTTTGAGAGAAAATTTAATCTTCAAGACATAAAATGGTATAAGGGACAAATCATATATCTTAAGGAAACCCACTGTATAGATCTGATTCATACACAGGAGGAGAAAAGTAAATAATAAGATTTTGTGATTGTGGATGGCCCCAAAATTGGAGATTTAGGTGTCTATATGTATCTCACTGAAAATGAGAATCGAGCCATATGTAGTTCTTGAAACATGGTCTCTATGAAGATCTGACTCCGACAAAGGAATGATAGGGACTCATGTACTACTAAAAAGTAGTAATGACGTCAATGGTGTTTGCTTATGGAAACTTCTGACATCTTATAGATAAAACATTAGTTGTAAAAATGATGTCATACAGTTTAAAGTCATGTGACAAGGATGAAGTTTCTATCCACTTTAGCATCATGCCGCATGGACGCTAATGGTTGTTGTGCAATTTAATATATTACAACTAGGACATGGGGGATGTGTAGTTTTAAGTCTTCTAGCAAGGACATGGGGATGTATAATTACCCAAATAAGTTCTTCACGAATCTCTCATTGGTTGGAGTTGTAATATGCTCTCCATCCATTGAGATTAAAGCATAGACTCCATTTGAATAGTCATTATGTACGGAATAAGGTTCTTACAACATTGGTTCAGGTTTTGGAGGTTTCTTCCCTAATATCATTAGAGTCCTAAAGACCAATACCAATTCTCCTTGAAATAATGAATGAGGGTGTGCTTTGTTATTAAAATATTGCGCTATTATGTTCTGATATATTTATAAATGATTCAATGTATGCCATATTCTCACGTCTAATCATTCAAACTCATCAAAACGTTTTTGAGATCTTTCATTAGTAGATAACTGATCACAGATTGTAACTCTAGGTGAAGGAACTCTTATTTCAATTGGAAAAACTACTTCGGTTCCATATACCAATGAATAAGGAATTTCTTGGGTAGTAGTACGGGTAGTTGTCTGAAAAGACCATAAATAATTTGAAAGTTTATCAGGACATGACTTCTTAACTTTATCCACCATATTCAAGAGTATATTTGATAGATTCTTATTGAATGGATCTATTTGTCCATTGGCTACTGCATGATAGGGAGATGAGTGGTTGGACTTGATATTATTTTCCCGATTCAAATTTTTTAATTCAGTAGAACAAAAATTGGTGCCATTTTCCATAAAAATATAATGGGGGACACAAAATCTGGTGATGATATTAGTTTTGACTAATCTAACATTGCATTTGGCTATGACTTCCATGAGAGGTATTGCCTCATCCTATTTAGATAAGAATTCAGTAGGAGTGTGAATATAATTGAAATACATAGCGGTGGCTGGAGGATAAGTCCCTACTACATCCATTCCCCATGTGGAAAATGGATTGGTTTATTTAACCATATGTAGAAACTCAGGGGGGTGATGAATGAAGATGGCATGAACTTGATGTGGATAACATTTTTTAGTGAAATCTGTACAATATTGTTTCATTGAAGCCCAAAAGTATCCATGCCTTCAGATCTGATCGGAGATTCTATGCCCAGATTGATGGGCACCAAAAGCTCCTGAATGTACTTCTTTCATGATAGATGTAGTCTCTTCTCCATCAATACATCTGAAGAGAATTCCCTCAATGTCTCAACTGTAATGAATATTTTGGTGGTGTGGACTATCATAAAGAGTAAAATTGGCCGCTCATAACCGAATATGCTCCTTCTTAGCCCTATTTGGTGGAAGTATCCCATTTTGAAGATATTCCATGATTAATGATCTCCATACCATGGTATGACCATACGGTTCAGAAATATGGCTAATTTCATTAATTTCCTCCATTCTGGTTTGAACAAAAGGTAAAACTACACGGCAATGGGTTATGCTAATAATTGTATTATCCCAACTTGGATCTTCCAAAGATGTAGCTGCATTATCTAGTGCATCTTCTTGGGAATTTATTGATCACGGGACATAGTATAATGTTGACTCTGGGGGAAATTTAGCCATTAACTCTCTGATGTAATCGCAAAAACAGATTAACTCTTCTTTTATAATAGAGTATTCCTTATGGATTTGTTTGATTTCCAATTCTGAATAACCTTTTACACTTAAATGGAACATTTTCACCTAATTGGGAAAATTCCAAACCTGCGATGAGATCTTGATACTCTACTTCATTGTAGGTACCACCTTTCGATAATAGTAAAGAATAGAGAAATACTGCCTTTTCTGGGGAAATAAGGACAATTCATAATCCAACCTTATTGAGTTTTGGTTTTTCTAGTCACTTCCCTATTGGACTTCTGTAATCATCATCAAAATACATTTCCCATGTTTGGGGATTATCTTGATGGAGAAGACCTCTTCATCTGGAAGTTCAGATTTAAACAATGTATCTTCCTCATATGAATGCTCAACAAGGAAATCAGCCAAAGCTTGTACTTTTATTGACTTTTGAGGCACAAACTGGATAACAAACTGTTGAAAAATAACTGACCATCATGCCAGACGCCCTATAAGCATAGGATGACTAAGGATGAATTCGATCTGGTTACTACGAGACACCAATTAGACCTCATGATGTTGCATTTGGTGCCTTAATTTCTGAACTGTAAATATTAATGCCAGGAAGAACATCTCAATACTAGAATACCGAGTTTCCACATCAAGCATACTTCGACTAACATAGTAAAGGTTATTTTCATTCCCAGTATCATTCTTTTGGGCGAGGAAGGCACCTAGTGATCTCTCTAGGGCTGTCACATAAGGAATAAGTGGTCTTCCATCAACATGTGCCATTAATACTAATTGACTCAAGAGATATTTCATGAAGGTATTAAGTTCTTCCTTTTAATCTTCATTCCATTGTTAAGTGACTCCCTTCATCATTAATCTGGTGAAGGGTAAACATGTTCCTTCCAAATTGGCGATAAAGCACCGAATATAGTCCATGTGTCCTTGAAGTCCTCTTAATTCATTTAAATTTTGAGGAGGTGACATACCAAATATTGATTTTGTTTTCTCAGGATCAAATTCAATACCATGATGGCGTACAACGAAGACATGTAATATTCCTACGGTTACCCCGAAAGAACATTTCAAGGGGATCATATTCAAACTGTGTTGCCGAAGTTTATTGAATATGGTTTCCAAATCAGCCAAATGATTGGAACGTCGTCTGGATTTGACTACCAAATCATCCACATAACATTCTAAAAATTTCCTTAATATGGGTTTGAAGATATGGTTCATGGAATGTTGGTATGTTGCGCCTGCATTCTTTAGTCCAAAGGGAATTAACAGAAAGAAAAACACACCTTGAGGGGCTCTAAAAGATGTAGGTTCATTATCCTCTAGGGCCATTCATATTTGATTATACCTAGAGTATCCATCCATGTAATAAAGAGCTTCATATATAGTTGTGGCATCAATTAGAAATTTGTAATCGGGACTGGAAAATCATCCTTAGGACAATGCCAGTTAAGAGCTATAAAATCAATGTATAATCGAATTTTTCCATTCTTCTTTTTCACCGGTATAATATTGGCCATCCATTTGGGATATTAACTTCCCTGATGAATTTGGCCTTTATAATCTTATCAAATTCAGCTTTAATTTTAGAGGCCTAAGTTGGGTGTGTCCTTCTTGCAGCTTTCTTGAATCCATGATGTTCTTCTGGAAAACCCAAATGATGGGTGGAAATATCAGGATTATGACCTAGATATTATGTATAATTCCAAGAAAATATATCTTGATGTTGTTTTAGAAAGTAAGTAGACACCTATTTATCTTCAGAGGTCATGGACACACTATTTAGAGTGGGGCGTGGATCTTCTTTGGTACCTAGATTTATTAATTTGAATTCATCCACGGTGGTAGAGACACCTTCTTCAAATACTGGAGGAGAATCCCAATGATCTTCTTCTTCTACTTCATTATGTGATACCTCTTATGTTTCCATTTTCATGGTAGATGACAGGGAAAACTCCCAGAGTTAGGGGAGGAATCGGTATTTGAACATTTCAAAGAAGAGGCCACCATATCAGGCCCCACAGATGACAAAGGGACGTCATGTGGTAGTAATGACGGATTAATAGATTGAGAATCAACATCTTTGTATTTCCCTAGCATTTCTACAATTTATTCTACTCTTATTGATGAAGTAGTGGATTGATTACGTTCTGCAGATGAAATGAGAACATCTCCATTCAGGCATCTATCATTGCTTATTGTATCAATAATTTCTCCCATGTTATCATGATCAATTTCCGCAATTGACATTATGTAAATTACTTGATAAGCGTATGGATTTGTTTTTTCTCTTTCAATTTGATTGATGGGTAGCACATAATCTGTAATAAAATGCATGAATGGATTTTCTAGAATCTTTTCTAGTCTATTTAGAGCATTAACACTGGTTATTTCCTTCATCTCGGGCTTTGTTCCTTTTGTGTGATAAAACTCTGCCTCAATGTATTGAGATTCACATGTTCTGAATGGATCCTTTCCACCATAAAATTGACTAATTTGACCATTGAAATAGTATTTCAGACATTGGTGGTATGATGAAGGTATGGCTGCATGTTGATGCAACCAATTCCATCTATGAATAATATTTAAGGCTGTGTCCTGATGAACAACCATGGAATTTGAATCAGACACAAGATCTCCAAACTGAGTTCTGAGTGTAATTTCACCCAGAGGTTCTTGTTCATTCCTATAGTGTCCTTGAAACATTGATGTAGAATGTGATATTCCAGATTTAGTTAGGTCTAATCGACAAAGTGTACGAACAAGAATGAGGTTGACCCTGAAGCCATTAACAATGAAGGATCGTCGGATATCTACATCATTAACCCTTCAAGATAGATTCAAAGGTCTGATATAGACATGTACCCATTGGTCTTCATCTTAATTAGTAAAATATATGACTGTGTGACATTCTATAGGATCATTATCAATATGGTAAATCTCAGCAGTAGCAACATAGGACTCAAACTCATGAGGACATGAAAAAGTCTCAATGAGTGCCTCTTTAAGATATTTTGATAAATTTAACATGTTTAGAATTGACAAAATTGTCATTACATGGCCCAATTGTTTCAAGAAGTCATAAATTTGGTCCAAAGGTCTGTGTTTCCCATCATGGAGATGCATTTTTTAGGTCCTTTGGAAGTTGATGCTTCTGTTGTGGATGTACTTTGTGTTGGAGCAGAAGATGGAAATATTTCTTATGTAACGCCCCGACCACAGTTACCCAGAGTCGGTGCATTATTACATAACATTGGCATGATCACAAGAAATATCAAGTCTCGAATGACCGATTAGTTTAGTAGCCTTGGAATAACTAGATACATTAATAAGGTTAACATTACATCATAAAATGAAGACTACAACAACATATTTTCTTCATAGTCCACACTCATGTCCCCACATACTATCCCTGTAGGTCATTCATAAATTACTTCTTCACATCTTGGGAAAAATAAAACATTTAAAGGGTAGAGCTCAAATGCCCAGTAAGGATAACAATATAGTGGAAACATTCATAAATAAGAATAAACATTTAAGGCAATGTATAACTAAAACAAAAGCCTTTTAAACTTGAACTTCAACATAGTATGGAAAAAATGAAATAATTCCATTTACTTATTCACATGGATATTCTACTAATCGAATAATCACATGCAATATCAATAACCACTTTCATAATGATGGAATGCATAATGACAGACTATCATAACCACATAGCCAAGGCCTTTTGCCAAGACTACAAATAAAATTTTTCCAAGGCCTTGTGTCAAGACACTAGTTTGTCTCATGAGACCTATCAATGCATCGAAGAGCTATAGCGGGCTCCACCCATTACTTATTAAGTCCAATGCATTCCTCATATGAACATGTTTAAACATAACATAAACATTCGTATTAAAACTAGCACACCAAATGTCAATAATTTAACCACAAACCATGAATGGTATAAAAATAGCACATCCACAGTCAAACATAACTCATTAAATACAATATGGAAGATTTTATTGTACCTCAATCGATAATAATGAATGATATTTACATAGATGAAAATAACCATCAAAACTATTTGAGAGAAATATCCCCCTTTTTCATGAAATCATTTAAAAGTCACACTATTTGTCAAGAAGCCATTTAAAAATAGATTTTTGAATACAAGTGTCTCATACCACTTTGAAACTTTTAAAAGGAGTTTTAATTTTAAAACTTTAATGTCCATATAAATAAATCCTTAAAACCATTTTTAAAATATGGACATTAATGAGAATGATTTAGAAGAATAAGTTTTTAAAACATTTAAAAATGGTATTTTAGTTAGAGTTCCTAAACAAAAGAGAGACACTTGAATACAAATAATTGAGGTAATAAAAACTTTGTAATACCATGAGAATAAAGGGATTCATTATATACTATGTCAAAGTACATTATATACACCACATAAAAGTGATTTGGTGAATAATAACAAAGAAGTCTCAATGGAATGTAAATTGAGATGAAATCTCTCATAAGGTCGTATCCTTAGGTTAATGATAAATCAACGACATAGTTATGTGTGAAAAATATTAATACACTAAATATGATTGGATATTTAGTGTAAAACAATCAAAGTACATTCACACATAATCTTGTAAAAACAACACCAATGAATTGGATGTTTAACTCAACAAATGGAGAATGAGTTAAAATTACACTTATCAAATTCGTATCGATGACTTAAGAAATTATCAATGGAGTTATTATGTGTATAAAAAGTATATCCACTGGAATTGGAGTGTAAATTATGACATAATCAAATGAATAGTGATTCCACACATAATCTTGGAGTAATATAATTAATGAAATATGCGTAAAGCCAAATGAGTGGAAACTGAAATTTCAAATTCCCTTATCGATTAGGTAACATACGAAACATACACCCATGAAAGAAGGATCATACCATGATGATTTAAATATCCATAAATTAAATTATATTACATAATTAATACAATCATGGGCAGTACACACAACACATGCAATAAATAAGTTGTGAACAATGGATATCTCACAGAATTAAAAGTGAGATAAGAAACCCCTTAATTTGTACTTTTTTCCTTGGTAGATGGTAGGATAACCTCCTGTATAATGGCGAAATAATTTTTATTGATTTATACAAGAATCATTTACATTAATATGATATCATATATGATCTTTTAACATTGATTTGATAATAATATCTTAGTATTATCGTCATTTCGGGTGTTAACTTACTCGTTTTCCTTTATATTCATTGTTACGTTAGCCGTGTTTGTTATGGATAGGTTGAATATTATTCATATCCAGTATTATATCAAGTCCTTAAACATTATTTTTAATCATAAAGTGATAATTATACTTGAATGGATACGATGGAGAATGAATCTCATCATGTTCATGGAGACGATAGTCCGTACGTACACACGAGTGACAATATCATTATTTTGATATTAAAATAATATATAATTGGATGTTATATCATACATGAAGAATCATTATCATGTTATATTTATTATTTACATGAATTACACATCATTATTATACCCATAAAAATAATAATTTATTGAATAACAATTACACCACGACGTGGAGACGGTAAGTCGTGCGTACGCACGTATGGTGACATGTTATTCCAAGGATGGATAGAATAATGAATATGATTGTACCATATTTATAATAAAATCACATTATATATAAGATACTGGATTTATTATTTTTGAATGGTAATAACAAATAAATAAGAAGTGGAAGAAGAAAGGAACTTGAAAAAGGGTGGTGAAAACATTACCTCTTCTTTGGGTTCTTCCTTTTGATTTGATCAAAATGGCACATTAATATGGCTTTATGACTAAAGTAAGGCCTATAGGATGAATTTAGGGAAGTTTAGAGAGTATTTTGGCAGATTTTGGCCGATCCAAAAGGCTTTGAAGGTGTGAAGTAATGAGAATGAGGAGTGTCGTTTTATAAGAGGGGTGAGGGGCACCTTGGGAAAAGCTAGAAATATTATTTTATAATAAATTAATATTCGGTTTCTAATGGCTCCAAAGTGGATTATTTAAAGTTTAAGGTGGGGATAGTTCAAAAGCCATTCAACCAATATAATTTATACAGGTTTGGGTCATTATATTAACCTTATCTTTAAGTATTAACTCTTAGTTAATTAGTTTCACTTTTACAATGTCTCTTTGTATTTTTATATTATATGGTTAATAAACTTTCTATATACATCCTAGAGACCCCCCAAGTGGTCCATTAATGATACACCTATCATGATATAAGTCTCTTGGCCGATCCTTAGATTTTTAGGAATTTAATATCAATTAATAATATAATATGTTTTTTAAAAACTCTTTTATGTCAATTTTGAAACTATTCAATAATTGATTTTTGTGAAACTCATATAAGAATGATTACTTTGAAAAAAGTAAATTAAATCAATCATAATATGTCATATTAACCTAGAAAATTAGTATAATTCAATAAAAGTCTCCAATTATATTTATTTGGGTATTTATAATATCAATTATTTTAATTTTCCACTATTATGGTAATTACTACATCATCATTGTGTCATTATTAATTGAATTATTTAATGTCTAAAAATTATAAATAAAATATAATTATGTATGAAATACTCTTATCTTTCTAATGAATATTTATAATCGAATTTATCATATGTGTAACCCTATATTAAAAATGTTTTAGTAAATAAACTTTGATTTTAACTCTTTTAACTCTTCTTTGAATTAAATAATAATAAATGTCCTAATCTAATCCAGGTGAACCTAAATTATAATTTTTTATTCCTAAGGTTGTTTTTGGTCGATATAAACTTTTCCAATAGAATTATTACATGTGTTAGGGTAATATTAATATCATTTTTACCCTTAATTACCCTATTTACTTTTAATCGTGGTAAATAAAAGTAAAAAGGTACTATTCACCAAAAAATTATTTTCATCTCATTGAACCACATTTTACCTCTTGATATTAACCGTGTCTCTAAGCTTTTCTAAATTCCAATCACAGAAACGGTAAAATTAAGTTTTATGAAAAATTCAGTTTTTTAACTACCACTCAGTAGTTTCACTATTCATCAAAAATTGAAGTTTTTCCGAACAATGCCAAAATTTCACCCTTGGCTATAATTGATATTCCAAATTCAAAAATGATGTCTATTTTACAAAATTCCAAACATAAAAGTTGCATTAATTAATTTTATAATTAATTCTCGTTGTCACAACAAATAGCGTGTTTTTAAGAAACAATATATATCAAAAGATTGACAATTGTTTTTGTCCAATTTCAAAGTGAAATTAATTCTAATGAACACCATTGGATAAAAAGGTAAAAATATATTCTAATTATACTTTAAAACCACTAAAATCCATAATTTATCACTATTAATTATTTTGATTAAAAAATTTGTTTTTAATTAAAATTTAGTAATTTTCACTATTCATCAAAATATTAAAGTTATCCGAAAAGTACCAAAATTTCACCTTAGGCTAAATTCGATACTCCAAATCCAAAAATGAAGTCCATTTTTAGAGATAGAATTTCTAAAATTTTAAAAAGTAGGTATTACTATTCATAACGGCTAGTTTGATTGGTTGTGGTGTGTTAGAATCTCGAAGTTGCGTACAATGCACGTCATTGCATTATTCAAAGGGAAACGTACCATGGAAGATTGGGGTGTTACATTCTCCCCTCCTTAAATAAATTGTGTCCTCGCAATTTTTTAAAATTGGGCTTGAGAATATAATCGAATGTCCCACATCGGAAAAAGAGTCAATAAAACTATCACTTCAAAAGAAAGGAAGATAGGTATAATGGTCACCCAAGATAACCCATACTAGGATTCCATGTAGGAAAACATGGATATGGATGATAAACTAAGTGTTTAGTTATGATGGAGAGGGATAGAAAACATGATCCGGAGAAAGTTAACAATAAGAAAATCACAAACTTGTGTTGGGACAAACGGTCCTTAGTCTCCCAGTAGGAAAAGTAAACGGACAACATTTCTTGTTTTAGGTTACATTACATAAGGACGAGGAATTAATTTATGATATTTACTAATAACATAAAGAGATATACTTACTTTTTAAGTATATTTTCATTCTTTAATAACTTTTTACCACTACCTCATTTTTTTGAACAATGAGTATTCAAGAAGACTTGGTCACAATGTAAGAGCTAGAATAAACTTCTATAGAAATACATGATCCACATAGGTTAAACTATATATTTACCTTGTCCTTAGAGATTAATCAAAACCAAAATGGTTAGTATAATATATGATGACCCCCCAAATGGATATTCCATTAGATAAAAAAACACTAATCTTAATTTCTAAAATTAAACCATCAATACCCCAAAGTTAAATAAATACCATTCAATAATCAATTGTCCTTAAAATCCTTCAATATAATCCAAACTAATATTGAAACTCAAAACTTATAAGAATGTAGTATTCAATGTTAAATTGTGTCTCCAAATGACCTTAATTACTCTTAAAGTCTCATACTTAAAAGTAATTAACCTAATCATTTCCATAAACAACCCAAATCACTATAAATCCACAATAAAAACATAGATAAAAATCCACCATTACTCCTCAAATGAAATCCAATACTATTCTATTTTCCATACAACAAAGTGAACAGCTTCAAAAATAACATTTATCACTTAATTACCAAATCATTTTCCTATAATAAGGGTATTAATTTGATAAGACATAAGATCCCAAATCAAATTATTAATGATCAATAAAATCATTTAACTAAAAATAATAGTCACACTAACCAGGGGCTTCACGTAGTCCAGTGGTAGGCGATAAATCCCAATCGCACTTGTGTTGTGGGTTCGATTCTCATAGCTTTGTCTGATGCGACGGGTTGTCACACGGTTTGCATGTTGTCCATTTTCAAAAACTATATTTTACAACATTATCAAAATGACATAAATTCCTCAAAATAACCATAACATAATTTTACCCCAAATGTTATGTCATACCTTGCATTTTCATCCCAAATTATAATAACTTATAATTGCCTCAAACCCAATGATCATATAAAACCAAATGTTTATTCATAACTATATCCACAAGAGAAAAGATAATTATTCCTCAAATATCATTCTCACATGGAAAACTGCAGGGTTACAAATACAAGAGAAAATTATTCCAGAGTAAACCCATAAACAAGGAACACTAACACTTTTTAAACATTTCTCCAACCATTTATTTCCACATAGCTTTTTCTTTGACCATGAAAATATCCTATAGAATAGGCCATTCACTCGGGTAATGGTCAGGTCCCCTGCATTTACGGAAAATGACTGTAAATGGATTCTTGGGACCATTTTTATCTTCTTCCATATTACTCTTTATTTTTCTTCGGCAATTCTTCACTTTATGTCCTTCCTTCCCGCACGTAAAGCATTTCCTTGTCCCATTAAGACAATTTCCTGGGTTTATCCTTCCACATTTCCTGTATGATGGAAATTGAGGATTCCTTTCTCCATGGTCTCCACTACTGGAGATCTTATCATTCATCACCTTTCTTTTCTTTGTTGAGTCCGGAAATTGGTTAATATATATATTGTTGATCATATTTTTGGAAAATTGATTGGCATAAAGACGATATCTTTTACGCCTATCAACATTCCATTTTGTTGCTCATTGCCACCACTGTTCCCACCTTGTACATCAGTCTCAAAGTCACTATGACTTCCTTGGAATCCAGCCATTGACTAAAACCAGAAAGCATTGTGTGAGTAACAGTAGTCATAAAATCGTTTAGAGATTAACATGTCACCATATTCTCAATTTGAAACACATTAGGATTAACTGAGGTCATTTACTCTCATCTTATATATATAATACCTCAAATTGGTTTATAAAGAAAATGAAAATTATCCTAAGAATATCCCCCAGGAGGGTCGTAACCAAGAGTGCAACAAGGACCGTTGTTGTGCACCAGTTCTCGTTCGAGTCTAGCTCAATGCGGTGTTTTCGGGTTTTACCCCTAGGTACATCTGTACCAGATCCGCCTCAACCTTCTCGTATCCATACGGGGATGTATTGCTCGGAAAACTCACAAAATCTCTACAATACCAAAATTCTAGGACGTTCTTCTATACTAATCCTCAAAGTTCATCTTAGGTCTACGTGCTCTAATCAGAGTTTATCTAAATCTAGCTTCCAAGGATTGTACTAAACTTCCTCTGATACCAGCTATAATGCCCCGACCCCAGTTACCTAGAGTCGGTGAATTATTACATAATAATGGAATGATCAAAATAAAGATCAAGTCTCGAAAGACCGATTAGTTTAGTAGCCTTGGAATAACTAGATACATTAATAAGGTTAACATTACATCATAAAATGAAGACTACAACAACATATTTTCTTCATAGTCCACACTCATGTTCCCACATACTATCCCGGTAGGTCATTCCTAAATTACTTCTTCACATCCTAGGAAAAATAAAACATTGAAAGGGGTGAGCTCAAATTCCCAGTAAGGATAACAATATAGAAGAAACTTTCATAAATAAGAATAAACATTTAAGGAAATGTATAACTAAAACAAAAGCCTTTTAAACTTTAACTTCAACATAGTATGGAAAAAATGAAATAATTCCATTTACTTATTCACATGGATATTCTACTAATCGAATAATCACATGCAATATCAATAACCACTTTCATAATGATGGAATGCATAATGCCAGACTATCATAACGACATAGCCAAGGCCTCGTGCCAAGACTACGAATAAGATTTTTCCAAGGCCTTGTGCCAAGACACTAGTTTGTCTCATGAGACCTATCGATGCATCGAGGAGCTATAGCGGGCTCTACCCGTCACTTATTAAGTCCAATGCATTCCTCATATGAACAAGATTAAACATAACATAAATATTCGTATTAAAACTAGCATACGAAATGTCAATAATTTAACCACAAACCATGAATGGTATAAAAATAGCACATCCAAAGTCAAACATAACTCATTAAATACAATATTGAAGATTGTATTGTACCTCAATCGATAATAATGAATGATATTGACATAGATGAAAATAACCATCAAAACTATTTGAGAGAAATATCCCCCTTTTTCTTGAAATCATTTAAAAGCCACATTATTTGTCAAGAAGCCATTTAAAATAGATTTTTTAATCAAAGTGTCCCATACCACTTTGAAACTTCTAAAAGGAGTTTTAATTTTAAAACTTTAATGTCCATATAAATAAATCCTTAAAACCATTTTTAAAACATGGACATTAATGAGAAATATTTAGAAGAATAAGTTTTTAAAACATTTAAAAATGGTATTTTAGTTAGAGTTCCTAACCAAAAGAGAGACACTTGAATACAAATAATTGAGGTAATCAAAACATTTTAATATCATGAGAATAATGGGATTCATGATATACTATGTCAAAGTACATTATATACACCACATAAAAGTGATTTGGTGTATAACAAAAAAGAAGTCTCAATGGAATGTAAATTCAGATGAAATCTTTCATAAGGCCGTATCCTTAGGTTAAGGATAAATCAACGACTTAGTTATGTGTGACAAATATAAATACACTAAATATGATTGGATATTTATTGTAAAACAATCAAATGACATTCACACATAAGCTTGTAAAAACAACACCAATGAATTGGATGTTTAACTCAACAAATGGAGAATGAGTTAAAATTACTCTTATCAAATTCGTATCGATGACTTAAGAAATTATCAATGGAGTGATTATGTGTATCAAAAGTATATCCACAGGAAGGGGATTTGAAATTATGACATAATCAAATGAATAGTGATTCCACACATAATCTTGGAGTAATATAATTAATGAAATATGCATAAAGCCAAATGAGTGGAAATTGAAATTTCAAATTCCCTTATCGATTAGGTAACTTACGAAACATACACCCATGAAAGAAGGATCATACCATGATGATGTAAATATCCATTAATTAAATTCCATTACACAATGAATACAATCATGGGCAGTACACACACCACATGAAATAAATAAGTGGTGAACAATGGAAATCTCAAGGAATTAAAAGTGAGATAAGAAACCCCTTACATTGTAATTTTTTCCTTGGTAAACGGTAGGTTATCCTCCTGTATAATGGTGAAATAATTGTTATTTAATTATACAAGAATCATTTACATTAATATTATATCATATATGATCTTTTATCATTGATTTGTTAATAATATCTTAGTATTATCGTCATTTTGGGTGTTAACTTACACATTTTCATTTATATTCTTTGTTACGTAAGCTGTGTTTGTTATGGATAGGTTGTATATTATTAATATACAGAATTATATCAAT
This sequence comes from Viscum album, assembly GCA_963277665.1. Lineage (NCBI taxonomy): Eukaryota > Viridiplantae > Streptophyta > Magnoliopsida > Santalales > Viscaceae > Viscum > Viscum album. Next base: position 879,269,669 of record OY728155.1, read on the forward strand.
TCCATAAACATTATTTTTAATCATAAAATGAGAATTATACTTGAATGGATACGATGGAGAATGAATCTCATCACGTTCGTGGAGACGGTAGTCCGTACGTACACACGAGCGACAATATCATTCTTTTGATATTAAAATAATATATAATTGGATGGTATATCATATATACAGAATCATTATCATGTTATATTTATTATTTACATGAATTAAAAATAATTATTATACCCATCAAAATAATAATTTATTGAATAACAATTACACCACGACGTGGAGATGGTAAGCCGTGTGTACGCACGTATGGTGACATGTTATTCAAAGGATGGATAGAATACTGAATATGATTGTACCATATTTATAATAACATCACAGTATATATAATATACTGGATTTATTATTTTAGAATGGTAATAACAAAGAAAGAAGAAGTGGAAGAAGAAAGGAACCTGAAAAAGGGTGGTGAAAACATTACCTCTTCTTCGGGTTCTTCCTTTGGATTTGATCAAAAGGGCTCCATCAGTTGGCTTTTTGACTAAAGTAAGGACTCTAGGATTAATTGAGGAAAGTTGAGAGTGTATTTGGGCAGATTTTGGCCGAGCCAAAAGGCTTTGAAGGTGTGAATTAATGAGAAGGAGGAGAGCCCTTTTATAAGAGGGGTGAGGGGCACCTTTGGAAAAGCTATAAATATTATTTTATAATAAATTCATATTCGGTTTCTAACGGCTCCAAAGTGGATTATTTAAAGTTTAAGGTGGGGATAGGTCTAAAACAACTCAACCAATAGAATTTAGACATGTTTGGGTCATTATATTAACCTTATCTTTAAGTATTAACTCTTAGTTAATTAGTTTCACTTTTACAATGTCTCTTTGTATTTTTATATTATATGGTTAATAAACTTACTATATACATCCAAGAGACCCCCAAGTGGTCCATTAATGATACATCTATCATGATATAAGTCTCTTGGACTAACCTTATATTTTTAGGAATTTAATATCAATTAATAATATAATTCTTGTTTTAAAAACTCTTTTATGTCAATTTTGACACTATTCAATAATTGATTTTTGTGAAACTTATATCAGAATGATTACTTCGAACAAAGTCAATTAAATCAATACTAATATGTCATATTAACCTATAAAATTATTGAAATTCAATAAAAGGCTCCAGTTATATTTATTTGGTTGTTTATAATATCAATTATTTTAATTTTTCACTATTATGGTAATTACTGCATCATCATTGTGTCATAACTAAATTAAATTATTTAATGTCTAAAAATTATAAATAAAATATCATTATGTAGGAAATTTTTTTAGATATCTAATGAATATTTATAATAGAATTTATCATATGTGTAACCCTATATTAAAAATGTTTTAGTAAATAAACCTTGATTTTAACTCTTTTAACTCTTCTTTAAATTAAATAATAATAAATGTCCTAATCTAATCCAGGTGGACCTAAATGATAATATGTTATTCCTAAGGATGTTTTTGGTCGAGATACACTTGTCCAATAGAATTAGGACATGTGTTAGGGTAATATTAATATCATTTTTACCCTTAATTACCATATTTACTTTTAACCGTGGTAAATAAAAGAAAAAAAGTTACTATTCACCAAAAATTATTTTCATCTCATTGAACCACATTTTACTCCTTGATATTAACTGTGTCTCTCGGATTTTGGAAATTCTGATCACAAAAGCGGTAAAATTATGTTTTATGAAAAATTCAGTTTTTTAACTACCACTCAGTAGTTTCACTATTCATAAAAAATTGAAGTTTTTCAGAACAATGCCAAAATTTCACCCTAGGCTATAATTGATATTCCGAATTCAAAAATGATGACTATTTTAAAAAATTCCAAACATAAAAGTTGCATTAATTAATTTTATAATTAATTCACGCTGTCACAACAAATAGCGTGTTTTTAAGAAACAATATATATCAAAAGATTGACAATTGTTTATGTCCAATTTCAAAGTGAAATTAATTCTAATGAACACCATTGGATAAAAAGGTAAAAATATATTCTAATTATACTTTAAAACCACTCAAATTCATAATTTATCACTATTAATTATTTTTATTAAAAAAGTTGTTTTTAATTAAAATTTAGTAATTTTCACTATTCATCGAAATATTAAAGTTATCCGAAAAGTACCAAAATTTCACCTTAGGTTAAATTCGATACTCTAAATCCAAAAATGAATTCCATTTTGAGAGATAAAATTTCAAAAATTTAAAAAAGTATGTAGTACTATTCATAACTGCTAGTTTGATTGGTTGTGGTGTGTTAGAATCTCGAAGTTGCTTACAATTCACGTCATTGCATTATTCAAAGGGAAATGTACCGTGGAAGCTTGGGGTGTTACAGCTTACATGGGTAAATTAGACTGAAGAATTATATTCACTTGTTGTGAAGAAGATTGTGTGGCTTCTAAACGGTCTTCCAAAATATGTGTGTCAGAACCAAGCCTGTCATTCATTAAAGAAACTCCCTATTCCTGTTGATCCCGTCAACAGGATCTTCCACGAGTTTCGGCCGCATATATGGTTCGAGCAGGTGTATAATGAAAATTGCGGTTTCTAGAATTCCCACGTCCTCCCCTGTATCCTCAACCTTGGACCCTTCCTCTCATTCCCCAATTAGGCAAAATGAATTCTGGCTCACTACAATCAGAATCACCAATGGCATATGGATTCTTTAAATGGATAACATTAATTAAACCAAAGATTAATTATTTATATAATGAAGATTCTTCTTGACAGGTTAGTTCTGGTTGTACCATTTGGTAAGGCGGTGCCCATGATTTTGAAACATATGTCATAAAATATGTCAGTGTTAAGGAAAAATTTGGCCTTGACTAAAGCTCTTCTTTTTATAACTACTCTTTGTCTTTATCATCACTTTGCATCTTTGAGGAATGTCCTTCTGATAAGGATGGTTTGCTGTGGCAGGAGTGGTATAAGAGACAATTGGTTGTTTCAACTATGTTTGTAAAATATCATGAGTCTGGTTGATCATTTACATGATTGTCCAATCATCATGTTTTTACACACTTTTACTTTTATCCTCATGCCATTATCCCTCTCCCTCTGATTAAGAAGTAGTGACACATGCTACTTGAGTTGATGAACTGTTAAATTCACTTTTCCAAAGTCTAGAATCTTTGCAGCAGGTCTATGAAACAAATCACTCCTGAATGGGGTGTCCCAACATCTGATGAAAGGGACAATAATTCAGACAATCATCATCTCCATCTTTATTTGTCTTCTTCAGCCATGGAAACTGAACAAAATTGTTTTCTAAGGCTGAGATGAAGTATCTAGGAACTTTCTCAATCATGAAAATACAAACATTATTCTTCAATTCCTCAAACTTTTTCTGCCTGTGATCTCTTTGATCATCTTGAAGATGCATTCGTGGTTGTTGATACTCAAGAGGTGGAGCCCTTTGATATGATGAAGGTCTTTATGTAGAAGAAGGTACAGGTTCCTGTTTTAGTGTGACTATGGAAAATTATTCTTTCTTTATTCTCTTTACTATAACTTATGTATTTACAAAAGTTTTAGCCATAGTTTCTATAATAGAGTCTTCTATCCACTGAGCGATTGATGTAAGGTCTCGAAACCCTCATGTGTATTTCACAGGGATCAATGGTGTGCCTAATTCATTATGAATATTTTCCACACAGATTTGCAGCAACTCTTCTAGAGGGAGTGATAATATTAAGGAATGTGTTAATCCCTTCCCTCGAGTAATGAAATCAGAAACTCTTTCGTTCTCCATTTGTTTACAATTCATAAGATAGAAATTATCATATTTAGTATTGTTGAACTAAATTGAAGAAGGAATTTCTGATTGAGATCTTCCCACCTAGTAATTGATCGAGATTGCAAACATGTATACCAGACAAAATATGGTTCTTGTAATGACTACACAAAATTGCTAAGCATAATTGCTTCTTGTTGTTGAGAATTTTACATCATAGGATCAAAATGAGAAACAAAATGTTTTTAAGTGTTGTTCTGGATCTCCTGAACCATTAATGATTGGTAATGTGGTATTCACAAAATTTTGTGTGGGAGGATTTCATCTACCCATTCCGAGTATGATCTCTTTTCTAGATGATCTGGCTCATGTTGTTACTCCATAACTTCCAATCGAGTCGTTTATGCCTCAATTGTGTTCATAAGCATTTGGGGAATATCCATATGAGTAGGAGTTTGTGCAGGTATAGCAACTAGAGCTTATGTTGGTGCAGTGACTGGTAAAACCACTTATGGTGGTACTGATACCTTCATTGGTTGTATACCCAAGGGAGGTAATTCATTATATGCAGTTGTAGTTACTAAAAATCCTCTTTTCTAAGGAGCTCCTACATGATTTTCAAGTTGAGGAATTTCTTGGGGATACCTTCTAGTAGAAATTTTGTTTCAAAGTAACTCTGTGTTGAGTCTTTTCAAATCCTTAATTTCATCTTCTTGCTATGAAAACCCCTCTTCAAGCGAAAGATATTGACCTTCTCCAGTGGAAAATTTATATGAAATCTCACTTTTTCCATTCCCCTTGTAATATTCCTTTCATAGAGGGGGAGTTAGTTATTTGAAGGAATACCTAAATTCTGGGTAAGACTCTGATTTTGTATACACACACCTTCTTCACTTGCCTCGGTGTGTACCTTATTTAGGACACTAACTTCATCTTCTAATTCCCCTGAACTGGACTTATTTTCTAGAGGATATTCTACAATGGCGTTAATAACATTCACTGACACATAATGTATTGATGACATTCTATCAATGTTTTTGCTATATCGTCTCCATTTTTGTCTTTCATGAGACTCCGTTCTACTATATGAAGAATTATTTGGAACTGTTTGGCAGACAATAACATGATGGGAATCATTGGATAGTTTAGTTTTATGCTTTAATAGTGGCTTCTTCCCTAATCGAGATAAAACTAACATCCTTTGAGGAGGGGATTATAGATATGAAAAACCCCCCAGCCTTGTAGGCTGGGGTTGATCCTTTTCTTCTTCTTCTTCAAATATTTGGACATAGTTTAATGAATTTTATGGTTGAATTAAATGAGACCCCAACCAACAATCAGGGGTGATTCTTGAACTGATACAACTGAAATTCGTGAAACTGATCTTCTGATTTTGTGGATTTTGGTTCGAACATTTTCTGGGTGCATCATCAAACAATCACTACAATCACCTGTTTCTGAAAATTGTTTTGCTACTATATACATCTTCATCCTCTGATGCCTGACTTCCTCTAAACGGGACACCTTCTCAAGATTCTCAGAGTCCTGATGTAAAATTAACTCAACAACTTCTTTTCTTTGGGCTTGATTCTGATTAGAACAGGTTGAGACCAGTTCTTGAGCATAAATTTGATTATATAAAAAACCTATTGATTGTGATCGGTCGTGGGAAAAAACATTTCATGGAACCAATTTTGGCGGACTTTTCAGATTTTGGAGTGCAGTGAAATGCAATGATCTATATACACCCCATCCTATGTTGTGAACACTGGATGGGGAATGTAAAATTAATTGGCGTAGCCTCTTTAGAGCATTGTGACATGTGTTCTGAAAGGTTCTATATTGTTTTTCAACCCTTTGATATTGGGAAACTAAAAGAGATTCCAAGTCAATTTGGTTTTGTAACCCTTATATTACCTTTACATGGTTTTGATATTCATCATATGGTAAGACTTTAGTTTTCAAATGATGAAGAGTTTTCCAAAAGTTGAGATGAATGTCAGGAATGAAATCATCTGTCATCAATTCTGGAATATCAAAATAAGAATTTGTCGAAGGCCAGAACATGACTAGGATTTCTTCTTCATCTAATTGTTTCCTCATGATTAACAAATCGTTATTATCTTTCACAAGAGGTTTATCCACCAGATCTGACTAGAGCGGATGCTCTGTATTAGAAGATAAATGACCTAAAGGAGGTTTAGAGAATCACCATTCCCTTAAGATGTATTCTGGTTGAGAAGGTGTTTCACTCATCAATGATAAGGCATCATACATGACTGGCCTTGTGTTTTCAAGTGCCTCGAGATAGGAAAGCTTTCTCGTCGCTACACTGTCAATTATGGAATTATCATGACAATGTGAAATACTACCATGGAGAGGAATTTCACAGTGAATTCCATCATGGGTAGGATCACCATGATGGATTATAGGAAGGGATAAATCTAATTTCACCTTGGTCTTCTGGCCACACGGAGGGTTTTTGTGGCTTCCATCCATAGATAGACACTCTGGATTGACCGAATTTTCATGAATCAAGCCTTCATAAGGAACTTTCTGACAAGGAACTTCATAATTAAAACTACCACTCCCAAAATTTAGTAATAAGTGGTTAGGATCATGAGCTACAATAGATAAATTTCGGAGGGCTTCAAGAACTATAGTATTAAGAGGAGCTAAATCGTAGCTTGAATCTGGATTTTCCAATGGTGTTTGGCGAGAATTAGTTTTGGATATTCTCTTATACTTAGTTGGGGGCACCTGTTAGAATAAGTGGTAATAATGGGAAGGTGTATTTTCCTGCCTTGGATTAGTTACTGGAATGGATTGATTAACACCAATTGGAAAGGGTGTATTTTCCCGATCCTGTTGTCCGTATGATATTGGGGAATAATTCCCAGGACCCTCCTGGACTGGAACAGAGGTGTGTATATCCTCTAGGATGGCATGTCGATGTATCATCCCATGCTTGGGGACAAATTTATATGTTTTTTCCCTGATACTGCGGAATTAGTTGTTAAAATATCATAGCATACTTACAGAATATGGATAGGGATATGCATCTTCCCTTTCACCATTGATAAGATATGTTTGGAGACTTCAGTGGTTGGAACTGAAATATACATCCATTCCATATCTGGAGTAGTTGTATGTTCCCTCTACTATCCTCCTTTTCCTATCAATGGATATTCACAGTACTCATGCATGGGGGTAGAGAGTTGGGTGTGCCCCAAATTTGTCGTCGAAGCTTTTCTACTGACTTTTCCAGGTGCTAACAAACGAGACGGTTGGTAGGATTGATGAAAATTGGCATGTGTATGTGCTTGATGGTTGTTTTCCATCATGTATGGTTGAAGGACATCCTTCAATATTGGAAGATGAGACTGCTGACAAAATTGGTGATTGTAAATAGGTGTATGTTCTTGTTTATCAGTTTCCACTATATTAAATTGGTGGGCCTGTTTAAATTTTGTCAGACGAGTCTGATGACAGGATGATAACTTGTAAGTAGGTGTACATGATTGTTCACAATACTCCACTGTGTTTATCAGGTGGGATTGGTTGTTTGATATTAGACGATCCTATTGAGCATCAAAATTAGGACGGACGAGTGTATGTTCCCGCTCGTTGTTTTCCATCAAGTTTGGTCGATGGACTTCTCTGAAAGAGGAAGAGGTGAGAACATGCTCTCTTTTTACTAGATGTTGTCTTTGGCGATTCATCTTGCATGCCCGGGTCTGAGAGACCTGGGCTGAAAGTCAAGAGGAAAAACCCCCATCATGTTGGAGGTGCACTACCGCGTGATTATGGTGGTGATTGCTGATGGGGATCCTCAGGAAGGACTCCTACATTCTTGAATTGAGGCCTTGGGTGACCTCTTGATTCACCTCCATGTAGTACATGAGGTACTTGTTGTTTCTTTTGGAGGATATGGACCCAAAATGGTTGGAGACAGTGGTTGGCACCATTTTCTTCTTGATCACTGATCATCGTTGGCCAGATTGTTGAGGAATGTTGTTGACCTGGAGGGCCTGTCGAGTAGCCTCCAATGTCGGGATTGTACTGTGCAGGCAATATTACTTCACCACAACATTAGAGACCCAGTGTTGATGACACTGTTTTGGTGATGACTTCCTTCCCGTGGATGAAGAACCATCTTGGGAAGCGGTCGGGAAGTTCACAGATGTTGTCTTAGAGAAATCCATTCATTGGATTGAAAGGACTTCTGGGGAAAACTAAGTACAAAAACATGTTCTATTAAAACAACATCTTTTTAGATAGATACATGCATGATTAATTCCATTTTTTGGCCTTCCTTTTTCAATTTATATGGGCCTAACATGTGGGTAACATTATTAACATGGTTAAGGATTCATGTCGGGTTCACCATTTTTGTTCTGTAGTTCCTTGAAACATGTGTTATAGTTTTAAGAATCACTATTTCTAGGTTGTTTCCATTGGATTTATTTATGGAACCAGAAACTCCCAACTGTTCTTTATCCAAAGGGGACCTTCTTTCCAAAGGAAGGAATTCTTTATGTTTGAACTTTATGATACTTAATAACATGCATTGGTCAATGGGATTGGAAGTCGGACTCATCACACCCTTTTGGGTGGAATTATTGTCTACTCCAGGAATCTCATTGTAAATTTAAGAAATTTTCATGAATCCTTATTAATTAAATAATTATAGCATAATTATCCCTTGGAATTTACAATCACTTTTTAACATGTGCAAAATTTAGAATCATCAGTATGAATTCAAGGTTCTTCATCAATGGAAACATTTGAATGTATTCGAATTTTTCCATCAATGGTATCCTCTAATATACCAATTTGAGATTCTTTTAATCATCATTGTGATGATACTGGTTTTTAAACCACTCAGTGGGGCACTCTGGAATTTATTGTCATCCAAGTAGTTGAAGGCTTGTTTTGATCTTGGGATCGTGCCTGTAAAATGGGATACCTATGTATACTTGTTAAAGAAATACAAACCCTCGTAGTTCAGTGTCGCTTAATAGAACACATCATACCTTTTTAGGTTATGTGATAAGGACCTATAAGAGAAAGGTGATTGGTCAAAACATAGTGTGGGACTTATGCTGAAGCATCCCATGGAACTTTGAAAAGGATATAGGTTTCCAATTAGGATCAGACCCTATTGGGAATATGTCCCAAGGAGAACAAGGATGATTTGATTTGTTGTGTTGGAACCTCAATAAGGCTATCTACGTATAACATATTAATGGGAATCAAATCCCACTTAGTTAAATAAATCTCATAGGAGAATATAGTCATTTGAGAGAGATGAGTTTGGGCGTACTTCCTGAAAAGGATTCCTTGATGGTTTGAGGATTGAATTTGTGGAATACATCCTAAGGAGAATTCCTAAATTAGGGGAATTAGTGATGGCTTCTTGAGGAGGATATCCAGTGAGTTCAGGCCCTGAAAGAGCTTCCTATGTATCTTGGTTTGAATAGGAATTAGAGTTTTCGTAGTTCCTTCTAGTGAGTGTTTTTGCATATGTTGTAATCATCACGTATTTCTAAGCCCACGTGAGTCATGCTTGATGTGAGAAACAAGAGGATGTGAAATATTCGACAATGAAACTTTAAAATTTTCCACCTCCACTGATGGAATAGGGCATGTCAACCGTGGAAGAGGGGGAGCCGATGAGAATTCAGTATGTTCTATTTACATTGGACAAGGGTCCAATTTAAAGAGGAAGGGATGAAGGTGAGGGGATTATACCAGGATGGATACCCAAAAATTGATCCTGGTAGGAAAGGGAGACTTATCTTTTTCTTGTGTGGAAAAGTAAGTGTGAATTGAACCTTCCCTACTAGAGACCTGAGGTTCTGTGTCACCACTTTGAGAAAGGAGAGGCCAGGACCCAACACTACTCCAAACATGGAACTTCCCAAAACTATTTCTGTGAGAAGGTTCCATGTGACTACGGATATAAAATCCCACAAACATCCCATGAATCCTATCCCCATTGTGAAACAAATGTGGGAAACCTCTGACTGTGGACATACAAACCCAAAAAGGAGGCACACTGATGTGTATTTCCCAATGGTTTGACAAGTCTGGAGGTTTCGGTGGAGGCTTCAACTTAGTCCCTCTGAGATAAGGTTACCAAGGAAGGTGATAACCTTCTATGAAAGGCTTTTAAAAAAGGATACTTGGGTTGGTCGCATAGGTCCCTCACGCTGGTATACCGCGTAGGTGTGGCGTGCAGGTATAGCACACAGGTATGGATCACAGGTATGTTGCGCAAGTATACCGCGCTCGTATGGAGTTCTTGTATGGAACGGAAGTATGTAGTGTAGGTATGGCACACAGGTATGGCGCGTAGTTATGGAACACAGGTATGACGCACATGTATGGCGCACATGTATGGCACGCAGGTATGGCATGAAGGTATGGCTCATTGGTATGGCGTGTAGGTTTACCACACAGGTATACTGCGTTGGTATAAATGATGACTGAAGAATGTGAAGAAATTCAAAACATGCTTATCCCATTTAATTATCTACTCTCTCGTGGTTTAGAGAGCTAACTGAGACAATTTGCAGGATCTAGGAAATAAAGATATGCAATGGGAGCTTCAGATAGTATTTTAATTTTTTATGTCCCCAAAATATAGAGCCCAAGGGATCTATTTCTAGGAACAGATGGGGCCTGGTCAAAGATATGTTGACCATGGAGGACGTTCACACAGCTCTGCCACATAGGTGCTCTGCATAGGTGCATAAAACATCTTCTCGCATGGAGATCTTCCACGTAGGTCAGCCGTATAGGTCGGCCATGTAGTGTGGTCATGTAGATCCGTGAATCTACTATGTCGCAAAGCTCTTTAAGAGTATTGTTTATTTTCCTTTGTACTATTTTAATCTTTCTTTGGGATTTAAAATATTAAGAGTTCATCTTCATAATCTTTTTGGTTACTTTCTCAAGTAGTGACAACATTACCTAAGTGGTTTTTTTAGAATGAATAAAAAATGTTTAGTTCCATTAGAAGACAAGAATAGATATTTCTACTCATATGAGGGAAGAATTGAGTTGGAGTACATAAATGAGAAGATGGGTAAATGATTCAGGAAAAGGATAAGTTGGTTATAATCCAACAAACTTCCCCACAATACTAGATCATGTGTTGGATCCCTTGGTGGGTATGGTAGAAAAAAAATTATTTAAGACCAGATAATAAGATTGAAGAGGAAGCTCATGGGGAAATAATAGACATTAGATTGTTTTTTTTTAGAGGAAATCTCTTGTGGGTGACTGGTTCAAGCGACTAAAGAAGTGTTTCCTTGGTTTTTTATTCAATAATGTGGTAATCAAGAAGCTGCATAAACTAACCTCATTAATCACAAAAATAATCATGGTGTTTATTTTGAATAAACTATCCATGAAATTGGGGATGAATGGTCAGTTTTTCAAGAGACTAATATTGATAAAAAATCTATGGTAATGGTTTTTTAGAACACCTTTCAAGAAGATGATCATTTTTTTAATGCTTTAAAAACAAAAACATTTAGGGTGGGAGGGTGTAAATTTTATTTTATTGGAAATTATTGATCTTTCGATATCCTTTCTAGAGGAAAATAAATTTTTACCTATTCAAGATGATTGTCATGAATATGATCCAAGAGTTAAGGGAGTAATCATAACATATTTGGAGATAAATAAAGATAATGATGACATACCATTCATTTTACATCTATATTTGTAAGAATTACTGGGAGTCATTAAAGGATTGCAATATCATAATGATATAATAGTAAAAATAGAGCTCCTTCTATTATATAAGTGTCAATATAATTTTATTCTGAAGAAATACAGTAATCAATGAATGTCTTATAGGAAACTGTATCTATTTTATCATCTTATTTTCCATGTTTTTAAAACCTCATTATATAAGAAGATTTCAAAACCATTGAATCAAAATTTAGTGGTATATTTGATGTCAAATTTTGATCATATTTTAATATCAGTAGTGGATATGGTTCCTTCATATCAACAAGTAAAACACATGTTTTAGTATGAAAATTTTTCCAAGGATAAATTGGAAATTTATATATATCAATTAGGGATTCATGATTTCAATTCAAATATTAAAAAAACATTTAATTTTTTTTGGCAGTAGCTTAGTAGAAATAGCAACTAGCTTATAAAATTTGACAATCCATGTGAAATATTTCAGTTTAGATAATGTAAATGAAATTGTGTTTTTAGTGTCTCTTGAAAGTATTTTTCAAATAGAAATGACGAATTTGGTATAGTAAATAGCTTCTAAAGCTATGAAATGAATTTTTAGGTAGCTGAACCATGTTTCTAGAGTAATTATCAAACAGTTTTTTGGTTGGAAAAGAAAAGAATCTCAGACTGAGAATATTAAGAACTAACTCATGAAATGACTCATATAAGAAAGAGGTTATAGAAAGAAAAGATTCACAAAGTATTTTATAAGCCTTAATAGGTACCTAATGATGTATCCTCTCACTTATATGTTTAAGGAGAATGTGAAAAAAAATGAGGAATCATCTACATCCATTAAAAAATTATCAAATGTGGAATTGAATAGGAAATGGATAATTCTACTAATATATAGGCTCTGGAGAGTTTCAAAGGCTTCATGCAGTTTCTTATGATGAATCATGGTAGAGAATCAATTGAACCTAACCATTTCACCATAACTAACCACTTTTTTACTTCTTCTAATGTTTATTACAAACCATTTTTTGCTTCTCAATTCGTTGTCCCCCTTTGTACCTCATTCTAGTGTTACTAAACCTAAAATTATTAATTTACATTCACTTAAATTACCCTTAATGCTTTTGGGCCCTACATAAATATAATTTTCCCTCTTTGTCAATTTCAAACCTATAAACATGAAGGAGAATATATTGTTTAAGGAAATTTATCCCAACAGTATTAGTGATGTTAATGATATTGAATGGGAAGATTTTTTTTGGGATTTGTTTGTTGTTGTTATTGTTTTTGTTTGTTTATATAGTCTATCAAGAAAATTTTCCATATATTTTTACTCCCCTTTCTGGTCCAAGTACCAATTTATGAAATAAAATGTTTTCTTTCCTTTCCAATATCTTGTGTTAAATCTAGTGTTTTGTTTCACCAAATTACTATATAATTTAAGTTTTTCTTTTTTGAATATTGATATTATTACATTGAATCAATTCTATTTTATCTCTTATGCCCAAATATCTTATTCTTTTTTCCACTCAAAAACTCATTTTTTAGCTTTTGGTCTTTTTGTAACCCTTTTGATATGATTTCAAATTGTTCATATTTTAAGGACAACAATGGGGATACAATGTGAAATATTTGATGTATTTATGAATTATGATTTGTACTATTCCTTTTAAACATTTTATATTTTATTTTGTTAAATTCTATATTTCTTTTAGTTTAAAACAATTTAATTTAAAATATACTATTTTAATTGTCATGAAAATTTTGGAGAATTAAGTGTTGTGTTTCATATTAAAATTTTTTAAATTCAGTTTTTGATTTGGATCCATCATTTATTTTCTCACATTTCTTATTATATTTTATTTTGTGCCATGATTTTTTATTTCAAACGTTTTTTATGATTTTATTAATTTTATGATATTTATCATCTAAAAAGAAATAATTTTCAGTTCCCCATTTTTTTATTCTCACAAATCATTGTTATTGTGAAATTAAAATATTTTATTATGATCTCGAATATTTATTATTCTTTTGGATTGAAAAATGAATGAATTATTTGCCACATTTCATTTTATGGTGACCATTAAATAGAATTTTGTTGATAGGATAATGAATAAATTCATCCATGTATCTTAATATTTTATCAACATCTCTCTATAATCCTAGGAACTGCTCTTAACAAAACTTTTAAAAACATCTATCTTCAATCAAAGAATCTATGAAAAGCTCAAATGACCAAAAATCTCATTTGTAAGGGTTTTTTGGGGCCTCTTTAATACATATTGACATCTCTTTATAAAATTTCCACAAATATTTAATGTTCATTTTCATATTAGTGCATGAGAATAAATAGCTTCTAATATTTTATAAATAATTACAATATTCACTAAATAGTTTTCACTGACAAGAAATAAATAGAATTCTATTCTTTAAGTATATGATGATAGAGGAGTAGGTATCCCTTGTTGAGATTAATGTATTCTATGATGAGGTCAATATTAAATCTTCCAGTGAATATATATATTGAGTAATATTTAAATATATAGGATAAAAACTCATACAAATTATCAAAGATATTTCATTCATATGTTTTATATACTATCTCACACAAACGGTTTACATTTTCTTTTCTTGGAAAGTCTACAAAAGTTGTTATGTCCATAACACTGTTTTGAAACTGAGATCGGACCAGGACACCATCTATGGGTTTTCCAATCCGGTCCATTTTATTAGGCCATTTTGGCCATTCAGCAAGTTCTGGCCACCCTTAACTAATGAAAAACACTCGTACCAGCCATTCTTTTCATTTTTCTAAATTTTTTAAAAGTTTTTCATATTTTAATATAAAATAATAATATGATATTAAAAATTATAAATACATTGATTCGATCATCAAGCTTAATCGACCCGAAAATTTTTACCTTAAATTGCCCCCTCTCTAGTTTGATCATTGGCCCGGTTCAAAAAACATTCATTCATATATTCATCTTCTTACATCTTGTGTTTATATATCTATTTTTCTCTGTATTTGTATCAAATTGGACTATTTTAAAACTCCATTATCCCTTTTTATTTATCAATTTTATTCACTTCTTTTGGAAGCATTTCTCACTCCCATTTGATTGTGAAATCACCAATATTTACAAATTGTTTATCTTGGCTGTTTTGGTCAAGAGGATACTAAGTTCAAGCTCAAACATAAACTCCTCAGAAAAATATGTGTATCTTGGGAACATATAGTTGTAGTCTATCACCTAGTGTGTATTTTGAGTGGTAGTATCTATCTCACAAATTAGTGTTCGCATGCATAAAAATACTTAAGTAAGGGGCCTAGAGCAGCAAACTGTCACCCTATAGGTTTTTACAGAATCAATATCTATACCACAACTAATTTTTCACAGCACTATAAATAATAACATCACTTGATTCTATATTTATAACTCATTTTAATCCATTTCCACAATCCATTAACCAATCAATTCCATAATTCCATTTATCAACCATTTCCATAATCATTTATTCAAAAAAAATTGGAAATTCTATTATTTCACTTTTTGTATTTCATAACTATCATACAATGATATTTGGAACACCTCATGTGTTTCTTTCAAGATATTCTCATCATATCTAACTGTTCCAAAGTGATATGTTAAGGGTCTCATAATCACATGGAAAATCAATTAATTAATTCAATTTAGTATTAATTTTCCCAATGTGGAAATTGAAATTTCACAATTATACACACACAATTAAAATCAATATAACGGTTATTGACAATTAGACCACCTTCTTCAAGATTTTTAATGAACACTAATCCTTCGACAACTCTCAATTTAATGTCGAATGGTCAAAATCACAACAGTGGAGGAGATCAAGAATCAAAACCTTGGATCAAAATATAATGAAACAAGATTCATAAAAACCAATATCTAAACCAATTTCCACGAGATGATAAATCATTCCTATCAAATGGTAGGGTGGGATAAAAGTGAGGTGAATCAAAGTAGGGAACTAATTACTTATCAAATATGGCTCGATCTTTCAATCGGATCTTCCATTCACAAAGAAAGGGGTAAGAGAAGCCCTAGAATCCTCTTGGGAGAAATAAAAAATGAATGAGACTATTTGGGGTAAAAATTTATGGGTTTTGGATTTTACTTATATAATTTTCAAGGGTTTAATTATCCCATGTATAGTTTTCATAGTTGAGGCGCACTGTTTTGGAAAACAATATGCCTTCACTCTGCGCCCCTACTCATAGGGTCCATGGTTACTTCTAATCGGCATATCATTTTGACCAACTGTGTATCGATCATGCATACCCCCACTATATCGGGGTGCATTGTTTGGGGAGGGTTCCCGCAAGGTTTTTTAAAACAGTGTGCCACCTCGTGTGGCCCCAAAAAGGGGCACATGATTTACTGGGGAAATACACATGGTTTCTTGATAAAAGCTACACATTTTCTTGGGGAAAACTGTATGGTTTCCTATAGAAAATTGCTTGATTTTCCTAATCGCACTCCATCCATGAAAAACCCAACATGCTTCCAGATTTCTTTAATTTTACCCGAAATAACCCCAAATAAAAACTCAACCAAGGTATAACCAAAACAACTATAAAATAGTACCTGAAAATGGGAATGATAAAACTCTAGAAAGGTTAAGATCTTTAAATCTCCCCACTTTATAAAATCTCACCCAAATTCTATGCTCTTATGCATCTCTAAGATTATGAGGTAAAAACATTGGTCACTCAGACTACGTTTTTGTTTCTCTCTCCCAGGTTTCCTCCTGAAAACGACCATTTTCATACAAAACATGAACTATTGGTATGGTATTTCCATACAACACATTCTCACACTGATCCATAACATTATTCCAATGATCCTCAAATGACGCAACAGCCTCAATTTCAGCATCATCAAAATAGATCACATGAGAAGGGTCGGGGTGGTAGTTTTAAAGTTGTGACACATGAAAAAAATCATGTACAACACTATACCTATGGGGAAAATCCTATTTTTAAATCACCAACCCAATTCTCACCATGATCCAAAAAGGTCTGATAATCCTAGATGCCAACTTTCCCTACTTCTTAATCCAATAGTGACCAAATCTCGACGACACCCGAAGGAACACACCATCACCCACTGAAAACTCAAGGGGTCGTCGACGTTGATCAGTGTATGTTTTCTACTTATTCTATATTTTAGTAATATGTTTCTAAATCAAAAGAACCTAATCTGATGTATCCTGCATGAGACTCAGTCTGGATAACTCTGACTCACCTGCTTCCATCCAATATAGAGGTTATTTTCATGGCCTACCATAAAGTGCCACATATGGTTCCTTCTAAATAGTCTTCTGATAACATTAGTTATATGAAAACCCAATGATAACTAAGTAAATCTTCCATGATCCACCAAAATCAAGGATTAATTCTATATCATGTCCACCAGTACCATGATAGGATGCTCCAACTTCCCTTCTAATTGAGAGTGAAAAAACGTACTCAGAAACAATTAGGTACCCAACACCCTTTTTTAAGCCAACCAAATGTGTGAAATAAATCAAGGGTCATGGTATGAAACAACTCTCTATGGAACCCCATGTAATTTATATATCTCTCAAACATACATATCACCCAAGATTTCCATAGAAAAAGTATCCTAGATAGGCAATAAATGGGATGCTTTTTTAACTGATCGAAAATCACCCAAATCACATCATTATTCCAAGGGATCATTGGAATGCCCACAAAAAAGTACATGGTAACATCATTGCACCTCCATTTAGGTTTGGTAAATGGTTGCAGTAAACCATCAGGTTTTGATGATAGGCCTTCACCTACAGAAAGTTGTACAATTGTCTCCTAAAACCTGCAATATCCCATGTCATGCCCCGCCACCAATAAAATCACCATCGGTAACAATAAATTTTGGTCAGAACAGGATGCACCACCAACTTCGAGGCATGAAACTCGAGCATCAACTCTTCACACATAAATGTATGAAAATGAACATGGTTCCAAACATCGATGATTTCATCCCCATCTATCATCTAATTAGAAGGTGACTCCCCATCTTCAAGGATTTACCTCAATTTCAAACACTCCTACTCCTCTTACCCCCACTCCCTGACCTGACATAGAAGTGTTGACTCAATTGATAACGATTATAGGGTCATCAGCACCTGTTCCTCCTGAACATCTATATACATCTCAACTAGAAAATTCATCATCTTCCACTTAGAGCTAGACTCCTAAACTATCTATGTCTGTGTCTTCCAGCTCAATGCATCAACAACATTGTTTCCCTTTCTCAATGTATATTATTGATCACAATCAAATGAATGCATATACTCAAATCATATCCACTATTTGGGGATTCAAATATAATTGTGAAAATATGAATTCCAAACGTTTTTTATTAGTATAAATAGTAAAATTTTCTCCCATTAGGTAATGTTGCGAACACTTTAAATCATAAACTACCACAGCTAAATCGATATCATACATAGGGTAATTCTATTTGTGTGGCCTCACCTATCGCAACCCATACACCACAACTTGATCTATCTGTATCAAAACTGCTTTATGTCTGTTCTAGAACACATAACAAAGCAAGGTATCCTCCTCACCCAACTTAGGTTGGATCAAAATATTGGTGATAATCAAACTCTTCTTCATCTCCTGGAAAGAATTATCAAATAATTCATACCATTCAAACACGACACCCTTCTTAGTCATGCATAAAAATATTGATACTAAATGGGAAAATCCCTTGATAAAGCTCTGATAATAGTCCATTAAACCCAGAAAACATTGGATATCAAAAAAATTCTTGGGATACTCCCTATAAACCACAACCTGAAATTTCTTTGGGTACACTAACACACCTTCCTCGGATTTGATGTGGCTAATGAATTGTACCATGTCAATCCATAATCGACGGTCAGATAGCTTGGAGTATATTCAATGATCTCTCAATGTACTCATGACAATTTCAAGATGTTTATAATGATATTCATGCTTATTGGATAACACCAAGAGTCCATCCATAAAAATAACTACAAACTAATCTAGGCATGGGTGGGGGGTTTGGATCATCAAGATCATGAACACAGAAAAGGGAATTCTCCATCCTAAATAGATCATGATTACCATGTATAGGAAATAAATTCTAATGAAATCATTTCATGGTATAACATAATGTCTATCTTTTAGTTGACGATACCCCATTCTCATGTAAATCGTGATGAATACAAAAGATCCTCTCAACTGTTCAATGATATCATCGCTATACATAGAAGAGGATACCAATTCTCCAATGTAATTTTGTGCAAATTTCAGTAATCAATATATTATTGTAACATCCCATTATCATTTTTAGGAAAAAATTTGAGAACCCCAAAGAGACGTCCTCGGATGCATAAATCCATTATCGGTTAATTCTTCCAGCAGATTCTTATGCTCTTGAAGCTCTGTTGGTGTCATTTGATTAGGTGAGATGAAAAACTGTTCAACTCTAGGAATGAGATCAATTGTAAACACAACATCTCTCTCAGGGGGAATCCATAAGAAATATTTAGGAAACATGTCCTGAAACTGGTCCAATATGGGTGGAAAGTCAAAATGTTTGATACCCCATAATCCAACAAAAGACTTGCAACCTATGTTGTGTGCTCCCCGAGTAGCTGATGAACTAGCCCAGCATGGCCTACCTAGATATCTCGTTCTCCAAGATGAACATATAATTAACACTTTGGAGATGTCAAGGTTACCCTCCTGCGGTAACAATCTATTTGGGCTCGGTATGGTAACATCTAATCCATACCCAAAATAAAGTCAAAATATTACATGTCATGTTTGTAAAGATCCAAAATGAAATCATACTCACCAACCTTGTGAGAATACCCTGGCATAAATAGATTTCCCTCGACCATACTACCAACGGTGTGTCAATTGTCATAACCCCACTCACAAAATTCACCATAAAACTAAAACCATTCACAAGATGAGAAAATATAAAACAGTGTGATCCTTATGTATCAAATAATGCACTATAAAGGGTTGGATCTTTAAGAATAGCACCTCAAAATGTCGATGGTCTAGCCTTGATATCAACAAGTGCATGCTGAAACTCATGTAATTTCCCTACCCTTATGTAATGTACTGTAGTCTGTGTCCCCTGAGCTTTACTACCCAGATGATACAGGTGATCTTTCCCTGAAGTGACACATCTACCACCTTGGCGAATAGAACTCCAACTGTCTGACAAGTATTTGATAGAAAACCCCCTTCCTCCACTCGTATTCAGCCTATCTCATTCTTCAGTACCCATTGGATGACGGTTTATGAAATACCTTTTGTATGTGACCAATCATCACATAGGATCGACACTCCACTAGTGTTCATGGTCACTCACTATGAATGTGACCAGACCTACCACACTGGTGGAATTATACTTGGTTGGATACCCTATTTTCCATTTCCTTGGTTGACTTTCTCATAAGGATTTTTCCTACTATCAGAAGATTTACCTCATGGTCATCCAGCAAAAACCATCTACATTTCACTGGAAGCCTCCTTCAAGTTCCCTTAGAAATGAGAGTCTGATTCACCACATCAAAAACTTCTTTATCCAAAAGAGTATAATGTAGGACCGAATCTAACAATTATATCCATCCTAAAAAATTTCTCATTGTAGTTTCATCAACACCTACCAATGGTGAGAAAAAGGGCCGCAAATTAGTGAAGTTACCATCACAGTCCATAACAGACAAACTCCCATGGGTCAACCTCATAAACTTTGTCACCCACTCCTTATTGATCATCTTTATGTAAAAGGGATCTAAAAAGTTCTCATGAAATCATGTAAATACCATATTATCCAACTACTTATCCCAAGTCTGAATATATCACTTGTGATTTTCGGATATGCACAACATATAAGAAAAAAAATTTGGCTCTCATCTCTATAGGAGTCTCTAAATGGTCGAAGATCATCTAGATAGACTCAATCTAGATCTAAGATACCATAGGTCCACCCTCCCTAGTAAATGTTGTAGGGTGATGCAAATGGATATCATCTGTCAGGTCAGAAAAATTCCACACAACCCACCCTAGATCTCTATCCACAAACTGCATAAAGCGAGCAAACTTATCATAGAACTACTCTCCATATCCTTCACTCGGAACTATTAGAGCCTCATATTCCACCATTGGGGGAACATTTCTTTCAATTTCCGATTTTCATCCTATCAAAAAACATTATAATGGAGGAATGTATTTACAATGTCAAGCACACATATTAGGACACATAAAACATCACTATCAAATTTACAAAAGAGGAATTTACATAAATCTATAACAATCCATCCCCCATACACCATCACATGGTCAAAATGAAAACACAATCACTACGCTCGACCATACCTCACCTGGTTCATGGATAGAATAAGGTAATCAACTTTCCATACATCATGTTTCCCATTAGACACCTATTTTACCGATTTAAAATTTAGAGAATTACAATTATCAATTCCATATTATGTGTTTTTTCATTCAATTACAAATGTAAAAAAATCATTTTCATTTCACTAACTTGCCCAAAACCTATTTTTTCAAGTGTTCCTGAAATGATTCAACACATACAATTATGAGTGACTAGATTGATATATGTATACTCATATCATCTTTATGTAGGTCCATGAAGAAAAATATTATACAATATTATCATCACACAATAAGTGCACCACTCAAGGTGAAATGGCATTCAACTGTAACAACATACATCAAGAATTACAATCCCACCTAGGGTACTTGGGGTTTCACCAATACATGGGTTAGAAAATCCCATTCACATGATCATTACCAATTCTAGACTAATCCTAGTCTCATATTTAATTAACAAAAAAAGACAGATGAAATAAAAGAAAAAAACATCATTTGATTCCACTTTTTGAAGTCCCATCTCGAGGGCCATATGTCAGTGCCCTGATCCAGTTAGCCAAAAGTACTCAGGCGCACCTCCCCATAAAACAAAGACCTCCGATTATCGTTAAGGTTCTAATATGAAATGTGGAGAGACTATACTGTTTTTAAAAGGTTGGGATACACACAAAAAATTCTAGATCACACACACACACACACTATAATGAAATCCTAAAAATAAATTTCCTGGGGACTCGACCCTAAAATCGGCACACTAGAAGGTCACATAGGTCATATAGTGAGTGGTTTCCAAGAAACAAAATCCCTATTTGGATTCTATAAGTGGATTCAGCTATAGAAAAACTGTACCTAGGGGGTAAAACCACAAAATTTCACATGGATCATCCCCCAATAAATGACAATGAGACCTTTATGCACACCAGGGTTGGCACTCTTGGGGATAAGCTTTGGAAAATTCCCAAACTCTTTTTGAACCAGTTTTAAGGATTGAATAAATTATTAGGTTAGAAAACCAAATAGTAAAACGACAATGGATAACCTAGATTTAATCTTGGAGACTATTAAGTAAGGATATATTTATCATTTATAAGTTATTCTTTCAATGCTTACAGTTTCCTTTTTATATAATTATTAGTTAAGAATATAAATCCCTAATTGTAGTTTTTTAATTAATGGTAGGAAATAAGAGAACATGTTCCAACAACCAAAGTGATGGTAAATGATATGATTTACCTAAATAGATGTATATCCTAATGTGAGATGATGTAACATATCTTGTGATTATTCGAAACTAGTTATCTTGAATTACTATTTGTAACTGGAACATAGTTGACCTTCCATACACATCAAAAAAGAGAATGATGGTGTATCATAGAATTATAGGTGATAAATATAATAAAGAAAATAATATTTGTTTCCCTATGTGTAAAAAATGTGGGAAGATCCTTCAAGTGGAATGTATTAAAGGAACTACAATATGATTTATGTGTGGAAATAAACGGTATAAAGAAGCCAATTTCCAAATCAAAATGATGTTCCTGGTTAAAAAGATGATGGGAAATTATTCTCAACCTAAGGAAATACTAATAGTTCAATGTCATAGATGTGGGGATATTGGTCATTATATATATAAATACCCTAATACAAGGGATAATAAAGATGATAAATACTATAAATCCTTAAACTAAGGAACCTAGGAAGGGAATTCACTATGAGGATTATGATCCAACACTCCATAGTTATTTATGTCTTGTTTATAGTCTAGTGTATATTGATTGTTTTCTAAAATCATCTGGTCACCAACCCAAATGAATTTATTTCATCAAGGAAAACTTCTATGATTATTGTTTCACATGATGATGTTTATAGGAATGTACTTCCTATAAATCAATTTAAACTTCCTTTAGTGGAATTTTATGTTATACTAGGCATGGAATTGAAAATCATTATATAAAGACAATATAAACTGTAGGGAGAGGGATATCACTCTTCACATCTCAAAGGAAGAGAATGAATCTCCATGGGAACCATCATCTCAAGTGTTGAAAGTATTTCCTTATAAGAAATAATATCTTGATCAAATGATTAATATCAAGGAGATAATAATTCTTGAAGACATAACCATTATGAGGGAATATACTAGTGTATTCCTAGAGAACTTTCTAGCCTTCATCCTAACCAAGTGAATGAGTTATCAATTTAACTTTTACCAATATCTCTACCCATATCAAATCCACCTTATAGAATGGATAAAATTGAGTTGGAAGAACTGAAGAAGCAGTTATAAGAGAATCTAGAAAAGGGTTTTATACACTAAAATGCTTCATCGTGGGGTGCATCAGTTTTAATTATCAAGAAGAAGGATAGTTCTATGCACCCCTACCTTGAATATCATTAACTAAACAAAATTAAGAAAAATAAAACATATCAATTTCCACATATATTTTAATTGTTTGATCAAATATACTGGGTCTATTATTTCTCTAAGGTGGACCATCATTTGATATATCACTAATTTAATTTGAATAACGAAGATATTCCTATGAATGCATTTGAAATAAGGTATATAAACTATTAGTTCATAGTGATTCCCATTTAAATCATTAATTCGTCAACAATATTTATGGACTTCATTAATAGAGTCTTTGGATATTACTCTAACAAATTTGTGGTATAATTTATAGATAAAATTTTGATATACTCAAAAAGAATGAAGGAGCATGAGGGGAATTTAAATACAATGCTAATGTTTGTTCAAAAATGAGAATCTATATGCAATGTAGAATAAATGTGAGCTATAAATATAGGAAGTATCATTATTGGGGCATGTTATCACTGGAAAACGGATATATTTGCACCCTTATAAGATAATGTCTATCAAATAGAAGACTACACCAGAATATATAATAGATATCCATAGTTTTCTGGGATTAATTGGGTATTATTGATGTTTTTTGATAAACTTCTCATGGTTTTCAAACTCAATAAACAAATTGACATGGTAGGGGGTAAAGTTTTTCTAAACTCATGAATGTGAAGAGATCTTGAAGGAGTTGATAAAGAGGCATATCACTACATTTATACTGAGAATACCCCTAAGTGGGGAAATTTTCAAGGTATAAAATGATGCTTAGAAGAAGGTATTGGGATGTGTACTAATGAAAAATGATAAAGTTGTAGCATATTCCCCAAAGTAGTTCACGGTTCATGAGAAGAACTACCCAACACATGACATGGAAATAGATTTAGTTATATTCATATTGAAAATATGAAATAATTATCTCTATGGGGGAGAAGTGTGAAATATATACAATACATAAGAGCCTCATGTAAAAATTCACATCAAAAGAGATTAATATTCCCTTGAGTGGATGGTTAGAGTGGATCGAGGACTATGATTTCTCAATCCACTACCATTATAGAAATGAAAATAATGAATCATATACTATAAGTAGAAAGTAACCTATAACCTTATTAATAAGAAGAATTGAGAAGGGTATAATATTATTAAAGATGCAAATTATGGACATGGGAATCATAAAGTAATAAATTTCTTCATTCCTTTCTCAAATGATTTCTCAAAAAACTCTTCGAGGGAAGATTAAGGATGCACAAATAAATGATGTGGAAATTTAAATTAATGTGGAAGTTATTAGAAAAGGTAAATCCTCAGAGTTCACAATTTATGAATAAATAATTGTATGATTTAGGTCATAACTATGTGTACCATAAAATATTGAGATAAAGGAGCTATTTTATTATTCACATAGCTCAACATTATCCATGCACCTAGAGAGTATGAATTTGTATAAAGATATCTAAGATCACTATTGGTGGGACAATGTAACATAGGAGACCACAAAATACACATCAATGTTCCAAGCATCTCATCATGCGAATGTCAAAAGGAAAAATTACATGGGGATGATGCAACCATTACCCATACCTATATGGAAATGGGAAAACATCACCACAGAATTTGTCACAAGTCTTACAAAGGCATACACAAGAAATAATTCTATATAGGTTGTGGTGGATCATCTTATAAAGACAACTAACTTAAATACAATTCAAGAGAACTTCTCACTCGGTAAAATTTCTATGATATACGTTATAGAAATAGTTAGTCTTCCTAGAACACCATTATCGACTATATCTAATCAAGAGCATAAAGTTACCTTTTATGTTATGGAAGAGTCTCTAACATTCTCTAAACATATATTTGAACATCAATATGAATTATCACCCCAAAAATAATGTCCAATATAAGTAGACTATCTGGAAACTTAAATTCATGTTGAGAGCATGCTCGATGGACATCAAAGGAGGACGAGATCAGCATCTTCATTTGGTCGATTTCTCGTAAAATAAAATTTTGTACTCAAGAATACAAATGAATCTATATGAGTCCCTTTATGGGAGAAGATCATGAACACATGTCTGATGGGTTGATGTTAGTGGATGAATGTTTTTTGGATCTAAAATGGTCAAGAAAATGGTATAAAAGGTCAAAACCCATCAGTGGTACATCAGGTCTGCTCAAAGATGAAAGAATATCTATACAGCCAATCGTCGATGAGACCTAGAGTTTGTGATTAGGGATAAGATCGTTCTCTATATATCCCTTTAACAGGGATTCATGATATTTGGGAAGAAAGGAAAGCTATGTACCAAGTACATTGACCCCTTTAAGATTCGTGATCACAAAGGAGATGTGGATGATTATCTATCACTCCCACTAACAATGTCTCAGGTACATGATGTATCCCATGTATCCATATGGATGAAGTACATATGAGATCCCTTACATGTACTAAATTCTAATGTACAAAAAATGGAAAATGAACTCTCTTATGAGGATCAACTGAAAAAGTAAATATTAACAATTATTTTTATTTCAATTTTAATTTTTTTAATCCCAAAAGGTGTTATTTTAAATTAAATTGTCACATTTTATGGTTTGAAAGCATTTTGATATAAACTTAAAAAATTTCATAATTTTGGATTTTAACTATTTTAATTTATTTATCTATTTTGGCCATAAATTTTTAATTATTTATTTAATTTTTTAAATTATTTTTTTAAGACATGAAAAATAATGGGAATCATGTTAATATTTTGTAACAAGAGCTGAATCCAACATTTGGAGGCCCAAAATATACTCACAATTTAAGCGTCAAAATCTATGCATATATCTATATATTTCTGAATTTTGACCTATAACTCATAAATGGACTGAAGAATGAAGCTAAAATATGTTATTTATATATAATTAATCTAGTTTAATTAGTTTAATAACTATATCCCCACTTCATTCTATTGATATCAAGGCTATAAATGCATTGAAAAGCGAATTTTAGAATTTCAAATATTCTTGCTTGACAGAATAATTTTTGGGTGTAAACGGGATAGAACGTTTTTTAAATGTAAATAATGAATCCAAAATTAGGTGGTTGAATGATAAATAAATATTTTAACAACATTAAAGAAAAAATATTTCCTGAATTAGGTCATTAAATGGGTCTACCATGCACAAAATATTAGAAGAAAGTTCTAGAGCCAAAATTTCACCTCATTTTCCAATTAAAACGTGTCTCATATCCTTTTCAACGAATTGTCAATTTTTTTATCCATTTTCATATTTTTGTAGTTTTTATTATTTATAAATAGTATTATACATTTCTAATATATTGTCCTCTTTTTATTCCTCCATTTTCTAATATTTATATTTTGTTTTTCCACCTCATTCTTCTCCATCGTGATCTCTTATACTCATTATCATGAGTAACTACTCGAGGAAGTTACCAGAGGAATAATAAAGTATCGCACCCAAGTGTTTTAAGCTGTCATTATTAATTTTTCTTATTTTATTATAGTTAGGTATAGGGTTATCTTAATGGTAAAGGTGCCTTTGTGTCTCCACTTTCCACCTAAGGATTAGCTTTCTCTTCGACAATTATCTCCCTCAATCAAGGTGGTGGATGTGAAGTATATTGGTGATCATTGAGTGCTTCTTATATTCAAAAAATTTGAAAAATATTATTTCCCTAATTAAAATGGATCATTTTTATTAAGTGTATAATATACAAATAAATAACCAATGAAGGTTCACTCTAGGTGTTCTCCTGGGAGGATCTCCTTTATGTATATCATTATTTTTTCAGCATTCATTTTTTCTACATTTCATTATATATATATATATATATTTCAATATTTATGTCATCTTTCAAACTCATCCTCTTTAATTTATTTAGTTTTATATTAGATAAAATATAAATAATGACAACAGAAATTTGGTGTTGTATGAGCTACCTCATTGAGGCTGAATTTGGGTGTACACTATATGTCATGCTTTGGTAAATAAAATATTCACTGGGTATTTGTGAAAAAACCTCACACAAAAATTTGTATCCATTTATAGAGAGTAATAACACTTGAACACGTATTCTTTTCAGAAAAACTAACAAAAAAATATTTTTCCATGATGTTTTCAAATGATAATTTCTATAATAGATGGAATAATTACATACACGTGTAAGAAGAAGAATTAGATTATAGTGAGGTGGAAATTCAATGAAGGGTTGATGTTATTGTGGTAATGTTAAAATAGATTCAAAGTGTCATAGAGACATATTTCTCAACTCAATATTTGATGAGCGTGATTGATTATCTCCGAACAAACATTCAATGATTTGAGGACAAGAAAGAAGTGCCACCAGTTATTTAAAATTTCACTAAAGTTATCCTAGAAGTTGAGGCCCAACTCAAGGACCATAAAAAACCCAACCATATCAAATATAATGTCAATGAGTACCATGATGATATAGAGAGAGAAGATGAAGACTCGTGTGATGATAGAAATATAAGGAATTATTTAGATAAATTTTTGAGTAACTGAGTAGAATATGAAATGAATTGAGATCGTACCATCTAATAGATTAATAATTATGAACCTAACTACCTATTTCAATACATGTAATAAAAATAAACCACACATGTGGTGGAATTTGAAGAAAGGATGAAGGATCATATCTATGTTTCTATATCCACTAAGATTCAACTTCAAGTGGAAATTACCACTGAAGAAGTGATTAAACGATATCCAACTCAAAGAGATGATCTTTCTTTAAAATGTTTGTCTTCTGATTTATTCTATCTAATTTTAGTATCACTCCTTATGGTTTAGAATTTTTATATTTGTTTATTCATTTATTTTCTGTAGAAGAAGATGAAAAAATATTACCTACACCTGTTGAAGAACACATGGAGCTCCTTGATTTTGACGTACAAGGATTTTAGAAATCCCATAAAGAGATCAAAATAGGTGAGTGTGAGGAAATAAATATATTTTTCTCTCACACTGAAAGTGGGTATTTTGATTTAAATTCTTCATGTTAAAATTTTGTTGAATTAATAATAAATTTTAACTGCACTTTTGAAATTACAATTCATGTATCCCATGTTAAGACAACACTAGAAAAATATAGGGTTTCAAAAGTAGAAAACAAGGAAGTGGAAGATCCGTAATAAATCTTAACCCCTCCATGAAAGATATACCTAACTGAGAAGATTTTGGATCTGTTATACTCTATCCATAAATCAGTACTCACCAAGAAAGAATAATCATAGGATGGGAAAATCCACATGTGGTTGTTCAAATACAAAAAATATCCAGCCACTATAAAATTACGGATAAGATTTGGTATTTCCCTATGGAGGTGGTAAAAATTCAGGAACACATGGGAGATCATACCATATCTTATCCATTTTAATTTCTTTCTAGGAATTTAGATTTAAATTTTAGTTTTAAGAATTCTTATAGCATGTAGCCCACTCCCTTTTATATTTTGGTGCTTAAATGACATGATCCTTAATATTAATTGAGTAATTTTTTATAGGTTCATGATGGAAGATGGAAATACAAAATAGTACACT
The DNA here is from genome assembly GCA_963277665.1 of Viscum album. Lineage (NCBI taxonomy): Eukaryota > Viridiplantae > Streptophyta > Magnoliopsida > Santalales > Viscaceae > Viscum > Viscum album. Next base: position 879,298,563 of record OY728155.1, read on the forward strand.
AAAAAGGACTAATCATAAATGAAAATGGAGTAAACACTTCATGTATATATTTTAAACTCAATAAAATTTATGTCTAACAACATATTTTGAGATTTAAACTAGAAAATTTAATGCCCGCACTTGGATTAATGTTTTATAAGAATTATCTAAAAGAAATGTGTTTCTTAGGAATCCTATGATGTTATGTTTTAGATTTTAAGGTTAATTATATTAAATGATTAAAATAGAGAATTGTATTATTAAATTGCAACATGGATATTAAAATGAGGACTCATGATTTGAGGGGATTGGTTGATTCATGTAAATGAAATTTCCCTGTCATTTCTCATGATTTGAATATCAGAAATTAAAGTAAATTGGGTTGTTATTATTATTCATTACTTTATGATTATAAAATATCATATTTCCACATCTAGATGTTTTATACACCATATACTTCCAATTTTATTCTTTATCAAATTTCTTGAGTGGTCTTGGGCCATGTCGTCGACTAGAACTTTCATTTGAACTTTTCAAAGTTATGACTTCACAAAAACACATTTAAAATGATTTTAGAATATTTTGAAAATACACTATACTTATATAAAACCTTTAAATAAATCATTATTTATCCCATAAATACTATTAATGGTCTTGTTATGGATGATCCATGTTTTAATAAATTTTTATCCATTCCTACCATCCTCTTACTATTTACATGATATTTTTAATTTGAAGTGTGGAGTGAAAGGAGTCTTGGTGGAAGGGATTATATACATTGTAAGAATAAATATTGGGGGTTATACATGTGGTTATTGATAAAATTATATATTCTATATTCTATTTATTATTTTTTCCCTCTTGAAAAAAGGAAAAATGACAAAAAGAACCAAAAAATTAAAAATGGGTTGTGATTTGGGGAAAAAACCACACTTACTAGACCTATGATTTTTATCATATGTGGTCAATTGTTGGATGTCAGGTTTATTATAATCATCAAATTTTAAAAAATAAAAAAATGAAATGTTATATGAAAAATGAAAAAAGATTATAAAAGTATAGAAAATCCAAGAGGGTCCAAAAATATTACATTATGATTTACTTTGATTGTTACCTTACTTTGAGTATTCGGGTAAAATGGGAGTTTCTAATTTGAAGGGTAGAATTCCATTGAACATTAATTTTTGATATCATTAATTGTAATTAATAATGAAACCTACACCTTTAACCTTAATTGTTCAACAATAAATCCTACCATCCTTAAGCCTCAGATTCATTTGAACCTTTAAAAAAAGTTCTCATGATTTCCTGTGTCTTTTGCCTTTACAAAGTGAATAAAGTATCTCTTTTACAAGACTATGGATAAGGATAATGTTCTCATGATATGAGTATAATTATACATGAATTAATATCATGAGTTATGAGTGAAATGATTCAAAAGTGAGGTAAATAATGACATGGAATGATTAATAATAATTAATTAAGTAGCTTCAATGAATGAAAAAATATGTTCCACAATTTGAAAAACAATGAAAGTAAAATTATTGAATATATTTTTTCTTTAGAAATGGGAAATTGAATTTATATATTATGTAAAATTTGAAAATTTTAATTGACATTGATGATTGTTTAATTTTATTTCTTTGAAATTTGAATAATGATAACATTGGTGTCTTCTGATTTTTAATGTTGAGATTTTATGCTTGAGGGAAATCATGATTTATGTGTTGGGGAATTGAGTGAGAAATCATTTTCAATTATTTTAATTTTAATTTCAATATTTTTAATCCCACTAAAGTGTTATTTTAATTTCAATTATCACATTTTGTTATTTTAGAAACATTTTGAGCTTAATTTCCAAAATGGATAATTTTTTATATAAATGTATCAATTTATTTAAGTATTTCATACATAAACGTTTTTAAATTGATTTAATTTATGAAATAATATTTTAGGCTTAAAAAATATTGTTCATCATTTCATTTTGATGGACCAAAAGTTTAATACAACATTTGGAGGCCCAAAATATGCTCACAATTCAAGCCTCAAAATTTCTGCAAAGATGTGAGTATTTTTTAATTTGGGGATATATATCCTAAATTTAAGTCAAAATGTAGCGAAAATGTGACATTGATAAATATGAAATCCAGTGTAACAACTTTCATGGCCATGGCCCCACTTGATTCTGTCTATATCAAGGCCATGAATACAAGAGAAATCAAGTTTTAGATATTCAAAGATTCTACCTATCCAAAATAAATTCTTATTGTAAATGGGATATAAAATCATTTAAATGTGGTTAATGAAGCTGAAATTTGGTGGTACAACGATCAAAAAATATTTGAACAACTTTCAAGAATAAATCATTCCAAAATTATATGATTAAATGGGGTTACTATGAAAAAGAGTTTTAAATAAATTATTGGAACAAAAATTTCATCCTATTTTACTATATAAAATTATCACATATCTTTTTCAAAGCATTAAAAACAATTTTTGGAAATTTTTTTATAGTTTTCTGGTTTTTTATATACTATTATTATTCATTTTTAAATATTTTACTTTTCAACTTCCTTCATTCTCATATTTTTTTCATTTGTGTTCCCACCCCATTATTCTCCATTGTGGTCTCTTATACTCATGATAATGAGTAATTATCCCACAGAAGATCCTAGGGGAACAATCAAGTGTTAAAACCATGTTTTTAATCTATCATTGATCATTTTTCTTATTTTTGTAAAGTTTGTATGATGGGTGTCTTAGTGGTAAAGTCACGTTTATATCTCCACTTTCCACCCAAGGTTTAGCATTTTCTTCTGTAATTTTCACACTCAATCGAGGAGGTGGATGTGAGGTCTCTCAATGATTGTTTAGTGCATCATAAATTCAAAATATTTTCATTATAGGATGTTATTTTACACTATGTATAATGTTCATTACATATATTTGAAACTAATAAAGATATGATGATAGATCACTCAAAGTATTATCTTAGGATGATCTCCTTTCTGTCTAACATCATTCTGTCAATATTCATTTTTTCCACATTGAAATATATCTATATATTTCTATATTTAATGAATCTTTTAAACTATTACTCTTTAAATATTTAGTTATATACTTTTAAATGTACAAATAGTGACAATATAAATTCGGTATTGTATGAGATGGCTCCTCAAGACCAACCCTAGGTGTGCACTATATTACATGATTTGGTAAATAAATTATTGACCAAGGATTCATGAAAAATTCTCATGAAATATTAGAAAATGAATATACTAGACCATATAAATAAAGGTCTAGGAAACATGAAAAATTTCCTAGTCAAAGTACTATGGAGAAACCATATATATGAGGAGGTGACATGAGAAAAATAAGAATCCATGAAGCATAAATACCATCACTTGTTTTCATTTGAATATATAAAACAAACTTTTGTAGATAAAATTTATTAACAGGGATGAATGTAATGAAACATAATTTTATCAATGGAATTTTTCTTCTTATAATTATATCAAATTTAGTAATTTATTATAAATCACATGCACTACATAATGAAACCAATACCATTAAATTAATTTTAATATTACATTTAGGGAATAAAAATATCCATAATAATTGAATACAATTCAATGGGATAAAAATAAAATATATCGTAACTAAAATATTAAAATTTGGATCCTATAATCCCTCTCCCCCATGTCCTAGTGCTACTGGTCTCTCCAAAATACCATTTTCAAGTTCCTTGTGAAGTTTTTAAATTAAGGGAAATTCAAGGGGTAACACTATAAACTACCTCTTTAATTTCTATAATTTTCCTAACTTCTACTCACCTCCCTTGTCTAAAATGGGATTGTAACTCTAGTATCATATACATACTACAAATTTTATATAAATTTAATTTAATATCTATCATCCAATCATTAATCTTCTCCTCTTATTATAAAAACTGAAACACCATCTGCAATATATCAGTTCTCCGCCTTCATTGGTGATGAGTTTTCATTTCCCATTACAACCTTCATTGAAGGTTTATGTTCCCTTATAAAGGTTCAAAATGACCTAAATATGTATATTATTTATTTATTAACATTTTTGAATGAATATAAAACATAATATTAAATGTAACAAAACTAGTTCTTGATGGATGAAAAAACCACCAAAATAAACTAATAGAACGATATTAACATTTTCATTAAATGAATCGCTCCAATGCTTAAAGAGAAATATATTTTTGGGACCATTCAAATTTGTTTAAAAAAATTAATATTATATTATTTTACGTCTGTAGTTTTAGTCCCATTTGAAAAGAAAATCAACAACCTTGAAACCATGAAACGAACACCTCCAGAACAGTGAAATTGAGCATTATAACTCATTGAAATAGTAATAAATGAGAATAATAAAATTATAATAAATAAAATATATTTTTAAGAGGTTATTAATTAATTTATTAATGAATTTAATTTGGTAATTTATTACATTAAGTTCAAGAATAGAAAAAATCGGGAACGTAAGGTTAGGGATCTCTCAAAACCACACTATTTCCTTTCGGTTGTTCTTTATCTATCCTTAACTCACTTTACCTATCTATTCATCTAATATAATTATTTTATAATATATATATATATGTTCCAAACTTATATACCAAGTTTATATCTCGTTACTTTAAATGTTTAATACATGTTTTATTGTTTCCCATAGTGAGGTAAGAATATACAACCCATTTCATTACAAGGGTAATTATTATGTTTGTGCATTATGATTTATTTAATTTTTATGGAACACAAAAGAATGTACATGTTATTATGGGTTTTCCCATATATTACTCCAATTCATTTGGTAATTTTTTAGTCTCATGAGGTGATATGTATGGGATTATGGAGTGAAACTAATCTATGATGGGACTCTTTTCGACATTTGATATTGACTTGGCAGTTAGACATGACTTATTTTAATGTCATGTTTTATGCTATTTTCACTTTCCTATGTTACAATGATCTCATGATTCCTCTTTATTCATTTTATGCCTATAAATTATTATTCCTGAGCTAATACATTTATGTTGCTATGTTAATCTGTATCACTCAAATGTTTTTCTTTATTTCTATGTTTATTTAATTATTGGGATTTGTAGATCACAACATTCGTTTGTGAATTTCCAAGGTTATTTTATGTATTTTTAAGATCCCATGGTGATTTAAGAGATTATTTTGGACAATAAAATAAATATATTATGATTAATATACATGTTGTTATTTTATAAACCTGGTCTCCTAAAGACATTGCACCTCACAGTCACTGGGTTGTATTTTTTGGACATTAATGTCAAAAATAATGTAATAATTTTTGTAAAATTATTGGGTCACTATAAAAATGAAATAGAAAAATCAAACAAAAAACCATGGAGCATGCAAGATAGTCTAGCGGATTAGGGTATCCATGGACCGAAAAATGTTGAGGGTCATGTAAGAAAAATGAAGGATGGAATATTGACGATAAATAATAAAAAAAGAAGTCAAAATCTAATGAAACCAGATGAATGAGTGTATTCAGGTTCCATTACGAGTTGTAGGGATGAGGGTTTAGAAAATATCATATTTCTAATATGAGGATATGTTTGTGGGAATTATATTTTTAAACAATATTTTAACATCATTTTATTATAATACCAATGTTAATGGCTTCCCGTTCCACTTTTAATTTCTGTTACGAAAAAACTAAAATTAAAACTCTCATGCTAAATCATATTTTTATACCAGAGATTGATGAAGAAAACCAATAATAAATAAACTAAATGATGGGATCATATTGACATATTCAATATTGAAATAATCAAATGAATAAGAGATAAAGTGTCATCTCTAACAATATGATAATGGAATGTATGATCTGAAAAAATATCAATGAAAATTTTGGATAAAGATACATTCCTTAGAATTTTAAAAAATGTGAAGGCATATCATTGGTATTCAAGTAACATCTCAAGGTGTTTTGAATTAAATTACCATATGTTACATGGATTTAAAATTATCAATTCACATATTTTTTTCAGAACATTTACTACCATTGGAATTGCACATATTATTACCTGAAAAGGATAGTTCTATTGTACTCCAATTTTGCACATTTATTAGAAAACTATGTGAAAAAACTCTACAAATAAATTAGCTTTAAAACCATGGGTAGTAATTTTTAATGACACTTTTTTCAATGTAGATGATATTTCTATATCATGTTTTGTTGTCATGATGCATTTAACTGTGAATTTGGTTGAGGAAACTTAATTAAGAGGCCCCTTACATTATCAATGGATGTATCCAATTGTGAGGTGATTTATTTATATGTTTTTAATATTATGTAAACAATTCTTAGAACTTCTTTAAATACATTAATATGTTTTATTTATTTTATTTCATAGATATCTAAGTCATTAAAATCATATGATAAAAACAAATCTCAACCCGAAGGCTCTATTTCTGAAGACTACTAAGTAAAAAAGTGTGAATATTTTTTATCGATGGTTGGATTATTTTGAGAAAAGATTCAATCAAGTTGGATGTGTTGATGATACATTTACTCACACTCAACTACATAGGAAATTAAAAATCATTCCTATTATTGGACAATTAGTTGTGAGGATCTCAAATATTGCACTGATAGAAATGAAATTATTACAGGCACATAGATATGTGTTGCTAAATATTGAAATTTCTTATCCATTTATTGAAGAATTTTTTATACGAATAAAGAGTCGAATGAGAAGATGAACAAAAAATGAGAATGATATAACAATAACCATTGATAAATATCATGTAAAATGTTTTGAACTTCATGTAAGTTCATAAATATTTCAATAAAAATAGATATTAGGTTGAAACATATTTTATATATTTAATAATGTATATTAATTTTTTTAGATCATGAATACTAATACCTGGACTGAGTTTTCAAAAGATTTTAAATTTCTGGCTCAATTTCCTCTAAAATAGGCTATAAAATTTGACGCATACAATGTGAATGGATTTAAATTCCATACCATCAATGGGAAATATGGTTTGAAAACAAATAATAGTGGAATATTTTCATTTTCTGAATTGGGATACTATAGAATGTTGACTACTATTATGGAATTAAACTAGCATGGTATTTTTTTACTTGTTTTATTCAAATTTAAGTGGGTTGATGTTACTAAGGGTATTAAAATAGATTCCTTGAAAATTAATTCTATGAACTTTTATTACTTGATAGATGTTGGTAACTTTGAATTATATGATCTGTATATATTCTCATCGCATGAAAAATGGTATATTATGTTGAAGATGTCATGGATGAAGGGTGGATTGTAGTTTTTCACATGAAAGAAAGAGACTTATATGATATGGGTGATAAAGTGGAATATTTGACCTCTGTATTTGATTCCAATCAACAATAATAATAAAAACTTATTTCTCTATTATGATATTGAAAATATTAGTCGTGAAAGGGTGTATAGAGTAGATTAATTAATTATGATGTGGGAAAATGACATGATTGAAGGAAAAAATGATTTTATGTGCAGTCATCCATTAATTTATTAACCACTTCGTTATATGTGCAGTCATTCTTTATTATAGCTATGTATATTTCTTTTTTCAATATTTTTTATCTGTTATCATTTCTATTTTATTCATGAATTTTTAGAATTATATGTTCTAATGTTTATTTTATTTGATTAAATTATAGGAATTATAAGGAATAATCATTTCACTAATCCCAGTCAACTCTCAGTTATCGTTCACTCGACCATACTAACAGATATTGATCCATCAGTCTCCCTCCCTATTTTATCTGAGACACCCTATATCTTCCTCCCATTAGTGTCTCTCACACCATCCTCCATTTCATCATCATCTAGAATACCCTCCTTCTACATCCCATCAGTATCAGGGACATTGCCTCCCCATTCAAAAGGTTTCGTAGTGAGGTAATAGGTCATCACTCCAATTTCATCATGTGGATATTGAAGGGTGAAAATTATATGTACAAATTTTTCGATGAATAAATATGTTGTACTTTTTTATACCACTAACTACTGATTTATAAAATATTCAAAAAATGTTACTTTGGAGAGAATTATGAATAGTTTGTATGTCTATAATTTGATTGGATTGAAGATAGTTGTCCCACTTGACTGTTATTTAGTCCCCATAGTTGATTTAATGAGATTATTTTCCTAGATTCTAGGACAACTGGTGTGAACCTGGATATTATTCCAATTACCTATAATTATTAGAGTCATATGACTCAATCTTGAAAAAATGAAGTCTTTGATTACCAGATAAAGGTAAATTAAACACATTATATTGTAATATCTTTGTACATTTGTTATTCCACTTTACTATTTCTGGTCTTATAACATTAAAGTGGATGATGAAAAATTTGGGGATCAAATTGAAAGATTTTAAATAGAGTTTATAGAATGAACTCATTAATACATCATTGACCACTAAAGAAAAGTATGATAAGCTACCTGAAGGGGTACCTAGAGAGTAGAGGAATGTTTTTGTTGATAGACATTGTCATGAGAAACATGTGGTATTGAAATATATATTATCATATTAATATAATTTTAAATAAATAAATTCATATGAAAAGTATATGACATTGCATACATCACAAATAAATTACAATATATTTATTTGAGGATGTTTCAAGGAAAATGAATCAAGTTGAGAAAAATAAATCACCCCTGACACTTTCAGGTGAAAAAGTTTTTCCAAAAAAAATATTGACTCTAGTCATATTTTCACTAGTTTAAACATTTATAATATAACATTATCTATTTCATATATTAAATTTTTTATTAATATATGTTTAATATAGTCAAATAATTTAGGTCACCTTGTCTCATGAAGAGAAATTTGGATGGTTGTTCATACAAAATACGGTGGGAGTTATGTGAATGATAATGTCAAAGAATTTGGAGTATGAATTACTTTTTCATTATAATAACATAGTATCAGTTATAACTATTTTCATGCGTATTGCTTCAAATATGAATGATATTTTATTTATAGGTCAAAATAAATGAACTATGGGATTCCAATCTTGTATGGTCCTTCTCGGTCTCCCTGGATGATCTAGTTAATAAAGTAAGTTAGAAGGTGCATCCTGGTCAAGTGCGCAGGATGGGTTTGGGACAATAACCATATGAGGTCTTTGGTAGGCCACCGGGGATTATAGAATCATATACTCCTAGTTATAGTTACTCCCTACCTCAATATTCTCATAATGAGTTTTTTAACAATAAAAGAACAATTTCTGAGCATGGGGATTACATTAAGATGCATGATGCAATGGTCATTACTCTATAGATTGCGTTGAATAAATTATTTCCAAAGAAGACTGGATCTGTCCACAATGATATTATGTTAATGGATGGTAGTGATATGGTAAATAAAAAAACATCATAATTGTTTTTTACATAATTTTTTTTTGGTTTTAATTTTACATTTGAATTTGAAACACAATTTAATTTTTAAGAAAATTGTTATGAAATAGCTAGTTGTAGGGAATGGAGATAGAGATAGAGACTGTGTCAATAAAAATTCATCAGGAAGTAATTAGGGTTTACTTTGAATTTGTAGATGATGTGTTACTAAAAATATAACATACAAAGAGTAATATGATGATTCAGAAACAATGTTGTGGTTTCTGGTAGGTATATCTATATATCCCTTACATTTCATAAAAATATATACACTTATTTAATTTTCTATGTTTTATTTTAATGTTTACGTTATACTAGTAATTCTTAGAATCTTAATCTTTTTTTTAGTAATCATTAAAATTCCACCTCTTATTATTCCATTCAAAATTTATATTCTATTTCTATAATTTATGAACTTTATTGAGTCATGAATTCTACTGGGTAATTCACTAAGTACTATCCGGATAACTAAACATGCTGGTCATATTTAATATAGACATCCCACTAGTATTTTTATGTTCTATACTACATATAGATTGTTATCATCACTCTCCTCTAATATAGTGGACCTCAAACTGGTTTATTTGTAGATATAAAATTACCATCAGTCTATGCACTCCAAAATAATTGTTCTCTAATTGTAATGTTACCTTAAGAACATAGTTAATGATACAATATACTGTTAAATTTTTTTATTATTATTATTTTAAATTTCTTCATTATATAAGTTGAAATATTTACTACACATTTAACATTCTTTTCCAAATGATTATTTTCCATGAAATATTATTAATGATAGAAACTTATTCCATCATATTAATTTCTATTTAGTATGTACAAACCATGAGAGAACATAGAACCTTATTCTCATCAACATTCTTGGGAACTCTAAACTAATTAAAAATGTACTCCACAATACATATTGAGTTCATCCATATTACCTTTAAATTTATAAATGAAAAAACTAAAAACCAAGTGGTTTCAGAATTTATACTAGATGGATCACCACACATGACTATGAAAATTTGTTATCACACCCTTAGATATTATTTGAAGGAATTTTGGGGGTTTTCATGTACACTTTAAGATATTGTAAATTTGTAAATTTATATGTGATAATTTATGTTTAAAATATATTATAACCCTATCACATAAGTTTTTGGGTGATGGAATTCATGGCCTTTCTTTATCCTTTGTCTCTTTTTGTTTAACTTTCCTAATAAAACTATAATCCTTATAGAATAATGAATGAGTATTTTTGGAAATTCTAGTCATTTTAGTCTATAAAAGGGGCCTTATTATACATATTTAAATACATACATGATGTTTCATTGATTAGAAGTGAATTTTCCTTAACCCATCCCTAAAAATAAACAATCATGTTTCGAATATTTTTATTTTAAGACGAAACTGTATGTCTTCCAAATAAGGATGTTTTGGAATTGGGAACTCAAAGATATTCATTATAAGTAATAAATTATTTTCCATATTTAACTTTTATCTTCACATATTCTTTCATCTTGTATATGATTTAACTATTCTATAACATCTGAATAAAATCAGTATACTTATATAATAATGTTATTAAAAAACATTATAAGAATTCATATCCACTATAAATGTCCATGCTGATATGACATAATATATAACTCACATCCATGGTTTCCATGCTTTACCTACTCTCATCATGTAAACCATTCCATCAAATTGTTAATATCCATGGTTGGAATTAATGTCACAACCATAACACATAATATGTATCATAACATCTCACATGTTTCGGGTTGACATGATCACCCAACCCACATTTTATTCATAGCCCCCAACATCATTTTCCTCATCATCTTACCCAATCCACATAACCATTCAATAAAATCACATTCCAATGGTTCGAATGCTGACCAAACTCATGTTATATGGAACCCATATAAAATCCATGCATAGAAAATCTTAATACACAATTAATAACTCACTATTAAAAATGATATTATTCAACATACTAAGAACAAACATAAAAGGAAAAGGTTTATCATTGGTTAAAAAACCCAAAACTAAATGCTACACAAGATAGGGTATCTATAACCACACACCCTAACTCTTTCAATTTCTAACTAATTAATAAGGTTAACACCACCTTTTTATTACCATAACATTGTATAATTTATCATGTAGGGATCCAAGGGTTATAACTTAGTTAACTTGTCTATGAAATGATTGAAAACTCCCCACTTGGGTTCTTTTATATCATTTATGAAGAATGAGGGTCAAATTAATTGTAATATATATACCATACATCAAAATAAACTCAATAGAAACACTAAATAACATTATTCATGTTAATTAATTTTTTTTTATCCTATTTGTATTTAGAAATTTTGGTATTATGATTTTATTTATATTGAACTATACATGTTCAAATTATGTTTTTATTATACTGTAATATTTTTTTCTATTTTTATAATTTAATATCAATTTTATGACTCTGGGGTTTTATTTTTTGAAGCTATATTTTTTTTGAAAGGTTATATATATAGACTATTTCAAACGCCTCAATATATTCCATATTATTGCTTAACTACTATTTAAACTACCTCTATAGAAGACTAAATAATTATTAGCAACTGTTTTTTCTTTTTAGTTGTGGTTTCCCATCCTATAAAATACTGAGCAGATAATGTAGGTTTAAAATGCCGTTATCCCTTATGTATTTTTTGTGAGGGGAAACTGAAACTAAAATAAAAATACTACCAATAAATAAACATTTCACAATGGTTCCCAAAAACTACTGCAAAGTGGAATGAACCGACATGAGTTGGATGTCGATGCCAACTTTTGTGGTGGTTTTTGGAAACCATCCTGAAACCGTATGGTGGTAGCTTAAACTACCACCAAATAAAAAACCAATGATATTAGTAAATTTTGTTTTTGTACTTATTCTTTCTGTTATAGTCCAAAATAATGAAAATAAATAGTGAAAGTATAGGACATTTTAGAATTTAAAATATTACGCTCAAACAGATATAGAGATTGACCATGGAAAGAGATATTTCAACTAATCTAATGAAAATAAAATATACCTATTTCCTAAAATGAAATTTAAAAATATTGTTTTCCTCTGGGTAGATTCCTTCTTAACGGTTCATCAACTCAATCTTTACCATTTTTAGCTAATTGGAACGTGATATGTAGCTAATTTTCTTGGATTTTCTAACATCTCGATTTTATGTGAAAATAAGTTAGTCTTTTCCTTCTTCCCCAATTTGTTATTATTAACTAGTGGTAGATTCCAATTTGAGAATTGGTGTATTGAAAATAATAGGAAAAATAAATATTAACAGATTTTGTAGTTCACTTTCACCATCATAACACCTTCATTTTATTCAGTAAGGTCACATTATAGAATAAATTCTGCAGATAGAAATCCTTTTTCTCCTCTTAATATTTAAATTGTAAGAGGGAAACCCATTCGTCTTCATCCAATAAAAATATAGTGATATCATTGAATCTCAGACCAACATCCTCTTCCTTCAATTTTTCTTCTACCTTCGATTCTATGGCTTGTATTACATCAACCTCCATTGTTTCTTCTCAATCTAGTTGTATGCATAGAAGGGGAGCCTGGGGTTATTCTTTTCCATAAAAATCCATATGTTCACCAATTTGAAAGTGTAATGGATCAATGATCTATTAAATTTTCAATATCTAGTGTTTGAGGTATTTAGTGGCAAAAATGTTTCATCTCATGATTCTATCAAAAATATAGTTTTTCCATTGGTAGATGGCGTTGGTAGGATGCCTCAATAGAGAGAATTGGTAGGGGTATTGGTAAGTGGTTTCAGTAGGTGGCATTGTTAGGTGGTGTTGGTAGGTGACATTAGTGGGTGCTGTTGATAGGTGGTGTCAGTGAGTTGCATAGGTGAGTCATGTTGGTGACTCGCAAGGGTGACTCAGAAACGATTGGTCATGATGGTGAGTCGTCCATCTGTAGGATGAATTGGTAGGTGGGATCAGTGGGTGGAAGAGATTAGTGGTGTTACTGAGTCATGTCAATGACTCAACAATATTTCACTCACATCAGTGACTCACCAATCGGTGAGTCATTTTGGCAGATTTCCAAAATTTCAAAAAAATTCCAGTTTTTCAGATTCACCCCTTTAACATTTTATTTTACATAAAATGAGTTTAAAACATAATTTTAAGTGTTTTCGATGCCATTTAAAAGGATTTAAAATATATATTTAATTTACTAACACTCAGGAGCCTTTAAGTTTGTCAAAAAACATGGTATTGATCGTGACCCGACATTAATGGCTTTTAAAACTATTCCTCCATTGATATAGGATCTACCCTATCTAAAGTGGAGAACCTTCAATACATTTTTCCTTTACACTTTATATCGAGCATCCAAGAGTCTTTCATCCCCTAGAAGTCATGAATCGGTTTTGTACACATGGATCACGTCTCTTTGGAGGTTCTTCCTGCTACTTGTGCACCCCCTATTTTGGTGTTATGAGGAGTTTTGATTGTATGTCATTTCAAGTAAGTATCCCTTCATCTATTTTAATTTAAGTATCGCATAGGGTGGGTGTTTGTGTGTTCCCTTGTAATGATATAGGAATTCAAAATAAATAAAAATAATTGAATCTATTTAATATCGATATACAGGGGTCGAGGAAAAGTGACACATGCTTATGTTTTATTGGTTATTGATATTATGATTTGTATAGGCTATATGCCTACTGAAAATCATGGTTATTGGTGAAATGTATTTTCAAACCTGTAATGGATTGAGTATGTTTATTGTTTATCCTCTACAAATGACCATCCGAATATAAAATTTTTTAAAAACCTATATTTGGTTAAATAAATGGATGCCTCACGATCACGCATGGTCTGTGATAACCCCTAAATTATCAATGTGAAATTAAAGAATGAGTGTTTTCTAAATTTCAAAACACCTTGATTTCTTGGTGTGGTAGTTTGTTGTGGGTGTATTTGTTATGTTTTGTGACTTATTTTGTTGTGTGGTTATGGGGTTGAGAGCATAGTTGTTTCTGGGGTGATATGGGTGGTGTAATAGAATCTAATGTTGAGGGATTTTTTGATTATGGAAGGGATGGTTAGTGATTGAATATTTTGGATGTAGGTTCATGTTTTGTCATGATTATGTTACTGGGTGTGATGGTGGTGGTGTTGTTATACTGTGGGGCTATCAGTTGTGTTGTGATGAGGTGTGTTGTGGGGTTTGGTAGTTATTTTGTGGGTTTTCTAGTTGAGAGGAAGGATATGGTGGAATGACTTGGAAGAACAATGATGGTAGTCGTTGGTAAGGTTGTTGAACGGAGTGGAAATATGAAGTTATTTGCTTTACTGTGTGGATTTTTTAGGGATGTGATTGGTAGTTTCCCATGTAGGGATGGAATTAATAAATGGCCTCCTTAATAAATAATGATAATTGGTTAAATGATATGGTTAGGGGTATATTTGAGTTGTGGTTCGTTGTGAATGGATTTATTTTATCAACTTCTAATGTGACTGTTGTTGGTGTTATCAAATACACATAGAGTTAGCACCAGAGTTGGGAGTATCATAGGGTAGTAAATATTTTGATTGAGAACCCATAGGTGGGTCTTGAGTTTTTATACCATATCTACATACCTTTATTCTTCTTGTGTTTCCTATATGCACCCCACCCTAGTTTAGCACTCTGTTGTGAACATGCCCATCATCTTGGGGTTGTCTATCCTAAATATCACTATGGTAGGATGGATGGATGACTACCCTCTCATACCCACTCCCACTTACATGTGGTGATACACCAATAATCTTCAGGTAGGTAGTGGTTTTTGAGGCACAGGTATGTGTGGGCTAGTTTTGTTTTCCCAGGTTTCTTTGGGATGATATGTGTTTTGATTTCATATGTGTTTTTGAGATGTGATGTTACATGTGGACCATGTATATATGGGTGGGATGTGGTTGTGAGGCCGAGTTGTGTGGGAGAGAGATGTGATGAGCTTCATTTTCCCCGATTGCGAGACTAGGTGGGAAGCCCAAGTGAGAATACGAGGGTTGTGACGCGGTACTTTCAGAAGAGGTGGGAGTGCCTGGATGTTTTTTATTGGGGTGTGAGAGCTTATAATCCATGGGAACATGGTGTAGCATACCCTATCATCGATGTGCTCTATATTATGTTACTTGACTTGCCTTATTTGGTGAGCATTCATTTGGTGAGGTTTGGGTGACCAGTATACCTGGTAAGGTGCTTTTGGTTTCTGATTTTTCTCATAAGGGAATTAGTATGATTCTCCACTTTTGAATGACAGAATTGGGTTTTCCTACTATGTATACTCGTATGGTCACCCTATATTATAAAACTACATTCAGTTTTCTCAGAGGAATACATGGACCTTTCTGGGAATTATTAGCTCGGGCATGGGGTTAGCCTTCATGTCGCTTCTTATCTTTAATCTTTTAGTATTTATTTTTGATCTTTTCATTTAATTTGTAGAATTTTTACATTAAAACATGAATGTGGTATGGATTTTGATTTCCTTTTATTTAGTTTTGAGAGTTTTTTTGATATGAACCATCTTATCTCGCCATCTTGTTTTCTTATAAAAGGGTAATTCCTCCCATTACATGAGATTATATACCTATAGTGATAGTCTCCACCCTATGGACTACTGGAGGTGGGGCTTAGGGGTCATTATCTCTTTTCTTTAATTTCCAACTTAGTAGGGGAATCTTTGGAGGGAGGGGATATGATAGAATGGTATTAGAGGCTGATGTTTGAGAGATAGTATGGAGTTTGGAGTTTGAAATAGTGATGATTACATGGGTCTGTAGGACAATACTACTAGGTAACCTTGGTACGTGACATAGGACAGAGAAGTTATTCTAGGAAATAGAATTTTTATCCCCTCCCCCATGATCTGACGCAAGGAATCTGAGCCCACCGAACGACCATGTAAGGATACACTGTTTGTAGGGTAGAGACACTTGGAAAGGTACATTCATCATAATGACTTGTGTTCTTGTCTGAATTGGGGTATTTTTTGAGAATTTTAAATGGAAACAAAAATGAATTAAATAAATTAAAATGAATTTTAAATAAAATTTCATTCTACTCGGGATTAAGAATTCATTGTTTACCTTTCAACTATGGCACCCGGTCATCATCCACATGTTGTTCATGCAGTGTAGGCTTAGTAGGCTGACCCGGTTGATCGAAGAGGGGTTGACCTAGTAGAGGAGGAAAAAACGTTGCAGAAAACATTATGTTCTTTCTAGGGACAGACATTGGGGAATTACGAGGGTAGGGTTTTTGACATGGAGACAAAGAATTGGATTGATGAGTTTATGATCACCTTCAGCTTGATTCGGGCTCCAACGAAGTATGGGGTTCCTTTGGTGGTGATCTAGATGTGGGTAACTATGAGTTAGTGATGAATTCATTACCTGGGGGAGAGGAAGGATGTTGATGTTCTATGGGTCAATTTTGAGAAGGATTTCTTTGAATAATTCCATTCTTCAACCACGAAGGACGAGAATAGGAAGGAGTTACTCTTCCTCTAGTAGGGGAGTATATCGGTATGGGAGATGGGCATAAAATTCAAGGATCTCCTTTTTTTCTCTGGATCTATTTCCGGACAAGGAGTCTCATACGAGACGCATAGAGGCGGCACTTCACCCATATCTCTAGTACGCAGGTACTGTCTATACATTGACGATATACTTAGAGGTCCAGAAGAAGGTGAAAGTAGTTGATAGGATGAACTCATGAGGAGGTATACCATGATAGGGGAGTTAAACTAGTTCTTTTAAGGTCAAGGTTTTCAATAGTAGGTCTCAAGAGCCTTGTACTTCGATGTTCCAATCGGTGAGGAGGCTACCTCCATAGTTTTTAATTCAACCGTATAGTCCTTATTCCTATCATGCGGGCCTAGGGCTAGGGTGTTTTATATGTGGAGTCCATGGGAGTCATCAAATTATGTGCCCAGTGGCAGTTCAGGTTTAGTATGGTGGAGGTGGGTAGGTTCAGTTCTCGCCTCAGCAGTAGTTTATAGCCAGGCCATTTCAGCTGTAGGGATTTCAGGCTCCTACTCCATCAAGGAGAGACATGGCGAGTATAGTTCAACCTCAAGGTGTTACAAAGGCTCCTAATCCCAGTCATGGATGAGGAATCTGTCCTCTGCATAGGGGAAGAGGAGTTAGGCATGTTCAATTACACTTCGTAGAGGCAGCAGTTCTAGCAGGGCCCAAGATCATTCGAGGTACGCTTAGTTTGTTCAATACACTTGCTTTAATTTTATTTTATTTTAGATATTCTAACTCCTTTGTTTCACTAGATCTATCCCATTCTGTAGGAATATATGTAGAGGATATTCCTAGAACCCTGTTGTTGAGTAATCTAGTAGAAGGTCAGACCAAATTGTTTGATATATGTCGGGGATGTAGGCTAATGATGGGGTCACATCAGTCCTATTGATATTTTTCCTATTAAAAATGAAACTATATAGTGTCATCCTTCACATATACTTATTTTACTTTGTGAATTCATTTATCAACTAATTCTAGAGGATAGTCATGTATTCATACATAGATAGAAAAAAAATATTTGGTGAGTGGAGTTGTCAGATAGAGAGAAACGTATAGGGCCCCTTATTTTCTTCACTGGCCAATCTATTAGTGTAAATGGTGGATTATGAGATGGAGGAGGTTCCCAATGTTGTTGAGGAGTTTTTGGATGTCAAATATCAGGTGGTTGTAACTCTACCCCCTCAATGTGATGTTGAGTTCTGGAGTGACTTGCAGCCCGGTGCTTCTCAAATTTGGATGGATCCTTATCGGATGACACCATTAGGGCTTTGGGAGTGGATGGTTCAGATAGATGATATGTTGAATATGGGATTTATCCAACCAAGAGTTTCACTGTGGGGTGCTCCAAACCTATTTATTAATAATGAGGATGATTATCAGAGGTTGTGCATAGACTACCGGTGGTTTAATCAGGAAATGGTCAAGAACTGTTACCCTCTCCTGAGGATAGATGCTCTTTTTGACCAGATGAGGGGAGAAAGTTGGTTCTCTATGATTGATCTGTGTTCTGGGTATCACAATATGAGAGTGATGTAAGGTGATATCTTGAAGAATACTTTCAAGTGTAGGTATGTTCCCTTCATGTTCACGGTTATGTTGTTCGGTGTTATGAATCCACCAGCCGTATTCATGGGAATTATGAAGTCCATCTTCTAGGAGTTCATATAACATTTATTGATTGTATTCATCGAGGACATCTTTATCTACTCAAAGTCATATGAGGATCATACTAAGCATCCCAGGACTATCTTGGAGGTCCTTCGACACCACCAACTCTACAAAAAGTTTTCTAAGTGAAAGTTCTAGACTCAAGAGGTGTATTTCCATGGACATGTGGTGTCACATCTGGGTGCAACAGTGGACTCGTCGAAGGATGAGGTAGTTTTTTCTTCAGAAGAACATAAGATTTTTGTAGAAGTTAATAATATTCTTGGTTTTTCAGGACATTACTAGAGATTTATACCCTATTTCTCTCTAGTTTCATCTCTATTGACATCTTTGTCTAGGAAGGACTAGACTTTTCTATTGATTGAGTAGTGCATGGAAGCGTTCGTCTATCAGAAGGGTATGTATGTCAGTGCTCTAGTTTCCAGATGAGGAAGTGATTTTTGATGTGTTTTTTGATACTTCCCATCCGGTCATAGGATGCGTGCTGATACAATAATGAGGAGTTATCTATTATGGGTCTAGGAATTTACATCCCCACAAACGTAACTATTCAACCCATGATCTGAAGCTTACGATGGTCATATTCGTGCTGAATATGTGGTGACATTACCACATTGGGGAGTTCTTCATGGTCTTCATGGATCATAATAGATTGAGGTATATCTTTTCCTAGTGATATCTGAACTTACAACAGAGGAGGTGGATATATTTGCTTCAAGATTACAATTTATATATCTCTTACACCTCATGGTAGGAGAATATTGTGGTCGACAGTTGGAGCATGATGTCACAAATGGTGGTTTTTTGGGAATCTATAGTTGATTTGAAGGCGATGGAGGAGTTGGGCGCCTTGCACTTGGATGTAAGAATGGATTGCAGCATATGTATTCTGTTTTTGATGATGGTTCAGTCTACAATGATGTAGTTGGTGGTGTATTTTTAGTGGGGATACTCAGAGATATAAGTGATGTGCAGTCATGTTGACAAGGGTGGTGCTCCAGAGTGATGGTCATAGGATGTCTAGAATTAGATGATATTTCTCGGGAGTCTATTTGTCCCACTGGTGATGCATGTGGGAATTCCCTGTGAGTTTCACAGCTCACCTTTAGTAGTACACCCATGAATTCTTAAGATTTTCCATTGCTTTAGAGAACGGTTTTTTTGGCCTGGGTTAAAATGGGTGGTAGTAGAGTTTATGGAAATGTTCTTAGTGTGCCATCAGATGAAGGCTGAGCACCATGTACCCATTGGTTTGTTGCATCCCTTAGGTTTACCCGAGTGGAAGTGGGTGGCATCTCTATGGATTTCATCATTGGATTACCTAGGTCTCTGGGAGGCTGTGATGAAATCTTGGTAGTGATGGACCGAAAGACAAAATCATCTCACTTCTTATCGATCAAAAAATAGGGTGTAGTGGATGTCTTGGCAAAGAGTTATGTGGACGGGGTGGTATATATCTATGGATTTCCAATATCCATTTTCTTGGATTTGGATACACATTTTTCTTCATGAGTTTATAGGGTATTGCAGCATGATTTTTTCACTCAGTCATGCCTCAGCAATGCCTTCCACCCTCAGATAAATTGGAAGATATAGCAGACCATCAAGACATTGGAGGATATGACGTGGGTGTTCATCTTGGACATAAGAGGATCTTGGGTGTGACACATTCCCTTGGTGATGTTTTGTTAGAATAATGGTTAGCACTCTTCCATTAGCATGGATATGCTCGATGCTTTGTTTGTAAGACCTTGTTGTTCACCCTTATACTAGAAAGAAGTTGGGGATGTAGTTGTTCTGGGTCTGGACGTGGTGCAGAGTATAACCAAGAAGGTGTATCTTGTTGTGGTAGTATTAATGTAGCACATGACTGGAAAAATTCATACTTCGATCGAAGGATCGGGACCTTGTAGTTGTAGGTTGGGGACCATGTGTTCTTAATGGTTTCCCCATAATGTGGGCTATGGAGGTTTGGGTGGGGGAGAAAGATTTATCCTAGGTTCATTATACTCTTTGAGGTGTTGGTGGGAGTTGGAGATGTGGAATACCATTTAAAATTTTCCCCATAATTGGAAAGGATCCATGACATCATTTATGTCTCTCATCTTCATTGGTATCTTCCCGATGACTCTCATGTCATTGACTAGGGAGAGTTGGATATCGAAGAAGGTATGACTTTCATGGAGTGGCCAGTAGAGATCCCAGGTCATCAGGAGAATGTGTTCCATGGAAAAAACATTCCCTTGGTTCTTGTGTTGTGGAGGCTTGGTGGCCTAGATGATATTACATGAGAAATGGATATGTAGATGTGTCCCTAGTACCCATAGTTTTTCTGTGTTTTGACTTGTTTTTTCCCTATTGTAATGTATTTCTTTAACAGTATTTGCTATGACATGAGTTTTTTTTTCTTATTTTAGGGTATGTGATAATGTCCTGACATGTGGAAAGGGGAGGAACTAATTCCTAATCGAGACACAATAATTTTTTTGCAATTAAACTCATGTGGGGGATTCAGTGCCACACAAAGGAAATAATATCGTGACAAGGATGGAGGATTTCCCTACTTCGTTTGTTTAGGATAGAGTGGTTGATGTACTTATTTGGTGTATCTTTTGTTCAGTTGGGTTGGTAGATGTTGGAGGTGTTCTTGGATGTTGATTTTTGACTCTAGATTTCAAACAATACAAGGTGGTTTATCATTGAACATAGATGTCATTAGTATTGTTTCAAGTATAGAAAGACCCATGAGAGGTATCTTACCGGGTGGATGATCATACCCCTCTTTCTTATGGGGTGGTTTTGAATTCTAAATGGAGATAATTGTTTGATAGGTATATAAGGTAATGGCTTGGACATCCCCGATCCATTAATTTTTCCAAGTCCATTATATGAGGTATTCTGAAAAAAACACT
Source organism: Viscum album (assembly GCA_963277665.1). NCBI lineage: Eukaryota > Viridiplantae > Streptophyta > Magnoliopsida > Santalales > Viscaceae > Viscum > Viscum album. The sequence continues at coordinate 879,320,193 of OY728155.1, forward strand.
GACTCATTTCAAGAGATTTCCAAAAATCCAATTTTTTCATTGGTAGGAGGCATTGATAGGTGGAATCAGAAGGTGGAATCAGTAGGTGTCATCAGTAGGTGGAATCCATAGGTGGTGTAGGTAGGTGTTGTTAGTAGGTGGAGTTGGTAGGTGTTTTCGGTGGGTGGCATCGGTAGGTGGCATCAGTGAGTAGCCTCGGGGAGTCTCTTCAGTGACTCGCAACGGGGACTCGCTAATGGTGGGTCAAGATGGTGAGTTGTCCATCTGTAGGTGGAATCAAATGGTAGTGATGATAGGTTGTGTCTGTAGGTGGTGTCAGTGAGAGGTATTATTGAGTAACTTCAGTGACTCATACATTGGTGACTCAGCCTTGAGTAACTCGCATCAGTGACTCACCCATCAGTGATTTATTTTGACAATTTTCCAAAATTTCTAATTTTTCCCAGTATTCCAGATTCTTCCCTTTAATATTTTATTTTACGTAAAATGAGTTTAAACCCATATTTATGTGTTTTTGAAGCTATTTCAAAGGATTTAAAATATATTTTTAAATTCTTAACACTCATGAGTCTTTATGTTAGTCAAAACACATGGTCTTGATCATGATCCAACTTTAATGGATTTTAAAATCCTTCCTCCATTGATATAGGATTCGGGATTTTTAGAGATGAGATTCTTCTATGTGTTTTGTCTTTCCTCTTACTATAAATCATCCTAGAACTTTTCTTCCGTAAGTAGTCATGCTTCTGTGTTCCACCCTTGGATAATGTCTCCCAAGAGGTTCCTTCGATTGCTTGCACACCCCATATTTTTTTCACTAATAAATGTATCCAATCATCTATCTTTTCAACAAGGGGTCTGTTCATCTCTTTTAATTTTTAGGTCATGCATGGTGGGTTTATGAATGTTCACTTATGAATGAATACAAATATTTTTTTTTGATTTTCATAAGGCCGGTTTGGGGTAACCGGAAACCTCACAACCAAACATCAAAGCATCCAAAATCCAACAACTTCTGAAATTCAAAATTCAAAAACACCACAAACCATGTGCCCACCTCGAGCTGCGCAATCACCTCAAGGAGTGTGTCAACGCGTATTCCATCATACCACCAGCGAGAACACCACATGCCACCATTCATATTAGGACGATGTCGGAGCCGTATTTGGAATTCTGGTCCGGCCACTGTCATCACAAACTTTCGCGTAATAGAGAAGCCCGAACAACCGACGTTCCTCGTCGTTGCCAAAAAATCATCCAGAAAACCACAAAATACATTCCAGCAGAAAAACATAGACACACAATCGTCTCAACCGCAGGACGTCGACTCACTATCGAGAAAGGACCCAGAACGCTCCTAAGAGTATGCCGGTGAAACCAGTCATACACCCGTAGGTCCGACCAGCAACGCCGTCAATAGTCACCACCGGAGCCGAGGTGAGGCCAACAACCGGGAAGCATTTCCATCCCATGCCAGAAATCCCCGGGAGGAAAGACCCAAGCACAAATTAAAAAATCACACTTTTAAAATTCAAAACTCAATCCTTCAAACCCTACGTGGTAGATATCTCTAGCATTCAGATTCATCAGCACAACATCATCTCCATCAAGAAATTAAGATTCGCCAAATGCGAGGAAGCAGGAACCGCTGCAAGGAAGAGGAAACCCGCTACTCAGATCCCGTCACCGCCATCCTTTTCGACCTCGAGATCCTCTGAAAAAAACCAACCGCCCACATTGGAATCAAGACCAAGACCTCAGGTGAATGGATCTGGGACTTCGGTCTCTGCCGAAACCACGCCGCCAACGAAAACCCTATCCAACGAAAGAGATCAGGCGAGCAGAAGAAATGGAGAGCGGGAGAGACGAGAACCCCAAAGCCACCAGAACTGAGGAACCGTCAGGACTCACCTAGCATAGGAAGGCTGTCGTGAAAACCCTAGGGAAGGAGGCGACGATGAGGAGAGCACCCTAACCCGCTGTGCCCCTTACGAGCCCATCCCCCATTGAATGGAGATTCATGAATGTTCACTTATGAATGTATCAGAATTATGAATAAATAAAGATTATCAAATATTTTTAATATCAATATACAGGGTCTGGGTAAAAGTGATGCATGATTGTGTTTTATTATTTACTAATACTATGATATGTCTAGGCTATATGGATACTAAAAAACATGATAGTTGGTGGTCTTTATTTGTGAACCTATGTTGTATTGGGGATGTTTATTGTCGATCCTCAGTGAATTACTATATGAATATGAAATTTGTTAACACTTATATTATGTTAAATAAATGGATGCCTCGAGATCAAACATTCTCTATGATAAAACCTGAATTATCAAAGTGGAATAATGGAATGAGTGTTTTCTAAATCTGAACACACCTTACTTTGTTGGTATGGTTGTGTGATGTTTTTTGATTTGTTCTATTGTGTTCCTTGTGTGGTAGTGTGGTGCTGGGTTGAGAGAATGACTATATCTAGGATGATATGGGTGGTTTAATGGAATCTCAAGTTGAGAGAATTTTTTATTCTAGAATGGATTAGTAGTGTTTGTGTAGCGTGGCTACAGGTTAGGTTTATTGTATGTTTATGTTACTAGGTGTGATGGGTGTGGTGTTTTTATTCAATAGGGTTGTCAGGTTTGTTTTGATGAGGTGTGTTGCATGGTTTGGTAGTAATTTGTGGGTTATATTTTTGAGAGGAAGTATATGGTGGGATGAATTTGATGAATAACGATGGCAGTGGTTGCTATAGGTTTTAAATGGAGTGGAAATGTGAAGTGAGTTTTTTTACTATGGTGCTTGTGTGTTGTGATTGGTAGTAGCTCATGTAGGGATGGAATAAATACACGTTCTCCTTAATAAATTATTATAAATTGTTAAGTGAGATGGTTGGGGGTATGTTTGAGTTTGGGATTTTTGTGAATGGATTTCTTTTATCAACGTCTGAAGTGAATTTTGCTGATGTTAATAAATACATTTAGAGGTAGCACCAGAGTTGGTAGTATCATAGGGTGGTTGATAGTTTGATTGAGAACCCATATGTTGGGCTTGAGTGTTTGAAACTATATATACATAAAATTATTTTCCTTATGTTTTCTATATGCACCCCACCACGGAAGATCACTATGTTCTGAACACCCAAATTATCACGGGGGAGGGTGTCATTCCCAAACATCCCAGTGAGAGAATGGATTAATGGCCAACCATTTTTTCCATGCTCCCCTTTCCAGGTAGTGTTAGCCTAATATTCTTCAGTTAGGTGGCTGTTTGTGAAGCACAGGTCTGTATGGGCGAATTTTATTTTCCTAGGTGTCTTTGGGCTGATATGTGTTATGCTTTCATAGGTGATTTTGGGATGTGACGTGGTATGGGGCCCCCATGTCTTTGGGTAGGATTTGGTTTTGAGGGACAGGTGTGTGTGGTCAAGATGATGATATATGTTTTACCTAGTTATAGGACTTGCTATGAATCCCAGGTGTGTGCGGGAAGGTTGTGACATGGTACTTTCGAAAGAGGTGGGAGCACTATAACATTTTCTATTAGGGTGTGATAGTGGCTGGTTAGTGGGAATGTTTTGCAGAGTACCCTATCATCGATGTTCTCTAAATTACATTACCTAACTTTCATTATTTGGTGAGTGAGCCTTTAGTAAGGTTGGGGTTTCTTGTATACCTTGTTAGGTGCTGTTGGTTTTGATATTTTCTCATAGGGGATTTATTATGCTTCTCCACTTGTGAATGAGAGACTTTGGTTTTCCATCTGATTATACTTGTTTGATCACCCTACATTATAAAACTACTTTCAATTTTCTAGGAGGACTACATGGACCATGCTGGGAATTACTAGCTCAGACGTGGGGTCAGCCTCTAAGTCACTGCTTAGATTTATTCTTTTAGTATTTAATTTGTAGATTTTGATTGTATTTGTAGTATTTTTTATTTAAAACATGCATGTGGGATGGATTTTGGTTTTTATGTTATATAATTATTTGAGTTATTTTGAGATGGACCATCTTATCTCCAGATCTTATTTTCTTATTAAAAAGTCAATGCCTCCCATTTCATGAGATTATATACCATTGGTGTTGGTCACCACCCTAGGGCCTAATAGAGGTTGGACAAAGGGGTCATTATCTCTTTTCCTTCATTTCCATCTTAGGTGGGGAATCATTGGGGTAGGTGGTCGTGACATATTGGTCTCAACATTCTCAAAAAATTGTTCCTTGGTATCCTCAAACTCCTTTTGTTCTTCTTTTATTGTGTTAGAATTTTGACCTTCCTTATCCAACATTTCCTCATCATCATATCCAAGACACTCAGTTCTTATATTAACATTTAAAGGTAGATTAATTAAAAGGGAATCTAAATTAAAAAAAAATTTGAATGGTGGGTAGTTAATTATTCATATTCACATAGTTGGGCTTCATGATCATCCATATGCTTATCCATCACAGGAATTTATATTTTCAGTAAGATGGTAAGTCTTTCTTCTAAGATCTTGTCTTCATATAGTTGGAAGGAATGGCATTATTTAATGTATTTATCTTGATATTGTTTAGTGTCATCAACATTGAATTCCTCCATCTGATCATATTCTTATTCAATCCAATCTATATAATCATTTGTAACTATTGGTATATTTTTAACAAGAGAATTTAAATTTTAAATGTTATGAGAAATTTGAGTTTTAAATTCTCCCAATTCATTGAGATCGTCTTTGTTATAATCTATCATTTTGTTCATAAGTTCAATTTACTGCATGAGCAATGCATATATTTTTCCTTATGAGTGCTAATTATCCAAAGACATGTCTTGGTAGTTTTATTAATCAAGAGATCCACCATAGAGACGGTATTAGGAATCACTCTACTATTAATGGTAGAATTCATCATATGCATAAGAATATGAATCATTTCATCCACATTCTTACTATGAACACCCTTCTAAGTTTAGTTATTCCCATTATGTAGGTTTCCTATGGGACACTTTTAGGGATCATACATAAAGATCCAAGATGAAACAAGGATTTTGTAACTATAAATACATGATTCATATCATGAATCAAGTTCACGATGTGTAAAATATACAATGAATGAACCAAATATATGATATTAAGTGTAAAATGTTCAAATCCAAGGAGGACCATACTTTTCACGATATAAACACGTTTCACACCATGAAACATCATATGGAGACCATGATATGAATATTTTGACATAAAATTCAATTAAGAATTTTTTTTACTACCTGAAATGACCATTAAACATGGGATTTAACCTAAGGGAAACCATGGATAATGATTAGGGTTATAAATATGGGTTCCAGAAAAGAGATTGATCATTGATTCAAGGTGTAGAGTATTTTTCAACTGGGAGGATACTGCTAGGGGTTCGACCCAGAGATTGTTCTTCATAGATTGATTTTCTTTATTCTTTCCTTTATTCATATTTGATATAACATTTTATTTTATTTTGTTTAATTTTATTTTATTTTATTTAATATATTTCCAATTCTTTCTGTTCTATCCTCTCTCCTAGGAATTTGGGTTTATACATCGTTGGAGATCACCCAAAGATGGTTGGTTATATCCATAAGGGATATTATTTCTAGTGAAAGGGGGTGTGTACAGGTATGACACGATTTATCTTCACTTATAGAATAAATTTATTCTTTAGTATTGTTCTGTGATCATTGGGTTGGATTATTTTTCTTCATTTTCAATCATTACTTAATGACCACTTGTTATTTTAATTCTTCTAACCGTGAATATTAATAGGCTAGGATGGTTTTGAAAAAATAGACCAAGTTGTTTTCAAATATTTTTTGGATTGTGCAACTATTGGATGTGATTAATTAGTAAATAATGTTGAATTAATCTTAGTGGAACCACCCCTGGAAACCAAAATATCTCTCTTATATTTTCCTATCATTCAATCTTCATTTTAATTATTTAATTCGTTTCATTTAATTAGTTTAAATTAATTTAAAAACACAATTGATTGTTCTATTATAGAGAAGGAAAGAAAATGCTGCAAATAAAATGTTTTGAAATTAATAGGTGATGCATGACAGGTTCAATGATTTCCAGTTTCATGTTCTATGGATTCAATTTATTTTGGGTTCATTCATATTTGGTGTTGGAATTGGGTCAGAAGGGAATCTTGGCCTAGTTACGTGGCACTAATCATATGATTTCACCTTTGGAATGGCCATCTACTAGGTTCAATTAAAAAAATTAGGTGACCCAAATCCCTATTTAATCATAATTAACCTAATATATATAATGGTCATACAAAAACAAGGGAAATTAATTTATGTAATAAAATTATACTCTTTATAACATAGAAAATGGTTATTCCATATGAAAAGAAGAAGAATTGGAATTATTAAATGGCGTTGTAGAAATCCAAAACAAGAAAAGAATATAGAAATAGTAACTATGTAGAACATCCCCCTATAATCACATCACCCAGCATAGAAATGACTACTCACTCATGATAAACATTATGAAAATGAGCAGCATCGATACCTAGAGAATACCAAGGGTGAAGCGAGGATCTATGGTGGTCTGTATGTCTCTAGACATCGATCTTCCTCCCATCTCGTTCTGATCTCTGCGATGTAACAGGTGTGTGACCATAAGTATGAATAAATAATACTCTTGGTTTAAAAATGCTAATATCCACATATTTAGTTTTAATTTATCAACAGGTTCATGATGTTTAATTTTTACTCAACATGAAAGATATAGTGGCGGTGACTTCTACAAACTAGCTTCAGTCCCAATTCTTTAAAAAGTGAAAGGTCTATCATGATGTGTCATGTTTTAAGCCATGAATATCTAGATCATAGCTGGCTTGGGTGGACTTATCCCAAAAATATCACATCATGTATGATATACATAATGTTAAAATTTCATTCACTAGATTCTATAGAATGCAATGGCTTAAAAATTCTGATGTCTCGACACTCTATTTCACAATGTGGAATGAAGTGTCTTTTAGATCCTATATTTTCCTATTTTTGTTCCCTATAAAATAATTTTTAGTTTCACAGAAAAAATCACAAAACAAGTAAAAAAATAAATGAACTGGTAAGATTAAGTATTTAATTATATAAATCAATGTATTAAAACACCCTAAAATTTCTACATAAAATACACTTATCAAATAACCTCACACTTTAATTAAGACTTTTCCTCAAGGTTGGAATCTTAATATACTACAAAGTAATATCCCTCTACCATGAATTAAATCTAAATTAAATAAAATCCATTGATCGTATGGGAAATTAAATATCGATTGTCACATAAGAAAATTAATCAATGCCCCAATTTTCAAAGAAGTAAATCAATTAGGTATTTTAATTTCATCCTTTAAAATAACCATGCCTTTTCATTAAACTATTTTAATTTTTCAATTCATTATTAATAATAATTCCACATTTAATTTACCTAACTCTAATTTTTCTACTCGTCATCAAGGTTAAAATGTTATTAAATTTTAGCACATACATCAGAAAAAATGTCACTTACCAGAGGCTTTCTGGTTAACTAACCTATCAACCATGTAAAGAAAAAAACATTTTTAATCTTGAGGTATTCAACATTTAGTATAAAATTAATCTAAGGTGTAGGGAAGGTATGTAAATGGTGTAAAAAAGTAAATCCAAAAAGGGTGGTTTGACTCTAAATCATACTAAATGTTATCAATATATATTCTCAAAAAAATCACCCTTTACATATGTCCTCCCTCTCTTTCCCCAGAAAAGCTCAAAGTGGGTTCATGATAAAAATATGCATGATGAATAAATCAGACTCTCTTGATCTTTTTTATTTTTTTTCAAAAATTGTGTTTAAAACAAATCTCAAATACACCACCAATCCTTATATGATCAAAAGGGAATTGGTCTGGTAATGATGATTTTTTATCCACCTAAGACATAACTAATTTTGTTTTTTATATATTTATTTTTTTTAGTATTTTTAATATATATTATTTGAAATATAGGTGAATAATGTTAATGTATAATTAAGAATATCATGGACTCTCCAAAAATAATGAAATATCCTAAAATATCATCTTATTTAAAATATACATATCCAATGTAGACAATATAACCTACGTTATTTATTTTAAATATCATGAAATGTATTTAGAGGAATGTAAGAATGGATAAGATATGATTATAACTCAGATCATTTTCTAACAAGGTTGTTCATGTCTTCTATAGGAATCTAACTGATTAATAAAAGGTTGGTACAAGGATAATGGTATAAAAATCATCAATCATATTAAAAGTTATTATATTTATGAATAGATTTAACAAGATGAAACAAATTCATAGAAGATAACATGTCCAAGTATCTCAAGAAAAGATAAGATAAAAGAATGAGAAATTCTAGGATCAAAGGATGTCTCATGAATGAGATTATGAGTTAGAACAATCAGTCATGAAATTGCTTCCAAATGTTTCTTTCCTCCTAATAAATGAATGAGAAATTCTAGGATCAATTGCATACATTCTATTGGAAATTAAATCAATAATTGAATAAAATTCGGGGAATATAGTATAAATTTACAGAAGTGAAACGATTACACCCATTTTTAACAAATCTTCATTTCATTCCATATGTTTCTTTCCTCATAATAAGGTATTAATGGTCCTAAAAAATAACATTAAACAAGTGAAATTAAAATCCTAACCAATTAAATTTAAAATATATAGAGAAGATTGAATATTCCTAAAATTATAAAATAAATAATTAACAATCCTAAAAACTCAGGTTTCCTCCGAGAAGATATTTTGTTTAACATCGTTGGATTGAACATACCTCTTTCATCTCTTTCAATGGATTATAGGAAAGAGTTTACTTGATATATATCTACAAAATATCTAATATGTGATTCTTCTATTTAGATGGGTCCTCTACCTTTTTATAAAACTAATTTTATTTTCAATTGGTTAACACATTCTCAATTTCCATGGGCCTAATCTAGTAGTTCATGGAACATATTTAATAATAAAATGGTAACTCACTAACTTCAAAAACATGTTCTCCATCATTATTTCTTCTTGGAAAAAAGTTCCTACACTATATTCATCTTTTTTCAGCAATCTCTTACCTTTCTTCAACCTTTACTTATATTCTTATTTACCTTCTACAATATATACATTAGTTATTATACTATGGGTAATGATATCCTCAACAACCAGAAGACTAAAATATGAGAATTCATCAACTTTTTCTTCTAATTTCTTCATTTTCTAGTTTAGTTTAAACTTTACTTTCAATCCTACAACTCTTAAACATAGTTACAAATTTTGAACATCAATCAGTTCCCTTCTCGTAGTTTGGAATGATCTTCATAATATTACTGAGACCTTCTCCTCATCTATATCCATCATTAGAAAATAAAACTTTTATATCGTGATGATGAAAACCTCAAGTAGTCCTTGAGGACATCACCCTATTGTATCATATAGTTGAATCCCAACTTGAGTTGGTTGGTACAGTGGTGGTTCCTCCAAAATATTTATATTCATTATCTTATATATGATTTTCTTTATATACTCCCATGGTTTTTTCTTTGTTATGACTTTTAAAATATATATCATGTCATCGTATCTTCTTCCCACTTTTAAGAAATATATATTTCAGATCTACATGGGGATTCTGGTTTAGGGATCCTAGAATACTCCTCTCAGCCATTCTCTATGTTATTTGGAAATATGACCATCATTAGTTTCCAAGTTATTCATTGTAGGTAGTTGATTGTGTGATTTGTATTTCAATTCTTTTATTTTAGTTCCTTGATCCTTTTTATGTGTTCAAATATTTATGTAAAGCTTATGTGGTGTTCATAAAGGAAACAAGGTCCTCTTCTAGTGAATGTACTTGACTGGTTAGTGTTATCCCCAAGTGTTGAGGTAAAAACATTTTTTTCTTGATTGAAATCCTTAGTCATGATTCTAATTTTGTTTTTTTAGTTTTTGTTTCATCAATCCATGTGCATAATTTTGATGAATATAATACTAATAATTTTAATCTCCACAATACATACCTTGGGAATTTTGGTTGTCCATAAGTGCATTGTGTTTCTTTGACATGGCATTCATTTGGGTGGAAACCTAGATGTTGTATACCATGTTCACTCTTTATTCTCATACTTCTTCTAGATACCATTGAAAAATATTTCTAAAATCCCATCTAATAACTAGTAACTCTCCTTCCTCAATGTTTTTTTAATTACTACCGCATTCTCGTACTATATCAATATAGTCAGAAATTTTGTACTACTTATGTTTTTTTGAATATACTATATCGTACCATCAATGTCTCATCTTGTAAGCCCAAAAGATAAAACTGCACCTTAATTGATCCTCCTGTAGAATAATCAACTATAGAGCGATTTCCTATTGAAGGTGATTTATAATATTTTTTATTAGAAGCCAAATTTCAATGACATGATGAGTAAATAGTCTTATGAACCCCTTAAATCTCAACCATGATCAATATTAATATTCTTCAGTAGATTGATCAAAATTTAGAGTACTATGGATTCATTGACTTTGAGGGCACGAAAATACATATTAAGGATTTTCTTACCAGAAAATCCCAAGTAGTGATTAAATGTGGGGTAAGACATTGGATCCACTCCCATGATTTTTCCATTAATGAGAATATGAAGTGGATTATTCTTAGAAAATCATTTTTGACACCTTGAAATTTTAACATGTCGCAAATTTCAAGGAAACTCCCAATGTGTGAGTTGGGGTCTTCATGAGGTATCATAGAAAATTGGAGTAAATGTGTGATCATTTGGATGAATGTTGGGTTGATCTCAAAATATTGAGCAGAGATGGGGGATATGAGAATACTTGGGTTGACCCCCACATTTAATAATCTTCCTTAGTTGATCATAGACCCCCCTGGAATTATTTCCTGGTAGTACGATTCCTACTCTATCACCTATATCATATTCATCTCTTTTATATTTATCTGTTTCATCTATAATGACATATTACTTCTTGGCCTCTTCTTTTCACACTCTTTTCTTGTGAATGGGGCTTTACAAATCTAGTTCATAAACAAGATCACCAATTTTTTATTTCATATGAGTAGAGTATTCATAACAAGTATTTGAACCTGAAACTATTTTATAGAAAGACCATGTTTAAAATAATTAATTAAAGTAGAAAACAATTATTAGGATTCCTAATTAACTTCAATATAAATGAAATTATCCCTGGAAATAAGACCATAAATTTGACACCACACAAGGAATCATTAATTTCTTGACGGGCCACACACATTTAGTAAATAATAAAACTCAAAAAATCTAACTAAAAATGTACTGCATGGAATTACCAAGTGTTGAACGCATAGGGATTATCCATCTGCTATAAATTAATTAAAGGAATTAAAAAATCCAATTGATTGTTTAATTAGATAAAAATAAAGAATTTTAAGTAAATAAAATGTTTTGAATGAAATGGGAGAGGCTTTCCAAGTTCAATGATTTTCAGGTTTGTGTTCCAGGGATTTAAATGATTTTGGGTCCATTTATGTTTGGTATTAGAATTGGGTCAGTAGTGAGCCTTGGTCTAGGTACCCTATACTAATCATTTGATTTTACCTTTGTAATGGTCATCTACTAGGTTAAATTAAAAAATTAGGTTACCCAAAACCCTATTTAAACATAATAGACCAAAGATATATAATTTTTATACACAAACTATGGAAATTAATTGATGTAACAAAATAAAAGTCCCCAAAACATTGACAAAGGTCATTAAATACATAAATAAGTAGTGGAATTATGAAATAGAGTCGCAGTATTCCAAAACATGAAAATAATATAAAAATAACCCCCTATCAGCAATTCCCCCAATAATAAAATCACCTGGAAAAGAAAGGAGTACTCAATCATTGTAAACATGATTAGAACAAGAAGCTTGGATACTCAGAGAAGACTGGATGTGAAGAATAGTTGTGAAGCTAGGATCCTTGTGGGTGGGTGTGTCTCTTGTTATTGATCATATGTACGTCTCATTCTAAGATATGAAACTTTTTCTGGTGTGATCCAAAAGGGATCAACAAGTATGACTATCAACATAAATTCCTAATATCCTTGTATCTATTATTAGTTTCCTAATGGGTTGACAATGTGTGGGTTTTATACAATGTGAAAAATGTGTTGGTGGTGGATTCTATGAATTAAATTCTGCTCTGATGCTTTTAAAACCTGAAAGGTATCTTATAATGTGTAATATTTCAAGCCAAAAATCTCAAATTCAAGGCTAGATAGGGTAAACATCCCCTAAAAATATCATGCTTTGTATGATGTAAAAAGTGTGAAAATGTCATTCAGTGGCTTCTCCAGACTGTAATAACATTTTCCCTATATATTCCTCTTTTCATTCATTTTATAATAATCTACAGTAACATTCCAAAAACAAGAAAACAATTCAAATAATAAAATAATATGCAAGATTAATCATTTATTTATAGAAATCAATGAATTAAAACACCCTAAAATGTCTTCATAAAATATACTTATCAATGGTGTAGGTCAATTGGCGGGTGGTCATTTAGTGAGAGGTATTCGGTGATAGAAGGTACTAGTGGGATGATGTCTCAGGAGTTTGAGGGCACTCTCAAGTGATTTAAACTACTCATGTCCATTCAGATTCTTGATGTGAGATGGTGAGTGCCGTTGTTTGATACCATTATGAGTGGATGTTTGGAGCATTGTGGGGAGCTCCATGTGGAGCTCCATGGACCAGGTAAGGTGAACCGTAGTTCACTACATTTGGAGCCTCCAATTTATGTGTGGGGCTTAGTTCATCAATGGGGGATCCAATAGGGATACCAACAGGAAATGATAGGTCAACACATAGGGTACCATAGCATTTCTAGGGTAATTGTTTCACCTCATTCGATATTCCACATAGAGCTCCTTGGTGCAGGCAAAAAAGACTCATAGTGCACTATAACGTGGTGATAAACATGTTATTAACATGAGGGACACCATACAGTGAGCCTCAGTTCTACGAAATGGACCATGACATGGTCAGGTTGGCCATGATCCGTGTGGGCATGATAATAGTCGGGAACATTGATGCATCAGATCACCGATCCTTTTAGTCATCAACTTCATGGGCCTTTAAGGGCCATTAATATGTTATAACATAGGGTTATTGGGTGTCTTTCAATCCTTTAAGGGAGGGATGAGGCTTGAACTATTAAAATTTTGATATATAATGTCAATAAACTGAATGACATCCAAACATCATCGACAATGGACAATAAAATGTAAAACCATATAAATTATTTTTTCAGCATTCCAAGACAACAACGTCAATATAAAAACATATCAAAACAACCAGTAGAGGGTGTTATAAATAGTAACTTGACATGTTATTTTTTTTGAACTATAGGAAACCCCGATCATGATTTTAACATATCATTTGATCCTCCTTTTTATTTTTTAGAGAATAATATAAGAGATAATTTGATTGAGTAGAAAAATTTATTTCATGATTTAGTTGATGATGGAAATCATGAGCTGCATGGTTAATGTATGGAATATTCAAAACATTATTTTCTAATGAAGTGTTACCATATCAAATGCATATGTGGAATTAATAACAAGGTTATGTCCTTGATATTGTAATTGTTGAACGATGCATTTTTTGAAGTTAAAATCCTTGAGAATTTGTATGATATGAAAAAATTTGTTCACATGCTTGGTCTGAATTTTATATAAATACATGGTTATCCAAATGATTTTATGCTTTATTGGGGATAGTATTCAAGCATGAAGGATTAAAAAAAAAATCTTCATCAAAATGGAAGCCATTGGTTGATTTTGGAATTATGATTCAACATAATGCTATTATGAAGAATAAAAAGAACACACCTATAATGGTTTTGTGTTACTTCTCTTTAAAAACACAATTAAAAATATTATTCATGTCATTGCAAATCACCGAGCATATGAATTGTATTTCTATATATAATAACAATTATGGGATAATGTGATATCCAAGAGATTAAAAATCCTGGAAGGAATTTGATTCCATGCATCCATAATTCTCATTTGATTATAGGAATGTGCAATTGGGATTGGATATCAATGGATTCAACCCATTCGGGAATTTGTGCACCTGTTTTAGCATTTTCCTTATTTTTATCCCTTAAAATATACCTCTATGGATGCGTATGCAATAAAAAACTTTTATTTTTTTATGATTATTCCTAGAAAACTACTTTCTAGAAATAATATTGACATATACTTAATGCCTCTAATTTATTAATTATAGGAGATATGGAGAACCAGTGTTGATACATATGATGCATCATCTAGAAAAATGTTCAAAATTCATGCTTCTCAAATGTGGATCATTAGTGACTTACCTGGACTTGAGATCTTCTCTGGTTAGAACACTTACATAGGTTTGTCCTATTATATTTGTAACATCGATTTTGAGCCCAAATGAAAACCTTACAGTATAAATAGTCATTCTTATGTCATTAAGTATTTCTCTTTGCATCTCATATATTTCAATTGAACAAGTAAAAAATCAATATTTTTATTGATCAAAGACAACATTTAATGTTTTTTAGAGGTTCTCAAATATTGTCACAACATGGTAATGTTGAAACATAATTTCATAAGGTTCATCATTTGAATGATAGTTGGAAAAAATTTCATAGTGAATTGTCAAGTGAAATTATAACATAATGAATAAAGAAAAAATTATATTCTTCAATCTTTCATTTTGGGAATTTAATTTGTTGCAACATGATGTTAATGTTATGTATATTGAATAGAATGATTGTGAAAATTTGATCTTTACATTGTCTAATGATCATGGAAAATCAAAGTACCATCTCAATTCATAGGACTTACAAAAGGGAACATAAAGTGTGATCTATGCCTAAATGAGAATGGAATGTATGATCTGGAAATATTCTCAATGGAAAATAGGTATAATGATAAATTTATTCAAATTTTTAAAACATTTGAAGGTATCTTATGGGTATTTAATTAACATCTCTTGGTGAGTTTACTTAAATCATCCTTGGTTACATGGATTGAAAATTAATGATTCACAAATTTTTGTTAAATTACATAAAACCATTGGCATTGCGTACATTATTACCTGAAAAGGTTACAATAATTTTATGCTAATTTTTCACATTAATTAGTCAATAATGTGGGAAAACTCTACAAATAAATGATCTTTAATAGCATTAATATATATTTGTATTGACACTTTGTGTAATTGAGATGGTATTTCTTCCATTATTTTTTACTATCATGATGCATTTAACTATGCATTTTTTCACGGAAACTAAATTAGAGGGCCTCGTGCATTATTAATGGATGTATCCAATTGAGAGGAAATTTTTCAACCACTTATGTTATATGTGAAAGTCATTCGTTATCATAGCAATGTATATTTTGTTTGTCATTATTGTGTATATTTTATCATTTCTAATTTTTTCCGAATCCATTTTTTGAAATATATGTTCTGAAGTTAATTTTATTTGATTAAATTATTGGAATTCCAAATAATTAGTGTTTCAGTAATCCTATTTGACTCCCAGATTATTTTCCCTTTACCACATCAATAGATGATGCTCCATTAGTCCGTGTCCCTAGAGCATCTGAGACACCCTCCGTCTGCCCACTATTAGCATCTCTCACACCTTCCTCTGTTATGCCAATGTCTGGAACACCCTCCCTTTCTATCCCATTATTATTTGGGACATATCCTCCTAATTTAGTGGGTTTATAAGTAAGAGAATAGGTCTTCACTCTGGTTTATTCAAGATTAATTTGAAGGTTGAAATTTATAGGTACAAATTTTAAAGTTAATAACATTATGGAATTATTTTATAATAGTAAATGTTTTTCATAAAATATACAAACATTGTAAATATGGAGAGAAATATAAATAGTTCAAATGTATAGAATCTGAACATATTGAAGATAGTTTTCCCATTTGACTATTATGTGGTATCCCGGATGATTTCAGTGGATTTTTTTGGCTAGATTATAGGCCAGGAGGTGGTAGAGCTGGTTACCCATCCCGATTACCTATTGAAATTGGAGGCACATGCCTCAGTCATAGACAAATGAAGTCTTTGATTCCCACATAAAGTCAATTTTAACACATTATGTTTTAATTGAATTTCATTATCTAATTAAATTCTAATATTTAAAAAATTAATCTCATGGAAAATATGATATTCCATTTTAACATTTCTGATATTATCACATGAAAGTGGACATTGAAAATTTTAGGAAAGAAATGGAAATATTTTAAATGTATATTATGGAATTAATTCAAAAATACATTGTTTAACACTCTGTATAAGTATGATAAGGTACAAGAAGGGGTAACTAGAGAGTAGTGGAAGGGGTTTGTTTGTAGTCATTGTCTTGAGAATCATGTGGTATTGAAATATATATTAATATATTAATCTCATTTTAAATATATACATGCATATTAAATGTATATGTCAGTTAACACATTACTATAAAATTACATGTTATTTATTTTAGGATGTTTCAAGTAAAAATGAAACAAATCGAGCTAAAAAAATCATCCCCCGCACAGTCAGGTCAAATATTTTTTCTAAAAATACATCGAATCTGGTAATATTTTCATTAATTTAAATATTTATAAGATAAAATTATCCATTTCATGTATTAAATTGAATATTTATATTTTATTAATATATTCAATGATTTTAGGGCACCATGTATCCCAAAAATAACATTGGATGGATGTTCATACAAAACCTAATGGTAGTTATGTGAATGATCTTACTGAAGAAGTTTTGGTATGACTACGTTTTTAATATTAATAACCTATTGTTAATTTTCACTATGTTAATATGTAATCCATCAAATATGACTGATATTTTATTTGTATATAAAATTAAAAGAACTATGGGATGAAAATATCACATAGTCTTTTGTGGTCTCCTAGGATAATCTAGTTGGTTAAGCCCTTTGGAAAGAGCATAACGGTAACGTGTGCAGAATGGGTTTGGGACCATTACCACATGTGGTCTTTGGAAGGAGACAAGGGATTGAATCACCATCTACTTTTGGTTACTCCCTACCTCGTTATTCTTATAGAAAGTTTGCAATGATAAAAATCACAATTTATGAATACGGGGCTCATATAAAGTTTCAAGATGCAAAGGACATTTCATTATAGAGAGAATTGATTGAATTATATCAGAAGATGACTAGATCTATTCCTAGTGATATTTCAAAAATGGATGGTATTGATAAGGTAAATAAAATAACTTCATAATCATTTAGTATACAAATATTTCTTTTCATTATGTTTAAAATTAAATATACAACTCTATTTAATTTTCAATAAAAATGTAATGAAGGTGCTGATAGTAGGGAGTTGAGATGGATATAGATAAAGTGTCAAAAAAAGTTCATTGGGTAGTGATTAGGGAACACTTTGAATTTTTTGAGTATTTCTAAGAATAATTATGATAGAATAACAATAATATAGTGATTCAAAGACCGTGTTGTAGTTTCTGGTAGGGATATCTATATTATCATTAAATTGCATGAAAATATATGTGCTTGGATCATACTATATGTTTTATTATTAAGGTTACCATATACTAATAATTCATAGAATCATTGGATTTTATGTTTCAGTACTCAGTCTAATATGTCCTCCTATTATTATTTTCAAAATCTATAGTATCATTCAACCTTTTATGAATTTTATTTAGTTCTGACTTCCACATCCTAATTCACTGAGTACTACATAGAAAACTAAACATTCTAGTCAACTTGAAACTAGACATCCAACAAGTATTTTGTTTTTATTTTCAACATATAGATTATTAGCATCACTCTCCTATTAGATGGGGGACCATAGAACATCTTATTCAAAGATATAAAGTTTACATCAGTATATACACTCCAAAAAACACTTCTCTAATCATATTGTTACCTTAAAACTTATTTGATGTAATAAACTACCAAAATAATTCTTCTTAATGAGTATCTTGAATATATTTATACTTTAAGATGAAATATCTTCATCATATTTAACCTACATTTCCAAATGATTATTACTTATGTAGTATTATTAATGGATTAAAGTTATTCTATCATATTAATTATTATTTATTATTGATAAAACAAGAGAGTACAAAAAACTATATTCTTATCAACATTCTTATGAACTACGAACAACTTTACACATGTACTCTATAATAAATATTCATTTTATCCATATTAACATTATATTTATGGATGAAAAATAAAACAAAAACCAAGTGGGTTCAGTATTTACATAAGATGAATCAACACCCATGACTGTTAAAATTTGTTATCCCACCCTTAGAGATCATGTGAATTTATTTGGCTGGGTTTCAAGTTCACTTCATGATTATATCAATATCTAAATTTTAATGACTTAAATTATATTTAAAATATATTGTAACCCTGTCACATAAGTTTTTGGGTGAAGGAATTCATGGCCTTTCGTTATCCTTCATCTCTTTTTGTTTCTATTTCCCTGTAAAATTATAATCATTATAGATTAATGAATGAGTATTTTTTGAAATTTATATCATTATAGTCTATAAAAGGGGCCTTATTATACCTATTAAAATACACACCTTATGATTTATTGTTTATAAGTGAATTTTTCATTTCCCATTCTAAAAAATAAAATATCATTTTTGGAATCACCTTATGTTAAGATGAAAATATAAGTCCTCCAAAAAAGAAGGATTGGAAGTGGGAACTCGAAGTTCTTATTTATAAGTAATAAATCATTTTCATTGTTTTTATTTTATCTTTAAATCCTATTTCATATTGGATGTGATTTATATATTCTATAACATCTAAATAAAATAATTATAATTATATAACCATGTTATTATAATAAAATCACATCATATTCATTCACATCCACTATAAATGTGCTTGATTATATGACATGATATATCTCTCAAATCCATTATTGACATGAATTTCAAAACCAAAACACATAATATGTTTGATAACATCTCACATGTCCATGGTTGACAGGAACACCCAACCCAAATTTCTGCCAAAACTCCCAACATTGTTTAAATCATCATCCAACCCAATCCACATAACCATTCAATAAAATCACATTCCAATGATTGGCATGCTCACCCAACTCATGTCACATGAAACCCATATAAAATCCATGCATAGATAATCTTAATACAGAATTAATAACCCAATATTCATAATGATAATATTAAACATACCAAGAGAAAACATAAAAGGACAAGATTTCTCACAAATTGGAAAACACCCAACACTAAATGATACACAATCTTGGGTTGATACAACCACAGACCCAACCTCTTTCTAATTCCCACTAATTCATAAAGATACCACCACTTTTTACTTACCTTAACATTCCATAATTTATCATAGAGAGGTCTAATGTTTATAAATTAGTTCACTAGTCCATAACATTCACACAAACACCCCACTTGGGTTCCTTTATATCATTTATCTATCGTGAGGGTCAAATGAATGGTAATCTATTAACTAGCCATAAAAATAAACACAATTGGAACATCAAACAACATTATTCATTTTAATTAATTATTGGTTATTATCCTTGTTATATTATAGATTATATGAATTATTGTTTTTTATAAATTGAACTTGGCATGTTATGATTATGTTTTTATTATACAGGAATACTTTTTTTATTGTTCGTATAATGTGATATCTATATTTTTTCCACAGTTCTGGGGATATAATTTCCATATATTTTGTTTAAAATTGATATATATTCGAAGTTTAAACCATTGGTATATATTCCAAATTATTTTAGAGGCTATTTAATATGATTATATATAAGACTAAAAAATTCTTAGTGGTGGTTTCCAATAGAAAATTATACCTAGGGGATAGTGGCGGTTTAAACAACCGTTATTCCCTTATTATTTCATAGTAGGGGATAACATGGCTAAAAAT
This sequence comes from Viscum album, assembly GCA_963277665.1. Classification (NCBI taxonomy): domain Eukaryota; kingdom Viridiplantae; phylum Streptophyta; class Magnoliopsida; order Santalales; family Viscaceae; genus Viscum; species Viscum album. The sequence continues at coordinate 879,340,233 of OY728155.1, forward strand.
AATAAATATGCTACTAAACAAACATTTAACCAAGATGCCCAAAAAACGCCACCAAATGAAAAAAACCAATGCTAGTTGGATGGAGACACAAACATTAATAGTTATTTTTTAAAATAATCAAGAAATCATATAAAAGTCAGTTTAAACTATCCCCAAATCAAAAAATAACTACTATTATTAGTCGATTTTGTAATATTGATGCTTTTTTCTTCCAAGGGCATGAAAAAAATAAAAAAATTCATGTCCATTTTGAAATTTATAATATTAGGCTCAAACAGATATAGAGATCATCCATGGAGAGTGTTATTTAAACAAATATAATAAAAATGTAATAAATCTATGCCTTTTAATGATATTTAAAAATCTAGGTTACTTCCCACTAGATTCTCTTTTTCTAGTCGTATAGCTCAACCATTGCCTTTTTTATCTAACTGGAACATGATATAGAGATAATCAACTTGGATTTTCCCACATACGACTTTTCTATGCATCTGGGATAGTATTTCACATCCCCCTATTGGTTCTTGTTGACTAATAATGGGATGTAATTTAAGGATAAATGTAGTTAATATAATAATAAATCAAAATCTGACCAGATTTTATTGTCTAATTTATCCACCACAACATCTTCCTTTTGATCTGTAGTTTCACATTCTAGAATGACTTATTTATATGGATGATCTTTTTTCTCCTCTTCCTATTGAAATTATATTAGGGGTTTCCATTCTTCTTCAATCTCTAAAAATATTGTGATCTCAATAAATCTCTGACTAATATCCTGTTCATTCAATTTTTCTTCTACCTTCAGTTCTATAGCTTTTACCACTTCAAACTCCATTGGTTCTTCTTAGTATCATTCTATACATAGAAGGTAATCATGAGGATATTATTTTTCATCAAAATCTAGAGGTTCAACACTTTTAGTGGCCTTAAAATCTTCAAAAATTTCTTCCTTAACATTCTCATACACATTTTTTTCAAATTTCGTTATGTTAAAAGAATTTCCATCATACTCATCATATTCTACAGTCCACTCAGTTTGTGTATTATAATTTAAAGGTAGATTGTTTAAAAGTGGATTTAAATTTGAAATAATTTTAGAATGCAGGGTATCAAATTTCCTATATTCACTATGTTGGGGCCTTATGATCATCCATATGCTTATCCAACATAGGAATGTACATTGTTACCAAGCTCGTAAGTATGTCTTCTAAGTTCTTCTCATCATATTGTTGGAAGTAATGGTCTTCTTGAATTTATTTCTCTTGATATAGCTTTTGAGTCAACAACCTTGACTTCCTCCAACCGATCTTCTTCTTAAAACAAATATATATCTTTATTAAAAACTGTTGGTATGTGGTTAAGAAGAGAATTTAAATTTAAAATGATATGAGAATGTCTATTTGCCAATTAACCTTGTTCGCTGAGATCAACCTTGTTATAATCTATCTTTTTGTTCATAAAATCCACATACTATATGAGAAATCTAGATAGTTTATCTTTTGAGTGCTGCTCAGCCCAAGATATTCCTTGGTATTTTTGATAGTTGAGAGATCCCCCATAGAGATGATACTAGATTTCTATACACTATTGAGGTTATAAGTTATGGCATCTTTCCTTTTTATTACATGAATTTTTATATCATTTTACCTACATAGGATCTTTTAACGTTTAGTGTTCTTCGAAAAAAGGTTAAATAAAACATGAAAACATAAAAAATTATTCTATTCCTTCTGAAATGATTCTTAAAGGATAATCCTATGAAAATTTATTGCATCTCATAACCTGGGGACATACATTAAAGGAAATGGTGAGTATAAGGCCTGGTAAGTGTAACACGTTAAACAACTTTCTTGTGATCTTGGGGAATATCAATAAGAACATGAAGAATATCATAAATTCATGATAAATGGAAAAAAGGAATTTCATAATAAAAAAACATTATAAATAACATTTAAATGTATCTAAAACATTTAATTGAGTCATTTATAAGCATATCACTGTGGTTTATCACTGAGGTGTCCTAAAAATTACCAAGGCTATTCATCATACTATCTTAAGAATTATCATCCCTAGAGATTAAATTCTTTACCCAATGAATTAGAGAACTATCAGGGGACACCCTTAATATATATTAATTAATATGATCCACAAATATCATGATAAAAAATCTCATAAATAACCCAAGGTTAATGAAATAAACAGGTTTCATTTCAAAATCACTGTGTTTGAGAAAGTGCTTAAAAACATGATCTTTTTTCATTTTAATCCCATGGAAAAGGTTGTAATGTTTCCTGAATGTTAATTACACAATTAAATTAGATAATTTTTTATCCATGTGAATACACCTGGAGAATATATAGGTTTTGGAATTCAAAAAATAAAATAAAATAATTTCTTTATAAAAAGATAGAAATTTTAGGATGAAAATCCGGCAGCATAACCAGTATGAAGCATGGTTTTAGAGAACAGTAAAAAGATAGGAGAAAGGGATCTCCCATTCATCAATGACTCTAAATAATGTAAAGGGATGTAATAAAATCGATATATGAACATGATATGTAAATTTTAAACACAATCCACATAAAAAGGAAACATGAAAGGAAAAGAGAAGCTAAGAGTTCCCTTACATTGAAGAGTAACTCCTAAAACACAAAGATTGGAACCTTGGGGGATTTAACATACCTTGAGAGGACTCCATGAGAAGTAGTAAAATCAGATATTCATATATAATTAATTTGGAATTTAATATATTGGAGAAATGGATGGGTATTTATAGCCATAGAGAGGGAGTTTTTTATTAATTTCTAACAAGACCTTAGTAGTGGTATTTGAAAAACCATGGGCCTGCCCATGGTATTGGCCACATAGGACACCTATTATCTTATTTTAATCCACAAGAGTCAAACAAACGTATTAAATCATTAATGATGTCATTAAACATACTGAAAAACTCAAAATGTATTTTTTCTATTCACTAAAAATTTAATTATTTTAATAAAATCCCAAAAAAATTACCCTAACACTTTTTTGATGTGTAGAATTTAAAAACTAACTCCATTTTATAAAAATGAATTTCCATTTAAATTATATAAATTTTAAAATAAAAATTTTTGTTTTCTAAAATACTGATACATAACTAATAATTATTAAAATATTTATTTACTTATACTATGATATAATTATATCACATTACCATTAATTATGCCTAAATTATATTCCTACATATTTAGGTGAGGATTTTATTCCATTAGACAGATAACTATTCATAAGGGTAACATTACTATTCGAAAGGGTCATGTTATTATTCACAAAAAAATGATCCTATAAGACCATAAATATATTACTAATCAAAACTGTGATTTCCGTTTTTCAAAAAACATTTTACAAAATTAATTAATTAAATTATAAAATTTATTTAAATGAAAAAATGCATTATTTTTCACTATTCATAAAAAATAGAAACTTCTTAGAAAAATATTAAAAATTCACCATATATTAATTTTTACATTTAAAATTAAAATTGATGTTTATTTTACCATAATAATTTTCTAAGTATCATAACTCTCTAAAAATAGAATTTTTTACCTGTAAAACCAAATAATTAAATCTACCTCAATTAAACATATATTTTATTAAGAAAAACTATTTGTATCCTAAAAATTATAAAATATAAGATTTATTAAAACAAAGGGATTAAAATTTAAGTGACTAAGGCCTTTACACATTACCCCTTATAACACCTGCATAAAACCTAAGGGTAAGCTGTGTGATGGTGATACACTCTTGGGGTGGATCAGATAACATCACCCGAGTGGCAATGTCTACTAATGTGAACTTCTCCTACAAGACATTTCATTCAAGATTAACATGTTGAAGCTCATCTTAGTGTTGGTCAATAGAAAATCACAGTGATACTACCTCCTTCCCAAGCTCTGACAAATTTTCTTTCTACAGCCCGATTCAACTAGATGAGGTCGTCAGATCTTCTTTCTACATTAACTAACCTTTATAATTTCTATTTATAAATAATAATCATAATGTTAAGAGTATAGTTTCCAAACGTCATATTGAAAAATGATTATAATTGACCAATAGTCATATAATGGTGGAAACTGATGGGCAAAATAAAATATACCTACTTCATTAATAAAGAGATATAATTTTTTTGATTACAAAATAATATAACACACATTTTTAGGCAACAATTATAAATCAAAAAGTTCGAGTAGTTACATATTTCATCATATCCTGAAGAATATGAATCATTTCAGCTATATTATTACTATGAACACCCTTTTGAGTTCAGTGCTTCCCATTATGTAGGTTGCCTATGGGACACTTCTAGGGCTCATACTTGAAAAACCATGATGAAATGAGGATTTTTCTACTATAATACATAATTCACATCATGAATCCAATTCCTGATGTGTAAAATATACATGTAATGATCCAAGTACATTTCATGAATTAAAAAATGTTCAAATCAGTGGAGTTCTATACTTTTCATGTAGTGATAAAATTTCACAACATAAATATTACCAGGAGAGCTAGATATGAATATTTTGACATATCTTTCAATGAGGACTTCATTTTTACTACTCAGAATGACTGTTAAACATGGTATTCGACCAGGGGGAAACCATGGTTGACCGTCAAGATTAAAAATATGGGTTACTGATAATAGATAGATGATTGATTAAGGGCATGTGGATTTGTCCACCTTGTGGCTACCACTAGGGTTTCGACCTAGAGATCATTTTTCATAGATAGGGTTTCCTTATTCATTACTTTATTCTTCTTTGATATAACATTTTATTTTCAGTAGTTTAATTTTAGTTTTTTTATTTAATATCATTCTCATTCTTTCTCATCTGTTCTCACTATTATGGATTTTGTTTTATTATCATTGGAGATCACTTGAAGATGGTTGAAATGATCCATAGGAGAGAGAGATTCCAATTAAAGGCAGTGCAAACTCATATGAAATTATTTATATTAAATTATAGAATAATTTTATTCTTTAGTATCATGTTTTGATTTAATTAATTATTTTGATTTCCATTGTATTAATGACCAAGTGTTTCCAATGGTGAATGAAAACCAACATAGTAAAAGATAATAATTCATTATCATTGGTTTGGATTATTTCACTACATTTTTTATCATACCATAATGAATCCTAGTTATTTTAATTCATCTTACCATGATTATTGAGTGGTTGGGTCAGTTTTGATAAAATAAACAATGTTGATTTAGAATATTATTATGATTTCACAACTATTGGATGTGATTAATCTATAAATGAAGATGAATTAATCTAAGAGAAACCACCCTTATAAACCAAAATCTATCTATTATATTTTTGTAAATTTATATCTTAATTTTATTTAATTAATTTTCATCATTTAATTAGTTTAATAGAATTAGAAAACTGAATTGATTATTTGATTGGAGAAAAATAATGATAGTGTAAAAATAAAATGTTTTGAAATCAATAGGTGTGGAATTCTAGGTACAGGTCTTCTCAGGTTCATGTTATAGGGAATCAAATAATTTTGGGTTCATTCTTGTTTGGTGTAGGAATTTGGTCATCTAGGATCCTTGGTCTTGGAACCCTACACTAATGTTCTGATTTCACCATTGGAATGACCATATAGTAGGTTCAATTAAAAAATGAAGTAACCCAAAAACCTATTTAAACATAATTGACCTAATATAAATAATTTTCATACACAAACTAGTGAAATTAATTGATATAACAAAATAATACTCATCAGAACACAGACATTGCTCATGAAATATACAAAGAAGAACAGTTGGAATGAACAAATAGAGTTGTAGTACTCCAAAAATGAAAAATAATATATAAATAATCCCCAAGTAGCACTTCCACCTACAATAACATCACCCAACATAAACATTACTACTCATTCATGATAAACATAATCATAATGAGTAGCATGGATACCCAGTTAATATTGTTGGGGGATAATAGCAGTGAAATAGAGATCTGTGGTGGCTTGCACATATTTGGATAGAAATCATCCACCCATCTCGTTATAAGCTCTGATATTAACCTAGTGTGTTCCCAAAGGTCTTAATAAATAATTCGCGTTGTTTAAAATATCTCATTTCCATGTATTTATTCTATGTTTCTTGATAATTTCCCAATGTGTAATTTTTACTCAACATGAATGATGTGGTGGTGGTGGCTTCTAAAAACTAGATTATGTCCTAATGATTTCACAATGTTTAATGGGACAAGACATGAGTCTCCAGAATACATCTAGTTGGGGTAACCTTCTCCCAAAAATCTCACTATATATATGATGTACATGACATGAAAATGTCATTCACTAGCTTTTAAAAAATACATTGGATTTAATATTATTGTGTTGTACCATTATGATTGACGTTGTGGTACGAAGTGTCTTTTAGATCCTATATTCATATCTTTTTGTTCCCATTCAAATAATATATAGTATCCTAGTTGAATAAAAAAAAGTCAAAAAATACAATAATTTTCAATATTAATTATTTATTTATAGAAATCAATGTATTAAAACTCCGTAATATGTCTACATAAAATATAATTATCAAATACCCCAATACATGAATTCAGACTTTTCCTCATGGATGAAATCATTTAAATTAAATTTTAATAAAAGAAATTTATCAAATGGGAAATTAAATATTCAATCATAACATGGGAAAATTCATCAACACCTACAATTTCAAAGAAAAAATTCAATCAGGTATTTTAATTTTGTCCTTTCAAATAACAAATCCTTTTCATTAATCTATTTTAAATTTTCAATCCATTATTAATAAAAATTTCACTTTCAATTTACCTTTAATTTATATGCTCATTATTAAGGTACAAATGTGATTAAAGTTCAAAACATATATAACTCAAGAACATATCACTTACTATAGTATTTCAATTCATCTAACATATCCATAGTGTAAAGAAGAAAATCACTATTTATCATGAGTTTTTCACCATTTAGGATAAAATAACTCTAAGGATTGAGGAAGGTAGGTAAATTATATAAAAATAAAGATAAAAATTAGTTTTGATAATAAATCATACTCCATTATATCAAAAATAAATCTCAACAAAAATCTCCCTTTACATATGTACTCTCTCTCTTCACCCCAAAAATCTCAAAGTGTGATCATAATAAAAGTACAAACAATGAATAAATCTACCTCTATTTCTCGTTTTTATTTCATTTTTACAAAATTTGTTTAAGAAAAGACTTACATACATAACCAAACCACATATGATCAAAATATCATCAGTCTGTTAATAGTTATTTTTGATCCACCTAAGACATAACCATTTTTTTACATATTATTTTTTAGTATTTTTTTTAATATTTTTTAGAATGGTAGGTGAATAATTATAATGTATAATGAAAAATGTCATGGACTCTCCAAAAATAATGAAATAATCTATAAATTTTTGCTCAATGAAATTATCCCAATCATCTATAGAAAATATTCCATAATACTTATTATTTTAAATATCATACAATATATTTAGAGGAAGGATGGAATGGATAAGATAGGATTATAATTCAAATAATTCCCTATAAAAGATTTTCATTGATTTTATGGTTATAAAAATGATTAATTTATATTGGGTAAAAGGATAAAGGGATAAAAAAAGATGCATCAATCATATTAAAAGTGATTCTGTTTAGGTATATCTTTTATAAGATGGAAAGAAATTTCTAGAAGAGAACATTCATAATCCTCTAAAGAATCTTTGAGATAAAAGGATGATAAATTTTAGGCTTAGTAGATGTCTCTGGAATGAGATGATGGATTGGTACAGTAAATCATGACAATGCATATGAATAATTAAATCAATTGATTCAAATATCAGAAATTAAAGGTAGGTCAAATCATAGTGAAATTACATTTAACAAAATCAATATTCTCCCATAAATCCTTTTTTGTGAAATCCTAGTCTGTATTCTAATCCATATAAATTTTCCCTCCGATTATTATCATTCAAAGTTATTGTAAATCTGAATTTAAATTCCTGGCATGGTAATTATCCTAGCTAGTTTATGCCTCCTAGTTCAATTTATAAAATTCAAAATCAAGTGTGGTCATCCTATTAGTACTGAAATAATTAAATAATTAAAATGTTGGTAATATAGTAGAAAATTAAATATGTAAAACACTTACTCCCTTTTTAATAAATCTCCTTTTCATTCGATAATCTAATTGATGCGTATATAGTCCTTAATGGTCCTAGAAAAATAAATATACAAAAGTTAAATTATAGTTTATATCAATGAAATTTTAAATATTTGGGGAAGAGTTAATGTACCTAAAAATTGATAGTAGATAATTAAAAATCCTAAAAACACAGGTTTCTCCATGGAAGCACTTTTTTTAAATAAACTTTGGCTCGAATTTACCTATTTTAGCTCATGTGATGTTTTGTAAGAAAGAGGTTACATGATATATATCTAAAAATGAAAATTTGTGAGTCCTCTGTATAGATGGTTCCTTTCCATTTTTCTGAAACTAATTTTATTCTTCTATTGGTTAAGAACTTCTCATTTTCTATGCGCTAAATCCAGTAGTTCATTGACCTTTCTGAATAATTAAATATAAAGTCACTAAATTCTTAAACTTGTTATTTTCCATTGAATTCATCTTTGAATAAATTTCCTACACTATCTTTGGATTTTTCTAGTAATCTCTTATTCTTCATTATATTTTTAATACATTATTCTTTAAATTATACAGAATCTAATCCACCTATTCTTCTATGGACAATAACATCATTGACATCCATCATACTATTAAAACATCGGCCCAAACCATTCTAGCCAGGAGGGAGGGTGCACAATTAAACAACACAAGTATGGGGGGAGGCCAAACTGTGGTTTCTTGGGAAGAGGCATTCTGCATGTTTGATGGATGGGTTTTCAAACCATAGGTTATATCTAGGTAAAAATGAGGCTTATCCATTATTACATAGATATTGGTGCATGGATAGTGCTCAGTTTTGAATACCGTGCATCCAAACTATGCACCTCTTTAAAAGTTGATTTTATGGTTTTTTCCCTTGTAATTTTAAGTTTCTCACATGATTTTCCTCCCCATTTATTCTCTTACATATCTTGTTGCAAACCAAACTCCCCCATACTTCTCGGGGACCAATATCCTTTGATTATAAACTATTTGGAGTTCCTTTGGTTATGAATCAAATCATTGGGTGATTATAATCCTTCAATTTCTTCTCTTTTTCAGATTAGGGATTGTGGTTTCATTATTTTTATTTTGATTCCCTAAAACCTTATTTTATTAGTGGATCTTAGGTTGGTTCGTCAAAGGATGATTGAATCAGGATCCAAAGCTAAGGTTAAGGGTTATTTCATTATTAAATTTGAGGTAGGTGGTCTACAAGTTATATCCCATAGTCTTGAAGTTGATTTTTGCATGTGTGGTTGTGTTATTGTTTCTCTGCTGCTGAGAAATTGGTACCTCTAGATATATTTGGTATAATGGTTGGTAAAATAATGAAATAGAGCCCTCATGATTTTCTTGGGATGTATCAATGATGATAAGAGCATATTGGGGACACCCACGGGTTGTGCCAACATTCTTGAACATGGAAAAATTGTAATGTTAAGAATATAATTTACTTATGATATAGTATATCCCATGATAAGCACATTGAAATGTTAGTTGAGTTGAAAAAGTGATATTGGTAGTTGTGTCCAGACATTGATAACGCCATAAGGGATTGTTTGGCTTACTATGAAAAGGGTTTTTTGAAATAAAGTAATTGTGCTAAATGGATTATGAATTGTAAATTAAGATAATAAGTGGATTAACATAAATGTGTTAAATAAATTATGTATTTATAATGGAAATCATTTAATAGATTAATTTAGATGAATTTTTGTACATGTTAAATGGGATAATGTTTGGAAATTCTTGATTATGCATAATGGGTTATGGAAAGAGGAATGCAAATTGGGTAAAATGAGATATGTAATGTAAATAGTAAATCTACTAATGTGTTGAGGGTTAATGTTGAATTACTTTTGGAATGATTATGGAATGTGAGTGACATGTTTATTGATTATGTATAGTTTTTTTATGGTATATGGGGTGAATTGATGAATAAGAATGTACACATGGATTTGTGGTGTAGGATAAAGGACTTTGTCTCCTCCCATGGGATGGGATGGACTGGTAATCTAATCTATCCCTATAATTCATGGGTTTTGGTTCCAGATTGATGCTCATGGTCCTAATGGTTGCATTGGATGAAACTAAATAGAATTTGTATCTCAGTTAAGTGTGATGTAAATGATTTTGAAATGGTTTTCCCTAGTGAGATAGAGAACAATACTTATTCCATATTCTTTGTAATTAATTGGCTTGGGTTGTAGTGTACATGATTTATATTCTTAACCCATGAAAAAAATGATGAAATTGGCTAGAGTTAATATTGTTAATTAATGGATCCCAAGTGTCCTTTTATTTAACATTTAATTTATTTAGTACTTTAATGAAGTATTTGTTTATAATGGATATTTTTTAGACACCATTGGTGGTGTCTTATTTATTTGTAATCACACCAGACTCAGACCGTTGTTAGGTACCTGAGCAGATTTCATTGTTGCATGTCAGGACAAGAGAAATAGTCTTATGCTATGTAATTGAGTTGGTCTTATGACATGCATCGATAAGGATCTGTACATGGGGTCAAGAAATATTTGGGAGTTTATCTGGTTGTCATTATTTTTGGTTTTTTGTCACTTTGGAATTATTAGCATAACATGGAATATTTACTTATTTATTTATTGATTTTACCCTATTCGTAAAATAGTTAGAAATGCATGTTCTAGTCTACTGCTTATTTTTTTCTTAATTTTATATGTTATCTATTTTGGTAAACTCAATTAAAGATGGTATAGTCTCCCCACATGATCCATTATTCCCTCACTACTAGTGGGAAACCTCTGGAGTATATGTAGGAGCGCTTGAGGTCTTGTGGCGACTTGACATGGTAGACCCGTTTAACAACATTCAGGTCGGGGATGTTACAAAGTGGTATCAGAGCTATTTTTTTTTTCTATGAATTATTATTTGGGAGTGGTAGATAGGTTATTAAGATGTATTCGTGTCTGGGAAATGAGCTCGTTTATGGGAGTATCTAACCCATTTATGAGGTAAAACCCAAGTACCCATGTTGGTAATTGTTCTTCTTAATATTCATTGTTACAGTTGAATGATATTTCACCACTGGGTGATACAATTTGTTTGTGATGTTGCAATTTTATGAGATTTTCTCACGCCCATAATGACATGAGGTTGTGCATTCTTTCAACATTATATAATCCAAGGGATATATGTGGCATGCATCATGGTAGGAACACTCGGGAAGGGTGTGCGGGACCTGAAGGGTATAATGAATTTAATATTTTTTAATAAAATAAAGAAATTAATGTATAATAAAAGTGTTGAAAATGGTTAAATGGAAATACTGTTAAATAATAGTTAAATAAATTGTGCTAAATGAAAAGTTAATAATGAGATAATAAATTGTTTTTCGTTAGTATTAAAGATATAATGGTTCCAAAAAGGGAATGATTTATGGTGGGAATGGGTGATTTGGTTTACCCTTATTAACCATGAGCTGTGTTAGGGATTTTTAGGGTAGTTTTAGAGGTGATAATATGATCATTGGTATAGTGCTTGCAATGTGGGTCATTTAAGGCTGATGGGGTAAGATTTTTCTATATGTGGTTTACTTCTATTGACCATCCATAAAGTGTCTGTTGTGAAAAATGTTTTGAGATATGGATTCAGATAAGGTAATTACTCTCAAGATTTTGGGTAAATGGAATGTTTAAATTTTGAATACTTTATTTTCAAAATGATTAAGTTCATTATAGAAGGATGTGAAACGATGAATCTTTTGGGGGCCTTGAGTAGTGATATTCTTTTGTGTTGTCTATTTGATCCTTTACATGGGTGGTTGGGGTAGTGGGAGTGCCCTAGTTTGAGACCTTGTATGTGGTTCATGAGGCCTTTCTAGGTTTTTATGTATGGTAAAAGATATTTTTTTATTGTACCCTCTATAGGCTTTCGGCCTTTGAGTGTGGAAACCCATGGGGGTTGTGATCATGTGGGGTGTCTGTTGGACCATAAGAATGGTACCAGAATTTATGGTGACCTTTTAGGGTTGGGACATTGTGAGTTGTGTTTTGGACCTCATAGCGGGTGTTTGTATCATAATTTCGATGTTGATGTTTTAGTATATTTGGTTTGGAACGTATAATAAATGGTTTATTGGTGTTTTTGGTACCGTATGTATCGAAATGGGGGTAAGAGTTTCATTCATGAGAAAAAATGAAGTTTTATCTTGATGTGTATGCATTAGAGAGAGGGTTAGTGTATTTTGATTGTTGTTACTCATGTTTAGGGAGTTGGTATCAATAAACCTTCTAAGATACCTATGAGATAAGTCAGACAAGGTTTCTAGTGCTTTTTGGTGTGTACCACATAGGCAGATGTTTTGGACATTGGTAGTGGAAGAGGGAGAGTGTTGTCTAGTATGGATTTGTCTTAGAGGGAAAAGTGGGAAGGTTGATGGTTTTTGAAATGTGACTCAAGCTATGGTTATCCATTGATAGTTTTGGTAAAATTGAGTGTATCCTCAGGGAAGGTTGGACAATGTGGAAGACACCTTAGGATGTGATGCATGGGTGGTGGCTTCACGGGAGGAATCTAAGCATGGTAGTTTCATCATGTTTATGGTTAAAGAGAATGGTTACACCTAGTTTTCATTATTAGGGAGACAACTAATTATTGGTGGTGGTTGTAAGGTTAGTTTCAAAGGTATGGATTGTTTGGGTGTCGGAACTATTGCTTTTGAAAATTATTAATGGATGCATCGATGATGATTCCTGGCCGACGATAAAAGGGTGACCAATGTGTGGATGGATGCTTCTGTTTTGAAGGTGACACCTGAGGTGAGGGCAGTTGTGTGGTGGCTCTTGTGTTCATGAATGGTATGGTGTTTTAGTAATATGTCAGGAATAATTTTAGGCAGATGAGGCTCACGAACTAGGAGTCATGGTTGGATGAGTAAGTGGGTGTTTATGATAGCCTCTAGTGATGTTTTTCTTGTGTGATCTAATGTCAGTTTTAGTGTGTGGTCATAAGAAATTGTGAGACCGCAATTACTCTGATGAAGTCCAGATGTGGTAATGTGATAATAAGGTATGATTTCATTTGTGATGTATATATATGTGGCCCAAAAGAATGTTCCTATCATTTCCATGAAACTGGTGGAATGAACTTTTTATATGAGATAATATTTGGTTTTGGACTGGTGAGATGGTTCTTTGTGTTTATGTTGTGAATATCCAGAGTCTTACAAGATAAAACTGAGCAGTATTTTGGTGGTAGGGCTCATGTAAACAATGGTTAGTGACTTCTTGGTAGAGATTCTTAAAGATTTGGTGATTTTGGTTTGTAACCCCACCTGATTTGTGGTGACCATGTGTTTTAGAGACGTTACAAGTTGGGAAGTCTAAGACTTTTGACAATCAAGGTTACCCCATAGTGGGAGGAGACATAGATGTCGGATAATTTTTATGGTGTTTTTTGATGACTTCATAGCATAGTTATATCTTGAGAAGATCAGACCAACATCTAGAAATCATAACAGGTATGCTGATAAAGTTCTGAATTTATTCCTAGTGACTGAAATGAGTTTTTGTTGGACATGAGACATATGGTAGGTTATTCTCATAGATCTGTGTATGTGGAGCTAGATTGTGGGATATACAACATCAACCATTTATGTTTGAGGTCCTCATGATAGACCTGGTGTCGAAAAATGTCATGGTTTCAATCCTTAAAAACATGGAATGGGTATCAGGTGATGTTGATTTTGTTGTTATGGGAAAAGATTGATGAAAACATCTAAGTTTTTGGGTTCAGGTTATGATCGAAGAATGATACATGGTGGTTGGAAGAAAATTTGGAAGTTAGTGATAATGACACTCCTATTATGGGAAGTAATAAGTCAGTCCTAGATGCGTGGAGAAGAGTGTGGAGTTGATGTGGTGGCATCAATATTCCAATAGGAAACCTATGAGTTGCACGATGAGTTACATGGAAATTCTAGGTGGTCCTTGGATGTGGTGGTTGAACAATAAATGTGTTGGTTTGGGATTAGGTTGGTTATAATTTAAATTTGAGATCCATTTGTTAATGTCATTAATGGGTGTGGTAAGACATTACAACAATTCATGATGAGGGAGGTTAGGTTCTATAACTTCATCAAAGATGGGGAATGGAGTTGGGTAGATGTCTTTGGGTGACATTAGAATGTATTAAAGAGTTAAAGAACCTTGTAAATATTATGTAGTTTCATAATTATAGTGAAGTTGATCATATCCATGATGAGAAAGACGAGGGATTGATCGACTCATCTAGGAACAAGGGGCAAAAGTGGTGAGTTGAAAACCACCTTTGGTGAATGTTTTGGAGTGAAAAGTATGATCAAATGTTTTAAAATAGGTTTTTTGTAAAAACCTAGCCATCTTTAGTCTTTTATTGGATGGTGGAAGTTCTTGTGTTAGAAATGTTGATGAGTGCAGTGGAGCATGATGATGTCTTGGGGAGTACTGGATGCCTTTACTATAGAGTTTTACCGGTAGTAGAGAAATAACCACCATAGGTGCATCAGATGATGGTGGTATGACTTTTTTGAAGAGATATCATGGGAAGGTGTATGGATAATAATGTTAAAAATTAAAAAATGGGTGGTTTGAGAAAATTTGTTAGGAATTGTCTGTAACGATAAGGGGAAACAAATGTTGTATGTTGTAAGCCACAACTAGTTTGATGATTTATGGAAGGGGAATTTTAGAAATTAAGGAAAACATGGGAAATGATAGTTTTCTCTTGGTATACAATGGATTATGGATGAATTTCAATTCCAGAAAGTTTCAACAAAAATGATGGATTCAATTGTGGGGTATAGTCCTCATGGATGTATGGGTGCGTTGAGTTGGGAAACCCATCATTTATTTTTGAAACTATGGTATGAGGTTTTGGTGGAATTTCTAAATAGTAGGAGTGTTATACACTAGAATATTGAAGTGGTGAGCTAAATTTCATAGTGGGGAGCACCATAGCAGGAAAAGGGTCGGTTGAATATGTGACTGGTGTTTTAGGTTGGATGGACTCGAGTAAGTACAATTCTAGTGTTTTGGAAATGACGAACATTTTAGGTTCGAATCATATTTGGATGGGTTAATTGAATGTTTTGGTTGTGTTTTAGATGTTTGGTAATTAATGGGGTTGTTGGAACTCATGTTGTGGATCGATATAGGTTGGGAAATGTGGTTGTGAGAACTGTGTGTTTGTTTAGGTGGTGTCGATTTTGGGTCACCATTGGAGTTTTGAAAATATGGAAGTAATGGCACCAAGTGATTTGGGCCATGTGTTTTGGAATGGGATAGGTCAATGGGATTTTTATGGGCTCTTCCGCGATGGTATTATGTTTTTTGTGATGACTCATTGTGTTTCGATTTAGGTAGAAGTTTCTGGGGATTCCCTATGTTGTTTTTATGGTCAATGTTTGGTATGATGTTTTTGAGTCCTTCGAGGAGCATCCAGTTAATATTGTGGATCATAGTTGGAAAGTTGTGAAGGGAAATATTTTTCCTTTTGTTTGAGTTTTGTATTATCAAATAGATTTTCAGGAATAAAATTGTTAGGGGGAGTTAGATATGCGGGCCCAGTAGCCGAAACTTATTTACTTTGAGAGCTCAAGGATTCTTGGAAGTATAGCTCAAGGACAAACCACTATAAGGTGGGGGAGATTATAAGATCATAGAGATTATTGAGGTATTTAATAATTTAATTTTTTTCTATAAAACTATTAAATTTCATTAATGGGATGTTTAATGAATGTACAGGGAGGCTCGAGGATGTCTTGGGGGTTCGAGACATAAAGTAAAGGGTATTTTTTCCATCTTGTGCATGTTGCATGGTTCTCACATGGATAGAGTAAACTATTTACACAATCCATGATATATAAGAGGAAGGGGTTTTCCATTATTCAAATCATTCAAGTGGGGATTTCAAACTTAATGGCCTGGGTAGAGGCATTCTGTACATTTAGTGCATGGCTTTTCAAGTCATGCAGAATCCCCAGGTAATAATGCGACTTAGACCCTCTTAGTCAATGGTAGCGCACAGTTTTTACATGGTTTGTAAAACCATGTAACTAAGGTTAGAGTAAACTGTACACACAAACCATTATAGAAAGGATGAAGGGTTTCATGGTTAAGAAAACCATGAAAGGGGGGAGGCCAAACCATGTGGTCTTGGGAAGATGAATTTTGTAAGGTTGGCCCATAGTTTGTCAAACCATGCAGAATCCCCTAATAACCATGAATGTTTTTCCCTCCTATATATATCATATCACATGGTTGGAACATTGTTTGTAAAACCATGCATCCACACCATTCAGCTCTTTAAAAGTGGGCTTTTATGGTTTTCCCCTTGGGATTTTAAGGTTCTCACCTGACTTTGCTCCCCATTACTTCTTTTTTAGACCTAGTGATGAAAAATACCTTTCCAATATTCCCAAGGATTAGACTCATTCAATTATAATCCCTTTAGAGTGTTTTTGGTTAGAAATTGAAGTTTTGGTTTAGTCTAATCCTTCTCTTACATATCTATTCTAGATTAGGGATTGTGGTTTTGATCTTATTATTATGATATCCAAAAACCCTCTTTTTCTAGTGGATCTTAGGAATGGGATTCAAAGGGTTCTTAAATCCATTTCTAATACTAAGGATAAGGGTGTGTTCATTCTAATATTCGATTTATGTGGTCTAGAAGTTATATCCCATGGTCTTTAAGTTAATATTTTCATGTGGGGTTATGTTATTGCTTCTCTTTTATTGATAAATTGGTAACTCTAGTGAGATTTTTAAAAATGGTGGGATAAATGATGAAATAAACGCCTTATTATTCCTATAGGATTTTTCGAGGATGATTAGACAAGATTAGGGCCACCCAAAGGGTGTCCCAACATTCTGAAACATGGAAAATTTGTAATGTTAAGCATATAATTGTCTTGTGATAAATTATATCCCATGATGAGCACATTGAAATGTTAGTTGAGTTGAAATGGGGATATTGATAGTCATGTATAGACTTTTATAATGACATAAGGTATTCTATGGCTTAATAAGAAATGTGTTGGATGAAATAAAGTGATTGTTCTAAATGGATTCTGAATTGTACGTCATGTGCATAAGTGGAATAATGTCAATGTGATAAAGGACTTATTTATTTGTAATAAAAAAGGATGAATGTATTGATGAAGGCAAATTATTAAGTATGTTAAATTTGATTTTGTGGGAAAATTGTTGATTATGATTAATGGTTTAAGTAATGAAGAATGGAAATGGGTTAAATGAGTTATGAAATATAAATTGTAAATGTGCTGATATTGAATTGCTTGTTGAATGATTATGGAATGTGAATGACATGTTTATTGATTGTGTATAGGTTTTGATATGGTATATTTGGTAAATGGATGAATATTCATGTGCACAAGGCATAGTGGTGTGGGATAAAGGATTGAGACTCCTTGCAGGGGTTAGTCTGGACTGTTTCTCTATCCCATCCCTATAATGCATGGGTTAGAGTGTTATATTAATGCTCTAGGCCCTCATAGTTTAATTGGATGAAACGATCTGGACTGATTCTCCATGGTAAGTGTGAAGTAAAATATTGTGAAATGATTTTCCCTAGTGAGATAGGGAACTTCAATTTTTCCATATACTTGGTAATTTATTGGCTTGGGTTGTTGTTTAAATGATGAAAATTCCTAACCCGTGAAAAAAATGATGAAATCATCTAATGTAAATATTTTTAACTGAAATCACCTTAGATTTATTTTGATTATCATTTCATTTATTTAATAATTGTAAGAACTATCTTTTGAGAATAAATATTTTGTATGCATCATTGTTGGTGGCCTACTGAGTTGTACTCACACCCTTCTTCATCCATTGTTGGGTACCCAAGCAGATTTCATGGATGTAGGTCAGGATTAGGGCAGAGGCCTTATGCTAGGGAATTGAGTGGGGCATGGTACATCCATGGTTGAGGATCCAGACATATAGTTAGGAACCATTTGGGAGTTCTGATAGTTTTCGTCATTTTTTAGTCACTTTGGAATTATTTGCAAGAAATTTCATATTTACTTATTTATTTTGGTCTCGTACCCTATTTGGAATATGTTCAATAATAAATGTTCAGATCTATTTCTTATTTCTTTTCTTTAATTCATATGTTATTTGTTGTGGAACACTCTGGTAAATAGGTTATAGGTTCCCCATGTGATCCATTGGACCCTATATGCTTGTTAGAAACCTTTGGCATATAGGTAGGTGTGCTTGAGGCCATGTGGAGACCCGACACAGATCACTAGTTTAGTGGGTTCTGTATTGGGGACATTACATGGGTGTCCTTCTTCTAAAAATTTCACGTTGTGTATGACGTACGCAGTGTAAAAAATCTATTCACTACTTTCTCTATACTACATTGACTTTCTCCCTATATATGCCTCTTTTTGTTCATTTTTGAATAATTTGTAGTATCCTTTCAAAAATAGAAAAAAAAGTTGAATATTACAATAATTAGAAAGATTAATCATTTATTTATAGAAATCAATGTATCAAAACAACCTAATTTTTTTACATAAAATACAATTATCAATGGTGTAGGATGATTAGAAGGAATCCATGTAGTGTGTAGTAATCAATGAAGGAATAAGTTGGTGGGATGATGTCTCATGAGTTGGAGGATACTCTCATGTGATTTAACCTCCCATAGTCCACTAAGATTATTGATGTGGAATGTTGATTGTCTTGGTTAGATATAATACTGAGTGGATGTACCTAGCATTGTTGGGAGCTCCATGTAGAGATCCATGGCATATGTAAGGTGTTCTATAGGGAACTCTATCAGGATCCTTCATTATAGGTGTGGGGCTTATTTCATCATAGGGGGGCTTAATTGAGGATCCCTACGGTAGTCGATAGGTCAACACATAGGTCACCACAATGTTTTGAAGGTCATGGTGTCACCTCATTTGGTGTTATACATAGAGATCTATGTAACATGCCATTAAGACTTAAAATGCATTGTGATGTGGTGACGATCATAGTGATATCATGAGGGAAACCATGTGTTGGAGCCTCAATTATAGGAATTGGACCACAATGTGGTCATGTTGTCCATGATTCATGTGGGTGAAATAATAGCAAGGTGTTTCGACACATCATATCATATAACCTTTAGGTGTTCAAATTGTTGTTCCATTAAGGGACATTAATATTTTATAAAACAGGTCTAGTGGGTGTCATTCAACCCTTATGGGGATGGATGAAGCTTGACCCGCTGAACTGTCGTGGTGAGTTCTTGTGAGGTTGTTGTAATCCCCTATATCAAGTTGAAATTTTTTATATTATTATTAAATATTTAATATTATTATCGATCACATTATTAATTATATAATTAATTAAATTATTACTGTTAATTAATAATAATTATGTTAATTAGATTGAGGGGAAAACAAACCACAAACACACACCCCACCCATACACAGTAGTGGGTCAATCCTCATCGCATTCCATAAAGAATGATAAGAAAAAACTAAATCTATTTTATTACATATAAGTGGTATAAAGTCTAAATTTTTCTACGGTCCATAGGCCCAACTAAAGATAGACGAAGTCCGATTTTGATGAAATGACCTGATTTTCCCAAGACACATCGCATTGTGTCTTCTTCTATCATTATTTCATAGGGAAATAATCCATACTACATTATAAATCCAAGTGGTTGAAGGGCAGGTTGATAAGATCCAACACCCCCATCTTTTGACTGTCCCGCACAGTGCGTCTACCACTGCTATCGTTACGTGTCTCCTAAGTCACAACGCTTCACCCATGTCAATCCACTTTATCACCCACCATATTGCACCACTCATTATCACTAATATATCCCATTATATTTTTTTCCATAATTAACACACAAACCCCCACTCAAAATGAGACCACCAAGATGTGAACCCTAGTGAGATGCAAAATAACATAGTGACTTTGCCTCTCAGACAAGCTCTAGCTGCATTAATTAATTAATTATTAATAATAATATTATTATTATTATTGTTATTAATTATTAGATATTTTTATTTTTATTTATTTCAATAATAACTTATACTCATTAATAATGTATTAATAATAGTAATCATATATTATTATTATTAATATATTGTTATTTCAACGATTAAAAAGAGAAACCTAAATCCAATGTTGAAAATTCTTAATGGATAAGTACAAATCTCTTCTAAAACTAAGGATTCCAGGAGATTTAAAGTAATATGTTTTCAATACAATACTGAATGAAATACTATATATCATAACAATTAGATATTTTTTAAAAGGTTAATATATATATATATATATATTATTTTAAAAAATCATTAAATTAAGATTTTTATTAATTTAAAAAAATCATAAATGTGTATAATTTATTTAAAGACTATATTCATAAATCATTATAGTTTGGACTAATTTAAATTATTTTTTATGAAAATTCATTTAATAAAACTCAATAAAAACATGACTAAATGATATCATATTTAAAGTTATGGGTCTGAAAAGGGGTGGGATAGTTTCATTTAAAGATAAATATCATTAAATATTCAACACCCTAACAAGTAGTTTTTAATAAAAGTCAACATGGAGAGTTGAGGCCATTTAAATGGTTTATCAATTTGAGTTAGAAAAGTGTTGAGATAATTCATAAAAATATTTATGTTTTTTAATTCATAAAAATAAGTAGTGTTTCAAATTCAATAATTCCTTTTAATATAATAGTATAAAAGTAATCATTTTTCAAAAACACTATATTTTACTATAATAATTCAACAAAATAAAATTTTTCATATCCAAAATTATTTGTGCTATTAGTACCACAAGGAAAATTAGTGAGGGATACACTGAGTGAGGGGGTGTATCAGGGTATGAAACTTGTTCCAACTTAAATACTTAATCCTTAATATATAATCATTCTAAATGATCTATACCTCAATATAAGTATGGATAGACATAAGTTATTATTTCAATGATTATCCAATTGTTATTTCCCTTGTCTTTTCCTCTAACTAGTTTGATCGATTATGGATCAATCCACACTCACCGATTTATATCATTTGAAATAAAAAAGAAAACATATACACAAGACACAAGAATTTACTTGGTTTACCTATACAAAAATGATCCAAGGATCATACAATGATAATGTGTCAATGTAGCACGATCCACTAAACTCACACATTTCAAAAATAGATAGATTAACACTTTTTTAATTGATAATTAATATAAAATAAAATTAAGAACACTAATGTTTTTATTGAAGTCATTTCCCTATAAAAATAGATTCAAATATATATTTTAATTTAAACGATAAATTACCAAATTTTATTATTTTAGTTTAAGAATTTTAACTCTATTTTTGGTTTTGGAAAGATAATCTTATCTTAGTATTTTTTTTTTGATATTTTTCTAGAATGATTAATTTTCATGTGAATAGTAGAAAAATAATGTTTTTACAAATACTATGAGTTTTATGATATAATAATAATATTAGAATTAATTAAATAATTATAAAACATTATCTATTATCAAATTTGTATTTAATAATTAAATTTTACATTTAAAATATTAATTTTATCTTATAATCCAATTTTTATCATTTTAGAACTCAAGAAAAAAAAATTAATAAAAAATATTATTTTTTTCTTTCTTTAATTAAATATTCACATAGTGGATTTCAGTTTGGGATTTATCTGAAATATACATAATTATTCTTTTTTATTTATAAACCAATTAGTGTTATGAAAATGAAAACATTTATAATTTTATCCTAAACATAATTATTTTTATTAAAAATGCATATTTTCTAAAAAGAGGGTTTTTATGCATTATGTGTACTAATATATAAATTAATTTTTAATGAACATGAATTTTTTATTAAAATTGTTTTAATATTCATATCATAATTTTATAATTATCTGATATGTTCAATATTAATTTGTTTTTCATTAAAATAAATTAATCAAGTTAAAAATGATTTATCACGGTAAAAGATAATTTAAGTAAAAGTTAAAACTAAGGAGAAATGGTCTAAAATTCATAAAAAATTATCTATAAATTTTTGAGGAAGGGTTTTGACGACTAGATACTCATGAAACCTCATTTATTGTCAAATTTTGGACTCACGTACCCTGAATAGTTACTTTTCCATTTATATTTTTTTTTAACACCACTCCCATCACTTAAAAAGAAGATTGAAACCACCTATTTACATAAAATGGAAAATTTAATTTATATATAACACATAACAATTTTTATTCCCATGTATACCTCTATAAATTTTATCATCCCCTTAATCCAATGAAATTCCATAAATACTCCATTTCCAATAGGTCTTTCATGTGAAGTTTCAAATCCTCAATGTGAGTACTAATCACTTTTAACCTTTTATTCTTCTATATATTTCTCTTAAAAATATATTTTTCCCACCCTAATATAATGAAATAAATATTATTAGTATAATTAAATTTTATTATTTCAATATTATAACCATCATATACCCTTCTCAAATTATTAGATAAATAAGAACGCCATTAATGCATGCATACAGATTACTGCATCCACAAAGAAATGTGTTTTATTGTTAATAACTAACAAAAATGGATTGTTTGAAAATGTAATTTAAGGAATAAATATGATATTTAATACTTGTTTATGATTTTAAAATTCTAATCCATTTTTTCCTTCCCCCTGTTCTATCAAAAATGAAAACATCGTCTGTTTTTATATGTAGACTACTACCTCCACCAAGTGATGTGTTTTGTTTTTCATCAATAAATTAAATTAATGGTTGTAAAATTGTACATGAAAAAATATATTATATTAATAAGTAATATATGTCGTGAATAATTTTATAGACATATAAAACAATAATAAAAAAATCATTATAAATTAAATCGTTGATATTAGTTAATAACCCAAAACAAGTTCTTATTAGATTCCATTTTCGCAAACCATACTCATGACAACCATGGGAAAAAATGAAATTAATAAATAATTTAAATAAAAATATTATAATATATTGAATAATTTACTAATTAATCAATTTATATCAAATAACCGAGTGTGAATTCATTGTTACGAGACAAGTACAAAATAATCAAAATTACAAACATTTGATAATGAAAATAAATATTAATTAACTAATATGTTTGTAGTTATTTAATATAATTTTATCATATAGAAGGTAATATATATTTATAAAGTTCTAAAATAAGTGATTAATATTTTTATTATATAGGAGGTTAAATATATTTCATGAATGTCGGGAGTAAAATGTATGAGTTTTATCATCTTAATTTTCATTCACTAAGATATATTCTATTTTTACCACCTTCTTTATTTATGTGATGTATATATTACCCCGACCCTATATAATACTACCTATTTCATGAAATTAATGTTATTTTAAATTCCATATCATGTTCAACACTTCAATGTATTCTTATTTTAAAGTTATCAAAGACGTAAGGGTTTATTTTCCAATTATGCATTTTTTGGTTGTGAATATTTATCCTCTATATCCATATTATTTTTCTCAACAAAGTTCTCCTTTATTATTTTGAAATTAAAATATTTATTATTTATTATGATATTTAGGTTTCTCATTAGCTCATTTCAAAAAGAAATCATATTACTCTTTTAAGGAATTGGGTTTCAATAATGATATTTTGAAAAATTATTTGGGTTCAAATATTTTATCTTCCACTCCACATTTGTGGACTGAACCCTAATTTTTTTTAAAAATTCACTTTTTTGAAATTGTTGTTTTTAAGCAATTTTTTAAATATTATTTTAGAAATATTCGAGAAAATTATATTTAAAAGTGAATTTTGTCTTTATTTTTAATTAATGTTGACCATATTTACAGAATGTGAAAGGATGTTTTCCATACTAATGAATTCTTCCACCACATTAATTGGTTATCTTTAAGAAAATATTTTTTCCATGTAAATGAATAGTTCAATTATAATGAGTTATTTAATTTAGGCTTACATCTATTGAAGTTTCACATGTTTCATAGGTTATATTCTCTAATGATACCATATACCTTATTTATCAGGATTGATTATGATCATGTTATTCTATTTTTCAACTGGGGAAAGCATTGACGACCTTCATATTTATTATTTCATTACAGATATTTATTTATTTCTAAGTAAAATTGATCATGCATTTTATTTTTATACATTAATTTCATATATTGAATGCATATGACTTATTATGTTATTGGTGGGGCCCACAATATCCCCTTGAAGCATTGGTTAGTCTCATGAGAAAAATATGATTGGGTACTAAGAACATGGATTGCCTATTTGTGTATTATTTCTTGGAATAAGGCCTTTATGTTAATTCTATGTTTTCCATCATTGTCCATTTTATCACTATAAAATCTTCAATTTTTATCCATGTGATTAATTATATTGTTATATGATCATGGATACATTCCTCTATCATGATATTAGTTATAGGAAACATTTGATTGTTATTTATATTAGCCACATTATTCATGCCTTGGTTATTCTATGATAGGTTCCACTATACATTATCCCTTATTGTGTATCATAGCTCACACTTTTTTTCATTATCCCCAGGGCACTCAAAAGGCATCTTTGATTGATCTGGGGGATATTCCCGAAGAAATAATAATCTTCTCACTCAAATTATATGTTTTATTTCATGTTTATAAATGTAATGTGATATTTTTGTACTAATTTAATCTCACAAAACTTCTAAACTACGAGATCATGCAAGATGTGATACTTTTTTTAATGTTGGGTCTGAAGGATCATTTTTATTATTAGTTAGACTCAAAGAACTCTTTTGACTAGGTAGATGGAGACCCATTACATATCCTGAAGGCCCAGTGGGAAAGTAGAACTTTACATGTCTTGTATGCCCAAATGTTTTGGCCCCAGGGCTATTTTACAAATATTACTTCAACAGTAACCACACAGTACCGCCACTACTATAGTGTCCTCCACCGCTATAGTGCGCACTGTTTCTACAATGCCTCCACTATTGCAGTTTCACTATAGTAATGCTACAATACAGGTTCCCAATGGGGTTTTTACCCCCATTTTTCATGTAGGATTACAGGGTTCTTTCTACTAAGCCAATCCCCAACTACAAAATGTGTGTAAGGTTAATGCTCGACTCACACTGGGGTCCGGAACATGACCAGAGCACGCCGCACATTCCCCAACTATAAAATGGATTTGAATTTCCCTTTGCATAATATAAACAGTGTCCATGTATGGCGGGACTCAAGCTTCAGTCATTTCCTAGAGAGAGCGATGGGTACAACTAGCGGTTACCACTTGACTAACACCCCATGGGTTGCATGATGTGATCCCTGGTATATTATACCTATGTATCAAAATAATCACATTCTTCAGGTAACTAGAGTTAGGGTTATTACACTATAACCATGATCCTTGTACCAAAGGGATTTTATTAGAAATGAAGATTATTTTGGGGACTAATTCATATATAATATCTATAGGGCTTAATATACACCCATTATGGGGTGATATAAGCCATCAAAATTTTTTTATGAAATATTGAAGATCAAGTTGTGAAAAAATGGTAATGTTTTATTTCTCCCAATTAATGATTTTCGAGTTTGGGTATATTATTTATTACTCCATTAGGATATGGTTTGAAATTTATGTTAATCATATCTATATCAAATGTGTTATAACAACTTTAGTGTGTTGTTTGGGGTATCTCACTACAATAAAAACTTTTTTTTCACCTATAACAGCCCTAATAGAACATGATAAATATTTTTTAATGTTCTTAATTCATATATTCATTTTTTAATGAAATCATTGTATTTCATATATGTTTTATACTATGATACTTTGATATTTGATTGATTTTTTTGAGAAATTGAAGCTCATTTTTTCAAGGGAGTTCTTCTATAAATTTATGTAACTATATAGAATTCATTCCATGAATAAGACTCATGAAATTTATTACAAGATAATAGAACATTTTAGGAAAAATCCCATCATATGAAATCAATTCAGCTTATGAATTTCCCGGATGAAGAAAGTTCGATATATGAACTACATTAACAATGTCCATTCCTTGAAGAAAAAACTCTACTGAACTAAATCCTAAGTTGTGAATCATGTACAAGACATTAATCCTTTGGGGAAAGAAAACTCATGATGTGAAATAAACTCATGATGTTAATTTATAGACCATAGTATCTAGTTAACCTTCTCAAAGATCCCATAAAATTAACTCAATCCATGAATCCTGGGAAATATAAAATATTGAAGACAAAAATTTCCAATTCATTATGTGAATTCCAAACTCACAATGTGGTAGTTTTGAGAAGTAATAAGTCCATATGGACTCTCTATATGAAAAATATTTACACCATGATTTTATTCAACCTATTTATTCTAAAAGTTCCTCTGACTTTTAAAAAATTCAACTTTTACTCTCTTTTACCTAGTTCTCTCTCTCTTTCTTTCATATATAATCATTTTTATATTTTGATATTGTTCCGGGGAAGTGTCCAACTAGCATTCTATATTTTGAACCAGTTACTGGTTTTAATTCCAATTACAATACATTTTCTTTTTCATTATACAAGTAAGTGGTTTCATTTATATTTTGGATTGAATCATTTCATGTTTAATGAACAAGCTTATTATTAAATCTCTATTATAATTTTCTAATTATTCTTTTTTCCATGCATGAAAAATCTTCCCAGAGTTAGGGGTCGGGAGTAGGGGTAGAAACAGATAATGAATCCTCAAATCAAGACTTTTGTAAACTATTGGCTAATAATTATGGTAAGAAATGACATTTATCACATTACATTACATGATCTTGATCTAGGAAATTTCAAAGGAAGGTCCCAAAACTAATTGGAATATAGATGGTTATGACCAATAAATTATTTTTTCTCTACTATTCAAGTTTTTACATATGAACCTAGATTGAAAAAAACCTATAGAACAAAGATAAACTACCAGTATAGGTAGATCCCACTAGTTTGACCAAAACCAATTAATGACCCTAAAACTTCTTTAATGCCTAATCCTTAAGGCCTTCGCAAGCTATATTTTGGAATACCTTTTAATAGGATCCCAAAAATTGATCCCAAAAAATCTTAATCAAAAGAAATATAATCCATTCTATTAGATAAAATCCAAAACCATCAAATTCTTGTGAGAAATCCCTCGTAGATTTCCATCCCTATGTCACAATTCGTTGTCTTTACCTCTGTGTGGGTTTGACCTTGGACTTCCACTGTTCTACTAGCCTTATCAGTAGTTTTTTTGGGTTGTATATAAATTTATAATTTTATCCCCCATATGGAATCAATAATGTGGTGAAAAGGCTATCCCAATTTTGTCACTATTTCTGAGGAGCACGCTTTGGTACAATGAATTCTATGTTTGATCCATGGATTGCCTCAATTTCCCTTTCTTCCCTTTTTTTCATAGATCTATTATATATATATTATTTGGTTCATCTATGTCATGTGATTAGTCTATGATCATGGATCCTTTGAAATGGTCAAGGAGCCTGGAAAATCAACAATCACTTTCATTCGAACAAAAAATAGAAAGATATATATTTTCACATCATCCTATAACCATAGGTGAGCACAACAATAATGTTTCTCCCAATCTAAAAAATCCCCAATTTTTCCACTTGAATAGAAGGGAGCACAACCACTACATCCAAAATGAGCCATTAGGAACTATGGATTTCCAAATGGTCGTGGTGTTTCACCCAACATCATTCTCCCTCCCATACAAGGACACAACTTCGAAATAAAACATAATCATATTCATATAATCCAAAATATAGGTAAATTCAGTGGAATTAATATTGAGGATTGACATGAGAATTTAACAAATTTATTTGATTTATTTAATCCCATCATGAACAAGGTGTATCATTAAACACTCTTTAGGTCATAGTTTTCTCCTTTTCTCTAAGGGAGAGATCCAATGATTGGATGAAAATACAGGCTCTTGAGTCCATTACTTCTTGGGATGATTTAGTAATTAAATTCATAGATAAGTACTTTACACCCATAAAAAATAGAAACTATGGAATGTTATTTATAATTTCACGCATGTAGATGATTAATATTATTTGAAGGTGTGAGAACAATTTAAGAAATTGACATGTTAGTGAACCTACCACATTCTTAGCATCTAGTTATAGCTGCAAACCTTTCACCATGGATCACAAACAACTGCTCATAATGTGGTGTATACTACTTATCATGGAGGTATCATGTTGAAAACACCTGATGTAGGAAGAGCTACTCTCAATGAAATTTTACACAATGTTATCCATTAGAAAAATAACTATGGACCTCTGAGACATGGGTTACACCTAGTAAAAAAAACCA
Organism: Viscum album; assembly: GCA_963277665.1. Lineage (NCBI taxonomy): Eukaryota > Viridiplantae > Streptophyta > Magnoliopsida > Santalales > Viscaceae > Viscum > Viscum album. The sequence continues at coordinate 879,368,880 of OY728155.1, forward strand.
CATGATTTTAAACCTAGGTGGAAGAACGTATAAAAAATATAGAAAATTTTCAATTACCTTAAACCCAAACACCACCACCTACTCCTATTATAGATTTAAAATTATGTGAGATGTGTGGAGGGACACACCCATATCGAGACTATTGATCAATAATAGAAGAAAACAAACTCAGTATTGTAATTACATTAATTAAAATCATTAACAACAACAATACCAAGAACCTTAATAACATAAAATACATATTCAACATCTACAATATACCAATTGGGGTTATTATTAAAAAATAAGTGTTCAAACACTACAAATAAATCAGGGACTTCCAAGGTACTCACCCAAATAAAAAGATTCTCACTAATAAGTGTTTCCTTAATAAGCATTTCCCTCTAGGGACCAATAGTTCCCACCCCAAAAATAACAATTCGAGTAGAAAACTCCACCTATATAACCAAAAGTATACCAACCTCCAATTTAAAACTTATAGAATCATCTTATGGAATTGATTCAGATGGATGTCTAGAGAATGAATTTTTAATAAACAAAATATTTTAAATCTATAATATTTCCTTCACATCCTTGAACATCAAGTTGGGTAAATTTCCAAAACTCTCTCAGATTGACTATCAAGTACACTAGACTGTAATACCAAGACCTATACAAGAGAATTTTCCATGTGTATGGTAATTCAAAGAAGAAAAGCGATGAATTTCAAACATCCTTGTAAATGCGATCAGTGTGAGAAAGAGGATTCAAAGCAAGATGAGGAAAAAATTGAATAAGAAAAGGAAAAACTGAACAAAATCATGAAACATAAGTGTGTGTAGTAGAAAAATGTAAGACATAATAGAATCTTACTGAAGAAGATATATATATGGAAATACAACCATACATGCACCCTCTTAAATTCCTAGAAAGGATATGGTTTAGGGAAATAGAGGGCCATTAAAAAAATATAGAGATGTTTAAACATCTCTTCATATATATACCCTTTATTGAATCCATTTTCCAAATTCCTTTTTAATCTAAATTCTTAAATTATTTTCTCTCAAATAAGAGAAAAAAGTAATACATGGGATTTATCTTTGTGAATGAACAATTAAATACAGTTTATTAGTAGAAACATCCACCAAATATGAGATACCATGGTAGTTTCTCAATCCCTAGCACCACTAGGATATGCAATTTTAGAAAAACATTATGTGATATTGGTGTGAGAATAAATCTCATGAAAATGATCATATTTCAAAAACTGGGACTTGAGGACCATAATATGACATGAGAATCACATTAAATTACAAATAGATATGTCAAATATCCTAGTGGACTTATTGGGGATGTCTTAGTTAAGCATACTCATTTCATTTTCTCTACAAACATTCTTATCTATGACTTGGAGGAAAAGGTGATGTTCCCATCATTATAGGGTTACCATTTCTTATGACTGGTATAATTCTCATCAATGTGAACCATGTTAGACATATCTTCTGATTTAGTGAAGAATAATTATTTTTTATATGGTCAAAGTAGCTAAGATAAGTTATGATTCACTCTAGTGTCATGCTATCCTCCTGAGTAAAGAAGAAGATAATTTTATGGCCCTTGAAGATGAGATGGATATCTATTCACCTGTAAAATAGGATAGTAGTGACTACTAGGATATTTATTAAATTAAACTAATTACAATATTCCCTTTTCCTAAATTTATACCTATAATTATTATTCCATGAAAATTAGAGATAAAACCCCTACCATGAACACTTAAATACTCTTTCTTAGAGACTAAGTAGAAAATACCAATCATTATAAGCTATGAAATTACTAAATAAAAAGAGGATAAATTTTTTGGAATTCCATAAAATATATAAAAACTTAATGGATTGGATCATGGATGATATCAAGGGAATCAATTATAAAATTTTAAGTCAAAATATATTACTAAAAGAAGGATCTAATCCAAAATTCCAACCCCAAAGGCAGCTCATGCCACCAATAAACGTTATGGTTAAGAAGGATGTTTTGAAGCTTTTGGACAATATTATTATTTTCCCCATCTTTGAAAGTGAATGGGTTATCCCACTACATGTTGTTACAAATAAGGGAGGATTTAAATTAATTAAAAATAATTAATATAAATTAAACCTATCTCAGACCATTATTGGATGGAGAGTCTCTATATATTATAGAAATATCAATATAGTGATATTGAAGGACAATTTTCATGTCCAATTCAAGGATATGATGCTTGATAGATTATCTATCTATGAATTCTATTGTTTCATTGATTTATATACTAGTTAAAATCAAATCCCTATAAACATGGGTGATTATTCCAACACAACGTTCACCTATCATGTAATGGCCTGGGGTTTTGGTGTCCATTACTTGGTGAAAATATGATGTTTGAGGTGTTATGGGTGGTCTGGAAGGCCATCCCAGCTTCTCGGTGAAGCTTAAGACTCCTAGCGGTAGCCTCAGCCTACTGGTAGCCTCGTCCTACCGGTAGCCTTGGCCTAACGGTAGCCTCGTCCTATTGGTAGCCTCGGCATACCGGTAGCCTCGGGCTACCCGTATCCTTGGCCAATTGGTAGCCCTAGCCTACCGGTAGCCTCGGCCTACCGGTGGCCTCGGCCTACCAGTAGCTTGGTCTACCGGTAGACCTTACCTATCGGTGACCTTGGGGTACCGGTAGCTCTCGCCTACCAGTAGCTCTCGCCTACTGGTATCTCTCGCCTACCTCCACAGGTTTTTCAAGTAGTGCATCCTTTTTGGGGAGAATTGGTTTTTAAGCCATGTTTAGACCCATTTAAGCCTGTTTTAAAGCCCATTAATGACGATTAATTAAATGATTCGTGAGGTACCGTCCTTGAATAAAAAACCATGCGTTGGTCATGCCGTTAACTGTGTTTTCATAAATGCCTGTAGGGTATCCTGTGAGGATTCATTCCTTGGTTAAGGAGGTGTGTGTCAGTTTAAACCACCCTGAAGAGTGGGGACCTTTTATGATTGACATGTGGGGTGGCCCAGCTCCGTGGTCAACCCACGATCACGCTTCTTCCGTAGTTTCACGTTTTTATTTCCATATCTTAACCGTCCCGAGAATGCTCTATCTCAGCCTTTATAACCTAAAGGTTTCTCTTCTTGTTGTTTTTCTCTTTTTCTCACCATGTTCTCAGAGTACCCTTCCTCCCGACGAGTTGTACCCCCGTTGCGATGTTTTCCTTTATCGCATTCTGTGGAATTCCTGTTACTCCTGATTTTCAGTTTCCACGCAAGGAAGTAACATCGATCCTTGATCAATCAGGTAGGAATCTTACCTTTGTATTTCCTCCTTGTGTATCATGCGGGGTGGGTGTTCTAGGGTTCCCACGATGCAGTTAATCAATTCTGTAATGAAGATAATAACCGATTATAGAACGGGGATGAGGAAGTTTGTTAATGTTGTTACATTTTTTTACCCATTCTTTCCCTATGATGTTGTTATGAATTTAATGGACTTAGGCCTGCTGAAAATCATGGTTTTTGGGGGTCATTGTTTGAGAACATATGCTATGCTCTGTTTTATGCTTTGTCTGGTGATTGGGAAACATGTATGAATCGATTAAACACTTAAACTCGACTGTTGAATATGAAAGCCCATAATCTTGTGTGATCATCCAAGTCAAACTAAATAATATAAAAGAATGAATTATGATCATTGGTATGGTTCAAATATGGATGGGTGAACAAAGGGTATGTGAATGGTGTGGTTGGAATAGCATGAGTTGTTGTGTGTTTGTGGTGGTGTTTCGAAGGAGGGTTGCAGGTTGGGTTGTGAACATGAATAAGTGGAAAGTTAATAATGAACTGGGTGGAATGCTAATGAATTAAGGTTGGATAACCAATGTTTTGTTGGGTTTTTCTTTGGTTCCAGTACTTTGAGGAATCTCACTGATCCCTTTATGGTTGTGACTTCACAAGAGAACTGTGTGTGAATGCTTAAATTATCCGATGGTTTTCCTTCCTGCTATACTTTTATTTTGTCTGTATTTGTGCATGTTAGTTGCCCAGTAGTGAAGGGATTAAATCATATTGAACTGTTATGAAATGATAACTAGAATAGGGAAACCAGGAACTATTTGTTGTGTGCCTGTTTTCTGAGCCAGCAGTGCTTGTGCACCTGCTTGTATATATTTGAGGAGCCATAGGTTGGGCTATGTGATAATATATATATGTGTAACTGTATGTTTTGTGTTTAGTATCACCCCACCCACGTTGGTATCTTAGTGACGGACACCCCATCTTATGGGGAAGGGCGTTTCCCCTAGTTACTCTCCTTCTTGCTCCCTCTTCCCTTGGTTGTGATGGGTGGAGGCAACCATACACCCAAGACTCTTCTGGTAGGTTTCAATTGGTGTGTTGTTATCCCAGGACTCTTCGGGTAAGTTTTTTTTCCCAGGTGTCTATGGGATTAGGCCCAGGTGTGTGCGGGAAGGGATGTGGATGGTTTTGAGGCCTAGGTGTGTGCAGGCAGGGATGTGGATGGTTGTAAGACCCAGGTGTGTGTGGGTAGGAAGAGCGTGGTAGCATCAGGACATTTTCTATTAAGGATGAGTAGCTAGATAGTGGGGGAAATGGTGGTGCAGGGTACCCAAATTTTTTTCGTTACTATTACATTACTACTTCTGTTATTTGGTGGGTGTGGCCGGTGAGGTGGGATGGATAGATTTTATGATAGATGTTGGTTCTTCTGCTTCTCACCGGGCTTTAGGACGTCTTCCCACTTGTGCACGAGATCTATAGGTTTTCCTACTAAGTATACTTTGTATGATCACCCTACATTTACTTTCAGGTTCCCAGGAGGACTTTGGAGGCTGTGCGGGACCATACTAGTCTGGATGTTGGAGTTTCTGTTAGTCGTGGTTGGTTTCTGCTTAGGCTTTTTCCTTCCTTTTTGGTTTTGTACTTTGGTGTTCTTGTACTTTGTTCAGTTTTATTATTAAATCATGCATGTAGTTTGGTTTTCTTTTGAGTTTCCAATACATGGTGGTGTTTGGTGTTGACTCATTCTTTCTCCCAATCCTGGTTAACTAAAAAGGCTAATGCCACCAATATTGTGAAAATGTTATACCCTAGGTGCTAGTCGCCACTCCAGGGCCTACTGGAGGCGGGACTCATGGGTCATTATCTCGTCTTCGACTAGAGGATGGAAGGGCGAGGACATTTATCGCCCCTTCCATCATCTTGCCGAAGGCGGGTCGTGACAGAATGGTATCACAGGTGGTTGAGAGATAGGATGAATTATGTAGTTAGGCATAGTGAGGATTTCATGGGATGGTTGGGAAACAATGTTAGGGGATCTTGTTTCATGAAATAGACCAGGGAGGACCGGCTAGGAAACAAGATATTAGCCCCACCCCCCCACCCCCCCCCCCCCCCGTGATCCGATTCAAGGACTCTGGACCTACCGAACGACCAAATGAGGCTACACTATTTGCAGGGTAGTGACCCTATGAAAGGTACATGTATCATAATGACTTATGTTCCTATGTTTCATGGGTGTGTTTGGGATTTAAAATGAATAATAAGTCTAAGAAAATTTAAGAGAAATATACTACACTACTCGAGCTTAGTCTTTCATTGTTTACCTTGTAGCTATGACACCCAGACCTTATCCACGAGCGACTTGGGAAGTTGAGGCCTAGTGGATCGAGGTATTTGACCAGTAGAGGGTTGACCGAGATGAGGAGGACAACTTGTGGCCAAGGACTATGTGCTTGATCCAGCGAAAAAACCTCGATAAGTACAAGGGCAAATTTTCTGACTCAGTGATGGAAGGATGGCTCGAGGAGATAGCCATCACCTTATCTTTGATCCGTTCTCTGAGGGAGTACTGGGTTCCATTGGCCATCATCCAGCTGAGAGGAGCAGCGCGTCAGTGGTGGACTCTTTTCTTGGGAGAGAAGACAGAGGCAGAGGTTTCATGGAACGATTTCGAGAAGGAATTTTGTGAGGAGTTCCTCTCCTGTACAGAGAAGGTTGAGAAGAGATAGGAGTTGCTCTCCCTTCATAAGGGAAACATGTCAGTGAGGGAGCTGGGGATCAAGTTCAAAGATCTCTTGCACTTTACCCCGGATCTCTTTCCGGATGAGGAGTCTCAGGCAAGACGGTTAGAGGAGTCACTCCGTCCTTCTCTTCAGTACTCTATCACTCCCCTCCCCCTTCTGACGTACCTAGCAGTACAGAAGAAGGACGAGATAGTAGAGAGGATGCACTTGAAGGGAGGCACAACACGAGAGGGGAACCAGATGGGTTCGTCAAAGGGGAAGGCGGTCAGCAGCAGGTCTCTAGCGATAGGGCCTTCTAGGTTTCAACAAGCAGGGAGTAGGCCTCATTAGTTCTAATTCTGAGCTCCTGGACCTTGCCCCTTTTCCACAGGGCCAGGACCAATGTGTTTCTCTTGCGGAGTTTTCAGGCACATCCAGAGTAGGTGTCCGACTCGAGCTTTACAAGGTGGTGGTGGGCAGTTTCAGTGCCCAGCTCAATAGCATCCGTTGCTGGTGAGTCCTTTCCAGCAGCAGCAGCAGGCCCCTAGTCATCCGAGGGATAACCTTATGGGAGGAGACTGACACCATGGTGCTCCTCAGGGACCTCGACCAGGGTGTGGTCAGGGAGGTGGTCGACAGCAGTGAGGCAGAGGAGCTGGGTGTGGACAGTTTCATGCCGCAGAGTTAGCAGCTATGGAAAGACCAGAGGTTGTTCGAGGTACAATCAGTCTTTTCAGCACTCTTGTTTCTGCCTTGTTTGATTTGGGAGCTTCACACTCCTTTGTTACGCCCGAATTATCCCATGATCTAGGTCTGGATGCTGAGATACTTTTTGTGCCCCTAGTGTTGAGAACACCAGTTGGGGGTCAGACCAGTGTATCTTACTTTTTCTGGGGATGTAGACTGATGTTGGGATCGCATCAGTCCAGTGGAGACATTCTTTCATTGCAGATGCAGCAATACGATGTCATTCTAGGCATCGACTGGTTATTCTTCGTGCATGCCATCATTGACTTCTATCGGAGAAGGATTGAATTCTCCAATTAGGATGGACGACGTGTGTCTTTTTTTGGGGATCAGAATTATCAGGTGGGGAGTGGATGTGTGGAGCCACTCCTTTCTATGCTGGACAGGGTGTTAGTGGAGTCGGAGGACGCAGGAATGATGGATGTCCTAGAGGTCATAAGAGAATTCCCTGATGTCTTTCCCAATGATGTTGTGACTCTACCCCCTCAACGTGACGTTGTGTTTGGGATAGACTTACAACCTAGTGCCCGCCCGATCTCGATGGCTCCTTATCGGATGACACCTTCTGAGTTGTGGGAGTTTCGGATTCAGATTGACGATATGATGGAGAAGGGATTTGTTCGACCCAATTTGTCGTCGTGGGGTGCTACATTTTTGTTCATAAAGAAAGAATATGGTGTTCTACGGATATGCATAGAATACCAATGGTTGAATCAGGTGAAGGTCAAGAATCGTTACCCCCTCCCGAGGATAGACAGTCTATTCGACCAGCTGAGGAGAGCAGGCTGGTTCTCTATGATCAATCTGTGGTCTGGATACCACCAGTTGAGAGTGAAAGAAGGTGATATCTCAAAGATGGCTTTCAGGTGCAGATATGGCCACTTTGAGTTCGTGGTCATGTCATTTGGAATTACGAACGCACCAGCTATGTTCATGAACCTCATGAACTCTGTCTTCTGAGAGTTTCTGGACCATTTCGTTGTGGTGTTCATCGACAACATCCTTATCTACTCAAGATCAGAGGAAGATCACGTTGAGCATCTTAGGGTAGTTTTGGGAGTCCTTCAACGCCACCATCCTTATGGGAAACTATCTAAGTGAAAGTTCTTGATGTGAGTAGTACATTCACTTAGACATGTAGTGTCTCAGAAGGGAATAGTAGAAGACCCGTCGAAGGTTGAAGTAGTATTTTCATGGGAAACACTGAATAATGTTGTAGAATTTTGTAGTTTCATGGGTTTGGCATTCTATTACCGGAGTTTTGTGCCCGACTTCTCTCGAGTTGCAGCTGCATTGACAGCTTTGACTAGGAAGGGCCAACCCTTTGTGTGGAGCAACTAGTGCCAGACAGCTTTTGGATACCTAAAGGAGAAGCTGGTTCGTGCTTCAGTACTCAGATTACCAGAGGAAGGGGTATTGTTTGAAGTGTTTTGTGATGCTTCTGGCCTTGGGTTGGGATCTGTGCTGATGCAGCAGCGAGGAATGATCTCTTATGGGTCTAGGAAGTTATTTCCTCATGAACATAACTATTCCACCCACTATTTGGAGCTTGCAGTCGGGGTATTCGCATTGAACTTGTGGAGGCATTATCTCATCAGAGAGTGCTTTGTGGTCTTCTCAGATCACAAGATCTTGCATTATGTCTGTTCCCAATGGGATCTGAACATGCGGCAGTGGAAATGGGTTGATTTCCTCCAAGACTACGACTTCAATATCTCTTATACTGAGGGCATGGTTAATGTTGTGTCTGATGCCCTGAGTAGGATATCATAGAAGGAAGTAGTTCGGGAATCTGCAGATTCTTGGAGAGCGATGGAAGAGTTAGCGTCCATGCATTTGGATGCAAGGGTGGAAGGTGGTAGAGGCTATCTATTTCAGAGGACTGTAGATTCCTCTTTAGTGGTGCAGGTGGAAGAGTCTTAGTGGAGGGACTCGGAGGTATAATTGATGCTAGATCATGTTTATCAGGGAAATGCTCCTGAGGGATGGTCTGAGGATGGTCAGCATCAGATGTTTTTCTGTGGAAGGCTCATTGTTCTGGAGATGATGAGTAAAGGAGTTCTTTATGAGTTCCATGGATCAGCTTTAGATATACATTCTGGGGTCTCAAGGATGTACCAAGGCCTGAGGAGACAGTTTTGGTGGCCCGGGGTAAAGCGGGTGGTGGCAGAGTTTGTGGCTAAGTGCCAAGTGTGTCTGTAAGTGAAGGATGAACACCGTTTTCCTGGAGGGTTGCTGCAGCCTTTAAATGTTACTGATTGGAAGTGGGATGACATCATTATGGACTTATTCATAGGGCTACCCAGGTCTCAGTGAGGCTGTGATGCCATATGGGTATTGGTGGATCGGTTGACAAAATCAGCTCACTTCTTGGTGGTTAAGGAGTCGAGCCCGATGAGTACCTTATCCCAGAGGTACGTCGATGAGGTGGTGCGGTTTCACGTGATTCCAAGATCTATTGTCTTCTATCGAGACATACGGTTTACCTCACGAGTCTGGAGGGGATTACAGCATGCCTTTGGCACCCAGCTATGCCTTAGCACTTCTTTCCACCCATAGACAAATGGGCAGACAGAACGAATGAACCAGACATCGGAAGACATGTTGTGGGCATGTGTTCTGGATTTTGGGGGATCATGGGTATGAAATTTGCCTCTGGTGGATTTTTCTTATAACAATAGATTCCACTCTACTATTGGCATGACACCTTTTGAGGCCTTGTATGGAAAGTTGTTCCATTCACCCATTTGCTAGACAGAGATTGGGGGAGTAGTTGTTCTTGGGCCATAAGTGGTGCAAGGCACCACTAAGAAGGTTCAGCTTGTGCGTGAGAGGATGAAGGAAGCCCAGGACCGGCAGAAGTCTTATGTCGATCGTAGGAGTAGGCCCTTGGAGTTAGAGGTTGAAAATCATGAGTTCTTGAAGGTTTCCCCTCGACGTGGGCAGCGAAGGTTTGGAAAGGAGAGTAATCTCTCCCCTAGGTTCATCGGACCTTTCGAGGTGCTGGGATGAGTTGGTGAGGTGTCATATCAGCTGGCGTTGCCACCTCAATTGGAGAAAGTTTACAACATCCTTCACATCTCTCAACTTCGTCGATATCTACATGACGACTCCCATGTCATTGATTGGGGAGGTTTAGATGTCAAAAACGATGCGACCTTCGTAGAACGACCGATCAAGATCGAGGATCGTAAAGATAAAGTGCTTTTTGGACAAACCATCCACTTGGTTCATGTGTTGTGGAGGCATGGTGGCCTTGAGGAGAGCACTTGGGAGCCGGAGGCCCAGTTACATGTTCAGTACCCAGAGCTGTTTTGACTTCCTTGTTGTTTTTGTTATGAGTTTTGTGGAGATATTTTAACATGTGCTTTAATATATGAAATTCTTGTTTTTCTTAGCTATTGGATGAAATGTTCCCTGTTCTCTGTGTGTGTTTCCGAATAAGTGATGATGGGAAAACCTTACTTCTAATCAGGATGCATTAATGTGGATGCAATTAAACCCGGGCGGGCGAGTTAGTGCCGCCCAAAGCGGATAATATCATGACAAGTAGGAAAGGACTCCCTAACTCATGTGTTGGACAATGTGATCCTTGTGCTTGTTGTGGATGTTTGGGGTTGATAAATCTTGTGGGAGTATTCTTGGATGTAGGGGGGTTCTGTTCTAGATTTCGAACAACTCAGGGGTTTGCCCCTGAGAAGTATCATTAGAGGGTGGTTGTTTGGACCCCTATTTTCACATTTCTAGATTTTTCATATATTCTCGGAGACGAGAATAGTTTGAGAAGTATCTGATGTAATGGCCCGGGGTTTTGGGGTCTATTACTTGGTGAAAATATGATGTTTGAGGTGTTAGGGGTGGTCTGGAAGGCCATCCTGGCTTCTCGGTGAAGCTTAAGACTCATAGCGGTAGCCTCGGCCTACCGGTAGCCTCACCCTACAGGTAGCCTGGGCCTAACGGTAGCCTCGGCCTGCCGGTAGCCTCAGCTTGCCGGTAGCCTCGGCCTGCCGGTAGCCTCGGCCTACGGGTAGCCTCAGCCTGCCGGTAGCCTCGGCCTGCCGGTAGCCTCGGCCTGCCGGTAGCCTCGGCCTGCCGGTAGCCTCGGCCTGCCGGTATCCTCGGCCTCTACCTACCGGTAGCCTCGGCCTACCGGTAGCATGGTCTACCGGTAGACCTAGCCTACCAGTGACCTTGGGGTACAGGTAGCTCTCGCCTACCTCCACGGGTTTTTCCTGTAGCGCCTCTTTTTTTGTGAGAATTGGGTTTTAAACCGTTTTTTGACCCCTTTAAGCCTGTTTTAAATCCCATTAATGACGATTAATTAAATTATTGGTGAGGTACCCTCCTTAAATGAAAAACCATGCATTGGTCATGCCTTTAACCACGTTTTCAGAAATTCCTGTAGGGCATCCTGTGAGGTGTCCTTCCTTGGTTTAGGAGGTGTTCGTCAGTTTTAACTTCCCTGAAGGGCGGGTACCTTTTAAGTTGGACATGTGGTGTGGCCCAGCCATGTGGTCAACCCACGATCCCGCTTCTTCCACGGTTTCAAGTTTTTCTCTCCATATTTTAACCGTCCCGAGAATACTGTATCTCAGACTTTATAACCTAAAGGCTTCTCTTCTCACTGGTTTTATCTTTTTCTCACCTTGTGCTCGGAGTACCCTTCCTCCCGACGAGTTGTACCCCTGTTGCGAAGTTTTCCTGGATCACGTTCTGTGGAATTCTTGCTACTCCTAATTTCCAGTTTCCATGCGAGGACGTAACATTGATCCTTGTCAATCAGGTAGGAATCTTACCTTTGTCTCTTCTCCTTGTTTATCATGCGTGGTGGGTGTTCTATGGTTCCCACGAGGTAGTTAATCAATCCTATAATGAAGATAACAACTGATTAAAGAACGGGGATGAGGAAGTTTGTTAATGTTGTTACATTTTTTTATCCATGCTTTCCCTATGATGTTGTTATGAATTTAAGTGTCTTAGGCCTACTAAAAATCATGGTCGTTGGGGATCTATGTTTGCGCACCTATGTTATGCTCTATTTTATGATTTGTTTGGTGATTGGGAATCAGGTATGAATCAGTTAAACACTTAAACACGGATGTTGAATATGAAAACCTGTAATCTTGTGTGATCACCCCAGTTGAACTAAATAATACAAAAGAATGAATTATGATCATGGGGATGGTTCAGCTATGGATGGGTGAATAGTGGGGCTATAAATGGTGTGGTTGGAATGGCATGAGTTGTTGCGTGGTTGTGGTGGTGTTTGGCCGCAGGGTTGTAGGTTGGGTTGTAGACATGAATAAGTGTATGGTTAATAACAAACTTAGTGGAATGGTAATGAATTAATGTGTGATAACCAATGGTTTTTTGGGTTTTTCTTTGGTTCTAGTACTTTTAGGGATCTCAGTGATCCCTTTTTTGTTGTGACTTCACAAGAGAACCGGGTGTGAATGCTTAAATTACCTGATGGTTTTCCTTCCGGCTTTATTTTTGTTTTATCTATATTTATGCCAGTTAGTTGCCCAGTATTAAAGGGATTAACTCATACTGAACTGTTATTAAATGATAACTTGAATAGGGAAACTGAGAACTATTTATTGTGTGCCTATTTTCTGAGGCAGCAGTGCTTGTGCACCTACTTGTATCTGTTTGAGGAGCCATAGGTTGGGATGTGTGTTGATATATATATGTAACTGTATGTTTCGTGTTTAGTCTCACCCCACCCACGTTGGTAACTTAGTGTAATACACCCCATCTTATGGGGAAGGGCGTTTCCCCCTAGTTACTCTCCTTCCTGCTCCCTCTTCCCTCAGCTGTGATGGATGGAGGTGACCTTACACACAAGACTCTTCAGGTATGTTTCTATTGGTGTGTTGTTAGCCCAGGACTCTTCGGGAAAGTTTGTTTTTCCAAGGTTCCTTTGGGATGAGGCCCAGGTGTGTGCAGGAAGGGATGTGGATGGTAGTGAGACCCAGGTGTGTTTGGGCAGGGATGTAGATGGTTGTGAGGCCCAGGTGTGTGCGGGTAGGAAGATCATGGTATGGTCAGACAATTTTCTGTTAGGGATGAGCAGCTAGCTAGTGGGGTAAATGGTGGTGCGGGGTAACCAAATGTTTTGTTCTTTAATATTACATTACTTCTTGTGTTATTTGGTGAGTGTGGCTGGTGAGGTGGGATGGATAGATTCTGTGATAGATATTGGTTCTTCTGCTTCTCACGGACTTTAGGACATCTCCCCACTTGTGCACGAGAGCTATAGGTTTTCCTACTAAGTATACATTGTATGTTCACCCTACGTTTACTTTCAGGTTTCCAGGAGGACTTCGGAGGCCATGCGGGACCATACCAGTTTGGACGTTGGAGTTGTTGTTGGTCACTATTGGTTTCGGCTTAGCCTTTTTACTTCCTTTTTGGTTTTGTACTTTGGAGTTCTTGTACATTGTTAAGTTTTATTTTTAAATCATGCATTTAGTTTGGTTTTATTTTTATTTTTCTATACATGGTGGTGTTTGGTGTTGAATCATTCTTTCTCCCAATCCTGGTTAACTAAAAAGGGTAATGCCTCCCATATTGTTAAAATGTTATACCCTTAGTGTTAGTCGGCACTCCGGGGACTACTAGAGGTGGGACTCGGGGGTCATTATCTCGTCTTAAACTTGAGGAAGGAAGTGCAAAGACCTTTTATGCCCCTTCCGTCATAATGCTGAAGGCGGGTCGTGACATATCCATTCAGAACATTTTTATATCAATTATTGTCATTCAGAATGAGTAAGACACTAGAAACATTCAAATGGTGCATGAAACAGAGCTTTCGTGATAAGGATGATGGGGTTTTATAGATATTTTGTGATGAATTATCCCTTTATGGATGTTCCTTAAAGGTTTTTTTTGAGTAATTTATAACTCATGATGCAATGTTGTGAAAAAACATTCATGGTGATAAATTGGGAAAAATTACATTTTATATTGATAGGATGAATAGTACTTGAGAATAAAATTTCAAAGAATGACATAGAAGATGAAACAGTAAAGATTAGAGTCATTAAATAACTACCATAACATTACACTATTAAAGGTATCAAGAGTTTTCTTGGCCATGATAGATTTTACAATTAGTTTTTCAAAGATTTATCTTAGATAACTCATCCAATGATGAAATTTATAATTAAATATGTCTTGTGTGAAATCAATGAAGAGTTTCATTGAGCTTTTTAAACCTTGAAAGAAAACCCATTGGAAGATCAAGTTATTGTCTCATGTGACGGGGGAAAGGATTTTGAGCCAGTGTGTGACACAAGTGACTTTACTGTAGGTGTTGTCTTATGATAGAAAATTGTTCATATTGTCCTACCCATTTACTAATACAGTCATTCTATGAAAAATAATCAAACTAATTACACCACTATATAAAATAATTCTCTTTTAGTAGTTTTTTTTGTTTAAAAAATATTGATCACACCTTGAGCTCATTAGAATCATTATTTTCACCAATCATGCATAATGATAATATTTTCTAAAAAAAATAGATTCCAAACCATGGTTGATATGGTGGATCCTACTACTACAATAGTTTGAAATTATAATCAATGACACAATGGGGATTGAGAATGTTATTCATTATCACTTATCCAAACTCCATCTAAAAAATGTTGAACAAAACGAAGAGGTCACGGATTTAGAAAAATTCCCTGAAGAAATACACTTCTATGTGGATGTGCAAGTTCAACCATGGTTTTCTTACATATAATAATATCTAGCCCCTGTGATTAATTTACAACATTTATCCTATCATTATAGAATGATGTTATTGTAAGATGCATCAAACAATAATGGGATGATCCACTATAACTTATGTAATATGTTGGTGGTTTAAGGAAAAAAATATATCATAGAAGATGAAATTCAATGTTTGTTATGATATTTCCGTGTGTCATTGATTAGAGAACACCATGGGTCTTATCACACTATTGCTAAAATTCACCAAAATGTATTTTTCTAGACCAGTCTTCATTGGGAAGCTAGGAGCTTCATATAAAGCTGGGATCGATGACGGAAAATACAAATCATTGGAAAATGGAATTTAATGACATAGAATCCCATATTTTATGTTGACTTCAACGATGTTTGTGGAATAGCTTTCATGGGCCCATTTCCAAATTATTATAGAAAAATTGTACATATTGGTTTGTTTAAACCACATTAACATGTGGTTAGAAGCTATAACCACTACTCTTAACAGATCCAAATTGGAGATGAATTTTCTAAAGAAGGGTATAATTTCTCAATTATTATTTCACTAATTTCATATCAGTGATCAGGGAATTCACATTAACAAACATTCCATAAAATTATTTTTTGAGAAATATGAAATTTGATACAACACTAGAATCCCCTAGAACACATAGACTAGCAAAAAAGATGAACTATACAATCTAGAAATTAAATAAATACTTAAGAAAATAGTCAGTGAAATTCAAAAGGATTAGAGAATGAAATCAGATGATGCTCTCGGGGTATATCTCACTATTTGAAAAACATCAATTGGCACAACACACTTCTGTATGATCTATGGTAAACATTGTCACAAGGCACGTGAATTGAAATATTTCTCATTATAGGTGATTAAAATGATAAAATTACATTCTCATATTGTTATAGAGAAAATATTATTATATGAATATAAGCTAAAGGAAATAAGACATGATGCTTATAAAAATTCCAAAATATATAAAGAAACAAATAATGGAATGATAGTTGAATCACTCGAAGGATATTCACACTAGGTGAAAAAGTACTCTTATTTAATTAAAGATTAAATTAGTTTCCTCAAAAATTGAAATCCTGATGGTCGGGACCATTTGACATAATTAAAGTCTTCCCTTATAGAACAATAGAAATCCAATGAGGAAAGGGACCTCTATTCAAATTAAATGGATAAAGGATGAAAATTTACCAAGATACATTTCAAGAAGGATGTTTATTCTCATTATATTTCACATGGATGTCAATGAACATCTATATATCAACATTAAATAACGTTTTAACATGGATGGAAACTAGGCTTGTTCCATAAGATAGAATAGGTTTGAAGATATTTCAAGGATTAGGATATCTTCCTAGAGTTAAGGGTTGAATACCCCTAAAAAATCTGTTATTTAGCCTAATTCAATATGTGGATTAACTATTGAAGTTGTGAGTTTCATGGGATTTAAGAGAAATAAAACTAGATAAATCATTCAATGAATTTATAATTCAAAATGTGAATTCCAAAAATTTCCTACAAAGGTTGTGATCCCTAGGTTCACAGTACTCTACTATGTCACTTCATCTTCACTCCCACTATCTCTACACATCACCCCCACTGGTCCCCCATCCACACCTCTATCCATTGTGATCACCCTCCTCACTCGGTCGACCTCCTCGCTAGGCCAGACCACATCTAATCCACGGCATTCCATTCTTTCCACAATGTTCCTCGCCAAAGGATGTGGACTGTTTCTCTCCATACAAACATCCTAATGCGAAGAACCCCCCCCCCCCCACCCTAGTGACTGGAAAATGATCCTTCACCACTTTATGTGGATTATTTGAATGATCCTTGTGGATAATGTAGTCAAAGATATCATTGGACAGATACACCATTCCCAAACCATTGATGTGCATGAGGAGACCAACTAGGAGATCTTTCGGGAGTTCTTGTCCATCTTCAAGCTGGATATCATTCATGACTTCTTCATATTGGGAGGAAAGTCTTGGGAGATCTTTATAGATGACATCTAAGTTGGTTTGGGTGTATATTCTACTGAATTTCATGCATCAATATCCTATGTGGAACTAAGTATAGGCCCTAATATGATGAACTTACCAAAGAAATAGGTGGTGATAACTCATGACATGGTTAGCTTCCATGAACCACATATGGAGAAAAGCACCCAAATTTAGGGTGCCACCCTATGGATTGTTCATCAGGATTTGGACCATGCATGGATTGACCATGGTGACTCTCATAGGGTCATTAATTAGATTTAGATACTTCCTTCCACCTCCATGGTATCCCCTATAGGGAACTTTTACCATTAGTTTGTTATGTATTATGGGGGTCGGTCATGGAGGACATGTGACACACATATGGGAGGGAAGTTTTTTTACACACTTGGACAAGCATCTTCGCATATTAAAACCTTATATCCCCTATCATCATTAGTATTGATATTTTTTATCTATTTTGTGGTTCTCCACAAAATGTGGCTCCTTCAAAAAATAGGTAATTATTATGAGTGGGCTATTGAGTACACCAAGTCCACTGATGGGGTGTTAGGTCATAATGCATCGTCCACCCCTATATGTCACCCACAGACTAATATGTTTGAGCCACCAACTAATAGGTCTAATACACCTACTAATGGGACCAAGGATTCCCCCTCCTCCTAGACTTATCCATTAATCTCCATCCCTTCTAATAATATGCAATATTTTAAGGGTTCTCTACATTGTATTCTGGAGAACCAGTGCACCTTTTTTCAGCATTTGGAGATCCCATTCATTAAGTCATAGACATTACCATATGATATTTCCCATAATCCTCCACCTATACTACCCACTCACCCACTTATGTATCTAGTCTGACTTCTAGCTCTGTACCCATCCCATCCACCATAGAACCCACAATTCCATCAATCAAGCTCTTACTAGTGATTACTGGCTATGTTGCTCAGAGGGACATTTTAGTGATTCACATACGATGTGGAATGGGATTTGTGTATAAAACTACATCTAAGATCCCATTCATCGATCTACCTAACAAACACACAACCTTATTCTGAATTAGCACCTCGCCTCCTACAGCATCTATCCTAGTACCACCTTTGACAACATAGCCTACAACCAGCACTGTGATGCCAGTTCCAGCAGTCGATCCACCTACTGTTTCCACTATCACTAAAATAAAAATGGAATGAAATATTTATCCAACCATCATTATTGAGGGTTATACATACATTTCATATAGATATTCCACTTTATCGTAATATATTATTACACAACGTATCCATGTTTTACTCCGTATATGTGTCTTGTTTCATTATATTCCTTACCCATGACATGTATTCTTTACATTATATAATGTAATGGATAATTTTTTTTTCTAGAAAAAAATTTCTTACTCATTCTCTATCCCTTACTAAAAAATATTTCACTTCTTCCAATGGTGCTATATATTTTGTTAAAAGAATATTTTCTATTGGAAAGGTGTTTAACCAACAGATATGTCTTGTTTACTAAATTACTGTTAAAAACTCTGTTGCTAAATGTTATTGTGAAAGATAAAATGATTCTGGGGAAATTTTAATAATACCAATAGATAATATATATTTTGATCAAAATTTTTAGCCTTAGGTTAATATGAATAAGATATCTATTGGTAATATTATTAATATTTAAAAACAAAACCAAAAATTAATATTTCTTTGTAAATTAAATTCTAAATGTTAGTATTCCAATATTTGTTGTTAAAATTTTATACTATATTTTTTAATATAATTATATATAATATATTATTATATATAATATATTTATTATATTTATTATATTTATTATTTTAATTATATTTATTATATTTATTGTATAATATTTAGAAAATTTGATTATATAAAACAATAAAAACTAAGACATTGTTGAAAAAGACATTAAAATATAATTTAAATACATGTTCTAACTTTATCAAAATACAAGAAGGTCAAATAAACATATTACAAACATTTTCAAACATGAAAAAACACTAAGACACTTTACATGGAACTCAACAAAACTTTTTTGGCGATATATTTCTCATAAACACTGAACATCACTATCATGAAATCCTTATCACCTCACATGAGATATTATCCCATTGATTATATTGGAGTTCACTTCATTGCATAAAGAATCACTTATCTTTAATCCCTTCACATTATACATGAACCCCCACAATCAATGATCTGATCACACAAACACAATAATTAGAAAATATTTTTCATTTAAAACCATGAAATAAAAAAATAACCCATGATATAAAATTATCATCTAGTGACCACAATAAGAGGATAATCTAACTAGTTGAAAAATAAGATAATATAACTAAAGACTAGAACCATAAAATTATCACTTTAGAACACAATAATAATATATAAATAATGACCAAGAAAATTTCAATAATGCATGATATAAAAATAACAAGTGAGTAGAATAATAGAAAATTGACTTGAAGAACTAGTGACTAAAAAAATATTACACATGGACACAATAATAAAAGATATCCAATGATAACAATATATTAAAATGACAGTGCATGATATGAAAATAACATTAATAATATCTAACATGTGACCAAAAACCTTTGAGAATGGCACTAAATTTTATTAAGAGTGACACATATCTCAAAATTCTATTATCTAGTCCAAATAATATGATACATGAGTTGGTTTCCCATACCATTCCCCTATGAAATTTTTTTTAAGAAAATTAATGTTATAGTGCATACATAATGATCAATTTCACCATCTTAGAATTAAAATAGATTTCCTATATACATGACATTAACACACATATCAGGGGGAAAGAAAGGTCGCCATTTTAGCCAACCATTACATCCATTTTCCCACAAAATATGAATCATAGTATATAATAAAATATAATATTTCCTTCAATATCTATCATATGCTAGAAAATTAAAAAATCTTAAAGATCATTTAATTATTGAAGAGAAGCAATTGGGCCTTCAACAGATCAGATAATAACTCTCATTAGAATAATTGATTTATAATAAAAGCATTGAATCCCATGGAGAAGACTCACATCACAGAATGATTAGCATGCATATAAACTTAATAATAATAGATTATCCATGGAAAATACAATGGTTGAAACCCAACATGATAACCAAATTTCAATCCACACAATGAGTCTTTACATGGGTTCCTCACTCAGCAAAAAATTAACCTTTCAGAAACCTCAACAGAAAACTATAAAATTGCACAAATAGAGATCATCACACCAAAATCATAGAAATACAAAATTGTTTCAAAATTCATAGTATATTTGAAAAAATTCCAAGGAATAAAAACTCAATCCAAATAAATAACAAGCATAAAATATTGTAAAAAATTTAACAAATTTTGGATTTGAGAAAAAAATTATTTATTTAAATTTTGTTTTTATGTAGCTGGTTCTTAAAGAGAATAAATCATATCTAGGGCTCTTTGAATACACCTCAAAATGATGCTGGCCTATTCCATGATATTTGGAATAATTCGTATGCTATGTCAAAGACCACTAATTTGTATCAGATGGTTATTGATAAGGGATTGGTAGTTGATCCACTTAATATCAATCATAAAGATAAGTATGCTCTTGGAATCATAAATGTTGTTGATAAGTAGATTATGGATCAATAATCTAATAACATAGAGGTTTCTCATTATTTAACTTTACAAAAAATGATTTATATATTGATGACTCAAAGGATAGTAAATATTGTTTTACTATAATTGATTTATATTATCATCAACATGAGAGTAAAATTGGGTTAAACATAAATATTTTCATTCTATTTTTTTGAGGGAAAATGTGTCCACTTGATCAGGTTGGATATTGAATAAACTAATAAGGGATGTACCTTAAATTTCATATATTAGAGTATGTAATCCCACAAATAAACCGAGTTTCATATGTCTCAGGGTGAGGTGGGGAACCAGTTTTGTGGAGGCATTTATCTATTACATGAACATTATTTCTTAACACTTTTATTCCATAATAGTTTTAAAATTTCGTCAAATTATTTATACACATTATATTAATTATTTTTAATGGTCGGTTATAAAACATAGATTATTGTTATAAGAAACCACAATTTTGGGCACCCTAAAAAGGTCTCTTGTCCCTTAATGCATAATAACCACAACTATGATATTAATATTCATTTTCTTATTCAGGTCCAATGGGGTGTAAATTTGATCCACACATAACATACTAGTGATCATTGAATCACATTATCTATTTTAGCACACATTACACCATTGAGTCATGACAAATACATGTTTATACCAAGAACGAGATGATTTTATGGTTTTAATTTAGGGTGAAACCTGAAGGAATCTGACACAAGTTGTGGGTTCTTGAACATGACTCCTTATCCACTTTGGATGGAAGAATAAATAAACAAAAAAACTACTTTAAAGGTCCACCTCCTATGAATTATGATAGACACTCTGGAAACACACTTGACTTCCCTAAAACCATTTAAAAACATATAAAATCACTTTTTTAGTAAAAATATTAAAAACCTATGAAAAATACCTTTAGTAATCATAAAAAAATGAGCACATGAAGCTTCATTACCAACCACTTTTCAAGATTGAATTAGTTTGATCTTTTTCTTTATTTTTTTCACTTCCAACATCAATGAACTTGCACCTTAATGAATACTAACCATGATCATACCAAGAAAAATCATCTTAGGTTTGTCAAGCCTCGCCCTGTAGTCTTTCTTTTCTAGTACCACAACATATCATGGAATTTATAAAGACCCTACCTCCTTGAAGCATCATATAAATCAGTGCCCTTGTAATCTTTGACTACACATCATAGAACTTTATCACTTTCATCATCCTCGTGTGGTGGTTGACTTGGTCCCTGCAAAGAATTCAGTTTATAATTCTTGTTAACCATGTGTAGATCACAACTGAAAAGTAAAAATAAAAGTTTTTTAATCAAAAAGTACATTAAAATTTTCAATGTTTAAAATAAAAATATTTTTTCTTCATACAATATAATTATACTGGATTGTATTTTCTACAAAATCCATTTACCACACTTTCATCACAAAATAATATCTTCGAGATTCATAGTGTTTTCTTTATTAGGAACTCCATGTATGAAAATAATTGGTCATGTGATTCTACCAAAATCATTAGATACAATTCTTAGTCACCCATGATGATGATGATCATATTAATGTTTCTCGCTACTTGTGATCCTTCAACTCCTTTACCTAATGCAGTGAGATCACTATTCAATGCCATGACTAAAATCTCATGCTTCACATACAACTTCAACAAATTTGAAGGTAGTAGTCAAGAATTACTGTATCAAATACCATTATTAAATGCATCCCTTCAAAATCATAAAATTATGTTAAATATAACGTCTATTTAGTTGAACTATATTGGGACCATGCATACAACTAAAATGGGATTGATACATAAAATTATTCAGGGTATAATAAAGTCAATTAATGCATAATAAACTCATAGATGATAACATAGTATTAGGTTTATTATTTTTGAACACTTACTTTGTAAACATTAAAGTATGTATACTCACAATGCAAACAATAACACATACTAAAAAATATAGGAATAATACTCACATAATCGTAAAGTGTTCTTACTCACAAAGGCATAAAAACTCATTCATTGGAATAAGGAACACCTTCATCAGATTTCGTCATTGTAGAAGAGCAATCCCAAGGATACATTTTTTCATCAAAATGTACACAAAACACAAAAATAAAACTAATATGCATAAAAAAACAAAAAATTACAAATGTAAAAAAAATAAAAAATAAAAAAAGGACAATAAATATGTGTGAACTAAAAGATGATAACTTTATTATTTTTTGGTTCTCTAGATTGGATTCAATAGCCGGTATTCCTGATTCAGCAAAAAGTTTTTCTCCCATATCATTGAGTTGGAATCTGATCTAGTCATCACGACCATGTTTTGTGATGCTCATCCCAAGGTATTTACCTTGAACCATGTCTCCTCTCTTTTACTTGTATGAAGAGTGTAAGGTGGAGGTCTTTCTTGTTCATTGAAGTTCCTCTGGTGATACTAGATCTCCCATGTTGGGGGTTGTGTGTGTCCAGATCTTTACATGGCCCACACCACTTCCCTCAACTATTAGATTACCTTCGATGTATTTTTTTATCCCCTTTTTATCCCTAATAACCCTTTTCTACAACATCTTCACCACTGAAATGAAGGATCTGGACCAGCACCATCCTCAGTAATATTATTCTCGAATAAATCCATTATTATTCATCCCAGCATTCTACTTTAGAGATGATCTCCTATTATTATTGTCAAATTTATTTTATTCAAGGCCACAGGTGATCGATCATGTTTAAATAATCTCATTCCCTATTGGTGAATATTTGGGAGAGGTTGTAGAACACAATGATGGGGGATGTAGGTGGATGGAATGTGGTGAAATACAATTAGGTGTAGGGTTTTCATGCAGAAATTTGGAATCTCGATTGAGATTTCTCAATAATAAAAAAATTTATATTATATATATATATAGTATTTTTTAATCTATAAACATATAAAAATTGTTAAATTATTCATATTTTAATTCTATATATATAAATATTTTTTATTCAAAAAATAATTCATTAATAGTAAATTTTTAATAAATATTCTCAATTTGGTAAAATAAAAATAATTATTTAATTATTTATTATAATATGTTTTCACAATGGTAAAATATTTTTTATTAATTCAAATTAACAAAAATATATTAGTTTTTTAGTAAAAAATATTACTATTAGGATTATAATGAAATATACTTTATTTCTAGTAAAATATCAGTTTCTATAAACAATTAATATCATCATATATATATATGTTGAGAAAAAAATGTTTGTGCATGTAATTAATACAAAAAACATTAATATCTATTGGAAGTACTGATTTATACCAATAAATATATTATTTGTCACTAAATATTTATTAGTATAAGTCACTTTTTTAGAGCCTCTTTCATATAGTTGTGCTATTTCACGACCTTCTACTTCTTATAATACTTTTATCACAGTATTTGGGTTGTCAATTAGCCTCCCTCATGAGGTTTTCCATCATGATAATCTTATCCAGAGAGCACGTGATGAGCTTCCCATTATAGATACTCATATCCTCTTCTTTCAACACCAGTGGTTTGGTTCAACCATTTATAACATGGTGAGTCCTCTAAAGAGATCATTATAGCTAGCATACTCTTCCTCTAGTTCAAGAAAGAGACAGAGAACCATTGAGCCAATGGAAAATTCTGACTAATTTGTGTCCATTTGTCTAGCTGAATATTTCATTATTAGCACATTATTGGAGGAATCTCATTGTGTAGTCTTCTGTGTGTTAGCTATATCCATTTAAGAATTTTTCTTTTTTTCGTGAGGTATTTTCCACTAGGTAGTTCATTCAGGTACTTCATTGTACTATAGTCTATGAATTTTTATGATGTGACGTTCATTTTGAATCATGTGTTCACCTGAAATTTTTTTTCTTTTATTTTGGAATATATTATTAAAAAATAATTTATTCGTTATAACCCCAATTTTTCCTCTATAATGTTTTCATGTATTCTAGATTCACATCATCTTCCTAAATTTCCCCCCATGGCATTTCATTCACTTCAGGGAGCTCTCAATTCCTCATACTATTTCAATTCGTTCCATAAAAATTATTTTTCTAATTTCGTTGCAATATATCCCACATTTCATCCACAAATAGTGTGGACACTATTTTCTTTTAAGTGTCTGGGGGTATTCTTAAGACTTATTTAATTTAGATTTAGATTTTATCTTTTCTGATTTATCTATGTGACATTTTTCTTTGAAAACATGATTTAACATGAAATATCATTATTCCCATGTAAATAAAAGATAAATTATATATAGAAATTATTAAAATATATTATTTATTCCTGTTTATAATTTTAACAAGAATGTTGAGTCAATTATTTTAATTCATATTCAAAATTCCTAAAATTTTTATTAATTAATTTATTACTTGTTACAATACCCCGAGGGATTTCCCCATATTATATTTATTTCTATTATTGAGAGGATTATAAACCTAACATTTCTAATTATTTTCTAATTATATTTTTTGAGAGACACCAGGGACATGTAAACTTCTCATAACATCCTTTGGTTTTATAATGAGGCTATGACTATACAGGTTCAATTTTAAAATGATTGAGGCATTTTTATTTATTGAACCCATTTTCCTTGACACCCACCTATATATTATCCCTAATTTTCTTATATTTTTGATGAAAATCACTTTGGGATTGATCCATGTCTCTAGACATTTTATCCCTTCATAATATACTTTTTGGTATATTGAATGATTTTAATTTGAATATATGGGGGTACAATCAATTTTTCTGATTATAAGATTATTATTACCATGGAGATATATGGTAGTATTTTAATCTAATATATTGGATGTCTTCCATGGTTACTTCAGATATACCTCATTGGTATCTCGTTTCAAAAAGAAAATAAAAAAATAAAAATGGTAAATAATGGATTTTTTATTCAGAATGTAAAAAATAACCACTAACAGACCGATGAATCTCATGAAAGATCATATGTTGTTAGGTGTTGTATGTGAAATCTTTCCAAAATATAAATTACAAAAAAATAGGGTACCTTTATTATTCTTTCCTGCCATTTTCATGGACCTTCATTAGGATTTTTGGATCTGTGGAGACATTACTTTTTAGAGGCGGTTATTAATCACACAAGTCTTGATTACCCTACATGATGCTTTAGAGTTTACCCTCTTTTAGAGTTTGATTTTTTGTCATTTTCCCACCTACCCTCAGCCTTAGAGTTATTTGAACCACAATGAAGCCCTAATGATTTATTGTGTTTTTTGTCTTTGTGTAGTGGAGATGTTAAATCCAATGGAAGATTATGGTTAGAAGTATGTATTTAGTGTATGAGAACAAATATGATTATTTTTTACTTAGTGTGATGAAATATAATTCACGGTGAGGAAAATTACAACAAGGTAATAGTTATATGAGGTAATTTTGAAAATTTACAATTAAAGAAAGAATGGATTTGATTAACGAACGTGACCATGAGGCATGACTGATTTTATTTTCGAGGATGATTTTAGAGGACTAAAACCTTTTTTATAATACATAATTTCATTTTAATGGTGGTAATGGTTGTTTCCTATTAAAAATTATTTCCTTTGAGATTCTTGTTGGGATGATTTTTTATTGGGGTCAAAATGTTTTCCATGTGTGGGAGAATTTGATATGATTAATTTATATTTACATTTTGGAATTAAATAATTTAGTTTCATATAGGTTTTATACTATGATACTTTTATATTTGATTTAATATTGTAGGAAATTGAAGATCATTTTTTAAAGGGAGCACAACTATAAATTACAAAAAATGAGGAAAATTCATGTTGTGAGTGAGACTCATGACATATATTCCCAGAGAGCAGACTTTGTTTGGATAAAACCTAATCTGTGAAATCAACACCGTAAATGAATTTTTTGGATGAATAATGTTTAGGATATGAACTACATTCATGATGTATATTCCATGAATTTATAACTCTATAAATATAATGACCAAATAATGAATCTAGTAAAATCCATGAATCCTTTGGGATAAAGAAAATCAAGACGTGAAATCCACTCACAACATGAAATTATCAATCTCAGTCTCTATTATGCAATCCCAAAGATCTTACAAATTTAATTAAATCCATAAATATCAAAAGTTGTTGAATTCTGAATACATAAAATTCCCATTCCTGATGTAAATTCCAAACTCATGATGTGAAAGTTTAGATAAGGAAGAATTCATGAAGACTCGTGATGTGCAAACCATTCACACCATGAGTCAATCCGACCTATTTATATTACATGCACCTATGACATTTGAAATGTTCATATTTTATGATCTTTTACCTAATTCACTATCCTTTTTTATTTTCCAATTGTTTTTCTGATGTTCTCTCATTCCATGTAAGTTTCCAAATGACTTTCATTGTGTTGAACTCGTTTTTTCTCTAAATTCCAATAGAAGTGTATGTTCTTTTGGTTTATACAAGTATGTTTCTTGATTAATATTATTTAATTTGATCATTTATCATGTAATAAATATTATAATTACTTCACCTCTTTTCACTTGTATAGTTTTTCTTTTTCCATGCACGGATAATCCTCATATGGTTAGGGGTTTAGAGTAGGGGTAATAACACTTAATGAATCCTTAAATAAAAACTCATGTATCATATTGGAAAGGAATTGGGTTAAGAAATCTTGTTTAATTCATTCCTTTGAATGATCCTTATATAGGTAATTGTAGTGCAATGACCCTAACCTAATTATAATAAAGAAAATTTTGTGTAATATCATGTTTTTTATCTTCTTCTGATGTTTCATTTTATGAACCATGATCAATGACCACCTTTGGACCAAAGAGTTGTTTCTAGTCTATGTTAATCCAATTGGTTAGGCCAAATCCAATTAGATACTCTTGAACAACTTCATATCATAATCCATAATACTTTCCAAATATAGAATTAGGAATACACATTGTATAGGATCCCTAAAATTGATCTTGAAACCTTCTTAATCTACTACAAGATAATATAATTTGTTACTTTAAATCCATATCCATAAAATTTACATGAGGTATCCCTCTTAGGTTCCAATCCCTATAACATAAAAAATTGTCGTCACCTCCATGTGGGTTTATACCAAGACTTCTAATATTCTATGAGCCTAGGAAATAATATTAGTTGGGTTACATATAAATTTCTAATCTAATCACCACTTGAGGAATCAATGATTTTTTTTGGTGCTCAGTCAGTGTCGCAGCATAATGATACCTAAAAAAATAATATATACAAAATATTATAAACAAGGGGGGACATCTATCTGTGAGGGGTGACTTGTAGTGCACCTCGGATGCATTTTTATAACAATTTTGATTACGATTAGACCTATATTAAGAGGTATGAGATATATAATTATTCAGAAAGTTGTGATAGATATATTGAGATATATGATAAATAATTCTCTCTAAAAATATTTTCTTGTATTTGATTTATGTAGTCAACACATTCAAAATGAGGGAGAGGAATTTGGATAGAGGAACCAAAGGCATAAATCTTGTGGTGAGCTAGTAGCTTATGATTTTTTTCTTCACTTTCCCTTGTGTAACATGGATTAATATTTTGGTTCATATAAAAACCTGATGTGGTAAAAATATTGTGCTCAGTTTTGTAATGATGGGTGACTGAGTAATGAATTTTATTTTTTCTAATAGTAGTTCGTTTTTGGTTTTTCTATTCCATAATTATTCAATATTTTTTTATTTATTTTACCATGATCATTCTATCGTTGATTAAATAGTTTATTTTTAATGAATTAACTAATTCTTGGATACTTTATTGATCATATATTATATTTAAATATGGTTTGGATCACCCATTTATTGAATGGATTGAAGAAATTATCTATATTAAAGGTATTTTAGTGATTAAAGTGCTAATTTAAGACAAGGGGTCTAGTTGGATTCAATTTTGACAATGATCCAACTACCCATTACATTGTTTTATGCCTCAAAATCCCATAAACCTGATCCCATAAAAACTCATTGTGTTCTCCATTCATCGTTATCTTATTTAGTTTTAGAATTACTTTTTAATTATTCTAAATGATTATATTCACTTTTGAACTAGGATTTTTATGCTAAAATTCTATACAAATATTTATTAAAAACTAATTTGAGGGAAGGATAAAAGTATATATCCAATCTTTTCTGACCAAACCATGAAATATGATGATGATATAATGAATTTTTATGTATTTTATTTATTTATAAACCCTAAAGGTGTTAATCATAATGGTAATATATAAATTATCATGTTGGATATGTATTTTTTTGTAATTATTTTTAATAAATATATTATGTATTATTTTTATTTATTTTATGTTTTTTTATTTCTTATATTTGACATGGATGAAAATGTTGAATTTTATATTCATGTAATTAGTCTTGAAGACACTATAAAACTCAATCAAATAATTTCATTCCCTTCCATGATTTGAATGTGAATATTTATTAAAAATGTTTTATTTCATTTCCTAAAGTGAATATAAATATATTTAAATTCAAGGTTGGGGTAAATATGAAATATTATGTCCTTTATGGATGGTATAAAAATAGGGACTTTATATATTATGTTGAAGAGTATTTATATTTATAAATTTTTTTCATATAGTATAGAAATCATTAAAAAGTACTATTTATTTGGCGTTTATGGAATAACAATATTTTTTTAGTAATTGATTTTATATCATCCCCTGAAAGGTTTTTTTATTTTTTTTAGAGTTCATGGTGGGTTCATAAATTTAATGATGAAAAATATTATTTTTAACTCCTGAAGTATATAAATGAACATAGTCATGATAAATATAATAATATTTATACAAAAGATGATCATTGTTAATAAAAATTAAATTATTATTTAAAATTCATGAAATAAGATAATTTCTTTCTAAAATTTATTTCTTAATGTAAATGTAATTTTTATTTTATTTCATTATTATAAGTGAACGAAAATATTCATGAAATTTTTATGAAATTTTTGTTACAAACATCAAATATTTGAGAAATCATAAAATTGATCAAATGACTATTTTCATTCCCTAGAGTGAATTTGATGACAAGAAAATATGTATATGATATATAATTATGGTCACAATGAGGAATGTGATGTGAATCTAAAATATTCTCACACTACCGGTGTTGAGAACACAACGTAAGCATAAATGCATGGGAAATTAAAAATTTTACACTTTGATAAAAAACACAACATCATATTTGAAGAATCACCAAACAAAAAATCATCCTTAGGATCTTAGGTGAATTAAATAGACATCAAAAATAAAATAAAAACCATACTTCATCCAATTTTGATTGAACATGTGTTACACTCATTTTCAATGATCAATGCTTAAAGTAACCATATCTAGAATCCTATTGATTGTCCAAACATCTATAAAATCATATTGATGTATCGATAGTATATTTTTTGGTTCTAGCGTAGAGAATCGATGAAGCCTTCATCATATGAATGACCACTGAAACATCGTTCCTTTGATCTACGAAGAAGGAAATGGATCAAGGTGCCCATATCAACTACTTATCACTATTTAATATGGAAGAGGGGAGATATATGTTCCCAGATTTGAGTGATAAATAGTAACCATGAATTTATTCATCTCTGTACTAATATAGGTATGTTAATACTCTTTTAAATTTCACTGTGTCCCCAGAACATATATAACCTTATAAATAATCCTTAAATAATATGTTTGACCTAGTAACTATGTCCCTAATGCCATAAGTATTCCATCACATTAGTTTAACAATAAAATAATGTTATGTGATAAATTTATGAGTCATTAACTCAACTCATCTCTCCCATAAATATTAAATGAACCCTGATTAAAATATTTATTCTTAAAATATATTTTCTTGAATTTTATGAATAACTTGTAAATAAAATGAGTAAATAAATTCATTTCTTAATATTCTAAACTGAAATAATAATAAATTTATTTATTTATTAGTAATTTTTCAAACTCATACATTACCCAAACCTCGTGATGGTGCCCAAAAAGTCCTAGACTCTAATTCATTATAATTGATAATGATTTTGAATCAGGGTTTTTTGACCATTTATACCATATTATTGATAGACATGAGTTATACCCATAGTCCAAGAGGTGTATATAGTAACACATCATGGGCCTTAAGTTTATAAGGTTTAATCATAAGAATGATATCCACCTATGAATACATTATATGTAATATAATCTCTTTGTAATGCGGTATCACATAAAGTAGGATACATTAATTGTGTCACCATCCTTAATTGATTTATTTATTCTTTTACTGACTAATATAAGTAGAATTTACTTATTCATTTGTGGCCATTGATTAGGTAAACGTACTACCATCCTAATCAATTGGGCCTGATATATCTCTTTATTTATAGAAGCAACAAATTTTATCATGATCATTCAATCAATATCATACCACCAATGACACACCCAATAACAGTTTACACCACCACAACATAAATGACATGATATTCATATAACAAAAAATAAAATGATTGAATTATTCACATTAATACTGATTTCAAGTTGGGAGACCAATACATATGTTCAGAAATAGGAATATCCAATGACACTTGTAACATAATGTGTTCCACTTCAGAGGCCAGTCCTCATGATCTCCTCTACATGAGATCACCAAGCATAGAGTTAATAAGAAGAAATATAAATACTTGTGATCCCCCAAAACATTATAATTAAGATTAATCTATATCCTATTATATTTTTGTATCTCTACCACAAGCTATATATTTTGGACTACTTGCATCATATCTTCAGGTTCTCATTATAGGTGGGATCTTCTATAACCAATTGATACAATAAGTAATATATGTACATGAACATATAAATAGTGCATAAAAAAGTATTTTCACATTATGGTAAGAAACTATCATTCATGAATATCTATATATATGATATTGTAATTTAAAATCATTCCACAATTTTGGTCTAGGGCACCCAATTTTAAAACACTCCCACTTTAACTAGATAA
This sequence comes from Viscum album, assembly GCA_963277665.1. Classification (NCBI taxonomy): domain Eukaryota; kingdom Viridiplantae; phylum Streptophyta; class Magnoliopsida; order Santalales; family Viscaceae; genus Viscum; species Viscum album. The sequence goes on from OY728155.1 coordinate 879,400,129, forward strand.
AACATTCTAACTATCAACCAGTTAGCTCTAACATGATAAAATAATGATTTTAAAGAGTAATGAAATTTTATTAATGGGACTTCCACATTTTCTTTCATGTCCACTCTATCATATTTTAATTCACCTACTTGAGTTAAAAATCCCAATGAGATGATATGCTCAGGTTTATCTCTTTTATCCTCTATCATAACGTCGGAATAATTCCTAGTAACATTATCATAAGATTGTAAAAATTTATATAATGATAATAACATACTTCGTAGACATGATTCCAAGAACATGAATAGATCATTTCATATTTGTAATTCTTTTTTAGTTGTATTAGAATCTGTAACATACTCAGTGCTTATAAATATGGATACAACTAGATATAATGAACACATCTTCATCAATTAATTATCCTAACTATGATATAAGACCAATTGATCCAAAGGAAGACTACTATAGTATCCCCTTGATGACTAGTGTTTCTTCCTCCCTAAATAGCAGGTACATATATGTTTTCCTTTTCAAATACTGTTAGATTAATCTAACCATTCCCCATGTTGTTCTCCTGGATTTATATGATATTTGACTACTTTAATATATGTTTTGGAAATATCATAACTAGTATATATCATGGAATATGTGATAGATCCATCACTGAAACATATTGAGTTCCACTCATGATATTAATATAATCTTATGTCTTATATATGTCTTCTTGGATAGATTTATTCAATTTGACATTGAAGACGATTCTCTCTCAATTTTTTCTATCTTTTATATTCAATTTTTTTTCAATTTATATATATTCATATGGTCTAAGAAACCCATAGATATACCTCAGTAGATATTTTTCCATATGTTTCTATGTAAATTAAATCATTTAAGAGTTATTTTAATCTATTCTTCATTTCCTATAAGGCTAATCAAATTTTTTCAATATGTTATCAGTCATATATATCTAGAAAGACTATAGTTCTCCCACTGACCACTTGTAGAAACCTGGAAAAATATTGTTCCATAAAAATATTCTATATTCAATATATATGAATTAATCCATAAATAAATTATTAAAACTTGTATTAAATATTGAAATTCTATGGTTTTAGGAACCCTTTCTGGTTTCATCATATAGACACCTTCAATGAAAGGTGGTCTCTACATCCTATGTCCAATATAATGATCGTATAAAGGTTCACTATCAAGTACAACTCTAATGGATTTAAGTATCATGAAATGGTATAACCAATTTATCCTTATTACTACCACTCTTGTACCACCCATGTATATTTCCACATTAATACCCACCAAAAATTTTACATCATCCCGATAAACTTATCTAAATACATAGTTAGAATCTCTCACATGGAATCCATCTTATGGTTTGTTTAAACATTCCAATAGTAGCTTGTTTCCTCAAAATTCTTCCTTATATGATTCATTGTTATGAGTTAATAATATATAATCCATCATGGTTAAAATAATACCAAAATTTTGTTTAAATTAGTCTTAAATAATACATGTCTCAAGAATAACTCCTCTTCTCTGAGGTCTTATGGAACTTGTTCCTATACCAACTACTTATGCAACTCAAGACATGAATTTATCCAATTAAACATTTCTTCCATTATATAATATAGAGATGCACATCCTACCATATAAATATATTCTTTCACTTAACTATTGATTTTATAGATTAGGAATTTATGTAATATCACATATTAACTTTTGGATAATATTAGAGACGCACTATGTTTTTTCTTTATACAAGTTTTTTTAATGACTTTGGGTTAAAAAACTATTTGTATCTAAACACATAATTTATAAAATAATTTCAAAAAATATTTTTTTATGATATATTAATTTTTAAATATATTCAACCTCTTTGATAGCTTGTGAGGAACGCAACACTGGGTTTAAATAAAACACGATACTCTATTAAAATATTATTAATTAAAAATTGTCATTATAATCATATTATTAAATTGGAGGGAATAAACAGGACATACTAAATTATGAAAATTATATGGTTTACACGTGTATAAAATAAATTCGGCAATTATTTTTTGATTAGAAATAAAATAAGAACCATTTCAATGAAAAGTAAATGTTTTCTCAAAAAAAATTAAAATGGTTTTGTTGCGCTTTTTACAAATAATTAAAAACTAATTTTTACATATTTTTTAAAATTTATTTTATAAAATTAATCCAATTTTTGAAATAATCATATAAAAATTATCATAGGGTGAATTGTTTTGGATAATTCTGAAAAGTTTTATTTTTAATAAATAGTGACAAATACGGATTTTTATTAAAAACTATCTTTTTAAGTATTTACAAGATCCATTTTAGTTTAATTAATCTTTAAAAGTAAAATTAGTTCAATTATATATTTATTAACAAATTTATTTAATTTAAATCAAATCAATATTGGATTTTGATACTAAAACATTATCTACATAGGAAATGTTTCTCTTTGGAAACTATCTTTTCCATTGATTCTGTGGGTTTAATTTTAAATTAAATTTTACCATTATGTGAATGGAATTTAGAAAAAAGGATTCATAATTTTGAATCTGGATAATTTATCTCAACTAATAAGATGAAATAAATTTTTTATTTTAATGAATAGCGAAAATAATAATTATTATTTACCACAGTTAATGTAAAAACAGATATACTAGGTGTCAAACTAAAACGATAGTTGTTAAAATGACAAAAAAAATTATCTAATTATTATTTTACAGTCATATTTTTACCATATATATTAATGTTTTCTCTAATTGTTCATTTTCAGTCCTTTGTTTGAGAGAAAAATGTGGGTGGAATTATTTCTTCTCAAAAATTCCAAATATGTATTCTCCCCCACTTATAAAATTACACCCTCTCTTCTCTCCTTTACACACTTCAAAAAACCATTGGTTTAGAAAAAAACTACTCAAATAACTTCCTAAATTATCTATCCTCATCCAAGATTCCTTTTTTTTTATCATATATCCTACCTATTAAGGCTTTTAGTGAAAACCTAGCGAAGTTTTCTTTAGAAGTGGTAACATCCTTAGTCGAGATTTATATTTTTATTCTTATTACACCTACATCTAATATTATTAAAATATTATTAACTAATGAAATTTTTTTCTTACATATACTAAAATATTATGTTGATTTCATTACCTTAAACCATATCTTTCTCCCTCAAATGGGAAATGAAACCATTGGTTGTGGGTACGGTGGACTACCGCCTCACAAACTGACATAATTCATTTTCCATGACCAGTTTCCCCTTTTTGATATAATGATGAATTTAAATTATATATATATATAATATATGATATAATTATACTTATGGAATTAAAATATCATATACAACTTACATTCCATTCTGTATAGAATACCCTAACATCGTGAATCGATGGACTACCGCCTTATGAATTGATGTGATTCATTTTTATCCACTATCAAGACATGAAATATTTGATGGTAATAGCATCATAATTTAAAATATGATAATAATTTTTTTACTAGGTATGATTCCAAGAACAATAAAAAGACATTATTTTATACACTACTTCTTTAGCTGCCACAAAATCCGCAATGAAGTTACTATTTGTAGATATGGTTACCACTGACTTTTATGATATTATCATGATCATTAACATAGACTAACTAAAACATTATATATAATTTATCTAAAGATGTTCTATTTTATGTCCCCTAAAAATATAATATTTTTTCTTCTCCTTATATTAGGTATATATTCTTTCTACTTCTTTATGTAAAATTGAATATTTCTGATTTCTTCCCTTATCATTCTCTTTGATAAAACATATATTTTCCTATAATAAAGTATATGAAGGAAATATCATTTTTTATAAATATCATGGAATACCATATTGATCCATCATAGATGATTATGGAACATTAATCACAACATTAACCTCCTCTTATTTCCATGCATGTCTTCTTCAAGAGATATATTCCATGTGACATTAGAAAAAATTCTCTCTCAAACTTTTCAAACCTGTATTTTTCAATATTATGTGAGTATTTATACTATTGACTAGGTCTAAGAAACTATTAAATATAACATAGTAGATCTTATTCCCTAGAACATCATTTCTACTTTAATATAATCTTTGTAGTGTTACTTTTATTCTAGTCTTAACTAACTGTTAGACCAATAGTTATTTTCCATTTGTTACAAAACACATTTCACATGGAAAATAGAGGCACTCTTACTAACCTCTGGTAAAGATATGGAAAATATTCATTCCAATTGAATAATATATAATATTTTTTTTAACTTTAATCTTAAACTATATTTGAGTAAGTTGTACTCCTTATTGGAATTATATGGTATCACCATCCCATTCTACTGCATCATATAGACATATTCCATGATTGGTGGTCTTCATATACAATACTCAATAAAATGATCATAGAAAATAACTTTTACAAGTAAAATACCAATGGATTTAGTCATAATGACATGGTATTACTAATCAAACCATATTGGTACCATGATTGTACCACCCATGTATCATCTCACATGAATACCCACCATAGTATTCACAATAAAAATACATCTATACTTTGACACATGATAACCACTATTGAGTTTTAATTGATCCTGTTAAATTTTGTAAAATTACATATACTTATCACTTGTAAGAATCATTATTCTCAATGAATAAAATATCATCATCCATGATGAATATAAAACCATTACAACAGTTTTATCCTTCCTATGAAGTATGTGTCTCTGGAACATTCCTCTTCCACTCCTCTTATGGAACTCATTCATATGTAAAGTATTTTTTCATCTATAGCATTGACTAAAGCCAAGTCATTCTTTCTCCCACTCTCTTAAATATAAATATACACCCATTTATATAAATATAGTATATTAGTTGACTATAACCTTTCTATGACTAGGATTTATATAATATCTTAAGAAACATTGGTTTAGTTACTTTAGATGCACATTGTGTTTTTTTAATGCATGTTTTTTATATCCTAACAAACTCTTTGAATATAAATACATGTTATTATGATATAATGTATTTCCACCATATTGTAATGGATATGATATCCATTTGTCCTGATTTTTATCATATGCTTATGGGATAACACGGTTATTCTCAATGGGGCATGACAACCGACTAGAGGAACACAAATGGCATAGTTAGCCAAGTGAGGCCATAAAGAGTCGACGACATCAGTGGCCTCGTCTATGGGATTCTTTTAGAGATTAGATGGAGGTGGTGCAATGATATCGCGCTGCTGGGGAGGTGACTTTTCTAGAAGTGGGTTGGGACCTTCAAGTGGCATAATGTGGTATAAAAAGGTGAAGCCAAGTGGTGTTTTGGTGTGATATGGCCACCTTTGGGTGGTGTGTGCCACTTTAGTGGGTGGTGCAACAAGGGGGTGAGGCGAGATGGTGTTCTAATGAGGGGGCACAATGATACGATCTCGGGTTGATGAAGAAATACCGGAGGGTGGAAGTGGTGGTGGCTATTTGTGTCACCAGACAATGCGACATGGTTGGGTCGGCGAGCTGAGAGGGCTGGAAGAGGGAGATCGAGATGGTGGAGCACCTATGGTGGTGACCAGGTGGCCAGAGAGGCACATGCGACAGCGAGGGTGTGGCTCCCTCGCTCGTTCGGGGAAGAAGGGAGGAGACATAGGGGGTCCCGACACACCTCCCTTTTTTGGTTTAGAAAAATATATATTTCAATATTTTTTTCTTTACACACTAAAAATATACCACCCTCACATTACACCATTTTTTTATTATGCCTTATTGTAGGCGTGTTAACCCGCCGCCCCCAAAAAATAAATTTTTTCCCCTTTCAAGAAAATTCCAAATACTATGCAAATAGACAGTTTAATTTTATAATAATAATATTTATTATAATAAATTAATTATTAATATTTTTATTTTTATTTCTATTATTATTATAATATTATAATAATAATATTATTATTATATAATAATTTCTGTAAACATGTGGAATAGAATTCGGTCGTCAAATACTGTTCCATCCACCTTAGTTCTATTAATATAACATATTTCATCGGAAACAATCATTGATGATGCAACCCAGGTAGAAATTAATATACATGAAATATGATACAAATTCAAATATAAAAAATCACCTCTTTCAATCCATATTTTTTTGAATGATCATAACATAGCCATCTGAACTCAAATTAAACCGCAGTCGGATTCATTATGACCAAATTTAAACCCGCTACTAAATTAAATAAAAATTAATTTTTGATTGGATCAGAAAAATTATGCCTCGTAAACGTTTTGATGATTAAATATTAAGTGATCGTATATTTTTTTGTGATTAATGACATTTCGGGGTATATATTTTTAAGTGGAATTATATATAACCTTTATGTTTTAACGTAAATTATTATTTGGGGAAAATGTTATTATGTTTTTTGAGATGTAACTTGACAGGAATGAGATAACCTTTGATGTTAAAACCTTCTTTCATGTTTTTGTTTTTGAGGTTAGTTGGGAAATAGGGTGATTTTATTTTAAGAATGGTATATGTTGAACCTTTAGTTTTATTATTGAACATTGGAGATTGATTTATTCATATTTATTTTCAGAATTATCTTAAATTGTGAAAACCATTACAGTTTTAATAATATTATTATGAATAGGTTGTTATTTATTTTATAGATTATGTGATCTGTTAGAAGTTTATTTTAGTGCTCCAGACATGAAAAATTCATCTTTAATACTCATCGTTTTGTGGAAATATGATATTGTGGTTTAAATTGGTTAAAGGATGAAATTTATTTAATCAAGAAAGTATATTTCTGTTGGGATTATTATAGATAGTAAAATAATCTCTCAACTAAAGGAAAATGATCTTGAGAAAAAAATATTATCATATTACATGTATACCCAATGATTTAGTGGTCTTTTAATTCATCATAGGTTTAAGGTTTTGGGGTTGTTTGTTTTCTCATAATTACTCACCTTCTTCGGATCACTGAACTCTATCACTCAAAAATATTTATTCTTTTCAATCATGACTATATTTTCACTTCCCAATAATTTTCTCCTATATGATAACCTAGTAATGTGATGACCTTCATGGTTTTATTTCCCTCATTTTAAGTGGATATTTTATTAACAATTTTTACGATGAGGTATTTCCACAATGAAATGTTTAAATGTCAAACCCTTGATTTCTGACCGCAGGTTAATATTTAAAGGATGAAATTTTTTAAATGGATAAAATGTAACACCCCATGTTTTTATGATAACATTCTTTTTTAAAAAATTCAACATATTTGATAGAATATGATGCACGCAACACCAAGTTTAAACAAAACATGATAAATTATTAAAACATAATTATGTAGACATGAACATTATAATCTAGATGTTAAGTTATAGGGTATGAATAGGAAATAGTAAATTATGAAAATTATATCATCTACACATGTATAAAATAAATTCAATGGTTATCTACGGATTATAATTAAAATAATAACCATTTGATAGAAAAAAAAATATTTTCTAAAAAGTAGTTTTTTTATTAAAGGTTGTTTAGTTGTGCTTTATACAAATAATTTAAAAATAATTTTTAATACTTTTATAAAATTGATTTTATAAAATTAAATTATAATTTTAAATCATAATTTCAGAAATAAATTAGTGTTAATCAATGGGATTTTTCATAAAATATTTATTTTTTGATGAATTATGAAAAATACTAATTCTTTTCCAACTTTTCATTTTTTAAATCATTTCCAATTCCCATTTTATTTAAATTTGGTTTAAAAATCTGGTCCATTATATATTTATTAATACAATTTATGTCATTGGAATCAATTTTATATTGAACTTTTATACTAAAATACACTGTTCTTCTGAAAAGTGTCTCTTTGCAAACCCCCTTTTTCATCGAGTGTGCAGGTTTAATATTAAATTAAAATTTTTCAATTCTACTAATGGAATTTAGAAAAATGTATTGTAATTTTAGAATTAGAATAATTTATATTATATAATATAGTCAACTTAATTTTTGAACATAATGAATAGTGAAAATACTAAAAATTAATTATCGCGATTAAGAAAAAAAACGGGTTTACTAGGGGTTAAATTAAAAGGATAAGGGTTAAAAATGATCCAAAACTAATCTAATTTATATTTGATGGTCATATATTTAACTTAACTATAATAAGGTTCTACAATGGTTTATTTTGGATCCATTAAGAATTAGAGAAACATGAGAGTAATTATTTCTCTTAAAAATTACAAATGTGTCGTCTCCTCCACTAATAAAAGGTCACCACTATCCTCTCATTTCCACACTTCAAAAAACCATTAGTTTCACTGAAACCAACCCAAAAAAATTCATTAATTTCATCTTATAATCCTATAATCTATTTTTTGATCAGAATGGAAATCTAGGAAGGATTTAGTGAAAACCTAATGATGTTGCACAAATAATAGGTAACGTCCTTAACCGAGCTTTTTATATTATTTCTTCTACTGAATAATTCTAATATTTTTAAATCATGATGATAAAATTAACAAATAATATTTTTTATACTGATATATTATTATGTAAAGGGATTTACTTAAAACCATGTCCTCCTCCATCAAATGAGAAATAAAATCATTGATCGTGTGTATGGTGAACTACCTTCTCCCAAACTGATTTTACTTCATTTTCTATCACCGCTTCTCACAGATTAATATAATGATGTATTTGAAGTTTCTATATGAAAATTATGATAACATTTTTCTTTTTGAATTATAGTATCACATACCCCTTCGTAATTTCAATTTCATAGAGAATATGATAATGCCACTCGTGTGTGTAGTGTACTAATGCCTCGTGAAGGGATGCAATTTGTTTTTAACTTATTATTTAAATAAAATGTAGTGAAGTCTAATTTTATTTTCATATATTTTAATAATGACATATAAATAATACTATAAAATAATTATATCATAGAATTTCTTACCTTTCCATACATTGAATAAATGATAACATTGTCCGTGTGTATTATAGGATACCACCTCACGAAGTGATGTGATTCGTTTTTACTACTCTATCACATGGATAGTATTTATAAATAATATTTAATGTAATAATATTATATTTTATGATATAATTATCATCCTTAAATAATAAAATAACATATACCTTCATTCCATAATGATCATGTAAAAATTGAAATGTTACTCTTGCAAACATACAACCTAGCACCTCTATGATTGTAACATAGTTCATTTTCCATAAATATATTTCACATATGGGTTTAAAATAATAATTTATGAATAAATTGATATTTTTTTCATGATTAAAATTCCTAGGATGATTAAATAATAATATCTTTTCCCATAGTCATCATAAAAAAGTGATTTTGGATATATGAGTCGATTATCGTTAAAACGTCCAACATGAAATTAATTGCTTAAGAAATTGAATATGAGATGGAAAAAAACAAATTAAATAATAAAATATAAAAATATTATTAATAAAGTAAATAACTAACATAAGTTTATAATTTAAGAAGATACGGAATACATGTTGTGATTCGAGCTTGAGGTAAGGGGTTTCTTAACTCAATTTCCATTCAAAGGGTTAAACTTCATCTTCAATGATTATGTTGTGCTAAGATTATGTGTGTAATAAAATTTTATTATTTTATATTTTATTTCTACCTATTTTATGTGGATTTTATTTTTATGCACATGATAAATTCATTAATTAATCCCCACTTCAATGGTATGATCTCTGTATGTGTTTCATCTCAAAAGTTCCTTCATTGAGACACATGTTCTTTTAATCAGCTAATTTATTTTAAATGGTTTACATATTTTCCATTTACATATTATATCATTAATACTTTTTAATTAATGATATTTTATGTTATAATTCATTTACTTCATTCACAGGAGTTATGATTCAAAATCTACCAAAGTGGTAAGGGTTTATGTTTCTATCTCATTTTAAATGGGATTTTTTATGGTTGAATTTACATTATTGAAAATTATTTTATCAATTCCTAATAAACCCATCTATTTTATTCTCCATTATTTATTCATGATCTTTTCAAGTAATAGTATCATATTCCATTCTTTGGTACTTAAAAATATTGAGGAAAGTTTTTTAAGGAAAATCAACCATATTTCTCTCTTCGATGAAAAAAAAATGTTTCTCTAATATGCCCATGTATTCTTGATTGTGTATTAAAAAAATGTTTTTAAAATTTTTCTATTACTGTTTAAAATCATTTTTACCCCTTTATATGTTTTTACAAAATAGTTTAAAATGAATCTTAAAGTCCTTTTCTGAACATGGTACTTCTTGAATTTTTACTGAAAAATATGAAAGGCATATTTATTTTAACATGTAAAACATGAAGAATATTTCCCACCATCATTTCCCTTGAAGCATACTTATTATATTTCCAATTTTATTTAAAAAAAGGATTTCCAATATATTTTGTGATTTTTTTTCAAAAGTGATATTAAAATTGGAAAGGTTATTTTCATCAAGAAGGTTTTTAAAAAAATTTAAAAGTATTTCAATTTATCAATTATAAGAGCCATTAATGTTATCTAATTCCTATAATATAGTATATATGTCTCTTAAATATATACCTTTCTCATTCTCCCATACTTAGACGGGCTAATACATGGCTTGTGATCATATCTCAAATGTATTCATTACTAAATTTTCCTTTGATTATGATATGAGAAAAGATAATGAAATTCATTTATTTCCATGGGTAATTATTATGTTTATGACTTATGATTGATTTAATTTTTTTTGGAAAACATAAATCATTAACATGTTAGGATGGGTGCATCTAAATAGTGCTTGATGTATTGGGTAATTCTTTAGTCTAATGAGGTGTCATGTATGGGATTAGGGAGTAAACCAAATCCATTATGGGACATTCTCCACCATGTGACGTTGTCTTGACATTTATCATTGACTCATGTTTATGTTATGTTATATGTTGTTTCAACATTTTTTATGATGATATGATCTTATGATACCTTGTTCTTTATGTTATACTCACAAATTTTTTCTCATGGTCCTTTATTTTTTTGATATCATGCTATACTATTAACTCACATGTTATGTTTCATTATCATGTCACTCTCTAAGTTCCATTTTTATTCCAATTTTGAAATAAAAAACCTTTAAGGGTTTAGTGGAAACCTAAAAAATCAACACTAAACCAACAACAACCATGAGAATGCATAACGAAATAAGTGGGTTGTCATCACCAAGACTAGTCAACCTAATGAAACTAAGGGGAACCAAAAAAAATTATGAGATAGTAGCCTAACGTCTATTTTTGTATTAATACATAGATATTCCACAATACTGAATGAAATGAATGTGACTACCATATGAAAATATTCATGGGAAATGAGACAGATCCCAACTCCTAGAAAATAAAAAAAAGTTTCAATTTGATATAGTTCAAGAGTTTTGTATGAATACCCTATGGAAATATCTCCTTATTAAATTTTTCACATCCTCCAATGACTTCTCAGATTACACTCTTAAGTAGTTTTATTCTAAAGATAATCCAAATCAATCAAATAATATTTTCATTATTTATGAGATGTTTTAGGGGTAACTGGTAGTCCCTTGAACATTACCTGAATGAGACTCTTCCATTAAATTTGAGCCTTCGACATGAAAAGGAAATTCTAGATTCGACTCTTGTAAGGAAATAGTATCCTTAAGGGAATTTCTCATTGGATTTGGGTATCCTCTCCCCTAGGTCTATTGGTCATCACTATTGTGAGGGGAATCCTAATATGCCTCTTCCTCTAGGAACTTAAACACATTATTATGGAAAAATTCATGGACTCCAGCTTCATGTTGCTCTTTCCCTCTAATGACCTTGCTAATTTCCACCAGCTCCCCATTCTTCATAGATATTCTCAAATTATCCTCAAGATCAAAATTTATTTTTATTATACTAGGATTTTTGGAGTCTATGCATTTTCCCCACTAACCATTTCACCATAGGCTTAGGAAAATTGAAGTAGTCTTTCTTTCTTCTAGTATGTTTCATAAGAATCATAGTATAACCTTCATAAAATGTGAGGACTTTCTTCCCCTTTTTCATTCCATAGAAATACAATCATGTTAGTCATTCTACCTTCTCATCTAATGAATCTTGAGAGTCTACATCTGTTTATATGACATCTTTGATGGCTTTATCATTAATATCTCCTTATGACTCATTGGTTGCATGGTCAGCTATCTCCACTACAGCCTGAATATGCTCCATTTTCTTGAAGAAAACCTTTTTTACACCCATCATATTATTTTTAAAATTTATATCCCTACATTAGATAAAATTTATTTTGAATTTCTATCTAGGATGGTTCTTTCAGACCCGTATTCTTATAACAAACATTCCCTTCCATGGGTAGGATTAGTTGGACATTCCAGGATATTGGGTATTGAGCATGACATAGTCCTGATAGAATTCTATCACCGACCCCTTTTACAAAGGAATATTAGGTGACTAAATCATAATAGGTCATGGGTTCGAATCCTATCTCCATTAGCACATTCCACACTTCTGTTCGATGATCCAGATCCTTACCAGATTCCTAGGTTGGTATCAATAGAACCACCTTGTTGTAGGACGTTCTACAACACAAGATTGTAGTCATAGGTGAATTGTAAATCTTTTGGTAGCATCCATTAGAATCGATGTCAAGGGGAGGACCAAGAGATTCAACTCCACCTTCCACAACCATTCCATGTTGAAATTTCAGGTCTAAATGACCCAGACAAGAGGAGTTTTCATAATAGTCCCTCCACGATTTGTAAACAAACTCTTACTTATAACGATATTATCCTTCTATTTTCAATCCATATGAAATTCATAGGGGAATTTGAAGAATCAACCTTCATATAGATATGAGGGGAAATGGGTGTGGAACTTACCTTGTTTTATTCGGTTCGCAAAAAGAAACACACAAACAAGCTTCCAGTCATCCTAAGAATGGAGGGGTTCTGAAAGGTTAGTGGTAAACTAGGGAGGAAAACCCAAATCACTAAATTAGAAGTCTTATAGTTCAAATGGAAGTAGAAAATCCACCTTATAATGTAGAAATGGGAAGCATCAAGAGACTGAGGGGAGCTGGACCTACCAAACACCATGTCATCTTCATCTTTGAAACAGATAAGGAAATATCGTCGATTTAGCAGACCAACCACTACTAGATTCTAAGAATCTAATATTTCATTAATGAATTTATCTAAGGTACCATCTGGGGGATGATTATGAACAAATTGATCCACCAATAATAATTCAAGGATTTAGGAAATCGTCCATGGCTAGCTAGGCCATCGGAGAGGGTAGAGATGCGGAGTTTCTCGATATTTCATCGGCTCCCTTCTTAGTTTCATAATCATTATTTTTTCCTTTATAGAAAATTTTAGATCACTTATTTATTTATGTATTCATCAGGTTATCTTAAGATATTTTAGGAGATCAAAGGGATTTTACGATCTCATTATGAATAACTAAATAATGATTCTATGTTTTATGTTCCTTTTGATATATTATGAACCTATTTTTCAAAATACACTAGACCTTTATGATCTTTTTTTTTTGTAATAAAGGATATTTATGTAGAGACCCGAAGCTTGACGTACATAGACATTACATTAATTTTTCGGAATACTTAATACATAACAAAAACAAACACCAAAGGACCGTAAAAGTTTAGTGTCTTTGAAAACTCGGAACGTAATCTTCTAATTATGGTAAAAGATCTTAAACATCTTCCCATAAAGATATTCCCCTTTTCGTTTTCTTACCTAAAAACTTTCTTTAAATCCCGGGGAAAAGAAAACATACAAAGGGTGAGCTCAAATAGTCAGTAAGGGTAAGCATGGATAAAATAAAACAAATCATATACATTTGAACTTAAAAACATGGACATAATGTTTAAACATCAAAATCTTGGCCAATGGCATAAAACATGGAAGTACATAAGGCATAGATCATAAAGAAACATTAATCATGATAAAATAGCATGGGAGTAAAACATGTAATTGTGGAAACCATTAAGCACATTATATGATTTCCATAGTAGCCAATGTATTGTTTCCAAGACCATCTTAGTGGACAAAGTCCCTTTCTGAATCGAGTTCACTCCTCGTCCCAGTCCGGTATTACTGAACCGGATTAACTTACCATTCCAACCATGTCTATCTCATGAGATATAAATATTTACCCAATGAATTGGAGGGAGATATAGGTCCCACCCATCTCATAATGAAATCATTCTTTCGTGTGCCACAAAATCATAAATCATACATTATAGCGCAACCCATGTAATTGAATAGGAATCTTAAACATCATGCCATCATAACATAATCAATATAAAAAATGGATATCATTTCATCATAAGAAGAATAAAACCATGTAAATAATGGAGACATTATAATTGAAACTTAAACATATTAACTAATGTCATTTTATATGGAAAATATTTTTGATAAAACACTTGAAATGAAATCTTGAGGAAAATATCCTTTCTTCTTCAAAATCATTTTCTTTTCAAAAAATGAAATGAAATTTTAAAATAAAAGGGTTTTTTTGAAAATATTCATGCAATATTATAGAGTAAGATTCATGAAAATGATGCTTTATGAAACCGTAAAAATCTGTTCACGCAGTATAAGTTAAAAATAACATTCTCCTCGTACATTTGTCAGAAAAGTCAAAAAGTACCTCGTATGGTAAAAAAAAGAATGATTCCTTACATACCATTTTGTAAAAGTAAAAAATTATTAAAAAGGACTTTAAACATACATGAAACCATTTTTAGGAAACATGGACATTGATGATAACAATAACCCTAGTAAATACTTACAAATAACAATCTCGAATAAGAACGAGATTGAAATAGTTATCCCTTACCTTACGTCTGATATGCTTCGTATGTATCTGACCTCCTATATAATGATTTAAATAATGACATTGACTTATTAAAAAATCATATTCATTGTTATTATATCATATATGGTTCACTTATGACTTTATATGACCCTTTTTTTTTGTAAATTGTATGTTAAATCAGTATTTTGGGTAAAATCGTTTCATTTATCGTACGTGTTTCGACTTGTTGTTCTTGATATTATTACTTATATCCTGATTTACTTAATTTCAGAATGTAAAACATGATTTATATATAATATATATTCAGGATATACATAAATATATTATAGATCGATAAATGGAATGAAATACACCGTTCATGGAGACGGTAGGCCGTACGTACGCATGAACGCTGTTTTTGTTTCCTTATTGAATTGAATGGAATTAAGTAAATGACATACATATATATATATAAATAAATCAAGTATCATTATTATGTAATTTATTTCAAGATTACTTATTATATATACTTTATAATCATTCATGAATGGTTAACATGGAGAATGAATCTCATCGCGTCGTGGAGACGGTAGTCCGTACGTACGCACGAGCGATGATATCATTCCCATGATCGTGGAATTGTTTTGAAGTGTATGTATAATATTTAAGAATAAATATCACTTTACAATAATCATATATAGTTATTTATTTACACCATTATACCCATCCAAGTATGGTGGTGGTCGAAAACAAGTTACACCACGACGTGGAGACGGTATTCCGTACGTATGCACGCGCGGTGATTTCGTTTTCCGTAGGATGGATAGAAGGTGAAATAAGGTTGAGTCATATTTATAATAACATATCAGTATATAAGTAATATTGATGTTATTACTTTATAATGAGGCAACTAGAGAAGAATATTTTGAAGAAGAAAGAAACATAAGAGAATCAGAAGAAGAGATTACCTCGTCTTCGACGCACCTCCTTTAAGCCTTCTCTTAAGGAAGTAGAGTTGGTCTTTTGAGAAGACCAGAACCTCCAAAAATTTTCTGGGGAAGTGGAGAAGAGAAATGGGTAGGTTTTGGCCTATATTAAAGGTTCAAAAGTGTGTGAAGAGAAGAGGGAAGGGGTGCCCTTTTTATAAGGGAGGAGAGGGGCACCTTTGGAAAAACTTAAAATATTATTTTATAATAAAGTCATATTCGGTTTTTAATAGCTCAAAATTGATTTATTTAGAAGATAAAGTGGGGATGGGTCTAAATCCCCTCAACAAATAGATTTTAGACAGGTTTGGGTCATTATATTAACCATATCTTTTAGTTTTAACTTTTAGTTAATTAGATTGACATTTACCATGTCACTTTGTATTTTTATATTATATAGTTAATAAACTTACCATATACATCCAAGCGACCCCCCAAGTGGTCCATTAATGATACACCAATCATTATATAAGTATATTGGACGAACCATATATTTTTAGGAATATAATAACAATTAATAATATAATATTTGTTTTAATAACTATTTTATTTCAATTTTGACACTATTTGGTAATTGATTTTTGTGAAAATCATAACAACATGATTAGTTCAAAAACAGTTAATTAAATCAATAATAACATGTCATATTAACCTATAAAATTAGTTTAATTCATAAAAAGTGTCAAATTAAATTTATTTGTCTATTTATAACATCAATTATGTTAATATTTCATTAATAAGGTAATTACTGAATCATCATTGTGTCATAAATAAATTACCTTATTTAATGTCTAAAAATTATAAATAAAATACCATTATGTAGGAAATATTTTTATCTTTATAATTAATATTTATAGTCTAATTTATCTTATGTGTAACCATATATTAAAAATGATTTAGTTATTAAACATTGATTTTAACTATTTTAACCCTTCTTTAAATAAATTAATAATAAATGTCCTAATCTAATTCCAGTGGACCTAAATGGTCATATTTTATTCATAAGGTTGTTTTTGGTCGAATTACACTTATCAAATAGAATTAGAACATGTTTTAGGGTAATAATAATATCATTTTTACCCTTATTTACCCTATTTACTTTTAACCGTGGTAAATAAAAGTAAAAAGTTACTATTCATCAAAAATTATTTTCATCTCATTGAACCGAATTTTAGTTCTTGATAGTAACCTTGTCTCTCGGATTTTCGAAATTCCACTCACAAAAGCGGTAAAATTATGATTTATGTAAGTTTGCAAAAATCTCCTAGGAGGTAGGTAAAAGACAGTGAAAAGTTCAATAAAATTTTTATATATCGAAAATTATTATAAAATGACTCTAATGAATTACATTGAACTTATATAGGTATTATGTATCAATTTTGAACTAAAATAAATTTAAATAAAATAAATAATTATTTAAATAAAAATTCGGTTTTTAAATAGTAACCCAGTGTTTTCACTATCCATCAAAAAATGAAAGTTTTCATAAAAATACCAAAAATTCACCATAGGCTAATTTCGATATTCCGAATCCAAAAATGAAGTCCATTTTGAAAAATAAAATTTATAAAATTTCAAAAATTGGGTATTACTATTCATAACGGCTAGTTCATAAGAATATTATAATAATATCTCGCTTAGTGAAACTCGGTATTGCGTACTACACACACTATCGAGGAAGGTTTTGATTGCGTGTAATGCAAGCCAAGTCAGGGATGCATGTAGTGAAAGCTCTGTTTGGTTTTGCGTATAACATAATCAAAACTTATTTCATTTATACATTAAAAAAAATCTATACTTAATGTTGCGTAGAATAACTTCCACAAAATGAACTTGAAATTGTGTGTAACACAAGACAAGAATAGTTTTGCGTATACTGTGAGCTAATACGGTGTTGCATATAGTAAAAGCTAAAATTGTTGTAGTGTATAATAGAAGACATCAATAAAATTAAAAGAATATTTTTTATAAAATCTCAGGGTGTTACATTCTACCCCCTTAAAATGAATTTTGCCCTCGAAATTCATCGGGGTTATAAATCATTTACTATTCATAGAAACCCACATCGTAAAAAGGAATACTAAAACATAATTTTAAAAACTAATGTATGAAATGTAATGATTACCCAAAGTAACTCATCACTGGGTTTCCATATAGGAGAACATAGGTGAAAATATGGATATGGAAGAAAAATCGAACCATCAAGTTCTGATGGAGAGTGGTAGAGGACATGTCTCTGAAAAATCCATCAATAACAAAGCCATAAATTTGTGATGATCTAAGGTACCATCTGATTCATCAGATATAAGAGCACTGGGACAACATTTTTGGTTTTCAATATCATTTCCCTAAAGATTAAAATTTTGAATTAGAAGAAATACTTCCTTGATTTTGGTACAATCTCACTGTTGTTCGTGCCTTGAACAATATCCACTTCATCTATTAAAGAAATGAAGTTGGATTTGTTATTCATGAAGTGTTAGCAGATCATGTGATATAATGATGGGTCATTCCATCTGTTTCAAACAAAAGGTTATAAAAAGTTATCAAATATACATAAGTCAATCTATGGTGAGGTTAATCGTATACGATTCCAAAAATGAACTTATACATCATATATCATACCGCTTAATAAAATAAAACTAGTTTCTACTAACCAGGGTCTTCCTGTAGGCCAGTGGTAGGAAATAAAGTCCTGTCGCACTTCGATTGTGGGTTCGATTCCCACAGCCTTGTCCGACGCGATGGGTTTTCGCCCATCCTGTAGGTTGTCCCTTTTTCTAAAACTACATTATAATAACATTCTTGCAATAAAATAGAAAAAAGTTCTATCCTTAAACAATACTATCTTATGTCTAACTTAATTCATTCCAATATTTTGGCTTATCCAAAATACTTCTGTCGAAGCTCATAGTATAAAGAAAACAATTACTAGAAATGTCATCTACCGAGCATGTGAATACAATCATTTATCCCCCATATATCATACGATATATCTTATATGTGAATACCTTAATCAGGTATTCTCTTGAACCATAGTGAAAACATAAATATTGTTATAAGGTAACTCTTTCCATATACCAAAATCCCAAAAATTCTAAATACTCAAACCATGATATCACTTTTTCCTTATATTAGTCATGAGCTCATTAATACTATCAAACATTTCATTATCTCCTTATCCCTTCTTTATGTACATATTATGTGCTTTCGAAAAATATTTGAATAACCTTTCATGATTACCGGTACCATTCAACATATACTTTCAAAACTCAAGCAAAGGCAACAGTGTAACAATCCATAGATTTTTCTTTATTCCATAGTACCATACATTATTCTTGATAAACATACAATCATTACACTACCTTCTTAAACCACTGACTGAGCTTCATCATTTCTTCCATCTCATATATCATTTTTCGTATCCTCATCTTCATCCACATAAATACTACCCATATGACCTTGCTGATTCTCTTAATGAGATTTTCCCTTAGGGCATTGGTTTGCATAATGCCCATACATCCCACATTGAAAACATTTAATCATTGTTGATATCGTAGCAATACCATTATCCTTGTCCATGATGTTAACTGGACCTTTTCCTTTGCACTTACTGCCTTTGTGTCCTTATTTTCCACACCCAAAGCATCTTCCAGTTCCTTTCAAATAATCTCCCTGATGCCTCTTCCCACATGATTTACATGAGGGAATTTGAACTTTCTTTCCTCTATGATCATCATGAAACTCCATATTTCTCTTATTATCTGAGTCGGGAAACTTTTCAATGTTGAGATTATTGATCATATTATGAGATTGATGATAATACATAATAACGATGTTTGGACTTCCAAATCCCATTTCATTTGGTTTCTCATGATGAATATCATTCCTTTGTCCATCATATCCTTGATTATCGCGAATCTTCCTATTTCCAGCCATTTTCTAAAACCCAAAAATAATAGTGTGAGAGGCCAAAATCATAATCAAGAGGGAGTAACTTCAATATCGAACATCTTAGGTTTAATTCTAATATTGTTACCGTAATTCTAGGACTATAACATATACTTATACTTAACCTTAAGGACATCCCTAGACTTACCTTAGAAATATCTCTAGGGATCTCACTAATGTTTTCGCATCCTATTTTCCAAAGGATAACTAAACCTTTCCTCTGATACCAACTGTAGAGACCCGAAGCTTTACATACATGGACATTACATTACTTTTGCGGAATACTTAATACATAAAAAAAACACCAAAGGACCATAAAATTTTAGTGTCTTTGGAAACTCGGAACGTAATCTTCTAATCATGGTGAAAGATCTTCAACATCTTCCCATAAAGATATTCCCCTTTTGGTTTTCTTACCCAAAAACTTTCTTTAAATCCTGGGGAAAAGAAAACATAAAAATGGTGAGTTCAAATGCTCAGTAAGGGTAAGCATGGATAAAATAAAACAAATCGTATACATTTGAACTTAAAAATATGAACATAATGTGTAAACATCAAAATCTTGGGCAATGACATAAAATATGGCAGTAAATAAGGCATAGATCATAAAGAAACATTAATCATGATAAAATAGCAAGGTACTAAAACATGTAATTGTGGCAACCATTAAGAACATGATATTATTTCCATAGTAGCCAAGGCATTGCTGCCAAGACCATATTAGTGGACAAATTCCCTTTCTGAATCGAGTTCACTCCTCGTTCCAGTCCTGTATTACTGAACCGGATTAACTTACCGTTCCATCCATATCTATCTCATGAGATATAAATATTTACCCAATGCATTGGAGGGAGATATAGGTCACACCCATCTCATAATTAAATCATTCTTTCGTGTGCCCCAAAATCATAAATCATACATCATAGCGTAACCCATGTAATTGAATGGGAATCTTAAACATCATGCCATCATAACATAATCCATATAAAAATGGATATCATTTCATCATAAGAAGAGTCAAACCATGTAAATAATGGAGACATTATAATTGAAACATAAACATATTAACTAATTTCATTTTAGATGGAAAATATTTTTGATAAAACACTTGAAATGAAATATTGAGGAAAATATCCTTTCTTCTTCAAAATCATTTTCTTTTCAAAAAATGCAATAAAATTTTAAAATAAAAGGGTTTTGTTGAAAATATTCATGAAATATTGTAGAGGATGCTTCATGAAAATTAGGCTTTATGAAACCATAAAAATCCGTTCACGCCGTATAAGTTAAAAATAACATTCTCCTCGTACATTTGTTGGAAATGTCAAAAAGTACCTTGTATGGTAAAAAAAGAAATATTCCTTACATAACATGTAGTAAAAGTCAAAAATGGTTAAAAGGACTTTAAAAATACATGAAACCATTTTTAGTAAAAATGGACATGGATGATAACAATAACCCCAGTAAATACTTACGAATAACAATCTCGAATAAGAACGAGATTGGAATAGTTATCCCTTACCTTACGTCTGATATGCTTCGTATGTAACCGAACCTCCTATATAATGATTTAAATAATTTCATTGACTTATTAGATAATCATATTCATTGTTATGATATCATATATGGTTCACTTATGACTTTATATGACCCGCTCTTTTGTAAATTCCACGTTAAAGCAGTATTTGGGTAAAATCGTTTCATTTATCGTACGTGTTTCGACTTGTTGTTCTTGATATTATTACTTACATCTTGATTTACTTAATTTCAGAATGTAAAACATGATTTATATATAATATATATTCATCATATACATAAATATATGATAGATCGATAAATGGAATGAAATACACAGTTCATGGAGACGGTAGGTCGTACGTACGAATTAACGCTGTTTTCGTTTCCTTATTGAATTGAATGGAATTAATTAAATGACATACATATATATATAAATAAATCCAGTATCATTAATATTTCATTTATTTCATGATTACTTATTATATATACTTTATAATCATTCATGAATGGTTAACATGGAGAATGAATCTCATCGCGTCGTGGAGACGGTAGTCCGTACGTATGCACGAGCGATGATATCATTCACATAATCGTGGAATTGTTTTGAAGTGTATGTATAATATTTAAGAATCAATATCACTTTACAATAATCATATATAGTTATTTATTTACACCATTATAACCATCCATGTAAGGTGGTGGTCGAAAACAGATTACACTACAGCGTGGAGACGGTATTCTGTACGTATGCACGCGCAGTGATTTCGTTTTCCATAGGATGGATAGAAGGTGAAATAATGTTTTTTAATATTTATAATAACATATCAGTATATAATTAATACTGATTTTATTACTTTATAACGAGACAACTAAATAATAATAAGTAGAAGAAGAAAGAAACATGAGAGAATCGGAAGAAGATATTACCTCATCTTCGACGCACCTCCTTTAAGCCTTCTCTTAACGAAGTAGAGTTGTTTTTGAGAAGACCAGAACCTAAAAAATGTTTATGGGTAAGTGGAGAAGAGAAATGGGCAGGGTTTGGCTGATCTTAAATTCTCAAAAGGGTGTGAAGAGAAGAGGGAAGGGGTGCCCTTTTTATAAGGGAGGAGAGGGGCACCTTTGGAAAAACTTAAAATATTATTTTATAATAAAGTTATATTCGGTTTTTAATAGCACCAAATTGATTTATTTCGAAACTAAAGTAGGGATGGGTCGAAATAATCTCAAAAAATATATTTTAGATAGGTTTGGGTAATTATATTAACCATATCTTTTAGTTTTAACTCTTAGTTAATTAGATTGACATTTACCATGTCACTTTCTATTTTTGTATTATATAGTTAATAAACATACCATATACATCCAAGAGACCCCCAAGTGGTCCATTAATGATACACCTATCATTACATAAGTATATTTTCCAAACCATATATTTTTAGGAATATAATAACAATTAATAATATAATATTTGTTTTAATAACTATTTTATTTCAATTTTGACACTATTTGGTAATTGATTTTTGTGAAAATCATAACAGCATTATTAATTAGAAAAAAGTAAATTAAATCAATAATAACATGTCATATTAACCTAGAAAATTATTTTAATTCATAAAAAGTCTCAAATTACATTTATTTGTGTATTTATAACATCAATTATGTTAATATTTCATTAATAAGGTAATTACTGCATCATCATTGTGTCATAAATGAATTACCTTATTTAATATATAAAAATTATAAATAAAATACCATTCTGTAGGAAATATTTTTATCTTTCTAATGAATATTTATAGTAGAATTTATCTTATGTATAACCCTATATTAAAAATGATTTATTTATTAAACATTGATTTTAAATATTTTGACCCTTCTTTAAATAGATTAATAATAAATGTCCTAATCTAATCCAAGTGGACCTAAATGGTCATATTTTATTCGTAAGTTTGTTTTTGGTCGAATTACACTTATCCAATAGAATTAGGACATGTGTTAGGGTAATAATAATATCATTTTTTCCCTTAATTACCCTATTTACTTTTAACCGTGGTAAATAAAAGTAAAAAGCTACTATTCACCAAAAATTATTTACATCTCATTGAACCACATTTTAGTCCTTGATAGTAACTGTGTCTCTAGGATTATCGAAATTCCACTCACAGAAGCGGTAGAATTAAGATTTATGTAAGTTTGCAAAAAGCTCCTAGGAGGTAGGTAAAAGACAGTGAAAAGTTCAATAAAATTTTTATATCTCGAAAATTATTATAAAATGACTCCAATGAATTACATTGAACATAAATAGGTATTATGTATCAATTTTGAACTAAAATAAATTTAAATAAAATAAATAATAATTTAAATAAAAAGTCGGTTTTTAAATAGTAACCCAGTGTTTTCACTATCCATCAAAAATTGAATGTTTTCAGAAAAATACAAAAAATTAACCCTAGGATAATTTCGATATTCCGAATCCAAAAATGAAGTCCATTTTGAAAAATAAAATTTATAAAATTTCAAAAATTGGGTATTACTATTCATAACGGCTAATTCATAAGAATATTATAATAATATCTCGTTTAGTGAAACTCGGTATTACGTACTACACACACTATCGAGGAAGGTCTTGATTGCGTGTAATGCAAGCCAAGTCAGGGTTACATGTAGTGAAAGATCTGTTTGGTTTTGCGTATAAAATAATCAAAACATATTTCATTTATACATTAAACAAAATCTATACTTAATGTTGCATAGAATAATTTCCACAAAATGAACTTGAAATTGTGTGTAACACGAGCCTAGAATAGTTTTGTGTATACTGTAAGATAATACGGTGTTGTGTATAGTACAAGCTAAACTTGGTGTAGTGTATAATAGAAGACATCAATGAAATTAAAAAAATATTTTTTATAAAATCTCGGATTGTTACAATTTATGTTTTGAATAATGAAATAATATGTGTTAAAATAAATGGTTAACTACAATAATGGATTTATTTAATACCATAACTCATATTATATCCATTTTTCATTATAGTTGGCATATGGTAATAGTCTAACATTATTATTTGTGAAACATGTCTCGAGAAGATAATGAAATAATTTACATAACTTATAAGCCTCATCATTGATCCTATTTGTACTTACATTCATGGATATGATGTTTATAAGGAAATGTGTGTTTAGGAATAAACCCACATTATATTTCAAAGATCAAGGAATGAATTTAAGACACATTGATGATCATTCATTTACTAGATCATTGTTCTGAACAGTATATGGAAATCTTATTTTAGGAATAAATCCACTGTATAGTTTAATGATAGATGAATCATTGGATAAGATGATTTTTTTTATCACTACTTGATTCCTCTCAAATAATCTTACCGATCATATTCAATTCTCAACTTTTACATTCCTCTAATTTGTTAATGGAATATTTTGATGAGCATAAATCCACCTCAAGATTCTACTTGAAATAGTACACACATTTCTTATTAAACTAGGTATATAATCTTTTCAACTTTATCACCTTTAATTCATAATGTGTTTTTGTCATTATACTGTATAATAAATAATGTCTGTTATCTAATAGTTTTAGCTCATAAATAGTTTAAACACCATTTATGTTGTCTACCTATTGATACCATAGAATGTGTTTCATGAACATTTCCATGTAATTAATGCTTGGATTTATATTTTATATGAGGCTGCCCCACAATGATGGATAAATAGAAAGACCCCCTCCCTTCGGGAGTAGGCTGTGGATCTCTATGATCAATGATAAAAAGTAGTCAATGCATGAAAATTCAGTCTACACATTTCATCTGAGAAGACAAGGTGTAGTTACCATCTCAAGAAATGTATATCTCTTCATTATCTTCAATTTGACTCATCACAGAGCACAAATATACTAACGGGTCAAAAAATATGGCACTCAGAAGATGGATAAATTTTTGAAACGGATATATACAGAGGACCTACACAGACCTACGCCGTAGTATAATTTAGATACCCTTATGTAAAAGAGCTACAAGGAGGACCTACATGGAAAAAATCCCTTCGAACTGCCCCCCTCGTTGCCTATAAATATGACCCATAGGCTCCCCATTTCATAGGTGGAAACAGTTGGAAGAACTTCTTAAGATCTCATTGCGTAGATCATTTCCACAGGTTCTAAACAAACTCTCATGTATTTTTCCAAAATAAGAGATAAGTGATAATTAAAGGGGGAAATGGTTCAAAGTCCAATAAGGGTCTAAAACAAAAGGAGCTGCTCTAGGGGCCTATACAGAGCAAATGCTCGGAGCACCTATGTGGAGCACCTGGGGCGAGGCACCTTGGCGAAGCACCTGCAAGGAGGACCTGCACAACCTACCTTGGAAGAGCACCTACATGTCCCAACTAAGAGAACCTGAGGGTTCATCTCCTATGAGGGATGTGTCCCCACACCCCTGCTCGATCTTATTACCGGGCATTGGTCCTTCCCCTTTGGTCTGGTCCCTTCGCTTCCATCACTTACCCCTACGAAAAATGGAGAGTCACACCATGAATGTTTCAGGTCAGCTTAATCTCATTATCCATTTTTTCCTTTATGTGGCCCATCTTCGAGCCTTTGAATACCATGATTTGAGACACTCCATCACACTCAATGATGTTCCTTGGGTCAACTTACTCCTCTTGGTTCCATTCACATTTTTCGAGTTTAGACTCTCCTTATGGATTCATTGAGTACCTAGAGTCGATAAACTCCTTAAGAAACACCTCAAACCTCACCACCTAACTCCTATACCAGGTTAAAACAATCATCCATGGGAATCCTCCATAGGATTAATCCCCAACCAAGCCTAAAATTGGAATCCTCCTTAGGAGTAATCCCCAACCAATTCCCAAATAGGCACACTTATTTAGAGTAATCGCCAACCAAACCTAAAATGGGATTCCTTTTAGGATTAAACCCCAACCAATACCCAAATTGGAATCCTCCTTAATAGTAAGCCCCAATCCAAACATAAATAGGTAATCCACCATATAAGTAAGCACCAAAACAAACCTCAATAGGGCATCCCTCCTAGAGTATGACCCTGGTCTTTCTGGCTGGATCCAGTGACCTTTAATGTCATTTCACATTTAATGGTTCATTGCTCTGCACCCCCACCCACCTTTGCCTCAGTTTCCATTGTCATAGGCCCTCCCTCTAACATCATTAGAAGAGAGGGTGTTTGGTTTTTTGAATCATTCACATCTTATTGTTTCTCACATCGAGCATGACTCATGCGAGCATAGAGAATTGTGATGATCACAACATCCACACAATACACCGGTCGTGAACAATGTGAATTCTAATTCCCATCATAATTGGGAAACGTATGAAGCCATCATCAGGGCCCAAGCTCATGGGATACCCTCTTCATGAATCCAACCATAATTCCCTTAATCAGGGCATCCTCTTTAGGCATAATCCCCAACCTATTTCTCTCATAGGGGCGTACACCCCTATGAGATTCATCATACTACATGGGAAGTGATTTCCATCCAAGTGGTATACGTAGGAAGCCTACCTAAGGTTCAATCCCAACACTCCAAAAAAATCATATCCTTTATCAGAAACATTACCAGTAGGGACCGATTAAACATTGAAATTCATATCCCTTCCAGGTTCCTTGTGCTATTTAGGTTTAAGTTCTACACCAAACATTGACTAAGCAACTTCCAATTAGATGTCCTTACCACATGACATTAAACTGTATATTTATGTCCTTATCACATGTCCTTAAAATGTATGATGTGACCCATTAAGTGTCACCAAACTACAAGGGTTCTGATTTTTTTCACAAGGATACGTAGGTAACCCATTAATGTATATGATCCCAACATCAAAACTAAATTTTGTCTCCCTGGAAAACAATAAAATCCATAGTTCCCTACTTATTGTCTTAAAAACCATTATTATCATAAAATTGGTTAAAAGAATCTCTAAATAATATATTATATGATACAATTTATGGGGAATATTGAATACATATGGATGGATCCATTAATGAATATCCTTGAATACTCAGAGATGAATCATAAATTCACACATGCTAATAATTAATTTAAAATTTGAAGGGAACCCAAAGTTTTACTTGGTAAATTAATAAGGGTTCATGAAAATATCTTAAATCTATAAGAGAGTCCTAGAGTATGAAACAATTCCCCTCAAAATGGTGTGATGAGTCCGACATCCCATCCTATAGACCAATGTATATTCTTAAGTATCATAGTTCTAAGCCTATTGAATACATGCCTTCAGAAATAATGTCCCCTTGGATAAATAACTACTGGATGATTCTGGATCCATAAATAAATCCAATGAAAACATACCATAAGTAGTGATTCTTAACCAGAACACATGTTCCGAGGGAGACAAATCACTCCCTAACATTATCTTTTGGATTAACATGACTGGGATTTATTTTTCCATTATTTAGTATTACTGAGTCTTTAATTTTATATTCATCATTTATTACTGATGATTCAACTATAATAGAACTATTATTTGAGTACAAGACACCCCAAACAACATTCATTAACAAATAAATAGTGTCTTGATATGTGGAATGGAAAAATAAGATAATGATTTGGTTATGATCAATATCAAATAATAGTTAAACTGGAATAAATAAAATTGTAAAAATAGAATTCAGGTTCTTTTCATCGCTAACATAGGAATAACAATTTCTCATTTATGTGTATAATTAACCTTACTTCTTTTAATGTTTTTGAACCAACATGGTTACTGTAATTGTATGAAAATATGTGACACAAATCTAGTATCTAATACCCATTAAGTGACACTAAAATATCACATGAAATGATGAATACACCTGATGTTGATGCCTCTGCTTTCTTATACTTAAATTCATTTTTCTTTCTCTTAGAGTGACCTTTCTTTCCATATGTGAAGAAAATAGGAACCTATTCTATGTGATCCCTCTTTTCTTTTGGTTTCTTATAACTTCATTTAAAAAGATCCGTTGACTTAGAAATAGTAAAAGGCTTTCAAAATTGTTTTTAAATATGTTAACCATAATAACTTAATATTTTACTTTTTTAAGTTCTTATTAACATTATGACCTTACCCAAAAGATACTAATTCAGTTTCTCCACACTATTTGTTTTATAATCCTAAATAAAACTGGATTAACTAACTGATTAGGATGAAATAATGGAATGTACTGAAAGATCATGATTCATTTTCAATTTATGTGTGTTATGTTTAATAATGATATCATTCATTTTTCACATCACATTCTTCGTACACACATCTCAAAGAACGTGATTCATCTTTCAAATGGCATTGGCAAGGTTGATGTACTCAGTTATTTTTTAATGTAATTTCCAGGGATATTTTTAATCTTTATTTGATTTATTTTTGTTTAGAAGTGATGAATTGCATTCCCTTTTCGGTACAATCCCTTTTAATAACTTTCTGGAGAGACACATTGTGTTTTATCGACAATGAAACAAGTTATTGAATTTATTATAGTGGGTGATTTGGGCATGAAACTATCAATTGTATAAATTTGTTTCCCACTCACTATGAAGTGATTGTATAGATTTATTCCTACACCCTTCAAGATTGTACAAATTTGTTTGAGGATATTCATTCTTCTCAAAGAAATTTTTTTTTCTCAACGTGCGTTACGTACTCAAAACTGATCAAACATGCTTAGATTGATATTTTAGGACAACGATCCATGATTTTTTATGTGAATAAATTAACTATACGTAAATATGATAGATGATGTTATTGGTATGAATGAAAATATGTGTTTTCATTTAAAATTGACATTTTAGTTCAAAACATTCGTCATATACTAAAATTAAAGAAAACACTCTGATTGTCTTGATATTTTTATAAAATAATTCATGGTTCATTTTTTGATGTTTATGAATCAACTGCACATAAATTTGATACACGGTGTGGCCAGAATGACACAAACTATGTGTTTTCAGTATAAAAGTAACATTTTATCTCACAACGTGGTTCACTTAGTTAAAATACAGAAAATGCGCTCATATTTTCTTTATAATTTAAGATAATGATATGGGATTCATTTTTGATTTATTAGAATGAACCATGTATCAATATATCACATGGCGTGGCTGGTATGACTCAAAGTGTGTGTTTTCAAAACAAAAGTAACATGTTTTCCTCACAACGTGTGGTACATGTTCAATATTGAGCATACACACTCAAATTGTATTGATAATTTCTGACAATGATTCATGATTCATTGTGATGTATAAGAATTAACTTTGCATAAATCTGACACACAATGTGACCAAAATGACTAAAAGTACATTTTTTAGTATAGAAGTGACATTTTAGTCAAAAATGCATGTTACATATAGAAAACCAAGAAAATTCATTCAGATTGTCTTAAATATTTAGAAAAATGATATGTGATTCATTTTTTTATTTTTAGGACTTAATCAAAAATCAATCCTATACACAGTTTGGATGGTATGACCGAAAGTTCATGTTTTCATTCAAAAATGAAATTTTAGTTAAAAAGGTGTGTCACACACTCAAAATAAAAAATATATACTTTTATTCTCTTTATATTTAAGTAAAAGGATCAATAATTCATTTATTGTGTATAGGAATTAAATGCACATCAATTCGACACACAATGTAGTCGATATGACTGAAAGTGCATGTTTTCATTTTAAAGTAACATTTTAGCCCTCACAATATGAATCATATAGTCAAAATAGAGAAAACGGGTTGGAATTGTCTTAATTCTTTAGGAAAATGATCTTTGATTCATTTATGACCAGTAGGAAACAACTGCAAATCAATCAAACACAAAAGTGGGAAAAAAATTTCATATTGTCTTGATATTTATGTACAATGATCGATAATTAATTTTTGATTTGTATATATTAATAACACATAAATCTGACACATAGTGTGATCAATATGAATGAAAGTGCGTGTTTTCATTCAAAAATGTCATTTTTGTTGAAAATGTGTCACATAATCAAAGTCAAGAAAACAAATTCTGATTTTCCAGATATTTTATAACAACAATCCATAATTCATTTATGAAGTGTAAGAATCCACCGCATGTCAATATGACACACATCGTGGCTGACGTGATTTAACGTGTGTGTTTTTATTTAAATGTAACATTTTAGTTCACAAGGTGCATCACATATTCAAAGTCAAGAAAACACATATTGATTCACTTGATTCATTGGGAAAAAATCATAATCCATTTTTTGAAATATATGAATTAATCGGATATCAATCTAACACATGTTGTAGCTGGTATGACTAAAAGTGAGTTTTTATTTAAAAAAGAAATTTTAATTTAAAATGCACGTCATATACTCAAAAAAAATTCTCTGATTGTATTGATACTTTAGGAAAGATATTTTTAATTCATTTATGACATGTGAGAATCAACTGTACTTAAATCCATCACACAGTGTGGCCGATATGTGTTTTTTGGTATAAAAATAATATTTTATCTCACAATGCACATCACAAAGAAAAACTTGATCAAACAAACTGATACTGTCTCGATTCTTTATGACAATGATGTATGATTCATTTGTGATGTAATCAAATGTGCATCAATCCAACAAACACTATGGTTGGATTGACTGAAAGAGCATGTTTTGAGTTTAAAAGTGACATTTTAGTCTAAAATTTGTTTCACATACTAAAATACAAACAAATGTGCTCGAATTGTAATAATACTTTAGTAAAATGATATGTGATTCAATTTTGGTGTCTAATAATTAACCTAAAGTCAGTCTGACACATGATTCGATCAGTATGACTAAAAGTGTGTGTTTTTATTTAAGAACAAAATTTTAGTTCAAAACATATCTCACAAACTCAAATCATAGAAAAAAACACTTGGACTATCATGATATTTGGATAGTGGTCGATAATTCATTTATCATGTGTAGGAATAAAAAACATGTTAATCTGACACACGGGGTGACTGGTATGACTGAATGTGTGTTTTCATTTTAAAATAACATTTTAGTTCAAAACATGCATCACATACTCAAAACCATACAAATTTGATATGATTATCTTGATACTTTATAACAACTGATTATTCATTGTTGAATTTTAGTAATTTATCCCATATCATTTCAATTTAATAATGGATTATATATCATTTCAATTAAAATTTATTTAAATTTCTACTATTAACTATTTCTAAAATAAATGTGAATTTTATTACAGACACTATCTTCTTTTGTATGAGGTTATATTGATCGTTAGATAAGGCATATTATGAGAGTTTTTTTTAATTGGTTGTAATTATTATTTGTTGTAATAAAATAGTACATCAATGTGATTGTATTGTACTGAAAGTATTTAATTTAATATTTATATTATAATGATGATGCAATGTAAATTTAAATTATTTTTTATATTTAATGTAATATTTGTACCGAAAATTAAATTCATTTTTTATTTTTATTACCGAATAAAAAAAAGTGATTCAAATATAATTGATTTTAAAAAAAGTGAATCCTTATTAAAGACACTCGCAACATCATCAACTTTTTAGCACTGAAAAAGGTGATTTATTGAACTGAGATTATATGATGAAGTTCTTAGGGTTCCAAAAAAACAAAGATATATTTTGAAAGGAATTTATGACATATTTAATCAAAATTATCCTAGAAATATATTGAATATTTAATGAATAAATATTGGAGAAAAATAATGGAAATATTTGATGCGCCTTGATGGGAATAAATTTGGAATTTTGATTGGAAGTATTAGAGAAGTCATTGATACACTGTGTAAAATTTTGAAGGAAAATGGTTCTACTGATAAAAAGGTTCATTTTAGTGGGAAAGCTATTATGTGTTTATTTAAAACAATTAAAATAAAGTTATAAAATATATCCTGATGTGGATTGTTTGGATCTTCTTCTTCCAAGATCATGAGTCTCTCTCCTTCCTAGAATGTTCAACTGGACTCAGTTGGATTCAGAATAGTAAACCACCAAAATTGTATGTAACATCATGTAGAAAGTAGAACCTCACCTAAAAATCCCTGAATAATCCTAGATATAGTATCACCAAATGCATGGATTCTATCTCTCTGAAAGAAAGAAGACCCCTATATCTGATGTAACACGTTACTCATAACAAACCTGAAGGAAGCATCACTAAAATCTATCATTGAGTTGATGATTGTGTTTAGAAATGGTTAGTGGGAGATAACAAGTTTTTATATGGATTCACCAACAATTTATAGGGATACTAGCTCTTTCTAGCCTCTAATCATTAGAAATTTCTATTTGTAAGAGGGTAAAACTAATTGGAAGTGCATAAAAGATTCAGTTAAAGTATATATCAGGTGAGGCCAGGTCAGGTTTTTGTATCCAAATGATGAGTAGCATACTAATTAATTTTTGATTGTTCAATTATCTATGCTCTCTGAATTCAGGTTTGAATAATGGTTAAATGTCTCTTTTGGATTATATTTGGTGTTATAGCCTTTTTGTTGTGACTATACTAATGTAATGATGTGAATTGAGATGAATATATCAGGAAAACACCATGTAATGGTATGGATTTAGGTGTCATGATAGTTATGATGGGTAAGGGATGGTGTCCATACATGATCAAATCGATTTTGGGAAGTGAATAGTGGATTCATGATTCTTTATTAAATTATCTTGTACCTAGTTTTCATAGATGAAAAATATTTTAGAATCGAAGAATTGTATGTTCTGTCTTTTGGAGTTTAGGAAAAAGATTTGGGTTGGATACTTTAAACATTTGGGGAGGTGTGTTGGGCTATTTTGAAGTGCTTGGAAGTGTAGGTGAAGTAGGAGAACGTGTCTAGAGGAGTGTGGAGATTTTACTAGGTGTTTTGGGAAGATTTTGGGAAGGTTCATGGCCTGAGGGACAGTTTATAATCCCTATGAGAGTGGTGTAATGAGTTACAAGGGAGGAAAAGATGGATATATGATGGATACATAGTCACTAAAAACTATTTAGTCTGGTAATGCAGCCATTTAAAACCCCTCCCAAGTTTTCTATTTTACCAGTATTTGGGTGGTTCTGGTCTCATTTCATCCCTATTGCACAGGGCTCTAAACTCTAGGGTTATTTTTGGTTTATGTTGTTAGATTTATTATCCCTTGAATCTTTAAAGGTTTGGGTTCCAGATCAAAGGTATGTTGCTCTTTACTTTTTCTATTCTCTCTCCAAATATAAGGTTTTGACTTGGGGGTTTCACTGAGGCATGGTGAAACCCATCCAATTGATGGTGTTTTTTGGTTAAGGGTTATGTAATGCTATAAAGCGTGAGGTTCATGGTTTTTGTGGCGTAACATGGCTTTTTCATCAGCTTCCCACTCACGTTATTTTGTGCCAAATCACATGACCTTGAATGTTGCTTTTAAATTAAATTTTTCTATGGTGAAAAAATAACATCATTATAGAGGTGTTATTTTGGGGGAAATGGGTTTTATCATGAGTTTTGCTGGTGAAAAAGGAGTTGGTAGATTTTTGGGTGTGAGTGTGATTTCCAAGTATTGAAGAGAATTGTATAGTGTGTTTGAAAAGGGCCATAAATTTTTTATTGAGAGTTGCTTTGAATTATATGGATTATTTTTAATTTTGATATAGTGAATTTTCATTAGAAAATATGGTTTATTTTATTAGTATTTTTTCCTAGATTGAACAAGTTGTGTTATTTGGGTGGTGCATTGAGTTTCATGGTTGATGTTATTTGGATGAGGCATTGAGTTGTAAGTTGATGTTATTCAGATGAGTAATTGAGTTGTCAGTTGATGTTATTGTTATGTCATCTAATTGATTGATGTTGTTGATTTATGTTAGTTAAGGGCTTGGACATGAGATGTGGAAAACACCCACATTGGTGTGGGGGGCTCAGAGGTTAGAATGCGGTGAGGTTTTGGTAAGCTCCTCGTTGGGTGAAAATACATTTTCGATAATGACAATGTGCGGTTTGGAGGTAGTCGGTCCACCCGTGAGTAGGAGATTGACATTCTTTATTATTTCTCATGGTTTCAGAGCCCCCCATGTATTGGTTGATAAAATAAGTATTGGTTGTAAAGACCCGTAAAATTCAAGGGAAATTTTTTCTTAATTTTCTTTGGAATTTTAGAAGAGCGCGGTTTCTGACGGCACCTGATTCCGAGGCCCGGAGTGCCCAGAATCAATTTCCGAAGTTTGGCTCGGGTATGTTCAGTGAACGAACGAGCGGGAATTTCTAACTTTTGAACCGGTGCTCGGAATCAAATTCGGAGGGCACCGATGAACTCGCAGCGCCGATATTCGCTTAAGGAGACCTTTTCCGAGGTTGCGTTTATTTCGGGTTGAGAGTTAGTTTTTGGGAGTTTAGAATAAGTTAAATAAAAATTGTGGGATACAAATTTTTATTTTAACTTGTTGTTTTTTTTAAAACCTCCCAAAGGGAGTTAGGGGTGGGACCCACAACCACTTAACCTCCTTGGGAGGATTAAGTGTGGTGGGGCCCACACGAACCCCAACTCCTCAACTTCTCTCAAAAACTCCCCTTTAACCCATTTCAATTAATGTTAGACAACTTGGTTTAATTAATTGAGGAGGGTTAATTTGAATTTCAAACCTTTGAAATTCTAAGTGGAAGGTTGTGTAATAAAATAAGCTTAACCTTATTTTATTTTTTTGGGTTGGTTTCCTTTGCTCTTGAGAGGATTGGAGAGCTCCTTCTTCTTCTTCTTCTTCAAGCTTTGACGAAGAACGCGAAGAACCTTCGAACATCGACGAAGAACTCCACGTTCTCGGGAACCGCCTTCCGTGGGGACATACCCGCGACACCAACGACGTCTTCTTCCGCGTCATCTTTTCCGCGACGATTTCCCGCGACGCAATCGTCGTCAAAGAACTTTGAATCCTCACTTCACGACATCGACGTCCTTCTTCCGTGACGCCGACCACCGCGACGCTCGTCTTCCGCGGGTCGTTGACGAACATCGTTCTTGAAACCGAGGTAGGGGTTTGTTGTTGATTATTTATTTACTCTCGTTCTTGGTTCTAGAATGACAATCTTGTGGATAAATGTTTATGTGTTATCGTCTAATGAGAGGGGGGCCGGACCGCACAAACACGGCCGAATTCCCCCTCCTTTGTTCTTGAATATTATTATTTTTCTTGTGGATGAACGAGATGGCGTGGTGCCGTCGCACCACGCGGGAATCGCACGGCTATAGTTGCGCGGCGCCGACGCGCTGCGCCGTGGAAAGCTTATCATGAACGCGACGTCGTTGCGCCGCGTCGAAGGAAACCAAAGGCTTCGCGGCCGGAGCGGGGCCGCGGCGGAGGGGCGCGGTGTCATCGCACCGCGCCGGACGACGAAGGTCGCGGCCGGTTCCGGGCCGCGGCGGAACGAGAAGATCGGCGGCTAGCCGGGCCGCCGGTGTCGGAAGCCGGAAAGGGGGACGGACCGGCCGGCCAGGTCGGGCCGGCCGGAAGAGAGAAGAACCAGGGGAATTAATTCCCCCAGCTGGCCAAAACCGGCCCCCCATAATGGGGGGGTCGCGGTTTCACAAAGGGGGGGAAGCCCCCCCCCCCCCCCGTTTTTTCTCAAAGGAAGGCCCCCACGTGAGGGGGGGCCGGTTTCTCCACGGCGCGGCATCCAGCCGCGCCGCCAGCTGAAGGGCGGGGGCCTTGCCCCCCGCGCGTGGCACCCGAGCGGCGCACCGGCCGCGCCGCCGCGCCGGACCGCGCCGCCATGCCGGGCCGCGCCGCCGCACCGGACCGCGCCGCCGGCCGGGCCGGGTCGGCCCGGACCCGGACCCCCCGTTTTCGAATCGACTTTTGTCTTTTTCTCATAACTTGAGCTACGGACCTCCGATTGACGAACCGCCAGCGGCGATGCGATCCTTGGATCGAGACGGTCGATTCGGTATATCGCACTCAAAGTTTCGGAATATTTTGAGTTCGGCCGGATTGGTTCGTACACGAAACCAACCGGGCCCTCGAAGCGGAAACGCTCATATCTTGAGCTACGGACGTCCGATTGACGTGTCTTCAGCTTTGTTGTGTTCCTCTTAGTGAGACGGATCTTTTGGCATACTCCGCCCGAGGTTTGGACGCAGGTGGAGTACGGTCGGGTTGGTTTTGCCTTAAAAACCAACCGGGCCCCTGGGACGAAAAAGCCAATAACTCTCAAACCGAGCGTCCGATCGACGCACCGCCTATTGCGTTGAGTTCCTGTTGACGATACAGAACTTTTGGATACATCAACTCTGGACTTTGTGACAGTTGATGTATCATCCTCTCGGCTCATGGAGCGGACCCTCCCGAACGAGCTTACTGTGTGTGGGAACCCTAGTGCTAGCTGCGACTGTGACTGCTACTGCTACTGCTACTGCTACTGTGACAGCGACGACGACAGTATAGAGATCCTTGGTGGATTCGACGACGACTACAGCACTCAGCGATCCTACGTGGATCAGTGCTACAGGTCCTGTGTGGGCCCGATCCTGTGTGGGTCCGATCCTGTGTGGGTCTTTGCGCTCAGCGGTCCTGTGTGAACCAGCACCTACAGGTCCTATGTGGGCCCGATCCTGTGTGGGTCTTTTGCGGGGGTTAGTTACCTATCGATCCTTCGTGGGTCCGATGACTTAGATGGATCAGAGATCATCTTTATCGTCTTTCGAAGAAGTATACCTGTGTGAGCTGAATCCTGTTGCTTTCCTGTGTAGATTGAGTTGTGCTATCTTATGTGGTTTTCGTTTTGCTTTCCTGTGTGGGATACGTTTACTTTCCTGTGTGGACTGAGTTGTACTTGGGCTCGGAGGTTGGAGCGTATTGGAATTGATGACTTAGGTATATGTATGGGCATATACCTAAGCAGTGTCGGTTGTTACTTTGTGTTTGTATCTTCCTTTGTGGTTTATCCTTTGTGGATTTTGGGAGACCTTCAGGGGTCTCGGGGTCCCTACTGAGTAGCTTATACTCACCCCTGCACGGGCTATGCCCGCACTACGTTGTGTTGGTTGCAGACGACGGACAACGTTGATCGTGGTTGAGGCTAGTAGAGCAGGACGGTACCTGGAGGTGGACCACGGGGTGGGACGTGCTCGGAGCGGACGGCAGGACCCGAGGAGCAGTGGAGCTATCTGTACCCACCCTTCAGGTGGGATCTCCAGTGGACAGCTCGGTGTAGCGGCTTTTACTTTACAATTGCTGTTTTCCCTTTCGAGTTGTACTTTCAGTTTGGGTTTGTATACTGGCCCATGTACTTTCCGCACTTTCAGTTGTACTCTGACTTTACTTAGTGTTTACTTTTCCGCTTGCTTACTCTGTTGTGCTTGTTTACTTTACAAAGGCAATGCCTTCCCTTTTTACCGGGAATTACGCCTTGGTGCTAGTCGTCAGCCCCTGGCCTATGGATGGCGGGCTTGGGGTAGTCACGGCACGGGCCCTGAGGGCGGGTCGTGACAAATTGGTATCAGAGGAGTTCGGTTCTACCGTGAACTCTGATCTTTTCTATGTGAAGCAATAATGTTTAGCGTATTGAGTGTGGTTATCAGTCCAGGGAGTCCAGTGTTGGTGCGGCGGCCGACGTATCCGTACACCAGGACCCTGACTACTGATTTCCGACTTAATGCACGAAAACATTGATTGCGTGTGTGTTTCAA
Organism: Viscum album; assembly: GCA_963277665.1. NCBI lineage: Eukaryota > Viridiplantae > Streptophyta > Magnoliopsida > Santalales > Viscaceae > Viscum > Viscum album. The sequence goes on from OY728155.1 coordinate 879,438,184, forward strand.
AGTTTTCTTTGTGATTACTTTATATCAGCTCACCAGGTATATTGTTCTTACTGTGGCGCACCTATTTCCTTTTCAGGATGGCCCCACGACGGCAGCCAGCTAGGGTTCCGAGAGTCGAGTGTGATGACAGCCCACCGAGCGACGAGGCCTCGGTGTAGGGCCCTTTGTCAGCAGTGGCACCGGCGGTAGCACTACCCGCCGAGCCACCGATACTTCCAGCACCAGCTGCTGACGATGCACGTCGCCTCAGCGCACTGCATGAGTTTCAGTGCCAGTGACCACCCAGGTTTTGTGGGGAGACAGATCCCCAGGCAGCCGAGGACTGGCTGGAGGCAGTGGTACGAGTTTTTAGGCTAGTGAGGACACCTGCAGACCTCATGGTGATCCTCGTTGCGAGCCTACTGCACGCAGCAGCGGGCCGATGGTGGAGCTTGATGCTCCAGGTGCACGATGAGGCATCTCTACTTTGGACGGACTTTGAGAGCCTCTTCCGCTCGGAGTTCGTCTTAGCCACCCTCTGTGCGGTGTGTATCCAGGAGCTTCTTCAGCTGCGGCAGGGCAGCATGACGGTCGCTCAGTACTCGGCGAGATTTACTGATCTCTCGCGCTACTCGACCGACATGGTACGGGACCCATTCTTCCGGGCCCAGACCTTCGAGCAGGGTTTGAGACACGAGATCAGGGCATCGCTGATCTCCCTCAGCATACCGACTCAGACAGGAGTACTGGAGCGGGCCCTTTTGATCGAGAGCTTCCTTGCTGAGTCTACACCAGCGTCGCGACCCACCGCAGGGCGGCACGTGGCAGAGTCATCTGCAGCAGGCAGTCGACGGATGACTCAGGGGTCCAGGCAGACCAGACCTTCAGGCAGACGACCTCAGGACACTGGCTCAGCAGTGCGGGGCACACAGCAAGGAGCCATTCTTTCGAGAGGCAGGCAGTGCTACTCGTGCGGCGGGCAGGGCCACATGGCTCGTGACTGCCCGACCCGCCGTGCCGAGGAGCAGCAGACGGTTGAGGGACCACCGAGGCAGAGGCAGAGGGTCGACCGTGGCGGTCCACAGGGAGCAGGCGGGCAGAGACAGGCACGGCTCCAGGCAGCAGAGGCCTACGACCACGGCGCACCCGAGATGATTCGAGGTACTATCTGTGTCTATTCCACCCATGCTGCAGTACTTATAGAGACAGGAGCGAGTCACTCTTTCATAGCCGCTGCCCTTGTTCGGAGCTCGGATATTCCGACAGAGCCGTTGGCTCGATCCTTACGGCTAGAGACTCCTACGGGAGCAGACTCGACGATTACGCACTGGTGCCGGCAGTGTGAGCTTACTCTAGGAGGCGAGAGCTTCGGCTGGGATCTTCTTGTAGCAGCGTCGAGGCCTTACGACGTCATCTTGGGCATGGATTGGCTATCTACGGTCCATGCACAGATTGACTGTTTTAGGCGCAAGGTGCGATGTGTACGCACCGACGGGAACAGGTTCACCTTCACCGGCGAGAAGGGAGCCTTTGCAGCACAGGATGGACTTCCGCGGAGGAGAGGACAGCCCATTACTCATCAGTTGGCTAGCCTCATCCTTGGAGCAGTTGACGTACGGGGTCCTGGTTTTCCTGCAGTGGTGGATCAATTTGCGGACGTTTTTCCCGACGACGTTCCAGGGCTACCTCCTCGCAGAGAGGTAGACTTTTATATAGACTTGTACCCCAGGACAGCCCCGATATCCACTCCAGCATATCGGATGGCCCCTGCCGAGCTTCGAGAGCTACGGGTACAGTTGGAGGACTTGCAGGGCAAGGGGTTCATCCGACCCAGTGTTTCACCCTGGGTTTCCCCGATATTGTTCGCCAAGAAGGCGGACGGGAGCTTGCGACTTTGTGTTGACTATCGTCGCCTGAACCAGGTGACAGTGAGGAACAAGTATCCGCTACCGAGGATTGATGACCTCTTTGATCAGCTCAAGGGAGCACAGTGGTTCTCGAAGATAGACCTCAGGTCAGGCTATCATCAGCTCAAAGTCAGAGACGAGGACGTGCAGAAGACGGCCTTCAGATGTCGGTATGGCCACTATGAGTTCTTGGTTATGCCTTTCGGCGTAACCAATGCTCCAGCAGCGTTCATGGCCCTCATGAACAGGATCTTTCAGCCATACCTCGATCGATTTGTCGTTGTCTTCATCGACGACATTTTGATTTACTCTACGACTGAGGAGGAGCACGCCTATCACTTGCGAGTTGTACTAGACACACTCTGAGAGCACCAGCTTTATGGTAAGCTCTCGAAGTGCCAGTTCTGGATACGTGAGGTCCACTTCTTGGGACACGTTATCTCTGAGGCGGGAGTTGCAGTGGATCCTGCGAAGATCGAGGTTGTGTTAGCATGGGAGCCACCCAGGAGCGTGACTGAGGTTCGGAGTTTCTTGGGACTAGCTGGATACTATCGGAGATTCGTGCCAGACTTCTCTAGAGTTGCGGCACCACTCACAGCTTTGACGAAGAAGGGGAAACCCTTCATGTGGTCAGACAGATGTCAGCAGAGCTTCCAGGAGCTGAGACAGAGATTGACTAGCGCACCTATCTTGAGGTTGCCTGAGGAGGGAGTAGGGTACGTAGTCTACTGCGATGCATCAGGGACCGGACTCGGATGTGTTCTGATGCAGGAGCGGGCAGTGATCGCCTATGGATCACGTCAGTTGAGGCCACATGAGCAGAACTACGCTACCCATGACCTGGAGTAAGCAGCAGTGGTCTTCGCTCTGAAGACATGGCGACATTAACTGATGGGCGAGCGTTTTACAGTCTTTTCTGATCATCAGAGTCTCAGGTATATCTTCTCGCAGAAGGACCTGAACCTGAGACAGCGGCGATGGCTCGAGTTCCTCCAGGACTATGACTTTGAGATAGTCTATACTCCTGGGAAGAGGAACGTGGTAGCCGATGCCCTCGGCAGGAGGACGGGCATTCAGCTACTTGAGGAGGCGACAGAGCAGCTAGCCTCTTTGCAGATATCCTTCGTGGATAGAGATGGAGCAGCCTTCCTCCAGTCTCTCACAGTCACCCCTCCACTACTGCAGCGGGTCAGAGAGGCACAGCGTGAGGACGCTGACTGTGAGACACGGCGGGCACAGATATCCTCGGGACAGGCACCTGATGGTTTCTCCCTTGGAGCAGAGCACGACATCCTTTTCAGAGGACGTACCATGGTACCAGTCGCTTTGCAAGAGGAAGTGCTGAGAGAGTTTCACACTTCTCCTTTGGCGGTACATCCTGGAGTGGCGAAGATGTACCAGGACCTCAGACGACAGCACTGGTGGCCGGGCATGAAGAAGGCAGTAGCAGAGTTCGTTTCTCGATGCCTCACCTGCCAGCAGGTGAAGGCAGAGCATCAGGTACCAGCAGGCTTGGTACAGCCCTTGGAGGTCCCGGAGTGGAAGTGGGACGGCATATCTATGGACTTCGTGACTGGACTTCCACGCACTTCCAGAGGTCACGACTCCATCTAGGTGATTGTTGACCGACTCACCAAGTCGGCACACTTCTTACCCATCAGAGAGCAGGGCTCAGTGGAGAGCTTGGGACGTCTTTACGTTCAGGAGATTGTGCGGCTCCACGGTGTGCCATCATCTATCGTCTCCGATCGAGATGCTCGCTTTACTTCCCGGCTTTGGAAGGGGTTACAGGAGGCGTTCGGGACGCAGCTACGTCTGAGCTCAGCCTTTCACACTCAGACGGATGGTCAGACGGAGAGGACCATTCAGACTCTCGAGGACATGCTCCGCGCATGTGTCCTCGACTTTGGTCATAGTTGGGAGGACCACCTACCCTTGGTGGAGTTTGCGTACAACAACAGCTACCACTCCACCATCGGGATGGCACCGTACGAGGCGTTGTACGGCCGACCTTGTAGATCTCCTTTGTGCTGGACAGACCCAGGGGAGTCAGCACTTGTGGGACCGGAGATGGTCCAGGCCACGACAGAGAAGGTCCAAGTCATCCAGGAGCGGATGAGGACAGCTCAGAGCCGGCAGAAGTCATACGCTGACAGGAGGCGGAGGCCACTAGAGTTCGAGGATGGCGACCACGTCTTCTTGCGGGTCTCACCTCGACGTGGTATTCGGAGATTTGGCCGAGGCGGCAAGTTATCTCCGCGCTTCATCGGACCCTTCCAGATCCTCAGCAGGATTGGTGAGGTGGCTTATCGTCTGGCTCTACCACCTCAGTTGCACCGGGTGCACGACGTCTTCCACGTATCTCTGCTGAGGAGATACGTGCACGACCCGACGCACATCATTGACCATGGGGAGCTTGACGTTGACGATGGGGCGACTTTTTCGGAGGTCCCGGTGGAGATAGAGGATCGACAGGAGAGGGTCCTACGTGGGCGATCGATTCCTCTTGTGCGCATCAGATGGCAACACGGGAACCTCCAGGAGAGCACATGGGAGAGGGAGGCTCAGATGCGTGCTCAGTACCCTCATTTGTTCCACTAGTTTTTTATGTATCTTTACGGGGACGTAAAGCCCTGAGGTGGGAGTAATGTAAAGACCCGTAAAATTCAAGGGAAATTTTTTCTTAATTTTCTTTGGAATTTTACAAGAGCGCGGTTTCTGACGGCACCTGATTCCGAGGCCCGGAGTGCCCGGAATCAATTTCCGAAGTTTGGCTCGGGTACGTTCAGTGAACGAACGAGCGGGAATTTCTAACTTTTGAACCGGTGCCCGGAATCAAATTCCGAGGGCACCGATGAACTCGCAGCGCCGATATTCGCTTAAGGAGACCTTTTCTGAGGTTGCGTTTATTTCGGGTTGAGAGTTAGTTTTTGGGAGTTTAGAATAAGTTAAATAAAAATTGTGGAATACAAATTTTTATTTTAACTTGTTGTTTTTTTTAAAACCTCCCAAAGGGAGTTAGGGGTGGGACCCACAACCACTTAACCTCCCTTGGGAGGATTAAGTGTGGTGGGGCCCACATGAACCCCAACTCCTCAACTTCTCTCAAAAACTCCCCTTTAACCCATTTCAATTAATGTTTGACAACTTGGTTTAATTAATTGAGGAGGGTTAATTTGAATTTCAAACCTTTGAAATTCTAAGTGGAAGGTTGTGTAATAAAATAAGCTTAACCTTATTTTATTTTTTTGGGTTGGTTTCCTTTGCTCTTGAGAGGATTGGAGAGCTCCTTCTTCTTCTTCTTCTTCAAGCTTTGACGAAGAACGCGAAGAACCTTCGAACATCGACGAAGAACTCCACGTTCTCGGGAACCGTCTTCCGTGACGACATACCCGCGACACCAACGACATCTTCTTCCGCGTCATCTTTTCCGCGACGATTTCCCGCGACGAAATCGTCGTCAAAGAACTTCGAATCCTCGCTTCACGACATCGACGTCCTTCTTCCGTGACGCCGACCACCGCGACGCTCGTCTTCCGCGGGTCGTTGACGAACATCGTTCTTGAAACCGAGGTAGGGGTTTGTTGTTGATTATTTATTTACTCTCGTTCTTGGTTCTAGCATGACAATCTTGTGGATAAATGTTTATGTGTTATCGTCTAACGAGAGGGGGGCCGGACCGCACAAGCACGACCGAATTCCCCCTCCTTTGTTCTTGAATATTATTATTTTTCTTGTGGATGAACGAGATGGCGTGGTGTCGTCGCACCACGCGGGAATCGCACGGCTATAGTTGCGCGGCGCCGACGCACTGCGCCGTGGAAAGTTTACCATGAACGCGACGCCGTCGCGCCGCGTCGAAGGAAACCAAAGGCGTCGCGGCCGGAGCGGGGCCACGGCGGAGGGGCGCGGTGTCGTCGCACCGCGCCGGACGACGAATGTCGCGGCCGGTTCCGGGCCGCGGCGGAACGAGAAGACCGGCGGCTAGCCGGGCCGCCGGTGTCGGAAGCCGGAAAGGGGGAAGGACCGGCCGGCCAGGTCGGGCCGGCCGGAAGAGAGAAGAACCGGGGGAATTAATTCCCCCGGCTGGCCAAAACCGGCCCCCCATAATGGGGGGTCGCGGTTTCACAAAGGGGGGGCAGCGCCCCCCTGTTTTTCTAGGAAGGCCCCCACGTGAGGGGGGGCCGGTTTCTCCACGGCGCGGCATCCAGCCGCGCCGCCAGCTGAAGGGCGGGGGCCTTGCCCCCCGCGCGTGGCACCCGAGCGGCGCACCGGCCGCGCCGCCGCGCCGGACCGCGCCGCCGTGCCGGGCCGGGTCGGACCCGGGTCGGGTCGACCCGGTTCGGGCCGGGTCGGCCCGGACCCAGACCCCCCGTTTTCGAATCGATTTCGGTCTTTTTCTCATAACTTGAACTACGGACCTCCAATTGACGAACCGCCAGCGGCGATGCGATCCTTGGATCGAGACGGTTGATTCGGTATATCGCACTCAAAGTTTCGGAATATTTTGAGTTCGGCCGGATTGGTTCGTACACGAAACGAAACGGGCCCTCGGAGTGGAAACGCTCATATCTTGAGCTACGGACGTCCGATTGACGTGCCTTCAGCTTTGTTGTGTTCCTCTTAGTGAGACGGATCTTTTGGCATACTCCGCCCGAGGTTTGGACGCAGGTGGAGTACGGTCGGGTTGGTTTTGCCTTAAAAGCCAACCGGGTCCCTGGGACGAAAAAGCCAATAACTCTCAGACCGAGCGTCCGATCGACGCGCCGTCTGTTGCGTTGAGTTCCTGTTGACGATACGGAACTTTTGGATACATCAACTCTGGACTTTGTGACAGTTGATGTATCAGCCTCTCGGCTCGTGGAGCGGACCCTCCCGAACCAGCTTGCTGTGTGCGGGAACCCTAGTGCTGGCTGCGACTGTGACTGCTACTGCTACTGCTACTGCTACTGTGACTGCGACGACGACAGTATAGAGATCCTTGGTGGATTCGACGACGAATACAGCACTCAGCGATCCTACGTGGATCAGTGCTACAGGTCCTGTGTGGGCCCGATCCTGTGTGGGTCTTTGCACCCAGCGGTCCTGTGTGAACCAGCGCCTACAGGTCATATGTGGGCCCGATCCTGTGTGGGTCTTTTACGGGGGTTAGTTACATATCGATCCTTCGTGGGTCCGACGACTTAGATGGATCAAAGATCATCTTTATCGTCTTTCGAAGAAGTATACCTGTGTGAGCTGAATCCTGTTGCTTTCCTGTGTGGATTGAGTTGTGCTATCCTATGTGGTTTTCGTTTTGCTTTCCTGTGTGGGATACGTTTACTTTCCTGTGTGGACTGAGTTGTACTTGGGCTCGGAGGTTGGAGCGTATTGGAATTGATGACTTAGGTATATGTATGGGCATATACCTAAGCAGTATCAGTTGTTACTTTGTGTTTGTATCTTCCTTTGTGGTTTATCCTTTGTGGATTTTGGGAGACCTTCAGGGGTCTCGGGGTCCCTACTGAGTAGCTTATACTCACCCCTGCACGGGCTATGCCCGCACTACGTTGTGTTGGTTGCAGACGACGGACAGCGTTGATCGTGGTTGAGGCTAGTAGAGCAGGACGGTACCTGGAGGTGGACCACGGGGTGGGACGTGCTCGGAGCGGACGGCAGGACCCGAGGAGCAGTGGAGCTATCTGTACCCACCCTTCAGGTGGGATCTCCAGTGGACAGCTCGGTGTAGCGGCTTTTACTTTACAGTTGTTGTTTTCCCTTTCGAGTTGTACTTTCAGTTTGGGTTTGTATACTGGCCCATGTACTTTCCGCACTTTCAGTTGTACTCTGACTTTACTTAGTGTTTACTTTTCCGCTTGCTTACTCTGTTGTGCTTGTTTACTTTACAAAGGCAATGTCTTCCCTTTTTACCGGGAATTACGCCTTGGTGCTAGTCGCCAGCCCCTGGCCTATGGAAGGCGGGCTTGGGGTAGTCACAGCACGAGCCCCGAGGGCGGGTCGTGACATTGGTTTTTAGTTTAGAAACTCAATATTGATATTGTGTGTGGGTTATGATTTGTGTTAAAGATTGTTTATTATTAAAGTGCTTTTATATGGTTTTATAAACTGAAATGGGTTCGTGGTATGTCTTATAAAATTCATTTGTAACTTGTTGGATTTTCAAATTCATTCGGTACATGGGGAGTCTTAGGGATATCCTATAAATACATGTACTCACCCATGTTCATTTTGGTGAACATGTAGAAGTTTTAGACTTGATTTGCATGTTTTGTGGACAATGGTTCATTGGATGGGATATAGTAATGATGATCATCTAGTGGGCACTAGTGGAGGATGGGTCGTTAGTTGTAGTTGGGTCCTTTTTCACATATTTTTATATGTATCATTGAATTTATTATCATATCATAGTATCATTGTTGTATTAGGTGGTGTCGTATGCATTTACATTCATAGATTTTTATAGGGTATACTACTACAGAATAGCATTTTAGTAGAGCTAAAAATCCTTTATCAGCACTAAAAAGTGCTGATAGTCGAGGTTATATTAACAGGGAGTCCATTTCATTGGTGAAAACAAAGCATTCATAAAGGCCCCTTTTACCAATGCTAAAAAAGCACTAATAAAAGGGGTTTTATCTATGCTAATAAAATGGACCTTTACTAGTGTTTTTTAGCACTGATATAAGTCAAATTGTTTAAAAAAAATTCAAAAAAAATTCAGAATCGGAGGTGACCCCCCATTATTAGTGCTCAAACACCAATTTAGCAGTGCTACCCCCCTTCACCCACCCATGTGCATGCCCCTTCCTCCCACAAGATTCAAACATGATAACTCTCCCTTCAGTACTTGGACCATTTCCACTCCTTCATGTTGCTTTGTTCTCCATTTTATGATATATATATATATATATAGTCCCATTTTTTATCTATATATTTATTCATATATTAATATATATTTATATGATCATTTTTAAATACATCTATAAAATATTTTTTTTGTTTATAAATAAATAAATGAAAACATATCTACAACATACATACATATATATATTATATATTTGTATCTATAAATATTTTTATAAATATTTTTATTTATTTACATATTATATATATATATATATATTAGAATATATAGAGAATATAAATCGATTTGTTAATACACACACACACGATCATTAAATAAATATTCATATATTGTTTATTATAAATAAAATGAATATTATTTTTATCTAGATATGGATTATATATTTATAAATATATTTTATATGTAAATATGATTACATATTTATTTATGAAATTAAATTTTTATGTGTAAATATATACAAATTTGTATATATATGTGTATAATTAATTATAAATAATGATAAATTATAAAAAATGAAAATATTTAAACGTTATAATATCTTTATGAGTATAATCCTTAAAAATAAATTGAGTCTCCACTGAAAAAATGATAAGTTGACCCGCTTAAACGAGGCTAAAATTCAATCGAATATTAAAAAATTGGGGTACCGTGAATAAAAAATCATTTTTTGGAGGACTTATGGACCTTTTGGCATTAAACTAATAGTGACCAAGGTCCCCCTAGGTAATGGAGTAGAGATCACCACGTGTTTTGATTTGATATATGGTAGAGCCCAAACAGACACCCGAAACAAAAGTTGTGACTATTTGAAATTTTAGTTGCATTATGAACTTATTATAGATTGTTTATTAATATTTTATTTTTTCTATCTTCAAATTCATATTAAATGAATATTACTAAATAATAATTAGAAAATTATTGATTATTATTTTTAATTATTTTATAATCCATTTTCACTAAATATCCTATATATTAATTGTAAATTCATATTTAGTCTTATATAAATCATATTATATAACATATATTATATTTATAACAATATAAATATATATATTTGTAATAATAAATTATTTTTTTATGAAATATAACTTTTATCCACGCTATGACCAACACCAATAAAACTACACTTTATCAGTGCTAGAAAAAAGTGTTGATAATGTGGTTCTTTAATCAGTGCAAAAAAAAAGAGGAATACATGGGTACTTTTACCATCACTTTTTTAGCACTTATATAATCACATTTTAACAACACTTTTTTTGGGGATAATAAAGGTACCCCTTTTTCAATGTGACTAAAAGGTGGCACTGTGTAAAGTTGATTATGTGGTAGTGGTAATATTTTACAGAGAAACAAATATTATGTGTGTTGGGTTTTCCCACTGCTCCCAAGGACTGGTGAGTCGTTTATTTTTACTAGAAACATTTTAGAAGTAAGGGAATGATTTTAAGGACGTAGATACATTTAGACCCCCTCGGTGTGAGGTTTGGGAAGCCAAAGCATGTTGGGGTGTTATAGTATCAGGTCTATGTTCAGTGAGTTGATAATGTTTTTTGAACCAGAAAATTATTTTTTTTCATAAAGTAAGGAGCATTAATATATTTTTTATATCGAGGTTTAATTATTGATACAATGTGATTGAGTGCTTAGGATTCCAAAAAAACTTTAAAGATTTAATTCACTAGAATTATAGTCAAAGTATCAGACAAGTCAATGATACATTTAGTAAAATTGTAAAGAAACATAGTTGCATGAAAAAATTATTTAAATGAATTAAAATAAAAGTCTAAAAATCTCCTAAGGAGAATCTGAAACTGGAACCATGCCAGTAAATATGGTGTTGAGTTTGAATAAACAATCAAAGAAACTATGTTAGATTCTCTAGTTGGTTAAGAGACTCATAGGGCTCGAGAATCTATGATAGTGGTTTTTGAGACAACTTTTCAAGAAGATGAACATTTTGTTCATGCTTTGTAAGATGCCCACTTTCAGGGGTAGGAATTGGATTTTGGTGATTTTAATTTTTGGGATATAAATTACCTAAGACATCCCTTCCACGAGAAGAAAAATTTAAATTTCAAGATGATTATCAAGAATAAGATCCATCAGTTTAGGGAGGTCTCATAACACATTTGGACATAAATAAAGTTCATAATTATATGCCTTTAATTTCATATATGTATTTGGAAGAATTGTAGGGATTCATTCAAACATTGTAATCTCATAATGATCTTGCGATAACAATGGTGTTCATGCAGATGTGTAAGTGTCACTATGATTTTATTTAGAATCAATGCACCATATTATGAAGATTCAATAAACAATGTGCCTATTTTATTATCTAATTTTCATAATTTTTAAAACATAGTTATAGAAGATTACTTCACATTATTTGAATCAAAATTATGTTCCATATTTGATTCCAAACTAACTTCATATTTCAATATCAGCAGTGGAGATGGATACTTCAAATTAAAGAGTGAAACCCATGTTATGATAGCATATATCCTGCAGAGGATGAATAATAAACTCATATTATGAAATTGATGATTCATGATTTTAGATCTTCTATAAAAATAGTTAAAAATGTTACCACTAGACCATTAAAAGTATCACCTAAGTTAGAAAGTCTAAAAATTGATGTAAAATATTTTATTACATATAAATTTAAGTAAATTGTGTTTTCAATGTCTCTTGAATGTGTTTTTCAAATATAATTTTATATTTTGGTGTAGAAAATAGCTTCTAAACCTGAGAAAGAAGTGGTTAGGCATCCCAATGATGTATCTAGAGTAATTATCAATTGATTTTATTTTTGGGAAACAAAAATGGACTCTCACAATAAGAATATTAAGAAGTAACTCATGCAATGACTGATATAAGAATGAGTTTATAGAAAGAATGGCATCATAAAGTATTTTATAAGACTTGCTAAGAACCAAAGAATTTACCATCTCAATTATAAGTCCATGGAGAATGTTACGAAAATTGGGGATTCAACTATGACCATTGACAAAATTAATCAATATGGTATTAACCAGGAAAGGGAGATTTATATAAAATGGCACATCTCAAGAAAGAAGTCCAGATCCCATGGACATGCCAAAAGATGACATCTGACGTTAATCCAAGGTAAAGTCACCACACAATCAGTCTTTGACTGGAAGAAACCTCCTAGGAGAATGAGGCACATAACTTAAGGAAGATTCCACGAAATGGGGAAATGCTTTCGGAGAAGGCAATACATAACAAAACCTGGTAGCCTAGCCATCAAGTTAGCTCAATATTCATACAAGATGATTTCGGAGGCCAATGCTCTATCCCTATTTTCATAGCTCAATCAACCCACACTCAAATGTCACCACCCACAATCAACCATTTTCATTCACAAACTAATACATGATGATCAATGTTGAAGGATGAAATTACACTATCAACCACCGTATATGAAGTTGGTTACTACCCACTCTATATCACCAAATACTGAATCCTCCCATCAATATCTTCTTCCACATTATGAATTTTGGAATGTTTCCAAAAATATGTAAGCCAAGGTTGCACAGTTTAGGTTTCACCCCCAAAATTTGATTTCAGTAGTACAATTTTTAACATGGTTGTATCAAAGAAACCAATGAATATAGAAAGAGTTCATAAATAAAGAGTACAAATTCATGGAGGACCCCCTCAATCAAAGACCCTCCCTTCCTATCTCTCCATATATATATATATATATATATATATTATCCTTGAGAATTATTGAAAATTACGGGTGAAGGGAAGTCCTTCAAATTTGATATAAGATTCAAAATGTTTTTGGAACTCTTGAGTGGACACTAATCAATTGGTTTGTTCTTATAGAGTTTATCAAACAGAAATAAAGTTATGAGAAGCTTAGTAAGTGTTTTCAGCCACTTAATTGTATCTACAAAATTCATATCCTGATAACCTTTCTAGTTTATATTTTGTTTCATTTTTTAATAGCATAAGACTCACAAAATCCAATAGTTAAATTAAACAAACCCAATGATGAAATTATTTGATCTAGAAATGAAAAAAAATTATGAAGTAATGTATTTTATGTTATTATACAGTAACGCCATGTTCCATGATGTGATGTGGATCATTATTACTAGATGATATAATTAGTCCTATAGTATGATAGGACTTATTGTATTGTAAAACATGTGGAAAATATTATGTTGTGAAAACAATGGGAGAAACAATGATGAATGATATTAGAAAAAGAGATTAAAAGAGAGAAATAAAAAAAAGAACATGAACATGGGAGACATTGATTTACATGATTTGGGAAAAATATCTATGTTCACGGAGAGGAAAAATCACTTCACTAAAATTAGGAGTAGAGTTACAGATTGATTTTTGTTGGGGTTCATAAGACCCTATCTCGAATGAGCTATTAAACCAACACTGTGAGTAGTTACCCACATTCCTATAGTGACCATATATTAAGTCCATTGTGATACAGTGCCACAACCTCCCACGTCTAATCTTCTATAATATTAGTGGTAGGATGTTTTCGAAGCTACAATATAAATTTCACATGCTGCTACAATGGGTCTACACTGCTACAGTGCCCCTGTAGTTTCATCGGTCAGTTTTGCTACAATACATGGGAGTTGTAGCCTAGTTTGCAGTATGGGCCACCAATAGAAGCCTCAACATCATCCAAGGATCATAATACACCTTTTGAATATCTAAAATTATATGAAAACGATTCATATATGGGGATTGAGTAATGTTTCATGTTTCTACACTTTGAGAAATAAGTTTTTTCAAACATGTTGTATACTATAATACATTCTATAACTATTTTAAGAAATTAATTAATAGCCAAAAACTTGTGTGGAGAAGATTGTATGACTCAGGGTTGTTGTTTCCTCATAGAAAAAGATATCCACTAGTCATACTTTGTGAACCACAATCATAATGTATGACATCTTCCATTGTGATCCATTTATGACTTGTTTAAAAATTTAATATTTTGATAATATGAAAAGTTCATATTATATTTATATTATCATAGAAGTATGTGTCTCTAATTATTTGAGATTTTCATGGTTCTCAGATTTTAAATATTTAATATATATTTAATTAGTAAATATGAACTATTTGTATTTAGTCACTATCATATATGGCATCATCTATGTCAGCACCTCGGGCTCGCATCAAGCATCCACCTAATATCAAAAAATAATAAAATAATTTTATAGATAAAATTTCTTTTTGAAATTGAATACATTATATTAAATTTGATCATATATTAATAAATGAAGTTTTCATATTTTTATTTCTTAATTGTTTACAGACAATGAAAAAATTATGAATTGTTCATATTTATATCTTGTTGATTGTTGAATACTTAATCAAAATTTTCATATCATTCATTTAAATTGTTGAACGTTGGGTGTTGCATTTCATATAATGTTATTCAATTAGAATTGATGATTTGTATAGCTATAATTCCTAAGTAAAGAGTCGATCCAATGGTCAACAATTATAAATTTACAAAATTTTATGGATAGAATAAAAAATAAAGACCCTAGAAATTTCATTTAGAATAATGTCCTATCTAAACTAATTTCACAATCAACACTTTAAAAATTCTTATAAAATTTAAAAAAATATAGAAATTGTGTGCATTATATTAGGAAAATAAAAAATATTTGATATTATTATCAATAATAAATCTATATAAAGACAATCACCTCTAAATATTCAATTAAAAAAATTCTCAGAATGGATTTTAAATTTTGATTGGAATATATGGTGGTGAAAAAGAAAAATGAATGAACATTAAATAATAGTAGACCAAAAAATAATGAAATTATGAAATCTAATATTGATAGAAATTGTAACACCCCAAGCTTCTACGGTACGCTTCTCTTTGAATAATGTGATAGCGTGTGTTGTACGCAACATTGAGTTCTAACACACCACAACCAATCAAACTAGCCGTTATGAATAGTAATACCTACTTTTTGAAATTATATGGACTTCATTTATGGATTCGGAATATCAAAATTATCCTAAGTTGAATTTTTGGTATTTTTCTGAGAACTTCCAATTTTTATGAATAGTGAAAAATACTTAAAAACAGCTTTTTTAATCAAAATAATTTATAGTGATAAATTATATTATTGAGTGGTTTTAAAGTATAATTAGAATACATTTTTACCATTTTATCCAATGGTGTTCATTAGAATTAATTTTACTTTCAAATTAGACATAAACAATTATCAATCTTTTGATATATATTGTTTCTTAAAAACACGCTATTTGTTGTGACAGCGGGAATTAATTATAAAATTAATTAATTCAACATATATGTTTGGAATTTTGTAAAATAGACATCATTTTTGAATTCGGATTATATCAATTATATCTTAGGGTGAAATTTTGGCATTGTTCGGAAAAACTTCAATTTTTGATGAATAGTGAAACTACTAAGTGGTAGTTAAAAAAACTGAATTTTTCATAAAACTTAATTTTACCGCTTTTGTGAATGGAATTTCGAAAATCCGAGAGACACGGTTAATATCAAGAAGTAAAATGTGGTTCAATGAGATGAAAATAATTTTTGGTGAATAGTAACTTTTTACTTTTATTTACCACGGTTAAAAGTAAAATAGGGTAATTAATGGTAAAAATGATATTAATATTACCCTAACACATGTCCTAATTCTATTGGACAAGTGTATCTCGACCAAAAACAACATTGGGAATAAAATATTATCATTTAGGTCCACTTGGATTAGATTAGGACATTTATTATTATTTAAATCAAAGAAGAGTTAAAAGAGTTAAAATCAAAGTTTATTTACTAAAACATTTTTAATATAGAGTTATACATAAGATAAATTCGATTGAAAATATTCATTAGAAAGATAATAAGATTTACTACATAATGATATTTTATTTATAATTTTTAGACATTAAAAAATTTAATTTATTTATGACACAATGATGATGCAGTAATTACCATAATAGTGAAAAATTAAAATAATTGATATTATAAATACCCAAATAAATATAATATGAGACTTTTAATGAATTAAACTAATTTTCTAGGATAATATGACATATTAGGATTGATTTAATTAACTTTGTTCGAAGTAATCATTCTATTATAAGTTTCACAAAAATCAACTACTGAATAGTGTCAAAATTGACATAAAAGAGTTTTTAAAACAAATATTATATTATTAATTAATATTAAATTCCTAAAAATCTAAGGTTCGGCCAAGAGACTTATATCATGATATTTGTATCATTAATGAACCACTTGGGGGTCGCTTGGATGTATATGGTAAGTTTATTAACCATATAATATAAAAATACAAAGAGACATTGTAAAAGTGAAACTAATTAACTTAGAGTTAATACTTAAAGATAAGGTTAATATAGTAACCCAAACTTGTCTAAATTTTATTTATTGAATGGTTTTCAACTTATCCCCACCTTCACCTTTGAATAGTCAACTTTGGATCCATTAGAAACCGAATATAAATTTATTATAAATTAATATTTCTAGATTTTCCAAAGGTGTCTCTCACCCCTCTTATAAAAGGGCACTCCTCCTTCTCATTTCTTCACACCTTCAAAGCCTTTTGGTTCGGCCAAACACTGCCCAAATACTCTCCCAACTTCCCTCACTACAACCTAGAGGCCTTAGTTTGATCAGAAAGCCAACCTAAGGAGCCCTTTTGATCAAATCAAAAGGAAGAACCCGAAGAAGAGGTAATGATTTCACCACCCTTTTCCAAGTTCCTGTCTTCTTCCACTTCTTCTTCCTTTGTTGTTACCATTCTAAAATAATAACTCCAGTATCATATATATACTGTGATGTTATTATAAATATGTTACAACCATATTCAGTATTCTATCCACCCTTTGAATAACATGTCACCATAGGTGCGTACGTACGGCTTACCGTCTCCACGTCGTGGTGTAATTGTTATTCAATATTTTATTATTTGGATGGGTATAATAATGATGTGTAACTCATGTAAATAATAAATATAACATGTTAATGATTCTGTATATATGATATACCATCCATTTATATATTATTTTAATATCAAAAGAATGATATTGTCACTCGTGCGTACGTACGGACTACCGTCTCCACGAACGCGATGAGATTCATTCTCCATCATATCCATTAAAGTATAATTATCATTTGATGATTTAAAAATGATGTTTAAGGACTTAATATAATTCTGGATATGAATAAGATACAACCTATCCATAACAAACACGGCTTATGTAACAAAACATATAAAAGAAAACGAGTAAGTTAACACCCGAAACGACGATAATTCAAAGATATTATTAACAAATCAATGTTAAAAGATCATATATGATATCATATTAATATATATGATTCTTGTATAATTTAATAACAATTATTTCACCATTATACAGGAGGTTAACCTACCCCAACCAAGGAAAAGTACAAGGTAAGGGTTTATTTCACAATCTCTTCATTATCCGAGGTTGTTTATACGTAATAATCTACTGGGATCTCTTTATCATCCACATTCATGTTTCTTAAAAATGTATTTCAAAACATTTTTACTATTTACAAGAATATGGGTTAAAGTCATTTATACCCTTGTTTGACTTTTTATAAGTGGTTTATAAAGAAATCTTTCTGTCGTTTTCCAAACAAGGTATTTTTTAACCTTTACGACAGAATTAAGGTAAGAATGTTTTTTTAACTTATACGGCGGGTGCGGTTATTTTCTGCCGTTATAAAATCGTCGAAGTTTCCCTTACAAGCTTATAAGAATATATTCAAAGAAAATGTTTTATTTTATAAATATATTACTCTTAAATTATTTCAAAATAGAAAGAGATATTTCTCTAAAAAGAGTTTTGATTTCATCTATGTCAACATCCTTTGGTGGATTTTACGCTTATTTGAAGTTGATTTATTATGATACAAAACTTCTATATTGTATTGAAGGTTTTGTGATATGTTTGATTGTGGATGTGCTATTTTTATACCATTTATAGTTTATGGTGAAAGTATTGACATTTCGTATGCTAGTTTTAATACGAATGTTTATGTTATGTTTAAACCTTTTTATATGGGAATGCATTGGACTTAATATGTGACGGGTGGAGCCCGCTATAGCTCCTCGATGCATCGGTAGGTCTCATGAGACAAACTAGTGTCTTGGCACAAGGCCTTGACAAAATCCTATTTGTAGTCTTGACACGAGGTCTTGGCTATGTGGTTATGATAGTCTGACATTATGCATTTCATCATTATGAAAGTGGTTATTGATATTGCATGTGATTATTCGATTAGTAGAATATCCATGTGAATAAGTAAATGGCATTATTTCATTTTTCTTTTGCCATATTATGTTGAAATTCAAGTTTAAAAGGCTTTTGTTTCATTTATACATTGCCTTAAATGTTTATGCTTATTTTTGAAAGTTTTCGCTATATTGTTATCCTTACTGGGAATTTGAGTTCACCCCTTTTCTATGTTTTATTTCTCCCAGGATGTGAAGAAGTAAGTTATGAATGACCTGCAGGGATAGTATGTGGGGATATGAGTGTGGAATATGGAGACTATGTTGTTGTAGTAGTTTTTCACTTTGTGATGTAATGTAAAACTTTATAAATATATCTAGTGTTTCCAAGGCTACTAAACCAATCGGTCTTTCGAGATTTGATCTTTCTTGTGATCATGCCAATGTAATGTAATAATGCACCGACTCTGGGTAACTAGGGTCAGGGCGTTACAGTTGGTATCAGAGGAAGTTTAGTACAAACCTTGGAAGCTAGATTTAGATAAACTCTGATTAGAGCACATAGACCTAAGATGAACTTTGAGGATTAGTATAGAAGAAATTCATAGAATTTTGGTATTGTAGAGATTTTGTGAGTTTTCCGAGCAATACATCCATGTCTGGATACGAGCAGGTAGAGGCGGCTCTGGCACAGATGTACCTAGGGATAAAACCTGAAAACACCGCTTTGAGCTAGACTCGAATGGGAACTGGTGCACGACAACGGGCCTTGCTGCACTCTTGGTTATGACACTCCCGGGGGGGTATGCTTAGGATAACTCTCATTTTCTTTACAAATCATTATGAAGGGTTTATGAGTATATACATCCTCAAAGAAAATATTTTTATGATTATGGATTATATCCATAAATAGTTCAATTTATGTTAAGTGTTTTATAAGTATGGGATTATGTATTTTGATTCATAAACTGATCTAGTTTATGCCATTGTTTAGAAATGGCGCCTAGTGGAAGAAATGGAAACTGTATCAATGCACACACTCCATGTAGGGATTTCCCTCCTACTTAAGATAATTATAGTGGAGCTGGTGATGCAACTGGTGTTGATCAGCTAATCACCATACTGGGACAACTCACTCAGGTTATGAATAATAACCTTACCCGTATGAAGCACCCTGATCCGCAGCGTGGAGGATCAATGTTAGATCGATTCATGAGACAACAACCACCAACGTTCAATGGGAGTACAAATCCCTTAGTAGCTGAGCAATGGATATTTTCCCTAGAGAAAATATTTCAGGCTTTGGGGAGTAATGAAAGGGAAAAAGTTATCATGGCAGTTTACCGCCTCACTGGAGATGTTGATCAATGGTGGTCATTGATTCAAAATACGAAGGAAGATGATGAAGTATCAAATATAGAATGGAGGGAGTTCAAAGATCTGTTTTTAGAAAAATACTTTCCTCGCGACCATCGAGCAGATATGGAAAGGCAATTTCTGAGTCTGAGATAGAAGGAGGATAAGAATGTCACAAAGTATGAGGCTAACTTTACAAGGTTAGCAAGGTATGCTGGTGATTATATACGTAACCAAAGAAGTAATATTGATCGTTTCTTTGATGGGTTAAAACCATTTCTCCGTCGAGCATTAGTCTCACAATCCTTCTCGTCATACGAAGACATTGTCTCTTGTGCTATCAAGACCGAAAAGGAATTCTCTAAGTCTTATGACTTTAAAGCAAAGCAAGAGAAGAAGAGGCCTACTGATCAATCTGGGAATGGAAATAAGGGGAAGAAAGGAAAGGTTGAATATCCATCTTGTGGTAAATGTGGGAAGAAACACCTCGGTACTTGCTTGAAGGGAATGAGTGTCTGTTACAAATGTGGTGAAAAAGGCCACCAAGCTCGTGATTGCAAAGGGAAGAAGGAAGCTACCAATGTTCAGTGCTACAATTGCAGGGAGATGGGGCATTATGCAAATGAATGTCCTAAGCGTTAGGAGAACTTACCTCAAAAAAGGCCAATGGATCAAGGTCAGGCTTATGCTATCACTACTGCTGAGGTAGAAGCTCTGAAAGACGTGGTGGCAGGTAATTTAATGGTTTCCTCAAGTTTAACAAATGCATTATTTGATTCTGGATCATCGCATTGTTTCATATCTTCCCAGTTTGCTAAGAAAATTAGATATTTCCAATTTGATTTAACAAGGGAGTTGTCAGTTAAAACTCCTAAGGGAAGTATCATTGCAACAAAGTTTTGTGAATCAGTCCCCATTAGAGCACATAAATGTTCTTTATCTGCTGATCTCATCGTCATACCTATGATTGAGTTTGATATAATCCTCGGTATGGACTGACTTTCGGACTATGATGCGAAGATTTATTGTAAGAATAAAGAGGTTACGATTCTTGATGATAATGATAAGGAACACCTTATCTTTAGAGCAGAATCGTCACCACCTAATTCTTATTTAGATCCACCCCCAGTAGCTCAACTAAATTCAATTATTGGGGAGGAAGAGAATGAAATAACTGTCGGTGAGGAAAGGAATGTTCAAATAGAGGATGTACCTTCTGTGAAAGAATTTGTAGATGTATTTCCGGAAGATTTACCTGGACATCCTCCAGAACGAGAAGTTGAGTTTTCCATTGATTTAATTCATGGATCAAGACCTATATCAAAGACCCCTTATAGAATGGCCACTGTAGAATTAGTTGAACTAAAGAAACAACTAGAGGAATTGAGTAATAAGGGGTTTATTTGCCCTAGTGTTTCTCCATGGGGAGCCCCTGTTCTTTTTGTTAAAAAGAAAGACGGATCTATGAGGTTATGTATCGACTACAGGGAGATCAATGCTATAACAATAAAGAACAAGTATCCTCTACCACGCATTGGTGCTTTATTTGACCAACTACATGGAGCTCAATACTTTTCAAAGATTGACCTTCGATCCGGATATCATCAGTTGTGTGTGAAGAAGGAAGACATTCTGAAGACAGCATTTCGAACCAGGTACGGGCATTATGAGTTTACTGTAATGCCTTTTGGATTGACTAATGCACCCTCTGTATTCATGGATCTGATGAATAGAGTTTTCTAGGAGTATCTCGATGAATTTGTGGTGGTATTTATTGATGATATCTTGGTATACTCCAAAAGCTATGAAGATCATGAAAATCACTTGCGCATTGTCCTGAAGACTCTGA
The DNA here is from genome assembly GCA_963277665.1 of Viscum album. Lineage (NCBI taxonomy): Eukaryota > Viridiplantae > Streptophyta > Magnoliopsida > Santalales > Viscaceae > Viscum > Viscum album. The sequence continues at coordinate 879,459,424 of OY728155.1, forward strand.
GAAGACATGAATTATATGGAAAGTTTAGCAAGTGTGAATTCTGGCTTCATGAGATTTCTTTTCTTGGCCATATTGTCTCTAAAGATGGAATCTCTGTTGATCCTTCTAAGACCAAGACGATCCATGAATGGCCAGCACCTACGAGTATAACTGAGGTACGTAGTTTTATTGGTTTGGCAGGTTATTATCGACGTTTTGTCCAGAATTTTGCCTGATTGACTAACTCATTAACGAAGCTCAGACGTAAAGGGGTTAAATTTGTTTGGACAAAAGAGTGTGAATAATGTTTCGAAGAACTGAAGAGAATATTAGTCAATGCTCCTATATTGACTCTACCATTGGGGAATGATGGGTTCGTTATTTATAGTGATGCATCGAAGAAAGGACTTGGTTGTGTCCTTATGCAGAATGATAGAGTTATTGCCTATACATCACGACAGTTGAAAATTCATGAACAAAACTATCTTACTCATGATCTCGAATTAGCAGCTGTGATCTTTGCTTTGAAGATATGGAGGCACTACCTCTATGGTGAAAAATGTGAGATTTATACTGATCACAAGAGTTTGAAGTATATTTTCTCACAAAAAGAACTCAACATGAGGCAAAGGAGATGGCTTGAATTACTCAAAGATTATGATTGCACGATACACTACCACCCGGGGAAGGAAAATATGGTAGCAGATGCTTTGAGCAGAAAAGACCATGGAGTTTTGAACAATATGAGAATTGAAAGGGATCCAATTTTCATGGATCTAGTGAAGATGGACATGGGAATAACCAGGGAATGCGAAACATCAATTCTTTTTCAAATGGTTGTCAAACCATCTTTACTAGAAAGGATTAAGAGTTCTCAGACCGATGCTGAAAAATTTAAAAAAAAAGATTAAAGCTGTGAATGATGGGAGATTGAGAGACTTTGTTTATGAAGATGGAATTTTGAAATTTGGGAAGAGACTTTGTGTTCCCGATATACCTGATCTAAAAAGGGAATTGCTGGATGATACTCATAGTTCCAATTTCTCTATACACCCTGGGAGCACCAAAATGTATAGAGATTTGAAGGATCATTTTTTGTGGGACAACATGAAGAGGGAGATTGCTGATTTTGTGTCAAGATGTATGGTTTGTCAACAAGTGAAAGCTGGAAGGCAACAGCCTGGAGGAGTCATGCAACCTCTTCCCATACCGGAGTGGAAATGAGACAATATTACGATGGACTTTGTCATGGGGCTACCAAAGACTCCTAGAAGGAACGATGCAATATGGGTTATTGTTGATCGTCTTACCAAGTCAGCACATTTTCTTGCTATAAGAGAAGATCTACCCCTGGAACGTCTAGGAAGACTATATATTAATGAAGTTGTGAGACTTCATGGAGTACCCCTATCGATTGTTTCTGATCGTGATCCTCATTTTACTTCAAGATTCTGGAAAAGTCTTCAGAAATACCTGGATACTGAACTTCATTTGAGCACAACTTACCACCCTCAGACAGACGGACAATCAGAACGGACTATTCAAACCTTAGAAGACATGTTGAGATCTTGCTCACTTGACTTTCAGGGTATGTGGGATCAATATTTACCTCTGGTAGAATTTTCCTATAACAATAGCTTCCATTCGAGTATTCAGATGGCATCATATGAAGCGTTATATGGAAAGAGATGTCGTACACCAACCTGTTGGGATGACGTTGGTGAAAGAAAACATGTAGGCCCAGAACTGGTGGAGGAAACGGTGGAAAAGGTGAAGGTAATCCAAAATCACATCAAAGCAGCTCAAAGTAGGCAGAAGAGCTATGCAGATAATCGAAGGAAGGATTTGGAATTTCAAGTCGGTGATCATGTTTTCCCGAAGGTATCTCCATGGAAGGGAGTCATACGTTTTGGTAAGAAAGGTAAATTGAGACCCAGGTACATCGGACCCTTCGAAATTCTAGAACAAATTGGGGCTGTGGCTTACCGATTGGCAATACCGCCAAGTCTCTCCAAAGTTCACGATGTGTTCCACGTATCTCTGTTGAGGAAATACATGCTTGACCCAACGCATGTACTCACCTATGAGGAATTAGAACTGGAACCCGATCTGTCCTATTGTGAAGAGCCCGTCAGGATTCTTGATACGAGAGAACAAGTACTAAGAAACCGGACGACGCGTCTGGTAAAAGTTTTGTGGAGAAACCATAAGATGGAAGAGGCAACGTGGGAACCCGAGGAACTTATGATGAAGAACCACCCGATTCTTTTCATGTGATAACTATTCTAGAAATTTCGAGGACGAAATTATTTGAAGGAAGGGAGAATGTAACACCCCAAGCTTCTACGGTATGCTTCTCTTTGAATAATGTGATAGCGTGTGTTGTACGCAACATTGAGTTCTAACACACCACAACCAATCAAACTAGCCGTTAAGAATAGTAATACCTACTTTTTGAAATTATATGGACTTCATTTTTGGATTAGGAATATCGAAATTATCCTAAGTTGAATTTTTGGTATTTTTCTGAGAACTTCCAATTTTTATGAATAGTGAAAAATACTTAAAAACAATTTTTTTAATCAAAATAATTTATAGTGATAAATTATATTATTGAGTGGTTTTAAAGTATAATTAGAATACATTTTTACCATTTTATTTAATGGTGTTCATTAGAATTAATTTTACTTTGAAATTAGACATAAACAATTATCAATCTTTTGATATATATTGTTTCTTAAAAACACGCTATTTGTTGTGACAGCGGGAATTAATTATAAAATTAATTAATTCAACTTATATGTTTGAAATTTTGTAAAATAGACATCATTTTTGAATTCAGAATATCAATTATAGCTTAGGGTGAAATTTTGGCATTGTTCTGAAAAACTTCAATTTTTGATGAATAGTGAAACTAGTAAGTGGTAGTTAAAAAAACTAAATTTTTCATAAAACTTAATTTTACCGCTTTTGTGAATGAAATTTCGAAAATCCAAAAGACACTGTTAATATCAAGAAGTAAAATGTGGTTCAATGAGATGAAAATAATTTGTGATGAATAGTAACTTTTTACTTTTATTTACCACAGTTAAAAGTAAAATAGGGTAATTAAGGGTAAAAATGATATTAATATTACCCTAACACATGTCCTAATTTTATTGGACAAGTGTATCTCGATCAAAAACAACCTTGGGAATAAAATATTATCATTTAGGTCCACTTGGATTAGATTATGACATTTATTATTATTTAATTCAAAGAAGAGTTAAAAGAGTTAAAATCAAAGTTTATTTACTAAAACATTTTAATATAGGGTTATACATAAGATAAATTCGATTGTAAATATTCATTAGAAAGCTAATAAGATTTACTACATAATGATATTTTATTTATAATTTTTAGACATTAAATAATTTAATTTATTTATGACACAATGATGATGCAGTAATTACCATAATAGTGAAAAATTAAAATAATTGATATTATAAATACCCAAATAAATATAATTTGAGACTTTTAATGAATTAAACTAATTTTCTAGGATAATATGACATATTAGGATTGATTTAATTAACATTGTTCGAAGTAATCATTTTGTTATAAGTTTCACAAAAATCAACTACTGAATAGTGTCAGAAATGACATAGAAGAGTTTTTAAAACAAATATTATATTATTAATTAATATTAAATTCCTAAAAATCTAAGGTTCGGCCAAGAGACTTATATCATGATATTTGTATCATTAATGGACCACTTGGGGGTCGCTTGGATGTATATGGTAAGTTTATTAACCATATAATATAAAAATACAAACAGACATTGTAAAAGTGAAACTAATTAACTTAGAGTTAATACTTAAAGATAAGGTTAATATAGTAACTCAAACCTGTTTAAATTCTATTGGTTGAATGGTTTTCGACTTATCTCCACCTTAACCTTTGAATAATCAACTTTGGAGACATTAGAAACCGAATATAAATTTATTATAAATTAATATTTCTAGATTTTCCAAAGGTGTCCCTCACCCCTCTTATAAAAGGGAACTCTTCCTCATTTCTTCACACCTTCAAAGCCTTTTGATTCGGCCAAACTCTGCCCAAATACTCTTCCAACTTCTCTCACTACAACCTAGAGGCCTTAGTTTGATCAGAAAGCCAACCTAAGAAGCCCTTTTGATCAAATCAAAAGGAAGAACCCGAAGAAGAGGTAATGATTTCACCACCCTTTTCCAAGTTCCTTTCTTCTTCCACTTCTTCTTCCTTTGTTGTTACCATTCTAAAATAATAACTCCAGTATCATATATATACTGTGATGTTATTATAAATATGTTACAATCATATTCAGTATTCTATCCACCATTTGAATAACATGTCACCATATGTGCGTACGTACGGCTTACCGTCTTCACGTCGTGGTGTAATTGTTATTCAATATTTTATTATTTGGATGGGTATAATAATGATGTGCAACTCTTGTAAATAATAAATATAACATGTTAATGATTCTGTATATATGATATACCATCCATTTATATATTATTTTAATATCAAAATAATGATAGTGTCGCTCGTGCGTACGTACGGACTACCGTCTCCACGAACGCGATGAGATTCATTCTCCATCGTATCCATTAAAGTATAATTATCATTTGATGATATAAAAATGATGTTTAAGGACTTAATATAATTCTGGATATGAATAAGATACAACCTATCCATAACAAACACGGCTTATGTAACAAAACATATAAAAGAAAACGAGTAAGTTAACACCCGAAACGACGATAATTCAAAGATATTATTAACAAATCAATGTCAAAAGATCATATATGATATCATATTAATATATATGATTCCTGTATAATTTAATAACAATTATTTCACCATTATATATGAGGTTAACCTACCACAACCAAGGAAAAGTACAAGGTAAGGGTTTATTTAACAATCTCTTCATTATCTGAGGTTGTTTATACGTAATAATCTACTGGGATCTCTTTATCATCCACATCCATGTTTCTTAAAAATGTATTTCAAAACATTTTTACTATTTACAAGAATATGGGTTAAAGCCATTTATACCCTTTTTTGACTTTTTATAAGTGGTTTATAAAGGAATCTTTCCGTCATTTTTCAAACAAGGTGCTTTTTAACCTTTACGACAGAATTAAGGTAAGAACGTTTTTTTTAACTTATACGGCGGGTGCGGTTATTTTCCGCCGTTATAAAATCGTCGAAGTTTCCCTTATAAGCTTATAAGAATATTTTCAAAGAAAATGTTTTATTTTATAAATATATTACTCTTAAATGATTTCAAAATAGAAAGAGATATTTCTCTAAAAAGAGTTTTGATTTCATCTATGTCAACATCCTTTGCTGGATTTTACGCTTATTTGAAGTTGATTTATTATGATACAAAACTTCTATATTGTATTGAAGGTTTTGTGATATGTTTGACTGTAGATGTGCTATTTTTATACCATTCATAGTTTATGGTGAAAGTATTGACATTTCGTATGCTAGTTTTAATACGAATGTTTATGTTATGTTTAAACCTTTTCATATGGAAATGCATTGGACTTAATATGTGACGGGTGGAGTCAGCTATAGCTCCTCGATGCATCGGTAGGTCTCATGAGACAAACTAGTGTCTTGGCACAAGGACTTGACAAAATCTTATTTGTAGTCCTGGCACGAGGCTTTGACTATGTGGTTATGATAGTCTGGCATTATGCATTCCATCATTATGAAAGTGGTTATTGATATTGCATGTGATTATTCGATTAGTAGAATATCCATGTGAATAAGTAAATGACATTATTTCATTTTTCTTTTGTCATACTATGTTGAAGTTCAAGTTTAAAAGGCTTTTGTTTCAGTTATACATTGCCTTAAATGTTTATGCTTATTTTTGAAAGTTTCCGCTATATTGTTATCCTTACTGGGCATTTGAGCTCACCCATTTTCTATGTTTTATTTTTCCCAGGATGTGAAAAAATAAGTTATGAATGACCTGCAGGGATAATGTATGGGGATATTAGTGTGGAATATGAAGACTATGTTGTTGTAATAGTTTTTCACTTTGTGATGTAATGTAAAACTTTATGAATATATCTAGCGTTTCCAAGGCTACTAAACCAATCGGTCTTTCGAGATTTGATCTTTCTTGTGATCATACCAATGTAATGTAATAATGCACCGACTCTGGGTAACTATGGTCGGGGCGTTACAGAAATTGTATCACAAAAGGGAAACCAATCAATTCCTCAAATAAATTGAACAAAAATTTTACACTTGATGAAATTTTTTTGCATTCCAAGAGAAGTAAATCGGGATTAAATCTATTTTATTTATAACCCCTCATATCCTGATTACCTAAAATGAAAAAATTCCATTAACAATGTATTTGTTATAGAAAATTCCAATCAGAAGAATTATCCAAAAGAAAATATTCATACACTTTAATGGAAATCATGTGAATAATAATTATAAATTTTCGACGATTCTACATCATCAAATCCTTGAAAAAAATTCTATAGGAAAAAAATAAAATATTAGATTAATAGATTACAAATGAGTCCATAGTACATAGTATTCAAATATTCCATAATCCAAAATGTATTTATGTTACTGTTTTATATAGAATTTTATGTATATTTCATTCTAAGATTGTAGATATTTTGTAAAATAAATTATAGTTTCAATGTATGATTAGATTTTTGCAAAGTACTTTTAAATTGTATATTATATGGAGATGTAGTTCAAGATATTTACTGTATATATAGAATGTGACACTGTATATATTTGAAAATTCATGTATACAAAGTAAATGAATGTGTATACACATTGAATATAAAATGAAATTCCAGTATATGAAGGTGCATACAAGAAGTAAATTGTGTTAAAAAAAATTCATGAAAAAACATGTATATGTAGAAAATTAGATTGCATGAATAAATATTGCTAAATTACATATATATTAACATAATGAATGTCCGAACAAATATTATAGTACATGTATGTAAAATGCGGAGTTAAATTCATGAATATAGAAAACATTATTGTCTATGCATTTGTATAACATATATTAATAGATTTTGCTAATTTTATAATACTTGTATATGATATAAATATATAAATTATATTATATAGATTACATTTCAGTGTATGCATTACAATATATTCATTTTTACAGTGAATATCCCATGTGGTACATATGGATGTAGAGTATATAGATGTATTTATGTATATTCTACAAGTAAAGAAGCAAAGAATATATATGTTATGACAGAATTGTTATGTATATATATATATATATTGTGGAACACATGAATGTAGAGTATATATGTATCTATATATATTCTATAATTATAGATGTAGAGAATATATATGTTCTGAAAGAATTGTTATGTGTGTTTCTACATATACATATTTTGTGAATATATGTGTGAGGACACAAAACATATATATTGTAATGAAGTAGTTCATATTGGGTAAAAAATTAAAAAAGGAATAAATGAATCTAAAGTAAGCATACAATGGATTATAATATAGAGAGAATATGAGAAAAGATTAAAACAAATAATGTTTTTCTAAAATATTATGTAAATGTTTTTTAATAAATTGTCATTAAACTGATACCCAGCCTCCTTTTTGGTCATAGAGCTAGAATATAAATATGAAATTGAGAAATAAATAACATAAAAAATGAATAAAAATATTAGATGACAAGAAAAAATAAAATTACACAAAAAAAATGAATAAAAAATTATTAATAGGTATGATCTCAGATAATATTAATGGAATGAAATGGATTTAATGTTTATAATAGAAAAAGTGAAAGTTATAAAAGAAATTTAACAAGGGAAGCTAGTTATTCATACATGAAACAAACTAGAAGAAGATTTAGTTCTTGAAATTACATGAGCAAAAAAAGGTTTTCCCTTGTGAACTGTCTGGAAGTGAAATATGAAACCGATAATTGAAAAGAATTTAGGGTATATGTGTTCATCTAATGTGGAAGGGATAATGGTAAACTAACAATGATGAATTTGAAATCTTTAACAATTCAAACATAAAAAGAATAATTTTAAAAAATCAAGTTTATAAAATCATATTATGGGGATATATGTGTGTGTGCATGCAAAACATAAATATCATAATGAAGCAATTCATGTTTGGTAACTAAATTATAAAAGGAATAAATTATTCAAAAGTGAAAAAAGGTAATCAAACAATAAATCATAATATTGATAGAATATGAAAAAAGATTAAAACCAACAATGAAAATTACAAAAAAAAATATGAAGTTAATTTTTTTAAAAAAATTGTAATTCAAATGATAAATGACCACCATTTTTTCATTAATCACTGACATAGTAATATGAAATTGAGGAACCTATGATCTAAAAAATGAATAAAAATAATAAATGCTAAAAACAAATAAAGTTAGACAAAAAAATTATTATGGCCGAGGATCTCAGAGAATATCAATGAAATAAAATGGATTTAAAATTCCTAATATAAATAATGAAAATTAGAAAAAACATTATTTAGCGATGCTGGTTTTTCAAACTAGAAATGAAATAGAATTAGATTAAATTCTTAAGATTACATGAAAAAAAAAATGATCTCCCTTGTGAACTTTCTATAAGTGATGTAAGAAATAGATAATTACAAATAATTTGGTGTAATAAATATGTGTCCCTTTACCATGGAACAGATAAAGGGAAACTGACAATGATGAAATTAAAATCATTGTCCATTGAAACATAAAAAGAAGAATTTTAAAAAATCAGGGTTACAAAATTATTTTGTTGTCCTGTGATGTGTAAGGGAGGAGTGGCACAATACATACAGATTACGTCACTAGTCATGAATGGGTTGTTGAGAAAATGAATGAAGAAAGTGATATAGTCGGTCAATAGGGTAGCGTTGAGTGAAGTACATGAGAAATTATGAAATTGGTAGTGGTTCGATAGGGTTGGAGGAGATATTGTAGGCTAGGAATCTATTATTTAGGTTTTTCAATAGGAAATCACCCTAAAATGGTAGTAGAAAATGGATTAGGGGCTACGAATGATGTGGAAACGGGGATGAAAGAATATTGAGGAGTTGGGAGGATGGGATTTGTTTAAGGTATATTTGGGAAGGAGGGAGTTTCTGGAGGGTGAAAGAATAAATTTGGAAGATGGGGAGGGTAAAATTATTGAGAGAAAATGTTGATGAAGAAGCTACAATATGTATGAAGATAAAGCCATGTTTAGTATATATAGTAGATTTTAGTAAAATGTTTTGATGTACTAAGCATTGTGATCATCAAATAGAGAAAAATTGTTGAGCCTTTCAAAACATGATTAGTGTGTTTTGATAATTACAACACATGTTTTTATGTATCTAACATATTTTATATACGCGCAGTAAAATTGACATAACAATCATATAACAAGCACATGTTAATCATGTACGACCCAAGACTAGTACATGAAGACCCCGCTTCAACAAAGAAGTTACATCAATGTTTTTCCACACCTTGATTAATGTGACAAGTCATTCTACTCCAGGACTTTTCATAACTGCTTTTGAAGTTAGATAATCCTTTTAATAAGAAATATAATTCAACGTATCAATGTCAATACCAATAGACTTGTAATGTGTTTTTTTCATGATTTAAAGACACTAAAATTGAAACATAACCCTAAAATCATTTTAGGATCATGGAATATGGACCTAAGTCCCCATCTCTCCCCCTCTCCTTTGTGTTCTCATGATGTAAAACCAGAAACTCCAATCAGAAAGCAGTTGCTTAGCCGACTGAACATCTACAAGACAATCACGTGAATGCAAAGAGCTTCAAAAGGGAAGTGGATCAATATGTGAAGGAATTTAATTAAATATAACAAGAAACCAATATTTAACCATAGTAATAAAAATAACAAAGAAACAAATTTTTAAGAACAACAATTCAAAAAAATCTTCATAGAGATCAACAAAAAATGTGTTGTGAATGCCACCCTAAAAAACCACACAACTACAAAAAAATGAAAATAATATAATAATGTCACCAACTATGATCACAGAGTTTTCTTCTACTTCCTCTCCATAAATTATTATGCCCACTTGTGATATATAATCTGTAATCAAGGGGAAGAATCCCAAAGGAAAATATAAAAACAATTCATTGAATAATAAGAAACAATCCTCTTCTGAGATGGGCTTATATTTCCCTTAGATTTGTATGACATTCTTCAAATGGGCCATATGCATTCCACAAACCATGCAAGGAAATAAAAGACAACCATTTCTTTCTGTGGAAGAAAAAATTTAACATAAAAAACGTCAAACATATCAATTCTTGGAGTTCTTTGAAAAACAAGTTTATTATCTTTGTGGTTGAGTCTACTTATCTTATCAAGGTTCAGTTCTGTTTATATTGAATTTGACATGTTATTTTTATGGTGAAAAATATAAGGAAAAGAAATTTATTTAATTTAATTTTTTCACAAATGACATTATTGAAGAATACGATGTATGAATGTTGAATTAACTGATATTTTAGAAAAACTAAAATAAAAACACATGGTAAGGAGGACCAATAATTGACAATGAAAGTGATTTAAAAAACATGACAAGACGGATTTTCTCTTATTCTATTTAAGAAATGGTACGTATGGCCATCAATGATGTTGGGAGCAGCCTAAGGATGTCCATCGCCTTGTAAGGAAACCCTATGAAAATTTATTTAAAAATTGTATTGAACACCCATCAGATTGAAAATACTTTAATTCACCTATTTTGGAAGCATTTCTCACTCCCATTTGAGTCTTCAATCACCAATATTTACATATTATTTATCTTGTCTATTTTGGTCAAGATGAGACAAAATTGAAGCTTAGACCTGAACTCCTCATTTAAATTTTTGTGTCTATCTTGCAATTTATTTTCATCATTGAATGTTTTTCTGTAATTAATTTGTATACATCTTTAGTTTCTTATGATTTTCATTTTTATTATCTATATAAAAATATTTTTCAATATAAATTTTTTCAAGGTTGATAGTGTTTAGAATTATTAAAATATTTTTAATAATAATATAATAGTTTTGAGATTTTATTTTCATTATGAATCTATGTTTGATAAATTTCACAAAAAAATGTTTGGTTTTACTTATAATTATTTTCATACTATTTACCTGGATTAGGTTGTTTTTAAAGAGAGTTTTAATTGCTTATGTTTTTTTAAATTATCTGGTTAAACCCTTTTCACCCACATACTAAGCTTTCATAAGAGTCGTTTTATATTACTTATTTTTCAAGTATATACAATATCTATGGATATAAAGAATCATTCTTTGTGTCAAATCCCCCACTCCAAAAAAATATTTTTTTATGATTTGTGAATACAATGTTGAGTATGATAAGAAGAAATATCTATAATCACATCTATTATTGTAAAAACTATCATGATATACAAACAATGCTCAAGGTCACCTAGTAAGGCACCAAAAAATTATAAAAGTGTTTCATACTTAAATAAAAATACTAATATTTTGAGATTATATATTACAAAACTATTTCCCAAATACACCAACACTTCACAAACATTGTAAATGATTAAAAGGTCTTATGAGAATAATTTTAGGATAATACTTTTGTGAAGAAGACAATTTTGTCCCCTTAGTGTCATGTGTAAAAGATCACAAATTTATTAGGTTCAACACTTTTATTTTAAATCATATATCTTATGTTCTGGTTCTACACTTTCATTTTATTAGGTTTCATGTTACACTTTATGGGTGCTTGTATAGGAATTAGAATCAAGTCATCCATCCTATCGCGTAACAATATGGGACAAGTAATAATAATTGAAAAACTACAATCAACAAGTTAGTTTAATTTAATAAATGTATCCAAAGAAATGTCGATTGGTCCCTAAATGATGAAGAATAAGGATGAAGCTTCATTGAGGCATTGAAAATGAATGGAATACTGAATAAGAATCAATCTATGAACAAGTTGAGATCAGGGCATACGAGTAAGTAGAATTGTAAAAACTATAAGAGAAGTTGGCATCAAAATCATTGTCATCCGTTTTAAATATGTTTAATCCAATTATCCAAGGTGATTTACGAGTTAAAGGGGGGATCTCCACTATGTGAAATGATGTTTGGAAGAAGTCATTCTTTTATAATGTATATTATATTTACTTAACCAAAATAAAGTTCTATAAACGATTATAATCTTTCGATGTTCCCTTTCCACGTACGTTTTGTTTTTAAAAATCGAAAGTATGATATGGTATATAAAGTTGAAATTGAGAGATATGAACTTAAGAGTGAAACTATTTTACTCTAGTTCTAAATAAAAAATCAAAACCCCTTCACTTTGATAAAGTCTAAACCATGTTTTTTCTCTACCTTGATAAACTGAAAGATGAATTTATTTAGTAATTTTAGTAAAAAAATTGATATACTGTGTGTTGTGATCAACAAATAGAGAAAATTTGTTGAGTCTTTTAGAACATGACTAGTGTGTTTTGATAATTACAACAATATTTTTTTATTTATATAACATATTTTATGTAAGTACACTAACATTTACATATGTTTAGAATAATAATAATATGTTAACCTCATACAAACCAAAACCAATACATGTAGACACCGCTTCAACATAAAAGTTTCATCAACATATTTCAACACCTTTATTAAAGGTTCAAGACATTCTCTGTTAAGACTTTTGATCTCTGCTATTGAAGTGAGACAGTCCTTTAAACAGGAAATATATGTCAACTTATCAATGTTAATATCACTACACTTGCAGTGTGTTGTTCACAAGGATTACTATCACTGCTAGCAAAACAAAACCCCAAGGAAGCTTATCTCCCCCTATCTTTGGTTGCACATAACGTACAAATAGAAACTCAAAATAGCAAGCAATAGATCAGCCAACTGATCATCTGCAAGGAAATCACATAAAAGCAGAGAACATCAATGTCCAATTCTGTTTATAATTGAAAATGAATGTTATATGAATTTTGAATTAATGTATATTCTAGAACAGCTGAAATAGGCACACATAGTATGGAGGACCAATAAGTGACAATGAAAGGGGTTAGAGTTATAGTCTGTTATTTTTATGGTTTACTCTCACTATAATAAAAACATAACCCTGACATCATTTGAAGACCATTGCATATGGGCCAAAGGACTCATCTCTCCCCCTCACCTTGGTGTGGTCATGACATACAACCAGAAACTAAAATCATCAATCAATGGCTCAACCGGCTAAATATATGTAGGGAAATCATATAAAAATAGAGAGCTTCAATGGCCCCCTATTCATTCCATAAACCATGTAAGGAAATAAAATCCACCCAATTCCTGGAGTGCTTTGAAAAACTAATAAAAGATCCCATGGGATGGGAAGACTAGGCTTGTCAATGTTTGGTTGTGTTTATAATGAAAAAGTCATGGTATATGAATGTTGAAATAGTAACACATTATAAGGAGGACCGATTGGTGACAATGAACGGGAGTACACTTTCAGTGTTCTGTTTTTAAGGTTTATGGACACTATAATAAAAACATAACCCTGACATAATTTTAAGACCATGAAATATGGACATAAGGGCTCATCTCTCCCCCTAACTGGGGTGTGCTCATAAAGTATAACCAGAAACTCAATTAAGAAAGAAGTAGATCAGCTGACTGAACGTACATAGGGAAATAACATAAAAGCAGATAGATTTATCATGGAATGAATGCAAGCAACAAATCTTTAACCACAACAATAAAAATAACAAATAAACAAAGCATTAACAACAACAACACCACAAAATCTGCAAATAGATCAGCAAAAAATGTATTAATGCATCCCTAAAATACAACATAACCACAAACAAAATAAAACAACATATAATAAGATCCCCAACTATGATCACAAAGTGTTCTTCTACTTCCTCACCATAAAGTTTTATTCCCAGTTGTCATATATAATCTGAAATAAAGGAGAATAAACCCTAAGGGAAATTTGATAATAATTCATTGAATAACAAGCAGCAAGCCTCTTTTGAGATAGGGTTACATTTCCCCTAATTTTTCAGTCATTCTTCTAATGGGCCCTTTGCCTTCCATAAACAATGCAAGGAAATAAAAATCACCCATTCCAAATCGTGGAAGCAACACTTTATCATTCAAAATATAAACAAGTATAAGGTCCTGGGGGATGGGCGGGATTAGCTTGTCAATGTCTTGTTTACTTTATAATGGAAAAGGTATGAGATGTGAATGTTAAATTGATGAATATTTTAAAATGGCTTAAATAGGCAGATGTGGTAATGACCAATAAGTGATAACAATGAAAGGGAGTTAAAGATACCTGAAAAGCCATTTTTTCCCATCTTCTATGTGAGGACTAGAACGTCTAGCTGTCGACAGATGGGGGGTGATTAGCATCGATGAGCGGTGAGGATACGACAATAGCATGCAGCGAGGAGTTAGTATGTGGTGCGACAGGCACTTCCTCGAGCTTGGTGGCCGCAAGATATGGGATGCGGTGGAGGCAGGTGTGTGGCATCGGTGGCTGGAAAGGTCAATGACTGGAGGATTGGTCTTGGCAGCAGCTTGCTATCTTGGATGATGTCGATGGATGACGGTGGTGAGGGGGCCGATCGAAATCGATGAGCAGTGAGGAATCAGCATCTGTAGGCGGTGAGGAGTCGGCTGGTGGTACGTTGGGTGCATCGTCGGGCTTGGCAGCCACAAATGTTGGGATGCGGTAGTGGAGAGTGAACAGAGAATGAAGGCAACAATATCCCATCACTAATGTATTTTGATGTCTACATGAAGATATAATAAAGATTGAAAAACTGGTTGGCATAAATTGTTTGACAATATTATTACCAATAATTTTCTTCAGCTGTAATTTTTAAATTGTTTTATATAATAATTTACTTCAAAATTACTTACAACTATTTTTTAATTTAATGTTATGATATTTCATTATACTATATGTGGGATCTCGTGTGGGTTTGTTGGGGAGGAATAATAGTTCACTTGAAAATACTAGGAAATTTTATTAAATTTATCCTCTAAGCTGGTGATTAAAAAAACATAAATGAATTCATACAATTGCAAACATTCTTGGAGGGGGACTACAATGCTACAAATAAATAGGAAAACACAAACATACAATAAGTTTGGGAGACATGAACCCGAGAGCTCCCCAACACCCCACAATTCCATTTTCCACAAGGCTAGGCCATGGGGGCATAAAATAATTTATATATTTAACTCTATCAATTAAATTTATTTAATTTATACATAAATTCACTATATTGATGATTAAATTAGAAATGCGTTGGATTAAACTAATTTTAATTTACTTCCCCAAAAAAATCAAAATTTTGATATCATTAATTGTTAAAAGTGTTAATGTGTAGTGATATCGTGAAAATAAACATATGCATAGTGGTTTGAATGTGTGGATTGTATTTTTTCATTAGTGATTACTGTTAATTTTAATTTTAAGAGAAAATATAAATTTTCATGGAAGAATGTGATAATTTAATCTAAATAGGAATTTTACAAGCAATCATATAACATATATTGGGATGAAAACCAACAGGTGGGGTACACATGAAATTTGGAGCCCCTAAATCCTAATCAATTTAATTTTTCAAAACTTGAACCTATTTTTTTTTTAAATGCATTACCCTACCCCTAACTTATTTCATTTTGAAACACCAATTTAACTTTCATAACTCATTTAAATATCTGTTTGTAATTTTAAAATTTTAAAAATCATTTAGAAAATTAAAATAAATGGATTTCATGTTAAATAAATATGTTTTATAATTTTATAATACTTTATATATATATATATATATAATGAATTCATTTTGATTAATTTAATCATATTTTGAGATCACTACTCTATCCCTATAAAAACCCCAATTAATCACTACAGTAATCACATTTAACCAGATCTGGTAGTGTCAAATATTCATTGTTATACCTCAATATATCTTGCAATATATATAAAAACATATAATACAATGTTTTATTTGTCATATTATCTTACCATCCATGTAAAAACTAATAATATATTTTATTGAATTATTATAAAAGTGATAACAGTAAAGCGTTTTTAAAAAGGAATTTCTAGAAAATATATTTAAATGGATAAATGCTATAAATAGTTATACAGATAGAGAGTGGGAGAGGGTAAATTTTTAGGCAATATTTTTTTAATTATACCTGATATTACATTTCATTAAATCGATTCAAAAATGTTATTTAAAATCTCATTTAAACCCTCATTTTATAAAGGAGTGACCCTTGAAATCCTTTAAAAAAAATTGATGTGGGATTCATGTTCTTTTTTTTAGCATTGGAATGATTATATGGGAATAATAATTCATTCTTAAAAATAATATTTTGATAATAACATAATTAATAATAATAAATAATGATGATGTAATTAATAATAACCAATAATTTAAAGAATAAATCGATTGACATAATATTATTAATAATTAAAAATAACTAATAATTAATAAGGTTGTATCTTATAATGCATTTAAAAATAATTTAGTAAGGAAATTAACAAAAAACAATAATTAAAAATATATTATGCATTAGTGTAACTAACAATAATTATTTGCGCAATTAATAAAAATCAATGTTGTAATTAATAATAAAAATAATAAAAATGTTATCATTATTAATTACTCTAGTGTCAAGAACCAATAATAATCACATAATAAATATTCTTTATTTGTAATATTTATATTATTAATTTTCAATAATTTTAATGTAAATAATAATAATAATTAAATTATTGTTATTAATTATCAATTATTATTTATTAAATTTCCTATTAATTAATAGTCACTGCATTAATTACTAATTAAAAATTAATTAATAATCAAATTATCAAATAATAATAATCAGAATAGGGATCAACTTCAAGTAGGGATGAGTTTATGTGGTAGGGTAGTAGTATTACATCACCGCAACAGTGAAAGTATTGTTGTAGGTACTATAATGTCCCACTTATTCTCATTGGACTGAGAACACAATGAATCATTGATAGGCCTTAAGCGACATCCCCAAGATGCCAAAGGCTGATAATAAATGCTAATGGGTTTCAAATTCAAGTGGGGGATGATTTAACCTTTAAGAAATAAACCACTAACCAAACAACCATAACCAAACAACCACTATATGATGCATTTTAAAAACAAGACAACTCAACAATCATCTTTTTAAGAAAACCACACCAATGTATGCTACAATAGAAGCCAAACCAAAAAACAAGGTAAATAGTGGAAGAGCAACTAAAGACTCCAAGATGAACACAAGACTCCATTCTCCACAACTCCATGCTCCAACATGACCAAACAACCCAAGTATCATGAGGTGGTTCTAAATACAAGTCATACTTTAAATTTTCCTATTTCATGGAAGATAACATTTGAAAAAGTAACAAAGACCCAAATCAGGGGTGACTATAAAACTCATTAGGTTTTGCCCAATGACTTACCCACTCACGCCACTAGGATTGAAAGGATAGAAAAATTTATTTAAAATATTTTATATAAAATAATTTCCCAAAATGGTTCATAACTATATATAAACAAGTTCCAAAACCATTGGTAACCAAGAGCAAACTAGTTCCTTTTTAACCAATTTTCTAGAAATTAAAACTTCTAGAAAAGTAACAAAATAAGTCTTTAAAACACATTTATTAATATCAGTTTGGCATACCCATTCCATGGTTCCCAACACACACACCCATGCATAGTTTGTTTTACAGTTTTATACTAATGAGTGGTCTCTTTCCCAATAACCTTGTGTCCCAATGACACACACCCCTAATCCAGGGTCACATAACGTTTTCCCCAATGGTATATGTACCTTATTCAGGGGAATTCCAAACATGACCTAACACAACCAACATATGCCAAAACCATTCAGATAACTCAATATAATCCATTTCAATAAAACTGTTCTTTTATTGAAATCCATTAAACATACCAATTCCAATCAACCATTTTATTTTAATAAAACCATTATTTTCATTGAAACTAATTAATCAAAACCAATTACAATAATTCTATTAAAATACCCTTTTCAAATCTTCATTTTAAAATCAATAACCCCTGCACTTAATTCAATGACACCAATTATCCAAATTTTCACAATTTACCAAACCGTCACTAATGTGAGTTTCCAACAATTTCTAAACATCCAATTAAAAATAATTTAAACTCAACATATTCAAATTGAAATAATTCTAATCATTTATACTAAGGGGATTCAAGAGTGAAGCCACCTACATAAACTGTTTTGACGAAAACAAAAAAAGGATGAAGAACGCTCAAGAAACCAAGTCGATTCTCCATGAAACCACCTTAGATCCATTATAATAACAACAAAAATAACAAATATCAACATATATGGAATCCAATATCTTATATCAACTCATAAGGGGAATATATCGGAGAATCTGAGAAGACAAGTGAAGTATATCTATGTTGTTATACGGAAACGTGACAAGAATGGCAATGAATGATGACATACCTCAAGAATCTTACATTGAATCGACAAGGGAAACCTTTAGATTTACTCTAAATAGATGGGAGAACATTATTTTTCCTTAGGAGAAGATAAATACTAAGTTAGAGCTAATTTGGTCGGAAATAAGTTGACTAAAGGAAATGTCGACCTAGATCCACTTTTCAAGGAGGTGGTTTTTAACCTTTGCACGGTTTAGTCCTAGGGTTAGAAAAACTATGAACTAACCGTGTGTTAGCTATTGACTCAAGGATAGCCTCACATGAGCTCCTCACATGGTATCTCTATCATACACCAACCATTCTGAAGCTACTTCCTCAAAACTGCTATTGTGCATGGTTTCTCCTATGATTTCTGCAAATTTTAGACAAACCGTCCACATCCAGCATGTCATCCCTTTATCCCCAAATAATCTCTTAAAGATCCCCAACACTTCCAACCATTATCCATATACATTATGTACAAGAAAATAATAAATAGATGGTTACATGGAATAAACCATGGGTATTAATGGTACAGAAGTGAAGTACTATAAAAATGATAATATTCATAAAAATGAGCTTTTAAGACTTTGTAATTGGATATTTGGGGCATTGGGCCTCTGGACCATCACACTCTAAAATAAACTAGTAGAAAAATATCCTTTATTATAGTTTTTGACCTTCACCAAAAAATTTCTATCCGAAATAAATTTATCTAACATTTTAAGTGCTATTATTAACATTTTTTTTATAAATCAACATTAAAACCATTATTTTTTTAGGATTTGAACATCAGTTATTCTGATAATCAACGTCAAAAGTGAAACATTCAGAATTTTGACATCAGTTTTTTTATACCAAATTTGGAAAGTATATGATATTTTTATATGTAGCTACATATTACTCACTTGGAAGAAAACATGATACATATGAACTAAAAATTGTAGAAATAAAATGATAATTATAAAAATAAACTTCAACATTTGTCTTAATATCATTTCGTATGATAGTTTACTTCTAATCAATATGTTGTTTGATGATATTCCACTTTTTTTAAGGAATGAAATCATGTGGAATCCAAAAAAGTGGCTAGTAATACTTTTTATACTTTGGCTGGTATATCTCAAGTAGGAAATTTTTCTTCCTCACATGATCAGAAGAAGTCTTCTTCACCAATAAAAACCCATTAACAATTTTTTCTACTAGTGGAAAACACCATTAACATTGGTTTGTTTCCTTTCAATTTCTATTATAAAGTGATGTTAATAGATGTGGCATATAATGTGGGACATTCAACATTGGTTTATAAAAATCAATGTGGAAAACCCTTATAAAATATGAAATATAATAGGCATTCAATGCTGTTTTTTTGTAAAACTGATGTTGAAATCCCTTCTAATGGATGATATATAGAGGGATTTCCATATTGTTTTTAAGTAAATATTATATTATTATCTTTTTTTTAATTGAAAAATACATAAATTGATACATGTGAACATAAACCGTTGAACCATGTAGCAGAAAATGAAGCACAAATAGAACAAGGGGAAACAAAACTCATTAAAAACATTCACAATTTTTTTTACAAATATATAACTAAATAATACTGAATCATAAAATTAGGAAAATGTAGACAAATTTATACAATAAAGTTTGATGTTGTTTCAATTTGTTTGAAGTATATAGTGAAACATCATAAAAAACCTATAGTATCGACTGTTAGGAATTAAAAAATATAACATATTTGTTTATATAATAAATCTTATAATGAAACTATCCTTTTCAGAATATGTTGTTGTTCTAGTCGTTATTATCTTATAAATGTATCATAAAACACAATAATCACATTCAACACTCCATCATTGATGATGACACTACATTTTTTAAACAATATATTAAAAATAAAAACACTAGATTTGTTAGAAAAAATAACTATTCAATGATATAATCATTATCTACTTGAACATTCACATATTCAATTTTTTCTCAATCCACTATTAAATAGTGATCCCTATTGAACTCAATCCATGACATGTTGTAATTTCTAATATTAATTATCAAAACTCATATAAAAAGAAAATATTTGGATTAAAAACTAAAATAATATAATAAGGCTTTTTTCTTTAATAACTTTTTGAATATTCTTCTAACACCTCCCAATAAAAGAATAACCAATATTTTTTAAATTATTCTTATAAAAAATGAATATCAATCAATGTCTACTAAAATATAAAATATAATATATTAATAATGTTAGATTTGGTGCCCTAATGCCAATTTTTTTACTTTGATTACATGTATATTCGATATATTTAATATCAATAAAACTTCTTATTAAATATTCTTCATTGTTATGAACAACTAAAATGTGATAATGTCCTGGATTATATGTTTAATAGATAAGGTCATAGAATTTCCCCACTAGGATGACAACCTTGAAGTGTTTTGATGACATTCATAAATATATTTTTTTCATTTGGATAGCATGCTATGATGGGACACAGTGTACATATATTTTTAGGTGCGAGTACTCATAAGTGGATGAGGATTCTTCTCATGAAGTCTTCACTTGGTAAATTCAATGATTGAAGATTATGAGAATAGTCCCGCCAGTAGGAATTATGAATGTTTTGGGGTCATTGTATATTTCTATCTGTGAGTGTGTGTAATGGTATTTAGAATTTAAAATTATCATTGATGCTTGTTATGACTCACACACTTATATTTACCAATCAAAATCATCACACAGTATGTTGGTAAAAAGTAGGGTACGCAGGGTGCATCATGATTAACTAGTCTTTAATGTATACGTCAAGGAAATATTTTCCCCTTCTATCTTTATGAAGGCTGATGTCACGAGGCTTAGATCAGAATAGAACCATTTCCCTAAATTCCATGTCCATGGTGTAATGACATGTTTATTTCAGTTAGTCAAAGAATGACGTATCAATCATATATGTCGGTGACATGATTGTGAAACCTTCTTGATGAGATATTTAGAAAACAGGGTTATATTATACATTGAGCATTCATAGGTGGTTATCATCACTGTGATATTAAGTTCATTCTCTTGGGTTCGTTGACCCATTTCTAGACAGTAATCGTGGAATTTAGGAAATCCCACCTAATTCCATTGAGAATGAATCCTAGAGGTTATGACATTAAATGTTTCCAATGATCTAGATCAAATTCTAATTGATTTTAATTAATAGAATGAATATTATTCTCAAGACCAAAGAATAATTTTATTCAAGTTTTATTGATCACTATTATTCACAAGGTAATATATAATTATTTATTGATTAGTAAATAATTTATTTGATTATGTGAATATGTATAAAATATTTATTCACGTGATTTTGAATAAAATATTTATTTTATTCGTTGAATTTTTGTAAAAATATTTATTTACTTGATTGGGAATAAAATATTTATTTATGAATAAAATATTTATTCTCCCATTCAATAAATGTTATAGGAGTTTGAATAGACCAAGACTGAGTTCGATGATGATTATTAATTAACAAGATGTTGAAAAAATATGGTGAATTTTTTTTGTTGTGCAAGTAGGTGCACAATATTAATAATTGTATTATTATTATTATTATTATTATTATTATTATATAGAATGGTGATTATTAAAGGTTTTAATGTTATTTAATGGCTAACATGAAATTAAATAATATTTTAACATAAAAACAATCTCCCTAAATTGATGTTTAGGTCTACTATATATTACATAAAATATAGAGAACAGAGAATTATTGCATACAACGAATTCTCTCTCGACTCCTCATTTCTCTATTCCCCTCAAGATAGAGATACATAAGATATATCCCTTCAATATCGAAGGATGAGTGATAAATACAAGTAATGTAGGACAATTGACTCCCCATGCTAGCACTTGGGCATTGATTGGTGATTTTTAGAGATCAAAGGAGCACATGTGGATCACCTCTAGATGGATTCTATTTTTGGATCCGGAAAACATAATGAAATAAATACAAAAGGGTCTTTTTTAGATTATTAAAATCATCAATGAAGAATTGTTTTTAAGAAAATATAATCATTTATTCTGATATTAAATAAATTAATTATAAATTTTATATACAAGATCCCTGCTCTTGGTTTCTATCATTCAAATATTAAAAGAAATTTTAATATATCACCCACCATTGCACACTTCTGTAGCACTCGGAACCAAAACATGGTATTAGAGTAGTCATGTCTTAATTTATAATTATTTATTTGATTGTTGATCCATACACAATCTTTGTTGAGATTTTTGTTTTAAATATTAATCTTTATTTAAATTCGATTTACATTAACATTTCATTGACATATTAATCTTGTTCGTTCAGTGATTCATTTTCCTAATGGTTCAAGAATAGATGAAGAATGACCAGAGATTCCACTGAGAAGTGCCAAATGTTTTGTCCATAAAACTGGGTTACATAGTCTGTGTCCAGAGTACATATTGTGTATCGATGCAAATTTTACCTGGAATCCCCAACCATTTAATTACATGTGGTGAATTTATTGCATACTATTTTTTGATAGGGATAACCTAGAACACAAAAAAGTGAATACACAGCATGTAGCTGGCATGTACACACCGTGTAGTCCAGCTGAGTTAACACACTGAAGCCTCAGGCATGTAACTCGAATACCTGGGAACTGAGGTGTGAAACATGTAGATGAATTGTACACTTTGTTTAGTCTCCCAATTAACAGTATAACTAAATTGCATTAAATTTAAAATAACGGCATTAAAACTTTAATTTATTGATTGGAACCTATTGTGTTTGACAATTTAATAATAGTTCTAAATAATAGTAAATACTCGATTTATTTATAATAATAAATATATGACTATTATTTTTACCATTTTTTATCATTAATGTTATTATGGATTGGTATCTCTAAAAATAAATTTTTTTGTCAATAAAATGAAATAAAATTAATTAATTAATTAACACAAGTATATTTATCTTAAAAATAATGGACAAAGAAATTAATGTAATCCATTTATTTTTTTGTATACATTGCATGTATGATTTTTCATGAGTTTGAACAACACTAGTGTATGAATTGGAATTTATTTAATTTAACATAATGCTTGGGATCACAATAATTTGTTTTCAAATTAAATTTGATGGCTTCTGAATCATCCTTTCCGTCCTTAATATGTAGGACCTCTGTGTCCAAGGATATTTATATAATCCCCTTTTATCAAGTCCTTTGGTTACCCTTACTTATGTGTGTGTTATAAATATTTAAAATTAATGGAGTTTCCCTCAGAACATGGATTTAGTTCAAGATAGAACCATAATGATGTCAAATCAGGTGTTATACAGGAAGACAAGTGGAATGTTGTAAATCATGCCCAGACTGACAATAAGAGTTATTTCTCCTAGGTCAAAGGTTGATTTAATGTTAACTAATTAAATCAACTGTTTGAAAAAGTTCATGAATGGGCCATTTAATTAATTAATTATTTATTTATATGCAATTATTTATTTTATGGATACATGGCCACGATCACATAATTAAATGAATTAATGTACAAAGATGGAAATCAAATAAATGAATTTTGTGTAAATGTTTTATCTGAAATGGGTAATTAATTAATTAACATACAATTAATATTAAAAAGACATGTAAAGTGTAAACCAAGATAGAATTTATGCATAATTAATTAAAATACCTTAACCTAATATTAAATCAGAATATGCCTTATGTTACTTGATTTGGAACAAAACTCAATTGAATTAAGTGTTTGAAAAACCCTTTTTGGGACAATAACTTTTATAAAGGGAGTTCTTATGAATATTTTGGGTTTAATTAAAAAATTTACATGAAGAGGACTAGCCCTTACGAGATTTTATGTGATTTATATGTAATTATTGATTAAATACATATCAGGATTTCATGATTGGGGAATCCACTCAACAGATCAAGGAGCTGTAAGACTGCAGTTGGAAAATACCTATCTACCTAAATACATTCACGTAGCTTGACCAACCCCTGTTGTAGTTATGTGAAGGGGAATATATTTCCATTCCACTAGAATCTTATAGAAACTAGAAATTACAAGTTCAGTGGTGAGAGTTATTGAGATATGATAAAATAGTGGGAGATTTAATAAAATCATTTAATTTATTATTTCTCATAAAATTTGTAATAAAAAAATAATTAATAAGATTATATTTTAAAAGTAGAGTAATATGAAAATCTATTCATCCACAATCCCCCCATGATCAATATTAGAGAAAAAATCCCCACACTAGTAGTAACTTAAAGGAGTGGTTTAGATTCCTTTGAGTTATTTTTCACATGAACCAAAATCTTCTGTGCCTGAATCCTCACATCGTAATCCACAGGAACAATAGGTGAGTAACGAAAAATCACTTTTATTTAAAAAAACATTTAAGTGATATGGTCAACAATCAAGGTTTTATGCTTTAATCTATTTACAATGAACTATTGAATCCCAATTAATGAATGGATATGCATAACATTCTTGAGAACCACTGTGGTCTTTACCTAGAGAGAGAGAGATAAGAACTTATTAAGATTTCCAAGGTTCTATTTTAGAGAATGCTTGGACAGGGTGCCACAACAGGGCCTCACATAGTCAAGCTCATTGGATACATTGAGATCTTAGAGTATCTATGGTTTAAACTTCCTAAATAACTGGATACCTCATTCTGGCATCACTCCCTTAGAGATTCTCCATTTTTGTTATAAATTTTAATATGAAAAACGTTGAGATGGCTCTGCCAAATATTTCACTCTTCATTTAGAAGTAGATAAGGACATGAAGATTGAAAATCCTTCTGTACTTATGGTGATCAAATGAAAATGGAAAGTGGTGTTATTTAATCCCAAATCTTATTTACACCCTTCCAAAAAGAGGAAGAATATGGGTAATGTAACAGAATAAGATGTTTTATGTTTCATATGTTTCTAGAAGGGCCACTAGAAAAAAATTATTCTCATCAAAAAAGGTAAGGGGAATATTCAAAAGTATTTTCTATCATGTTCAATTTATCTATTTCTACGAATTGGGCATTAGATACTTGTAATTCCCACATATATATTCAAATACTGGAACCAAAATAGATTCTGAAAACATGGATGAGGGGAGGTATATATACAAGAATACAAAAGAGATAAACCTCCTCTTATAGATATTAGAGAATACCACCTCATGTTGTCAACTACAATGATCATTGTTTTAAAGGGTTGATAGTATGTTCCTTCAGTTACCAAAAACATTATTACTATATCTAGACAAGATACCGATGGTTTTATAATCAAATTCTGGAATAAATATTGCATCTTTTATAAATATGAAATTCTAATTTTAATTCACATTTAAATAATGATATTTATGTGTTGGATTACATGAGACATGTAATGAAAATCTATAATTAAGTTACTTCACATTACTCATACAACTCCAAAAATTGGAATCATCTGCTAGTTTATGTAAATGAAAATTTATTGACAAAATTACATTAAGATTTATATAAATATTATTTTGAACTAAAAACACTTGGTGCGTGTCATTCATGTTTACACGAAAAAATTAACTAATCCCCATTTAGTGGGAACGGTGAAAGGGTTAAATGTATTTTTGAATTAGTTCATACCGATGTGGGAGGACCTTTTTTTATTGAAGCAATGAGTATGTACTCATACTTCATTAATTTTACTAAATATTTTAGTAGATATGGATATGTCTACTTAATGAGGTATAAGTCATATTTTTTGGAAAATTCAAGTAATAAAATAATGAAGTTGAGAATCATCTTGGTAAGAATATTAAGAAAATATACTGAGACTGTGGTGTATAATCTCTTAATCGATACTTAATTGATTACTTACATATGTTTAGGATCTTATACCAACTCACTCTTCCCTACACACCTCAGTGGAACTAGGTAAGATATAGGAGGAACCAAATCTAGTTGGACATGGTGAGATCAATGAAGATTCATGCAAGCCTCCATTATCCATTTGGGGATATGAGTTACAAATAGCTACACACATTCTAGACCAAGTATCAACTAAATCGATAAATGGTATTCTATATGAATTTTGAGGTTGAAGAAAAACTTTGTTTTTGAATTTACATGTGTGAGGTAGTGAATCAATTGTTAAAGACTCTTTAGGTAACAAACTTGCACCCCATAGCACGAAGTGTACCTTAATTGGATACCCCAAGGAAACGAGGGGATATTATGTAAATGGCCAATTAGACAAAAAATTAATAGTGTCGAGGCACACCATATTCCTTGAGAGAGTGAAAATCCCTAAAAGAGATAGTGGGAATGAGATAGAATCTGATGAAGTTGAGGATCATTGTATGCAAGAGTTGTCACAAGAATAGGTTCCAAAAAGCCCTTTGGAAGAATAAATTGTTCCAGATATAGAAGTACTATATAGGAGTACAAGAGCGGTCAGAGAACCAGATCAGTATGGTTTTCTAGTCATTGAGTATGGTGACTTAGTATTAATTGATAATAATGGTCCTCTAACCTACAAGGAATTAGTAAGTGGCACATATGTTTTGATGTGGCAAGAAGGCCTAAATTTTGAAATGGATTCTACGTACTAAAACTAATTATGGATTTTGGTATATCCTTCAGGGCATGTAAATATCATTAGGATAAAATGGGTATTCAAGAAGAAAATCCAAATGGAATAACAATTCAGTAACTATAAGGCTAGACTTTTTGAAAAAGGGGTTTAAACAACATTAAGGAATTTACAATGATGAATCTTTTCACTAGTTTCAATGCTAAAAATTTATAATTATACTTTCTATTACATCTTACCATGAATATGATGTTTAGAAAATGGATTTCAAATTAGCCATCCTTAACCGAAACCTTCAAGAAGATGTCTATATGATACAACCCAAAGGGGTTTTGACTCCAATGGAATCCAACAATATATATAAATAGTAAAATTCCATTTATGGATTAACTTAATAATCTAGGTCATAGAAAATTCATTTTGATAAATCTATAATGGAATTTTGTTTCATAATGATTCAGTGTGAGCCTTGTATCTATAAAAATTTAGTGGTAGTGAATCATTTCTTAATAGTATATGTTGATGACATATTACTCATTATAAATGAAATACCAGTCTTACAATATATTAATGAGTGACTAAATAAATTCTTTTTTATAAATGACTTCGGAGAGGAAACATATATACATGGTATTAGGACCCATAATTATAGATAAAATATGTTGATCAACCTAATTCAAAGCACAAACATTGACATGATATCAAATAAATTCAATATGGGACAATCCAATATAGTATTTTTTATTATGTCACAAGGAATTTATATTTTCGTGAAAATGTGTCCTTAGAAACATGTGGAAAGAAATAGATTCATAAGGATACCATACACATCATCAATTGTATCAGTCATGTATGTTATGATATGTACTATGCTACATGTTTCCTATGCCTTAAGTGTAGTAGGAAGATATCAGGATGAACCAGGTTACTAGCTTTGGATGGGAGTCAAGATTATCATTATGTATATGAGGTGTACTAAGGATATCATCCTGGTTTATGAAGGATATGAGTTATAAGTCATCATACGATATGCATTTAACACCCCAATCTTCCATGGTACGCTTCTCTTTCAATAATACAATAGCTTGCATTGTACGCAACTTCGAGATTCTAACACACCGCGACCAATCAAAGTAACCTTTATGAATAGTAATAACCACTTTTGAAATTATATTAATTTTATAATTCAAAATGGAATTCATTTTTGTATTCGGAATATCAATTATAGCTTAGGGTGAATTTTTGGTATTTTTCTGAAAAATTTCAATTTTTGATGAATAGTGAAACCACTAAGTGGTAGTTAAAAAACTAATATTTCGTGTAAATGAAAAATTACCACTTCTGTGTATTGAATTTCAAAAATCAGACATACATGGTTGTCATTAGTAAGTAAAATGTGGTTCAATGAGATGAAAATAATTTTTGGTGAATAGTAACTTTTAAGTTTTATTAATCGCGATTAAAGGTAATTAGTGTAATTTAAGATAAATATAATGTTATAATAATTTGAAATTACCTTTAAACTTGTCCTACACTTATTGGATGAGTCATGGAAGACCAATACAATCCATGGGTCAACATGGGGACCCCATGGAGCCACTTGGGTAAGAATATGACATTAATAACTTTTTATTTAAAGTAAAAATAAAATTGTCACAAACATGTGTTGTTTTACTAAAACAATTATTACATGGGGTTATATAAGTTAAATTTTCGACTATAAATATTCATTAGAAATATAAAACTATTTCCTACATCATGATATTTTTTTTATAATTTTTAGACATTAAATAAATTAAATTTTATATGACACCATGATGATGCAGCGATTACCTCATTAATTAACAATTTAAATAAAATGACAAGATAATGTATCATCTAAGACATTAACTTGTCAAAAACCTATTGGATGAGTATATTTATAACCCTTATCACCTTATACTAGAAATATATAATTGTGGGATCTTTGAAATCCGAAAATCACTTCATAATAATGTAACATTTCATGACTTTCCAAGAGTGCCCCTCCTCTCCTCTTATAAAAGGCCCCCACCTCTACCACCTTATTCACACCTTCAAGCCATTTGGCTCGGTAAAACTCTAACAAATTACTCTCCCAACTTCCCTCTCTTACTCCTAGAATCCTCACTTTGGGCAGAAGTCTTCCCAAGGAAGCCTTTGGCTCAAATCAAAAAGAGTTACCTGATTTTAAAGTAATTTATTCTCATATGTTCTTTTGTTTTATTTTTCTTCTCCAACCCCTTAAACTCTTTTAATTAATTTATTTTTTAACAAAACCAGTATCTTTAATATAATAGTATGTTTTTATGATAATTATTTTATTTACACTTAAACACACCTTCGTCTAATGGTTAAAGAACATACTATTTCTGTGGGTGGCAAATTGCTGCCTCACAAAACGATGATTGTTCAATCTTCTTTTAACACCTTTCATGGTGGCCATTATGATGTCATTATATTTATTTATGATATATATTATGTTTATTTTTTCCTTATTCTTATGTATTTTTCATTTATGGCATGCCTTTATGATTTCCATTATGGGTAAACATGATAATTTCATTTTAGGAAGTGCGGACTACCACCCCCTCAAAGTGATTTGAATCGTTAATGCCATATGTGGGATGTATAAAGGATGGATTAAATGATATTATATATTATATTATACCGGAATTATAATATACCTTTATATCATTATGATTTCATTCCATTAAATACTAAATAGAAATGAAATTAGCGTCCATGCGTACGTACAACTTACCGTCTCCATGAACGGTGCATTTCATTTCTTACCTCTATATGTTATGTAATATTATAAATGAATGTAAATAATGGATATATATTATATATATGATATCTAAATCATGAATAAAATTCTGGATATAATGGATATTTTACCACATGAACAACTTGTAATTATAAGAAGTTTATTTTTGACTCAAGTACCAAAGATCGACAAAACAACCGTTATTAACTTAAATAATTAAATAATGTTCATAACATGGTAATAAGTGATATAAAAGGAATAATAAACTTAAAAAATGTTATTAAGAAAGTATAAATTAACTCTATTTTATTATTCCGGAGATTAAATAACGATCGAGTCAAGTCGGACACGAGGTAAGGTACTTCGTCTCAATCTCCTTTCATTGGGGCATATTTTGTTTTATACACAACTTTATTTTATACGGTGTATAAACCCCTTTGACTTTTACTTTTATTCAAAAGGAATCTTTTTGTATGAAGCATTTTAATAAATTAAAAAAGGAATGTTTTTGTCTTACGTATGCGGCGACAAAGACTTCTCCGCCGCCGTGACCATTATTTGTGTTTCGGCTTACTCTAAAAGCCATAACTTTTTTTTTTAAATGAAAAATAAATACCAAGTTTTATTTTTCTTTTATTTGGATATTGAAAATGGTTTTGATAATGTTTTTATTATATCAATGTGTTGTATTGATATCTTGTGATTGAAATGTGGAAATGTTATGTTTCCTTTATGCATGTTTTATGTGATACGATTATGTTATGGTTTATGATATGTTTAAACTTGTTCAGATGTGGAATGCATTGGACTTAATAAGTGACAGGTGGATCCCGCTATAGCTCCTCTATGCATCGGTAGGTCTCATGATACAAACTAGTGTCTTGGCACGAGGCCTTGAAAAAATCTTATTTGTAGTCTTGGCACGAGGCCTTGGCTACGTGGTTATGATAGTCTGGCATTATGCATTCCATCATTATAAAAGTTGTTATTGATATTGCATGTGATTATCAGACTAGTAGAATATCCATGTGAATAAGTAAATGTAATTATTTCATTTTAATTTTTCCATATTATGATGAAGTTCAAGTTTAAAAGTCTTTTTTTAGTTATACATTGCCTTAAATGTTTATGTTTCTTTATGAAAGTTTCCGCTATATTGTTATCCTTACTGAGCATCTGAGCTCACCCCTTTCAATATTTTAATTTTTCCAGGATGTGAAGAAGTATTTTATGAATGACCTGCAGGGATAGTTGGAAGGGGGTATGAGTGTAGACTATGGAGACCATGTTATTGTAGTTTTTTACTTTATGATGTAATGTAATGTTTATAAATGTATCTAGTGTTTATAAGGCTACTAAACTAATCGGTCTTTCGAGACTTGATATTTTGTGATCATGTCAATGTTGCGTAATAATGCACCGACTCTGGGTAACTGGTGTCGGGGCATTACAGTTAGTATCAGAGGCAGTTTAGTACTAACCTTGGAAGCTAGATTTAGATAAACTCTTATTATAGCACATAGCACTAAGATAGACTTTTAGGATTAGTATAGAAGAACTTCCTAGAATTTTGGTATTATAGAGATTTTGTGAGTTTTCTGAGAAATACATCCATGTCTAGATATGAGCAGGTAGAGGTGGCTCTGGTAAAGATGTACCTAGGGGTAAAACCCGAAAACACCACTTTGAGCAAGACTCGAATGGGAACTGGTGCACGACAACAGGCCTTGCTGCACTCTTGGTTACGACACTCCTGAGGGATATGCTTATGATAATTCCCATTTTCATTACAAACCATTATGAAGGGTTTATGAGTATATAATTCCTCAAAGAAAACAACTTTATGATTATGGATTATATCCATAAACCGTTCAATTTATGTTAAGTATTTTACAAGTTTGGAATTATTCATTGCAATTCATAAACTAACCTAGTTTATTCCATTGTATAGAAATGGCGCCCAATATAAGGAATGTGAACTCCAACAATGCGTATGATCCAAAGGGTAAGAAGGATAATATCTTTCATTTTTTTTGATTAAAATAGATATCATTAATGATGAAAATCAGCAGAAGTACAAGTACAAATCCAAGCAGGGAAATTGTCCAGCCAGAGCTGGATGGAGTCAAAAGGGCCTGAGGCCGCTAGCTGGTGGGCCGCATTGTTTCCTTCCCTTTTTGTAAAGGAGAAGGTGCAAGAAGCGAAGCACTAGACAAGTGAGAGAATCATCCTAATTATGGTACCAAAATGCTGGAGTCCACCATCGTTTTTGTTGATAGCATTAATGACGGTAAGGAAGTCAGACTCCACAAAAATGTCGCTCTATCCAAATTCCACAGCGAATATCAAACCAGCAAGGATGGCCATGGCCTCAGCAACTTCCGGTTCCCAGAAGGCCTGGTGTGGAACACATTTTCCAACAAGGATTTTCCCCAGATGATTACGGGCCAGAAGGATGAGGGCAACAAGCCCATCCATTTGGAGAGACGCGTCCACGTTAATTTTAAGAGTACCTTCCGTTGGGGGGTTCCACTAAGAGGGTGGGATGAGGGAAGCTCCTATAATAAAATGGTCCTTGTGGTCTTTTCATCCCTCAATCCAAGAATAATCCTTATCAATCTAGAATTCGGGAGGTTTGTGAGCTTGAAGAAACAAGGCATCGTTGCGTCGGATCTAAATAATCAAGGCCAGTGTGCAAAGAGAACATGAGAGAGCCAAGGGAAGAGAGGAGCACCAACGCGTCAAGAGATCGGGAAGGTCAGAGGCCAAAGCCATTAAAATGGTAGAGGACGGGTCCCATTTACTCCAAACTTTCTTAGCTCCCGAGCAGTGAATGATGGCGTGCAAAGGAGTTTCAATAGTGCTCGGGAAGAAAGGGAAAAAGGCAGAACTGTCCATATGTCGGTAAGCGAGAAGGATCATTGTTGGGAGCGTACCCGTGCAAACCTACCACCAAAATTGGAATATTTTAGGGGGATCTTTGAGTGTCCAGATCGATTTCCAAGGTCCCTCATCCCGGCCGGCAGGGTGGTGGCCAAGGTCCAGTCTATCGCCAGACCTCACTGTGTACTCGCCCGTGATGTCATTGGTCCAGAAAAGGTGGTCGGGGCCTTTGTCAGGGATCCAGGGAATTCTAAGGATGATTCTTTGGTCCCTTTCGTTAAACCAATCAAGGATATTTTCCACACAACACCCTTGTCCCTGGTCGGAAAAAAGGCAGCTGACAGTGGCATCTACAAAACCTGGTTGGACAGGGGATGTAGCCCGCATACCATCCTTATCGATAATCCAAGGATCAGTCCAGATATTGACCAATGAGCCAGAACCAATCCTCTAGCCCAGTCCTTTATCTAGGAGCCTTTTCCCCCCCAAATGATTCTCCATAGGAAGCTGGGGCGGGGACCGAGAGAGGAAGCATGGATGTCCGTGTGGGGAAAGTACTTAGCTCGGAGAACCCGTGCACAGAGAGACGAAGGATATTTCATGGAATTAAGCCGAAATTTAGAAGGGAAATAGTCTCCCATGTGTTTTCAACATATGAAGACATAGTATCATGTGTTAATAAGATAATTAAATAATTCTCTGAGTCCTATGGATTTGAAGGTAAGCAAGAGAAGAAAAGGACAGAACAGAGAAAGATGGATAAATGGAAGAGGGAAAAGAACAATTATCCAATACGTAATAACTGTGGGAGGAAACACCTCGGAACCTGCCTGAAGGGAATAGGAGTTTGTTATAAGTGTGGAAAAAAAGGACACTAAGTGCGTGACTGCAAGGGTAAGAAAAAGGTTTCAAATGTACAATGCTTCATCTGCAAGGAGTGGGGACACTATGCAAACCAATGTCCAAATAATCGGAGTATTCCCCAAATGATTCTATTGGATAATAATCAAGTTATGATACTACCACAGATTAGGGGGAATGATTTGAGTTCTTATGTTGTTATTAATGAATTATGTCATTTGAGTGTTGTATCAACGATGTACTGGTTATAAGAATAATGTGATATATATAAGGATTGTACTACAGTACTTGTTGTTTTCATTAAGGTTTTAATATGATGAAGGTAATCATATTTTTAGTATGTGACAATAAGAGAAACTTTACTTTGTTTGGGGAATCTGATGTTACAATTGATTTTGGAATTTAGAGACCTTTTAGAGAAAGTCTGGAAAGAGGTATTTTGGATAACTATAAAGGTTGGAATGGATTAAGTTGAACTTTGTATAGTATTGTTTAAGTTTAAAACATTTCTTAAGATTATTTTTGGAATATTATAATATTATAGTTTTAGGAAAAGGATAACCTGCAGGTCAGGGGATAACCCGTCGCGTCGGACAAAGCTGCAGGAATCGAACCCACAACCATAGTGCGAAAGGACTTTATTACCTACCACTAGCATACAGGAAGTCCCTAGTTATTACAAAATAGTTTTCCTAATCTAAATGGTATGTGTTAATATTTGGAAACTTGTACGATTAGGATAAATATGATATTTTTGAATTCTATTACCTTTTGGAGTGAAAGATAGGTTTTTAGTAAAAATTTATTGAAGAATGAAAGTCTACATGACAAGTAAGTATATTTCCTTACATTCTTAGTAAATCTCCTAAAACAATTCCTCAAATTTATGAAAGGTACCTTAAAACAAAAACGTTGTCAGTTAACTTTTCCAAATGGGGAATCGATGACCATTTAATCAATCACAAGTTTGTTATTTTCTTGTAGTTAACTTTATCCTAATACTGTTTTCTAAAACTCTACATCAGACCTTGACAATTTGTTTCTCCTCCATATCCATGTTTTCACAGAATCATAGAATGGGCTACCTTGGGTGACCTTTGTACTTCTCTTTCTTTCTTTTAAAGTTATATTTTTATTAACCCTATTTCCGTGTGGGTTTTTCACAAGGTTATTTTCTATTTTCAACCTTTTATTTTCGAAGAACAGTTTCAAATTGCGAGGATGCAATTTATTGAAGGAGGGGAGAATGTAACACCCAAATCTTCCATGGTATGCTTCTCTTTCAATAGTACAATAGCTTGCATTGTACGCAACTTCGAGATTCTAACACACCGCGACCAATCAAAGTAACCTTTATGAATAGTAATAACCAATTTTTGAAAATATATTAATTTTATAATTCAAAATGGACTTCATTTTTGTATTCAGAATATCGATTATTGCTTAGGGTGAATTTTTGGTATTTTTATGAAAAACTTCAATTTTTGATGAATAGTGAAACCACTAAGTGGTAGTTAAAAAACTAATTTTTCGTGTAAATGAAACATCACCACTTATGTGTATTGAATTTCAAAAATCTGACATACATGGTTGTCATTAGTAAGTAAAATTTGGTTCAATGAGATAAAAATATTTTTTGGTGAATAGTAACTTTTAAGTTTTATTAATCGTGATTAAAGGTAATTAGTGTAATTTAAAGTAAATATAACATTATAATAATTTAAAATTACCTCTACACTTGTCCTACCATTTTTGGATGAGTCATGGCCGACCAAGACAATCCATGGGCCAACTTGGGGACCCCATGGAGCCACTTGGGTAAGAAAATGAAAATAATAACTTTTTATTTAAAGTAAATATAAAATTGTCACAAACATGTGTTGTTTTACTAAAACAATTATTACATGGGGTTATATAAGTTAAATTTTCTACTATAAATATTAATTGGAAAGCTAAAAATATTTCCTACATCATGATATTTTTTTTTATAATTTTTAGACATTAAATAAATTAATTTTTATGACACCATGATGATGCAGCGATTACCTCATTAATTAATGATTTAAATAAAATGAAAATATAATGTAAAATATAAGACATAAACTTGTCAAAAAACTATTGTATGGGTATATTTAGAACCCTTATCACATTATCCTCGAAATATATAATTTTGGGACCTTTGAAATCCGAAAATCACTTCATAATAATGTAACATTTCATGACTTTCCAAGAGTGCCCCTCCTCTCCTCTTATAAAATGCCCCCACCTTTACCACCTTATTCACACCTTCATGCCATTTGGCTCGGCCAAACTCTGGCAAAATACTCTCCCAACTTCCCTCTCTTACTCCTAGAAGCCTCACTTTGGGCAGACGTCTTCCCAAGAAAGCCTTTGGCTCAAATCAAAAAGAGTTACCCGATTTTAAGGTAATGTCTTCTCTTATGTTATTTTGTTTTATTTTGCTTCTCCAACCCATTAAAACCTTTTAATTCCTTTATTTTGTAACAAAACTAGTATATTAAATATACTAGGATGTTTTTATGAGAAGGACTTGATTTACACTTACAGACAACTTCGTCTAATGGTTAAAGAACATACAGTTTCTATGGGTGGCGAATTAATGCCTCACGAAATGATGATTGTTCAATCTTCATTTAACACCTTTCATGGTGGAAATTAAGACGTCACTATATTTATTTATGATATATATTATGTTTATGTTTTCCTTATGCTTCTGTATTTTTCATTTATGGCATGCCTTTATGATTTCCATTATGCTTAAACGCGATAATTTCATTTTAGGAAGTGCGGACTACCGCCTCCTCAAAGTGATTTGAATCGTTAATGCCATATGTGGGATGTATAAAGGATGAAGTAAATGATATTATATATGATATTATACTGTAATTATAATATACCTTTATATCATTATGATTTCATTCCATTAAATATGAAATAGAAATGAATGTAGCGTTCATGCGTACATACGACTTACCGTCTCCATGAACAGTTACCTCTAAATGTTATGTAATATTATAAATGCATGTATATACTGGATATATATGATATATATGTTATCTACATCATGAATAAAATTTTGGATAAAATTGATATTTTACCACATGAACAACTTGTAATTATAAGAAGTTTATTTTTGACTCAAGTACCAAAGATCGACAAAACGACCGTTATTAACTTAAATAATTACATAATGTTCATAACATGGTAATAAGTGATAGAAAAGTAATAATGAAATTGAAAAAGGTTCTTAAGAAAGTATAAATTAACTCTAGTTTATTGTTTCAGAGATTAAATAACGATCGAGTCAAGTCGGACACAACGTAAGGGACTTCGTCTTAATCTCCTTTCATTAAGGAATATTTTGTTTTATACACAACTTTATTTTATACGGTGTATAAACCACTTTGACTTTTACTTTTATTCAAAAGGAATATTTTTTTATGAAGATTTTTACTAAACGACAAAAGGAATGTTTTTGTCTTACGTATGCGGTGACAATGACTTCTCCGCCACCGTGACCATTATTTGTGTTTCGACTTACTCTACAAGCCATAACTTTTTTTAAATGAAAAATAAATACCAAGTTTTAATTTTCTTTTATTTTGGTATTGAAAATGGTTTTGATAATGTTTTTATTATATCAATGTGTTGTATTGATATCTTGTGATTGAAATGTGGAAATTTTATGTTTCCTTTATGCATGTTTTATGTGATACGATTATGTTATGGTTTATGATATGTTTAAACCTATTCATATGAGGAATGCATTGGACTTAATAAGTGACGGGTGGAGCCCGCTATAGCTCCTCGATGCATCGGTAGGTCTCATGAGACAAACTATTGTCTTGGCACGAGGCCTTGACAAAATCTTCTTTGTAGTCTTAGAATGAGGCCTTGGCTACGTGGTTATGATAGTTTGACATTATGCATTACATCATTATGAAAGTGGTTATTGATATTATATGTAATTATTAGACTAGTATAATATCCATGTGAATAAGTAAATCGCATTATTTCATTTTACTTTTGCCATATTATGCTGAAGTTCAAGTTTAAAAGGCTTTTTTTTAGTTATACATTGCCTTAAATGTTTATGTTTATTTATGAAAGTTTCTGCTATATTGTTATCCTTACTTAGCATCTGAGCTCACCCATTTAAATGTTTTAATTTTTCCAGGATGTGAAGAAGTATTTTATGAATGACCTGCAGGGATAGTCAGAAGGGGATATGAGTGTGGACTATGGAGACCATGTTATTGTAGTTTCTCACTTTATGATATAATGTAATGGTTATGAATGTATCTAGTGTTTCCAAGGATACTAAACTAATCAGTCTTTTGAGACTTGATCTTTTGTGATCATGCCAATGTTACGTAATAATGCACCGACTCTAGGTAACTGGGGTCAGGGCGTTACAATGCATATGCTAGTTTCAAAACTGATCAAGATGACATTAAGTCACAAATGGGATACACCCATAAATTGAATGGAGGTTTTGTGATCTAGAAGTTATCAAAGTAAGTTGTGGTCACAAATTCTAAATTAGATTTTGAGTATATTTCAGCTTCTTAGGAAACTAATGAAGTAGTATAGATGTGCATCTTAATCCATGATCTTGATGTGGAACCAAGTAGTAAAGATCCAATCAATATCTATTTTGATAATACTAAAATAGTGGATATCACAAAAGAGTCAAGGTGATGTCAATGGATGAAGCACATACTTTGGAAAATCATATCATGAGGGATTTTTCTCAGAGAGGTGAGATTGTAGTGAGAATTAGTTTTACATAAGAGAATGTGGTGTTCCCTTTGAATAAATCCCCGAATTAGTGGAAACATTACTATTATATGAGGTCTAGATGAATAAACGTTATCGGTAGTTGGATCTAGTCTAAGATGGAGTTTGTTGGAGTTGGTGTCTTAGGACCAACTGTTTGTACTTTGATTACAAGAAAATTTGATATATTGAATATTAAAAAAACATCTTATTATTTATTTTTTATTTTTATTCTTGAATCTATTGTTATAATGACATAGAATATATGTTCGATTGATAAGGTCATCGCAGTTCCCTACTATGATGAGAACCTTGAAGTCATGAATAGTCCCAGTGTGGCCCAAGTCATGACACCCCAATCCCACCTATAATAGACTAGGGGCTGGTGACTTGGACCAAGTAGACATATCACTAACAAGGGAGACATTGCATATATACCTTTACAAAAATACACATCTCCATGATCACAAAATAATTAAATGTAAAAAAAACACTAAGAATAAAATGCATGAATACCACTATATATCTACAAGAGTACAATAGGCATATAAAGTGAAGTAATGTAAACCAGTCTAGAATACAGGCCCAACAAAAGGAAGTCTGTAACCACAAGTCCAACCTATAAAAAGAATGTACTGGGACTGTTTTCTGTAGCCATTGGAACACCACATCTTGCCTAATCTCACACAACACTGTTTGGTCTTGGTCATCCTAGGACTCCATTAAAAGGACTATCCTTAGCTCAAGACCCGACATGCATGAGGAAATCTCATATAGGGGTGAGTATAACAATTTTTTGTGGGACACCTTGAAACCCCAAAGCAATATAGAAAGGAAGAGTTGCAGTAATCTCTACATAGTACATGTCTACAAAACATGTAATGATAATATCTAAATATAATCAATCACTTCCACATAGTCTATGGTAATCCATAAAAACTACATACCAACACTAGGGATTCAGTCCAAAGATTCCATGAAGCACTCATCTGGGAGAACACACTCCTGAGTCCCATAACACTGATGACGTCAGAATGAGAATTACTCTTAATTCAGAACCATCACGAGGGATATAAACTTATTGATCTAAAGATTATATGATACCACATATGAGGATCACAACCCGGGCCATGGGGTGATATCAAAAACTCCATCTAGATTATCCTTCTAAGTAGAGGATCGATGCCTGGTGAAGTTGATCATGTAAATACAGAAGACTCTACATATGGAATGAATAATGATAGAGGATCCTGATTCGGGCCTCTTAAGGGATTCCAATAACTCTCTCTAGGAAGTCCTGCAAAAGGGGTCATATTTCTATGTGTAGGAAAAAATTCACACCAAACATCATGGAAACAATCAAGGGAACGAACCCTAACAAAACCTTTCCAAGATATGGTTTACAAGATCATCAAGCCATGTAGAAAGTAGTATATTGTGTGTAGTTGGGTCACACTCCATGTACCTTGACCTCAGGTACTACCCATGTACAGTAACCCATGTAATTGAAATTGTGTTTTATTGAATATGGTTAAAAAACATGTATAAAGAGTCACACGTTGTTTCTTTCCATTCGGTGTACTCCCGTGTACTCTGGCCATGTGCCGGTACATGGGGTCAACATGTTTGTCTTTTCTTGTGTACCAGTGCATGGGGAAGTCCGTGTACTTGGTCCAGGGAAATTCATGTGGTCAAGTACACTTCAAGTAGGCAACCCATATACTCCACCAAGGCCTTGTAATCTCAAAGTACACTTCGAGTGGTCCAACGATGAAAATAAGTCGTGTAGCCTAGAATACACTCCGTGTGCTCTGGAATTTCTAGAATATGTAGTTATTCCTCTATTCAATTCATCTGAATCCTGTGTTTCGAATTTAATGTTTTTTCACCTTGAAACTCTAGATCATGGCTCATTTCAACACCCTAACACGAAATCAAGGTGTTTCAGGCCTACAATCAGCCCATAAAAATGTTTAAATCGAGTCTAATTCAAAATTATTGGAGAAAAATTTCTTCTAATTCACTCTGATTTGTCTATCTCCATCACCTCCTCACCTCCATTAGGTTTTACCAAGGTTGGGTCTTTAATTTTAGATCATTTCACCAAGAAATAAAGGCACAACAATCATTCATTCATAAACACGATGAAGAACGAAGAACACACAAAAAAAAGGGGGAGAGAAAAACACAATGAAAAAATCAAAGGAACCCACCTCAACCATTGTTAATTCTGACACAGATCTATTCCAGTAAAATGATCATAAAATGGTAATCAATTATAAAATAATCAATCCTAAATAATCCCGCCATTAAACCCATCCTGCAAAGAATGATCGAACTACAGATCATCTTTTCCATTGGTTAGTCTACATTTTTTATTGAATTTAAGAATGGGGAAAGAAATCCAAAATATCACATCCTACTTGGGAATTAGATTATTATATATTGAATATTGCTTTCCACTTGTGAGATCCATCAAGAAGAATATTTGATCAATGTTTTTACCATCACCGTTGAAAGAAATACTCCAAGGTTTCTCTCCAAATCCTCTATGAATTTCTAGGGTTATGAGCCTAACCCTATATCCCTACCTAAGTATTAATTAAAATAAAAAACCATTCATGAGTCGATGAAACAAGGAAATAAAATAAATTCTCAATTTTTTTCATTCAGGAAAAATTCATGAAACTACATTTCACATTTTTCCCACACCAACCAATGTTAGGTCTCACCGATGGTAAAGCCGCTTCTATGAATGCAATGAATTTCTAATCTGGGAACCTATTCATAAGTTTTTCCACTTTTCTGGAAAACTGCACATGCATGATATTTAATATTTTAATATACTTCAAACCTTTATTCTAGGCATACCGATACTTGAAGTCACACTCACTTTCAGTATCTGGTCTCAAAATTAATCGGTGTACCATATAAAAATATACACATAAAATCTTGGACATTATATTATCCCTACCTTGGGGATTTACATCCACAAAAATCCCAAACAAAGGATACTCAAAAATATATCGGTACTGATCATGAATCTGAGCCTCCCTCACCCATGTGCTCTCTTAGGGAATCCCATACTTCCACCATAAATGTACCAAAGGAAATTCTTGCCCACAAAGGATCATCTCATACTGATCCCCGATCTCCATGGGGTACTCTGTAAATGTCTCTCCATCCTCGATGTCCAACACACCCAAGTCGATTGATTGTGATGATCATGCATGTACCTCCTTGACTTTGAAACGTGGAAGAAATCTAGTACCCTATCTAACTATGGGGGTAGAGCTAAGTAGTATTCCACCATGAAAACTCTATATTGTATCTCAAAAGGGTCAATTAACCATAGAGATAATTTTCCTCCCTATACAAATTTCCACAATCCTCCTAGAAGGGAAACCCATAGGAATACATAGTATCCTTCTTCAAACTTCAATGGCCTATTCCACCGGTTATCATAAGAAATATGATGGATCTGGGCCATCTTCATCTGCTCTTGGATTATTTTTTCCTTCTCTGTATTACTTAAAACCAATTACAGGCCCATATGTGCTGACTCTCATGGGTGAGTCTTTCAAATTACCCACCTTCAGGGTCAGCCATAAAAACTGTCGAATGGTTCTATACTAATGGTGTAATGGTAGCTATTTTTGTACACAAATATCACTATTGGTAGGTTATAATTCAAAATATGGTCGAAGTCCATCATGCAATCTCATAGAATTTCCTCCAAAACCTAAATGGTCCTCTCTTTTTGGTCGTCTGTTTGTGGTAGAAATGTTTTTCTCAAGTGTAACTGGGTACAGAATTCCTCCTACAATCCCTTAAAAATTCAGGATGTAAAACAATAATCATAATCAAAAACAATATTTGATGTACCTCGAGGGTGTATAACTATATTTTTAACATAGAGGTGTCCTGATCTCTCTATTTAATTCTTCTCCTGGATAGCTAAAAAGTGGGCTGACTTAGTGAGGTGATCAATGACCATCTAGATGGAATCTTTTTCTCTATAAGTAATTTGTATACCCCTAATTAATTCCATCTATATTCCATCCTACTTAAATTATTGCAACTCAATGGGTTGAGCTAA
Organism: Viscum album; assembly: GCA_963277665.1. Classification (NCBI taxonomy): domain Eukaryota; kingdom Viridiplantae; phylum Streptophyta; class Magnoliopsida; order Santalales; family Viscaceae; genus Viscum; species Viscum album. The sequence continues at coordinate 879,502,002 of OY728155.1, forward strand.
CCCCACACGAACCTAGTGTTCAACCTTCACTTGCTGATAAGTAAGGAATCAAGAAACAAACTCTGCAACTCCCTTCTTCATTCCTGGACACTAAAACTGACATCTTAAGTCCTGATACAACTTTACCACACCTATATGTACCACCAAAGGAAATGTATGAAATTATCTAAGAACAACACCACTAGTACAACTACACATCCTATGAAAAGGGAGACGTGCTGCCCACCTTTTTAATATCCATCAGAAGCATGCCCTGTGGATATCTTAGCATGTAGTGTCTCATAGTTGGTATCCCCATGATGGTCATACCTGACACAATGTAAGAGTGTAGGGGTAAAAACAATCAACTGGATGTAATATTATCCATATCTATCCATTAAGGATAACCACAACGAGGCCAACTTCTCTAATGCCTCATTCAATAACTGTGAACTAGTTCTCCTGCTGAGAGCATCATCCACCACATTCCACTTTCAATTAGTATATACAATATCAATGCCAAAAATTTATTAACTATATACAATTCCCATATCTCATGTTTATATCATTCAGAGAGAAGATATACTTGAGTCTCTAGTGATCAGATTACATGATAAACGACTCCCTCATCAGGTAGTGCTGCTACATCTTGAATTCGAAGACCGCCATTTCTCACTCAAGATCATGGGTCAAAAAGTTCAACACATGTGGCCTCTACTAGAATGAACTATTGTAAATAACCTCCTTCCTCTACATCAGGATACAACCAAGCCTTGTTCCTAATGCATCATAGAGTACTACATACTTATCACCTTCCTCTGGAAAACCCATGATTTGAGTGATGGTCAAAATTTACCTCCGCTCCAAAAAGAATTTATGTGAGTTCAACCTTCATGAACCAACATGACCCTTTCAACTGATCAATAGGTTCATTGAGTGTTGTTAGTGGATAATTGTTCTTCACGATCACTCGGTTCAAGCATCGGTAATCCACACACAACCTAAAGCCCCCATCATCCTTGTTGGTAATCAAAACCGGGGACTGCCCATGTACAATAGACCATGTCATTCAAACTGTGTCATTTAGAAGATGGGTACACAACATGTATAAGTATTCAAACACCATGTCCTGCCATCTGGGGTCTGACGATGTACTCTGTCCATGCGTGAGTACACTATTTCAAACCCGTATGTCTCTACCCATATACCAGTACATGGGGTAGTCTGTGTACTTGGTCTTGGATAGGTAAAGTGGTGGAGTACACATTATGGAGTCAACCCATGTACTCCAACCATGCTCGTGTACTCCCAAATTACACATCTAGTGGCCCGACGATGAAAACATGCCATGCATCCCATATTACATGTCGTGAGTTCTAGAATTACCAGAACCTAGAGTTATTCCTCTACATGTTTTGGATGATCTTATGGGTTCTAATTTTTTGGTCTGTTCTACTAAAAACTCTAGATCTAGGATCATTTCATCATCCTATCATATAACCTGGGTGTTCCATACATTCAATTAGCTCAATAACTCATTATAATTGATTCTAACACAAGCTGCTCGAAAAACAGTTTCTTCTGATTCCCTCTAATTCATCAGTCAATGTCACTGCCACACCATTGTTAGGTCATCCTAATGTCAAATATTCATGTTTAGATCATTGTGCCAAGAAATGATGGTGTAATGATCATTCGTTCATAAATGCGACAATGAATTAATAATATGCATAGAAAATGTGGGAGAGAAAAATACAAGGAAAAAAAATCTGAGGAATGAACATAAACTATGGCTCATTCTGGCCTTGATCCATTTCCATAATAATTAATAGAAAATAATAATCAATTCTCAAAAAACCAGTCCCCTATAATCCCACAATTAATACCATCCAACAAGGAATAATTGAACTACAGTTGAACATGTTCATTTTTTTGTCCTTGCTTGACATTGAATCTAAGAACAAATAATGAAATCCAAAATATCTCTTCCTACCTTGGAATTGGACCATTCACTATTTAATATTGATTTCCTCTAGCAATATAAATCAAGAATGATCTTTGATCAAGTTTCTGTGGTCACTGTCAAGAGAATTATTACAGGGATTCTCTCTAGAGACTCTAGGAAATTTTAGGGCTATGATCATAACCTTGGATCCCTACCTAAAGGATTAATTAATAGAAGAAGTGTCAATAAGTCACTACATCAATGAAATTAGGAAATAAAATAAATTCTCAATTTATATTATTCATTCAAAATGCCCGAAACTATTTTTTCATAGTTGAACTGCACTGGTCAATGTTAGGTCACACCTAAGGTAAAGACGCTACTCTAAACACAATAGTGCCCTCGAATTTTTGATATAGTAACCTATTTGAGGTTATTAAACTTTTTCAAAAAAACCAAAAAATCGTGCTATTTAATTTTTTAATATATTTTAAACATTTATTCCATGCACACTGGGCCTCATAATTACACACCGTCTTAGCGCCTGGTCTCGAAATTAATAGGTATAATATTTAAAAATATACATGAAAAATTCAGGATGTTACACTTGATGTTCTATAATGATATTCTTAAATAATGTTCTCTGATTGGATAAAATACTATGATGGGACACATAGTACATAGATTGAAAATTGTGAGTACTCATCAGACGATGAGGCTTATTTCCATAAAACTTGAACCTGATAATTTCCAAAAAATGGAGATTATATGATTATAACAACCAATAAGAATTATGCATGTTTTTCTCTCATCATATATTTATATCTGTGAGTGCGTGTAATGGTCCTTAGACTTTAAGATTATCATTGATGCATGCCATGACTCACACACTTATATTTACTATAAAAAATTTCCATGAAATATATTGGTGGGAGTGCATCATGATTGATATGTAATTAATGGATTAATTGAGGAATGATTTGACCCTTCCATATTTATGGATGCATATATCTCAGCCCTTTTATGGGAATAGAACCTTCCAACTAAATTCCATGACCATAGTGTAATGATGTGTTTATTCTAAATTTTCAAATGAATACATATCAAGCATATAAGTCGGTGACATGGATGTACAACCTACTTGATGAGATATCGAGAAAAAATTATTATATTACATAGTTACCATCCGTATATAGTTCTCATCATTTTGATATTAATTTATTTCTCTTAGGAGACTTGACCCATTTATATATAGTTATCTTGGACTCTATGTAATCTCCACCTATTGCCAATGAGAACGAATCCTAGAGGCCAAAAACCAAGTGTTTATAATGATTTCAATTAAATTCTATTTGATTATAATTATTGAAATAAATATTATGCTCAATACTGAGGAATAATTTTATTTAAGTTTAATTTATTTCTAATATTCCCAAGGTAATGAATTATTATTTGTTGACTAATAAATAACATATTTGATTATGTGAATATACATAAAATGTTTATTCACTGGTTATGAATAAAATATTTTTGTAATTTAATGAATATCTTAATAAATATTTATTTACAGGATTTTGAATAAAATACTTTTGTATGATTATGGTGTTCAATAAATGCAGGGTATATTTAATAGACTAAGACTAAGTCTACGGAAAAATTTTAACTTAAAAGATGGTTAAAAAATATTTGTTTTTGCAAAAGTTTGCATACACTAATAAATATATAAAATAATAATATTAATATATGGAATTTAGATTATTAAATGTTTTAAATGTTATTTAATATCCAACATGAAATTAAATAATATTTTAACCCAAAAACTTTCTCTATAAATAGATGGCTTTGTCTATTTTGTATTGCATCGAATATTGTGAATAGATAATTATTGTGCACAACATATTATCTCTCAACTCCTCATTTTTATCTTCTTTCCAAGAACAAGAACCATAAGAGAGATACCATCAAGATCAAAGGATTAGTGATCAACACGAGAAACAAAATATAATGGATTATCTACACAGGTAGCCATACATTGATTTTCATTGCTCAGAGATCAAAGAAGCATGTGTGGATCACCAATAATGGGATTCTATACATGGATCCTCACAACACAATATAAGAAATCCAAAAGTGTATTTTTCATATGATCAACATCATCAATGAACAAATATTTCTAAACCAAGGAAATCTTTTCTTTCGATATTAAATAAATTAATTATAAATTTGACGTGAAAGATCCCCACTCTTGGTTTTGAGCATTGAAATTTTAAATGAAAATTTAATATATCACCCACCACCAAACATTTCCACAACTCTTGGAACCAAAAAATAATTATATGCTGATTATTGGTTCATAATTATATATATTAGATTAACGACCATGGAATGGAAGGAACAAACACATAATATATCTGTTTTTAACCTTTCATATATATATTCCATTTTGAAAATTTGGTTCCAGTATTACATAACTTTTGAAATGTATTAAAGACACATAAAATAATAAACAGCTGTCAAATCATATCGGATGAAGAGAGTGTGGAGATTCCTAATTAAAAAATTATTTAATTAATTCTATATAACATAAGTTTACTCAAAGAAAGTCAAATAATAATGAAAATTTACTTACATGGAAAACAACATCAATACATGTACAATGAGCTCGTCTCCTGTTACAACATCCATGATGACAATATTAAAATTATTTATCATATAATCATTTTCATATATATCAGCACTCTTCTGAAAAGTATAATAATTGTCTAATATATAAAAATGTGGGTTAACATTTTTCCTATATCAACTTCTTGAAGAGTATCTCAAGGCACCATAATTTGAAATTTTCCTTTCCTTTATATTGATTTATTTGATTTTAGAGACTTCTATATAATATAAGTGTAATAAAATATTATAATTAATTCTAAATATAATGATAAATAAAAAATAAAAACAACACATCCATGATATATCAACTAATGATAAATTTTACCTTTCCAAAGTAAAAATGACCAAACCTTTCTTCAACTCTAGACACTTCTTTAGTAGGCAGTCACACAAGAGCAGTTGGATCAATAATATCATATACCAAAAATCTTATAAAATTTGACTACAAAAGCTTATGATGTACATAATCCCACAGATAATATAAAATTATGTATGCTACAATATGTACATGGGGAACCCCATCATGAAAATCATAGTACACGGTTGGGTTTGAATGAATAAGTGGCAGATCTGGGAAGGCAGAAAATACTCGATGCATATGTCTCATCCCGTTTGTATGTATAATCAATCCAGATAATTCAATTCCATCCTCTACCAACTCATTCAAGTGTCACATTCCATCCTCCAAAGAATCTATTTCTATTTTATATTATTTCTTCATTAATTCTACATTATGGGCGTGATTTTTTTTAAACTGATTAACTCTTTAGCCCTCTTACTCGGCTCGAGTCTTTTTGGATGTCCTAAATTAGTGTAAAGAATATTGATATTAAATTCAGGGATATAGGTACCGTATATCATTTTCTCCAAAACAACATCCGGAAATAATATTTTAAAAAGTAAAATTAATTAAAAAACAGTTTAAAAGATAGTAACATTGATTAAAATTAACAATTAATTACTTATAATCTTATCAGACACATCCTTTTTTGGATCAGTAATAAACTTCCCCTTTTTATCATTATCTCCCTTCTTCATTTTTTATGAGGGTGGGGGGTAGATAGAGGGTCATGTGGAACCTCTTCAGATCCATGACTTGGCTTTGATATTAATCTCCTAAAATTTTCTACAATTATTTTCTTCATTAATAAAGGATACCCTCTATGTGACAATGTATGAGGGTATATATTCTGAGACTATCTATTGTCGAGTTTTCCTACAGGCTTGTTATATATGAAAAAATAAATAAATTATTATGTAATTATAAATAATTAAACATGTTAATTTTTTAGACAAAAAAACATACCATAAAGGATTCCTCCCACAGATTGGAGAAAAAATTCTTCCATGTCTTTGTATCTATAAACTCACACATAAGTGATGGATTATCATTTTTGTACTCCCAAAACTCTAAAATGTATCTCTCCATCTAGTTTACATAAAGGATAATCAAATTTTATTAATTTCATACATCTCTTGAAGTTAAAATATAATCTACAATTGAATAAATGAAATATTAATAAATTAATAGTGTTTTAACCATTAGAATATTCAATAAATAGGATTTTAAATTTTACCATTTTGGATTCCCCTAAAATATTTTTCAACGATTGGTCAATGATCCTCTGATTAGGGTTTAAAATACTTATCCTATGATGACTCTTTATAGTTTGGTAATTCCTAAAATACATGGCATTTGGTCCAATTGGATGGATATTCTTATCAAAGTTAATTATTAACCTCTGGTCTCTACTTGAATGTGAAAATTTTACTAAATGTGTAATTCCATTTCTACCTCTTTAAGTATCATCCTCTCTAGAAAATAAGAATATCTACACTTAATTTAAATAAATAAAATTTTAATTCCATTAAATAATTTAATTACTAAAGTTATATTTTATATGAATAAACATACATACCTCGGTTCCCATTTCCATGTGTTTATCATTTAAAAATATTTATTCTACTGTAAAAAAGTATGTATACTTTTATTTGATTAAAATTAAATAATTGTAATAAATAAAAAATTGACGGTTCATAATAGGTAATAAAACATTGAATGTTTCATTTTTAACCAGAAAAATTTGTTACTAAAACTAGTGAATTTAAAAATTAACAAAAAAAATTGATAGAAACATTTATTATTTATAAATGTGTAATTTTTTGTACCTATATTTGATTATAAATAAATAAATTTTATAAGTAAAAATGTAATTTTTCATATGAGGAAGAAATTTATAAATAATTTATTAAATAAAATCATATACCTGAAAGCGAAAGAATTAACAAGTAACGACTTGAAGAAACCAAGAAAAGAGATCCCCTCAAATAAATGATCTACTTATGATCAAAAAATTCCATCAAATGGAACGTGGTAGGTGAAAAAAAACAATGATGAAGGTAAAAAATTTCAACCAATAATTGTATATCTAAATCTAATGAATATAAAAAATATTAAAAAATAGTTGGAATTATAAAATTTTAAATATTTAAAAATGATATTTAAAAAATAAAATATTTAATAGTGTTAATTTCATAAAAAAACTTATTACCTGATTCCTTAGGAGAGTAATGAAGTATTTCCTCATATCCCTCTATGTGCTAGTTTCTTATCGCAGGGGATGTTTCTATATCTCAGTAAATTTTATCAATGAGTAATCATGAAATAGATGAATAAATTTTAGACAAGTCTTTAATATCATCAATATTATCATCACAAAAATGTGTTTTCCATTTCAGAATGACATACCAATGATCACTTGATGGGTCAACAATATAAAATATTTATTTTTCCTATGTCAGTATGATAAATGATTCCTCCTTGCATTTAAATCTTTTCAAATAAATAAGTGTAAATTCATACTCATCATGTTTTACATAACTGTTACCATCAAACCAGTTATAATTAAATACCATTTCTTGTAATTTTGTATAATTAATCTCCCGTATATCCTCGAAAATTATAAAATTTGATTTTAATATAGAAATTGGGTGTTTATCATTGAAACTCAAAAAAATTAGTGCTTTAACAAAAACCATTAATCCACTATTTTAAAAAATAGTCTTTCCCTCCTAGTTTTTGTGTGTAAATTATATAACCATTAATATTAAAACTAGACCACCTGATCACATTAATACTTAGTCCCCATGATGTCCATTTCATTGTTTCTAATTAAAATAAATCGGTGTGTATTTTCTCTTCAAACAATGAATAAAATATGTTTTTATGTTCATTAATTAACAACTTTTCATTTATTCTTGGATATCATAGCTTCAATACAATAATATGAGATGATATATATGGAAAAACACATTTATGTTGTTCATAATATATAAATGTCCATGTATAACTTCATAACATAGAGTTAACATTAACATTAATCCATGAATCCCTTTACCTTCACTATAAACTATAAAATGTCATGTTATAGGGAGACCAATGTGATTCATATCAGAAAAATAATTAGTAAGGATCTCAATTAACTCTTATGATGTATATTTTTAAATAATAAAGGCATTTTTTCAATGTATATTCTTATCATATCCCTTCAAAATTTTCATATATGTTGTAAAAGGATGAATCAAATATAAATAAATAGTCCAAAAAATTCTTATCTCACAAAATAAATGAATCATAAAATAGATCATTATATAAAAAATAATGGTGTAAAATATATTTATATTTGAAAAAGTGTTAAGAAATATTAATTCTCCATCCAATATAACAAATATAGAATTATTTCATTACTGTAAATTGAATTTAAAATGAAAAAAAAAATTATAATTGACATTCTCACAGGCATTAAAAATATTCCATGTAACAAAATCAGTAGAAAAGGACGCTTCCATTCATGATAAAAATTATATTTCATGCCATTAACTTTAATTACTTCAATGAAACCAAATTTTTAAATTTAAGAAAACCCACTTGGTACTTTAATATCATACAGACATTGATATAAATTTATCTTCTCACCCTTTCTTAATGTGTGAAAAGGTGAAAAAATATGTTTTATTTCCTTTCATTGTGGTAGATAACTTCAAACATATTCTCATGTTTATTAAGTATATTATTTCTTGTAATCCATCTTTTTTATTTCATTTTATGTATAACAATGTTCCAATTAGACTGTTACAAATTTTTTTTCTCAACATGCATATTTTCAATGTTATGTTTTTTATTTAAAAATTTCCAATAACGTAGTTTGAATAAAATGTATAGTTTCTTCTATTTATTTGTTTGAAGACCCAAACATCCTTTCTTTCCAAAAACAAAATCATCATTTTCACCTTTCATAACATTCTTCATATAACAATGGTTGTGGGAAAAATCATTCTATTGTATGCCGTTAAATGTATTTTTAATCTACAATAAGAAATATCCATTCACACAAATCTCTAATTTCCCATTTACATTATTTTTCTTCCATTATATAATTAATGATATGAATTCCCATCTTCACAAACTAGAAAATATTTATGTCCTTTATCACAATATCTATATTAGTTTCAATATGTAGGAAATTCATTTATAGTAAACATTATCATATCATGAAAATGAAAATACTCATTCTTGTATGCATCAAATACTATAACATATGTTTCCCAAAAAAATCATCAATCAATGATTATAGATAAACATTAATACCATTTAAAATCTATTGTGGTCCATAAATCATTAAGCTATCATCACATATTTCCTCTTTATAGATATCTATGAGGATAATTTATAGACAAAAAACAAAACAATCCAAGAACAATGTAGGATATTGACACTTTGATATGGGTTAATTACATATTTAAAGAGACCCATTCTAATAATTACAACTTCATTTCTAAATTGAAGAAAAATAAATCATGTATTTTCAAATGCAATGAATTAATAGAGTGATATTGGATCCCCTCAGATATACACTCATTTTTATGTCATCTAAGACTCTTTGCATCATTTGAATATTCAAAGGGACACTTCAAACATATAATTAAGGGAATATACTAGATTTATATAGTGGGAGGTTTAGTGTATATTCTTGCGAATGGATCACAGTTGGATTTTTCATCCATTTTATATCATGATGTCCCACATTTATGACATTATGATAAACATTCATATTCCTTCTTATACAACACATAGTCATTTGAAAAATCATGTATATTTTTATACCCCTAAACCATTGGACTGAATATTTTTTCCTAATAATTGGAATCTAGAATCTTGTTTCCGTCTAGAATAATCCCTTTTAAAATATCATGAAATTCCATAAAACTTTTATCACACCAACCATGTACTGATTTCAAGGTAACTAATACTAGAACAACCAATAATACTATAAATTTTGTGCAACCTGAGAATAGTGGTTTCTTAGTATCTTCCTACAGTCATTCAATACATGTTTTTAATGGTTTAAAAACCTAAATCATGATTTAATTTTAAAGATGATCTTATATCTCATGCAAAAGGTCTTTATCATCATTAGATCTTTACATGTTTGTTATTTCACTATTCCTGATCCAGCTTGTATAATTATAAATAAAACCATAGAAAATCAGATTGTCTTTTATTTCTCTATACACTAATTCACTCATATTCAAAAACATCATTCATGGATAAAAAAGGCATATTTTTTTTGAGGCCTCATTTAAAAAATTATGAGAAATGTTCAACCCATTTCCCATATTTATCACTAATTATTCATGCATGTATCCATTTATGGTCCTTTAATTACTTTAAATTCCATAATATAATAGAATAATATATCAATAAATATAAAATTAAAACACATAAAAAATAAAATCAAAACATATAATCATATTAATATGTAAAGAGACGTAAATTATTAACAGAAAAGTTATATCATAAAGAAAATTTAAAATGAAAAACAATTTACAAGCATAAAAACATTAATCATAAGTAATTAAAACGACAAAAGAAGTTTATAAATGAAATTTTTTTTTTACTACAAACTAATTATAGTGATAACAATTTATTAAATAAATATAGTTATAAATAAAAATAATTAAAAAATTCAAAATTGAAAAAATTAATCACATTCAAATTATATAATTAAAAAAATTATAATTTACCATAAAATGCATGAAAAAAATAAAAGGATGAATGTAATTTATAATTAACAATCAATTAATTTTCCTTACAAAAATAAAAAAATAACTTACAATGTATTGAGTTTGAAAATGGAAAATAGTTTCTGAATTCTGATCAATTCACTTGATGGCAGAGTAAATAGGGAAAACATTATAAGATTAAAGAGAAATGTTTTCAAAAACATTAACAACCCAAAATTTTATCAAATGTTTTTTTGTCTTATAATTGTGTCAAATTTAGTAATGTAGTCAATACCACATGCAAAAAATAATGAAAATAGAAACTTTTTTTATTTCTAACACTATCGTCGGGGCGTGCACATCCGTCTGTTTGAGGTTGAAGATGCTAATTGTTACCCCGCCTTCCCACCTTCCCAAGGCAGGTGACATCTGTTCCTTGTTCAAGTATATTAGATCCTTGATCGAAACGAGATGATGATATGTCAGTTCTTCTTTCTATGGATTCCTCATCAGAACTCGTCACTTAATCCGGGTCTCCCTTATAGATTAAGATGTTGTTCATGAAACTCTTCCCAGTTCTATATCTTCATGGAGACCAGTAAAATACACTGCTTCTGTTGGGACATTCAAAGGGGTCCGGTCAGGGAAACAACCTTCGGTCGGGGGATCAGTCATGTTGGACACCACTGACATGAATGGACGCGGGAACACTGGCGTGTCTAGGTTCCTTCACCTTATTATAGGGATTCTCTAGGGCACAGATGCCTGAGGAATCCCACGCCAAACGTGAGGAATTATATTCCATAGGAATGTATCTGTGGTTCTAATCAGCTTCCTATGCTTAACCCAGGGCATGTCGTGGGTTTAACATCTAGTGGAGATGGTTCAGACTAATTGTAACACTGATGTTGGGGCTAACGCGTGCTTAGCTACCCAGTTGTTGTTAAAGTGAATGGAGAATGGGGTGGCATGATCCCATAGGGATGTGGCGGCCCGTTTAATAACCAAAATGGATGATGGATGGTTAAGTTAAGTGGGTGGAGAACGAGATGGAGTCGACTTGAGGATGACGGTGATGTTGGGATTGAGTCTCGAAGAGACCTCCTACGTATCTTTGTGGAAGGGAATCATAGTCCTCGTAGTTCACCTGAAAACGGCTTACTGTCGGATGGGGTTGCAATGGCTTACCACTTGATAGGGTCGCAACGGTTTACTGCTATATGGGGTTGAAACAAATTACCACTGGATGGGGTCGCAACGGCTTACCGTTGGATGGGGTCCCAACGGCTTACCAGTAGATGGGGTCACAACAGCTTACCACTGGATGGGTTCACAATGGCCTACTGCTGGATGGGGTTGCAATGGATTACTACTGGATTGGGTCGCAACATCTTACCGCTAGATGGGGTCACAATGGCTTACCGCTGGATGGGGTCCCAATGGCCTACTGCTAGATGGGGTTGAACCATAGGGACGCTTCTTATGTACCTTATCTAGGAGACAAGGATCAAAACCCACATAGTTCAGGATGGATTGGGAACCGACGTGAAGATAGAGGGGGCCACTGGGTGTTGGGATTGAACCTCAGGGATGCTTCCTACGTACCTTGCCTTGGAAAGTATCAAAGTTCACATAGTTCAGGTTGGGTTGGGAACCTACGTGATGGGGGTTAGAACCAACATATGGTGGGCTTGAACCTCGGGAGGGCATCCTACGTACCTTGACTTGGCAAGGATCAAAGTCCCCGTAGTTCAGGTTGGGTTATGGTGAAATGATGTAATGATGGTCAGGACTAATGGGTGTTGGGCTTGACCCTCAGGGAGGCTTCCTACGTACCTCTTCTTGGAAAGGATCAAATTCAACGTAGTTCAGGTGGAGTTGGAACCGACGTGAATGGGGTCGGAACCAATGGACGGTGGGCTTGAACCTCAGATAGGCTTCCTACGTACCTTGTATTGGCAAGGGTCAAAATCCACATTGTTCATGTGGGTGTTGGGATTACACTCTAGGGTTCCCGGAGAGGATGTTATTGTCGATGCTTACTCTTAGCCCATGTGTGTCATTCTTGGTGGGAGAAACAATATTTTGCAAAGGCTAGACAATCACGCCGTGGAAGGTGCATCCGTGGGAATTGTAATGGGGCTTACACATAGTTGGTGGTCCAAAGAGGAAACAGGGGCTTACAAGTGGTTAGTATCTCATGGAGCTGGAGATTGGGAGTTAATCTAGGATGGAGGCCCAGGTGGTGACAAAGCCCAGCAGGAGAGGGATTTGGCACCTAGGAAGAGAGGAGGAGCATGGGTGATACCTCCTATAAGAAAAACTAGGGGCTTACACCATGGTAGTTTCCCTTTCCCCGTGTATAGACTCCGCTATGAAAAAGCGGATCTCATTCCATGTGTGGAATGATATCACTCTCGTGGAGACCAGTGGGCATGTAGAATTTCCGGAACGAGGCACCCTGCGTGCAACGCATGTGGAGAGGTCACAGTTTAACGTCATGTGCTGAGGATGATGGTGCTTGGCAGTTTAACATCCTGTAGCTCGGACGAGGTGGGTTTTCTCCGCACCCCTAGGACATACATAACTAATACTCGCCCACCCTTGAGGGAAGGATGGCATTGGAAATGCCGTGGTGAGGGGGTGTTATAAGTAGATCCATTGGGGGGTCCACATTAGCGTGGCTATGGGAAGAAGCAATAGTCGTTAGCGTTCCAGATTGGGGATTGTGCAGGGATTATGCATGGAATATTCCCAGGTGCCACGAAGGAGCAGTAATGGGGGATTGGGCTTACGCATGGAAGCTTCCCTGGGTGCCACTATAGAGCGTCAATGGTGAATGGGGATTATGAAAGGAAGCTTCCTGTAATGTCTTCCTCATATTTTTCCATGAGGTAATCCCAAATCATTGGTGAGTTGAGTCATATGATTGAGTTCTATACCTATATGCTAGTGCACAAGCGGGATAATGACAAGGGCTTTGGAATCTGTCCAAACAAAGGGAGATGAAAAGTGTGAATCACATGCTCGACATTCGGGATGCGGTGAGGGTGGCATGGCGATGAATGAAAACGGTTGAATGTGTTCAAAACAAAACATCCATATCATGTTAGCCTGAAATAGGGACAAACAAATGAGGGTTGAGGGTTGACCATGTTTGAAACACAAGACCTGAATCAAAGTATCGTCCAAAGTCTTCTAGGGAGTTGCCCCAGGACGGTAGGTGAGTCGATGTGGCATGGGACTAGGCAATTAGGTGGTCCCTTAAGACATGAAAGAGGATGGTTATTTTAATGAAGGAAACACAAAGCATGAGTAGGAGTGATGGAATGCATGAATCAATTCCAATGATCTTCGAATTATTCCATTGTAATCATGGAATGAGGCATCTTAGGCTTGTCACATAAGGAATCTCTTATTTAGAATAAGAGGAATCCAATTATTGAATGATAGGGTATGCTGCAGTTTATAGTCATGTAGGGAGGACTGTTAGCATCTTATGCAATGAGCATAAGGCATCCATTTTTTAGAGGAAGAGGCATCCTATATTTGGAACATTGGGAATACTACAGTTTAAAGTCATATTGATTGGACTATTTTCATCTTATGATTAGATCATATGGTATCTCTTGTTTGGAGTAAGATGCATCCTATATTTGGAAAATAGGGTGTACTATAGTTTATAGTCATTAAGATTGGGCTATTGGCATCTCATTCTTGGAGCATAAGGCATCTCTTGTTAGGATCTCGTTGTATCATATGTTCGGAACATAGGGTTCACTACATTTTATAGTCATGTATATAGGATTGTTCGCATCTCATTCTTGGAGCATATATCATCCTTGTTTAGAGCAAGAGGTGTCCTATGTTTGGAATATAGGGTGAACTATAGTTTATAGTCATGTAAATAGTACTATTGGCATCTCATTCTTGGATCATAAGGCATCTCTTGTTTGGAGCAAGAGTCATCCTATGTTTAGAATATAGGGTGTACTACTATTTATAGTCATGTTGAAAGGATTGTTAGGCATAAGGAGATTAGAAATGGATGGTGTTGGGACTTACACAAGGGTGGCCCTTTCAGGTTCAACAAGTTATAGGAGTTAGGTGATGGGGTTTGGATGAGATACATGAGTAATGGTTCGACTCAAGGTACTCGGTGAATTGATGATGATAATCTCAAATCACAACATGGGAAATGAAACAAGAGGAATATGTCGACTCAAGGTGTTTTTGGGTGTGCGGAAGAGTATCTTGAATCATCGTACTCCATAGGTGGGAAGGCATATGCGCATAAGGGTGCATTGGAAATTGTCAACGTCCTGGCCTGAAAAGTTTGTGGTGCGACTCTCCATTTTTCATGGGGTTCAGTGATGGTAGCGAAGGGATCGGCCTGGAGGGCTGGGACCGTAGCCCGACACTGAACCCGAGTGGGGGTGTCGTGGTTGTGCCCCCTCGGTACAGACCAACTGGAGGAGGCCTCTATAATATTGCACTTAAAATGCGCTACCAGACGTATAGGTTGCGCACAATATTGAAATGTACAGCATAGGTGCGTGGAAGATTGGGCATCGTGGAACTATTGCGAGTAATAGGGAAGGTTGGTGCGCTATTGGGAAGGATTTGTATGCAATAGGGAAGTATTGCACACAATAGGGGAGGTGTACATGCAATATGGTAGATGTGCATGCAATAATAGGACGTTCATGCAATATGGAAGGAATTTCGCACAATAGAGGAGGTGGGCACACAAAAGGTGTTTTTTGTGCGCAATAGGGAATGTGCACGCAATAGGGAAGGAATTGTGGGAAATATGGGGGGTTTTCCCATAATAGGGATTGTGTGCATGCAATTGGACAGGTGAAACACTCGAGAGTGAAAAATTGGGCATAGTGGCATAGTTGCACACAAAAATTATGCTTTTTGCATAAAATCAGGCACTTTGGCGCTTTTGTGCGCATAAGTGATGTTTTTCACGCAAGAGGGGTTTTACATGAAGGCATGGAAAGTGAGTCATTATGTGTAATTGAGAGACATCCGACTTACCAGTTCCCCTGGAAAGAAGGGGGTGCACTTGTATTTATATGTGAAGCCTTGAATGTTGGTGTGCGTAAAATTCCATTCCAGTTTTTTGCACAAAGCCCTTTTACATGCAAGATTCATTTTTTACGTGCAAGATTCCCTTTTTACATTACAGATTCTATTTTTACATGAAATATTCCTTTTTTACGCGCAATATTCTATTTTTACGCATAGGATTTCTTTTTTTACATGAAAATCCATACTTTTCTCCAAAACCATCCTTAATGGCCATTTCCATCAGCCCGTCTTCGAACAACCATAACATCTGACCCGTAACTCTGTTTGGGCTCCACGACCAGTGAAATAAAATCTTACAGAATGATATATGCTTGGGGATCATATTTGGAAGAATTTAGTGAATTACATGGATGTGTTTTTTGGTTCAATGAAATTCCCTCTAAGAATGCGGTCCAACAAGGACAAGGAGTGTGATGCGGACCACATTCCGAGTAAACAGCTGAGGAAAAAACTTTCCTTGGGGTCCATTGTATCTCGATCACATTGAGGAATAATCCAACTATATCTCTAAGCCTTCATGAGCCATGCTTGGTGGGGAAAATATATAATAGAAGGTAATTCACCTATACGAGAGTGCTAAACAATAGAAGGTGTGAGGGGATCAGAATGGGACCTCGATCACCATTGGGATCATCCTAAAATAAGGATTGAAGTAGGAGAATGGGGATCTTAGAATAGATGATCAGGATTTCTAGGGAGAAAGTGGGAGACCTGACTACAGAATGAGGCTCTCAGAACAGTTGAATTACCACCTTCTCAATGTGCTCTAGCGCACGAGTGGGGTTACACCAGGGGAGTTGGAATTAATCTGAACATAGGGGAGTGGAAAATGTGAATCATGGTACCCAAGATTCAGAACATTGTGATGGTGGCATGAAAATAAAGGATGACTATTTATCATGTTCGAAACATAGTATCCTTTTTGTGTTATCTTGGAATGGGAATAACAAATGAGGGACGACCGCTGACTATGTTTGTAACACGGGTCCTGACTCAAAAAGTCATCCATTAGTCTTTAGGAACATTAGCCCTGGATGGTATGTGATCCATAGGCTAAGAACCCTAACTGTTAGGGGTTTTCCTTAGACACGAAAGAGGAAGAGGGTCCGAATAATGGGCATGCAAAGCGTGGAGTATGGAGTGATGGGTTGTTCTAATGGATTCCAACACTCTTGAAATTACACCACCATAGTGGAAACACATTAGGTTGGCGTATCTATCTGATCAGGGATCAATCATACATCTGAGAATGACCTTTTTGGAAAGGGATCTGGTGCATCACATGATTAACATGGGGCATCATGAACTTGTTCATGGTAGAATCATAGTTTAGTGTCATGCGCTGAGGACATATGGACTTGTGTAGTTTAACATCATAAGATACAATGGAGAGTGAAAGGGAAGGTCCTAGGAGGGGAGTATGTGGTTCAGTTGCTGTATACCCTACGTGAATGAAGACATACAGAGTATTCACACCACCACGCATCCTTAGATGAAATTCTTTAGGTTAAAAGACAAAAAGTGAAAGTTAGGATGGGCCCAAGGCAAGGTCCTTGGATGTTCCTTTATAACCAAATAAGATGGGAATCTGGCCATATATAGTTCGGAAGGCACAATTTAGTGTTATGTGAGGCGATGAAAGACATGTGTGTCATGGTTGTTCCAGTACACGTCCTACCAGAACTACTAATCCCACATGAGTCTTGCTCGATGTGGAAAACAATGAATAGTGATGGGACTTTCCTAGCACAGGAAGGAACATGTTATGGGTGATGGGACGCTAGGTTACTGACTCCCCAATGATGCTGAATCACCAATATAACGCACCTAGACGCACGAAGGAGAAAAGCCTATTATGTCAAAATTCCACCTGAACATAAGGAAGTGGAAATATGTGAATCATGATGCTCGAGATCTAGATCAAAATGATGGTTCTGTGACGATAGGAGATAACTGTTGACCATGTTAAAAAAACATTCATATCATGTTATCCTAGAATGGGGAATGTCAAATGAAGGTTAACCGATGACCTTTTTTGAAACACGGGACCTGTCGCAAATGTCGTCCAGGGTCTTTAGGGATTTTGGCCCGAGACTGTAGGAGAGCCAAGGTGGCATGAGACCAGGCTGTGAAGGGGGGCCCTTCTAATTTGGAAGAGGATGAGGATCCAAATAACGGGCTCATGACACTTGGACATGGAACGGGGGGAATGTCCCCATGAAAATTCCACACTTCGGGCTCTTTGTAAAAACGTGTCTGAATACAACTATAAGATGTACCAGATAGAGAGAGTCGAGTTACTTCCCTCTAAGGACAAGGTTCCTGAGGTTTCATACTTCCAGCTTAATGGTCGTAGGATGAACCATTAAGGGGGAGTGAATTAATGGACTGTGTGTAGGGCGGCGAAGTGGCCAAACATGATGTGCTGTTCCCATAGGGAGATCTTCATTTATGGTCATAAAACTCTGACCAGGTGGGGAAAATACAAGGGAGGCACATGTCATGGCTATTGCAAAACCCGATGAGAATTAGAACCCATGAGGTACTCACCACATTGCACGTTCCCGAAAGAGTTCGGGCCGAGGGGCCGAAAGAGGGGGAATAGGATTTTGGATTCCTAGGTTGGACCTAGAGAAAATGTGTATTGGCGTTCCTACGTATCCCATAAGGATGGTAATCAAGCCATATGTAGTTCTGAAAGAGACGTGGTAGGATACTATTTTCATAGATAATAAGGTTGTGTGGGTCTGGCCCTTTCAACGAAAGAAATGGTATTTGATAGATCTTGTTTGTCCTTTAGGATGAATATGTGTTTTTTTGTGAAGCGATGGACCTAGGATAGAAAGTCTAGGAATCACCATAGGAATCAAGCCATATGCCGACAGTGAAAAATGGTATGGTGTGTGACCAATACCAAACATGAGTCCCCCTTGAGTGAGGATATCACGGTGTAGTGCCGTTTTTGTTCGTGCGACAAGGACAATAATGTCACAGTTTAGGGTCTTGTAATGGGACCATCCATGCACTTTAACGTCGTGTGGTAGAGACATAACAGTTTAAAGTCATCTGGGACTAGGAATAATGGTTTAAAGTCATATGGATCAGACATATATAAGAGAGATGAGGTTCCAGGGGGAATGTGCACGGCATGATAAATCATACCCGGTGTGAATGAAGACGAGGTCCACATCCCACCGCGTGCGATTCCAAGGAGGAAAACTAGGGCTGAGGGGACAGAAAAGGTTAAAGGATATGGGAAAGGAGAAGCTAGCCCCCTGTTGAGATGGACCAGAGAACAAGATGTTCGGGTGCTCCTACATATCTCATGAGGATGGGAATCAAGCCACACAATGTTCATGAAGGCTCCTTTTAACGTCATGCATGACAAAATATAGTTTAATATAACGTGGTATAGGAAGTAGGGGATAAATTTTAAAAAGGGGCGTACGTGGTGCGACTAATGCAAACCCGACGTGAATGAGGACATAATTCCCTACCATGCCACGCGGTCCCATAAGATTTAGAGCCCAAAAGAAATAACAGAAGAAGTAAATTAGTGGAACTCGAGCTGGACCCAAAGATGAGATGTCTGGGAATTCCTATGTATCTCATGGGCATGGGAATCAATCCGTACATAGTTCTAAAAAATATCATAGTTTAAGGTCTTAGATCTCAGACCATACAGAAGTAGGATCCTTCCAAGTAAGTGTAGACCTCAACCCGATCCCTAAGCCCATGTGAGTGAAACTCAGAGTGGGAAACAAGGGTGGAAGATGTTTTTTCCAATGCTTGGAATGCATACCAAAGGGAAGTCAGTGCAGATTCCGAAATGATGCCTTTATCATGGATTTTGTCATCCTAAAGTGAAATTTCACACTAATGGATAGTGATAGAGTGTTGAAATTCCATTTGGACATAATGGGGTGAGAAATAATGTGAATAATGTAACCAAAATTCAAGTCTTGAAGGGGTTGGCATAATGATGGAGGATAACTATTGACCATGTACAAAACCCAGTATCCATATCATGTTGCCAAAAATGGGAACAATAAATGAGAGTCGAACGCTGACCATATTCCCAATGCGGGACTTGTATTAATATTTTGTCTGAAACCCTCAAGGACATTGGCACGTAATGGTAGGATATCCCTTAGTCCTATAATCCATGCCATTTGGGGGTCCCTTTGGGTGTGAAAGATAATGGAATCCCAAATGAAGTGCAACACAAAGCCTGAAAAGTGGGTGAAATCATGTTCACGTAGAATCTGACACTCCGGGTTCTAGACTAGAGTACTCATGGTCCAATTCGTGAGTCACCAAAGAGGGCAGAGGGACCCGACATAAGGGCAGCCGACTCAAAGAGATGAATGCAGGGAAAGGGAGTGAAGGCCGCTCAGAAGGGGAAGTGAGGTATGTGGTGTGGTTGTTATAAACCCCACTTGAATGAGGACCACATCTCATACCACACCATATAACCCTCTCCTGGAGGAATGTAGGCCAAGGGGCCAAACATGAAAGGAAGGTTTCTAAGAGATGGGGCTGGACCCGATGACTAGACATTCGGGTGGTCCTACATAACCCATGTGGATGGGAATCATGCCACATGTAGGTCTGGGGAAATGATGACACTAATAAGGGAAAGATACCCCAACGAGAGGTGTGTATGGAAATATGAGTAACCCAATGTGAATGAGGACATAATCCCACCCCACACCATACAATCTTATGTGAGAACTTGGGCTAGGGGCCCGAAAAGGCCAAAGGGCATGAGGCTGGGCCATTGACAAAATTTCATGGCCAGCTTATAGTTTAAC
The DNA here is from genome assembly GCA_963277665.1 of Viscum album. Classification (NCBI taxonomy): domain Eukaryota; kingdom Viridiplantae; phylum Streptophyta; class Magnoliopsida; order Santalales; family Viscaceae; genus Viscum; species Viscum album. The sequence goes on from OY728155.1 coordinate 879,522,567, forward strand.
ATCTTGCAGTGAGGACAAAGGTGTTTTTAGTTTAGGGTCATAGAGCTCGGACTGTATATGTCTAGTTTAATGTCATATGTTTGGTATAGAGAGGGAGAATCACCGTGCTTATGGAAGACCACAAAGAAAAAAACAATGATAGAAGAAAAATGTTGACCAGGTTCACAACATAGTATCCACCCTTGTGGGATCAGATGGGGGCGAAAAATTGAGCATAGACTATTGACCAGATTCCCCACACGACACTTGTATCAACTTGTCGCTCACAATCCTAGAGGGTATTAGATTTTAATGGTAGGAGAGCCCTTTGGCCGAGCATCCATTCCATTCAGTGGACCTTTTGGATATAAAAGGTGAAGGAATCCCAAATAATGGTATTTGCGAAGCATGGAAGGGAATGTGCTCATGGGACAAATGATAAATTAAGGGATAGATGCCTCATGGGGATTTGTGTGGCATGGAAGAATAGCCTGATGTGAATGAGGATGTGAGTCAATACCGTACCACACAATCCTAAATGAGAACTCGGGCTAGGGGCCAATGGGGTCGAAGGACCAGGGGCTGGGTGACCTAGCCAACTGTTTCCATATGGCCTCTCATACGGGCATTACCACATCATAGCTACTAATCCCATGTAAGCAATGCTTAGTGTGAGAAAAAAGGAGTAGGATTAGGCTCCCCCCATCAGATATGGGTCTGACAGCTGGAATCACCCTCCCACTCGAAGCAGACTGAAACTTGGAGAGACGGTTGGGCAGAATGAAGCACTACACTTCATGTTTGTGACATATGGGGGTGGTGACAATGACAAATGATAGCTATTGACCAAATTCAAAACACAGCATCTATATCATGTGACCTGAAATGGGAACAAAAAACGAGCGTCGACTGTTGACCATATTCGCAATGCAGAACTCATATCAATTTGTTGTCTAAAACCCCTTGAGTGCATTGGCCCTAAATTATAGGAAAGCCCTTGTGCCGAGCATCCATTCCATTTGGGGCCCCTTTCATATGTGAATGATAATTGGAACCCAAATGATGGGGTGTGTGGAGAATGAATGCACCCACCAATATCAGATCAAGTTAGACATCAGAATCGATAGAGATCTTTAGGGGAGAGGGATACATAGTAATATCATGATGAACATGATGTGGATGAGGGAGAAATCCCACACCACACCATGTGTTTCATCCCAATAGGATGTATCGATGTTTGGGGATGGGCCTACAGATGAAACGCCCAGGCGGTCCTACGAATCCCATGAGGATTGGAATCAAGCCACACGTAGTTCTGAATAGGACATGAAGTTTAGCGTCATGCGGTGAGGAAGTGATAGGATTACAAGAACTAAAGAGGTTACATGGTTCAATTATCGTGACCGTGACATGGGTAGGGCCATAGAAGCATACACGACTCCATGTGGGATCCCCCAAAAGAACTATTCCCAGGAGGGGATAGTCAAAAAGGAAACTGGGGCCAGACTCAAGATGAGTCATTTGACAATTCCTACGTATCCCATGAGGATGGGAATCAATCCATACATAGTTCTTAAGATTCAATTTAACATCATGTAGGAAGATGTACAGTTAAAGGTCAAGTAGGACCGTACAGTTTAAGGTCATGCATGACCATCATGCTATTTAGGGTCGTGTGGGACCACCCATTTTAATGTTGTGTAGGACCATACAGTTTATGGTCATGTGGGACCCAGGGGTTCAAGAAAAGTATTTCATGAGGAAGATGGAATTGGTGGGAGGATTTATACACTCTCCATTCATTGTAACTTGTGAGTATGTGCCATTGGAGTAAACCTTGTGAATGATGTAAGGTCCTTCCCATTTGGGCTCCAACATGGGTGGTTTCTTGCCAGGTATCATTAGTGCCCTCAAGGCCAATACCAAGTCTCCTAGAAAGAAGGAGTGGATGAGAACTTTCTTTTTAAAAGCTCTGGATATCTTGTTCTGATGCCTTTCCAGATTATGCAGGGCACGAAGCCTATTATCATCGAGCACTTCCAACTCCACCAGACGGATTTCATATACTTTATCTAGCACTTGTTGATCATAAAAAGCTATGTGCAATGAGGGAAATTGAATCTCAATGGGTAGGACAACATCCGTCCTATACACTAGAGAATATGGGGTCACATGGGTGGAATTACAAGTCATCATCTGATAATCCCATAGGGCATTAGGAATCTATTCCGGCCAACTCATCTTATTATGACAAACCATTTTTGCAGAACGTTAGAGAGGGTCTTGTTGAACGCCTCGATCTGTCCATTTTCTTGTGCATGCTAGCGAGAGATTTGGTTAGAATGAATGTTGTACTTAGCATACAATTTCTTCAGCTCAGTTGCTCGGAAGTTCATGCCGTTATCGGTGAGGACGGCGTGAGGGACTCCAAATCGGTAGATGATATTGGAACTCACAAAGTCAACTATTGAATGGACCGTGACCTCCTTGAGTGGAACTACCTCGGCCCACTAGGAAATGAAATCTGTAGCTATTAGGATGAATCTCCACTAGTGAGCTGTCACCGGTGGATATGGTCCCATGACATCGAGTCCCCACACCGCAAATGGCCAAGAGTATTTGGTGGAGTAGAGAGGCTCTGGGGGCCGATGCATAAAGTTATCATGGATTTGGCATGTATATCATATCTTGTAGATCTCGATGAATTCATGGATCTTAGAGGTCTAGAAGTACAACAATATCTAGATCTAGTGAGATAGCTTCGGACCAATCTAATGATCCCCCCAGGAACTTGCGTGAAACTCTAGCATGACCTGAGAAATCTCAACTCATTGAATTAAACCAAGGAGAACCCCATAAAACATGTTCTTGTGGATGATTTTCTCATGGCCGGGGCCATTCTGGAGGGTGACCTACAACGCGCAGCATCATGTTTTCTCGCGCTCGGCCCGATCTATCAAGAGGTAACCATTTTGGAGATACTCAACAAAGGGGGCTCTCTAGTTGGGTGTCACTTTAACCATTGCATCTGGAGGTCATGACGTGGTGGCTCCGATATTAAGATGGATCACCTACAGGCCGTCATTTTCATCTGAGGTGACATGAGAAATGACTCTCCGATGTGCCACTTGGATGATCAGATCATCCTTCTCGGGTTCCACGAGTGATGTAGCCTGGATGACCAGGGCGTCACCATGACCATTCTGAGATCGAGGGACAGGAGTAACTTCTAGTCGAGATTGGAACTGGGCCATTAGCTGGTGGGTAAATGGGGTACATCAATCTCATGGTCCAGCTCGAGGATAGTGATTAGACCCTGATACTCCGCCTCATTGTTGGTGTCGCATTATGACAACAGGAATGAGTATGGAAGAATGTCTTGTGATGGGGTAAAAAAGATGATACCCATGCCTACTCTATTGAGTATGGGATCATTGAACCTCATACCAATGGGGATTCAGGAAGAACCATCGATGTCCATATGCAAGTATGGAATGGATTGGTCTACTCAGAGGATCGCCTCATCGAGGAAATATAGATCCAAGGAAGGTTCAGTAGGAACTATATGGGCAGCAAGGAAGTCTGCCAATGATTTCCCCTTAATATATTTCTGAGGGACAAACCTGATATAGAACTTCTGGAGAATCACTTCCCACCAAGCTAGACGGACTATCAACATGGGGCGGTTCGGGATGTACATTAGTGTGTCTACTCAGGACACCAGCTGTAACTCGTGGTGTGGCAAGTAATGTCTCAATTTATGTATTGTGAATTCCAGTGAAAGGTAGCTCTTTTTGATGGGGTAGTATCTGGTCTCTTATTGAGGAGCATACAGCGAAGGTAGTAAAGGATGTTCTTCATCCCCACAAAGTTATTCTAGGTGAGAAGGGAACCAAGATATCATTCCAGGCCAGTCACATAAAGGACCAATGGCTTTCCGAAGATAGGTGGCATTAAGATCGAAGGCTAGAGCTGATACTGCTTGATCTCCTCAGAAGCGGTCTGACACTCTTCATCCCACTCATAGACATTTCCCTTCTTCATGAGCCGAGAAAAGGGATTACACTTGCCGGCCAGATTCGCAATGAATTCGAATATGTAGGATAAGTGGCCTTGGTGTCCTCGAAGCTCCTAAATGTTGTTTGGAAGTGACATCTGGATAATGTCCTTGATCTTCTCTAGGTCGACCTCAATACCCCTGTATCTGACGAAGAAGCCGAGAAACATTCCAAAGGTGACCCCAAAGGCCCACTTCAATGGTTTTATCTTCAAGTGACGGGAACAGAAGAAGTTGAACACATTCTAAAGGTCTTTGAGATGGTTCGGACACTGGCGAGATTTTACCACCAGATCATCCACATAGTATTCCACCAAATCCCCGAGGATCGGCATAAATATGTGATGCACAGCCCGCTGGTAGGTGGAACCTGAATTATTTAATCCGAAGGTCATGAAATGGTAACAGAAAGTACCTTGAGGATCCCTAAAGGTTTTGAACTCTACGTCCTCAGGGGAAATTCATATCTGGTTGTACCTAGAGTACCAATCCATAAAGGAGAGGGCTTGGAATCCAGCTATAGCTTCAATAAACAACTCCATCCCAGGAAGGGGAAAATCATCCTTCGGACACTGACAATTGAGATCTTGGAAGTTGATGCAGACTCTGATATGTCTATTCTTCTTTTTGACTGGCACAATGTTGGATATCAATTTGGGGTAATGGAACCACTTAATGAAATTGTCTCTGATGAGCTTATCAACTTCCTTCACTACCATGGCACTGTGGGAAGGGTTCATCTTTCTAGGAGGCTGCTTGAACCCACAATGATTTTCCAGGAGACCGAGGTGATGGAAGGATACCTGAGGATCTAGTCCCGACATCTCATCATAACTCTAGAAAAATACATCATAGTGTTGTTTCAGGAAGTTTATGTACTTCTAGTGCCCCTCGAGGGCCATGGTGGCACAGATCATTTTAGGTCTCGTGTCTGCCTCACTACTGAGGTTCACCTATACCAACTCGTCGACTGTGGCAGAGATGACCTCTTTAAAGGTGGGGGAGAATCCTCTAAATACTATTATTCACTTATGGAGTGTGAATCCTCGGTGGGAGGAATCTCTTTTGAGTCGGTAGATCCTGATGGGAGGCCGGTACCAGCCTGAGCGGCAATGGACACTGCGTCTGAGGACTCCTATGCTGCTGCAACCATAGCGATGAAGGTTGTATATCTGATCCCATTTTTCCATCGGACCAAGGGGCCACAGATGATGATGTCAAAGAAATAGTGGCACGTTGGTGGGATCTAGTTAATTTCAACTCGACGGAACAAGCATGTATGACGTATTATCGTTGCCATGGGGCGGACATCTCGATACCTTATGGGGGGTATGAGGCTCCAGGATCATTTGAGACTGATTTGTATAAGAATACGAGGTAATTTTCCATCATCTCTTAGACATGGGAATATTTTTCACCATAATTCTAGACACAATGAAACATTGTCCCATGTCCATAGTAGTAGCCTCCAATTGGTGGATTGGAAAGATGTAGGCATCATCAAGATCAATCCACGGGTCGGTCACAGCCATGTAATGATCAAACTCATTGGTCTGAATCTGCTTTTCCTTTTTCTAATAGTAGTTGGCATCAAGATTTTAGGCCTCATAAGAAGCAAAGGGAGATGAGTCACCTTGAAGCACACCGATTCAACCATTAAGAGAGTACTTGACGCACTGGTGATATGATGAGGGAACTTCCGCATGCAGGTGGAGCCATGGCCTTCCCATCAATGCGTTGTAGCATATGTCTGAGAGAATACCATAAATTCGGTGCTGGAAACTAGGCCACCAAAATGGGTCTTCAAGCGAATCTTGTCGACCAATGTCTGTTCCATCCTATCATATCCTTATATTATTATGTCAGAGGGGCTCAGATCTTCTTTAGACAATCCCAGTTTTTGGATTGCCCGAGTTGGGATTCGGTTGATCCCAGTGCTCATGTCGACAAGAAACCGACTAACCTCCATGCCATTGAACTGGAGGGTGATGTACAGTGGGTGAATGTGCCCCTATATGGGAGAGCCATCATCTTCTTCATAAAATGATATAATGTCCAAGCATTCATCATTGTCGACCGCTTCAGCATGAAAGGCTTATACAGTTACTACTTCCATCTCAAACTGGAGGGGGCCTCTTAAAGACTCATCGAGGGCCTCATTCATATATGAAGATAAGAGAAGGGCCTCAAGGATGGAGATCCATATTGGAATGCTGGAAAGATATTTGAGAACGTCATTATTACGTGCAAGGTGAGAAATAATACTCAAAGGAGGTCGCTCAATGACATGATGTATGGTGGGACCTGTTGATTTGACCAGCTGCTGGCTGGTGCTAGGAATATCTCGCAGCTCACCAGTCAAATAATGCGGAGAGAATACCAAAGGAGGGAAAAATGAATGATATTGGCCTACAGTAGGGCATGGATGGTGGCAGTGAGGTCTGGGTGGCTCTACCTAATATAGTAGCATGAATGACGATGAGGGCAGACCTGATTTCCCCAGATGAGAATGCTATGATTGCTGAGCTCTGTGATGAGCATGTTACTTGGTTTCGGTAGCATGCACATCTGGGCTGGAAGTGCTGAACGAGGCACTCCGATAGCCCATATAGCCATAGCTCCATCGACACTGGTGATGTCTAGGGATTTTGGGAGGATCCACCTAGCGCTCCTCATCGTCAGGAATCATGTAGGGATTTACCAGTTCAATGCTGTTAACCGAGGCATACCCTGTACCGTCACTCGAAGAGTCTCCCACTAATATATGGATTCTGGGAGGTATTTTCATCTTTTTGGGCATGAATTCTCTGAGATTACGGGATGACAATGGCATCGGAGGGGTACTTTCCTTTCCCTTGCGTTGATGGTGTTTGCACTTATTGGAAGAGGATGACTAAGACGACGATGCAAAAGTGGTGGCTGTAGCTTCTAAAGGCTATGGATTATTCAGGAATTCCCTGATTACACCACGGGAAAGGGTGACTATTTTGCGAACCATCTAGTCGTCATACATCTGGTATCCACAACTTGAAACCCGATGCCACTCGCCCTCGTTGTCGCTGTTGTTGTCTGGCCTCATGAAGATGCTTGCCACTTATGCCAGAGTTGGGCCTAAACGGACTATGTTGTTATCTTCCTAGTATTGAAGTCATTCATTGAACACATATCACTTCTTGAGAGTGTGCCCCAGGATCCGGTGGTAGGGGTAGTAATTATGTTGATCAGTGAGGTTTGCCTATTCCGACCTTCTACACTCAGCAAAACGTAGAATCCCCTTCTCCAAGGCACTACAAAAGTAACCGAGGACCTGTGTCACATTGAATTAGTAGGTATAGTTTCTCTTATCCAGAAAGGGATACCTTGGAGATTGACCCAGACGAAGGGCTGGAGGAGACTATCGAGGAGGTAGAACTCAGTTATCTTTCCTGGGTAGTGATGGCGCATTGGGTGGGGGAACCTACCTATTCTGAGGTGGGAACTGCTGGGCCAGTGGTTGCGCCTGAGGTAGAGGGCCTCTGCGAGGTTGTGGAGGAGGCTCTATTGGAAACAACTCTAGTCACTTGGGGGCCTGTATTTGGGCCACAATGGCAGGCTCGTCCTTGGAGGCCCATCTCGTAGAGACCACAGACGACAATATACATACCTGCTTGGACTACTGTAATAATTCCTCAAGGTGATGGGCCTTATCAGAGAAGCCTTAAAATCACCTGGGATAGTTCTGGGTTATCATAGAGGGGAATATCTCTGTCTTGATATTCTCTATGCACATCCTCATTAATTTCTTATGAGTCAGCGGCATGTCAAGGGAATATGTGACTCCTTCCCACTAGGTGGAAAAGTCAATGAAGTGCTCATTAGGACTCTTATTGAACTTGGAGAGGTCTACGATACTCGTCTTCCATGCGGTGGAACTAAACTGGTAGTGTAATTGCCTACGGAGTTCCTCCCGGTCGGTTACTGATCTAATAGAGCGCTGGTGGTAATAGACAAACGCATGCCCTTACAATGTCTACACAAAACATCAGAGCTTGGTGGGATCCTACTGTGCTGGTGTTCCCAAAATTGGGATACAACTTGTGGTAAAGTGGGCTAGGTGTTGTGGAGGGTCCCCTGTCCCATTGTAGGGGAAAAGGTGGGATTCCCAAAACACGAAGGTGCTGGCATATCATCCACCCATGCGGGATATGTCTTTCTATCGAGCGGGAGTGCCACATGTCACGTCTCTAATGACTTGAGATGGGAAATAAGGCCCGCCATCAGATCATCTTTGTGGGGGTTCCTATCTTGATGGGTATCTCTAACTACCAATGCATTAGAATATTCTTCTATATGATAAGGTGGCCCAAAGGCTTGTGGGGTGGCTAGTGGAATGACCTTTGGGGAAGCTGGGGGAGCCTGAGCTGGATCCGGAGGGTTGTTACACCATTCGTGAGGATTTGGCGATACATATCACACCATATTTTTATAAGCTTTGACCTCAAGCCTCTCTGTGTGGGCAGGATGGTCATGGTCAACTAGTGGCAATTCACCGAGGGGAATTTGTGCCTGCACCTGCTTCCCTATCCTAGGATCACCGTAGTCCGGTCATCGATCTAGAGCGTGTTCAGCAAGGAGTTCATTTATCACCTTCTTCTATTTGGCAAGTTTCTTATTTAACACAGCTTTCTCTGGGTCTTCCTCTGCTTTTTCCACTAATACATATGGGTCGGAGGTCTTGACAGCTCTATAGAGTCCCTTTCCCTTACCGTGATTCCGGCTAAGGACTAATGCCTCAGTGGGCATGAGGAGAACCAGTTGGCTCCTTTTTTGGTGAGTAACCCTCCCCAACTTATCCAATAGAAGTGGCACTCCTTCGGGGGGGGGGGGGGGAGGTCCCCATCAAGTAGCTCTATCTCATTCTCATCTTCTGATAGGCTGGCCATATTGACCGTGTCTCTACCCGGGGGCATGTCCTCGATATCACCTGGAAATTCAGGCTGTCGCCGAATATTATTGAAGTGGTGGGCACTATATTTCCCCAAGCCATGGATTTGCTCATGCGGGGAAGGCTATTTGATAATCTTGAGGAGTAACCTAATGCTCTGAAAACACCATTTTTGGAGGGTCCTACAGCAATCTGGTGAGTCAGGGCACTGAGCCACCGGGAGTGCGGACAAATCAACCAGACGTCATTGATCACCAATGTCTTCAAAATGTGATTGGATCTTCGGATAAGCCACTCACCGGTGAAGAAGTCGGAAGTGAATCACTAAGAGATTTTTAAGGAAACACTCAACTTCCTCTGGGGTGATGGATTCTAGCGCATAGAAATTCAGTGCTTCCACGGGCCAAAACATCTCAAGGAAGTGGTCTGATGGGAGGATACTACATAAGATCCTTTTCTCAGATTTAGGGTCTATCCCTTCATTGCTCCACTCTTCAACCGGAGGCGGCTATAGAATGGGTAGTGGTATCGAATCAGATCACTGAGAAGACATGCAGGCTGGTGGAGAATACCACGAGCATGCTAATAAACCACCGTATCTCGGGCTACCCTCTGAAGAGTGAAGTGACTTAGCCACGACATCGCGGTAAAATGGGATGACTTCCATGGATTCTGGCACGGGGACCATGGCTGTTGGCGGTGGGCCATGCTGCTGCTCGCCAACCATTGGTCCCCAGAATAGCTCTTTGTGATCTCTAGTAGAGGTAGAGAGTGCTACTGGAGATGACGGTGGGGATTGCGTGGTTGAAACCTATGAAGTTTCCAAATTTTATTCCTCCTGGATATACTTTCAGAGGAAGGTGGGAATCCGATGGACCACGCATTCTAGGAGTACTAGGATGATGTGCCTTGTTCCTGCCTCGGCCCTTGACACTAAGGACCTAGGCGAGGGTTCCATCATTGAGTCATATTCAGCTTCAGAATCTGAGAAGCAAACCGGTTTTATCTCAGTATGAATCTTCTCAGTGTTCCTTTTATGGTGGAGACAACCCGACCTATTTCCTCAGGACTGTTCTTCAGGACAGGGTATATTTCAGGAACAATGAGGACATTCGACCGTACTAGTGCTAGGGCAGAGAGGACTTCCACTTGAGTAAGCTGGGGTGAAAGGAGCACCAGGAAAGATCTCAAGAGGGATATGAGGAGGACCTCTGTGGGAAGTGTTGTAGAGTGCAGGACCTCCATTCGAGCCCATAGGAGCACGAGTGGGATCCCCAACCTTATTTCCCCTGATGACATCTGTGTGAGTAAGTTCCTTGTTCTGGTTGAGTCAAACACGGGTATGCCTCTATTCTGGGTTCTAGTGAAGTGAGGCTGGTCTTCACCCCTCAGGTGGTTGAGGTGAGGAGGAACTTCGTTGGCTGCTGTAAGATCAGGGGGAGGGCTCCCACGCTGGAGATTGACCGGATGTAAAACGTCCCCACACCGGTGGTCTGTGGTAGGTGGGATGACTCCATACCCAATTTAATGAGCATAAGAGAGTCATCCATGCTGGGTTTCACCATCATGGGGAGGTCCCTCATTCAGACTGAGGGTAGCATGAGACGGTCCTCCATGTCAAGCTTGGATGCGGGGAAGATCTACGTTTTCCATGATGGTGGTACATGGAGGGCCTCCATATTGGTGGCTGCCATTACCTTCACCGGCAACAGAGATAGTCGACCCAGCCTACCTATGGGGTGGTTGGGCCTCGATCCAAGCTGGGTATACATGTTTAACTCCTCAGCATACGCAAGGGCTTGATAATATATGTCGATGGTGCCCTGTGCCACAGTAGTCGCTAACGTTGACGCCCCTTGGCGGGCGTCTTCCTTGGCCTATGCCTGATGCTGACGTCAGGTCAACTAGACATGGGCCAATGGTGTAGGCGCGTGACTAACCTTCTCCTAGACTTGTGGGACCGGACGACGGCACTGGTTCGGCCTACCGGGATCCCTCTTTGGGGTCCCTTAAAATGGGATCTCGACCAGGCTGGCCCGAAAATCTCCTACCTCGTCAGCGTAGGGGAGAGTTTCATCGAGGAATTATGGGGAGAGGCTCTGGAAACGATTTTAAGTTGGAGTGGGGAGCAGTGGACCCATGCGTAGCCCTTGGGGGCGGCAGGGGTGGAGAGGAGCAGACGCCTCCAGATCCTGGAAATCCATATCCGGGGTCGGGATAATCCGCTCCTACTCATACCGGTGTATGACATCATTGATCACTCTTTGATGGATGAATTCAGATGGGGAGATGGGTTTTGGGTGCCCGATGTTTGTTGGCGTGGTGATAGCCTCCAATGCAATGGAGTCACGCAGGACTACCGTGTTGGAATTGCCCCTGCCCATGCGTCGGTGGGCGGGCGGTGATCAAATTCCTGCAGCAGTTTGATTCATGAAAATCATGGAAATTAACCCATTAGTGTTTAAAGTAGAGGAATTGAAGACTTGTTCCAAAATTCCATTACGTCATCCATGGATGTTAATATGGATCCAAACTGACAACATCGCACATCGGGATACCCAACGTTTTGACTCCCCAACTTCTAGTGAGTTTCATGCTAGGCCTACAATTTTCATGGTGGGACCCGGCGCTAGATTGCTGGATTTGGTGACATGCTAGTCCACTGATGTCTCTAACACCACTAATCCCCATATTGAGGAGAATATATTCACTTCGGGTTCTCCATATTAGTTTCTGACTCTTTCACTGGGGTGCGCACATCCGTCTGTTTGAGGTCAATGACGCTGTTTGTTTCCCCTCATTCCCACATTCCAAAGGCGGGACACCTCCATTACTTGTTCAGGTAGGTTTGATCCTTATTTGAAACGAGATGATGGGATGTCAGTTCTTCCTTATGTGTATTCCTCCTCGAATCTCATCACCTAATATGGGTATCCCTTATAGATTAAGATGTTGTTTGTGAAACTCTTCCTAGTTCCATATCTTCATGGACACCTGTTAATTACATAGCTTCTATTAGGAAATTCCAAGGGATTTGGTAAAGGAAGCAACCTTCGGTCAGGGGAGTAGTCACGTTGGACATCACTGGTGTGTCTGGATGCTAGAACATTGTAATTTCTGGGTTTCTTCCTCTTATTATAGGGCTTCTCGAGGGCACGGAATCCCGATGCATCCCATGTCGAATGTGGGGAATTATATGCCATAGAAAAGTATATGAGGTTTTCCTCAGATTCTTATGTTTAACACATGGAATGTCGTGGGTTTAATTTCTAACCAAGATTGATCAGACTGATCAGAACACTGATGATAGGGCTAACGTGTGGCTAGCTACATGATTGTGTTAAAGTGAATGGGGAATGGGGTGGCATGATCCCACTAGGATGTGGCGGCCGAGGTAATAACCAAAATGGATGATGAATGGTTAATTGAAGTGGGTGTATAATGAGATGAAGTTTACTTGAGGATGACGGTGAGGTTGGGATTGAGTCTGGAAGAGGCCTCATACGTATCCCTATGGTAGGGAATCAAAGTCCTCGTAGTTCACCTGATAATGGAATACCATCGAATGGGGTTGACAATGGCTTACCGCTTGTTGGGGTCGCAATGGCTTACCACTGAATGGGGTACCTATAGCTTACCACTAGATGGAGACCCAATGGCTTACCGTTTGATGGGGTCCCAATGGCTTACCACTGGATGGGGTCGCAACAGCTTACCGTAGGATGGGGTCTCAATGGTTTACAGCTGGATGGGGTCGCAATGGCTTACCACTAGATGGGGTCACAATGGCCTACCACTGGATGAGGTCACAACGACTTACCACTGCATTGGGTCACAACGATGTACCGCTGGATGGGTTTGAACCTTAGGGAGGCTTCCTATGTACCTTATCCAGGAGACAAGGATCAAAACCCACAGAATTTGGGATGGAGTGGGAACCAATTAGATGTTGGCCGAGACCGCTGGGTGTTGGGATTGAACATCAGGGAGGCTTACTACGTACCTTGCCTTGTCAAGGATCAAAGTCCACGTAGTTTAGGATGGCTTGGGAACTGACATGGAGGGGGTCAGAACCAATGGATGTTGGGATTGAACCTCAGGGAGGCTTCTTACGTACCTTGCCTATAACAACCATGCTTTTTATTGCACACTTAAACCTTATTTATTACATAAAATCTTCACTTGATATCACATAGAAGATCGAGAGGGATAGTGAATTTGGGGATTAGGAATATTACATAATAGCTTATAACATAAAACACACAACATCTTTATTTAAATATTCATTAACATGACCACTACATTCTCTCGTACTTAGCATTGCATGGGATAACCTGAGGTCTTGCATAAGAAAATGGTGAGATATAAAGCCCAACAAGAGAATAAACCTAGAATAATGTGATGAATAGAATACATGTTAGAAAATAGGCTTATAAATGGTGAATAATAGAAACATGAATATAAATGCATGATAAAGCATGATAATCATAACATGAAAATGTGGCAACAACACTTAACATGGAATTAGCATGAGCCAAGGCTCATTGTAGATGGAGCATGAGTAAACCCTCATTATACATGAAGCACGAATAAAACCTCATTTTACTTGAATTATCATGTTTCAACACCCATTTCACATTATGTATCATGATACTATACATTACCCAATGCATTGGAGCGCTATCAGGGCACAATCTTCTTAAACTTTTCATTTCATGCCTAAGTGTTCCACATGGAAGATACAACATGGAATCAATCATCATCATTTATTCTATGATAAAGGGATGTGGAATATATATAAATCATTATAATCAATAAGTAAATATTCATAAAGGTGAATACACTTGATAGAGAAATGGTCATGGTACACAATACACAATGACATTAGCTTGGAAAATCGTAGTGCAATTTCGGCAACATAACGACGTGAAATAAGAACTCATAAAAATAGTTGATGAGAGATAAAGGGGTGTCTCATCATATTTAAATGAAATTTAAAGTAAGGGGATCATATATATACATGTCCCAACAAACGTAATGAAATTTAGATGTATAATTCATAAGAATTACTTGGATGTAAAAGAGGAGAGAGAAATCCCTCATAGAATTTCGGCATGGTAATGGGTGTACATGGGAGTAATTAATTAGAGATAAAGGGGTATACCATAATCCAAACATAATTAGGGTAGTATGGTGGAGGTGAGAAATCATACCCCAACATTTTTAATTGAAAACAAAAGTGCATAACAACTTAATGAAAATTGGACAAAAATGAGAAAGGAAGAAATCCCTGACTTGGAAGTGCGATCCCAAAAGCATGGGAGAGGCTTGAGAGAGGATTTATGGGAGATTGGGGCACCATTTAAGTATTCTAGAGAGTGGATTACAGGGGTTGGACTGACTTCAAAGGCTTTGAGTGAAGAGGAAGTGGGAGCTTCAGTGGGTTTATATAGGAAAAGAGAGGGAATTCTTTATTATTTAGGTTTGGGTCACCACACATTAAACTAATCAATACCACAAACCAGCCCATGGTTTTTTCCAAAGGTGAGTGAAAAAAATATTTTACAAGGCCAATAGTCGAACTTATTAAAATAATAAGGTTGCTTTTGGGGAGGTGAGTCACACTCTCAAGGAAAACAATTTAAAAAGAAAAAATGTTTTATAAGTCTTGGAGGGTCCACAAAAGCTTTGTAAAATAAATAAAACAAATATAAAATCACATTATATTAATGATAAAACATATAATGTCTGAACATAATGTTTATAGTATTTTATTACATAACTATTGGGTCATTATGATGTCATAAAACACAATATATATTAAAATGGTATTTAATTTTTACCCAAAAATTCGACTATGTAATAAATTTATGAAAAATTCACCATGGGATATTTTGAATGTCCTGATTCCAAAAATAATATTTATTTTATCTAAATAATTTTATAAATATGTGAATTTTTTCTTTTAAAATCAAAAAGGACATTTACCGAAAATTCTTGGGTTCTGACAAAAACAGTTTTCAAAACTCAATAAAAATTACAATTTCATTCGTAAAATTATATGATCATTTATATGTAATAAAATGTAATTTAAAAATAATATTTTATTAAAAAATTATTTAATTCAAAAATACATTAATTCATCAAAATATATTTCTTATTTGAATATTAACTAAAAATACTATTTGTGCTTTAGAAAATATTTACAAAGTATCAAAAATAAAATGAATGCACATTCATTATAAAAAAATAATGTACATAGTCATAGTTCTAGGTTCTTGTTACATAAACCCTTATAACACCCGCATAAGACTGAAGGGTAAGGTGTGCGATGGTGACAGATCTCTAGGGTGGCTCAGATAACATATCTTGGGTGGTAATCTTTATTATCTTCCACTTCTCCCGTAGTCGGTTCCTCTCTAGGTTAATGTGTTCAAGCTCGGATTGGGCTTGGTCAAGAGCAAATCCCAAATATGCCAAATCCTTTCTGAGCTCAGACAAATGGGCTTCGTATGGGGGAAGTCTACTAGATGAGGCAATCACTTCCTTTGTCTAATAAAATTGGATTTGTTAAAGCCCTATATTTATATTAATCATGTGATCACTGTTCAATGGCTATATAAGAAATCATCGCAATTAATAATGGTATTTTAAAATACAGAAATGAAAAACTGATGAATTTCACATTTTATATAACCATAATAAAACTTTTAATTAGATCAAGATGAATTTCCATTAATGAATGTTTGGGTCGTTATAATCTTCCCCCCTTAAGAAATTTCACCCTCAAAATTTATTTCTCCCACTATAAAAAAATTTGGGTAACTATGCTTCATCACTTCCTCTGATTCCAACGTCGCTTCTTCAAACTTGTGTTTTCACCACAACACCTTGATGAGGGGAATTGTCTTATTTTGTAGAAATTTTTCTCTACGATCTTAGAAATTCACTGGTTTCTCTTCGTAAGAAAGATCATCCTCAAGATGTACTAATTCATAAAAAAGTACATGTGAAGGGTCTGGTATGTACTTCCTTAAGAGGTATACATGAACGATATCATGTATATTGGCCATGGTAGGTGTATGTGCTAGTCGATAGGCCACATCCCCAACACGGTCAAGAATATCGAAGGGCCCAATGCACCTAGGCTTAACTTACCTTTCCTTCTAAACCTCATCACCTTCTTCCATGGAGATATACGTAGAAATACCGTGTCTCCATCTTTAACCTGAAGGTCTCATCAACAGTTATCTTCATAACTCTTTTATCGACTCCGGGATTCCTTGATATGCTGCTGAATGGTTTTCACCTTCTCCATCATTTCTTCGACCATTTTTGGTCCTAGCAGCTTACGCTCACTGACTTCATCTCAACATGTCGGTGTTCTTCACCTCTTCCAATATAGGTATTTATAAGGTTCCATTCAGATGCTCGTGTGGAAACTGTTATTGTAGGAGAATTGAACCACTTGAAGATGTTGGTCCCACACTCTTTTGAAATCCATAGAACACGCTCTCAACATGTCATCAAGTGTTTGGATAGTATAATCAGATTGGCCATCAGTTTGAGGATGATAAACTGTACTGATGTTCATCTTAGTATCTAGAGCATATTGAAGACCCTTCCAAAACATAGAGGGGAATCTTGGATCTCGATCGAATACAATAGATAGTGGTACCCAATGAATATTTTCCACTTCCATGATATATATCTGTGCCATATAATCTAATGAAAAATCCTCATGAATTGCAATGAAGGGTGTAGACTTTGTAAGATGATCCATAACAACCAAAATTGCATTGTTTCCTTTGGATGTCTTCAGAAGTCCGGTGACAAAGTCCATGGTGATTTTCTCCCGTTTCCATGCTGGTCTGGGTAATGGTTACATCATCCCTTTATACTTCTGCCTCTATTACTTCAATTGATGACTCACCATGCACATTTATGTATACTCAGTGATATCCTTCTTCATATTATACCACCAATAATTCTCCCAGAGATCTCGATACATCTTTGGTTTTCCTAGGTGAATAGAGAAATTTAAACTATGTGCATCATCCAAAAGTTCATTCTTCAGCTCCAGACATGATGGAACACATTGTCTTTTCTAAAATATCAAAATTCCTTCTTCATTAACATTGAACTCAGAGGATTTACCTTTTCTGATAGCTTCCACTCTTTTCTGAATTCCCACATAATCCTTTTGAGCAACCCTTATCCATTCAAAAAGAGATGGTTAAGCAATAATTTGTGAAAGGATTTATGATTTTCCCTTTTTTATGATTCCCATGTCCATCTTCATCAAATCTAAGAAGATTGGGTCCTTCTAAATTCTCTTCAATGATATAATTGTTGGGTCCTTTCTACTTAGAGCATCTGCCACCATGTTCGCTTTCCCTAGGTGGTAATGGATTGAACACTCATAGTCTTTGATTAGCTCTAACCATCTTCTTTGGATCATGTTCAACTATTTCTGTGTGAATATATACATGAGATTTTTGTAGTCCGTATATATTTCACAATTCTCCCCCAAGAGATAATGCCACCAAAATTTTAAAGTGAATATCACCGCATCCAACTCCAAATCACGTGTTGGATAATTATTCTCATGAACATTCAATTTCCTTGAATCATAGGCAATGACTTTGTCATTTTTCATCAACACACGACCCAAGCCCTTCTTCGAAGAATCACTGAATACCAGAAAAAGATCTCCACTTGGGGGGTAAAGTGAGCACGAGCATAGTGATAAGCCTCCTTTTTAACTCCTTGAAGCTTTCTTCGCATTCATCACTCCAAGAAAACCTTACTCCCTACCGAGTTAGCTTGGTAAGAGGGTTGGATAATCGTGAGAAATTTCTCACAAATCATCGATAATATCCAACTAACCCCAAGAATCTACGGATATACATTACCGATGTTGGAATCGACCATCCCTCAATTACATCTATTTTGGAGGGATCCATAGATATCCCATTACTTGTGATGATATGGCCCAAGAATGAGACCTCATTCAACCAGAACTCACACTTGTTATACTTTTCATAAAGCATCTTCTTCTGCAAGGTCTCTAGTATAGTTCTTAGATGATTTTCATGATCCTTCTTGGTTTTGGAGTATATCAAAATATCATCTTATAGACTATCTCAAATTCATCGAGGTAATCCATAAAGACTCTATTCATCAAGTCTATGAATATTTTTGGAGCATTAGTGGGTCCAAAAGGCATTACTATGAATTCATAGTGCCTGTATCTTGTACAAAAAGTAGTCTTGTGGATATCTTCCTCCTTCACCCTTACTTGATAATATCCCAACCACAAATCCACCTTGGAGAAGTATTGTGCTCCACGTAGCTAATTGAACAAGTCATCAATTCGTGGGAGAGGATACTTGTTATTTATCATGATTTTTTTAAGCTTACGATAATCGATGCAAAGGGGCATTTACCCATAAATATTCTTTAAGAAGAGGACTTGTGCACCCCATGGTGAAGCACTTGGGTGTATAAACCCTTTATCCAAATTCTCGTATAGTTTTCTCTTCAACTCTTGAAGCTCCACAATAGAAATTTTATATGGACTCTTGGATATTGGCAATGCCCCAGGTATAAGATCAATTGAGAATTCAACATCTATTCTAGGAGGAAGACCCAAAAATTCCTCCGGAAACAATTCAGAAAATTCCCTCATAATAGGCATGTATTCAATGATGGTTGCCTCCTTAGACTCAACCATCTGAGCCAGATATGTGTGCTCATAGGGAAGTAATATCCACGCTTGAGATGATCGAGATAAAGAAGATTCATCTTCCTCCTTGCACTTTTATATAATCGGGGGTCGATTCTACACATTGTGAGTGATTTCCCTCTTACAGTAATTTATGTTGTCTCTATATAAGGAAAGACAATCCTTTATAATAATTGTATCAAATTCCTCCTGAGGGAGTATGGCGAGGTTTGGTGGGAAATTAAATCCACAGATTATGATAGGGGAGGAGTTATATTCATGGGATGTAATGATTTCCCCATTTTCCGTACTCACCAAGATCTTTACATCCACGATTTGTGGTGGTTTTGGAACTGTTCTACAAAACATTTGGGATATAAAATAAAGCAAAGAACCTGAATCAAAAAGTACGTTTACTATTATTGAAAGAATAACTAGCATACATGTAACCACTTCATTGTTAGGGTTCACTTCAGTAGTATTGATTGAAAAAGCTCTCCCTTAATGCCTTGGAGGTTGTTAGTTTCCTCTGAAAACCCTTGGCTTAGGGAACTGATTTTCAAGATTCCCTGGTTCATTGCAGTTTTAGAAATGAACAACACATTGAGGTTCGAATGAAGTGTTCATCTCCTCTGTTGCAGCTGCTGGTTTTTCTTGCCGGTAGTTAACAGCTAGGTGCCCTTCTCTTCTACACCAATAGTATTTCCTCATCCCCTTCAAGAAATTTCTAGGGATATTCTTTCCTCACCTTTGGAAAGTGGGGTGCTGGATCTTCATAGAACCCTTGGAATTATCCATAGGACCCCCAACATTGAATTCCACATTACACTTATTATCCCCATGTAACCCTGAGATTCTCTGATCTTTATTTCGACCATGAGGGCACATCAGACAATTTCATCATTGTTGTCAAAGTCACGGATCGCCAGCACTTTCCATAGGCTAGGTTTCAGACCACCAAAGAAGTAGTCAACCTTTCATTTAGGGGTAATGACAAAGCCAAAAGAATATTATGCAAGCCTTATGAATTTTTCCACGTACTCTATAATAGAATTTTCTCTTTTTTTAAGGGAAAGGAATTCCCTTTCCATCTTATGTTGTAGGGTTCATGGAAAATATATATCAAAATAGATCTTCCATAAATCCTTATATTCCAACACCTCGATCTCTTCCTCGGACTTCGTATTTTTTATCAATGTCCAACATTGATCAGATTCACCTTCCATATGATAAGAAGCTATAAGAACATTTTCTTGCTTGGAACATTGAAGGATGGAGAAGATATTTTCAATGGATTTGATCCATTGTTCGGAGATAGAGGGATCAGACGATCCATTAAAAGTAGGAGGCCTTTGTTTCAGGAATCCCTTGATAGCAACTTGTTCTTTCTTAGGGGGGTTGACTATTCCTCTTGACCCATGATTCTATTCAAATCTTGAGTTAACTAAGAGAGAAGTGTGGTAAAGTTCATGATTGCTGCTCCCATTGGATTGGTCATCTCATTTGCACATTCATCACATAGATCTTTACATCGGTTGTTAGCCCAAGTTCTTCTATTATTGGCCATTGGCTAGAATAAAATGAAATTTTGGGGTATCTTATAAAGGGTAATCCAGGGGAAAAACCGATGACTTATAAATAACTTTTATTTCCTTAAATTATGAATCCATAGGCTTCAATCTATGTTATCCATGGTCAACTTTCTAACATGTATTATTAGATTCATTTTTTAATACCCATAATAAGAGTTCATACTAAGGTTGTGAATTTTCCAAATCATATCCTCGGGGAGTGTCATAACCATGAGTGCATCAAGGCCCATTTTCGTTCACCATTTCCCATTTGAGTCTAGCTCAAAGAGGTGTTTTGGGTTTTACCCCAAGGATACATCTGTGCTATAGCCACCTCTACCATCTCGTATCCAGACCGGGATGTATTTTCTTGATAAACCACTTCAATACTCAAAAATTCATAGGGATGCTATTATTATAATTATTATTGTCTCTAGGTCTTCACTCATGTTTTCTAATCCTAATACCAAAAATAACTCAACCTTTCCTCTGATACCAACTATAACAACCATGCTTTTTATTACACACTTGAACCAGATTTATTACATAAAATCTTCACTTGATACAACATATAATATTGAGAGGTATAGTGTCTTTGAGGCTTAGGAATATTACATAACATCATAGAACATTAAAAAAAACATCTTTATTCAAAACTTTCATTTACATTACCACTAAATTCCATCGTACTTATCACTGCATGGGATAACCTGAGGACATGCATAAGAAAAGGGTGATCTATAAAGCCTAGTTAGGGAATAAACATGGAATAACATGAGGAATACAATACATGTTATACAATAGTAATATCAATTTAGAAAAATAGAAACATGAACACAAAGGAATGATAAAGCCTGATAATCATAACATGGAAATGTGGAAATAAAACTTAACATGGAATTAGCATGAGCCAAGGCTCATTGAACATGGAGCATGAGTAAACCATCATTACACATGGATCATGAGTAAAACATCGTTTCACTTGAATTTTCATTAATAAACATCCATTACACATGATGTATCATGACAAAATACTTTACCCAATGCATTGGAGTGCTATCAGGGTGCACCCTTCTTAAACATTTCATTTCATGCATAAGTGTGCCACATGGATCATACGACATAGAATCAATCATCATAATTTATTCCTTGATACAGGGATGTGGAATACATACATAAATCTTTATAATAAATAAGTAAATGTTCATAAAGGTTAATACACTTGGTAGAGAAATGATCATGGTATTCACTACACAATGACATTGGCTTGGAAACTCGTAGTGCAATTTCGGTACCATAAAGGCGTGAAATAAGAACTAATAAAAATGATTGATGAGACAGAAATGGGTGTCTCATTAAATATACATTAAATGGAAAGTAAGGGGGTTATATAGATACATTTCCCAACAAATGTAATGGAATTTAGATGCATAATTCAAAATAATTACTTGGATGTAAAAGAGAAGAGAGAAATCCCGCACGGAATTTCAGCATGGTGACGGGTGTACATTGGATGAATTAATGAGAGAGAAAGGGTTTTAACATCATCCAAACATAAAGAGGGCAGTATGGGGGAGGTTTGAAATCTTACCATAACATTTTTAATTGAAAAAAGGGCATAACAACATAATGAAAATTGGATATAAATGAGAAAGGAAGAAATCCCTTACTTGAAAGTGTGATCCCAAAAGCATGGGAGAGGCTTGAGAGAGGCTTATTGGGAGTTTGGGGCACCTTGGGAGGATTATAGAGAGAGTAGGTCATGGGTTAGTTAAACTCCAAAATCTTTGATTGAAGAGGAAGTGGGAGATTGGGTGGGTTTATATAAGAAAGGAGAGGGAATTAATTGTTATTTTGGTTTGGGTCACCAAACATTAAACTAATCAATACCACAAACCAACCCATGGTTTTTTGAAGATAATTTTTGAAAAAGGGTATTTGAAAAAAATATTTTATAAGTCCAATGGCCGAACTTCTTAAAATAATAGGGTTTCTTATGTGGAGGTGAGTCACACACTCAAGGAAAACAATTTAAAAAGACAAAATGTTTTATAAGTCTTTGAGGGTCCACAAAAGATTTATAAAATAAATCAAAAAAATATAAAATCACATTATTTTAAATAAAAAACATATATTGGCCAATAATATTATTCATTTTATTTTATTACATCACTATTGGGTCGTTATGATGTTATAAATCACATTATATATTTAAACGGTATTTAATTTTTACCCAAACATTCGACTAACTCAGAAAATTATGAAAAATACATGGTTGGATAATTTCGATTTCCTGATTCCAAAAATAATATTAATTTTATCTAAATAATTTTATAAATATTTGAATTTTTAATTTTAAAATAAAAACTGACATTTACAAAAAATTCATGGGTTCTGACAAAAACAGTTTTTAAACCTTAATAAAAATTAAAATTGCATTCGTAAAATTATATGATCATTTGTATTTAATAAAAATTAATTTATAATAATATTTTATTAAAATATTATTTAATTAAAAAACCCATTAATTCGTCAAAATAGATTTCTTATTTGAATATTAACTAAAAATACTATTTTTTCTTTAAAAACTATTTACAAAGTAACAATAATAAAATGAATGCACATTCTTTATACAAAAATAATGTTCATAGTCATATTTCTAGGATTGTGTTATATAACCCTTATAACACCCACATAATATAGAAGGGTAAGGTGTGCAATGGTGACAGACTCTTCGGGTGGCTCAGATAACATCGCTCGAGTGGTAATCTCTATTAACTTCCACTTCTCTTGTAGTCAGTTACGCTAAAGCTTAATGTGTTCAAGGTTGGCTTGGGATTGGTCAAGAGCAAAGCCCAATGATTCCACCTCCTTTACAAGCTCCGAAAAATGGGCTTCATACGGGGAATGTCTACTAGATGAGGCAATGACTTCCTTTGTCTGAATATATTGGATTTGTTAAATCCCTATATTTATACAAATCATGTGATCACTGATCAACCACTATATTAGCAACGTTCACAATTCCTAACGGTATTTTAAAATCTAGTAAATTATAACCAATGAAGTTCACATTTTATATAACCATAATAAGATATTTAATTCGATCAAGAAGAATTTTTATCAATGAATGTTTGGGTCGTTACATTGCCTTTGCAAGGATCAATGTCCATGTAGTTCAGATCGGGTTATGGTGAACCAACATGAAGATGGTCGGGACTAATGATTGTTGGTCTTGAACCGTAGGAAGGATTCCTACGACCTCTCCTTGGAAAGGATAAAAGTCCATGTAGTTTAGGTGGAGTGGGAATTGGCGTGAAGGGGATCAGAACTAATAGATGGTGGGCTTGAACCTCTGGGAGGCTTCCTTCGTACCTTGTCTTGGCAAGGATCAAAGTCCACATAGTTCAGGTGGGTGTGGGGATTACACTCTAGGCTACCCAAAGAGGATGTCATTGTCGATTCTTACTCTAATCCCACGAGAGTCATGCTCGGTGTGAGAAACAAGTGTCAGCAAAGTCCTAACGATCACGCCATGGAAGGTGCGTTAGTGGGAAGTGGAATGGGGCTTACACATAATTGGCGGCCCAAAGAGGAAACAGGGGCTTACACATGGTTAGTATCCCATTGGACCTAATATTTTTTCCTAATATATGGAATCTAGAATCTTGTTTCCTTATGGAAGAATCCCATTTAAAATATCATGAAATTCCATGAAACTTTTATCACACCAACCATGTCCTGATTTCAAGGTAACTAATACCATCACAACCATTAAAACTATAAATTTAGTGCAACCTGAGAATAATGGTTTCTTAGTATCTTCCTACAGTCATTCATTACTTTTTTTAATGGTTTCAAAACCTAAATCATGAATTAATTTTTCAAGATGATCCCATATCTCATGCAAAACATCTTCATCATCATTTGATCTTTACTTGTTTGTTATTTCACTATTTCAGATCCATCATGTATAATTATAAGTAAAACCATAGAAAATTAGATTGTATTTTATTTCTCTATACCCTTATTCACTCACACTCAAAAACATTATTCATGTATAGAAAAAGAAATATTTTTTTAGACATCATTTAGAAAATTCTAAGAAGATTTCAACCCATTTTCCATATTTATCAATATTTCTCCATGAATTTATCCATTTATGGTCCATTAAATACTTAAAATTCCACAATATAATAGAATAATTTATTAATACATATGAAAATTAAAACACATAAAAAAATATAATTAAAACATATAATCATATAAATATGTAAACTGACATAAATTATTAACAAAAAATTTATATCTTACAGAAAATGTAAAATGGAAAAAAATTTACAACCAATAAAAAATCTAATCAAAAGTAATTATAATGAAAAAACAAGTTTATAAATGAAAATTTTTTTTGACTAAAAACTAATAACAGTGATAAAAAATTTATAAATATAAATAGTAATAAATACAAATAATTAAAAAAAATACAATAAAAAATTAAATCACAATCAAATTATAACATTAATAAAATTATAAATTGACAATAAAATGCATGAAAAAAAATAAGGATGAATGCAATTTCTAATTAACAAAAAATTAATTGATCTAAAAAAATAAAAAAATAACTTACAATGTATAGAGGTTGATAATGTTAAATATTTTCTGAATTCTGATCAATTCACTTGATGCCAGTGTAAATAGGGAAACATTATAAGATTAAAGAGAAATGTTTTCAAAAACATTAACAATGAAAAATTTTATCATCAAAAATTTCTGTCTTATAATTGTGTCAAATTTAGTAATGTAGTCAAAAGAACATGCATAAATAATGAAACCAGAAACATTTTTTTTCCAACGCTTTCTACAGGGCGTGCGCGTCTGTCTGTTCAAGGTCGACGATGCTATTTGTTTCTCCACATTTATGCCTTCTAAAGGTAGGCGGCATCTATTCCTTGTATAGGTATGTTTTCTCCTTGATCGAAACAGGATGATGGGATGTTGGTTCTTCCTTCCGTGAATTCCTCCTCGGAACCCATCACCTAATCCGGGTCTCCCTTATAGATTAAGACGTTGTTCGTGAAACTCTTCCAAGTTCCATATCTTTATGGACACTAGTTAATTACACTACTTCTATCTGGACATTCCAAGGGGTCCAGTCAGGGAAGCAACCTTCGGTCGGGGGAGTAGTCATGTTTGACTTCACTGGTGTGTCTGGATGCTGAAACACTAGCGTGTATAGGTTTCTTCCCCTTATTATAGGGATTCTCGAGGCTTTGGAGGTCCTAGAAATCCCACGTCGAATACAGATAATTATATGCCCTAAACATGTATATGAGTTTTTCCTCAGCTTTCTATGTTTAACACAGGTCATGCTGTGGGTTTAACATCTTACAGAGATGGATCAGACTGATTGGAACACTGTTGTTTAGGATAATGTGTGGTTAGCTACCCGGTTGTTGTTAATATGAATGGGGAATGGGGTGGCATGATCCCACCAGGATGTGGCGGCCTAGGTAAGAACCAAAATTGATGATGGATGGTTTAGTGAAGTGGGTGTAGAATGAGATGGATTCGACTTGAGGATGATAGTGATGTTGGTCTTGTGTCTCTAAGTGACCTCCTATGTATCCCTGTGGTAGGGAATCAAAGTCCTCATAGTTCACCTGACAACGGTTTACCATCAAATGGGGTTGAAAACGACTTACCACTGGATGGGGTAGCAACGGATTATCGCTGGATGGGATCACAAAGGTTTGCCATTGGATGGGGTCGCAAGGGCTTACTGATGGATGGGGTCCCAATGGCTTACCGCTGGATGGGGTCGCAACATCTTACCACTGGATGGGGTCGTAATGGCTTACCGCTGGATGGGGTCACAACGGCTTACCGCTGGATGGGGTCCCAATGGCTTACTGCTAGATGGGGTCGCAATGTCTTACCTCTAGAAGAGGTCCCAATGGGCTACTGCTGGATGGGGTTGAACCTTAGGGAGGCTTCCTATGTACCTTATCGAGGAGACATGGATCAAAACCTAGGTAGTATGGGATAGAGTGGGAACCAATGAAAAGATGGCCGGGACGGCTGGGTGTTGGGCTTGAACCTCATGGAGGCTTCCTACGCACCTTGCCTTGTCAAGGATCAAAGTATATGTAGTTCAGGTTGTGTTGGGAACCAACTTTAAGGGGATCAGAACCAATGGATGGTGGGCTTGAACCTCAGGAAGGCTTCCTAGGTACTTTTCATTGGCAAAGATCAAAGTCTACATAGTTCAGGCCGGGTTATGGTGAACCAATGTGAAGATGGTTGGGACCAATGGTTGTTGGGATTGAAACTCAAGGAGGCTTCCTACGTACCTTTCCCTGGAAAGGATTAAAGACCATTTCGTTCAGGTGGAGTGGGAACCAACATGAAAGGGGTCAGAACCAATGGATGGTGGGCTTGAACCTCAGGGAGGCTTCATACGTACCTTTTCATGGAAAGGATCAAAATCCACATAGTTTAGGTGGGTGTGGGGCTTACACACTAGGATGCTCGGAGAGGATGTCATGGTCTGTAATTACTCTAATCCCATGTGAGTCATGATCGGTGTGAGAAACAAGAGTTAGAAAAGGCCTGATGATCACACCGCGGAAGGTGCTTCCATGGGAAGTGGAATGGGGCTTACACATATTAGCATCCCAAAGAGGAAACATGGGATTAAACGTGGTTAGGAGCTTAGGGAGGTGGAGGTTTTGACTTACTCTAGGATGGAGGCTTGTGTGGTGACAAAGCCCAGTGGGAGAGGGATTTGGAACCCCATAAAAGAGGAGGAGTAGGGGTGCTACCTCCTGCAAGAATAGTTAGGGGCTTACACTAGGGTGGTTTCCCTTTCCCTACGGACATACACCACTTTGATAAAGAGGATATCATTCCATGTGAGGAATGATCTCACTCCCATGGAGACCAGTGGGCATGCAGAATTTTAGTGATGGGGCACCTCACGTGCAATGCATGGGGCGAGGTCACAGTTTAACGTAATGTGCTGAGGATGATGGGTCTTAGTAGTTTAATATCCTGCAGCTCGGACGAGGTGAGTTTTCTCCGCACCCCTAGGACTTACATAATGGAAATCCTCCCTCCCTTGAGGGAAGAAATGATTTGGAAATGCTGTGGTCAAGGGGTGTTATGGAGTGATCCATTGGGGGGGTCCACGTTACCATGGCTATGTGAAGAAGCAATAGCCATTAGCGAGCCTGAATGAGGATTGTGCAAGGCTTATCCATGGAATATGCCCAGGTGTCGTGAAGGAGCGGTAATTGTGGATGGGGCTTATGCATGGAAGATGATTGGGGTGCCGCTATGGAGTAGAAATGTTGACTGGGGATTACGCAAGGAAGATTCCCGTAATGTCTTCCTCATGTCTGGCCATGAGGGAATCCCAACTCACTCATTAGTTAAGGCATATTATTGAGGCCTGCAACTATGTGCTACTACACAAGCGGGATAATTCCAAGGGAATTGGAATCAGTCCAAACAAAGGGAGATGAAAAGTGTGACTGACATGCCAGAAATTCGGTACGCGGTGAGGGTTGCATGGTAATAAAGAAAAACCGTTGACCATGTTTTAAACCTAGCATCCATATCACGTTATCCTGAAATGGGGACAAACAAATGAGGGTTGACTGTTGACCGTGTTCAAAACATAGGACCTGACACAAATTTTCTTCCAAATTCTACCAGGGCATTGGACTAGGACAATATCATAGCCGATGTGGCATGGGACAAGGCCGTTAGGGGGTCCCTTAAAAAATGAAAGAGGATGGTGATCTTAATTAAGGACACACGAAGCATGGGGTGGAGTGACAGAATTATTGAATAGATTCCAATGCTCTTGGAATTATGCCATTGTAATCATGGCATGAGGAATCTTATGCTTGTCACATAAGGTATCTCATATTTGGAACAAGAAGTTTCCTATTATTGAATGATAGGGAATGCTACAGTTTATAATCATGTAGGGAGGACTGTTAGCATCTTATGCTAGGAGCATAAGGCATATATTGTTTAGAGGAAGAGGAATCCTATGTTTGGAACATAGGTCATACTACAGTTTAAAGTCATATATATAAGACTATTTTCATCTTATGCTTGGATCATATGGAATCTCTTTTTTGGAGTAAGAGGCATCCTATGTTTGGAACATAGGGTGTACTACTGTTTATAGTCATGTAGATAGGGCTATTGGCATCTCCTGCTTAGAGCATAAGGTATCTATTATTTGGAGAAAGAGGTATCCTATGTTTGGAATATAGGGTTCACTACAGTTTATTGTCATGTAGATAGGACTGTTCACATCTCATGCTTGGAGTATAAGGCATATCTTGTTTGGAGCAACAGGTGTCCTATGTTTGGAACATAGGGTGCACTATAGTTTATAGTCATGTAGATAAGAATGTTTTCATCTCATGCTTGGAGCATAAGACATCTCTTATTTGGAGCATGAGGCATAATATGTTTGTAACATAAGGTATACTACAGTTTAGAGTCATGTAGGAAGGATTGTTAGGAATAAGGAGCCTAGAAATGGATCGTGTTGGGACTTATGCAAGGGTGGCCCTTTCAGGTTCAACCAGGTATAGGATTCTGGTGGTGGGGTTTGGATAAGTTACATGAGTAATGGTTAGACTCAAGTTACTTGGGGAATTGATGATGAGAATCTCAAATCACGACATGGGAAACGAAACCAGAGGAATATTTTGACTCAAGGTGTTTTTTGGTGTGCAGAGGAGTATCTCGAATCATGGTTTTATATAGGTGGGGAGGTGGCTATGCATAAGGGAACAATGGAAATTTCTGACGTCCCGACATGAAAAGTTCATGGTGTGACTCTCCATTTTTCATTGGGGACAGTGGTGGTAAGGAAGGGACCGGCCCAGAGGGCTGGGACCGCAGCCTGGTAGTAAACCTGAGTGGGGGTGCGGGGGTTTCACCCTCTCGGTATGGACCAACGGATGCATTCTTGTATACTATTACATGTAAAATGTGCTATATGCAGGATAGGTTTTGCGAAATATTGAACTGTAAGACATAGGAGCGCGAATGATTGGGCATCGTGGCACTGTTTTGCATAATAGGGAAGGATGGCATGCAATAGGGAAGAATTTGCACACAAGAGGGAAGGATTGCATGCAATAGGGGAAGTGTGCGTGCATTATGGGAGATGTGCGCACAATAAGGGGTCGGGCGTGCAAAATGGAAGGAATTTCATGAAATAGAGTAGGTGGGAGTGCAAAAGGGTATTTTTGCGTGCAATAAGGAATGTGCGCACAATGAGGAAGGAATTGTGAGAAATATGGGAGGTTTGAGCGCAATAGGGAAGGTGTGCATGAAATTGGATAGGTTCAACACTGGTGCATGAAAAACAAGGCACATTGGCACTATTTTGCTAAAAAATTATGCTTTGCGTGCAAAATTGGGCACTTTTGCACTTTTTCGTGCAAAAGTGATGTTTTGCGCGCAAGAGGGGGTTTTACGCGCAGGCATGGAAGAAGCGAACTTACACGCATTAGAGCGGCGACCGACCTCTAGGTCCCCCTAGGAAAAAGGGGGTGCACATGTATTTATAGGTGAAGCCTTGAATGTCGGTGCATGTAAAATTGCATTCCAATTTTTCGTGCAAATCCATTTTACACGCAAGATTCATTTTTACGCGCAAGATTCCCTTTTTATGTGCAAGATTCTGTTTTTACATGCAAGATTCCTTTTTTATGTGCAATATTCTGTTTTTACATTTAAGATTCCTTTTTTACATGCAAATCCATACTTTTCTCCAAAACCATCCTTAATTTCCATTTCCAGCAGGCCGTCTTTGAACATCCATAACTTCTAACCCGTAACATCGTTTGGGCTCCACGACCGGTGAAATCGAAGCTTGTGGAATGAGCTATGATTTGGGATCATATATGGTATAATTTGATGAATTACATGGATGGGTTTTCTAATTACATCAATTTTATTAATTTGAACATTACATTTAGAGAATAAAAATAACCATAATAATTTATAATGTTACAATGGAATAAAAACTAGATAATAAGGTTACTGAAATTTTAAATTGTGTATTTTTTCGATGCACCTGAATAAGCGAACTCAAGAATAACACTTTCAAAATGAAGAATAATGTTAGTAATACATTATATTTTTTTGAAAATGGAAATATATATAACCTTGAGGGAAAATGGATGTGAATAAAGAATTAATAAAATAAGAGGTATTTATAGGAAGTATGTAACTCATATGACCATTACAAATTTGATCATTAGAATAGTAATATGACCGTTGGAATAGTAATTTGACTATTAGGAATAGTAACCATATGTATAGAATAAAATCTTTACCTATGGGTGTAAAACAAT
Organism: Viscum album; assembly: GCA_963277665.1. Lineage (NCBI taxonomy): Eukaryota > Viridiplantae > Streptophyta > Magnoliopsida > Santalales > Viscaceae > Viscum > Viscum album. Next base: position 879,553,216 of record OY728155.1, read on the forward strand.
ATTTAGGTATCCTATAAAATGATAATATGGCATATTTATATCCTGGAACAAGTAAGTAAATGTTTTAAAAATAATAATTTAATTGTTTAATTTTTCTCTAAAACATTAATGTTTTAATTGCACTTTTATAATAAATATAATAATTTGAGATAGATTTTATTTCCTTAAATGCATTTATAAATTAATATTATGTTAATTTATAATGATAGAATAATTTAATGGGACTATAAGTAATTTTGAAAGGGTCATAAGATCGATTATAATATTAAAGTTGGGGTTTTTCAATTAAATGAAGATTTTAATTAAAAATTAAATTTATAATATTTAGAAAATTAATTTCATTAAAAATGATTAATTTTTTAAAAATTACACATTAAAAATGGTTATGGTGAATTTTTTGGTATTTTTTTGAAATAGTGTAATTTTTCAGTGAATGGTGAAATATGGTTAATTATGGTATTTAACATTATATGATAAATACACAAATTTTTTAGTCATTATTGATATAAGAACCCATTATTTAGAAATAAAATTCACTAATTACTTTATATAGTCACAATAATCAATATTTATGATAATTTTATTCTAAAATAATAAAACAATGAATATAATATTAAAAAACACATCTCTCCTCCTCTTATAAATACGAGCCCTCACCACTGCATCTCCTTACAACTTACAAGAATTGGAGATTGTAAAAAGTATACCCATTTACCTTACTAAAACTCTTTTTCATGTTCATGTTCTGATGGTATCCACAAAATACCAATCCCATGTGTCTGAAGAAGTTTTTCAAAGAGATGAAATTCAAGAGGCAACACTTTCAACTTCTAATTTTAATTTATTTTCTTTTCTTACTTTATCCAGACCTCCATAATTAAACATGTAATAGTAACTCAAGAATTATATATATAATATAATTTTATTATTTTATTGGAATATCTATCATCCAATCAATTCTCTTCTCATCTTATTTTAAAAATGAAAACATTGTCCGTGATATGCCGTTTCACCACCTTCATTGATGAGGAGTTTTTTATTTCCCATTACCGCCTTCATGGTGGGTTTAAGTTTACATTTAATAGCTCAAAATGAGTTAAATATGTATATTATATATTTATTTCACATACTATAAATAATATATATTCATAATAATAAATATAACCAAACCATTTTTAAATGGATGGTAAAACAAAAAAAAAATAAACTAACCAAACGACGTTAACATTTTTACTAAATGAATCGCTCATATGTAGGGTAAAAATTAATTTTTGGGGATATAAAAATTTATATATGTAAATAAATATATTTTTTCATTTCACTTATATATTTTTAGGCCCATTGGAAAAGAACATCAACAATTATACATAAGTGAATCGACCTTGGAACCATGAAACAAACACCCCCAATACAGTGAAATTGAGATTTATAACTCATTGAAATAGTGATAAATGAGAATAATAAAATTATAATAAATAAAATATAGATGTAATTTTTTAATTAAGTAATTTATGAATTTAATTTTATTATTGAGGACATTTAGTGAAATCCCAAAATGAATTTGGAACATAGGGTAAAGTATATATCGAAACCACCTTTACTTTGGGTTTGGATTTCTCTATCCTTACCTTGATTTATCTTTTTATTATTATTATATAATTATTATATATTATATACATATATAACACACATACATACCTAGTTTAATTCATCTTCCTTTGAAGGGGTAATACATGTTTTAATGTTTCCCTTAGTGAGGCATGACTATGAGACCCATTTCTTTCCATGGGTAATTATTATGTTTAAGCTTTAAGATTTATTTCATTCTAGTCGCACACATGATCATGTACATGATATGATGATAAATCCATGATAGTTATCTAATTAATTTTGTCATTTTTTAGTCTCATGAGGTAATATTTATGGTATTAGGGAGTGAACATAATCCATTATGGGACTCTGTCTAACATGTGGTGTTTTCTTAAAAGTTAGCCTTGACTTATTATTATATCATATTTTTTTCTAATACAACTTTATTATGTTTTAATTATCTCAATATTACATGATATTCATTTTATTTCTCTAAACTATTATTCACGATCCATTACATTTATGTTATCATGTTATTCCTTATCAATCAAATGTTATGTTTCATTTATATGTTTATTCCCTTATTGGGATTTATATTTCACCCCTTTTGTTTATATATCCCACATGATATCCTATGTTTTTTTATGAGCTCAATGGGATTTATGATATCATTGTAGAATAAAATAAATAATTTTTTAGTTTCATTTTTTTATTTTATAAACTTATTCTTCCAAAGACAACAAGCCTCATGATCATTAGGTTTTTTTTGAACATTTATATAAAAATCATTTAAAAATATTTGTAAAATAATAGGGTAACTATAGTTGGTATTAGGGATTGGAATAGCTATTTTTTGGGATTAGTACTAGAATAATTTATTGATAACCCTAGGTATAAGTATAATGACAAGTCTAAGTGTAGGAAAATATCATGGAATTTTGGGGAAGTATAGAGTGAGTGGTTTCCAAGAAACTACATACCTATCTGGATATTATAAGTGGATGTGGCTATGGCACAGTTGTACCTAGCGATAAAAATCCAAATGGTCACATTGATCACTACATTAAGATATTCGTTGTAAAATTCATAAACACTTTATGAACCATTATAAAGGACTGGAATAGACTTTTATATTTGGAAACCTAATAGGAAAAAAACTATGGATAACATAGATTTAATCCTAGAGACTCGTAATTTATGATATACTTATCATATATTAGATATTCATTATAAGTTAACAATTTCCTTTTTATACAGTTATTAGTTATGTATCCAAATCCCTAATTTTATTTTATTTTTTTAGTTAATGGCAGGAAATAAATTTTTTTTGCTAACAACCAATGTGATGGGAAATGTGATGATTTCCCTAACGAGATGCCTAACATGATGTTAGATAATGTAACACATCTTTTGATTATGAAAAACTAGATATCAGGAATTACGATTAGTAACATGACATTAGTTTTTTTTCAAACACATTAGAGAAAAGAAGGATGGTGTCCCATATAAGTTTAGGTGATAAAAATGATAAGGAAAAGGAGATTTGTTTCCCTATGTGTCAAAACTATGGGAAGATTCCCCAAGGGAATGTATTAAAGGAATTAAAATATGATTTATGTGTGAAAAATGAGGGTATAAATAAGCCAATTATGAAGTGACTAGTTAAAAATATGAATGGAAATAAACTGTACCTAAGGAACCACTAATAGTTCAATTTCGTAGATGTGGGGATCTTGGTCATTATCTAAGTAAATTACCTAATACAAGGTTTAATAAGAATGAAAAATACTAAAAATCGCTAAAAAAATGGATCTAGAAATGTCATGCACTGTGAGTATTATGATCCAACACTCCATTGTTTTGTATTTCTTGTTTTTAGTCTAGTGTACGTGGGTTGTTTTCAAAAATCATTGTGTCACTACCCCAAATGAATTAATTTCATTAGGAAAAATTTATATGATTATTATATAACATTTTGATATTTATGGGAATTTACTTATTATAAATCATTTTATACTTCCTTTATTAAAACTTGATGTTATATTTGGAAAGGATTGACTATCTTTATATAAAGTCAATATAAACTATAAGGAGAGGGAGATCACTCTTCACATTCTATTTGATCCTCTAATTTTGTAAAAGTGTAAGAAAGATGATCAATATACTTGGGAACCTTTATCTTAAGTGAAGATATTATTTACTTATGATAAATCATATCTCAATCAAATGATTAAGACTAAGGAGAGGATCAGACTTGAATACATTCCCATTATGAGGGATTATGCTGATGTGATCCCAGAAGAATTGTCTTTCCTTCCTCCTAGACTAGAGGTTGAGTTCATAATTGAACATATAATTGGATATATACCCATATAAAATCATCCTTATATAATTGACACCATTGAGTTGGAAGAAATGAATAAGAGATTATAATATAATCTAAAAAATTATTTTGCACACTTTAGTTCTTGACCATGGGGTGTACCGATCCTCTTTTGCATAAAATAGGATAGTTAAATGAACCCCTACATTGAATATCTTGAAGTAAAAAAAAATATGATAAATAAAAACTATCCCTTTCCATTAATAGATGAATTGTTCGATCAATTATATGGGGTTTTTTATTTTTCTAAGGAGGTCTTTAATTAGATATTTCACTAAATAAAATTGAACATGGAAGATATTCTAATGACAACCTTTAAAATAAGTTATTGACATTATGAGATCATAGTGATGTCCTTCAGACTCTCTAATGCTCAAAAAATATTTATGAACATTTTTAATTGTGTCACTTGAGATTACATTGAAAAGTTTATGGTAGTATTCATATATGATATTCTAATAAACATTAAAAGAAAGGAGGAACATGAGAATTTTTGGAATATTGTGCTACCGACTTTAAAAGGATAATTTATATGAAAAGTGTTGTAAGTGTGAGCTATGGATAGAGAATGTATCAATCTTGTGGAATGTTATCACTATGAAATAGTTATTTGTGTAAGCTTTTAAGATAAATCCTACCGAGGAGTGGACAAAAACAATATCTATAATGGATATCCTTAGTTTCTTTATATTATATTAGTATTATCGATGATTTTTATGAAACATATCATGACTTTCATACCCACTAACCAAGCTGGTCTGGAAGGGGGTAATTTTTTTCTATACCAAGGAATGTGAAGACCACTTCAAGGAGTTGCAAAAGAGGCTTATCACTACACCAGAACTTATCCACCCACAAGTGGTAGAATTTTCATGGTATATAGTGATTCTTAAAATAAGGTATTGGGATGTTTACTAATAAAAATGATAAAGTTATAGCCTACTCCTCATGGTAGTTGAAGGTTTATGAGTAGAACTGCCTAATGCATGATCTGGACATAGATTTATTGATATTCACATTGAAAATCTGGAAACATTATCTCTATGGGGAGAAGTGTGAAATATATACAGAACATACGATCCTCAAGTATATATTCACATTTAAAAAGATTCATATAAAATACTATAGATGGTTAGAGTTGATTAAGGACTATGACTACTCAATCCACTAAAATCATGAGAAAGAAAATAAAGTGGAAGATGTTCTAAGTTAAAAGGATCATGCAACCATATATGTAATAATAATTGAGAATGATCCAACATTCTTATAATTAAAAAGGATGGAAATGGGAATCATAAAGGAAGTAATTTCTTTATTCCTTTCTCAAATTAATACTCAAAAATCCATTTGCGATATGATTAAGGATTCTAAAATAAAAAATGAGTAAATATAGAAGAAGGTGGAAGTTATAAGAAAATAAAAGTCCTCATGGTTCAAAATTGAAGAGGAAGGATTTATAAAATTTAGGTGAAAACTATGTTTACCATCAAATCCTTAGATAAAAAAGAGCTATTGTATGGTGCACATAGCTAAACATTCTCCTTCCACCGAAAGATTATGAATATGTATAGAGATCTCTAAGAGGACTATTGATGGGACAATATGAAGATGGAGATCACAAAATGCACATCAATGTAACTGGTATGTCAGAAAGTGAAGGTTTAAAGGAAACACTCTATTGGGATGATGAAACAATTACCCATACTTATATGGAAATGGGAAAACATCACCCTAGACTTTTTCACTGGTCTTTCAAAGACAACCATAGGAAATAATGTTATATGAGTTGTGGGGGATCATCTTACAAAGACCGCTCTATTCATTACAATTCAATAGGACTTCTCACTTGATCAAATTTCAATGATATACACCCGAGAAGTAGTGAGGATACATGGAACCACATTATCGATTGTATCTCATTTAGATCCAAGATTTACCTTCATGTTCTACAAGATTATCCAAAATTCTATAAACACCATGTTGATTATAAGTATGTATTATCACCCCCAAAATAATGCCAATATTAGTGGACTATCTAGAAACTAGAAGTCATGTTGAGAGAATTCTTGATGGACTTCAATGTAGGATGTGATCAACATCTTCCTCTGGCCAAGTAATCATACAATAATAGTTTGGACTCATGTTTCAAAATGGATCTATATGAATCCCATTATTATAAAATATGTAGAACACATGTATGCTGGATTAAAGTTGGTGAATGAAAGCATCTAGGACCTAAAAAGGTCAAGGAACTGGAAGAAAATCTAAAAATTAACCTGTAGTACATTAGGTCTCATAAAATTTGACAAAAGATATATACTGAAAATCGTTGATGAGACCTATATTTTGAGGGTGGGGATTAGGTCTTCCTCCAAACATCCCCTTGGAAGAGATTCATGAGAGTTGGGAGGAAGGTAAAACTAAGTCCCAGGTACATCAATCCATTTAGGATTCATGATGACATTGGATATATGGTTTATCGACTAGAACTCCTAGAGACCTTATATCAAGTAAAAAATGCACTCCATGTATCCCTCTAGAGTATGTACATGCTGAGATTCCTTAATCTGAATTATATGGTGGTACAAATATAAAATGACATCTCTTATGAGGAGCAGCTGATAGAAAAAATATTTTCTATTATTTTCATTTTAATTTAATTTTTTTAATCCCTCCAAAGTGTTATTATATGGTCAATTTTCACATTTTATAGTTTTATAATAATTTTGATCTTAATTACAAAACGATATAATTTTGGATTTTAACTATTTTAATTTTTTTATTAATTTTAGAAATAAAATTTTATACAATGGTTTATTCTATGAAATTATTTTTTATATGATTAGAAATATCCCGGCCTTCATTTCACTATTCCGGGCCAAGAGTTGAATCCAACATTTGGAGGCCCAAAATATGATCATAATTCATGCCTCAAAATTTGTGCATAGATATGGATATTTTTGAAGTTATGCCTATAAATAATAAATGGAAGTCACAATAATGCATTAATTTGACATCGATAAAGATAAAACCAAGTGGAAAATCTTTCATAACTATGAACCCACTTGATTTTATTGATATTAAGGCAATAAATTCATTTGAAATAGAATTTTAGAAATGATTCTACCTAGCTATAATAAATTTTCAGAGTAAATGAGATAAAACTTCTCATAAATATGGAGAATGAATATAAAATTTTGTGGTTGAATGATAAAGAAAAATTTGAAAAAAAATAATTAATAAATATTTCGCAAATTAGGTTATTAAATGGGTTTACACAAGCAAAAAATTTGGATGAAAATTAGGGAGCCAAAATTTCATCCCTTTTCCCTATAAAAATGTATTCTATATACTTTTTAAGGAATTTATATCTTTTTGAACATTTTTTATATTTTTTAGATTATTTTATTTTTAATAGTATAATGCATTTTTAATATATTTTACTCTTCTTCTTCTACCATTCTCTTATTTTTAACTTTTGTGTTTTCACCCCGTTCTTCTCAACTGTGATGTCTTATACACATGATCATGAGTAACTATCCCAATGAAGTTTCATGGGGAACAATCTAGTGTTGAACCAATTTTTTTATCTATATTTTTTGAGATTTATTTTTTTCTTAGAGTTATGCTAATGGGTATCTTAGTGGTAACAACACCTTTGTGTCCCCACTTGCATCCTAAGGCTTAGTTGTCTCCTTTTCAATTTTCTCCTTTGATCAAGGAGGTGGATGTGCGGTATCTTGGAGATAATTTAAGGAATTATATATTAAAAAATTGGGAATAATTAGATGTTTTTTAATTCTATGGAGCATGTTCATTAAGTATATTTAAAACTAATAAAGAGATGATGAGGGTTAACTCTAGTTGTTCTCTTGGGGGGATCTCTTTTTTTTCTAACATCATTCTTTCCGCATTAATTGTTTTGACATTACATTTTATATATATCAATATTTCATGAATATATAAAACACTCCCTCTTTATATTATTTTGTTTTATATTATATAAAATATAAATAGTGATAATATAAATTTGGTGTTGTTTGAGATTTCTCCCTGAGACCGGACCTATGCATACACTATATTGCATGCTTAGGTAAATAAAATATTGAAGATGGATTAACAATAAATTATCTCAAAACAATTTGAAACTATTTTTTATGAGGAACAAAACTTTCAAAAATATTATTTCGTTATAAAATAATATTTTTTCGTGTTGTTTTTAAATGATCATTTTTTTAATATATGGAATGATTACTTATATGTGAAAGAAGAAGTAATATATTATAATGAGGATTCCCTCAAAAAAGGGAAATGCACTTATGATAATGGTAAATTAGAATCAAAGTGTCATAGATCCATGGATCACGCCTTAATATTTGAGGTGCATGATCAATGAACTCTGAACAAACTTGCAATTATTTGAGGCCAAGAAAAAAGTGCCACAGGTTTTCCCAAATTTCAATGAATACATCCAATAAGTTGAGTACCAACTAATGGACCATCAGTATCCCAACCATCAAAAAGATAAAATCAATGCATGCCATGATGAGCTAGAGTGTGAATATGAATAATCATGTGCTGATAGAAATATGGTGAATGATTCAGATAAATATTTGAGAACTGGGCAGAAGATGAAATGAAATGAGATCTTCTCATATATCATATTGAAGAATAAGAACCTGAATACTTATTCATATCCATGGAAGAATATGAAACGACCCATGTTGTGGAATTTTAATAAAGTATGGAAGATCCTGACTACCCACCTCCATCCACTGAGATCCAAATTAAAGAGGAACATACTAATGATGAAGTGATTAAATCAGAACTAACTTAGGGAGATGATATTTATTTGAACTCTTAATTTTTTGATTTTATTTAATTTTATTTTATTATCAATCCTTATGGTTTTGAATTTTTATGATTTGGTCAATCAGCACTTTTCTTTAAATGTAGATGAAGAAACTGAACTTACACCTATTGAAGAATAAATGTAACTCCCTCGTTTTGATGTACATGAATTTGAGGAATCCCATGAAGAGATAAAAGTAGTTGAGTTAGAGGAAATCAAGATAGAGGTTCCTCAAACTAAAAGGGGGAATTATGATTTACATTCTTCATGTTTAAATTTTGTTGAATTAATATTACATTCTAATCCAACTCTTGAAATTATAATTCATACAACCTATGTTGATCCAACACTGTAAAAAGAGAGGGTTGTACAATTAGAACCCAAGGAAGAGGATGATCCATGCTTCATCCTACCCCAACAATGAATTCTATGCCTAATTGTGAAGAAGTAGAATCTAATATACTCTATCCCTGGATAATTTATCACTATGAAAGAAGAATAATAGGTCGGTAAAAACCACATGTGGTGGTTCAAATCTATGAAAATACACCCACCATAATATTTTGGATATTAGCTAGTACTTCCCTGTGAAGAAAGTAAAAAATTTAGGGCCCACATGGGGGATCATACAATGACATAAATCATTTACATACATTAAAGGAATTTATATTTCAATTTTAGACTTATGAATTATTCTAGAATGAATCCCACTCCCTTTTATCTTTTTTAGATAAAATTATATGATTAGTGATCTTAATTGATTAATTTTATTTTATAGTTTCAGGATGGAAGAAGGTATCCCTAAATAGTGGAATAAAAAAGACTAAGCTTCATAATAAAATGAGTTAACTTTTAAAGTATTTATTTTAAATTTTAGGTATTTTTTTAACAACATGTTTTGAGGTTTAAACTAGAAAATTGCATTCCCAGACATGGATTTAAACATTAAATGAATTATATAGGATACATGAGTTTCTTATAAATCACATGATGTTATGTTTTAGATTTAAATGCTAATGAGATTTAATGATAAAATGGATAATTGGATGATTAATGTGAAACATGTATATTAAAATGAGGACACATGAATTGATGGAATTGGTTAATTCATGTAAATGAACTTTTCCTACCATTTTTCATCCTTTGAATTTATAAAATTTAGGTAAATTGATTTGTTATTATTAGTCATGCCTTGAGTGATTATCCATTAACATATTTCCATTCCCAGTAGGATTTTTGGACTAATTATTTCTTAGTTTATCCATAATCACATTTCTTGAGTGGTCTTATGACATGTCACCGACGAAAACTTTCATTTGAACTTGTCAAAGCAATGAATCCGCAACAAAAATTTAAAATTATTGATTGATCTTTTGAAAAGTCCTTATACTTAAATAAAACATTCATATCAATCCTTTTTTATCCCATAGATACCTTTAATGAACTTTTTAGGTATTATCAATGTTTCAATCCATTTTTTCCATTCTTACCAAACCCTAAGTATTTTCATGATATTTTAAAGATGAAGTTTGGGGGTGAAGGCAGTCATAGTGGATGTGGTTGTAAAAATTTAAAGGAATAAGTATGGGGGTAATACATGTGGGGATTTATAAAGTTTTATATTCTTTTTTTTGTTAAATTTTTCCCCTCTTGAAAAAAAGATAAATTGAAAAAAGAACATAATAAATGAACAAATGCGTTATGATTTAGGAAAACAAAAAAATCAACATTATTGGATGTATGATTTTTATCAAATGTGGTTAGGTGGTGTATGTGAGGTTTATTATAAAAATAACTTTAATAAAAGTAAAAAATGAAAATGTACTTTGAAAAAGTGAAAAAAGAGTAATAAATTAGTGAAAAATTCAAGATGGTGCATGTAGAGACCCGAAGCTTGACGTACATGGACATTACATTACTTTTTCGGAATACTTAGTACATTACAAAAACACACACACAAGGACCGTAATAGTTTAGTGTCTTTGGAAACTCGGAATGTAATCATCTAATCATGGTGAAAGATCATCAACATCTCCCATAAAGATCGTCCTTTTTTTTCTTACCTAAAACCTTTCTTTATATCCTGGGGAAAAGAAAACATAAAACGATGAGCTCAAATGCTCAGTAAGGGTAAACAAAAGAAATATCAATCACATCATATTCATAAGAACATATCTTTTGAAAATCTTAACCTGCAAAAGAGATCATAATTTCATAACATGGGATAAATCATAGTAGTGAAATGTAATCCCAATAGTAATAACTTAAAACATGAAACTGTGTGGCATACGCACATAATCATAGAGAATCATTTCTTATTAGTCAAGACTCATTGCCAAGACTATCTTAGTGGACAAAGTCCATTTCTGAACCGAGTCACCCTCGTTTCAGTCCTGTTTCACTGAACCGGTATAACCTACCGTTCCAGCCATGTCTATCTCATGAGATATAAAATCTTTACCCAATGCATTGGAGGGAGATATAGGTCCCACCCATCTCATAATGATACCATTATTATGTGTGCCACAAAATCATAAACCATACATCATAGCATAACCCATGTAATAAAAATGGGAATCTTAAACATCGTGACATCATAAAACAAATAATATAAGATAAAGGAATTCCATAAAAATAATTCCATCACAACATAATAATATCAATGTAATAAAAGGGATATAAACAGAACCCTATATTATCTTAGATGGAAAATAATTTTGATAAAACACTTGAACTCCATTCTTGAGGAAAATATCCTTTCTACTTCAAAAACATTTTCCTTTCTTAACATGTCATACAATTTTAAACTAAAGGAAGTTGATTAAAAATAAACTTGAAAACTTGTAAATGAAGCTTCTTGTAAATAATGTTTTAAAAATCCATTCATGTCTTATAAGTTAACAAAAACATTCTTCTCGTACTTTTGTCGGAAAAGTCAAAAAAGTTCCTCATATGAAAAACGACAAAAGATTCCTTTCATATCTTTTACTAAAAACTCACCGAAGGGTAAAATAGGATTTAAAAAATTGTAGGTGAATGGAAATAATATTACATATTGAGGAAACATGGATGTGGATGATAAAATACACCCCAGTAAATACCAAAGTAAAAACAATCTCGGATAAAAATGAGATTGTGATATTTTCCTTACCTTATGTCCGATATGCTTTGTACGTATCCGAACCTCCTGTATAATGATTTAAATAATGTCATTAACTTATTACAGAATCATATTCATTGTTATGATATCATATATGGTTCACTTATGACTTTATATTACCCGTTCTTTTGTAAATTCCATGTTAAAGAAGCATTTTGGGTAAAATCGTTTCATTTATCATAGGTGTTTGGACTTGTTGTTCTTGACATTATTATTACTTATATCATGATTTACTTACTTCCAGAATATAAAAAATGATTTATATATCATATATATTCAGTATATATATATATATATATATAATAGATAGATAAATGAAATGAAACACACCGTTCATGGAGACGGTAGTCCGTACGTACGCATGAACGCTGTTTTCCTTTCCTTATTGTCTTGAATGGAAGTAAGTAGATGACATACATATATACATAAATCCAGTAGATTTATAATTTCATATATTTCATTATTATTTCTTATATATACTTTATAATCATTCTTAAATGGTTAACATGGAGAATGAATCTCATCGCGTCGTGGAGACGGTAGTCCGTACGTACGCACGAGCGATGATATCGTTCTCATGATCGTGAACTTGTGTTCAAGTGTAGGTATACTATTTCAGTATCAATATCACTTTATAATAATCATATATAGTTACTCATTACACCATTATACCCATCCAATTAAGGTGGTGGCGGAAAATAGATTACACCACGGCGTGGAGACGGTATTCCGTACGTACGCACGCGCGGTGATTTCCTTTTTCCGTAGGATGGATAGAAGGTTAATTAGAGTTGTTTCATATTTATAATAACATATCAGTATATAAGAAATAATTATGTTATTACTTTATCATGAAACAACTAAATAAGAAGAATTTGAAGAAGAAAGAAATTGAAAAAGATCGGTAATGGATATTACCTCTTTTTGACGCGCCTTTTCTTAACCTCCACTTAAAGAACTAAGGATGGTCTTTGAAGAATACCAGTAACTCTAGGATGATACTAGGGAAGTGGAGAAGTGATTTTGGAAGGGGTTGTCCTAGCTTGAATGCTCAAATTGGTGTGAGGAGGAGAGGGAGGAGGTGCCCTTTTATAAGGGAGGAGAGGGGCACCTTTGGGAAAACTAAAAATATTATTTTATTATAAAGTCATGTTCGGTTTTAAATAGCTCCAAATTGATATATTTAGAAGCTAAGGTGGGGATGGATCGAAATCCTCTCATCCAATAGGATTTAGACAAGTTTAGGTTATTATTTTAACCTTATCAATTAGATTTAACTCTAAGTTAAATAATTTAACTTTTACCATGTCTTTTTGTTTTCTTACACTATATGGTTAATAAACTTACTATATCAAGCCAAAAGAACCCTAAGTTGTTTATTATTAATATATATAACCTTATCTAAGTCATTTGACCGAACCTTAGATTTTTAGGAATAAAATAACAATTAATAATATAATATTCGTTTTAAAAACTAATTTATGTCAATTTTGACACTATTTGGTACATGATTTTTATGAAATTCATAACAGAATGATAAGTTCTAACCAAGTTACTTAAATCAACAATAACATGTCATATTAACCTATAAAATTAGTGTATGTCATAAAAAGTCTCAAATTATATTTATTTGGGCATTTATAACATCAATTATGTTAATATTTTCTTAAAAAGGTAATTACTACATCATCGTTGTGTCATAAATAAATTAAATTATTTAATGTCTAAAAATTACAAATAAAATATCATTATGTAGGAAATATTTTTATATTTCTAATTAATATTTATAGTCTAATATATCTTATGTATAACCCTATATTAAAAATTATTTACTTATTAAACATTGATTTTAACTATTTTAACCCTTCTTTAAATAAATTAATAATAAATGTACTAATCTAATCCAAGTGGGCTTAAATGGTCATATTTTATTCCTAAGGTTGTTTTTGGTCGAATGAAACTTATCCAATAGAATTAGGACATGTGTTAGGGTAATAATAATATCATTTTTACCCTTAATTACCCTATTTATTTTTAACCGTGGTAAAAAAAAGTCAAAAGTTACTATTCACCAAAAATTATTTTCATCTCATTGAACCACATTTTAGTCCTTGATATTAACAGTGTCTCTCTGATTTTCAAAATTCCACTCACAGAAGCGGTAAAATTAAGTTTTATGAAAAATTCAGTTTTTTTAACTTCCGCTTAGTGGTTTCACTATTCATAAAAAAATGAACGTTTCCAGAAAAATACAAAAAATTTGGCCTAAGCTATATTTGATATTATGAATTACAAAATAACGTCTATTTTACCAAATTCAAAACATATCAGTTACATTAATTAATTTAAAAATTAATTCCCGTCGTCAAAACAAATAGCGTGTTTTTGAGAGATAATAACTATCAAAAGATTGACACTTGTTTATGTCTGGTTTAAATGTGAAATTACATCCAATGACCAACATTGTATTAAATTGTAAAAATATATTCTAAATATAATTTAAAACCACTCAAATTAATAATTTATCACTATTAATTATTTCTATTAAAAAAGTTGTTTTTAATTAAAATTTAGTAATTTTCACTATTCATTAGAATATGAAAGTCATCCGAAAAGTACCAAAATTTCACCCTAAGCTAATTTTAATATTCCGAATCCAAAAATGAAGTCCATTTTGAAAAATAAAATTTAAAAAATTTCAAAAAGTGTTTATTACTATTCATAACGGCTAGTTTTAATAATATTTTAATAGCATATCGTTGTTTAGTGAAACTCGGTATTGCGTTCTACACACGCTATCGAGGAAGGTCGTGATTGCGTGTAATGCAAGGCAAGTCAAGGATGCGTGTTGTGAAAGCTCCTTTTGGTGTAGCGTACAACACAAGACATGAAATTAAAAAGAATATTTTTCATAAAATATTGGGGTGTTACAGTGCATAAATAATTTATTATGATTTAATTTGATCAAAACCTTAATTTGAGTTTCGGTGGAAATGATAGTTGCTAATTTTAAGGAAATAATTCCATTGAACATTCATTTTTTATATCTTTCATTTTAATTAAGATATAAACCTCATCCTTGAGCATTAATTTTTAAATGTCAATTCATACCATCCTTAAGCCAGAGAGTTATTTAAACCTTTAATTAAATCCTCATGATTTCATGTGTCTTTTGACTTTACAATAAAGAGAAAGTAGTTCATTTAAATCATATGGATAAGAATCATGTTTTTAGGATACGAGAATAACTCTACTTGAATTAATATCACGAGTGATGAGTGAAAAGTTTCAAAAGTGAGATAAATAGTAATTTATTATGATTAATAATAATGAATTAAGGATATTGAATGAATGAAAGAATAAGTTCCACCATTTTCAAAATGGATAAAGTAAAATACTTGAACATGTTTCTTATTTTTAAAATGGAAAATATAATTGAAATTTTACGTGACATTTGGATATTTTATTTGACATGTATGAATATTTAATATTATTTCCTTGAAATTTGAATAATGATAACATTGGTGCCCACTAATTTTTAATATTGAGATTTTATGATTGAGTAAAATCATTGTTTAAGTTTGAGGGAATTGATAGAGAAAATATTTTCAATTATTTTAATTTTAATTACAATTTTCTAATCACATTGAAGTGTTTTTTAAGGTCAATTGTCACGTTTTATGGGTTTAGAAGCATTTTGATCTTAATTGCTAAAATGGACTTATTTTGGATTTTAGTTATTTAAATTTATTTATGTATTTCATACATACCATTTAATAAATAGATTTAATTTATTAAATTATTTTTTTAGTCGTAAAAAAATATTGGTCTAAATTTCATTATTTTGTACCAAGAGTTGAATCCAACATTTTGAGTCCCAAAATATGCTCACAATTCAAGACTCAAAATCCAAGAATAAATCTGGTTATTTTTGAAGTCAGACCTATAAATAATTAATGGATGGTACTATGGATATCAAATTCTACATTGATATATATTAAATATGGTGGAATAACTTTCATAACTATAGTCCCACATTATTCAGTTGATATCGAGGGAAAAATGAATGATAAATCAGATTTTAAAATTTCAAAGATTCTGACTTTACAAAAAAAATTTATAGTGTAAATGGGATATCACTTCTTTGACACATGGTGAATAAAGTTTAAATTTTATGGTCGAATGAGAAAGACTATAACAACCCAATATTTTGTAAATTGTTTTTTTTCAATTAATTTAATCTTTTTGATATTTTTCATTCCACACAACATTGAAAATAGTTTAGTTTATATATTAAAGATCTCTATTTTGAGTATGTTATACAAAACACCAAGTTAATAATGCACTAAACATAACATAAATTTTATCTTACGCTACATGGAACACCAAGGTTAGTTTGCATTACATGTAATAATGACATTCCCCGATGGCTTGAGTAACACGTATGACTGAGGTTTACCGAACAATAATATATTAATAAAATATTATTATTTAATATAATAATATATAACATATAATGTTAAATTATATGACATAAAAATTATTATATAATTTATGAAAATATATGGTTTACAGAGATAAATTATGAATTCATAAATTATAAATTAATTAGAAATGAATATGAAAACCAATTGAATATAAAGGGAAATATTATTATTTTTATGGTCACAAAGCTATTTTACACTAATAAATTAAATTATTTATGGATATTAATATATATGTTATATATTCAATCAAATATTTTTTATATTCATTCAATATATTTGATTTATATAATATAATAATAAACCCAATTTTATGCTGAATAATCTATATTTTTATTATCGTAGTTTAACAGCCTTTTAATGGAAAATAAATTTTAAATCCATTTTTTCAAACTTTTTTATATTAAATATTTCAAAATAAACTTATTATTTGAAATGGAAACATAAAAACTTGGTTAATATAAATTTTTGTTATTTTTCTATATGGTTTCATTTCTTAATGAATAGTTAAAAATACTAAATTCTAATTGAAAACAACCTATTAATCTAATTAATTTGTAAAGATAAATTATATTTTAAATCTGTTTTAAATTTTCATTAGATAATAATTTTATAAATTAATCCAATTTAGGTCATTAAAATCAATTTTAATTTGAAATTTGGTATAAAAACTAAGCAAACATTTGGACATTTTTTCATTAAAAACATGTAGTGTCATTCCGTCAGTGGGATTATTTTTAATTTAATTTCTCCCACATAAATGATTAAAATTTGGAAAAAATGATTCCATATTTAGAATTAGAATAATTTATAATATCTATTAAGTTAAACCATGTACTTTACCAAAATGATTAGTTAAAGTGATTAGAATTAATTACAACTACTAAGGAAAAAAACAGGTTTACAAAGTACTACACCTTAAATTTATGACCCAAAATGACCTAGACACTTGTCCAAAACCCATTGGATTTCTATTATTCATCCAAAAACATTAAATTATTTAGTTTTTTAGGTTTTCTAACTTTTTATGTAAAAATTTTGGTACACATAACTTGTTTTCAAAAATTCTAAGTCTGTCCTTTCCCTTGCCTAAAAAAGGTCACCACCTCTCCATTTTCTTCACACCTCTAAAAAAACTTTGGTTTGGCCAAGGTCTTCCCAATACACATAACAAAATCACTAAATTCCCCTTAGAATACCCCCCTTCGGTATAAATAAATTCAAGGAAGCCTTTTGGAAAAAACCAAAAGGGGTTATACGATTAAGAGGCGGTTTAAACTAGTATAACGAGAGTCAAGACACAATGTAAGGAGATTTCATCTCTCCTTTTCTTTTCATGAGATATATTCCTAAATAATCACTCATTTTTTGGGGTTTTGTTTATACTTCTCATTTATGTATTCTATTTTTTATTTAATTATTTTTATGGGTATTTACATATCCATTTGACAAACATTCTTTCATGGGGTTTTTGTTTAAAAAGTTACCAAATCTGTAAAGTAATTTTATCTCAATTTTCCTTATTTGAGACACATTCCATGTCATGAACCTATATTTTTCCATGATATGTATATACTAACTTTGACATGTTATATTAGTAATATCTTTATTTTCATGATATGTTAAGATTTATGTAATGTTATTCGTTCCATTTTATTATGATTTAAAGTTATCACATTGGTAAAGGTTTATAGTTGCGATATCACTATTTATTGAGATTATTTATGATTATGCTCACATTGATGAAATATTACGATCCATATCTCAATAACTCTAATGACCTTTCATAACATTTTTTTCATTCATGTTATATCCATGTAATGGTACTATTTTCCCACTCTTTAGTACACATGATGATCAAGAAAGTGTTTTTAGGAAACTTCGACTTTACATCTCTCTTTCACCTGAATGGCCCAAAGGACTTCATTTTTATTGATTTCTGATAACCACCCTTTCAAGGGATGAGTGGTAACCCTTAAAAGGCCTATATGCTTAGAGATTAAATTGATTGTAGGCTTTAATAAACATACCACGACCCAAAGGTCTTAGAGAATTCAACCAGACTATAACTACATGGAACTACCCATCCCCAGCATCTTCATCGTGATGGAAGATATCCACCTTTGCATGGACATCTTGCTAAGATTCTTGTGTAAGCACAATATTGTCCCGATGGCGTAGCCATACCCTCTCATTTTTCCAAATCCATTGGTTCTGCACTGGTGAGTGCACCTCCTGTGAATCCTTCTCTAGGGATGCTCCTTTTTTTAGAGTCTATTTGGGGAAACTACCCTGATCATGTGGCCCAAAGGTATTAATGTGGCCCTAATGCCTTGAGGTGACCCGAAGGACTTTAGGTGGCCTGAAGGCCTTATAGGTGGCCCTAAAGCCTTACTGACCTGAAGGCATGGGTGGCCCGAAGGCCTTAAAGACACCAAGCCCAAACTGGTGGCCCAAGGTTAATAGTTTTGGTTGTTACATTTCTAGATATAGTATCTGCTACAGAGCATGAAAATATGCATCTGCTTGGTTTTGAACCTGGGACTCGTGGATGCACAAAGAGATACCTCACCAACCGAGCTGAGGCTCATGTGCAACTGAGCATATATCTTCAATCAGAAATACATATTCCTTCAAAACAATGTTTTCAAAATGTTTTTCAAGAATATTATACTATTCTCCAATAATATTATAATACATTTTACCAATATTTTTATTTACCATTGTTTTCAAAAAAATATCATTTTTTATTTCTTAATAAGGAATTTTTTCTAACCTTTTTACCATGGAAAAGAATTTTCTTTTCACATCGTATAAAAGTATGGATTTACCCACTATCATTTATGTGAAGCTTCCATTTCATGTTTAGAAGTTTAATTTTTAATATTTTTTAAAAAATTTAATTTTCAGAGAAATGGGTTTCAAATGGTTTTAAAGAATCTTTAAAAAAAATTAAGGAAAATTATTTTCAAAATGTTTTGTAGCTTCTTTTATAATTTTTTCATGGAAAATGGTTTTCATAATATTTTAAATATTTCATTATAATTTTTCATTAAATTTTAAAATGAATTTTTTTCTCAATATGTTTTCAAAAATTTCTTTATAAATTATCATGAAAATGTTTTTCCAAATGTTTTATCTTTTAAAAATAATTTTCTAGAAAAATGAAATGATATTTTCCTCAAGAATTTTTTTCAAATTATATTTATAAATTATTTTCCATCTAAGTTGACATTCGTTGATGTTACTCATTAATTTCAAGGAAATTATATAAAGGATACATTCATATTATTTCTCTAAATGGTTTATGGTTTGATGTCATTATGTTTATGAAACCCATATTTATTCCACGAGTTATATTCTTTTAAAACCTACTTATTTTCACAGTTTATTGTTTCATGATGTAATTTGGAATCCTATCTATTTTCATAGCTTATGATGTGATGAAATGTTAATGATACCCATTTAATTTCATGGGTGTAGATTTGATGGTTATAAAACCTCTCTAATTTTATAGGTCATGATATGAGGAAAGTTTTATTTTGTGGAATATGTATAAATGATGTTATTAGGAGATATGTGGGTACTCTATCTCCCACTAATTCATTGGGTAATGATACATGACTCATGAGTATAAATATTACACATGAACCTAATTACATGTTCACAATGTTTTGCATTGAACTGGTTTTAAATATATAAGTTTCTGCATAAACCTGATTACATGTTCACAGTGTTATGAGTGAACTTTATTATGTGTTCTAAATGTTATGAATGTACCTAGTTTCATGTCCATGAGTTTATGTGAAAAAATTAATTACATTTTCACAATTTTATGCATGAACTGATTGTATGTTCACAATAATATGCGTGGATCTGGATTCATGTCCATAAATCTACAAGAGAGTCTAATTTTATTTCCTTAAATGAACGCATGAAATTTTATCTACTTATATAGGTTCATGATTTTATACGTTGATGTGTATGTCACAGTAACAGATTTTAATCACATGTTATGCTTCCATAGCATATACTATTTATTTCTTTATGATTCATGTCTTATAAACTGCCAATATGTATGCATGTCCCATTATTATGATCATTGATATGAAGGGTATGATCTTCAAATTTTATTATCACATTCTCAGACCCTTCTATTCATGTTATGATTACACCTTTCCCTTAATTAACTTTACAAAGCATTAAACCTCACCCTTTCTTATATTTCCCTTCCCCAGGTTAGGAAGGAATGTTTTATGTATAAATAATAGAAGGGAAGATCTTTACTATATACATTTAAAATATTTCAATAAGTTAAAAGATTTCATTCCATGTTTCAAAAGATAATAATTTATTATGGTCTTCCAGCATGTACTTTTGTAATTCACTGATTTTTCATAAAAAATGATGTAGCATCCATGTGTGTTAATCCTGGGTCACTGTAATTGGAATAAAATGGTGGTTTATTAAAACATTGGATTATATAATTAGAAATACTTAGTGATAACCTTAAGGAAATGTCTAGGTATATGTTCAAGGATAAGGAAACGTATAGGAAAATATCATGGAATTTTGGTAAAACATAGAGAAAGTGGTTTTCTAGAAATACATCCTTTTATATATACTACATGTGGATGTGGCTTTGGTACAAATATACCTAGGAGTAAAACTCCTATAAGATGTTATGGACCTAAATCGGAGTAATCTGGTATGAGAAAAAGTGGCCTTGTTGCACACCTAGTTTGACACTCCTTGTGGATATTCATTGGGAATTCATGAACTCTCCACAAACCATCATAAATTATTTAAATAGATTTATGACCTGAATAACCTAGGATAAACCTAAGGTTTCATAGATTAAGAATTTTTTCATAATATAGACATTATATAAGTGAATTTTCTTGATTAGATGGTACGTTATTATGATAATTGTTTCATACTCTATGGTTTTGGTTTTAGTCAATGGATAGAACGCAAAGGAACCATATTAATGATGATTCTGATAGAAAATGAAATAACTATTGTACTAAATATCTGAATGTTATGGATGTTGGTATACAAAATATCAATTCTAAACTCTCACAAAATTATCAATATATGAATCATGTAGCAATTTCAAATGATCAGAGGAGAGAACAACATTCTGTTGAGTCCTTTAGGGGGAAATTCCCACCGTCTTTCAGGGAATGTTTGGATTTACTTTCTTTTGAACACTGGATCAATACAACTAAAAATTTATTCTCCATTATCCGGTGTTCAAAACGAGAGAAAGTCTTTCATGAAGTTTATCGACTATAAGTTGAAACATACCAATAGTGGACTCTAATTTATAATACAATGAACAAGGATGAAATTCAATCCACATATTGGTATGAGTTTAAGGACTTAATCTTCAAAAATTAATTTCATCGTGATCTTTTTATGAAGATCAAAAAGGGGTTCCTTGAGTGGAATCAAAAGGATGATGAATATCTCAGTACCTATGAGGTTAATTTCACAAGATTTTTTAGGTACACTTTTGAAATTGTCATCCATCCCAAACATAATTGCAATAGGTTATTCAATGGATTGAAGCCAATTCTCAGAAGGTCATTGGCCACAAGAGACTTTAATTTCTTCGAAGAGATTGCATGTTGTGAAATATAATTTGAAATAGAGGTTGGATTTCTATATCAATATTATGGTTTTAACAAGAATAGTAAGATAGAGCTCAAATCAGAATCTAAAAACCGTGGAGAGAATAAAAAGCTTTAATCTCTTAATTTATAAAACTATGGGAAAGGAAAATTAAGAGAGTTCCTAAATAGAACAAGAATTTGTCTCAAGTATGGGAAGCCTGACCACTAAGAAAATGAATCTTTGAGTGATGTGAAGTGGAAATTCAATGGAATGAAGGGAGAAAATGATCAACAAAATAAACTAACCATGCTTCAATTTTTCAAGTGCATGGAGTTTGGGAACTATGAGAATCAATGTCCCAATCCAAGGAATAATATGGATGATAAGACACAAAAACCGATAAGGAAAAAGGATAAATAGAAATCTTATAAAATCAAAATTGATGTGGTTAATAATAAAAAATAGAGAAAACTTTTCATCCCCTAGTTTGGAAGTTCATTTTTGACTTTGTATGAATACACCCTATGATAATTTTCTTGTTCATCCTTTAGTGAAGTTTCATGTAATTATATCCCTCTATAAGTATTTCTAAATAATAAAATCAAATTTAAAGTTTTATTGGTGCAAGGATGAACCCAAGTATATAATAAAAATGTTTTTAGTATAAGATAAGATCATATTTATGGAAGAAATTGTGAATTATATTTTTGAAGGATTATAAGGATGACCATTTATGGAAATTTTAAATGAAAATTTGAATAATTTTTTTGAGATTAATGTATTATCTCACAGCATGAGGAAATATGCATTTTGGATAACCTATATGTGTTGATGTTAACTGTAGACAGATGGGAAGTCTTATCATAGATCTCATTATCTATTAATACTTCAAGAATGAAAAAAATATCATTCGTTTCATAGTCTAAGAGATGAAGTGGAAATCTATCGAGGCTCAACCAAATGGTGTGATTGTGAATATGAAAGGGAATAGAATCATGTAACTAAAGCTTCTACTGAAAATTATTCAACTCTGGGGAAATAATCATAAACCAAAAAGGTTATCCTAGTTCATTATTTTCTGATAAATCAAATGGTTCCTTAGATTATTTCAGAATTATGGTGTTTTTTGTTACCTTTCTCCTAAAAAAGTTCTCAATCACTCTCCTCCGGAACTTCATAGTTATATTTATCTTCTATGTCCAATATTCACTCCCAACCTATGTTCTCCTATCTGGATACCTAGTTATATGTTACTTTGGGTAACCGTTATGGTTCTAACATTCCATTATTAAGGGGGGATTTAGTATTCATTTTTTATGATGTGGTTCTGTATGAATAAAACTTTCATGTATCAAACCATTGATAATCCAGAAAAATTTTGAGTGAGAAATTCATTTGATTGGGGGGTTGAATGTAACACCCTGATATTTTGTAAATTATTTTTTATAGAAATTAATTTAATATTTTCGATATTTTTCATTTCACGCAACAATAAAAATAGTTTATTTTATATATTAAAGAAATATATTTGGATTATTTTATATGAAAAAAAATTAGTCATGCACTATAAGAAACATAAATTTTAGCTGTCTCTAAACGGAACACTGGGGTTATCTTGCGTTACATGCAACAATGACTTTCCTCGATGGCATGTGTAACCCACATGACCGAGGATTACTGAACAAAAATTATTTATTAAAAAATTATTATTTAATATAATAACATATAAAATAGATTGGTAAATTATCTCATATAAATAATATTAATAAATTTATGAAAATATATGGTGTACACAAATATTATATGAATTCATAGATTACTAATTAATTAGAAATCAATATGAAAAATGATTCAATTTAAGGGGAAATATTATTATTATTATGGTCACAAAGCTATTTTACTATAATTCATTAAATTATTGAGTGATATTAATATATATTTTATATATTAAATTAAATATTTTTGATATTCATTAAATAGATTTTATAGACATTAGATAAGAACAAATCCAATTTTATGCTTAAAACCTTGTATCTTTATAATGGTATTTTTACTTCATTTTAATAGAAAAACAATTTTAAATACACTTTGCATAAATTTATAGATTTAATATGTCAATATAAACTTCATATTTGATAGAGAAACATAAAAAATAGGTTATGATAAATTTTCGATATTTCTCTGTAAGGTTTCATTTTTTAATGAATAATCTAGAATACTAAATTCTAATTCAAAATTCATTTTTCAACTAATTCATTTATAAGGTTAAATTATATTTTAAATTTTTTGTAATGTTTAATTAGATAATAATTTTATAAATTAATGAAATTTTGGTCATTATAATCAATTTCACATTGAAATTGGGTGTAAAAATTGCAATCTTTTGGATGTTTTTACTTTAAAAACTCATGACATCATTTCATATGTGGGACTATTTTTAAATTTATTTATACCAATTCTGTGATTATAATTTGGAAAAAAGGATTTCATATTCGAAATCATCATAATTTATAATTTCTAAAAAGGTCAACTATTTTTGACAAAAATGATTAGTGAAAGTGATTAATATTAATTATAATGATTAAGTGAAAAATCTGGTTAACAAAGTACTAAAAATTAAATTTATAACCCAAAACGACTTAGAAACTTGTCAAAAACCCATTATATAACCTTTTATGATCCTTCACCATGTTATAATATTTTTTCTATGTTTCCAAAGACACTCAACTATTACGGTTCTCAGGCACATACTTTTGTAGTATGTTGAATCTTCATAAAAATGATTTAATATCCATGCATGTTAATCCCAGGTCACTATAAAGACATATTTGAAAAACTTTTAAGAATAATTATTTCTAAAATTCGGTCATTAAACTGGTCTACCATGAACCAATGTTTGAACAAAAATTCCAGATTAAAAATTTCACCCATTTTTCAAATGAAAATGTATCTCATCTCATTTTCAAAGCATTGAAAAAAATTATCTTTTTTATAGTTTTTTAGTTACTTTTATTCTATAATAGTATTATGAATATTTAGTATATTTTAATATTATTCTTCATCCATTCTCTTATTTTTATCTTTTTTGTTTCAACCCCATTTTTCTCCTCTGTGATCTCTTCTAATCTTGGTCGTGAGTAACTAACTTGAGAAAGTTCTCAGGGGAACAATCTAGTGTTAAACTAAAGTTTTATATCTATCATAATAAATGATGATTATTTGTTTAGTTTTAGTATTAGGGGTATCTTAGTTTTGAAGGAAATTTTGTGTCTCCACTTTCCACCTAAGGCTTAGTGTTCTCTTCTATAATTTTCTCCCTTGATCGAGGAGTTAGATGTACGTGATCTCAATGATCATTGAGTGAATCATATATTAAAAGAAAAGAGAAGATGCATATTTTCAAGTATATTATCGATCATGTTCATTATTAATATTTGAAACTAATAAAGAGATGTTGAAGTTTGAATCTTGGTGTTATCCTGGGAGGATCTCTTTTCTATCTAGCATCAATTTAACTACATTCATTTTGACCACATTGCAATATATATATATATATATATATATTTCAATATTTCATCCATATTTCAAACTCATACTATTAAAATTATTTTGTTTTATATTAGATAAAATATAAATAGTGAAAATAGAATGTCAATGTTGTATGAGCTGCCTCCTCGAGACCGACACTGGGTGTGCACTATATTGCATGCTTAAGTAAATAAAATATTGTGTATGTATTCACAAAGAACCCTCACACATCAGCATGAAATGAAGATCTTAAACCATATAGATAAATTTATATACCCTAAGAAAACTATCCTCATCAATGTAATATGGTGAAACCATACATATTAGGATGTGACATGGGAACTAGTAGAATCTAAGAAGCAGAACCACCCTCACTTGTTTCCACCTTGGTATATCAAAGGAAATTTTGGGGATGAAATTTATAAGGGGGATGAATGTAATGGCCAAGAATTTTATAAATGGAATTTATATTCTTATAATTATATCAAATAAACTAATTTATTATAAATCACATGCACCACATAATGAAACCAATTTTTTTTATTAATTTGAGAATTACATTTGGAGTATAAAAATGGCCATTAGAATTGAAAATGTTACATTAATATAAAAAATAGAATATAAGTTTACTAAAATATGAAAATTTGGATCTTATTAGTCCTCTCCCCCATGTTCTTGTGCTATTTTTTTCCCCAAAATACCAATTTCAATTTCCTTAATATGTTTTTCAAAGAAGAAAAATTCAAGAGGTAACAGGTTCAACAACCTCTTTTGATTTATTTTCATTATTTTCTTACCATAAACTCACCTCCCTCACCCAACATGTAATATTAAATCATTTTTCATATACATACTATGAATTTTATTATGTTAATGTAACATTAATAATCAAATAACTTATCTTGTACTCTTATTATAAAAATGAAATCATCATCCGTAATATGTCGCTTCACCGAATTCATTGATAATGAGTTTTTTTTCCCATTACCACCATCATGGAAGGTTTATGTTCACTTTTTATGGTTAAAATGACCTAGATAATTATATTATATATTTTTCTCATTCTCTATAGAATATATAACCATAATATTAAATGTTAGAAAACTAGTTTTTGATGGATATTAATACCACCAAAATAAACTAACTGAATGTCATTAACATTTTTACTAAATGAATTTCTCAAATGTTAGAAGAAATGAATTTTTGGTACCATTATGAATATTATTCCATTTCACTTATAGAGTTTTATTCCCATTGGAAAATAAAATCAACAATTATTGACAAGGTATCTGACCTTGGAACAATGAAACAAATGATCCCAAAACAATGAACTTGATCATTAAAACTCTTTTAGATGGTTGTAAATGATCATAATAAAATTGTAATAAATCAAATATGTATGTATGTTGTTATTAATTAAGTAATTAATGAATTTAATTTGCAAATTCATGATATTAAATTCATGAATAGAATGTATCATGAACATATGGCCATAGATCTCTCTGAACCACCCTTTTTATACACTTTCTCTCTCATTACCTTAATTTATCTCTCTATTTGCCTTATATAAATATTTTATATTCAGTATATATATTTCCAACAAACATATACCATGTTTAATTTACCTTCCTTTAAAGGTGTAATACATGTTTTAATGTTTCCCTTAGTGAGGAAATACTATGCAACCCATTTCTTTCTATGGGAAATTCTTATGATTATGATTTATGATTAATTTCCTTTTTGTGGCACACATAAGAATGTTCATGTTATGATGGGTGTGCCCAGATAGAAATCTGATGCATTGGGTAATTTATTAGTATCATGAGGTGATGTGTATGGGATTTGGGAGTGAATCCAATCCATTATGGGACATATCCGCCCTGTGATATTTTTTATTTAATAGCCTTGACTTATGATTATGTCATGTTTTATGCTATTTCCAATTTACTATGTTGTAATGATATCTTAATTATTAATTATTCATGTTATGCTTCTAATTGATTATTCTTGATCCATTCCATTTATGTTATCATGTAACACATTTTTACCCAAATGTTATGCTTCATTTCTATGTTTTTTCCCTTATTAGGTATTATAGCTCACCACTTGTTTTTATGTATTCCCTAGGTTATAATATGCAGTTTTAGGAGCTCAAGAGTATTTAGGATCTCATTTTGGAGAATAAAATAAACTTATTATGTTTTAACTTCATGGTGTTATTTTATAAACCTAGTCTTCCAAAGACACTAGGCCTTAAAATGTTTTGGCTGTAATTGTTTGATATTTATGTCAAAAATCATGTAACATTTTGTGTAAAAGTATTGGGTAACTATAAATGTTAAATAAAAAATTGAATGAAAAAACCTTAGAGAACATCTGAAATTCAAGAATATTAGGGTTTCCATGGACCGAACATAGTCGAGGGTCATGGAAGAATGATGAAGGTTAGAATATTGAGGATAAAAAAGAAGTTAAAAATAAAATTAAATTAGAATATTGAGTGTATTTAGGTGATATTTAAATTAGAGTGGATGAGGGTTTTATAAATATCACAATGAAAATATGATGAGATGTTCATGGGAATTATATTTTTTTAAAGATTTTAATATTTTTTATATAAAACTAACGTTAAAATCATCCCACACAATGTTTAATGTCAGTTATGAAAAAATGAAATTAAAAATTAGACGGAAAATTGATTTTTCAACTAGTGATCGATGAAGAAAACCAATAATAAATAAACTAAATTATCAGATCGTATGGATAAATACCATTTTGAAATCATCAAATGAATAAGAGATTTAATTTTGATGTGGATCAAGGAGGAATAGATCCAAAATATTGAAAGAGATAGAATGATAAGTTATATGATGTACATGAATATATGTTTGACCATTATGTTATAAAATTTAGGCTGGATTTTAAAAATTGAAATCGTACTATGAAAAAAATTAAAAAATTGATTTTTCATGATTAAAATTTTACTTTTAATGTTAGGTATATATATAACTTAAGTTAAAACACTTCTCAAATTGAGGGTTTAATGCAGATTATTTATATAACTGATCTGAAAACCCTTTCACATTGGGTTTTAATACGGGTTATGTAACAACCCAAGATTTTATGAGAATTATTATTTTTAATTTCGTTGATGTATTGTGTTGTACGGGAAACAAAAATTATCTTGTTCTATACGCAACACCGTATTAGCATGCATTATACACAACACTAATCTTGGATCATGTTACACACAATTTCAAGTTCATTTGATAGAAGTTATTTTTTGCATCATTGATTGTATATATATATATATATATTCAATGTATAAATGAAATATGGTTGGATTATATTATACACAACAACAAATGAATCTTGCACTACAAACAACCCTGACTTGGCTTTCATTACCCGCAACCGTGACCTTCCATGATAGCGTGTGTTATACGTAATACCAAATTTCACTAAACGAGATATTATTATAATATTATTATGAACTAGCCGTTATGAATAGTAATACCCACTTTTTGAAATTTTATGAAATTTATCTTTCAAAAGGGACTTCATTTTTAGATTATGAATATCGAAATTAGCCTAGGGTGAATTTTTGGAATTTTTCTGAAAACATTCAATTTTTGATGAATAGTGAAAACACTGGGTTACTATTTAAAAACTGACTTTTTATTTAAATAATTATTTATTTTATTAAAATTTATTTTTGGTCAAAATTGATTCATAATACCTATATAAGTTCAATGTTATTCATTTGAGTCATTTTATAATAATTTTAGATATATTAAAATTTTATTGAACTTTTCACCGTCTTTTACCCACCTCCTAGAAGAATTTGAAAATTTACATAAAACTTAATTTTACCGCTTCTGTGAGTAGAATTTAGAAAATCTGAGAGACACGGTTAATATCAAGGAGTAAAATGTGGTTCAATAAGATAAAAATAATTTTTGGTGAATAGTAACTTTTTACTTTTATTTACCACGGTTAAAAGTAAATAGGGTAATTAAGGGAAAAATGATATTATTATTACCCTAACGCATGTCCTAATTCTATTGGATAAGTTTAATTAGTCCCAAAACAACCTTAGGAATAATATATGACCATTTAGGTCCACTTGGATTAGATTAGGACATTTAATATTATTTTATTTAAAGAAGAGTTAAAATAGTTAAAATCGACATTTATTAAATAAACATTTTTAATATAGGGTAATAAATAATATATATTCAACTATAAATATTAATCATAAAGATAAAAATATTTCATACCTAATGGTATTTTATTTATAATTTTTAGACATTAAATAATTTATGTTATTTATGACCCAATGGTGATACAGTAATTACCTAATTAATGAAAAATTAAAATAATTGATATTATATATACCCAAATAAATGTAATTTGAGACTTTTTATGAATTATACTAATTTTATAGGTTAATATGACATGTTAGTATTGATTTAATTAACTTTTTTCAAACTAATCATGCTGTTATATTTTTCACAAAAAATAAATTACCAAATAGTGTCAAAATTGAAATAAAAAAGTTTTTAAAACAAATATTATATTATTAATTGTTATTATATTCCTAAAAATCTAAGGTTTGGAAAAATTACTTAGATAAGGTTATATATATTAATAATGAACCACTTGGGGTTCTTTTTCCTGGTTATAGTAAGTTTATTAACCATATAGTGTAAGAAAACAAGAAGACACAGTAAAAGTTAAATTATTTAACTTAGAGTTAAATCTAAAATATAAGGTTAAAATAGTAACCTAAACTTGTCTTAAACCTATTGGTTGAGAGTATTTAGACCCATCCTCACTTTAGATTCGAAATAAATCAATTTGGAGTTATTATAAACTGAATATTACTTTATTATTAAATAATATTTTAAGTTTTTCCAAAGGTGCCTCTCTCCTCCCTTATAAAAACGAGACCCCTTCCCTCTTCTCTTAACACCATTTTGAGCCTTTAAGATCGGACAAACCCCACCCATTTCTCTTCTAAACTTCCCTAGAAACATTCTGGAGGTTTTGGGCTTCTCAAAATACCAACTCTACTTCCTTAAGAGGAAGCTTAAAGAAGGTGCGTCGAAGAAGAGATAATCTCTTCTTCCGATTCTCTGAAGTTTCTTTCTTCTTCTAATTATTCTTCTTCAGTTGTCTCATTATAAAGTAATAACATTAGTACTACTTATATACTGATATGTTATTATAAATATGAAACAACCCTATTTCATCTTCTATCCATCCTACAGAAAACGAAATCACCGCTCGTGCGTACGTACAGAATACCGTCTCCACGCCGTGGTGTAATCTGTTTTCGTCCACCACCTTACTTGGATGGGTATAATGGTGTAAATAAATAACTATATATGATTATTGTAAAGTGATATTTATTCTGAAATATTATACATACACTTAAATACAATTAGACGATCATGATAATGATATCATCGGTCGTGCGTACGTACGGACTACCGTGTCCACGACACGATGAGATTCATTCTCCATGATAACCATTCATGAATGATTATAAAGTTTATATAATGAATAATAAAGAAATATATTACATAATAATTATACTGTATTTATGTATATATATATGTATGTCATCTAATTAATTCAATTCAATTCAATAAGGAAACGAAAACAACATTCATGCGTACGTACGACCTACCGTCTCCATGAACGGTGTATTTCATTCCATTTATCGATCTATCATATATATATGTATATGCTGAATATATATTATATATAAATCATTTTTTACATTATTTAATTAACTAAATAAGGATATAAGTAATAATATCAAGAACAACAAGTCGAAACACGTATAATAAATGAAATGATTTTACCCAAATCACTGCTTTTACATCAAATTTACAAAAGAACGGGTAATATAAAGTCATAAGTAAAATATATATGATATCATAACAATGAATATGATTCTGTAATAAATCAATGACATTATTTAAATCATTATACAGGAAGTTTGGATACATACAAAGCATATCGGACATAAGTTAAGGGATAATTTTTCCTATCTCGTTTTTTATCCGAGATTGTTTTTTCATAAGTATTTACTGGATTAATATTTATCATTCATGACCCTATTTTATAAAAATGGTTTCATGTATGTTTAAATTACTTTTTAACAATTTTTTTACTTTTACCATGTGTTATGAAAGGAATATTTCTTTTGTTTACTGTACAAGGAACCTTTTGAATTTTCCGAAAAAAGTATGAGGAGAATATTTTTTTAACTTATACGGCATGAACGGATTTTTATGGTTTCATAACGCCTTATTTTCAAGAAGCTTAATCTACGAGATTTCATGATTATTTTCAACAAAATTCTTTTCTTTTAAAATTTCATGGAATTTTGTGAAAAGAAAATGATTTTGAAGAAGAAAATATATTTTCCTCAAGAATTCATTTCAAGTGTTTTGTGAAAACTATTTTCTATCTAAGATGACACTATTTAGTATGATTATGTTTCAAGTATAATGTCTCTATTATTTAAAAGTTTTGATTCTTCTTATGATGAAATGATATCTATTTTTTTATATGGAATATGTAATGATGGGATGATGTTTATGAAGCCCATTTTATTTTTTGGGTTATTATGAATGATATATATTTATTTTTTGGAACACGTAAGAATGATTTCATTATGAGATGGGTGGGACCTATATCTCCCTCCAATGCATTGGGTAAATATTTATATCTCACGAGATAGACATGGCTGGAAAGGTAAGTTAATCCGGT
The DNA here is from genome assembly GCA_963277665.1 of Viscum album. NCBI lineage: Eukaryota > Viridiplantae > Streptophyta > Magnoliopsida > Santalales > Viscaceae > Viscum > Viscum album. The sequence goes on from OY728155.1 coordinate 879,585,618, forward strand.
TCAGTGTTACAGGATTGAAACGAGGAGTGAACACAATTCAAAAAGGGACTTTGTCCACTAAGATGGTCATGGCAGCAATGCCTTGGCTACAATGGAAATAATAACATGTGCTTAATGGTTTCCACAATTACATGATTTATACCCATGCTATTTTATCATCATTGATGATCCATTATGATATATGCCTTACGTACTTCCAAGATTTATGTCTTTGCTCCAGATTTTGATGTTTTGATTTTATGTTTATGATTTTTCATTCAAATGTTTATGGATTGTTTTATGTTCTCTATGTTTACTATTACTGAGAATTTGAGCTCACCCTTTTAATGATTTCTTTTCCCCAGGATATAAAGAATTCTTTTAGGTAAGAAAACCAAAAGGGTAACATATTTATGGGAGATGTTAAATAAATTTCATGATGATTTGAAGATTCTGTTCCGAGTTTCCAAATACACTAAACTAATAAGATATTTGGGCATCTGTTTTTGTCATGTATTAAATATTCCGTAAAAGTAATGTAATTTCCATGTATGTAAAGCTTTGGGTATCTACAGTTGGTATCAGAGCAAAGGTTTAGTTAACCTTTGGAAACTAGGATGCGAGAACTTTAGTGATATCCCTAGAGATATTTATAATGTATGTCTAGGGATGTCTCTAAGATTAAGTATACGTATAGGTTATAGTCCTAGAATTAAGGTAATGATATTAGAATTAAACCTAAGGTGATATATATTGAAGGTACTCCCCCTTTATTATTCTGTTTTCCTAGCATGATTTTTTCCACTCACACTATTCTTTTTGGGTTTTAGAAAATGGCTGGAAATAAGAAGATTCACAATAATGGAGGATATGATGGACAACAGAATGATATTCATCATGAGAAACCAAATGAAATTAGATCTGGAAGTCCAAACATCGTTATTATGACGAATCGAAAATATCATAATACGATCAATAATCTCAACTTTGGTAAGTATCTCGACTCATATAATAAGATAAAGATGGAGTTTCATGATGATCATAGAGGAAAGAAAGTTCAATTCCCCTCATGTAAGTCATGTTGGAAGAGGCATTAGGGAGAATGATTCAGAGGAACCAAAAGATGCTTTGGGAGTGTAAAAGAAGGACACAAAGCCAGTAATTGTAAGGGAAAGGGTTCAGTTAACAACGTGGACAAGAATAATGGTATTTCTAAGACATCAACAATGGTTAAATGTTTTAAATGTGGAATGTATGGTCCTTATGCAAACCAATTCCCTAAGGGGAAATCTCATGAAGAGAATCAGCATGGTCGTATGGGTAGTATTTATGTTAATGATGATGAAGAGACTACAAATGATATATGAGATGAAATAAATGATGAAGCTCAGTTATTTATTTAAGAAGGTAGTGGAATGAATGTATGTTTATAAAGAGTTATGTTGTATAGGTAAATTAATAGTACTATGGAATAAAGACACATCTAAGGATTGTTAAACTATTGTTTTTCCTAATGTATTTGAAAGTATATGTTGAATGGTACCGATAACCATGAAAGGATAATTTATATATTTTTGGAAAGTAGATGATATGCGCATAATAAAGGGATTAGGAGATAAAGAGACGTTTTATAGTATTGATGAGCTCATGGATGATATAAGGACAATGTGATATTATGGTTTGAGTATATAAAATTTTTGGGATTTTGGTATGTGAAAATATTTATCTTTTGACAGCATTCATGTTTTCACTAAGCTTCAGTGGGTATTCATTTTTCAAGAGAATACATGATTAAGGTATTGACATGTTTGGAATGTGACCAACAAGATCTATCTTATATGGGGGATAAATTATGGTATTCACATGCTTGGTTGATGACATTTCTAGTAATCGTTTTATTTATACTATAAGATTAGATAGAAGTATTTTTGATAAGCTTAAAGGTTGGAATGAATTAAGTTGGAAATCAGATATAATCGTTTAAGGATAGAACTTTTTTCAATATTATTTATGGAATGTTATAATAATGTAGTTTTAGAAAAAGGGCAACCTGCAGGACGGGCGACAACCAGTCGCGTCGGACAAGGCTGTAGTAATCGAACCCACAACTGAAGTGCGATAGGCCTTTATCGCATACCACTGGCCTACAGGAAGTCCCTGGTCAGTAGAAACTAGTTTTATTTTATTAAGCGGTATGTTAGATAAATTATAAGTCCATTGTTGGAATCATATACGATTAATCTCACCATATATGGACTTATGTATATTTAATAACTTATGCTAACCGTTTTGTGATAGAAAAAAATGGGATGAATTATCATTCTATCGAATGATCTGCTAACACTTCATGAATGAAAAATTCAGCTTCATTTCATTAAATATAGATGAAGTGGAAATTGTTCATGGAATGACCAAAAATGATATTACACTAAAATCAAGTAAGTATTTCTCCTTAAGTAAAAGTTCATCAACGTTAGGTAAATGATCTTGGAAACCAAAAATGTTGTTCTAGTACTCTCATATCTGATGAATCAGATGATACCTTAGATCATCACAAATTTATGGCTTTTTGATTGTTGGATTTTTCATAGCCATGTTCTCTACCACTCTCCATCAGAACATGAAAGATAGATTTCTCTTCCATATCCATATTTTCACCTATGTTCTCTAATGTGGAAACACATGGATAAGTTAATTTGGGTAAACATTACGTTTCATACATTAATTTTTAAAATTAAGCTTTATTATTCCTTTTTATGATGTGGGTTTCTATTATAGAAAATTTCAAGTAGTAAATGATTTATAACCCCGACGAATTTCGAGGGAGAAATTCATTTTAAGGGGGGTAGAATGTAACAACCTGAGATTTTATTAGAATTATTATTTTTAATTTCATTAATGTCTTGTGTTGTACGCGACACCAAAATTAGCTTGTTCTATACGCAACACCGTATTAGCTTGCAATATACAAAACACTAATCTTGGATCATGTTACACAAAATTTCAAGTTTGTTTGATAGAAGTTATTTAACGCAACATTGAGTGTATATATATATATTCAATGTATAAATGAAATATGGTTGGATTCTATTATACACAACAACAAATGAATCTTTCACTACACAAAATCCTGACTTGGCTTTCATTACATGCAACCACGACCTTCCACGATAGTGTGTGTTATATGCAATACCAAGTTTCACTAAATGAGATATTATTATAATATTATTATGAACTAGCCATTATGAATAGTAATACCCACTTTTTAAAATTTTATAAATTTTATCTTTCAAAATGGACTTCATTTTTGGATTCGGAATATCAAAATTATCTTAGGGTGAATTTTTGGTTTTTTTCTGAAAACATTGAATTTTTGATGAATAGTGAAAACACATGGTTACTATTTAAAAACTAACTTTTTATTTAAATAATTATTTATTTTATTTAAATTTATTTTTGGTGAAAATTTATACATAATACCTATATAAGTTCAATTTAATTCATTTGAGTCATTTTATAATAATTTTAGATATATTAAAATTTTATTTAACGTTTCACCGTCTTTTACCCACCTCTTAGGAGAATTTGAAAATTTACATAAAACATAATTTTACCGCTTCTGTGAGTGGAATTTCGAAAATCCGAGAGACATGGTTAATATCAAGGACTAAAATGTGGTTCAATAAGATAAGAATAATTTTTGGTGAATAGTAACGTTTTACTTTTATTTACCATGGTTAAAAGTAAATAGGGTAATTAAGGGTAAGAATGATATTATTATTACTATAACACATGTCCTAATTCTATTGGATAAGTTTAATTCGACCAAAAACAACCTTAGGAATAAAATATGACCATTTAGGTCCACTTGGATTAGATTAGGACATTTAATATTATTTTATTTAAAGAAGAGTTAAAGTAGTTAAAATCAAAGTTTAATAACTAAAAAATTTCTAATATAGGGTTATAAATAAGATAATGTTGGTCGGAGTGGTTCACTCAAGAGGGGGGTGAATTGAGTACCAATTAAAATTTCTGTATTTAAAAAACAGTGTCTTAAAGACCCCCAAATAAAATAATAAATTAAACTGTAGTGAATTTCTATTAAAGTAGAGGTTCTGTTAGATTCTCAAGGGATTGATTAATTCCCAGTTAATCAACACAGGAGTGTGTGATTATCTTTTGAAACTAACTTACTGATCTACACTTAACATAAACACTTGCTAATTTAATTATCAAAGTAACTTTAAAAACAGTATTGGTTTTAAAGTGATTAGCAGCGGAATAAAACTTTGAAAGAGGTGGCACAACAAATGTAACCAAGAGGTTCAGTCTCAAGCCGAGACTTAGTCCTCTCACAAGTTTATATATAAAAATGATCCACACCCTGGATCGGGGTTCAACAGTTTACAACTGTCCAGGTTCAAGACCTCTACCACTGTTCTTCGTGGGAAATAGTACAACAGCACCCAGCTGTCCAGGTCACACACGACCTCTACCACTATTATTAGTGGGAAAGAAAGAATGAAAGAGTTTGGTAAGGATTTACAAATCCTTCAGTTTGAGTAAAGGAGACAGTGTATGTATTAGATACAGTAGATAACACACACTGCTCGAAATGAATGATAATAAATCACAGAACAAGAGATGTAGAGTTTAGAAGTGGTTCTGGTGATTTCAGTGTAGCTCTGGACTTCTTTGGATTCGATCAGAAGTGAGTTTGAGTCCTCTTCTCATTTCTGTTTGAGAAACAGAGTGTCGTATGCTCCAGGTTCACAGGTAGTGAGAATGTAGTCGATGAAGTTCTTCTTGTATGCACAGAACACTTATCGAGTATGTTTGATTGTCTATGAGCTTCTCTGTGTTCTTCTCGTGCTTGTGTCGTTTTTGGTATATTGGATGCACCGCACTTTTCTGGTTCTCTTCTTCTTCTTGTTTGTTTTTCCTTCACACGTTCGTGTCTTTCTGGTATGTAGTCTTCTCGTATTTATCTCGCATCAGGGGACAGAAAAGATTTCTTTTCAGCAGGTACGAGGTACGGGTTCCTGACATCCGACAACCTTTATCAGATATTTGACAAATCATTAAAATGTACATGATATGACCGTTAGATAGATTAAACATAGAAAATAAAGAAATTCAAACAGTGAGTCGAGTGATCGGTAGGTAATCAGCATCGGTAGCTTGAACATCGGTAGCTTGAACATCGGTAGCTCGAACATCGGTAGCTCGAACATCAGTAGCTCGAACATCAGTAGCTCAAAGTCATTAGTTGCTTGGACTCTATCGGTGGCTCTATGCGTCGGTTGGTACATGCTTGTATCGGTGACTTTGTTTATCGGTAGCTCCATGCATCGGTAGCTGCATGCATCGGTAGCTGTGAGTCTGTATCGGTAGCTTCGTCCATCGGTGACTCTTATTCCATCGGTGACTCTTATTCCATCGGTGACTCTTAGTCCATCGGTAACTCTTATTCCATCGGTAGCTATTTATACTTACACCGGTAGCTCTATGTTTGTATCGGTAGCTGTCTGTAAGTAGCTTATTTTTGTAAGTACATCGGTAGCTCTGTGTTAAGTCTATCGGTAGCTGTCTATCGGTAGACTAAGTCTATCGGTAGACTGGTTACCGGTAGCTCTTTATCAGTAGCTATAGCCAGATTACTTATCTGTTTTATGCAGAACACATCTGATTGTGTTAAAATCAATTTATAACTTGTATGAACATGGATAAATGAGGATTAACATATTCCAAAGACTATTTTAAAAATCATTATTGGTTTGATCACATATTTGAAAGAATTAAAGTATAGATCAATGATACTTAAAAATATCATAGAGAATGAAGACATAATTGGGATTTTCAACACATATGAATACATGATTGAGATTATCAAAACAGGTGAGGTCAACAATCTCCCCCTTTTTGATAATCACAATTTATGATATGGGCATTTAACATAGTGAATATATAATAGTAAGGAGTATAATATTGAATTCAATTTTCTCATTGAAAACAGCATTATAGATAATAGAAATAGTATGGTATAAACATAAGTTATCAGAGGTAACAATCATAAGGTACTAAATAGACATAAAGTATCAGAGGAAAAAAAATGAAGAGAAGGGTAAAGTATCTCCTCTTATTCCTTATTTTTCTTCATTGAAAATATTTTTCATTCTCCTTGGTCTCCCCCTTATTCTCGCATTTTGTTCTCCCCCTTATTCTCCCCATTATTCTCCCCCTTTGTGATAATCAAAAAGTGGGAAATCATATATATAGGAGACAAATAAAACATGAGAAGTAAAAGGAGTTCTGCTGTATTAGAGTAGTCAAAAAGTACAACAAAAAAAAAGTGACAAAAGAATTCCTATCAAACATCCTAGCCACTGGATCATTCCACCTCTTCCACGGGAGATTTTCCTTTGGGATCAGGAGAAGGTTCGGGTGGTGAGGATGTAGGTGAAGGTTTTGGAATCCCAAAAAAGATCAAAGGAGGCTGGGCCACTGACACAGAGTCAGGCTTGTAGGTTGAAGATCTTTGGGTGATCATCGGTGTGAGGCTGCGAATAGCTTGAGCAGGAGTGAGCTGGACTGTAGAAGCAGCTGAGGCAGAAGCAGGCAAAGCAGGAGGGATGATGACTGGTCTGGCATCAACATGCAAGAAGGGCAGCAGCAGATTTCTAAAGTCCATAATAATTCCTCCTCCTCTTTCCATAGCAGAGATGAAATCATCTTTGTTCTCCATAAATTTCTCTAAGGCAGGAGTCAAGTCTCTTAGCTTGCTCACTTGTTCTCTAAAAGCTTGAGTGACTGGAGGGAGCTTCATGTGTTCCAACATTAGCTTGAAGTGGTGTTCGAGTTGATGCTTGGTGAAAATTTTGGTGAAGTAGTTGTCCACTTTGTTCTTTATGGCTTCCTGAGAGACAGAGGCTTCTCTCATAAAATCTTGAACAATCTTCATTATTTCTCTTGCAGAATCTCTTGTAGAAAGCACCACTCGGCTCAACTCTGATGAGTCCACAGAACCACTAGTTGTAATAGAACCAATCTCCTCCTTCAACATTGCTCGGACTTGATCCAGGTCAACTGATAATTTGGATGTGAGAGGTCCAAGAGAGAAGGAAACAGTTTCTTTGAAACTCTTAGACAAACCACTGATTAGGCTTTGAACTTGAGAGTCTTGTAACTGAACATGATCCTTCACTGAGGTTTTGAAACTTTCAAACACTGAGACAAACTGGCTTACTACACTCTTAACATAAGCTAAGTCCTTGTCAGCTTGAGACTTGGAGCTCATATAAGAATCCAAAGCAACAACTGATGTCTTGAGAGCTTCAAGGTCTGCTTCGATTCTAGAAGACTGAGTCTGGCACTCTTTCACTTCTTCCATAAGCTCAGACACAAAGGAAGATAAATTACAAGCCAGAGATAGTTCTAAGGATCTCTCTAACATTTTCATTTCTTCATAAAAGCTTTGCTTCATCTCAGCAACTGACAAACTGAAAGATTCTTTCAGCTCATTCTTCATGGATTCAAGATCGGATTTGGGGACAAAATCACTTGGGATAACTGTAGCAGATCCCCTTGCTGAGGCCAAATTAACTACAGAAGTAATCATTATTGAATTAATTGAGGAAGCAAGAGAGGTTTCCATTAACTTCACTTCTTCAACAAAACTGGATTTGAGGTCCTCTTTCAGCTTATTCAGATCATGAAATCTGACCACATCATCTGGCAACAACTCAGCAGCAAGATCATAATTGATCTTCGGTCTATTCACAGACACCTCATTGTCAGAATCCGGATAATCTAATCCACAGACTATAAACCCTGGGTCTTCTACCCAGTCTCCAAGCTCAACAGCTACTGTAACATTTCCAAGCACAGACTGATGCTCCCCCTCAATGGGTGCATTCTCATGTATCACAACAGCCTTTTCTGCTGGCCTTTCTTCATCAGAATCTTCCACAACAACTTCCATCTCAGCAGCAGTGAGGAGGTTTTCTGAAACAGGTACAACTTCTTCTCTATCTCTTTCTACTTCAGCAGCAGGCATAGCTGAGCTTCCAATCAAGGGACTCATACTTAAACTACCAGAAGCAGACAATTCGGATAAATTCTCCTTTTCCTCTTCTTCTTGGTGAGGTACAGACTTGTCTTCCTCATGAGTAGACACAATTTTCTCTACTTTTCCTTTCCTATAATAAACCAATTCTGCAACAGGACTTGGGGGCAAGTCTGGATCTCCTCCAACATCCATAGGAGTTTCTTCTTCTTCTTCTTCTGTTTCACTACTATAAACAGGTTCCTCTTCATCAGATCTCAGACTAGGATCTCTCATATCCTTTGGTCTTGAGGGATGATCCACAGGGTTAAACTTATCATAGATCATCTGATCATCACTGACCTATTCTCCCTTCCATGGGTTCCAGTTAATTTTCATGTACTTGCAAACAGTCGAGGTGATGCAGAAATTGTTCTTGACTACAACTGTCTCATCCTGAGACTCAGCTATTTCTTTCACTTTTATCATCACTGAAATCATATTGGCAAAGAACAAAGCATTAGTCTTTGACTTTGGTCTAATCATGTCTTCCATTTGAAGCATCAACAATCTGCACAGATTGATTTTTACACCATGTCTTAGCAAATGAAGAAGATAGATATCTTGATATCTCAGATTTGCAAAATCTCCTCGCCTAGGTATCAACACATGCTGAACAAACCTGAAGAGCAGTCGATTCTCTCCATCCATTTCAGCAACAACCACTTGCCTTTGATTCCCATTACCAGTCAGTTCTTTTAAGGCAATTTCATAATCAAAAATGTCACTGCTAGGTGGCATTGCTCTTGATACATACCCAGAAACACCTTCATGTGGTACTTTTAAATACTCATCCCACTCTACTGAAGAAAAAGAAACCTCTTTTCCATTTACAAAAGAGCTTACCCGATTCTCATTTTCAGACTTCTCAAAGGTTACAAACTCATAGAACTGCTTTACTAACTTCGGGTAGTATGGGCCATTGTTATTCGAGAAACAATCCACCCATTTCTGGTCTTCCAGAATCTCGAGTACTAAGGATTTTATAGGCAGTAGCCATTCCACGCACAGTTCCTTCTCGATTACTATGTCTCTATTCTGCAAGTGAGGATTCACTGGTCGCCTTCCCGATCTAGTTCTGACTTCACTAACAATGGCTTTATGCTGTGTCTTCTGCTTCTTAGCATTTGGTTCTGCACTTTCATTTCTAACAGTAGGAAGCTTGGTTTTTGCCATCGCGGGTTTAGGGTTCTTGGCCGATTTGGGAGGTAAGGTTCGAAGGTGAGAGATCTTGAGCTCGGTGAGGTAAGAAGTGTCTTAGACTGAGTTTTATCATTTAGGAATTCCAAATAAACAACTAAAATAGAGTAATAAAATAGAATAAAACGATTCGTATTCTTGGCGGCAGGCAGAAGTTTTAAAACCTTGCATCGGTGTGAGTTAATCATCGGTGAGAAAAACAAATCGGTGAGAGTTGTACATCGGTGAGAATTTCTACGTCGGTGAGAAACTTACATCGGTGAGACTTTTCACGTCGGTGAGAATTTCTACGTCGGTGAGAAACTTACATCGGTGAGACTTTTCACATCAGTTAGAATTTTCACACCGGTTGTGATTAAACATTCCCAATTCGTGTCTTATGTAACTTAGCCTATCCGAACTTAAAGGTTTAGTGAAAATATCAGCCAATTGATGTTCAGTGCCAATAAATTCAAGAGAAATATCACCTTTTTGATAGTGATCTCTTAGGAAATGGTGTCTTACATCTATGTGTTTGGTTCTAGAGTGAGATACAGGATTCTTAGAGATGTTTATTGCACTGGTGTTATCACAGTTGATTGAAACATGTTTAAAAACATATCCATAGTCCAAAAGAGTGTGTTTTATCCACAGAATTTGTGCACAGCAACTACCAGCAGCTATATATTCTGCTTCGGCAGTAGATAATGCAACTGAGTTCTGTTTCTTACTACACCAAGAAACTAAGGATTTTCCAAGCAGATGACATGTTCCTGATGTTCTTTTTCTATCTAACTTACAACCAGCAAAGTCAGCATCTGAATAACTCATTAACTCAAAGGATTGCCCTTTTGGGTAAAACAAACCTAAGTTAACCGTGTGTTTGAGATATTTAAAAATTCTTTTAACAGCAAGAAAATGAGATTCTTTTGGATTAGCTTGAAATCTAGCACACATACACACACTAAACATAATATCAGGTCGACTAGCAGTAAGATAAAGTAAACTACCAATCATACCTCTGTAATTTGTTTGATCAACTGGTTTCCCAGTTTCATCTGCATCCAATTTACAGGTAGTACTCATAGGAGTTTCACTTACCTTGATACTATCCAGACCAAAACGTTTTAAAAGATCCTTTGTATATTTACTTTGATTCAAAATAATACCATTTTCATTTTGAAATACTTGAAATCCAAGAAAGTACTTAAGCTCTCCCATTAAGCTCATTTCAAATTCATTTTGCATACTTTTTGAAAAATCAGTACATAAAGAGTGTTTAGAAGATCCAAAAATAATATCATCAACATATATTTGTACAACTAAAACATCTTTAGAAATTATTTTAATGAAAAGAGTTGGATCAGCAATCCCTTTGGTAAAACCTTTTGAAATAAGGAAATTGCTAAGTCTATCATACCAAGCTCTTGGAGCCTGTTTTAAACCATACAAAGCTTTAGAAAGTTTAAAAACTTGATTTGGAAAATGGGGGTTAGTAAATCCAGGTGGTTGTTCTACAAAAACATCTTCAATTATAAAACCATTTAGAAATGCACTTTTCACATCCATTTGATATAACTTGAAATCCAGATGTGCAGCATATGCAAGTAAGATCCTAATGGCTTCTAGTCTAGCTACAGGTGCAAAAGTTTCCTCATATTCTATACCTTCTTCTTGACTATATCCTTGTGCAACTAATCTAGCTTTGTTTCTAACTATATTTCCAGATTCATCTACTTTATTTCTAAAAACCCATTTTGTGCCTATTGTCAAAGTGTCCTTAGGTCTGTCAACTAATTCCCAGACTTTGTTTCTTTCAAACTGATTTAATTCTTCCTGCATAGCTATTACCCAGAATTCATCATTGATAACATCATTGATATTTTTGGGTTCTAGCTGTGAAAGAAAAGCTTGATGTTCAACCTGGTTTCTTAGAGAAGCTCTAGTTTGTGTTCCTCTATCAAGATTACCAACAACAGCTTCTAAAGGATGATTCTTTAGAATCCTTGTTGATCTGGTAAAGGTTGGACTAGAAATTTCAGGTTCATCTATAGGTTCGGGTTCAACAGAAGCAGATTCTGGAAAAAGTCCAGAACTGGATGCTTTTATAACAGGTTCTTTAGATTTATCATTAAGGTCTAGAATAGACAAATCTTCTTCAAGATTCTCAAGAGAGGTTTTAGGCTCATGTGGATCAGTTTCATCAAACTTGATGTGAACAGATTCCTCCACACATTTGGTTTTCTTATTGAATACTCTATAGGATTTACTTGAAATAGAGTAACCCAGAAAAATTCCTTCATCACTTTTGGAAGCAAACTTATCCAGATTATCTTTAGTATTCAGAATAAATACTTTGCAACCAAAAACTTTAAAGTAATTAACCTTAGGCTTTCTATTGTTCTACAATTCATAAGGGGTTTTCTTAAGAACAGGTCTAATTAAGACTCTATTAATAACATAACAAGCTGTATTTATAGCTTCATCCCAAAAATAAATAGGCAGGTCATATTCATTGAGCATGGTTCTAGCAATTTCTTGAAGGGTTCGGTTTCTTCTTTCTACTACACCATTCTGTTGGGGTGTTCTAGGGGCAGAGAAGTTATGAGTATAGCCATTGTGTGAGCAATAAGATTCAAAATCTTGATTTTCAAACTCACGACCATGATCACTCCTCAAAGTTTTAATCTTAAGTCCACTAAGGTTCTCTACAGATTTAGAGTATTTAACAAAAGAAGAACAAGCTTCACTTTTGTGAGCTAGAAAATATACCCAAGTATATCTAGAAAAATCATCTACAAGAACATAAACATAGTGATTCCCATTTAAACTAGACACTCTTGATGGTCCAAACAAGTCCATGTGAACCAATTCAAGTGGTTGAGAAGTCGAAACTTCTTTCTTTGATTTAAAAGAAACTTTGTGTTGTTTTCCCTTTTGACAGGGGTTACACACTTTATCATTTGGGAATTCTAATTTAGGTAGGTCTCTAACTAGGTTTTTCCTAGAAAGTTTTCTAAGTGAGTGAATGTTGCAATGTCCCAATCTTCTGTGCCATAGCCAAGATTCTTTATGAAAAGCATTCAAACAAGTAATATTCTGTTTAGCCAAAGAATTCAGATTAACAGCATAAACATTTTCATTTCTTAAGGCAGAAAATACCAAAACATTCTTAGAATTAAAAACTTTGCAAGAATCATTTTCAAATTTAACATGAAAACCATCATCACATAACTGAGAAATACTTAATAAATTGTATTTAAGGCCATCAACAAAGAAAACTTTAGAAATCAGGATTGAATCAGTGTTACAAATCTGGCCTAGGCCGATGATTTTTCCTTTAGAGTTATCACCAAAGGTGACAAAGCCTCCATCAACTTTTATTAAACTCTTGAAACAGGAGAAGTCTCCTGACATATGTCTTGAACATCCACTGTCCAAATACCAGGTCTCTTTACAGGATCTCTTCAAGCAAGTTCCCTACAAAACAGATTTAGATGGGAGATGATTTTGGTACCCAGATTTTCTTGGGTCCAGACAGGTTAGCCAATAATACTTTAGGTACCCATATTTGTCTAATGGGTCTCATATAATTTTTAGAATTGACATGCTTTGAAATATAAAATTTATTAGATCCATAGCTATGTATATAACTGGTTGAAGCATATGAAGTTCCAGTATTACCTTCATTCTGTCCAGAGTTAGAAATAAATCTTGTTTTGGCAATTTTCCTTTGTCCAGGTTGGTATCCTATACCAGTAGTATATTTGGGTGCTATTTGCTTTCCTAGCATCTGTGTTAGTGTATTTTTTCCATTGGTGAACTTCTCTAAATCTTTCTTGAGTTGCTCATTAGATAGTTTCAGTTCAGTATTATCTTTTAACAGTTGAGCATTTTTCTCTTTTTCAATAGTGAGTTCGGTTTTAACTGTAGTGGTGAGAGCATGATGTTTCTTTAATGACTTGTATTTATCCTTAAGTTCATTACATGTCTCTTCCAGCATATCGCAGTATTCAAACAGTTCAGATTTAGACATGTTATCACCTTCAGAATCATCTCCAGAATAATATGAATTTGAAGCAGGAGTTTCAGCAGTTACCTCAGAAGTGTTTGTCATAAAACACATGTCGGCTCGATTCCTTTCAGAGTCTGAAGATTCAGCTTCACTTGTGCTGTCTTCTGAAGCACTCCAAGTAGCCTTCATGGCTTTCTTAAACTTATTGTCCTTATATTCATATTTCTTTTTATACTTCAGCTTTGGACAGTCGGCTTTAATGTGTCCTTTTTTCTTGCACTCATAGCAGACAACATCATCTGATTTGTCATTCTTCTTCCAGTCCTTTTTCCATTTACCTTGGTGATCATACTTACCCTTATAGTTTGTTTTTCTGAAGAACTTCTTTTTCCTATAAAATTTCTTAAATCTTTTAGCAATGTGAGCCATCTCAGCATCACTGTCAGAATCACTTTCACTGTCTTCACAGCTTGAACTTTCAACTATAGCTTGAAACTTTTCTTTGTCCTTATTCTTTGAAGTTGAGGATTTGAAAGCAACAGACTTTCTTGGAGGTTCATTTTATTCCTCTTTATTCACTTTGAGCTCTTCTTCATACATCATCAGCTTGCCAATTAATTCCTTGACAGGTAGAGCAGCAATGTCACATGATTCTCTGATTGAGACAGATGTGCCTCTCCATCTATCAGGTAGACATCTCAAAATTCTCATAATTTGTTCCTTCGATGAGACATCCTTTCCTAGTGAGATAATTGTATTGAAAATTTCCTTGAACCTGAGATACATGTCAGAAATAGGCTCGTCAGGATTCATTTTAAAATTATCATACTTGATAGTATAGGTGTTCAATCTCATTTCTTTAACATTTGTTGTTCCTTAATGAGAAATAGCTAAGGTATCCCAAATTTCATATACAGTTTTACATGCAGAAATTCTATTAAACTCTTCATCTCCTAGAGCACAGTACAAGGCATTCATGGCTTTACAGTTGTTATTGTAAGCAGTCTTTATAGGTTCATCCCAAGTAGATCTAGCAGTAGTAGGAATTTTGTATTCTGATTCAATAGCTGTCCAAATATCAAAACCTATGCTTTCTAGATGAATTTTCATTTTCAGTTTCCACTGAGCATAATTAGTTCCATTGAAGAAAGGTGGACGGTTAGTAGCAGCACCCTCAAGTCTATTGTCCATGATGAGAAAATTTTAAAGAGATAAAAATTTAGATATAACAGAAATTTTAATAACTTTAAAATACAACTAAAATCACAGTTCAAAAGCAGAGTACTTTAGAAAGTATTTTCAATCCTTTGATACCAAGTGTTGGTCGGAGTGGTTCACTCAAGAGGGGGGTGAATTGAGTACCAATTAAAATTTCTATATTTAAAAAACAGTGTCTTAAAGACCCCTAAATAAAATAATAAATTAAACTGTAGTGAATTTATATTAAAGTAGAGGTTCTGTTAGATTCTCAAGGGATTGATTAATTCCCAGTTAATCAACACAGGAGTGTGTGATTATCTTTTGAAACTAACTTACTGATCTACACTTAACATAAACACTTGCTAATTTAATTATCAAAGTAACTTTAAAAACAGTATTGGTTTTAAAGTGATTAGCAGCGGAATAAAACTTTGAAAGAGGTGGCACAACAAATGTAACCAAGAGGTTCAGTCTCAAGCCGAGACTTAGTCCTCTCACAAGTTTATATATAAAAATGATCTACACCCTGAATCAGGGTTCAACATTTTACAACTGTCCAGGTCACACACGACCTCTACCACTGTTATTCGTGGGAAAGAAAGAATGAAAGAGTTTGGTAAGGATTTACAAATCCTTCAGTTTGAGTACAGGAGACAGTGTATGTATTAGATACAGCAGATAACACACACTGCTCGAAATGAATGATAATAAATCACAGAACAAGAGATGTAGAGTTTAGAGGTGGTTCTGGTGATTTCAGTGTAGCTCTGGACTTCTTTGGATTCGATCAGAAGTGAGTTTGAGTCCTCTTCTCATTTCTGTTTGAGAAACAGAGTATCGTATGCTCTAGGTTCACAGGTAGTGAGAATGTAGTCGATGAAGTTCTTCTTGTATGCACAGAACACTTCTCGAGTATGTTTGATTGTCTATGAGCTTCTCTGTGTTCTTCTCGTGCTTGTGTCGTTTTTGGTATATTGGATGCACCGCACTTTTTTGGTTCGCTTCTTCTTCTTGTTTGTTTTTCCTTCACACGTTCGTGTCTTTCTGGTATGTAGTCTTCTCGTATTTATCTCGCATCAGGGGATAGAAAAGATTTCTTTTCAGCAGGTACGAGGTACGGGTTCCTGACATCCGACAACCTTTATCAGATATTTGACAAATCATTAAAATGTACATGATATGACCGTTAGATATATTAAACATAGAAAATAAAGAAATTCAAACAGTGAGTCGAGTGATCGGTAGGTAATCAGCATCGGTAGCTTGAACATCGGTAGCTTGAACATCGGTAGCTCGAACATCGGTAGCTCGAACATCAGTAGCTCGAACATCAGTAGCTCAAAGTCATTAGTTGCTTGGACTCTATCGGTGGCTCTATGCGTCAGTTGGTACATGCTTGTATCGGTGACTTTGTTTATCGGTAGCTCCATGCATCGGTAGCTGCATGCATCGGTAGCTGTGAGTCTGTATCGGTAGCTTCGTCCATCGGTGACTCTTATTCCATCGGTGACTCTTATTCCATCGGTGACTCTTATTCCATCGGTAACTCTTATTCCATCGGTAGCTATTTATACTTACACCGGTAGCTCTATGTTTGTATCGGTAGCTGTCTGTAAGTAGCTTATTTTTGTAAGTACATTGGTAGCTCTGTGTTAAGTCTATCGGTAGCTGTCTATCGGTAGACTAAGTCTATCGGTAGACTGGTTACCGGTAGCTCTTTATCAGTAGCTATAGCCAGATTACTTATCTGTTTTATGCAGAACACATCTGATTGTGTTAGAATCAATTTATAACTTGTATGAACATGGATAAATGAGGATTAACATATTCCAAAGACTATTTTAAAAATCATTATTGGTTTGATCACATATTTGAAAGAATTAAAGTATAGATCAATGATACTTAAAAATATCATAGAGAATGAAGACATAATTGGGATTTTCAACACATATGAATACATGATTGAGATTATCAAAACAGGTGAGGTCAACAGATAAATTAGACTATAATTATTCATTAGAAATTTAAAAATATTTCCTACCAAATTGTATTTTATTTATAATTTTTATACATTAAATAATTTATGTTATTTATGACACAATGGTGATGCCGTAATTACCTAAATAATGAAATATTAAAATAATTGATATTATAAATACCCAAATAAATGTAATTTGAGATTTTTTTTGAATTACACTCATATTATAGGTTAATATGACATGTTATTATTGATTTAATTGACTTTGTTCGAACTAATCTTGCTGTTATGATATTCACAAAAATCAATTACCAAATACTGTCAAAATTGACATAAAATAGTTTTTTAAAGAAATAATATATTATAAATTGTTATTATATTCTTAAAAATATATGGTTCGGCCAAATGACTTAGATAAGGTCATATATATTAATAATTAACCACTTGGGGTCTTTTGGATGGTAATAGTAAGTTTATTAACTATATAGTGTAAGAAAAAAAGAAGACGCGACAAAAGTTAAATTATTTAACTTAGAGTTAAATATAAAAGATAAGGTTAAAAAAGTAACCTAAAATTTCCTAAAACCTTTTGGTTGAGAGTATTTCGACCCATACTCACTTTATCTTCGAAATAAATCAATTTGAAGCTATTATAAAAAGAATATGACTTTATTATTAAATAAATATTTTAAGTTTTTCCAAAGGTGCCCCTCTCCTCCCTTATAAAAAGGGCACCCCTTCCCTCTTCTCTTCACACCCTTTTGATCCTTGAAGTTCGGCCAACACCTTCCCATTTCTATTCTACACTTCCCTAGAAACATTCTGGAGGTTCTGGTCTTCTCAAAAGACCAACTCTACTTCCTCAAGAGGAAGCATAAAGGAGGTGCGTCGAAGAAGTGGTAATCTCTTCTTCCGATTCTCTCAAGTTTCATTATTCTTCTACTTCTTCTTCTTTGTTTGTCTCATTATTAAGTAATAACTTCAGTATTAATTATATACTGATATGTTATTATAAATATGAATCAACCCTATTTCACCTTCTATCCATCCTACGAAAAACGAAATCATCGCTCGTGTGTATGTACAGAATACCGTCTCCACGCCGTGGTGTAATCTGTTTTCGACCACCACCTAACTTGGATGGGTATAATAGAGTAAATAAATAACTATATACTATTATTTTAAAGTTATATTGATTCTGAGATATTATACATACACCTAAATACATTTCCACGATCATGAGAATGATAGCATCGCTCGTGCGTACGTACGGACTACCGTCTCCACGACGCGATGAGATTAATTCTCCATGTTAACCATTCATGAATGATTATAAAGTATATATAATGAATAATAAAGAAATATATGACATAATAATGATACTATATTTATGTATATATATATATGTATGTTATCTACTTAATTCCATTCAATTCAATAATGAAACGAAAACAACGTTCACGCGTATATACGACCTACCGTCCCCATGAACGATGCATTTCATTCCATTTATTGATCTATAATATATATATATTTATATGATGAATATATATTATATATAAATCATGTTTTAAATTCTGGAATTAAGTAAATCAGGATATAAGTAATAATATCAAGAACAACAAGTCTAAACACATACAATAAATGAAATTCTTTTACCCAAATCGCTGCTTTTACATCGAATTTTCAAAAGAACGGGTAATATAATGTCATAAGTAAACTATATATGATATCATAACAATGAATATGATTTTATAATAATTAAATGATATTATTTAAATCATTATACAGTAGGTTCAGATACATACGAAGCATATCAGACATAAGGTAAGGGATAATTTTTCCAATCTCGTTTTTTTATCCGAGATAGTTTATTCGTAAGTATTTACTGGGGTTATATTTATCATTCATGTAACTATTTTATAAAAATGGTTTCATGTATGTCTAAATTCATTTTTACCCATTTTTTTACTTTTACCATGTGTTATGAAAGGAATCTTTCTTTTGTTTACCATATAAGGAACTTTTTGACTTTTCCGACAAAAGTACGAGGAGAATGTTTTTTTAACTTATGCGGCATGAACGGATTTTTATGGTTTCATAATGCCTTATTTTAAAGAAGAATACTCTACAATATTTCATTATTATTTTCAAAAAAATCATTTTCTTTTAAAATTGCATGGAATTTTTTGAAAAGAAAATGATTTTGAAGAAGAAAGGATATTTTCCTCAAGAATTCATTACAAGTGTTTTGTCAAAACTATTTTCCATCTAAGATGACCATATTTAGTATGATTATGTTTCATGTATAATGTCTCTATTATTAAATTTTTTGATTCTTATTATGATGAAATGATATCCATTTTTTTATATGGATTATGTAATGATGGGATGATGTTTATGAAGCCCATTTTATTTGTTGGGTTATTATGAATGATGTATGTTTATTTTGTGGCACACGTAAGAATGGTTTCATTATGAGATGGGTGTGACCTATATCTCCCTCCAATGAATTGGGTAAAGATTTATATCTCAGGATATAGACATTGCTGGAATGGTAAGTTAATCCGGTTCAGTGTTATAGGACTGAAACGAGGAGTGAACTCGATTCAGAAAGGGACTTTGTCCACTAAGATGGTCATGGTAGTAATGCCTTGGATACTATAAAAATCATAACATGTGCTTAATGGTTTCCATAATTACATTATTTATTCTCGTGATATTTTATCATGATTGATGATCCATTATGATATATGCCTTACATACTTCCAAGATTTAAGTCTTTGATCAAGATTTTGATGTTTAGATTTTATGTTCAAGTTTTTGCATTCAAATGTTTATGGATTGTTTTATGTTCTATATGTTTACCCTTAATGAGCATTTGAGATCACCCTTTTAATGTTATCTTTTCCCCAGGATATAAAGAAATATTTTAGGTAAGAAAACAAAAAGGGGAATATCTTTATGGGAGATGTTGAAGATCTTTCACCATGATTAGAAGATTGCATTCGAGTTTCTAAAGACACTAAACTAATATGATATTTGGGCGTCTGTTTTTGTCATGTACTAAATATTCCACAAAAGTAATGTAATGTCCATGTATGTCAAGCTTTAGGTCTCTACAGGTTATATATATAACTGGTGTGAAAACCCCTTTAACATTGGCTATTTAATTAGGAAATCCCTACTGAACACACAAAAGAATTAAACTAATTAGCTGTAAAATCATTCAATATTATCAATATATAAAAGGGTAAATACCTATCAATCTACTATAGAAACATAATTATTCATGTCTAGATGAATTAAAATACTAGGATGCATCATGATCCTATTGCAAAATCAAAAGAATAATTTAATTCAGTGGTAATTAATTAGTTACTTTTTTCTCATTGGGTTTCATATATTACAAAATGAACATGGTCAGTGATTTAATAATTTATATGAAAATAAATAGTATCAATATAATAATAATTGAATAGAATAATTGTGCTAGTGTAGAATTAAATTAAACAATTTGGTATGCACCCATTTCAATCGATTGCGCTCTCCCTTACTAATTTATCTGACTATAGTTAGGTGATTACCAACGATGAATAACACCAAAACCATTGAATATAGAATAATAGAGAAGGAATGAGAATGAAATAAAATTAATGAAACTAAAATTAATCTAATGAATGTATAATTTTACATCAAATAAAAATTATGGAAAATATTAAAAACCTAACTACGGTGGGTTAGAACCCTAGAGGCAGCCTCCTCATGGTTGAACCTCTATGCCTAGAATAAATACCATTTATCATGGATGTAACCATATATATCATTTTATAGATATCATCCCATGGATTCCATTATTCAAATATATAATTTAATGGATGTTCATGTCTATAATGATATGTTTCTATCGAAATATATGAAAAAACCATATTATACAGGTCTACCTGGAGAGTTTCATGGTGTAAAAAATGTTTAAACTATGAATGTTGTGGGCCTCCCGTTTTTGTACATTTTATCTAATCACATAATATATAAGTTTCGCAACTTGTATAATTTACAGGATGTGTACTTGATACAAAAAGTAAAACATTTATATTTATCACCAAAAAACTCATTTTTCTTTGGTTCTTGAGTTCTAAGCCTCTCAAACATACCATGATCATACAACATCATCGGAAACCTTTAGTGAATTTAAATATTGATTCATTTGGATTTAATATTTACTCTCAAATTCATCATATTTATGTTTTCAAACTACGCTTCTCTATGGCGTGACACGAAGTGCCTTTCTCTTTTAAAATTAGCATGTTTTCCTCCATATTGTTTCAAATATTAGTCTTACTATAAGAATACATAAAAAATTTATATTAGGCATCAATAACATATTGAATAAATTAATATTAAACTATAATCCTTATAAAAATACATGGAAATATATATGTCAAATAGATATATCAAATACCCCATTCTAAAATCTTTTCTCTTCCTCAAGCAAAATCTCAACATCAAAACAAATAGGGTCCCAAAATTAATAAGATAATTTTTAAATTATGATTCTCATAAAAATAGTATATAACTGAATATTATAAAAAAACATACTCATAAACGAATTCAAAAATAATACATCATTTATAATTTTCAATTAAATTCATTTTATATTTTTTTCGTACAAATTTCATCATTTTATCAATACCCATTCCATATGATTTACCTCACCATGATTTTTCCTCACATCACTCATGTTAACAATGTAATTAAGTAATTATCATACCACAAATATATTCTCAAAACTATATGCTTTCATTGAATCTACTTTATACACCCCATAAAAAATATATCATAATTAATCATGAGGAATTTTCAATTCGGATCAAATGTCACTAAGGCTAGGGGTATGTAGGTTTTGATGTTAAAAATAAAATAAGGCTCAAGCAGGAGGAAAAACTGTATAGTATAATACATGATATCGAAAATAAAAGTGTAATTAAATAGTACTCACTAAAATAGAATGTTATCTCACACCCCCTCCCCAAAGCACATAGTAAAGGATCACAAACATTGTAAGCATATTGAATGATGACCCTATATTATTGTATTTTTTGATTGTTTGTATTTGGAATTCAGGTTTTAGATAGATATCACATCCACCACGTAATCCCATATGATCCACTATGAGAAACATTGGTATGGTAATGATGAATTGTTACCCTCCTAATACTCAACCCATTCTTTTATAATTTTTTAAACTTGTTCCAAGTATAAGTCTTGTATCGACCACTTAAACCAATATGATTTTGATTTCATCAGTCTGGTAATGGTGATTATTGACCTACCCAAGAAACAACCCAATTTTTTTTTATTTTTTGATTTTTTAATGAAAATGAGGATAAAAAATGAAATACAATGAATATAAATATGAACCTTTCCCAAAAATCCCATGGAAAAAAATTATAGACTTTGGTCAAGATACCACATCCTATATCTACCATAAACAACCCTCCCCACACTCAATTAATTTAATATCATGAAAAATACAAAGAGATGGATATGAAAAAAATAACTACTTGTAATGTGGAATAATATTAACTAGGTTGTCCATGGATTCTATAGGCTAAATAAAGATCATTGAAAAGGTTGGTCTCATGGATAAATAGGATCATCAATAATATTCCACAATAATTTAAAAGTAAAATTTTAAAGTCATAGCTTCAAAATGATATCATCACAAGTAATAATAGGTTTATATTCCCCAATTATTAAACAATAAATTTTCATAAAATATAATAAGAAATATTTGGTCCATAATCCTCTTGGGAATGGGAATTGACTATAAGTCAATTGGGTCCTGGCATGAGCATTAATAATAGATTTACTCAAACTAGATTCCAAGAATTTACATTGCACAAATCATTCATATTAGAAATGATTTTCTTAAAATTAAAAAATTAAGTAAGAAAGTGAATCATAAAATATCTATTGTCATATTTTTTTATTTATGATCATTATATTTCAAATTTTCCAATATGTCCAAATATTTTTTTGAATTTCTGATTCCTCTAAGATTAGAAATTATAATGAAAATAATCTAGTCATTTTATCTAATTCAAATTAGTTCATGAAACAATTCATATTAGTTCATTTAAAACATTTTTATAATAATGTGGTGGAAATTAAATAAGGATGTAAAATATAAACATGTAAAATAGAACTCTCCATCCATTACCTCTTTTTAATGAGATTATATGGTTTTGTTGGGCCCAAGTTCATGATGTAAACTATGATCTCACAACATGAATTAAACTCATGACGTGAATGTTTCTTGTACGAAGAAATTTACATGATTCCTTCTTCTTTCGTCTATGGGCCTAAAAAATAAAAAAATAGAAAAAGTAAAATCCTTTTTATAATTTAAAATATTCATCTAAAATAGATAAATATATTGACCATGGAGAAATATATTTCAATTAATCTAATAAAAATAAAATAAATCTATGTTATAGAACAAAATTAAAAACATGGGTTGCCTCCTGGTAGATACAATTTTTTATGGTCGTTCAGCTTGACCTTTACCTTTGTTAGCTAATTTTAATATGATATAGAGATAATCTTCTTGGATTTTTCCACATATAGATTTATTGTGAATCCAGGGTAGTCTTTCTCTTCCTCAGTTATTGGTTATTTGTAACTAATGATGAGATATAATTTAAGGATATATGTAATGATAATAATTAGAAATCGAAATCTGACTAGATTCTGTAGTTCACTTTCTCCAGAATAAGACATTCCTTTTCATCAATAGGTTCACATTATGTAATGACTTCTTAATATGGAACCTATATTTTCTCTTCTTCCTCTTTATGTTTTTGGCAGGAGTCTCATTCTTTTTTAGTATCTAAAAATCTAGTGAGTTCAATGCATCTCTAACAAAGATAATCTTCCTTAAATTTTTCTCCTACCACGGATTCTATGGCTTACACACCTTCAACCTACATTGGTTCTCCTTAGTCTAATTTTATTCATATAAGGGAAGCTTCATGTTATTCTTTTTCATCAAAATCCAGAGGTTCAATACCTTGAGAGGTCTCATCATTCTCAAAAAATTCTTCCTTAACATCCTCATCCTCCTTTTATTCTTTTCTTGTGTCAAAATATTGAGATTCCTCGACGAAATCTTCCTCAGCTTTATCTCCAAGGCACTAAATTAATGTTTTATTATTTATGGATATATTATTTACAAGGGAATTTAAATTTGAAATAATTTGAGAATGGGGGGTTGTAAATTCTACCTATTCACTACATTGGGAGTCATGATCACTCATCTACTTATCCAACAAATGAATGTACATCGTCAGCAAGCTGGTAAGTCTATCTTCTAAGCTTTTCTTATCATATTTTTTGAAGTAAGGTTCTTCTTGAATGTGTTTATATTGATATTTATTCTTTTCAAAAGCATTGAATTTCTCTACCTGATCTTCTTCATCTTCAAACCAATCTATATATTCATTAGAAACTATTGGTATTTTGTTACCGAGAGAATTGATATTTGAAATGATATAAGAAATTTGTGTTGTCAATAACCATTGATCAGGGATATCATCCGCGGTATAATGTATCCTTTTGTTCATAACTTCAACATACTACATTAGTAATCTAGATTGTTTTCAATCTAAGTGCAGCTTATCCTAGGACTCGCCTTTGTAGTTTTGTTAGAGGATAGATACCTTAGAGGGATAGTAGTAGGAATAAATCCATTGTTGAGGTTGAAATTCATCAAATCCAGAAGAATATGAATCATTAGATACATATTATTACCAGGATAAACCTTCTCATTTCAGTGCTCCCATTGATGTAGGTTGCCTACAAGAATCTTCAGGGGCACAAACATGATGGACCAACCTGAAATGAGGCTTTCAGATATATAAATACATGACTTAAATCATGAATCTAGTTGAATTTTTGTAAAATATACAACAAATTAACCAAGTACATTACATGATGTTGAATATTTTCAAACCATAGGATGCCCATACTTTTCATGATGTAAACATGTTTCACACCATGAAACTTCCCAGGGAGACATATATATGAATATTTTGGCTTCTATTTATGAGAAAAACATTTTTAATACCCAGAAAGACCATTAAAGATATTATTTGACCTAAGGGAATCCATTGATGATATTCAGGCTTATAAATATGTGTTTGAGCAAAGAGATAGATGGTTCAGTAAAGGTAGAGAGGATTTTTCCATTAGGGGGCTGTCAGTAGGAATCTGACCTTCAGATTTTTCTTCATAAATTGATTTTAATTATTATTTCTATTATTATTCTTTGGTGTAGAAATTTATTTTAATTAGTTATATTTTAGTTTATTTTATTTAATATCGTTCCCATTTTTTCTTCTATTCTCAATCTTATGGAATTGGGTTTATTCGTTGCGGAAGATCACCTAAAAATGATTGTCTAGATCCATAGGAAAGAGTTGTTCTAGTTAAAGGGGGTGAAAATACATGTGACATGATTTCTCTTCACTTATAGAATAATTTTTTTCTTTATTATAGTGTTGTGATTTAATTAATTATTATATTCTATAATGAATCAATGACAATGTGTATCCAATGGTGAATGAAAAATAGCATGTAAAAAATATAATTAACTCATGGTCATTGGGTTGGATAGTTTTTATATATTTTCAATTAGAAATTAATGAATCCTAGTTATTTTAATACATCTAACCATGAGGATTGAGAGGCTGGGATCATTTTGATAAAACTGACCACGTTTATTTTAAATATTTTTTTGATTTCACAACTATTTGATTGATTACACTATAAATGAAGTTGAATTATTCTTAGAGAAACCACTATTGGATGCAAGAATATCTATATTTAGTTTCATGTCATTATCTATTAATTTTAATTTTTTAACTTTTTTCATTTAATTATTTTAAAAGAATTCAAATGCTCAATTTATTTTTTGATTGTAGAAAATGAAATAAAGAAAAGAAAATAAAAGGTTTTAAAATCAATAGGTGAGGCTGGAAGGTTTAGTGATTTTTAGGATCGCGTTCTAGTGATTCAATTTATTTTGGAGTCATTCTTTATTGGTGTTAGAATTGGGTTAGTAGGAATATTGGTATTGGTAACCAACACTAATAATATGATTTAACCTTTGGAATGTCCATCTACTAGGTTCAATTAAAAAATTAGGTGACCCAAAATTCTATTAAAACATAATTGATCTATTCTTCTTAATGGTCAGAAACAAACTAATGAATTTAATTGATTAAATAAAATCATACTCCTCAGAACACAGATAATGGTCATGAAATATTCAATGAAGAAGAATTGGAATTAATAAATACAGTTCCAGCAATCCAAACAATGAAAAGAATATTAAAATAATCCCCAAGAACTCACCCCTACAATCAAATCACACAGAATTGAAAGGACCACTCGATCATGTAAGCATTATGAGAATAATTATCATGGATACAAAGAAAATATAATTAGTGAATAATAGAGATGATTTTTTGATTTGTAGTGGTGTGCACATCTCTGGATGTCAATCTTCCATCCCTCTAATTTTGATATTTGATATTCAATTGATGTGTTTCATTAGGGATCGATAAATAAGCCTCTAGGTGTCAAAATCCTCATATCCATGTATTTAGTTTTAGTTTTCTGATGGGTTCCTGATGTTTAATTTTTACACAACTTGAAATTTGTGTTGGTTTTATCTTCTAGGTACCAGCATCCGTCCTAGTGGTTCCACTAAATGAAAGTTATATCACCATATGTAATGTTTCAACCCATTAATATCCAGTTCATAGTTGGTTAGGGTGACCTTCTCCCAAAAATATCACTTCATGTATGATGTATACGACATGAAAATGTCATTCACCAACTACTATAGACAATATAGGATTTTAAAATTATGGTGTTGTTCCACTCTACTTCACATTGTGGCATGAATTATCTTTTTGCTCCAATGTTTTAATCTTTTTGTTCCCATTCAAATAATATGTAGTATCCTAGAAAAAAAACCAAAAAATTCAAAAAATATTATAATTGACGACATTATTAATTTATTTTCAGAAATTAATTTAGTAAAATACACTAAAATGTCTACAAAATATACAGTTATCAAATAACACCACACTTTAATTCAAAATTTTTCTCAAGGATGGGATATTAATATACTAAAGAGGAATCTCACTCTACCATGATTTAAATTCAATTAAAAAAATAAATTAATAAAATAGGAAATTAAATATTTAAGTGTCATATTGTAAAATTAATCAACGACTCAATTTTCAAAGAAATAAATCAATCAGATATTTTAATTTTACCCTTTTAAATAGCCAAGTCTTTCCATTAAAATATTTTCATTTTTCAATAAATCATTAATAATCATGAAACTTTAAATTTACCTTAATTTAATTTTTTTACTCATTATCAAGGTACGAATATGAATAAATTTCAGCACATACCAAAAGAACATATTACCTACCATAGTCTTGCAAGGCATATGGCATATCCACCATGTAAAGAAAAAAATCCCTGTTAATTATGTGGGATTCACCATTTAGGATCAAATGACTCGGTCTCAAGTAAGTTAGGAAAATTAACTAATAAGTAAATATTAATAAGGAAGTTTGACTCTAAATCATAATACATGATATAAAAAGGTCTGATCAACCAAAATATCCCTTTTCAAATGTCCTCCCTCTCTTTCCCCCCAAATGATCAAAGTGTTCTGATGATAAAATTATGCCCAATGAATAAATCAACCTCTATTTCTATTTTTTATTTTATTTATTTTAAAAAAATACATTTTTTACAAATATAACATGGTGTATGACAAAGAGACCTAACTACACACTAGGATTGACACTCCCTAATGATCTAATTTGATTGATTCACGTTCTCTTTAGAAACTATTATAAAGGATTTTAATTGAAGTTGATGATGTAATATATAACTAGTTAGGTTAGAGAAATTAATATGAAAATGATAATGGATAGCCTAGATTAAAACTTAGAGATTCATAAGATAGGTTATGAAAACCATTTATGAATTTTCTTGTTCATGATAATTGTTTACTCTTATAAAACTATTATTTTTCTCATACCTTAATCTACATTATTTTAGTTAGTGGCTAGAGAAAATTGAAATTGAGTTAACAATATAAGGGATGGATAATACAGTGAATGTGTTTATGATAAATTAAATGATATAAAATATGGATAGGGGAAAATCATGGTTATGTTTACTGGCTATCATGAATTATGATTAACAACTTGAACATAGTTGAATTTTCAAACACGCCAAAGGAGATAATGATGGAGTTTCATTCTAGTTTAAGTGATAAAAACCATGGAGTAATGAAGATTAAATTCCCTACACATCAAGAATGTGGGAAAAATCACCCATATAACTATCTTAAATAAAATTAGAGATGTTTTATGTGTGGAAAAAGATTTTATAATAAAAACTAATTTTTAAGGAAAAAAACAAGAGTTTGGTTAACACTATGGAATCAAATTAAGTTCATACTAATGTAACACTAACATATTAATGTCTTAAATATTAGGAACATTGGATTTATCCAATTGAAAACCCTAATATACGGGAATCAAAGGTTGATAAACATTATTGACCTTCTATACTATGGGAATAAGTAAGGTCCAATGCTATGATAATTATTGAAAGTGTATTATGATAATTAAGGTACAATTATGCTCCATTCTAGTGTTATGAATATCTTTTGGGAGTTTGATTCAAGGAAGACTAGTACATCTAGGAATTTTTCTAAGAGAATAAAATCATTACTGTGATGATTTGATTATCCAAGAAAACTTCAAATTATATTATTATTTTATCCCAAACTGAAGTTATGAGAATGTGCTTCATATAAATCTTATTAATTCTTACTTCAAATGAATTTATAGTCATTTTGGAAATGGATTATTTATATCCATGGACTCTATATTAATTACTGAAATTGGGGAATCACATTACATATATCAAACCAACCTATGATTATCTATGAGTGCAAGGATGATAATAAAATATTAATGAAAACTAATTTTATGAGCTATGATACCCAATCAGAGGAAATTTTTTTCTCAAATGATTAGAGAGAAACTCAATTTTGGGAAAATTACTATTATGAGGGAAGAAATTAGATTTCTATCCTTTCCAAATATAGTGAGGTTGATATCAAATTAAAAATGATATCTTGATTATACCCTTAGCTAATTTTTAATTAGTTAGTAGTAACAAAAATTTTGAGGATGAAATTTATTTAAGGTGGGGTATAACAACCTAGGATTATAATATTAACTAACCAATAAATAAATATTATTATTAATAAATTGTATCACACACAGTTCTGAAAAATGAAAAATAACAATATATTTTGAAGATATAATTTTAAGTACTGAATTTGACCGTTATAATATAGATATTGAATTGATGGGTATACATATTAATAAACAAATTATGAAATTGATATATAAAGAATAAGAAATTTAACTAACTAGATGAAGTATCTCTTAAAAGGAACATTTATTTAAGCTTGTAAGGGTGGCATCATAACTAGGGTTTTTTGTTGACCAAGCCTGAGCCAAACTCCACCAAGCGCAGATTCGGTGGAATAGTTTGTAGGAGATGTTCAACCTCATTGAAATTTCTACAATATATATGCTAGATTAGTCTCTACCCACAACAACTACCACCAAATAAATTACCCTTATATATCTTCTATAAGTTTTTAGGGGTATTTTTAAGTAGAAGTTGGGATGATATAGATATATAATGTAATGAATTTTAGATAAATACATATATTTTATACATTGGTATTTTGATAATATTTAATTTTTTATAATTAATTTAGATAAATAATTTTTTTAATACAAATGAATTTCTATAATTTAATTAATACTTGGTAGAATATTTGATCAATATTAAATAATTAGTAATAAAATCAATTATGATCTATTTTTCGAAGAATTATATTTTTATGTATATGAAGCATTTTTAGAATAAAAAATTAAATAGAATATTTTAAAAGAATACTATAATATATAATTTAAATGTAAATATAAAAATTTAAAACTTATTTAATTGATAATTGATATAAAATAAAATTAAGATCACTTAATGTTTTAATGAAGTCATTTCTCTATAAAAATACGTTCAAATATAAGTTTCAATTGAAATGAAAAATTTCAAAATTTTAGTATTTTAATTTGACAAAATAAACCCCATTTTGGTTTCATAATGATAATGTTATATTAGGATGGATTTTCGATATTTTTTCTGGAATGATAGATTTTTAGGTGAATAGTAAAAAAAATATTATTTTTACAAATACTATGAGTTTTAGGAAATTATTATGATATAATAATGAATTAATAATTTGAAAAAAAATGTACCATATCATAAATTTTTTTAATAATAAAAATTAAACATTTTAAATATTAATTTTGATTTAGAAACATATGTTTAATATTTTTAGAAATCAAATAATATTTTATTCAAATAAAAACTATTTTTGGTCTTTTATTTTATTTAAATATTTCCAAGGTGGATTTAAAATTTGGATTTCTTTGAAATGCACATAAATAATATTTTTTAGGAATAAACCAATTAATGTAATGAAAATAAAAAATATTGATAATTTTCTCCTAAACATAATTTTTTTATTAAAAATTCACATTTTCTAAAAAACTATGTTTTAACGCATTATGTGAACTAATATAAAAAATATTATATTCTCAACCATGGATTTTTTAATAAAATTACTTTAATATTTTAAATAAAAATGTTCAAATTATCAAATATGTTCAATATTAATTTTTTTTCATTAAAATAAATTTATAAGGATAAAAATGAGTGATCGCGGTAAAAGTAAATCAATGTAAAATTTAAAACTTAGGATAAAAGGCTGAAAATTCATAAAAAAAATATAAATTTATGGTGAAGGTTTTTATCAACTAAATCCTCATAAAACCTACTTTATTGTAAATTTTTGACACACATTCCTTGAATAGTAAATTTTTCTTTTATATTATTACAAAAATGCCACTCCCCACACTTAAAAAGAAGACTGACACCACCCCTTAACATACATAAGAAATTATAATTCCTTTTGATACGATACCATTTTTAATTCTCATAGGTACCTATACCAATTTTACAATCCCTTTTAACCAAGGAAAATCCCTAAATCCTCTATTTCCGAGAGGTCTTGAAAGAGAAGTTTCAAATTCTCAATGTGAGTACTAATCACTTTTTTACTTTTTATTCATTTATATATTTCCCTTAAAAATCCATTTTACCCATCCAAATATAATTAAATCAATATTATTAGTATACTTAAATTCTATTATGTTAATTTTATAACCATTATATACCCTTCTTACTGCCATAGAAAAATAAGAACTTCATTCATATGTGCGTACAGACTACTGCATCCACAAAGTGATGTATTTTATTTTTCATTACTACATTAAATTGATGGTTTTAAAATCGAATTTAATGAATAAATATTATATTTATAAAATATTTAATATTTTAAAAAGGTAATCTATTTTTTACCTTCCACATTTCCTATTAAAAATGAAAGCGTCATATGTGTGTATGTTTAGACTACAACCTCCATGAAGTGACATGTTTCATTTTTCATCACTAGGTTACATGGGTTGACATAAAATTGTACTTGATGAATATATATGATATTAATATGTAATATATTTCCTTAACAATATTTTGGTAGTATAACATAAGAACTAAAAATCATTATAAAGTAACCTCTTAATATTGATAAATTACCCGAAACAAACTCATCATGGATTCTATTTTCACAAACCTTAATCACGACTTCCATGGAAAAAATAGGAATTAATAAATAATTAAAATTAAAATATTCTGATATCTTGAATAATTTCGTAATTATAAACATTCTATTAAAGAATGAGGTATGACATTTCCAATACGAGATATGTATGAAGCAATCCAAATTACTAACATCAGATGATGAAAATAAATATTAGTTAACTAATATTTGTGTAGTTAATGAGTATAATTGTATAATTTAAAATTTAATTCATGTGAATAAGGTTATAAAATAAGTGATTAACATAAATATGTTAATTAAACATGAGGTTAAATATCTTTCATAATTGTTTGGAGTAAAAGTTAAGAATTTTATCATATTAATTTTCATTCAATGAGATATGTTCTATATTCATCACATTATTTATTTATGTGGTCTATATAATACCCCATGACTATATTATACTATATCGTTTTTTAAATTCATGTTATTTTCAATTATTTATCATGTGTTTCCCTTCAATGTATTATTATATAAATTTCAACTAAACCGTAAGGGTTTCTTTTCTAATCTTTCTTCTTTTTGGTCAGGAACATTTCTCCTTCTTATCCATATTTTTCTTATTGATAATGTTCTCCTTTATTATTTTGAAATTAAAATATTTATTATGTGTTAAGATCATAATATTTCTCTTTACCTATTTTCAAAAGGAAATCATATTACTCTTTTAAGGACTTGGGTTTAAATAAATATATTTTGAAATAATATTTGTGTTCACTTATTTTATCATCCACTATATATTTGTGGACATAAACCTAGTTTATTTTCAAAATCTATTTTTGACATTTCATTTTGGAATTAATGTTTCAAAATTTATTCTAGTAATATTCTTGAAAATTATATTTAAAATTGACATGTGAATTCATTTTTGATTAACATTGATCATATTTAAAAAATGTGAAAGGAATCATCTATCAATGGTTTTCTATAATAATGCATTTTCCCCAACTTTCATCAATTATCTTTAAGAAACTACTTTTTCGAAGTAATTTTTTATTTCTATTATAAATATTTTTTTAATCTATATCAACATCCTTCAATTTTTCTCATGTTCTAGTGGGGATATTCTCGAATGATACTATCTACATTCTTTCCTAGGATGACTTATGATCATGTTATTCTATTTATCAACTGGGGAAAGTATTAAAATCTAGTATGTTTATTATTCCCGTACAAATGCTTAATTATTACTAAGAAAAATTTATTATGAATAGTATTATTATTCATTACATTCATATATTGAATGCATTAGACTTATTAAGTGATGAGTGGGACCCACAATATCCCCTGGATGCATCGACACGTCTCATGATAAAAACTAGCTTGGGAATTTGGCATCTTCCTTTTCTATTTAAGTATGTTTTCTTGGAACAAGGCCTTTATATTAATATTATTATTTCCTTTATTATTAATTTTATCACAATAACACCTACAATTTCTATTCTTGTGATTAATTATATTGTTATATCATTATGGACACATTCCTCTTTCATTATACTAGTTATACGACACATTTAATTATTTTTTATCTCTACTATATTATTTATCCCTTGGATATTCTGTGATAGATTCCACTATACATTATCCCTTATTTAGGATCAAATCTCAATCTATTTTTTTCATAACCCTGGGGTACATATAAGTGAACTTTGATTGATTTTTGGGATATTCCAAAAGAAAAAATAAAGTTATAACTCAAATTTTATGTTGTATTTCTTTTTTAAAAATGTAATGTGATATTTTTTTATATATGTAGTCTCCCAACACTTATAAACTATGCAATCATATGTGATGTTATCCCTTATATATTATTCTAATGTAATAAAATAATCATCAAATTCGGGTTACTAGAGTTGGGGTTGTTAAACTATAACCATGATCCCTACAATAAATGGATTGTTTTTGTAAATGATGATAAACGTGATGCTCAATTCATAGAGGACATATTTAGGGCTTAAGATATGCCCAATATGGTATGATATAGGCTAGAACAGAACTTTTTAATGGAAGATTGAATATCAATTGTGAAAAAGTTGTGGCTTTTTATTTCACCAAAAATGAGGATTTGAGAGAGTGAGGTCTTTTTTTATCACTCCATTAGCATTATGTTTTAAATTTCTTTCATTTAGATCTATATCAAAAGTGTTGTGTCCATGTGTTGTGGTGTCTATCTCACTATAATGACAACTATATTTTTTTATTTGACCTCTACCAAGCCTTCCAAAACAAGAAAAATTGTGTTTAATATGATTAGTTCATATATAAATTTTTTAATAAAAATCATTGAGTTTCAAACATGTTTTTTCCTATGATAATTTTTTATTTTATTTATTCTTGTTGGAAATTGAAGCAAATTTTTCAAAGGGAGTTATGCTCTAAATTGTAACAATTTTGGACAATTCATGAAATGAATGATACTCACAATAAGCATTCTTAAGGAATATACCCTATTAAGAAAACTACTGAGTTGTGAAATCAATACAAGTCATGAATTTTCTAGATGAAGAATGTTTGGGATGTGAACTACATTCAGACGGTTTATTCCTCAAATACAAAAATCTAGATAACTGAAGGCCAAGTTGTCAATCCAATAAATTCCATTAATCCTTTGGGGAAAAAATAATGATATGAAATTCACTCATGATGTCAAAGAATTGACCATGGTAACTGGTAAACCTTATCAAATTTCCCATGAAATTAATTCGATCTATGAATCCCAAGAGATATATAATGCCTAAGAATTAAAATTACCATTCACATTGTGAATTCCAAACTCAAAATGTGATTGTTTTGAGAAGTAACAATTCCATAAATACCCACTATATGAAATCTATTCATATCATGAGTATATCTAACCTATTTATATTAATGGTTCCTATAAATTATAAAAAATTCAGGTTTTACTATCTTTCACCTAGCTATCCCTCTCTTTATTTTAATTGCAATCATTTTCCTATTATGATCTTAATACAAGGAAGTTTCTGACTAAATTTTATTTTCTTTGAACCTACTGTCACTATGAATTCCAATTATTGAACATCTACTTCTTCTTTATTCATATATGTGGTTTGATTTATTTTTTTAATTTTATTATTTCTTTCTTAATGAACAATCCAATTATTAAGCCTCTATTTTTCTTATCTAATTCTTCTTTTTTCCATGCATTATTAATCCACATAGGGTTAGGGGTCCAGATTATGGATAGAAAGAATTAATGAATTCATAAATCAAAACCTTATTAATTTGTTGGATAGGAATTATGTTAATAAATCACATTTATCGCATTCCTTTGCATGATCCTGATCTATGGAATTTCAATGGAATGACCCTAACCTAATTGGAATAAATCTAGTTTTGACCAATAACCTATATTGTTCCCTACTTTTGAAGCTGTGCCTTATACAAATATATTGAAAACCCTATATAGAAAAAATATTGGTTTCCAGTCCAATTAGATCAATTTGGTTTGACCAAACCTATTTGGTGACTCTCGAACAACTATGAAACCTAATACATAATACCTGACCATGCTAGATTTACGAATTCACATTGCATAGTCTCGAAAAAATTGATCACCAAACATTTTTAATCAACATAAATATAATACAATTTTTTATTTTAAATCCTACTCCATCAATTTCTCATGAGGAATGCCTATTAGATTCCAATCCCTATGTTACAGCCTATTATGTCCTCTTTTGTGTGGGGTTTACCCTGGACTACTAATATTTTGTGAGACTTATCAATAGTTCTAGTTTGGTTAAAAAAAATTTATAATATGATCACCCCATGTGGAATAAATAATTCAATGAGCAGTCTAGTTGAATTTTGGCATCATTTCCGGGGAGCACGCTTCGGTGTAATGACTTTTGTGTTCTAACTATGGATTGCCTCATTTTTCTTCCTTCCGCTTTTTTTATTTGAAATATTATACATAGATTAGTTGTTTCATCCATGTATCATTACTAGTACATGATTCAATCCCCCTTTCACATAATAAATGATCCTAGAAATTCAATAATCCCTTGTTTTCAAACATGAAATAAAAATATATCTATCTACATGTTTTCACACAACCATAGCCGAGCACAATAATCTTTCTTATCCAAGTTTAAAATATTACCAATTTGTGCTAATTTTATACCATGTATAAGAACCACTACATTTAGAGTCCACTATTAGGGACTGTGTATTTCCATTTATCAGTGTTGTTTCACCCATCATCGTTTGACCTCCTATACAGGCACACAATATCAAAATGAAACCTGGCCTTATTTATATGATCTAAATATGGGAAAATTCAGGGGCCTTCAGAGAGAGGATTAATATGAGAGTTTATCAAATTTCATAGATGTCAGTGATACCTTTAGGAAAAAATGTGTATCATCAAAATCTATTCAACTCATTTTTTCCCTTTTCTTTAAGTGGTATCTCCAAATATTGCCTAAAATTCCATGATCCTAGGTCCATTACTAGTTGGGATGATTTGAAAAATAAATTCTTGAATATGGACTGTCAACCCATTCAAACGTAGAAACTATGAAATGATATTAATAATTTCACCCATGAAGATAGAGAATCCACTTGGGAGGCATGCGACTAATTTATGGAACTGACACAACAGTTTCGTCACCACGGGATCGATATCTAGCTCTAACTACAAACCTTTTACCATGGATCACAACCCACCACTTACAATATGGTAGATACTACTAGTAATGGTATAATCATGTTGAAAACACCTAAAATAAGTAGAGATATTTTAGATGAAATTTCACACAATGTTAGAAAATGGAAAAATAATCAAGGACCTTCGAAGAATGGGTTACACGAAGTAAAATAAAGCACTTACATTACATCCTAGGTCGAAACGGTTAGGAAAAAGATAGAAATATTGTAGTTTCCTCAACCCCAAACACGACCACATAATCATGTTTTAGAGATCTAATCATGTGAGATGTGTGGAGGCCTACACCCATATCGACACTTTCAATCATTAATAGAGGAAAATAACTCAATATTGTAATTACAGTAATTACAATCAACAATCACAACAATGGAAACAACCTTACTGCAAAAAAATACTTATTAAATAGAAATAATAGAAAAGTCAAAGTTATTATCAATAAATAAGTTGTAGAAATCAATAAATAAATATGGAAATTCCTAGTTACTCCCCTCAATATTAGTATTCTCACCCACAAAAACTATTTCCCCAAAAACTATTTCCCTCTAGGGAGCAGCAGTTCCCACCCCAAAAAAAAATTCAAGTTGCAAGCTCCACCCACCTAGCAACAATCATCCCAACCTACACTTTAAAACATAGATAATATGATTTTGGAATTAGTTCACAAGGAAGAATAGATAATGACTACTCAATAAACAAAATTTCAAAATCAAAGAGAAGACCTCCACAACCTTGAACATCATGTTGGGTAAATTTAAAAAACCCTCTCACATAGACTATTGGGAACACTTCCCAGTAATACCTAGATGATTCAAAGATAGGAGACCAAGTATATAGTCCTTGTAATTATAAAATATATTAATTTTAAATATCCTTTTAAAGGTGATGAGTGGAATAAAAAGGATTAAAATCTAAACAAGTTAATAATTGAATAAGAAAAATAAAAAACTAAAAAGAACTACTAAAGTATAAGTGAGTGTAGGAGAAAAAATATCACCCACAAGAGAATCCCACTAAAGATAATATATTTCTGGCAATTACACTATACATTACCCCTATTCCATTCCATGAAAAGATGTGATTAGGGAATATTGAGGGACATTACAAATAATTTCTAGATATGTTTAAAAAACTACAGATTAATATTCCATTTTCTAAAAACATTTAATAGATGCCTTATTATGAGAAATTCCTAAAGTATTTTGACTCAAAATAGAGAAATTGTTAAGACATAAGAGTTATCTCTATTAATTAATAATTATTTTTAGTGTCATAGAAAAAGATTCCACCAAATATGAGAGACCCTAGTAGTTTCTTGATCCCATGCCCCATTAGGGAGTGTAATTTTTTGAAAGCATTACGTGATCTTGGTATTAGAATAAATCTCATGAAAATGAGTATCTTTCTATGATTGTGACCCTAGGAGCTTAAGCTGGCGAATGTAGCAATTTATCTTGCTAATAAATCTATCAAATATACCTATGGACTTTATGGGGATGTCTTTGTTATGGTTGGTAAGTTCATTTTATTGTATATCATTATCATCCTAGACATTTAGTAAGAAGGTGATGTTGCCATAATTCTAGAGTGACATTTATTGTGATTGGTAATGTGATCATCGATATGAATTATACGGACCCGACCCTAGTTTCTTGGAGATGGTGCCTTATTTTATTACATTGGTATACAAATTAGGAATATGAATTCCAAAAGACAGAGTAATTTAGTATATTTGGAAACAAGATACATATATAAGTTCAACATTACAACTTGAAATGAAATACAAAATATAAGTTTTCTTGGGAACATCCACAACTATAAGATTATCCTTGTAGGTCAATAATAACAAACTTCTTCATGTACTGAGAATGTGAAACATAAGGGGTGACCTCAAACAATCAATATGGGTAAGACACACAGTATAATATATCACAAACATAAACATTAGGCATGGTGAATAACTAAAAACACATGCCTTTATAAATAAATTTGAACACAATATGGAAGGAATAAGAACTCAATAAATAATGCCACAATAAAACATAAACATGGGTATTATACTAGTCAAATAACCACATTAACTCTCAATAATATTTTTATAATGTAGGAATGCATAATGTGGGACATCATAACCATACCGTGAAGGCCTCGTGCCAAGACCATAAATATCAATTTTGTCAAGTCCACATGTCAAAACCATAGTTTGTCTCATGAGACCTACAGGTGAACCGAATGGATATATAGGGCCCCAAATGACACTTACTAAGTCTGATGCATTCCTCAAATGAGTGGGGATAAACATAAACAAAATATACATTATTATTGAAACTAGTTTATGAAATGTATATAACTATCCCTAAATACTAAGTATAAACACATACCATTCGAAGTAAAATGGTGAATGATTTTAAGATTACACATCTGCAGTCCAAAATATCATAAAACATTAAATTAAATATTTTAGATTATATCATAAAATATTAATCCCAATAATACATAATAATAAAAAATAGTATAGAAATAGATGATTATACTTTTATAAAATCATTAAGTAATCCATGAGATAAATACTCTTTTACTTTTTAAAGAATAGTTCTTTGGAAAAATTCATTTTATAAAACCATAAATGAAGTAATATAGTATTTTCATAATAAAATAAATTATTTAATAAATATAATGTTTTCCAAAAATAGATTATTGAGTACCCTTTAAAATAGGTAAGAATTTGAGAAATTCCCTTGAATCGTGCTTGTATTATGAGAAGAATTTTTGAAGGATCCCTTTAAAACATATAACTTCCCATAAATGAAAGTAGGATTTTGTTTTTTAAAAATATATAGAACATTATAACAGAATATATGATGAGTAAATGTGAATAAATTAGTATTTAATTGAGGTTAGTAGAGAATAAGAGTTACTGTGAATGAAAGTGGAGGTTCGTGTAGAAAAATCGTACCTTAAGTTTGTTGGTGTTCCTAAATTGATCTTAATGACCTGAATAATAAAATTAAGGTTCATAAATTGATGATTAAAGAACCACCTAAACATGTAATTGTTTTTATAATAACCTTATTAGTTTCATTCCTGGCCTCTGGATGGGTCAAGATATCCAATTTTATTGTTTGGGAGTGTTTTATTCCATGGTTTTAATGATCGATTTACTTATATTCATGTACGGATAATCATTTAAAATGTGAATGGTTTTCTAGAATAGATATTTTATGTTATCAGTGAACAAATATAATATTACAATGTTATAAAATTCATTTGGTTATTGGGAGTGAAGATGAATCATTTTATAGAAATTTATGGATAATTTTTTTGTTTAATTTGTGGTTCTTGATCACAACCTACTCTTTTTGATATTTAAATTAATATCATGTGTACAAAAGGATTACATAACCATAAATAAGTTATAATACATATATTATAGTTTTATTCATCCTTTAAAATGGATTCATTAATATAATTAAATATGGTTAGAGAAATTGAAAAACCGTCATCCTTGAATGTGATAAATTAACACATCTCAGGTGGTGTTTTCATTTATAGTATAAAAAAAGGGGAAAAGAGAGATTATGAAGAATTATTAAATTATCAAAAAAAATTATTGTAAATTTACGGTACTGGAGTCACCATATCATTTTTAATAAATGATGTGAGGAATGAAAAGGAAATGAAAGGAACTTGAGATAAATGAAATGAGAAGAGAAATTTACCTCTTAAAGTAATATTCCATGACAGCCTCTTTAGGGGAGATTTATTTTTATTTCTATGTGACCAAGGGATTTTTGGTGTGGGGGAAGATCTTGGGAGGATATTTGATTATAATTTAGACAAGTCACAATGATTTATAGGAGTTAAGAGAAGATAGAGTGAGGGAGGTTTTATAGTGGAGGAGAGAAGGGTTTTCCCATTATTTTACTCTTTATTTTATTATTTCTCTCAAGACAACATGTAGTGTTGGTTCATGTAACCATTAATAGTAATAAGTTCATGTATGTTCTACCCTAGTGGGCTTACATCATCCTTAAATCACATATGGCCCAATAAATCATGTATTTATCATTTATCGTAAATTATCGTATTTTACTATTCACCCAAAATACAATTACGTTAGAAATATCCCAAAAATTTACCCCAACCATTTTATAGTGAATATAATTAAAATATGAAATCCAATTTTTTAATATATGTTACTAAATATTTTTAATTTAATTTTTAAAAAATATAAAAATTTATTCCAAAAAAACAAGTTTATAACTATAACTCGTTTTTAACACGTTGAGAAATTAATCACCATCCCATAAAATTAACTTATAAGGATAAGAGAATAGTTTAAATTTTTTTTATTACATTTTATGAAAATAAATTACCATTTTAAATTATTAAATTAATCATACATTTATAATTAAAATATTTATAACGTACACAAATACCAATAATTATATTATGATCGTTTTTTTAGTTATATGATGTCTAAATTGTATTTATACACTATTCGGTGAAGTTTCTATTTTTTTGACTGATTTAATATTCATTTCTATTCATAATAGTAAGATTAAAATTTGTAAGGGTGTGTTACAATTCATAATGGTATGAAACTATTCAAAAAAATTATGTTTTCAGAATCTAAATTTCTTACTGAAAGCAACCGTGAATATCGTATTTCTAAAATTCAAATCATACAGGTGAAAATTTTATGTTTACTAGCTAGGTTATAATAAAGTGTTGTTTTTTATAGACTCGGTGCTTCAAGTATTCAATATTAAATTTATTTGCAAAATCATAGGGTGTTACATTATCCCCTAATTACAACAAATTCTTCCTCAAAATTACCAGAATGTTGCCTCAAAAAGATATTTGGGTAGTTCTTCATCATAATCTATTCAGGATCCGATGTTGCCTCTTCAAT
Organism: Viscum album; assembly: GCA_963277665.1. Lineage (NCBI taxonomy): Eukaryota > Viridiplantae > Streptophyta > Magnoliopsida > Santalales > Viscaceae > Viscum > Viscum album. The sequence continues at coordinate 879,626,580 of OY728155.1, forward strand.
TTTATGATTTTTCCAAAGTATCTTTACCAGCTGAGTCATATGATTCCTCAACGCATGTTCTTTAGTGTCTAGAATTCATATAGGCTCTTCACAGTAAGACAGGTCAAGTCCCAATTCTATTCCTTCATAAGTGAGGACATGTGGTGGGTCTAGTATTTACTTTCTCGATAATGTGACATGGATCACATTGTTTACATAAATATTCTAGGTGGCATAGCCAAATGATATGCAACAGCTCCAATTCTCTCTATAATTTCCAAAGGGCCTATGTACTTAAGGCTTGGTTTCCCTTCCTTCCCAAATCTTATGACACCCTTCCATTGAGATAATTTTAAGAAAACATGATCTCCCACTTGAACTCCAAATCATTCCTTCGATTATCAGCATTGATTTTGTTTCAAATTTTTGCTGCTTTGTTAAGGCCACAAATATTATTTACCTGTATTGTTGTTTCCTCCATAAAATCTGGGCCCACTAGCTTCCTTTCACCACCTTCATCCCAAAATGTTGGTGTACAACATCTCTTTCCATACAATTCTTCATATGGTTCCATTTGAATACTGGAATGGAAACTATTATTGTAGGAAAACTCAACCATGGATAAATACGGATAACACATACCATGAATGTTAGGAGAGCATGATCTCAACATGTATTCTTCAGTTGGATCATTCTCTCTAATTGCCCATCGTTTTGAGGTTGATAACCAGTACTCAAACGAAGCTCGATATCTAATGATTTCTGAATACTTTTCCAAAATATTGATGTAAATCACTGATCGTGATCCGAAACTATTTAATGATGTGCTCCATGAAGTCATACAACTTCATTGATATAGAGACATGCAAGAAGCTCTAGTGGTAAATCCTACCTTATAGAGAGGAAATGTGCAAATTTAGTAATTTGATAAACAATTACCCATATTATGCCATTATTTTTTGGAGTTCTGGGTAATCTAGTGACAAAATCCATGGTGATGTCATCCCATTTTCATGTAGAAATAGGTATAGGTTCCATGAATCCTCAAGTCTGTTTCCATTCAGACTTCACTTGTTGATAGATTAAACATCTTGATACATAATCATCAATTTTCAGGTTCATGTTGTCCCACAAAAAATGTTCCTTCAAATACCTATACATTTGTGTGCTACTAGTGTGTATAAAGAAATTTGAGCTAAGGGAACCATCCAATAACTCCATTTTTAGCTTGGGTATAGAGGTATAAAATAACCTCTTCCCAAATTTTATAATTCCATAATCACATACGAATTCAACCATCATTCCCTCATTAATAACATTAATTTTCTTTTTCAGGTTCTCATCATCAAGCTTAAATATTTTAAACCATTCAATTAAAGATGGTTGTGCAAACAATTGAAAAGGTAGTGATGTTTCACCTTCTTTGATAATTCCTATATCCATCCTCACTAAATACATGTTCAAAGTATTATTGTCAATCCATATTTTGTAGAGAAATCCATGATCATTCCTACTCAATGCATCAATTACCTTATTTTGATTTTCTGGGTTGTAGTGTATTGCACAATCATAATTGACACACGCCTGTCATAGGGCGTGGCAAAAGAAATTTAATTTTTCCTAGTGCAGTATAGAGGCTGAACAGGGTCGTCTCACTTGAGGATCTTTCTCAATAGTTTAATTATTAATTTAATTGAACTAAACTAATTCTTTTAGGTTGTTTTTATTTATGAATGTAATGCAATTTAATAAAAGATAAAACTAACATGCAATGAAAAAATGCAATTAATTGAGAAAGAACTTGGCCTTTATGGGTTGGTTTGTGGGTTCCATCATTCTCCTTCTTTGTATTTAAATTAAGTTTGATAATTAAATTATGAGATCTCATTCATGAATTACTATTATTTTATTTATTGGTGTGAAATATTTAATGTGTTTAGCAATCTTAACTTCACCTCCTCCTATAATAAAGGTTGATGGCACACCTCGATCGAGAGTGTGACATCTTCCAAGACCTGGCACCATCGTATGCCATTTGAACCACTGAATGGATCAACTCCATCATATGAAGAGATTGTATCCGGTATAAGGGTGGGAAAATATTTAATAAAATAATAGAAATGAGTTTGATATCAGTGTCGTGGTGGACGATCGCCACACCCGTGCACATCACTCTTACTCATCAGAAACTTAATAAAACATAGGAATTTAAGCACAAAATAATTGAAATTTCTACATACCTCCCCAGGGGCAAGTCTCAGGTTAACCCCTCATATTTGAGGGTAAGAGTTCATGGTGGATAATATTAGAAGAATAAAAGAAGCAAAGGAGAAATATGAAGAAGAAAACAATGATGATGGGTGGACACAAAAATAAAAACAATGCATGAATTTTATTAGAAATCTAAATTACAAATGAAAACTAAAACAAAAATAAAGAAAATAAATGAAATGGTGAAGATTTGTGGTCGGCCTCCCTCGGTGGAGATCTCCTCCTTAGTGCCTTGAAGGAATGGATGGAGAATGTGATGCTTTGGGAAGGAGGTGATGACCTCCTTTTATAGGCAGAATTCGACCCCCGAGAGTTTCGAATTTTATACCCCATAAATGACCTCTTCACGCAATCCAAACTTAATTTATATTGTTCATAAATATCTTGGTCGTCTCTCCTCCAAATTTCACCTAATTTGGAAAACGGATTAATGAGTTATGAATTTTTAATTCTCGGTTTTTGTTTCTGGACGAAGCTTCCAGGATGGTTCCTCCAAAAGTATGTCATTTAATATCCATCTTAATGACTTCAAAACTTCCCCAAATTTCTTTTATATTCGTTAATATATGTCCTAGTCCCATACAAGAAAGAAAACCCTCATTTGGATGTGTGTAGCCCGCGTTTGGGTTCCGTTACATTGGTGGTGTCCATGCTGTCCGCCTGAAAAAATGTCCAATTTCAATGAATTTTTAGACCCCTTAGATGGCCGAATCAGCTCCTGGTCCAGCAAACAAAAATGAAGTAAATAAAATAATAATTATAAAAAAAATTTTAATCAGAAAATTTGGAATTATATTTTTCAGTAAATGAATAAAATACCCTTGACGTAAAAATCTGTCAAAAATCCAGAATTAGTCATTTTTCACATTTAGGTTCAAAATAACACTAAAACCTAAAAACGTGACAATTACCCATTCAATAAAACTATGGTGAGATTATAAACAACTATTTACAGTATAAAATATATGAAAATGTGAGATTCATCACTCCCCCACACTTAAACATTGCACTCCTGAGCAATCATCTTACTTCCAAATCAAAATCCACACAACAATCAAAAATGAGAAAATATCAATGATTTTATACAAAATAGAATTTCATCATGTCTCATATATGAATAATAATTATCTATTATTTTTATTTCAATCACTAAAATTTGTTCAAAATCATTAATAAATCAATGTCCCAATCACAACCTACCTCACATTGAATTTTATGTCACTCTTCACTCAAGAGAAATTGAATCTAGAGTTATACTCATACTTGAAAATCGCATGTATCACCATAGGTTTGTGAAAATTCTAATTTATCCACTGAGTGAAACATGAAAATGAATTTAATCATGAGGGATTTAATTAAAGGTTCAAATGATTCTGTGGCTTAGGGTTGGTGGGAAAATAATTGAAAAATGTTCCAGGCTAGAAAGAGGAGGTTGGACTTTTAAGTACAATGCATGATTAAATCGAGTGAAAACACAGGAAATTCCTCACTCAATCCCACTTTAAAATTTAAAACACAACACCAAACCCCTTTTAATGATATGGGACATGATCCATGAAGTTATAATAATAAATTATATCATCTACGTTCTCCTTTTTTTCAACGCTCCAGAAAGGCACAACTTTATTTTTTTCTTTTTTCATGGAGGATGAACTGAAAATTGAATACAATGAATGAATGAAAATTCATGCCCTTGATTTTTGGGAGGGACATGAGTCATAAAAGAATGTACAATGAGGAATTCAAACCCATATCCATTTTTTTCTTTTTTTGAAAGAGAAATGGATGAAACAAATAAAGCACAATGAAATGATGACAAATGCCCAATTCTCTTATTGTCCACTACCCAAAGTATTGAAACACACCTCGCATCACAAATAAATGATACACATTCCAATTAACGCACACGAATGGCCATTAACCCACACTCAAACTTGAAATATCCATGCAAAAATACAAAAAGTACGGGTAGTTAAGGAAAAATTGGCTAGTAATGTGGCTTAAACCTATAAGGAAATTCATGGCATCTAAGGGATTACAAAGGATAATTATAAAGGTGGTTCTTAAGATAAAATGTGTCTAGCCAAAGATATTCCTCAATCATTTCAAATACATTCCATGAAATCCAAATATTTGAAAAATAATTATTCACAAATTCTGGTTCTCACACAAAATTCAAGTTTCCCTCAAGAAAGTGTGGGTATTAGGAAGAATATGTAAAAGTGGTTAAGAATACCTCACAGAATTGGATAAATATTTTGATTCAGTGTTTCACGGGTATGGATTTAAAAAATTAGTCAAACTCATTAAAATTATTGAAAATCCATTTCAAGGGAAAAGAATTCATATCAACAATCATTTAAAATTCATTATTTCAAAAATTATTTCTACTCTTTCAAAATCAATTGATGTGTGGAAGGTGATAAGAATATTCATTAATGCTCAAAATATGTTTTGGACCAAAAAATGAAATGAGTTTAAATGATAATCGTAAAAAGTTAACTCCCTTTTGAAATATTTATTTGGTCCTCTTCCTCTAATTCTCGGGGATTCCTTCTACCTTCATGATCCTACAAAAGAAAAATTACTCAATTAATCACAAAGATCATTTCATTTAAGCTCAAAATAAAAAGAGGGAGGGGGCAACATGCTAGACTATTTCCAAATAATAAATTTTAAATTTGAATTACTAGAAAGCATGTAAAGATAAATCTTGGTACGATCCCCCAAGTGGGCCCTGACATATTTTCCTACCTCCAGAGGGCAGTACCAGCTTTTATCCATAATCTGTCGGTGGATGAAGCTTCTTTGATTTAAACCACCACATTTGGCTCTTCCCAGCTTGAAGTTATTTGTTCTTGTTGAGGAGGACTCCATAGACAGAGTATACCAGATCCACCCCCTTCGTAATTTGGTATAGCTTGCATGGTGGGGGTAGGATGAAGTAGGGAACCTCTTCTTGTTTTGTTGCAACTTGTGCAACCATCTTGTCTTCCAGTGCCAGCTTCAAGGAGGCTTTAGCCTCTTGTCTGTTTTCCTCAGGCTTAGCAACTTGGATCTCTTCATGATGGGGCTCCTCTAGTAAATATTCAATCACTTCAGGGAACTCCAAAAGTTCCTCAACAAGTGATTTGTTTTTCACATCATCCTCCAATGTGTAGTATGAGTTTGATGAATCTGAATATTCAATATATTTGGGAGAGAACTCGAATTATTTTCTGAAAAATTTAAAGGATTTGAGTTTAAGAATGTATCATCTCCCTGATTAGGTTTGATATTAATATCCTCTTCAATTGAAACGTCCTCTTGGAGACGATCATCATTGGATGGAGGTAGGTGGTCAGGCTCCTCCACCTCAAGATTGGCTTCATCATCATGGATGTTTTAAGTGAAATATGGGAAGACCAGTGGCACTTTCTTCTTGGCCTCAAATCTTTTTAAGTCAGTTTGGAGTTCATCAACCATGGCCATCAAATATTCCAGTGAGATCCATGTTTCTATGCCTCTTTCTTTCTGCTTGACCATTATCATCAGTGCATGAGCTATTCATTGGAGGGCCTCCTTAGTGTAGTATTGTTCTTTATCCTGCACCTGTGAGTAGTTGTTCCAAGCAAAATAATTTAAATTTGAATGCATCATGGAAAAAGTTTTTAATTTTTTTAAAAAAATGGAAACAATCTAAAATTTGAAATTAGAAAAATTAATGTAAAAAACTGATTATCTCCCTGAAAACGGCACCAGTTTTGACGCACGCCTGTCATAGGGCACGGAAAAAGCAATTTAATTTTTCCTAGTGCAGCATAGAGGCTGACGAGGGTCATCTCACTTGAGGAGCTTTCTCAACCATTTACTTCCTTAATCTAATTGAACTAAACTAATTCTTTTTGGTTGTTTTTATTTATGAATTTAATTCAATTTAATAAAATATAAAACTAACATGAAATGAAAAAATGCAATTAATTGAGAAATAACTTGGCCTTTATGGGTTGGTTTGTGGGTTCCATCATTCTACTTATTTGTATTTAAATTAAGTTTGATAATTAAATTATGTGATCTCATTCATGAATTACTATTATTTTATTTATTGGTGTGAAATATTGAATGCGTTTCGCAATCTTAACTCCACCTCCTCCTATAATAAAGGTAGATGGCACACCTCGATCGAGAGTGTGACATCTTCCATGACCTGGCTCCATCGTATGCCATTTCAACCAATGAATGGCTCAACTCCATCGTATAAAGATCTTTTATCCAGTATAAGGGAGGGAAAATATTTAATAAAATAATATAAATGAGTTTGAGATCAGTGTCGTGGTGGACGATCGCCACACCTGTGCACATCACTCTTACTCATCACAAACATAATAAAACATAGAAATTTAAGCACAAAATAATTGAAATTTCCACATACCTCCCCCGGGCCAAGTCTCAGGTTAACCCATCATATTTTAGGGTAATAGGTCATGGTGGAGTATATGAGAAGAATAAAATAAGAAAAGAAGAAAATATGAAGAAGAAATCAGGGAGGATGGGTATACATAAAAATAAAAAAAATGTATGAATTTTATTAGAAATATAAATTACAAATGAAAACAAAAACAAAAATAAATAAAATAAATGAAATGAGAAATATTTGTGGCCATCCTCCCTTGGTGGAGATCTCCTCGTTGGTTCCTTGAAGGAATGGACGGAGAATGGGATGCTTTGGGAAGGAGGTGAGGGCCTCCTTTTATAGACAGAATTCGACCCCCGAAAGTGTTCGCATTGTAGAATCGATAAATTACTTATTCACACGCTCCACACTTAATAAATATTGTTCATAAATATCTTGTACGTCTCTCCTACAAATTTCAGCTAATTTGGAAATCGGATGAATGAGTTATGAATTTTTAATTCTCGGTTTCTATTTATGGACAAAGCTTCTATGATGGTTCCTCCAAAAGTATGTCGTTAATTTTATGCCTTAATGAATTCCAAACATCCCCCAATTACATTTATGGTCGTTACTAGATTTCTTAGTCCCATAAAAGGTGTAAAAACATCATTTGTATGTGTGTAGGAAGAGTTTGGGTTCCGTTACATTGGTGGTGTCCATGCTGTCCGTCCAGAAAAATGTCCAACTTCAATAAATTTTTAGACCCTCTAGATGGCTCAATCAGCTCCTGGTCCAGAAGACAAAAAGTAAGGAAATAAAATAAGTATTATAAAAAAATTTGAATCAGAAAATTTGGAATTATATTTTTTAGTAAATGACTAAAATACCTTTGACGTAAAAATCTGTCGAAAATCTAGAATTAGTCATTTTTCACATTTAGGCTCAAAATAACCCTAAAACCTAAAAACGTGATAGTTATCCATTCAATAACACTATGGTGGGATTATAAACAATGATTTACAGTATAAAATATATGAAAATGTGAGATTCATCACTCCCCCACAATTAAACATTGCACTCCTGGGCAATCATCTTACATCCAAATCAAAATCAACACAACAATCAAAAAAGAGAAAATATCAATGATTTTATCCAAAATAAAATTTCATCATGTCTCATATATGAATAATAATTCTATATTATTTTCATTTAAATCACTAATATTTGTTCAACCTCATTAATCAATCCATGGACCAATCACAACCTTCCTCATATTGAATTTTATGTCACTATTCACTTTAGAGAAATTGAATCTAGAGTTATACTCATACTTAAAAATCGCATGTATCACCATAGGTTTGTGAAAATTATCATTTCTCCATAGCGTGAAACATGAAAATTAATTTAATCATGATGTCTTTAATTAAAGGTTCAAATGATTCTATGGCTTAGGGTTGGTGGGAAAATTATTGAAAAATGTTCCACGCTAGAAAGAGGTGGTTGGACTTTTAATTCCAATGCATGATTAAATCAAGTGAAAACACAGGAAATTCCTCACTAAATCCCACTTTAAAATGTGAAAAACAACACCACCCCCCTTTTAATGACATGGGAAATGAGCCAAGAAGTTATTATAATGAATGATTTCATCTAAGTTCTCATTTTTTTCAAAGCTCCAGAAAGGCACAACTTTATTTTTTTTCTTTTTTCATGGAGGATGAGCTGAAAATTGAATAAAATAAATGAATGAAAATTCATGACCTTGATTTTTGGGAGGGTCATGAGTCATAAAAGAATGTACAATGAGGAATTCAAACTCATCTCCATTTTTTTCTTTTTTTTGAAGGAGAAATGGATGAAACAAATAAAGCACAATGAAATGACGACACATGACCAATTCTCTTATTGTACACTGCCCAAAGTATTGAAACACACCTCGCATCAAAAATAAATGATAAAAATCCCAATTAACACACACAAAAGGCCCTTACCCCACACTAAAACTTCAAATATCCATGCAAAAATACAAAAAGTGCGGGTAGGTAAGGAAAAATTGGCTTGCAATGTGGCTTAAACCTATAAGGCAATTCATGGCATCTAAGGGCTTACAAAGGATAAATGTAAAGGTGGGTCTTAAGATAAAATGTGGCTAGCCAAAGAGATGCCTCAATCATTTCAATTATATTCCATGAAATCCAATGCTTCGAAAGAGAATTATTCACAAATTCTGGTTCTCACACAAAATTCAAGTTTCCCTCAAGAAAGTGTGGGTATTAGGAAGAATATGTAAAAGTGGTTATGAATACCTCATAGAATTGGATAAATGTTTTGATTTAGTGTTTCATGGGTATAGATTTCAAAAATTATTCAAACTCATTAAAATGATTGAAAATCCATTTCAAGGGAAAAGAATTCATATCAACAATCATTTAAAATTCATTATTTCAAAAATTATTTCAACTCTTTAAAAATCAATTTATGTGTGGAAATTGATAAGAATATTCATTAAAGCTCAAAATATTTTTTGGAACAAAAAATTAAATGAGTTAAAATGATAATCGTAAAAAGTTAACCCCCTATTGAAATATTGATTCGGTCCTCTTCCTCTAATTCTCGGGGCTTCCTTCTACCTTCATGATCCTAAAAAAGAAAAATTACTCAATTAATCACAAGGATCATTTAATTTAAGCTCAAAATAAAAAGAGGGAGGGGGCAACATGCTAGACTATTTCCCAATACTGATTTTGAAATTTAAATTACTAGAAATCATGTAATGATAAATCTTTGTATGATCCCCCAAGTGGGACCTGAAATCATTTACTGCCTCCAGAGGGCAGTACCAGCTTTTATCTATAATATGTCGGTGGATGAAGCTTCTTTGATTTAAACCACCACATGTGGCTCTTCCCAGCTTAATGTTATTTGTTCTTGTTGAGGAGGACTCCATAGACAGAGTATACCAGATCCACCCCATTCAAAATTTTGTATAGCTTGCTTGGTGGGGGTAGGATGAAGTAGGGAACCTCTTCTTCTTTTGTTGCTACTTGTGTAACCATCTTGTCTTACAGTTCCAGCTTCAAGGAGGCTTCAGCCTCTTGTCTGTTTTCCTTAGGCTCAACAACTTGGATCTCTTCATGATGAGTCTCCTCTAGTAGATATTCAATGACTTTAGGGAACTCCATAAGTTCCTCAACAGGTGATTTTTTTTCACATCATCCTCCAAGGTGTAGTATGAGTTTGATGAATCTGAAAATTCAATAGATTTGGGAGAGACACTCAAATTAGTTTCAGAAAAATTTAAAGGATTTGAGTTTAAGAATGTATCATCTCCCTGATTTGGTTCAACATTAATATCCTCTTCAATTGAAAGTTCCTCTTGGAGTCGATCATCAATGGATGGAGGTAGGTAGTCAGGCTCCTCCACCTAAAGTTTGGATTCAACATCATTGATGTTTTCAATGAAATATTGGAAGACCAGTGGCACTTTCTTCTTGGCCTCGAATGTTTTTAAGTCAGTTTGGAGTTCATCAACCATGGCCATAAAATCTTCCAGTGAGATCCATGTTGCTATGCCTATTTCTTTCTACTTAACCATTATCATTAGTGCATCAACTCTTCATTGGAGGGCCTCCTCAGTTTAGTCTTGTTCTTCCTCCTTCACCTATGAGTAGTTGTTCCATGTAGAATAATTTAAATTTGAATGCATCATGGAAAAAGTGTTTTATTTTTTTTTAAAATATGGAAAAAATATAAAATTTGAAATTAGAAAAATTAATGTAAACAACCGATTAGCTCTCCAGAAACGGTTCCAGTTTTGACGCACGCCTGTCGTAGGGCGTGGAAAAAGCTATTTAATTTTTCCTAGTGGAGCATAGAGGCTGACCAGGGCCGTCTCACTTGAGGATATTTCTCAATCGTTTACTTAATTAATATAATTTAACTAAACTAATTCTTTTTGGTTGTTTTTATTTTTAAATTTAATACAATTTAATAAAAGATAAAACTAACATGCAATGACAAAATAAAATTAATTGAGAAAGAAATTGGCCTTTATGGGTTGGTTTGTGGGTTCCATCATTCTCTTTCTTTGTATCTAAATTAGGTTTGATAATTTAATTATGAGATATCATTCATGAATTACTATTCTTTTATTTATTAGTGTGAAATATTGAATGCGTTTAGCAATCTTAACTTCACCTCCTCCTATAATAAAGGTTGATGGCACACCTCGATCGAGAGTGTGACATCTTCCAAGACATGGCTCCATCATATGTCATTTCAACCACTGAATGCCTCAATTCCATCGTATGAAGAGCTTGTATCTAGTAAAAGGGAGGGAAAATATTTAATAAAATAATATAAATGAGTTTGAGATCAATGTCATGGTGGAAGATCGCCACACCCATGCACACCACTCTTACTCATCACAAACTTAATAAAACATAGGAATTTAAGCACGAAATAATTGAAATTTCCACAAACCTCCCCTGGGACAAGTCTCGGGATAACCCCTCATATTTTAGGGTAAGAGTTCATGGTGGAGAATATGAGAAGAATAAAAGAAGAAAAGGAGAAAAGATGAAGAAGAGAACATGGAGGATGGGTGGACACAAAAATAAAAACAATGCATGAATTTTATTAGAAATATAAATTACAAATGAAAAAAAACCAAAAATAATGAAAATAAATGAAATGGGAAATATATGTGGCTGGCCTACCTTGGTGGATATCTCCTCATTGGTTCCTTGACGAAATGGATGGAGAATGGGATGCTTTGGGAAGGAGGTGAGGGCCTCCTTTTATAGGCAGAATTCGACCCCCGAAAGTGTTTGTGTTGTAGACCCCATAAATGACCTTTAAACATGTTCAACCCTTAATGGATATTGTTCATAAATATATTGGACGTGTAACTTCCAAATTTAAGCTAGTTTGGTAACCGAATGAATGAGTTATGAATTTTTAATTCTTGGCTTCTGTTTCTGGACGAAGCTTCTAGGATGGTTCCTCCAAAAGCATGTCGTTTATTTTCCACCATAAAGACTTCCAAACTACCCCAAATTTCTTTTATGGTCTTTAATAGATGTCCTAGTCCCATAACAGGTAGAAAAATATCATTTGGATGTGTGTAGTCCGCCTTTGGGTTCCGTTACATTGGTGGTGTTCATGCTGTCCGCTCGAAAAATTGTCCAACTTCAATGAATTTTTAGACCCTCTAGATGGATGAATCAGCTCCTGGACCAGAAGACAAAAATGAAGGAAATAAAATATTTATTCTAAAAATATTTGAATCAGAAAATTTGGATTTATATTTTTCAGTAAATGACTAAAATACCCTTGACGTAAAAATCTGTCAAAAATCCAGAATTAGTCATTTTTCACATTTAGGCTGAAAATAACACTAAAACCTAAAAACGTGACAATTACCCAATCCATAATACTATGGTGGGATTATAAAAAATTATTTACAGTATAAAATATATGAAAATATGAGATTAATCACTCCCCCACACTTAAACATTGCACTCCTGGGCAATCATCTTACATCCAAATCAAAATCCACACAACAATAAAAAATGAGAAAATATCAATGATTTTATCCAAAATAGAATTTCATCATGTCTCATATATGAATAATAATTCTCTATTATTTTCATTTAAATAATTAAAATTTTTTTAACCTCATTAATCAATCCATGGACCAATCACAACCTACCTCACATTGAATTTTATGTCACTCTTCACTCAAGAGAATTTGAATCTAGAGTTATACTCATACTTGAAAATCACATGTATCACCACAGGTTTGTGAAAATTCTCATTTATCCATAGAATGAAACATGAAAATTAATTTAATAATGAGGGATTTAATTAAAGGTTCAAATGATTCGGTGGCTTAGGGTTGGTGGGAAAATGATTGAAAAATGTTCCAGTCTAGAAAGAGGAGGTTGGAATTTTAAGTACAATGCATGATTAAATCATGTGAAAACACAGGAAATTCCTCACTCAATCCCACTATAAAATGTGAAACACAACACCACCCCCTTTTAATGATATGGGACGTGATCCATGAAGTTATTTTAATGAATGATATCATCTAATTTCTCCTATTTTTTTTTCAATGCTCCAGAAAGGCACAACTTTATTTTTTTTCTTTTTTCATGGAGGATGAGCTCAAAATTGAATACAATGAATGAATGAAAATTCATGCTCTTAATTTTTGGGAAGATCATGATTCGTATGAGAATTTAAAATGAGGAATTCAAACTCATCTCCATTTTTTTCCTTTTTAGGAGAAATGGATGAAACAAATAAAGGACAATGAAATGATGAAACATGCCCAATTATATTATTGTCCACTGCCCAAAGTATTGACACACACCTAGCATCACCAATAAATGATAAAAATCCCTATTAATGCACACGAAGGTCCCTTACCCAACACTCAAACTTCAAATATCCATGAAAAAATACAAAAAGTGCGGGTAGGTAAAGAAAAATTGGCTTGTAATGTGGCTTAAACCTATAAGGCAATTCATGGCATTTAAGGGCTTACAAAGGATAAATGTAAAGGTGGGTCTTAAGATAAAATGTTGCTAGCCAAAGAGATTCCTCAATCATTTCAAATACATTCCATGAAATCCAATGCTTCAAAAGAGAATTATTTACAAATTCTGGTTCTCACACAAAATTCAAGTTTCCCTCAAGAGAGTGTGGGTATTAGGAAGAATATGTAAAGGTAGTTAAGAATAACTCACATTATTGGATAAATATTTTGATTCAGTGTTTCATGGGTATGGATTTCAAAAATTAGTCAAACTCATTAAAATTCTTGAAAATCCATTTCAAGAGAAAATAATTCATACCAACAATCATTTAAAATTCATTAATTCAAAAATTACTTCAACTCATTCAGAATCAATTGATGTGTGGAAAGTGATAAGAATATTCATTAAAGCTCAAAATATGTTTTGGACCAAAAAATGAAATGATTTTAAATGATAATCGTAAAAAGTTAACTCCCTTTTGAAATATTGATTCGGTCCTCTTCCTCTAATTCTCGAGGCTTCTTTCTACCTTCATGATCCTACAAAAGAAAAATTACTTAATTAATCACAAGGATCATTTAATTTAAGCTCAAAATAAAAAGAGGGAGGGGGCCACATGGTAGACTATTTACAAATAATGGATTTGAAATTTAAATTACTTGAAATCATGTAAAGATAAATCTTGGTATGATCCCCCAAGTGGGCCCTGACATATTTTACTACCTCCATAGGGAAGTACCAGCTTTTATCCATAATCTGTCGGTGGATGAAGCTTCTTTGATTTAAACCACCACATGTAGCACTTCCCAGCTTGATGTTCTTTGTTCTTGTTGAGTAGGACTCCATAGACAGAGTATACTAGATCCACCCCCTTCACAATTTGGTATAGCTTGCGTGGTGGGGGTATGATGAAGTAGGGAACCTCTTCTTCTTTTGTTGATACTTGTGCAACCATCTTGTCTTCCAGTGCTAGCTTCAAGGAGGCTTCAACCTCTTGTATATTTTCCTCAGACTCAACAACTTGGATCTCTTCATGATGGGGCTCCTCTAGTAGATATTCAATTACTTTATGGAACTCCAAAAGTTTTCAACAGGTGCTTTGTTTTTAACATCATCCTCCAAGGTGTAGTATGAGTTTGATTAATCTGAAAATTTAATAGATTTGGCAGAGACACTCGAATTAGTTTCAGAAAAATTTAAAGGATTTGAGTTTAAGAATGTATCATCTCCCTGATTTGGTTCGACATTAATATCCTCTTCAATTGAAACTTCCTCTTGGAGTCGATCATCAATGGATGGAGGTAGGTAGTCATGCTCCTCCACCTCAAGTTTGGCTTCAACATCATGGACGTTTTTAGTGAAATCTGGGAAGACCAGTGGCACTTTCTTCTTGGCCTTGAATATTTTTTAAGTTGGTTTGGAGTTCATCAACCATGGCCTTAAAATCTTCCAGTGAGATCCATGTTTCCATGAATCTCTCATTTTGCTTGACCATTATCATAAGTGCATCATCTCTTCATTGGAGGGACTCCTCAGTGTAGTCTTGTTCTTCCTCTTGCACCTGTGAGTAGTTGTTCCATGCAGAATAATTTAAATTTGAATGCATCATGAAAACAAAAATTTAATTTTTTTTAAAAAATGGAAACAATATAAAAATTTAAATTAGAAAAATTAAAGTAAACAACCAATTAAATCCCTGGCAACGACGCTAGTTTTGACGCACGCCTGTCGTAGGGCGTGGAAAAAGCAATTTAATTTTTCCTAGTGCAGCATAGAGGCTGAATAGGGTCATCTCACATGAGGATCTTTCTCAATCATTTACTTACTTAATCTAATTGAACTAAACTAATTCTTTTTGGTTGTTTTTATTTATGAATTTTATGAAATTTAATAAAAGATAAAACTAACATGCAATGACAAAATGCAATTAATTGAGAAAGAACTTGGCCTTTATGGGTTGGTTTGTGGGTTCCATCATTCTCCTTATTTGTATTTAAATTAAGTTTGATAATTCAATTATGATATCTCATTCATGAATTACTATTCTTTTATATATTGGTGTGAAATCTTGAATGCGTTTAGAAATCTTAACTTCACCTCCTCCTATAATAAAGGTTGATGGCACACCTCGATCAAGAGTGTGACATCTTCCAAGACCTGGCTCCATCGTATGCCATTTCAACCACTGAATGGCTCGACTCCATCGTATGAAGATCTTGTATCCAGTAGAAGGTATGGAAAATATTTAATAAAAGAATAGAAATGAGTTTTATATCAGTGTCGTGGTGGCCGATCGCCACACTCGTGCACATCACTCTTACTCATCACAAACTTAATAAAACATATGAATTTAAGCACAAAATAATTGAAATTTTTACATACCTCCCCTGAGCCAAGTCTTGGGTTAACCCCTCGTATTTGAGGGTAAGAGGTCACGGTGGAGAATATGAGAAGAATAAAATAAGAAAAGGAGAAAAGATGAAGAAGAAAACAGGGAGGATGGGTGGACACAAAAATAAAAACAATGCATGAATTTTATTAGAAATCTAAATTACAAATGAAAACTAAAACAAAAATAAAGAAAACAAATTAAATGGTGAAGATTTGTGGATGACCTCCCTTGGTGGAGATATCCTCCTTGGTGCCTTGAATTAATGTATGGAGAATGAGATGCTTTGGGAAGGAGGTGAGGGCCTCCTTTTATAGGCAGAATTCGACCCCCGAAAGCTTCCACATTGTAGACCCCATAAATGACCTCTTCACGTGTTCAACCATTTATAAATATTTTTCATAAATATATTTCCCATGTCTCCTCAAAATTTCAGCTAATTTTGAATCCATATGAATGAGTTATGTATTTTTAATTATCGGTTTCTGTTTCTGGATGAAGCATCTAGGATGGTTCCTCGAAAAGTATATCGTTTAATTTCCACCTTAATGACTTCTAAACTTCCCTAAATTTCTTTTATGGTCGTTACTATATTTCCTTGTCCCATACCAGGTGAAAAAATATCATTTGGATGTGTGTAGGCCACGTTTGGGTTCCGTTACAATGGTGGTTTCTGTGGTGTCCGCCCGAAAAAATGTCCAACTTCAATGAATTTTTAGACACTCTAGATGGTCGAATAAGCTACTGGTCCAGAAGACGAAAATGAAGGAAATAAAATATGTATTATAAAAAATTATGAATCAGAAAATTTGGAATTATATTTTTCAGTAAATGACTAAAATACCCTTGATGAAAAAATCTGTCAAAAATCTAGAATTAGTCATTTTTCACATTTAGGCTCAAAATAACACTAAAACCTAAAAATGTGACAATTACCCATTCAATAACACCATGGTGGGATTATAAACAATGATTGACATTATAAAATATATGAAAATGTGATATTCATCACTCCCCACACTTAAAAATTACTCTCCTGGTCAATCATCTTACATCCAAATAAAAATCCACACAACAATCAAAAATGAGAAAATATCAATGATTTTATCCAAAATAGAATTTCATCATGTCTCATATATGAATATAATTATCTATTATTTTCATTTCAATCACTAAAATTTGTTCAAACTCATTAATAAATCCATGGACCAATCAAAACCTACCTCACATTTAATTTTATGTCACTCTTCACTCAAGAGAAATTGAATCTAGAGTTATACTCATACTTGAAAATCGCATGTATCACCATAGGTTTGTGAAAATTTTCATTTCTCAACAGCGTGAAACATAAAAATTAATTTAATCATGAGGGATTTAATTAAAGGTTCAAATGATTCTATGTCTTAGGGTTGGTGGGAAAATGATTGAAAAATGTTCCACGCTAGAAAGAGGAGGTTGGACTTTTAAGTACAATGCATGATTAAATCAATTGAAAACACAGGAAATTCCTCACTCAATCCTACTTTAAAATTTGAAACACAACACCACCCCCCTTTTAATGATATGGTATATGAGCCAAGAAGTTATTATAATGAATAATATCATCTATGTTCTTTTTTTTCAAATCTCCAGAATGGCACAACTTTATTTTCTTTTTCTTTTTTCATGGAGTATGAGCTCAAAATTGAATAAAATGAATGAATGAAAATTAATTCCCCTAATATTTGGGAGGGACATGAGTCATAAAAGAAGGTACAATGAGTAATTCAAACTCATCTCCATTTTTTTCTTTTTTTGTGAAGGAGAAATGGATGAAACAAATAAAGCACTATGAAATGACAACACATGCCCAATTATATTATTGTCCACTGCCCAAAGTATTGACACACACCTCGCATCAACAATAAATGATACACATCCCAATGAACATGCACTAAATTCCCTTACCCAACACTCAAACTTGAAATATCCATGCAAAAATACAAAAAGTGCGGTTAGGTATGAAAAAATTGGCTTATGGTGTGGCTTAAACCTATAAGGAAATTCATGGCATCTAAGGGATTACAAAGGATAAATGTAAAGGTGGGTCTTAAGATAAAATGTGGCTAGCCAAAGAAATGCCTTAATCATTTCAAATACATTCCATGAAATCCAATGCTTCGAAAGAGAATTATTCACAAATTCTGGTTCTCAAACAAAATTAAAGTTTCCCTCAAGAAAGTGTGGGTATTAGAAAGAATATGTAAAAGTGGTTAAGAATACCTCACAGGATTAGTTAAATATTTTGATTCAGTCTTTCATGGGTATGGATTTCAAAAATTATTCAAACTCATTAAAATTATTGAAAATCCATTTCAAGGGAAAAGAATTCATATCAAGAATCATTTAAAATTCATTATTTCAAAAATTATTTCAACTCTTTAAAAATCAGTTGATGTGTGGAAAGTGATAAAAATATCCATTAAAGCTCAAAATATGTTTTGGACCAAAAAATGAAATGAGTTTAAATGATAATCGTAAAAATTTAACTCCCTTTTGAAATATTGATTTGGTATTCTTTCTATAATTCTCAGGGCTTCCTTCAGCCTTCATGATCCTACAAAATAAAAATTACTCAACTAATCACAAGGATCATTTCATTTAAGCTCAAAATAAAAAGAGGGAGGGGGCCACATGCTAGACTATTTACTAATATTGAATTTGAAATTTAAATTACTAGAAATCATGTAAAGATAAATCATGGTATGATCCACCAAGTGGGCCTTGGCATCTTTTACTGCCTCTAGTGGGTAGTACCAGCTTTTATCCCTAATCTGTAGGTGGATGAAGCTTCTTTGATTTAAACCACCACATGTAGCTCTTCCCAGCTTGGAGTTCTCTGTTCTTATTGAGGAGGACTCCATAGATAGAGTATACCGGATCCACCCCTTCACAATTTGGTATAGATTGCATGGCGGGGGTAGGATGAAGTAGGGAACCTCTTCTTATTTTGTTGCTACTTGTGCAACTAGCTTATCTTCCAGTTCCATCTTCAAGGAGGCTTCAGCCTCTTGTCAGTTTTCCTCAAGCTCAGCAAATTGGATCTCTTCATGATGGGCCTACTCTAGTAGATATTCAATGACTTTAGGGAACTCCAGAAGTTCCTCCACAGGTGCTTTGTTTTTCACGTCATCCTCCAAGGTGTAGTATGAGTTTGATGAATCTAAAAATTCAATAGATTTGGGAGAGACACTCAAATTAGTTCCAGAAAAATTTAATGAATTTGAATTTTAGAATGTATCATCTCCCTAATTTGGTTAGACATTAATATCCTCTTAAATTGAAAGTTCCTCTTGGAGTCGATCATCAATGGATGTAGGTAGGTAGTCAGGCTCCTCTACCTCAAGTTTGGATTCAACATCATGGATGTTTTCAGTGAAATCTGGGAATACCAGTGGAACTTTCTTCGTGGCCTCGAGTCTTTTTAATTTAGTTTGGATTTCATCAACCATGCCCATCAAATCTTCCAGTAAGATCCATGTTGCTATGCCTCTTTCTTTCTGCTTGACCATTATTATAAGTGCATCAAATCTTCGTTGGAGGGTCTCCTTAGTGTAGTCTTGTTCTTCCTCCTGCACCTGTGAGTAGTTTTTCCATGTAAAATAATTAAAACTTGAATGCATCATGGAAAAAGTTTTTAAATTTTTTTTAACAAAATGGAAACAATCTAAAATTTGAAATTAGAAAAAGTAAAGTAAACAACTGATTAGCTCCCTAGTAATGATGCCAGTTTTGACGCACACCTGTCGTTGGGCGTGGCAAACACAATTTAATTATTCCTAGTGCAGCACAGAGGCTGACCGGGGTCATCTCATTTGAGGAGCTTTCTAAATTGTTTACTTGATTAATCTAATTGAACTAAACTAATTCATTTTGGTTGTTTTTATTTATTAATGTAATGAAATTTAATAAATGATAAAACTAACATGCAATGAAAAAATGCAATTAATTGAGAAAGAACTTGGACTTTATGGGTTGGTTTGTGGGTTCCATCATTCTCCTTCTTTGTATTTAAATTAAGTTTGATAATTAAGTTATTAGATCTCATTCAGGAATTAATATTATTTTATTTATTGGGGTGAAATCTTGAATGCGTTTAACAATCTTAACTTCGCCTCCTACTATAATCATGGTTGATGGAACACCTCGATCGAGAGTGTGACATCTTCCAAGACCTGGCTCCATCGTATGCCATTTCGACCACTTAATGGCTCAACTCCATCCTATTAATAGATTGTATCCAGTAGAAGGGAGGGAAAATATTTAATAAAAGAATAGAAATGAGTTTGAGATCAGTTTCGTGGTGGACGATCGCCACACCCACACACATCACTATTACTCATCACAAACTTAATAAAACATAGGAATTTAAGCAGAAAATAATTGAAATTTCCACATACCTACCATGGGCCAAGTCTTGGGTTAACCCATCATATTTGAGGGTAAGAGGTCACGGTGGAGAATATGAGAATAATAAAAGAAGAAAAGGAGAAAAGATGAAGAAGAAAACAGGGAGGATGGGTGGACACAAAAATAAAAACAATGCATGAATTTTATTAGAAATCTAAATTAAAAATGAAAAATAAAACAAAAATAAAGAAAATAAATTAAATGGGGAAGATTTGTGGATGGCCTCCCTCGGTGGAGATCTCCTCCTTGGTGCCTTTAAGGAATGGATGGAGAATGGGATGCTTTGGGAAGGAGGTGAGGGCTTCCTTTTATAGGCAGAATTCGACCCCAGAAAGCTTGTGCGTTGTAGACATCTTAAATGACCTCTTCACGCTTTCCACCCTTAATGAATATTGTTCATAAATATCTTAGACATCTCGCCTCCAAATTTTAGCTAGTTTTTAAATATTATGAATGAGTTATGAATTTTTAATTCCCAATTTCTGTTTCTGGATGAAGCTTCCAGGATGGTTCCTCCAAAAGTATGTCGTTTAATTTATGCCTTAATGACTTCCAAACTTCCCCAAATTTCTTTTATGGTCGATCCTAGATGTCCTCGTCACATAACAGGTGTAAAAACCTTATTCTGATGTGTTTAGGCCGCGTTTGGGTTCTGTTACATTGGAGGTTTCCACACTGTGTTCCCAAAAAAAATGTCCAACTTCAATGAATTTTTAGACCCTCAAGATGGACGAATCAGCTCCAGATCCAGAAGAAAAAAAGGAAGGAAATAAAATAAGAATTCTAAAAAATTTTGAATCGGAAATTTTGGAAGTATATTTTTCAGTAAATGACTAAAATACCCTTTATGTAAAAATCTGTCAAAAATCCAGAATTAGTCAATTTTCACATTTAGGCTCAAAATAACACTGAAACCTAAAAACGTGACAATTAACCATTCAATAACACTATGGTGGGATTATAAACAATGATTTACAGTATAAAATATATGAAAATGTGAGATTAATCAATAATACTTGAGTAGTTTAAGCTATCACCTTTCCCTCATGTAGAGTTCTTTCTGTGAGAAGATATACTTCAGACTATTGTGATCCATATATATCTCACATTTTTCACCATAGAGATATTGTATGCATATTTTTAGAGAAAAAATCATAGAAGATAAATCAATATCATGATTATGATAGTTTTACTCATGAATTTTTAACTACCTTGATGCATAGCCAATGATTCTATCATTCTTCTTAAGGAAACAACCAAGTATTTTTTTTTATTAATCATTATAGATATCAAACCCATAATTCCCCAATGGCAGGGTTAGGATCATAGAATTCACTAATAGTCTCTTTAATTCTTTAAAACAGTCCTCGCATTATTTTTTCCAAATGAAATTAATCAATTTATGTGTAAAATTGGTCATTGTGTTGGATAAACAAGTGATGTTATGAACGAAATGCTAATAATAAAATGCTAAACCAATAAAACTATTTACTTAAGTTATGTTAATTGGAGTAGGCTATTCTTGAACAGCCTTTTCTTTCATAGGATCAATAGATATTCAATCCTTAGATACAATGTGGACAAGAAAGGAAACTTATTGAAGACAAAATTCACACTTTCTAAACTCCCTATATAATTCATTTCTTCTAAACGTCTTCATAATATTTTGAAAATGATTTTCAATATCTTCATAGTATTTTAAGTATACTAAGATATCACTAATAAATACCACCAAAAATTCATTATGATATTCCTTGAAAATATTATTCATTAGATCCCCAAAAATAGAGGGTGCATTAATCAGTCCAATAGGAATTACTATAAACTCGTAATGCCTATACCTGGTTAGAAATGATTTTTTTGGAATGTATTGCTTCCTCACAAGTAACCGATGACATCCAAATCAAAGATCAATATTCAAAAAATATTGACCTATATGAAGTTTATCAAATAAATAATCAATAAGATGTAGGGGATACTGGTTCTTTATTGTTACAATATTGATCTTCTTGTAGTTAATGCACAACCTTATAGATCCATCTTTCTTCTTAGTGAAAGGAATAGGGGCTCCCCATGGAGAAACACTAGGAAGACTAAATCCATTATCACCCATTTCCTCTAGTTTTTTCTTCAGTTACCTTAAATAAAAAATGGACATTCTATAAGGGTTATTTGATATGGTCCTTGAATCAGAAATTAATTCAATGGAAAACTCAATTTCCCACTTTGGAAGATTCCCAGGTACATCCTCTAGAAAGACATGAACATATTCTTTCAGAATAGGTACGTACTATATTTGAACATTATTTTACTAACCCATTTTTATTATATTCCCTTCCTCCTTAGTAATTTAATTTAGTAAAGCTGTTATGGGTGGATCTAGATGAGAACTAGATGGTGATGTTTCAACCCTAAAGATAAGGGATTCCATATCATCCCCAAAAATTGTAACCTCCTTCTTATTGCAATAAATTTTGCATCATGGTTTAAAATCCAATACATATAGAGGAATATATCAAAGTCAATCATGGTTATGGAAATAAATTCAACTAATAATGAACGTTTATATTCCATAATGGGGACTTCCTGACACAACTTTGTTGTAATGATACTTCCATTAGGAGTTTTGAATGAAAAATACCTTATTAAATCATATTTGTAATATATAATTTTCATAGAAAATTGGGAAGATATGAATGAATGAAATGATAAAAACTCAATTAAAACCTTGTCTATGTTTGAGGAAACAATTAAATTACCTACCACCACATCGTTTGTAACTTCAACCTCTGTACTTGTGACCGTAAAAGCTTGGCCTTGCTCTCATGGCCTTCTTTAGGGAATGTTTCCCTGATGCTTATGAAATTCATTTACATAATTTACAATCTCCATACAATTTTATCATTGAACATTGGTAGATTCTTTATTCTCCTTACAATTATGAGATAGGTGTTATTTTTCTCTGCACTTGTAACAGACTCCCATTCCCTTCAGGAAGGTGCCAATGTGTTTCTTTCTACAATTACTAAAGGATGGAAGGTCAACTCTACCCTTCTTCCCCATTTCCTTATTAAATTTTCCAGATTTTTCTACATCCCTATTCTTCTCTTGTTTTACTTCAAAGTCATAAGACATAGAAAATTATATTTCTGTCTTGACAGCACTTGAGACAATATCTTCATATAATGAGAAACTTTGGAAGACTAGTACCCTTCAGAGGAATGGTTTCAAAATATAAATTAATCTATTAATAATTATTCTGGGATTATGATTCTAGTTTGTGGAATGTCTTGATAACATTGTGAATTTAGCTTCATAATTTTTATCATTTTCATCCTCCTTATACCTTAGATTCAAGAATTGTTTTTCCATGTATGATCATTGTTCGCAGGGAAAATATTTTTTTGGGAATATTTCCTTAAAATATCTCCATTCCATTTCTTATATTTATTACTCCTCTGTGTTTTGGAATAACAACCACCACTAATCTGCATCTTCCTATAGACGATAAAAAACCATGACAACATTCTCTCTTTCATTATATCCCAAAGTGAGAAATATCTTCTCTAGGTAACTTATCCTCCACTAAGATATAAAAGGGTTGAAAGTCGCATTTAATGATGGAGTTTTTTGTTGCATAATGAATTCCAACATAGATCCTCCATGTTGTGGATCAGGATGCTCCATACTGGTAAGTTTATTGTTCATAACTAGATTCAGTTTTCCCCAAAATGTTATAAGTTGTTCTGCACCAATTGTAGCTTCGGATCCAACATCATTATCTTGCATCGGAGGTAAATCCTTATATGGGATATGTGTTTTCATGTGGTTTCCATTACTTCCACTAGGCACCATTTCCAAATAATGGCATACAATATATTGGTTTATGAATCATAGTTTATAATATCAATGTTTAAAAATACATAGCTTAAATTTAAATTCAATACATATCTAATCTCGTAATCATAAACATGGTTTCTATGATAAAAATGTACATTTGAATTATTTATAATGGATTGTAAAGAAAATGCGAATTATCCCAAGCATATCCCACGGGAGTGTTAAACTAGATGTACAGTAAGTCCCGTTGTCATCTAACTGGATGACTCAGGTCATTCCTGAAACTCCTTGTCAGGGTTTTCACTCATAAGTTCATCTGTGTCAGAACCACTTCCACTTGTAGTATCCAAACACGAATGTATTTGCTAGGAATATCTACATAATCTATTTCTTGCGAAAAATTAGAGGATTTTCTTGTATATTTTATCATTATATACAATCTTAGGGGGGTTTTCCCCTAATATAAATTCTCTAAATCTATTATCCATGTTTCCTACTAAATTTCCATTGATACCAACTATAAGAACCCGACCCCAGTTTCCCAGAGCTGGTGCCTTATTTTATTACATTGACATAAAAATAAGGAATAAGTATCCTAATGGACTCAGTAGTTTAATAGATTTGGAAACAAGATACATAAATAATATCAACATTAAAACATGAGATGAAATACATAATATAAGATTTATTGGGGACATCCAAAACTATAAGTTTATCCTTACAGGTCAATCATAATAAATATCTTCATGTCCTAAGAAAATGAATCATAAGGAAGAGGTGAGATCAAATGCTCAGTAAGGGTAATCAATACAGCAGAAAATAACATAAACATAAACATTAGGCATGGTTAATAACTAAAAACACCAACCTTTAAAAATAAATATGAAAAGATTGTGGTAGGAATAATAGCTAATTAAATAATGCCATAATAAAACATAATAATGGTTATTCAACTAGTCGAATAACCACATGAACTATCAATAATATTTTCATAATGATGGAATTCATAATTTCAGACATCATAACCATATTTTCAAGGCCTCATTCCAAGACCATAAATATCCATTTTTTCCAATCCTCATTCCTAGACCATTGTTTTTCACATGAGATCTACCGATGCACCAAGGGTCTAAAGCAGGTGCCACCTGACACTTACCATGTACAATTAATTCCTCATATGAACTTGGATAGACATAAACAAAATATACATTCATATTGAAACTAATATATGAAATGTAAATAACTTTCCCTGAACATTAAGCATAAACACTAACCATTCGGAGTAAATTGGTGAATGGTTTTAAGATAGTACATCCAAAGTCAAAATAATCATACACTATTCAATTAAATATTGTATTTGATATCATAAAATATTAATCCCAATAAAATATAATAATCAACAAGATTATTGAAATAGATGAAGATACTCTTATCAAAAAGTCGAGTAATTCTTGTGATAAATACTCTTTTACTTTCAAAAGAAGAGTTCTTTTGGAAAAATATTTGTATTAAACCAGAAGTGAAGTAAGATAATATTTTCATAGTAAAATGTCATATTATATAAATACAATGGTTTCCAAAACAATATTATAGAGTTCCCTTGAAAATATGCATGAATTTGAGATATTCCCTTGAATCGGGCTTGTATTTTGGGAATATTTTTTTAAAGTCCCTTTTAAAATATATAACTACCCATAATTGAAAGTATGATTCTGGTTTGTACATATATATTGAACATTATCGCAGAATATATTTAGATTAAATATGAATATATAATAATTTAATTTAGGTATGTAGAGAATAAGAGTAACCCAAATGAAAGTAGAGGTTTTAGAAAAAAACCCTTACCCTAAGTCTGTTGGTGTTCCTCACATGATCTTAATGACCTGTATAATTAAATTTAAGTTCATAAATTAATTATTACAGAACCTTATCTACATTTAATTTATTTTTCATAACCTTATTAGGTTCATTCATGGACTTTTGATGGGTTAATAGATCGAATTTCATTGTTTGGGAGTGTTTTTTCCTTGGTTTTCATGATCAGTTTACATATATTCATGTACAGATAAACATTTATAATGAGAACCATTGTCTAGAATAGAATTTGAATGTTATTAGTGAACAAAAATAATATTACATGTCTATAAAATTCATTTTTTTATTGTGAATTAAGTTGAATCATTATATAAAACATTAATGACAATTGTTTGTGTTAATTGGCGGTTCTTGATCACAATGAACTCTTTTTGATTTATAAATTGATAACATTTGTAAAAAAGGATTAAAGAAACTTATATAAGTATAATACATATATTATAGATTTTTTCAACCATAAAAATGGTTTCATGACTTGAATTAAATATGGTAACAGAAATTGAAAACCTGTCGTCCTTGACTGTGATAAATTACCATATATCAAATGGTGTTTTCATTTCTAGTATAAGAGAAGGGGAAAGGAGAGATGAAGAAAAATTATTACTTTATCATAACAAAATTCTAGTACATGTATGGTACTTGATTCATCAGAAAATTTGTATGAAAGGAGGTTAGGAAAGAAAAAGAAAAGAAGGGAACATGAAATAAAATAAATGAAAAGAGGAATTTACCTCTTGAAGTAATCTTCTTTGAGAGCCTCTTTAGGGGTGAGTTTTTTAAAATTATATGATAAAATAGTCTGATGGAAATGGGGAGGATATTGGGATGATATTTTATTATAATTAATACAATGAACAAGGCTTTAGATGAGTGAAGATAAGAGGGAGTGGGGGGGGGGGTTATAGTGGAGGAGAGGAGGGTTTTCCCAATATATTACTTTATATTTTATTATTTCTATCAAGATAACCAAAAATGTTGATTCATGTGACTCATAATAGTAATAAGTGCATGTGAGTTCAAATATAGTGGGATTACATTTACTTTACATCACTTATGACCCAATAAATCAAGTATTTAGCATTTAGCGTAAATCATAGTATTTTACTATACACCCAAAATTCAAGTATTTTAGAAAACTCCCAAAAATTTATCCAAACCATTTTTGACGTATATAATTCTTAAATAAAATCCTTTTTTTGAAAATAATTTTTGAATTTTTTTTACTTTAATTTTTAATGAAAATCAAAATTTATTCCAAAAAACAACTTTAAAACAATAACTCTTTTTATAACACCTTGAGAAATTAATCAAGGTCCCATAAAATTATCTTATAACCATAAGACAATAATGTAAAAATTTATGATCACATTTTAAGAAAATAAATTCACATTTGAAATTATAAAATTAATCAAAAAATTTAATTATAATATTTACGACATACGAAAATACCAATACTTATACTATGATTGTTTTTTTAATTTATAAGATGTATAAATTGTATTTATACACTCATGGGTGAAGTTTCTATTTTTTATCCCATTTAATATTAATTAATATTCATAAGAGTAACATTATTATTCATAAGGGTATGTTAATATTCATATGGGTGTGTTACTGTTTATCCAAAATTAAGTTTGTCTTATCAGACTCTAAATACCCTACTAAATACAACTGTGTATATCTGTTTATTGAAATTTAAATTAGCGAGGTGGAAAATATATGTTAATTGGACAGGTTTTAATAATGTGGTTTTTTTAGAGACTCATTTTTTCATGCATTCAATATTAAATTTATTTTCAAAATCTTAGGATGTTACATGAATCATGATAGAATTATCTTTTGTATCGATAAAGAACATTTAGTTTTTGATATGGTCAAAGTAGCTAAGAAAAGTGAAGATTCACTCAAGTGTCATGATATTTTCCTAACCGATGAAGAAAATAAATTTATGTCCCTTGAATATGAGAGGGATATCCATTCCTATAAAAAATATGGTAATGGTGATTACAAGGATATTGATTACATCGAAAATCTAACAAGAGACCCTTTTCCCAAATTCACACCGTTGATTATTAAGCTACCAACATTAAAGATAAAACCCCTACTAAGAACTCTTAAATACTCATTCTTAGAGACTAAGGAGAAACTACTAGTCATTATAAGATCTTAACAAACATAATAAAAATAGTAGAAAATTATTGGAAGTCTTTAAAATACATAATAAATCAATGGATTGGAACATAGATGACATCAAGGGAATAAAATTTAAAATTTTCAAACAAAAAATATGACTAGATGAAATAACATAGAAAAATTGTCAACCCCAAAGCCTGGTCACACCACTCATGAAAGATGTGGTTAATAAGGAATATTTAAAGATTCTTGATACCAGTTTTATTTTCTCCATATTTTATACTGAATGGGTGAGCCCTTTAAAAGTGGTTCCAAATTAGAGAGGCTTCACTTTAATTAAAAACAATGAAAATGAATTAAACCCAAGTGATACCATTTATGGATGGTGAGTCTCTATTTATTATAGAAATATTAATATAGTGACCTTGAAAGACAATTTTACTCTCTCATTCATTGATATAATTTTTGATAGATTATCTGGGAATACATTATATTGTTTCCTGGATAGATACTCCAGATACAATCAAACCCTTATCGCCCTAGGTGATTATTCAAACACAACATTCACCTATCCATTCAAAGCTTTCTGCTATCAATGAATTTCATTCATAATATGTAACACACTGGAATCATTCCAAGAGTTCATGAAAAATATCATTCTTTATATTCTAGAGGAGTTTTGGAGATATTTTATGGATTATTTATACATTTCTGTATGAACCTTAAAGGTTTGTTTTAGTAATTTAGAAGTCATGTTGCAAAGTTGCGAAGAAAAATTCTTGGGGATAAATTAGGATAAATTCAATTTTATGGTGCAAGTAGGAATATTCCTCAATTATAATATTTTAATAAACATTATATAATATGACATATTAAATATTAAATTCATTATAGAACTACCAAAACCATACATTGTTAAAGGGATCAAGAGTTTTCTTTTTCATTATTGATTCTACCATCAGTTTTTAAAGGATTTCTATTAGATATATCATCCATCATTGAACTTGAAATTTAAATATTTCTGGTATGAATTCACTAAATAGTGTTAGTGATCCTTTGATACCTTCAAAGAAAACCTAGTGGTAGCTCTAGTTATTTTCACATCTAACTGGGAAAAGGATTTCGAGCTAATGTCTGACACAAGTGAATTTTTAGTAGGATATATCTTAGGATTTTGTTTTGGTAATATTTATTAAGCCATATACTATAACACCCATAGTCTATACAAAACTCAAAAAAATTACACCACTATAGAAAGAAATCATCTTTTAGCTGTTTTTGAGTTTGATAAATTTGAATCATACCTTCAGCGCAATAGAATCATTGTTTTCACCAATCATGAAACATTAAAATGTTTTCTAAATAAAAGAGGATTTGAAACCAAGGTTGATATAGTGGATCCTACAATTTTAAGTGTTTTAAGTTATCATCAATGACACAATGGGGAGTTAGAATGTTATTTATGATCACTTATCCAAACTCCATCAACCCCAATTTTGAAGATAACGAATATGTGATAATTTTAGATGACTTCCATAATTAAATACCCTTCTATGTGGATGTACAGTATCATCCTTTGTTTTTTAATATAGAAAAACATCTAGCCACTAGGACCCTTTTTCAATACTTATCCTATCAGTAGAGAAAGAAGTTATTGTCAGATGTTTCAAACTACTACTGGGATGAGCCATAATTTTTTTTGTAATGTGTGGATGGTTTAATAAGGAATTTTATCATAGAAAATTAAGTTCAAATTATTATATAATTTTTCCATGTTTCATCCACTAGATAACACCACGTATTTGATTTTACTATTTTTAAAACTCTCCAATGGGGATTTTTATGGATTACTCTTCATCCGGACGTGAGGAGATTCATGAAAAATCATGACCAATGTTATAAAGTACGAATCACTAGAAAAAGACATAAATTTACATAGAATAAGATATTTTAGGTTTAATTATTCAATATTTTGTGCATATATTTCCAACCCCCATTTCCCAATTCTGATAAAAAATTGTACATCTTGGTTTATGTAGACCACATCCCAAAGTGGTTAGAAGATGAATACACTACATATACCACATCCAATGTGGTAATGGATTTTCTAAATAAGGAAATATTTTCTAAACATAGATTTCACTAATAAATCATTAGTGACTGGGGAGTTCACTTCCACAACCATTTTAGAAAATAGATTCTTGAGTAGTATGGAATTTGATAAAAAATTGGCACCCCTAAAACCTATAGACTAATGGGTAGGAGGAAATATCCTATTTGAAAAATAAATAAATAGATAAGAAAAAATTATTGTAATGTTGAAATTATTGGAGCATGAAACTAAATAATTCTCTTCTGTCATATCTCATAGCTTAAGAACACTCATTGGAACAACACCCTTCCAAAGTATTGATTGTAAACCTTATGGCATATTAGTTGAATTGGAACATTGATCATTCAGCGTAATCCAAAAGATATAATTATTTGACCAAAGATAATGGATGCAAAGTTTATTTCAACAATATAATATGGAGGTAAGACACAGTGCTTATGAAAATTGTACTGTATATAAAGAAAAAAACAATTGCATGACTAATTCATCATTCAAAGTATATTCATACCGAGAGACAAATTAAACTTATTTAATTAAAGATTAAATTAATTTTCGAAAAAATGAAATCCTGATTTATGGGACTATTCATCAAAATTAAAGTCTTCCCTTATAGAATAGTGGAAATCCAAAAAGTCAAGGGACCTCCATTCAATGTCAATGGACCAAAGTTGAAAATTTACCATGTTCCATTTCAAGAAGGGTGTGTCTTTTCATGAAAATTCACATGAAAATTAAGAAATTTATAGCTATCAACATTAAATGAATCATTTAATAGGTGGAAACCCATTTGTGTTCCTTAAGATATAATATTTATGATGATATTTAGAGGATTTGGTGATCTTCTTATAGTTGAGGGTTGAAGACTCCTATAAAAGAGCTTTTGTTTATCCTAATTCATTATGTGAATTAACTACTCAAATTGTGATATTCTTGGTATTTAAGAGAACAAACCCCAGATAAGTCATTCCATGAATTTATAACTCATGAAAAGTCATCAAAATTAGGTTCATAGAACCCTTCTCTACTGCTTCCTCCTCCCTTCTCTCTATCTCTACAAATCTCCCCCACTACTCCCTCGTCCACACCTCTATCCATGATGATCACCCTCATCACTTGGTCTCCCTACTCTCTATGCCACACCAACTTCACTCCTCTCTATTCTTATCTAGCCATAATGGTCCTCACTAATGGAGTTGGACTGCTTCTTTCCAAACACATGACCAAAATCGAAGAACCCCCATGCCGAAGATATTGGAATCAAATCCTTCACCACCGCATGTAGATCATTCCTTATATGCCTCACCATCAATTTATTATTCTTTTTCAACATCACACCATTCCCAATCCACCTCCCACTATTCCCATGATTATACCAAGGATAAAATGATATATTATCACATTTAGTATTCTAACTCCCATCTTCTTGTCCGCATGGCTCATTTTCTAGACAAGCCCAAGAGGACCGACTAGAGTCTCGGCCTCACTGCAATTCAGAAGATCCTTGTGGCCTTGGAATTCATGGATCTAATTGGTAATATTACCCTTTCCTATATCATTAACGTGCTTGAGGAGAGAGTTTCTGGCCATGTTCAAGTTGGATATCATTCGTGTCTCCTTCAAATTGGGAAGATGTCATGGAAGCTCATTCTAAGAGACTTCAATGTTGGGTTGGGTATCTATTCTACTGATTTTCAACCTCACTGACTTATGTGGAACTGAGGATAGACCCTAATGAGATTTAATTCCTTATGAACTAGGTGGTGATATCGTACAACACTCTGAGCTTCAAAAAACTACATTTCACTCTGGAGAACAAGCACTCCTTTTATTTGGAGATCCAATTCATTGATCCACCAACATTACCATCCAGCATTTTACATCCTCCACCAGCATCCACCAATACTACCCGCTCACATTCAAGTGCATCCTGTCTATAATCTAGCTTTGTACCCATACCATCCACTATAGAACCCAAAATTCTCTCTATCGACGTCCCATTGGAGATTACCAACCCCATTTCTCAAAGGGACATTTTTGTGATATTCAATCAATGTGGAATGGGACCTACTATAATGATTACATTTATGGTTCAATTTAACGATCTAGCTACTAGAAAGAAAACATGAATCAATATTGGATCCTTTCCTCCTACAACATCTGACCAAGTACCACCATTGACGACCAGGCCTACTACCAGCACCACGACGCCAGTTCCAGTGGTCTATCAACCAGATGCTTCCACTATCACTGATATAAACATGAAAAGATACACTACAAAAGATTCGGGCAATGGATCATCTGGGTTTTATCAGTGCTAATAATGCTACCATTTATTAGCACTGAAAACGTGTTGATAAAGGTTTACCCTTTATCTGTTCTTTTTTTAGCGCTAATAAAGGGTATATTTAGCAGTGTTATGTGTAGTGATGATAAGAAAAATTTAATAACAAATATTATTAATTTTTATAAAATTATTATATTTATATTCAAAAATAATGTTTTTTGTATACATTAAATAAAAACATAATTTTATAATAATATTTTTTAAATAATTAAAATATATATATAATAAGTTTCATTAAATAATTAGTATATATATTGTATTTTTTATATTTTTTATATTTATATATTTATATGTTTATAATTTTATATATATACTTTTTAAATATAAATAAATACTTCTTATATATGTATATTTATAATTATATTATATATGTATATTTATAATTATAATTAATATATATATATATATATATTAATAAATATATGTTTCTAATGAATTTGGTTATTTGATGGGTGAATATAATGGATGTTCATATATATGTTCTGTATTCATCATGAATGTTCATTTTTACATTACACCCTCATTAATATTCATGTTGACCATATATATGATGACACATTTTTTATAATCTATACTTAACATGGTGTCTTTGATTTACTCATGTTCCCATGAAGATATTATTCTTTCATAAATACTTAAAATCATTATAAATATATTTAAATAATAAAATTATTTTTTTAATTTATAATTATAAATATTTAGTTATATATAATTTCCTTTTAAAATATATTTATATTTATAATTATATATAACTAAATAAAAAATATTTAAATGATTAAAAAATTGAATTAATTTTTCTAAATAATAAATACATTTATTATATTTTTTATACATGAGGTGAAGAATTTGGGGGATATACAAATGGTATAATGGATGAAAAGCATTTGTCTCTTATCATAGAGAATTTCATGTCATCATTTTTGTTCCAACCCAATTCATGTAATTATCATTTAGATGGAATTGGATTGACCTCATGGGGACTAGCTAGTTTAACCCCTTTTTTATTACGAAGGTGGAACCACAATCGAATGGTACCAACATGTGATTGTAGGGGCTTAAGTGCCTGTGCAATCAGTCCATGTAGGATATGTTTTCCTCAGATGGTTTCCAAAGGGTTTATTCGTAGAGATAGAAACACCCAACGACCCATTTATCCATGATTCATGGACCTTGTTTACAATCTCTTGCGGTCGTTGGATGGTTTGGACAACAATACTTGAGGACTCCATTGGTCAAGAGGATGGTTGGTCGGTCTCATCAGACCCTTTTTGGGGCAATTATTTCCTACTTCGGGACTACCTTATAGATTTAATCCATGTTTAGATGTTCATGAATCATCATTTCATTCCTAAAGTGTGTATCCATGGGTACCACTTGGTTGTAGGATCATTCTGGATATACATGTATTTGATACCAAAGAGACAATGCTGACTTAAGTCATGCAATGAGGCAGTATAGATTTTATTGTCATCTAGGAGATTTGAAAGGTGGTTTGATGTTGGGGTCATACCCATAAGATGGGAATCCTACATTTCATCATGAGTGGAATCAGATCCCATGTAGTTCGGTGTCGCTTAACTGGACACGTCACCTTTTAAGGTAATGTGATAGGGACCCATCCATGCAGTTTAACATCATGTGGTGAGGAGATTCAGCTGAAAGATGCCTGGTCAAGACTTGGTGTGGGACTCATGCCAAAGAATCCTGAATAGCCCATGATATATGTGGTATCTTGGGTGGACATATCTCTATCGATCATATGGATCTAAGAACAATAGGGTTGATTTTACTATCATATTTGGACTTTAGGGAGGCTTCCCATGTATCCAGGTCAAATGGGGAAAAAATGTATACAGATTTCTAAAATAATGGGGACTTATACTCAAAGGATCCCTCCTCCTCGAGTTGGCCTCAACCCCATTCGGCGCTCCATCATGATGGTCTCGTGGCAGCGACTCTTATCTCAGTGGGGGAATCGTGGTGAATTCGTGGGCTTGGATGCCTCAGATCATATCACCATTTGATAGAATTCCTCATACGGCAACACGGTAAAGCCTGCAGTCGATGATCCAACATCTTTTGTCTGAGAGTTGTCATCACGACTCTTTTGTCAGATTGGTGTGCGCAGGGTGATCGTTGTGGTCTCTGGGCGAGATCGTGACACTGGCAATGGGATTTGATTCTCGTTTGTAGAATATTTTTACTGTAGTGGTTTGGAATTTGTTATAATTCTTCATGGTGATGTTTTTTCTTTCCATTTCTTTTTGTTTCTTGTGATTTGGTTTTGGGTGCGGATAAATTCTGTTACATTTTGATTGTGGACTGGGGTCGAGCTTCGGTGGATGCATTTCCTGGCAGAGGACATGGCAGCGGAGGTTGTTCTCTTGAGGTTTTCTTTATTATGGTTGATGTTAGATTGAAATCTAGAGGTTTTGGATTTCTGTTTGGTTTTTCAAATGTTTGGTGTTGTATTTGAGAGCTGCAGGCGGTGGTGCTTCAACATGGAGCTGGAGGTACTTTGGTTCTCTGGTTTTATTAGGATCAGGCCATTCTGGATTTTTGGTTCTATGGGTGGAGTCTTTTGACAGTGTTGGAAAGATTATGTTTTCTGACTGGAATGGTCTACTACTATAACCGTTGGCAATGGATGGATTCACGATTATTCATTTTTGCGTTTGAGGGTTTGTATTTTGGATGACTCCTTGTTCCAAACTTTCTACTAGTAAATGATTCAGATGTGGATTCAGAGCAGGTAGCTTTCTCTATGTATTGCTCTCGGATCTGGAAGATTGTGAGGGTATGGACTAGCCATCGGTATGAGGCCCATTCATTTTTTTCATGGGATAGCATGATGAGTAGCCATGCTTGGATGAAGGCTTTCCATAATGATGTTGATGCTGGTGTGGGGCATTTTTAGTAGTCTTGTTTTTTGATCAGGTTATGTTTATGTATGTTTCTATTAGAAGTCATGTGAGGTTTCCCCCTTTCTCCTAAAAGGGGGTTTATCTAAAATAAATAAAAATTAAGGCCTTCGGGCCATTCAGTTATTAGTTTATTTAGTTTGGGGTCTACACCTTGGTAGAGGCCCTTATGCAAGAGTTGAATTGGGACATACACCTAATGATGATTCCCTTGTGTTGAGGGAATAATTGGGTTCACATTTGGGAAGGGAACCCCATTCAACTTGGCCCTTTAAGAAGGCATCCATCGTATCTTGGTTGGTGTAGGAATCAGAGTTCGCATAGTTCATTTATAGGTTGTGACAAGATCGAGGCTTACGCATGTGAGCTGCTTGTCAGAGATAATCCAATCGAGACTTATTCCTAAAGAGGATTCCCTTTGTTGGGGACATTTTTTGGGTGAACCATTTCAAAAAGGGTACCTATTTGAGCTTGGGTAATCAAGTAGGAATCCTATGTATCCCAATTATTATGGGAATTAGAGTTCTCATAGTTCATTATTGGGTTGAAAATGTTTTATGTCACAAACCCCTAAGCCCACGTGAGTCTTGATCAATGTGAGAAAAAACATGTTGAGAAAAATTCAATAATGGTTCAATTTTTCTCCTCTGTTGACGGAAATAGAGGATGACGATGATAAAAGGGTCCATGACTAAGAGTTCAATAGGAGAGGGAAAGAGATTTGGGTTTTTCAATTCCCTCACATGGTCCCATGTTGATCCGATGGTGGTTGATGGTGTGGAGTAATGGACCTTTCAATCTGGAATGACATTGAAAGTTGTGTGGTTCGGATCTTAGAAGGCTAGGGACTTACCCTAGTGGGAGTTCCCCAGAATGTGTTATGAGATAGGGGAAGAATGTCGCCTCTTGTAAAAAGGTAAATCAATCACGATTACTTGGAATGATCATTGTCATTCATTTAATGGAAAATCAATTGATCATCCCTGATCTCGAGAACAAGGAGGTTCACGTCAGTATCCCAAGGTTTAACTCTATGTCACCATGGTAATGTAGACATAGAGACATTCATGAAGTCCAAACCATTGTGGGGAAAACATTTTTGACTATGCATACCTTGTGTATGTAGACTCAGATGGGAACACTAATGTTCCTAATGATATGATCATATAGGTCTAGTGGCTTTGGAGGAGGCTTTTTCCTGATTCTAGTGGACTGGTTCATAGACGAGCTCTGGGGGATTGGACAGTAATGGATGTGAGTGATTGGAGTCACGGGGAAGAACACCAAAGGAAACCCCATTATACATACTTTTTTTTCATGTGGATGGGGGTAGCCCCACATAGTATACTGCTATGCGGGTAGAGGGGTTGTTTGCGTACCGAAGCGGTACACAGATATGGGTATAGACCACCACATATCAAAGTGGCATGTGGTACTAGATATGGTTTTCATACTAGATTGTTTATGCGGATCTGTATGTGGTTCACCACACCGCCCTAGGTTCCATCAATGTAGTCGTGCAGTAATCGGGTGCAGGTTTTGATCCACATAGCGATGTGTTATGCGGAGCTCCAAATTTAAGTAGGTTCTTGGAGCCTTTGGTATGTTAGGAATTCATCCATGAAGGATTTATGGTTCGTGATTGCACAGACTAAGTTCACGGTTCACCAATTATTATTATGTTTCTTCTTTTTGTGGTTTACAGTGGGTTATACCTAAGGAAAATTGGTTCATGCTTAACACCATGCCAATGATTCGAAAACGAAGTCAAGATCGTATCCATATCAGAATTCTCTCCTCCATCCTCTAGGGTCTCGATCATGCTCTCTTCCACTGGTCCATTTTTAATTCCTCATAAGCTTCTTTTATAGAGCAATGGGGAAATCATATCAGTGGGAATGCAACCCCATTTACATACGCCCATGAAGATATTATTCAACTCGAAAAAGACTCGATCAACCGTGGTTTGAGGAGGCTTCGATTCGTGGAAGCATACCAGTTTGCTTCACCCACGGACTGCTTGGTTATGTGGGGCAGTATGTAGTGGCATTTCACTGTTTGATTTTTCCAACGACGCGGTTTATGGTGTTCGAGGTTTTCTAGCAATCTCCCTATGGTATAATGCCTTGTGGGTCCTTTCGCATACCGATGGTTCACGACTCATGCACCTTGTGAACCTTTCCTGATAATGGTATGTGGAACACTATAAACTCTTTGAAAAATTTGATTTCTTCATGTTTCTTTACAAGTTTTCAATCCAATTTGCATCCATTTTCCTTGTAGGACTCATAGGAATGTTTGTTTCCCTCTGTAATGTGCTTATGGGATTATTAACTTCCCTTTGTGAAGTTTTTAGGACCCTACATACATTTATAATTATATATGAATACCTTTTAAATATATTTATTTATAATTGTAATTATAAATATATATTTATTTATATTTAAATAAATATATGTCTTTAATGAGTATATATATGTATATATATGCATATATACAAATATATATATTTTGAATTATAAATAATATATATATATGTGTGTGTGTGTAAATAATTATAAAATTAAAGTAAATATATTTATTATATTTATATGTATAATTATAAATAAATATTTATTTATTTATAGTCTTAAATATATATATATATATATATATATATTTGAATACTTCTGAAATTAAAATGAATATATTAATTATATATTTTTATATTTTCATTATTATTTAAATAAATAAATACATATATTAACGACTATAAATAAATAAATATTTATATTTAATTATAATTATTATAATTTTATAATTAGTTAAACATAAATATATATTTATTTAAATAATTATGAAATTATAATAAAAATATATTTAATGTATTTATTTTAATTTCATAATTATTAAAAAATATAAATATTTACTTATTTATATTTATGAATGTATATAATTAATATAAATATCTATAAATATTTTTTTATATTTATAAATATATTTATTATAATTTCATATGAAAATAAAAATAAATATTTAGTTAAGAAATACTTATGAAATAAATATATATTTATTTTAAATATATATTTATTATATATAAATTTTAATTATAATCATAAATATGAGTAAATTTACATATATATTTAAATAATTATAAAAATATAATCCATATATACAAAATATTTACAACTATAATTCTAATGAAATATAGAAATATTTAAATTATTATAAAATTAGAATAATGATATTAATTATATGTAATTATAAATATAATAAATATATTTATTATACATTTATAATTATAAAGAAACATATATTTATTATATATATAAATATAGCGAAATATTTATTTATTTATAGTTATTAATATAAATAAATAAATATATATTTATTAAACATATAATTTTATAAATATATATAAAAATATAAATAAATTATTTCCATTATAGTTTTATCAGTGCTCAAAAAAACTGATAAAGTCATTTTATATATGCTTTTTCTAATTTAGCATTGATAAAACATACCTTTAATAATGCTTTTTAGTTAGTGTTGATAAATGCTCCCCCTGGTTGTATAATCTAACCCTAAAAGTCTCTACCTGCCTTCACATGCCTCAAACTCTCACTGAAGCCTTAACCTACCGCCACCACCTCTCCCTCCTCCTTCCCTATTTCCACTGCGTATCCTCCTCCTCCTCCTCTTCTGATGTTGTGAATCCTACTCCTCTTCCTCCTCCTCCACTGCTACTGACTGCACCTCCAATTCTACTACTGGGAAACCATCATCTTCCACCGATGTGAATCCTTGCTCGATCGGCGCATGAGTCCTCCTTCTCCTTATCACTACGGTAGCCCACCTCTTCCCTACAACCACAAATATCTCATATGCCACTTCATGATGCTTGGTTATTTTTTAAAATCTCTATACATACATTTTTTTAGTCTCCATGTGGCATAGTTTTATGGCTTGGATCTGGAATGCTGTAAATTTCACATGTGATCAATTGGTCCTTCCTGGTGTTTCTATCTACTATTAAAATATTTGGATTGTAGTTATTAATGTTTTTCTTAGGATCTTTTATTGTGATTTTGTTTTTATGGGGAATTCATCCCCATTCTCTTGTAGGTATATGAGATACTATAGGTTGGTCTAGAAGTTATGACAATTTGTGATTTGATGTAAGAAATGTATGATAAATGACCAATAGAAAGGCATGATTCATTTTATCTAGTATCATAATGGTTTTAAAGAAGTTAATATTTACTTTATGATGAAAAATTTTGTGAAATGTAACATTGATAATGATTTTTTTGGATACATGGATGCTCCCAAAGAGTACAATAGGTTTTTTATTCACATATAGGGTAATAACAATTAAAATTATATTATGTATCTTACTAGTAGTTACAATATTTTCCATGAACATTGAGTACATGGCTACAACTTATTCTAGAAAATAATCAGTCGGATGATGCCACATTTGAAAGTGATTAAATTGATTCAAGGTTGAGGAGTGATGTTTTGTGATAATTATTATGCAATCCCTTTTCATCATAAAATTATGATTCCCCCATGGATGAATAATATCATCCCCTAATACAATGTCATCCAGAAATTGTTTTAGGACTGAATACATGAGTTCTAAAAGATAGTTGGAAAACACCATGTGTTATATGGATTGTATTTTTATCTTGTGTTAGAGATTTACATGATACTATAGTATCCATGAAGTTGTCTTCATGCATGAAAAATATTTGGAATGTGTATCCTAATTTTTTTTTGATTAATTCATCCAAAAGGAGAGGATACAGATGTAACATCCCGATCTGACTCACCTCTAAGACGGTGGTCAGATTGGTGTGTCACATGACCACAAGCGCATATCCCCGAACACCAGAGTCAGACGACTACCAGTGAGGGCCTTTTTCATGTATATGGGGGAGACTATGCCCTCATAGGTAATAGGTATTATCACTACATAAGTAAACAAAAAATAAATAATAAATAGTGGAAGCATATAAATGAATAAACTACAGCAGAATAAATATAAATAATCCCAACTGAATATATAATAAACACAGAAGCTGTTAAATGAAACTAGGTCCAAAAATAATGTCATGCCATGATGTCTTTCTAAACTAAAAACATGGAAAATAGAAACCCAAGCATTCTATCAACTAAACAGAAAAGACTCAATGAAACAACTACATCATGAGAAAGGCTCGGTCCTCTTCCCCAGTATTCATCCTAAGTAGCTAGAAACAATCAATAATCAGGAGAAACACACTTCCCTTTGTCAATACCTATAGACATATAATCTACCCTGGTGTCAAAGACACCCGAGCAGGGTGTGAGATAATATCCCAGTAGCCCGACACCCACGGTGTCTAAACCTTTCAATTTAGTGAAATAATAAAATGTAGTGTGCAATTATATAACAATTGCAGATAATTTATTAAGTGTAGTGAAATAAATAACTCGGTCCGGGTTCCGAAAGAAACCCATCTCTAATCACCTGCTTTGGCCTAAGACCGAAGTCTGAAAGGTGTACCTGTAAGCAGAATACATATATGAATATATATAATGCCTAGAAGAGTAAGGTAAAACAAGGAAGAGGCATACCCCCAAGCCTGTGCTTTACCTTGGGGTCTAAGTCATGTGTCAACTGGTTGTGCTTTAACACACCAGAAAATATATCAAAACTCAAGGGACTAACAACGACATTAATATAAACCTTCAGTGCTTCATTATTAAGGTTCAAGTTGATAGTTGGAGTCTGAGCCTGTCCCAAAGGTATCACAACAAAACATCCTTCAATTATCTAATACCATCGAGCCCGTACAAGGGAATCTTTTGAAAGACCAAGTATCACTCGAGGCATGTCTTTACCCTAAGTCTGTCATGATCTCGCAAAAAGGGTTCAAGCACCATCTGGGGCTAGGTTAGCCACATTTCCCATGGATCAGTCCCGAAGGGACATTTTGGAACTGTTATCACTCATAAGTTTTAGAAATACCAGGGAAGTCTCGGTCCAGAAAAGCCATGATCACCACCCCCCCCGCACATAGAGGTAAATGTTGGGAACAAAGGGTCTATTTGTGGCCCTTAATACGAGACCCACCTCATTTCCCCGCCCTGAATTTAATTAATTTTTTCACCGTAGTAGATCTGATATCAACATATGTAATTTCCTCTTGAAACCAAAATGGTACACTCATGCATCACACGGTGCAAATTAAATATTTAAGCATATAAATTTTAACATCGAAATGTATCGCGTCAACATAATCAGATAAATGCACTTTTAAATAAATAAATAAATTAGACCAACCAACTACCAAGATCCAACAATTGGAAAGTTCATAAGTAATCTAAATTAATTATTTAAATTAAAACCAACAAAATAAATTGTGAAAAACATGCAGATAAAGACACATTTTAATAATAAATAAACTAGCTCAACCAACTACAAAAGATTCAATAATTCAAGATTCATAATTAATCTAAATTAATTATTTAAATTGAACACAACAAAAAAAATGTTGCGGAACACATGCAATTAAAAAAATTAAATTTTTAGGATAATAGAAATTATACTGACCATGTCAGCACTCCCCAAGGGGCGTCCAACCTTGTTGCAACAAGTTAAACAAATTAATTCATGATCAATACTACTACAAAAACTAGGAGAAACAAATTAATTAATGAATTTGGGTGAAGTTGCACAAAGCCGGT
The DNA here is from genome assembly GCA_963277665.1 of Viscum album. Lineage (NCBI taxonomy): Eukaryota > Viridiplantae > Streptophyta > Magnoliopsida > Santalales > Viscaceae > Viscum > Viscum album. Next base: position 879,668,531 of record OY728155.1, read on the forward strand.
AGGCACCGACTAATGGCACAATGGTGAGTTTTTATAAATCACAACGAAATAGTGGAAAAGAGAGTATATTCCCTAACTTATAGGCGTATATGATCTTATGATGCATGGTAGATTTGATTTGAACTAAAATGATATAAAACATATGATTTTAAAAAAACCTCAAAATAGGGTAAAATCATTCCATGGTGAACTACGAAAAGGATTTGGAATGAGATCACATGATTTAGGGTTCGTGAGATAATCCTTACCGAGAGGTTCACAACACATCTGACGTTGGAGAAAACAGACGACGAACAGAGGCGCGGGGATCTTCTGAAGCTGGAAGGAGGTGGTGTGCACCACATAGGGAGAGGAGGTGCGCCACACACAGAAGAGGGAGGAGAGGAAGAGAGGATAGAAAAAAAATAAAAAGGAAAGCCAAGAAAAGAAAAAGGAAAATGAAAAGGAAGATAAATAAATATAATAATAAAAATAAAATGGTGGAAGAAATGAAATAAATAATTAAAATGGGTTTACCTCATTTTAATTATTTTTAATTTGTCTCCAACAGTGTCTGTTTTATTATTTATTTTTATCCCTTTTTAAATTAAATTAATATTCATTAATTAGTTTTTAATTATTTTTAACCAGAACGATGCACTATATCGTGGTGTAATATTTTACAAAAAGCATGAGTAAACAATTTATTAATTTTAACAGCTGCCCAGGACCCGCATCAGGGTGCGCATGCACACTCCATGGACTTCTTTAAATATTTGGACTAAAAACCTAAACGGTTTGTACCTTGATTTAAGTTGATACATTACGTGAAATGAGAATTTTCTTATGGTGATTTTTTAAGGGTACACTTTTGTTACTAGAGGGTAAACCTGGATTCTTCTTGATTGGAAGTGCTAAGAAGGCCTTAATTAAGAATTTGGTATGCTTCTTTTTCTTTTATGTTCATGAGAGATCTATCTAAGATATTAATGGGAGATTTATGGAAACACCAATCTTAACCATAAATGAGCTAGGTAATGATTATGGATTACATTGTGATGTATCAAGAGTCAAGATTTGAGTAGTTATAGTCCATGATGGAAATGTTGTTTCTTATGGATCTAGACAGTTAAGAAAACATAATAGAAACTTCCTAAATCATTTCCTAGACTTGGAAATAGTTGTTCTTTCCATGAGTTGTTATTGAAATACACTTAAAAATGTGATTGAAATATATTTAATCGCAATGTTAAATGAACCATTGATAGAAGATAAGGTATCAGTGCCTATAGTCATTTAAATTTGACTTAATGTATGCCCCCAATAAGGGGAACATTTTTCTAATGTAAAATATTTGAAATATCAATCTTAGGTATTACATGATTCAACCATAAAGTGGAAGATGGTTTCCCACTTTGAAGAGATATGACTTTATGTTCAAAAGTATCAATTCCAAGTGACACTTATGTCTTTATCATTCACTTATTCACTCTGAAGTAGTATTATGAGATTAAACAATAGGATCCATACTATTTATTCATGAGGGAAATGATAAATCTTTTATAGATTTATATTTTATAAAATGTTGGTAATTTTTTATTCATTTATCCTTTGTAATGTTCCTCTCTTGGGATTTATGTCTTTGTTAAAATTCCAAAGTGGCTATTTTGAAATGATTCAAGTGTTTTGAAATGTTTTTAAAAAATTACATGTGTTCAACATACCTTTTTTTCTTTTAAATAGCATTAAAATTATTTAAAAACATGGCATAGACTTGAATTTCATGCCAAGTGTTTGTCAACTCCCCTGGTTGGCTTTTCGAAATGGATGTGAATGTTATGAAAGCGTATGTAACGATTATTTCATTTTTAAAAGGGTTGTGTCATGTTTTATATTCAAAACTTATAATATATAAAAGGTTTTTTTTCCATCTTAAATGATTAATATTGTTGGGTATTGAAGTTTCCTTGAATGATTTTAAAAAATGGAATTGGTATTTTGAAGAAGAGTGTTTGAGAATGATTGGATTATTTTAAAAAGGTTGTGTTATTTTAAATAGGAAAATTTTAAATTGTTAGTTTTTTAATGGGATTTAAACTATCATTTGATAAATAGTTTTCAAATAAGACTTAAAGTAGATAAATTTTTTACCCTTGGTAAATTTTTATATCTAAATTTTGTGTATTTATTTTGTTAAATACTAATATCACCGAATAAAATAGGATGGTATGAATAAAGAATGGATAGATTCCAATCATTTGACAAAAGAACCCTAAGGAGGAGTGAAAGAGTTCATCAAGTTTGCAGAATATCAAGCATATGACCTTATCAAATCCTTTGTCCATGTTTACACTGTTATTATTCAAGATAATCTAGTCCAGAGGAGTTGTAAGAACACTTGACCTGTCATGGAATATATCGAAGTTATAAATGCTGGAATAAACATGGGGAAAATGTGAATGTATCTAGTGGGTTGGATAACACTGCATTTTATAGATCACCTGATATTATTACAAGTGTGGAAAATAAAGAAGACCATATTGAGTATGTGATACCATATGTGAATTATGAAGATGATTTTGTTGGGGAAATGACAAGGATAGTCCAAAATGAGCCCTTTGATTACCCAAACTTGTTTGAGAAATTAAAGATTTGTGAAAAGATACCATTGTATTGCGGTTACAGTAAATATACAACATTGTCATATGTAAAAATGTTCTATATTATGAAAGAAAACTATGGATGGATTGACACCCATTTTATTGAATTACATCCAATTTTGAATAACATGCATCCAGAAGATAATGAGATCCTGATCCAAACATACAACACTAAAAAAAAGATAATCTTGATGTTTATGATACCAAAAAGATACATGCCTACTTGAATGAATGTATACTACTTCTAAAGCACCAAAATCACTTATAAAAATCCCAAAGTGTGGTGCTTCTTGATACAAGAATTATGAATTCGTGCCTACGAAATTTTTATAGTACTTTACAATCATTATAAAGATTTGGTGCCTATATTGAACTGAGGAGACCGTAGGGAAATTGGCATGACATGCAGAAAAAATAAATAAATATGGGAAACTACATCACCTGATAGAATCTCCTCAGTGAAAGAGAATTGATCATGAGTATAATGAATTTAGGAAATGAGCTGATAAACCGTTGTCTTTCATTATCTATAGATGGAGTGAATCCTATTGGTTTTCAAAGCACCACTCATAGTACATGGCCAATTATGATGGTAAATTATAACCGTCCACCATGATTATGCATGAAAAAAAACACATCATGTTATCTATGATTATATCATAACCAAACATACTTTGTAATGATTTTGATGCTTATTTCACCCCATTGATCGAGGATTTGAAATTATTATGGGATTTAGGTGTTACATTGTATGATGCTTGCAGAAATGAAGATTCCACATTGAGATCCATGTTTTACAAGATGATAAAAAACTTTTCTGCTTATGATAATTTGTTAAGATATATAATTAAAGGAACTCATGGGTGTCCCATATATGAACAAGGTACATAATCAATTTGGTTAAAAATTTTATCAAAAACATCGTTTCTAGGATATTGTAGATTTATATCCTGACAACATAAGTACCGATCTTGGATGACGTCATTCGATGGATTTTTATAATAACTTACAACACTATCTCCACTAACATGTGATCTACTATTTGAGATTTTAAAATATGGGGACAGTACTTTTGGAATTTTTTTTTTCAAAAAACCTTATGAAAACCAGTATGAAAAAGTGGCCAATTTTTTTTTTGAATTACCATACTGGAATTTTCTGTATCTCATACACTTTATTAGTGTTATGCATGTTGAAAAACATTTTCGTGATATTGTCATCATTACATTGCTAAATTCAACCAATAAAACAAATTATGGAATTTAGTCTAGGTTGGGCATGGTTGACATCGGAATATGAGAAGTGTGGGCACTAGTGAAGGGTGAAAAATGATCTTTTCTTCCTCCTGATACTTACACTCTTTCTAGACAACAGAGATATATGATTTAAAACTTCTTAAATGATGCAAAGGTTCTGGAATAGTATTAATAAAATATCGAGAACATTGTGTCAATGACCGATTTAAATATAAATTATCTAAAATAAGATGAATTCCATGGTTGGATGCAAGATCTAATGCCTATAGAATTACATTGCATTTTTTCCAAGAATATCGGCCATACATTAACCAAACTTTGTTTCTTCTTCAAATCTATATTCAACAAACTTATAGACCTAGTGAAATTTTCATGTATGGAAGTAGAAATTGTCGACATATTATGTTAATTGGAAATATTCTTCCTTCCATCATCTTTTGATATGATGGTTCATTTGATAGTTCACTTAGTGAGGGATATTTAACTATCTGGTCTAGTACACTATAGATGGATGTACCCCATTGAATGATATATGAAGATTATGAAATGGTATATCAAAAATGAAAGTATTATAGAGGGTTGTATTGTAGAGAGATATATTATTGAGGAAGCCATTGAATTCTATACTGAATACCTATATGGTGTGGAAAACATTGGTCTACCAAAATCTAATCACACTGGTTCAGTTTTGGGTGAAGGAATTTGTGGAACAATTGTTATCACAATCAATATTACAGATCAAGAGGAAGACCACCTTTACATTTTTCATAACAATTTGGAGTTTTACCCATATTTGGAAAACCAAAAATAAATTATTAGGAATTTGAATCCATATAGGGTTGAAAGATGGATATAAAATACATATAATCAATATTTTATATGATTGTTTGGGGACCATATTTTAAAGGAGTTTGATGAAAATCCATATTCAATTTTAGAATGACTTCGATGGCTAACCAGAGGACCAAGTGTGTATGTATTATTTTATAATGGTTATGTAATTTATTGTTATATGTTCTATAAAAATTAACATGATGAAGACAATACCATGAAAAGTAGTGGATTTAAACTCATGGATGGGGTGATGCGTGATTCTGGTACTAAAAATAGATATCCAATTTAAGTGAATATGTCATAATTTGGAATCATCAAAAAAATTTGGAGTTTGATAATACTACATTACAGGTTATGATTTTTCAATACAAGTGGGTTGATAACAAGGGCATTGTTAAAATAAATTAATTGAGATTTGTGAAAGTTGATTTCAGTATGGAAGTGTATAAAGACAAAATGTTTATAATGGAATCATAGGTAGTAAAAAAATCTTATGTTACATATCCTACAAATTAAAACTGTTAAATTGTCCTATTAACGACTAAAACCACTGAACGGTCATATAAAAATTAAACTAAGGATGACCATTTACTTGGGACATTGCAACCATTTCACAGCGGTCCAAATATTTATGGTGTTTTGAATGTCTGAGGACACCACATTGAAGGGAGTTGGATCATTGATAGAGGGGAAAAATCATTGTTACCTTTTAAAAAATAGTGTTCAATAATCAGGTTACCTATTTTTGTAATATACATCATGTTATTATCCTTTTTTAGATGAATTTATGTACTCTAAATTAAATGTTAAACCACATTTGTAGATAATGACTTCCACATGTTCTGGTTCTCCCAATCTAGAGGATCATTAGGTCTCTCAACCTAATATTTATTTTAGTGAGTAGGAGCGACCTTCTGCACATTCTAGTGCTCCCATTCCTGAGGAACAACATGTTTCTCAACCTACTACTACTCCTAGTGCAGTGGTACAACATCCATCTACACATGTCAATGCCACCACTCTAGAGGAACATATTAACGATGTTGGTTCTGGGGAAATGGTTGGTGATAACATACTGTCATAATAAAAAAATAGGATCACTGTAGTTTGATGGAGTTAGAACAAATCATTATGGTGAAAGCCATAAGCATCAAATATGAGGTCGAATGGAATGTGTATGGTCAGCATGTTAACCCCAATAAGTCCATATTCAGTAGTTATATTGTAATTTTCACTCGGCAACACATTCCAATTGATTTAGATTCGTGGAACCATGTTTTGACCTGGCTTAGGACACTGATGTAGGAAGAGATTACAGTAACATTATGATATCATTTATTTATTTACTAAAAATAAAATAATGAAACATTGACATACTTTTCATTATCCATTTCATAGTGCATTTATAGTAGATGAATCCCATAATAATTTTGTATTAATTCTTTTATGAAGGATTCATATAGGATTCCACACAATCCTAACAAGACATAATTTTAAAGACGTTGAAGGTAAAAAAAACATGCACCGACCACTTATCTATGTACACATGATAACCCAAGAATCATGGGATGCATTTATTGGGCATTGTGTAGATGTGTCTTTTAGGTACATTGTGGCTGGTAATACGTTGTTTGATGATATGTTTATTCTTCATTTTGATTGACATTTTTTTATTTTTGAAATAGAAAATGATAGCTGAAAATATAGAAAGGGTAGAAAAATTAGTGTACCCCTACCATAAAGCATGGATAGGGTATGATTCACATGAAAAAATAGTAGGTATTTTAAATATAATGTAATACTTTTATGTGACACGAAACAAGACCGTAATTATGTTCCTCTATTTATATAAATATTCATGACTTAGAATCAAATTCCACATTCATCCCATGCCATGTGATATGGAAAGAGCCACATATAAATAAAGATGAGATACTAATGGATGAGAACACACAAAAGTGTGGGAATCATGTGTATGTAATACATAATAATTTTTTTTTTGGCTTTAAATATCCATTACATAATAATGATCACTTATTTTCCTAAATTTTCTATCCTCCATATTCACAGGAATCAGAAACACCTATTATGGATGAATAAAAACTATCAGTGGCCTTGAAGCAGCTTGAATAGTATGACTGCATCAGAGGTGAAGGTTTTGGGGTGACACCTCAAATATATTTTGAGAAAAAAAGATGGCGATCAAATTGAATTAATAAAACAGATGAGTTAAAGAATATATACCCTTGAAAGAAAATTCCAATGGAAGAGGGAGATGATGGAAACATTAATGAGGGATATGAAAAGGGAATAATAAAATCATTATCAGCCACTGTGTGGAGATCTCGGCTCACCCCACACTAGTTATGGGTCTATCCATTCTACTCAATGAGATGTATTAGCAGAGGTAATCAATGTTCTAATAAATGATTCTATATGATGGGAATAAGATAGACACTGATACCTTTGCTGTACTACTATTCTATTAGGTGATAATTACTATTATTTATATCTAGAAACACCCACCCATTGCCTTGTGGTGAGGGATATAATGTTCAATATTCAAAACAATATACAACACACCATACCACTTCCAACAGGTCATGTAAGAGTTTCGATCAACATAGCTTATGAGTCGAGCACAAATCTACCCATGCTAATTCATGAGAATAATATTAATATGACCAAAAAAAAATTTGGAACATTCATCACATGGATGTAACTTCTTGGAAAGAATAATTTTGACATGGAGGTATTCATTTTCAATTTAATTTTCACGATAAACCATTAACAATTAATGAAAAAGTTCTGAACTGATGAATGTTATTGCAGACAGAGAAAGAGAAGGGTATGAAATGAAATTCCATCTAAAAACCATCAAAAGGATCTACCAACTAATAAAAAATATCTAATGAAATCACAATTTCCCTGCCCATTCTATATCCACATTTACTATCATTTAGGGCTCATATAGATACAAAGTTAGAATATGGTTGCAATCACATAGTTTGTTTTGTGGAAAATGTTTATAGAGTGAAAGATAATGAATTCATTGGTGTAGAGAGTGAAACTAAAATCCTTGACTATGACTAGCTCAGTGGCACAATTGTAAATGTATACATGAGGTATGTTCTCATGATTTAATTTTCCAAAAGTTGATATACTATGTTAATTATGACTAAATACATTTCATATTTTTGGAAAAAATATATATGAAAAAACAAATGAAGGTATTTTCCCATGAGAAATAGTTCAGACTCATTATTCCCCACTTCATCTCAACAGAACAAGATAAAATAAAAAAAGATGAAATTGTAGATGGTATACATAAATATTTGAAAGAATAATTTTAGATAACAAACTATATTTAATACCAATGATTCATGGGTAAGACCCTATAATTTATTCATATCAAATTTAATATCATTTCATTCATTACTTATTCTTTTTTTTGTTTTTAGGCAGCATTGGATGCTCAATGCAGTAAATAAGGATACTCCAAAAATTTATTTCTTGGATTCAATGCATGGATATCCAACAAGCCTTCAACACATGATGAAAATTTTCAATTTTTAATACACTAAATATATTGATTTAGATCTAAAAATCAAGTAATATAATTTATATTATCTTTTCATGAGGATTATGTTATGACATGGTGGTGCATAAATATCATGAAAATCCTGGAATGGGGCAAGGGGCTAAGAATGAGGAACAAGAAAACTACTACGAATGGATAAGTATCAGGTTATATACAATAATATTTCAATACCCAAACACATATCAATACAAATTAATTATTCTACTAAATGTTTTTGCAATGTCCACAACAGACCAATGGAAAATATTGTGGTTATTATGTTTGTAAATTTATGAGAGAGATCATATTTCATGAACAACTAACGTTCCTAAATTGGTATTTTCAAATATAATTTCTATTTCATTTAAAATATTTACTAATCCTTTTTGTATTTATATTTTTTACTAATACTATGAATGTCAGAAAAAACTCATATTCACTAGATGATATTGATGTTCCCAGAAATTAATCAGAAGTATACCTGATGGAATAATGTATAGAAATCGTATGAACATCTGACTTCTATTTGCAGGGTATGAATTTCTAATTTTAATACCACCCTATAACATCTTTAGGCTCATGTTATCCTTATATGATCATTGATATCTCCTTTTTTACACTTATTAAACATCTATGATCACCCTTTCTTATGTTTCATATCCTCGGGTTATCATGAATGTTTTTATAAATGATTTCTAAGATGGTTTCTACTAAAGAATTACTTAATGAGAGACTCTTATATACTAGTTATTTATGTTTTCATGTTTAAAAAATCACTAGACTTAAACTATTCTGACATAGATCCTTATGTTATGTAAGGAATATTAATATTAATCTACTAAGATGTGATATCTATGTATGAAATGTTTGGGTTAATATAATTATTATTATAGCAACTGATAAACTCAAAATTGATCAAAAATATCAAGTGAAAAGTATCACTCAAAGGGTGTCTTTTTATTTAAAATTGACATTACTTTCGGTAAAAATAATAAGTGTCATAAAAAAACTAATAAAAAACATTCGAATTATTTTGATTTTTTAGGGAAAATACATTAGTTAATTTTCATGTGTATGAATCAACCACACCTTAATCTAATGTATAGTGTAGCCTCTAAAAATTTTAGTGTGTATTTTTATATTAAATTGACATTAAATTGATCAAAAAGATCATGTGATATTCTAAAAACTGAGGATAAACATTCAAATTGTTTTGATACTTTAGGAAAATGATCTGTGAGTCATTTGTGATGTGTGGGAATAAACCACACCTCAGTTTGATGCAAGATGAGAACAATATGACTAAAAGTGTCTGTTATCAATTTTAAATAGAAATTTTAGTTCAAAACATGTCTGTCACTAAAAAAAAATCATGCTCCAAATGTATTGATAATTTAGGAAAGAAATTTATATGTCATTTATGGCATGTATGAATTAGTATCACATCAAACCGACACATGATGATATTGGAATGACTCAAAATGCATGTTTCTAGTTTGAAATGACATTTTAGAAAAAAAACAGAACTGACATACTATAAACAGAGAAAAAATATTAATATTGGTTTGATACTCTAGGAAAATGATCTATATGTCATTTATGACGTGTAGAAGTGTGCCTCACCTCAATAGAAATCATGGTGCGACAATTACAGCTCAAACTGTCTCTTATTATTAAAAATTGGCATCAATTTATGTAAAAAAAACATGTGAAATACTAAGTACTAAGAAAACAATTTTTTTATTACTTTGATAATCTAAGAAAATGATCTATAAGTTATTTTTGATTTGAAAAAATTAGACTCACCTCTATATTATACAAGGTGTGGCTGGTATGACTCCATGTGTGTCTTTTTATTTAAACATGACATTAATTTATGTAAAAATAACATGTTACATGAAGAAAAATAAGCAAACAGGTTAGTCTAGATTTGAAATTTTATGAAAATGATCCATGAGTAATTTTTGACAAGTAAGAATCATCCAAACCTAAATATGATGCATAGTATGACTTGTATAACTCAAAGTACAACTTTTAATTTAAAATTGGCATTAATTCAAGTAAAAACGACAAGTGGTGTAATGAAAATTGAGAAAACACATTTGGATTGTTTTGATATTTAAAGAAAAGGATCTATTAGTCATTAGTAATATGTAAGAATAATCTACACCTCAATACGATGCACAATGTGAGTGGTATCACTCAAAGTGTATCATTATATTTAAAATTGATATTTACATAAGTAAAAAAACAAGTGACATACTAAAAATTGAGCAAACACCTTTTGATTGTTTTGATATATTAGGAAAAAAATATATTATTCATTTGTGATGTGTAGGGATCGATCTATCCTCAACACGATGCATAATATGTCTGGTACAACTCAAAGTGTATTTTTTTATTTAAAATTGGCATTAATTGAAGTTAAAACAAGAGGTGATGTACTAAAAATATATAAAACATAGTTATTTTTTTTGATATTTTAGGAAAATGAACAATTAGTCATTTCTGAAATATACGGATTAGCCTCACCTCAATATGTCACATGGTGTGGCCATTATAACTCAAACTGTCTCATTTTATTTAAAATTGATAATAATTTAAGTATAAACCACAAGTGACATATTGAAATTAATGAAAATACATTTAGATAGTTTTGAGACTTTAGAAAAATGATCCATGAGTCATTTTTGACTTATAGGAGTCATACACATATCAATCCAATGAATGGTGTGGTCAACACAACTTAAAGTGTCTCTTTTTATTTAAAATTGATATTAATTTAATTAAAAACAATAAGTGACATACTAAAAACTAAGAAAATACATTTTTATTGTTTTTATATTTTAGTAAAATGATATCGTAGTCATTTTTAACATGTTGGGATCATCTGCACCTCAATATGATGCATAGTGTGACTGATATAACTCAAAGTGTCTTTTAATTTAAAATTAACATTAATTAATGTAAAAACAACAAGTGACATACTGAAGACTAAGAAAACCCATTTGTATTTTTTTTTGATATTATAGGAAAATGATCTATTATTAACTTGTGGTGTGTAGGGATCAACCACACCTTAATACGATGCATGGTGTGTCAAATATATGTCAAAAATATATCTTTTTTTTAAATTGACATCAATTTAAGTAAAAAAACAAGTGACGTGAAGAAAATTGAGAAAAACATAATGATTATTTGATAAATTAGGAAAATAATCCATGAGTCATTTTTTATTTGTAGGGGTCACCCGCACCATAATTCAATGCACGGTGTGACCAGTAAGACTAAAAGGGTCTCTTATCAGTTTAAAATTGATATTTTAGTTAAAAATGTGTCACTCACTGAAAACCAAGAAAACATGATCTGATTTTCTTGATAATTTAATTCAATGATTTATAAGTAATTTTTGACGTGCATGAAGTATTCTTATGTAAAATTGATTCACGATGTGATTAGTATGACTCAAAATGTTTTTTTAGTTTGAAATGACATTTTAGTAAAAAAACACAATTGACATACTGAAAACCAAGAAAACACAATTGAATTGTCTTGATAGTATAGGAAAATGATCCATTAGTAATTATTGATTTGTATGAATCATCCTCACATATATACAATTCACAGTGTGGATGATATAACTCCAAATGTGTTATTATTTAAAATTGAAATTAATTTTAGTACAAGAACAAGTGACCTACTCAAAACCAAGCAAACAAATTCGGATTGTTTTGATATTTTAGTTCAATGATCCATAAATTATTTGTAATGTGTATGAATAAACCCCACCTTAATAAGATGCACATTTTGACCGGTATAAATCGAAAACAATCATTTTTTATTAAATATTGACATTTTATTAAAGTGTTCTTCCATATTAATGTTTAATTTATTTCATTATATTAATAATAACATAATATTTGTTTTCTTATATAGATAAAATTTGTTTCTTAGGTTGAGATGTGTTTTTCATCAACTGATACGATGGGTGGAGATTATTGATAGGGGATCATGAACATCAAAAGAAGAAATATTAATGCTTTAGAATATCTGATGGATAATTATAAATGTAATTATATAAAACGTTTTGATTGAAATGTAAATAACAGTGTTTATTTTTGTATATAACATGGTTGGAAAGTTTTTTATTCATTATTTCAATTAAATGTATATAGTAGGTTAGCTTTTGGTGTGCTGTTTAAATTGAAATTTTCTTTCTAGGTGTGATGTGTTTAAATTGATAGTTCTTCTACTGGGTTTGTTGTTATATAAACAACACACTATACGTGCGTATCCCTTTATTAGTGCTAAATATAGCACTGATAATAGAGGACTTTATCAGTTCTATAAAATCATTGATAAAGGGGTCCCCCTTTATCATAGATGCATTTAACAATGATTTTTTGGCACTATCAAAGGTCATTTTTAATGCTGTTAAATGCCATATGTGTAGTTTTACTAGATTCATCCACCCATCTTTAGGGAGGGGATTACAGATTATACTTATAGAGAGTTTACCCACTCTTCTTATATTATTCCCCAATTTACATATGTTTTAATCCCTATGGGTGTCTTTTTGTTTCATTTTATTCCCTACCTCATTGTTTACTATATATAATGTAGGGGAATTTTTTTTATAACAACACTTTTATAACTCATTCCCTATCCCTCTTTCATAATTTTTTGTTATTTCATGTTCTTATTCTTCTTCTATTAATTTTAGATCACTATTTGGGATTCCAATTATCCTCCCTCATGATGTTTTCCATTATGATGACATGTTGCACATACCACTTCATTAGATTCCCATGAGAGCTACTCTTAATCTCTATATTCCACACCCGTGGTGTGGTATGACCATTTATGACTTGGTGAATCCTATAAATCTTTCAATAGATATGGAATAAACATCTTCTTATTCCAGTAAGAATACAAGAACCACTGACCTGACGGACTGTTAGGATATATTTGTGTCCATCTATAGAGCTAGTGATGTTATTATTAGAACTTTATTGGAGGCAAACCATTGTATAGTATTTTGGGTCTTTGATTTATCATTTTATGTCTTCTTGTTTTCAATATAGAAGTATTTTCTACTAGGTAGTTCATTCATGTTCTTAACTGTACAATGGTCTATGAATTTTTATGATATGACATTCAATTTAACTCTTGTGTGCACCTGCCCATTTTTTTATTTTATTTTAGCTATTTTTAACTAATCATTTCTCCAGTGTATGTATAATTTTCCCTCTAACATTTGTATAATTAGTATGGATTCACATAATCTTTCTAAATTTTCCCCTATGTAATTGCATTCACTTTAGGGAGATCAAGATTACCTACACAATTTCAATTCATTCTATAATTGTTTTTGTTCTAATTCCATTTCGGTCTCTCCCACATCACTTCAAAAATTGTGTGGAAACTATTCTATTTTGTGTGTGAGGGTGGGGGATATTCTTTGGATTTATTAAATTTAAATATAGATATTTTTCTATTCTCGTTTTCATATGAGACATTTTTCTTTGAAAACGCGATTTAACATGAAATCACATTACACCCATGCTAATAAATGAGAAATTTTATATGGAAATAGTTAAAATATATTATTTATTCCTATTTATAATTTTAGTAAGATATTGGAGTCCATTATTTTAATTCTAATTCTAAATTCTTGAAATTTATTATTAATTAACTTATTACTTGTTACTATGCCCCAAGTGATTTCCCCATTATATATTTATTCTCATTCCTGAGAGGATTATAAAACTAATTTTATCAATAAGTTTCTAAGTATATTTTTTAAGAGACACCTTGTACATTTAAACAAGTCCTATCATACATTGGTATCCTATCAAGGACATGACTGAACAAATATATTTTTAAAATGATCGAGGCATTTCAATTGATTGAACCCATTTTCCTTGTGACCAACCTATATATTATCCTTACATTTCCTATAGTTTCCATGAATGAAATTTATAGGACTAGGCCTCATTTCTATCAATTTTATACCATCATACCATATTATTTGTTATATAGCATGGTTTTCATTTAAAGAAGTGGTCGATCATTTCTTCTAAACTTGAGATTCTTGTAACCTAGAAGATATGTGGTGGTATTTTTACTTGATCTATAATATGTGGCCCATGATTACTATTGATATACGTTTGATTATTATCCTATTTTCTAAAAAAGTTACAATTAAAAAGAACAAAGAAAATAATTGGTTGAGTAGTAGGAAGTTCATAAATCACTATTACCAAACTGATAAATCTCATGAAAAATAATATGTGGTTATTTGGTGCAGGTGAAATATGTCCTAAACACGAATTATGAAAAACAACAAGTAAATAGGGTACCATAATTATACTTTAATTCCATTTTCATGGGAATTATTTATGTTTTTGGACATATAGAGACATTAATTTTTAGAGGAGGTTCTTCTTTACATTATTCTTGATTAGCATGCATGATGCATTAAAATTTACCCTCATTTTTTAGATTGAGTTTTATGATCTACCCACTTACCCCCTGTCCTAGAGTCATTTGAACCACAATGAAGCCCTTTGGGTTAATTTTGTTTTTTTTACGGAGTTGATATGTAAAATCCAGTGCAGGATTATGGTTGAACATATGTATTCAGGGTATGTGCATAACTCCCATTCTATTTTTTTTAAAAGTGATGGGATAAAATTTAGGTTTGTTAAATTCATAAATATTCATTGTTATCTAAGGTAATGTTTAAAAATTATAATTAAATAGATTAGGGATTCAAATAAGGAACTTTACCATAAAAAATGAATGATTTTATTTATAACGTTGATTTTGGAAGACTAACACCTTTTTTCTAACACTTAGTTTCATTTTGAAGGTTGAAATTTTTGTTTCCTATTAAAAATTATTTCCAATTAGATTCTTGTTGGGATTATTATTTCATGAGGTAAAAAAATTCAAGTGTGGGGGGATTTTATATTCTTAATTCATATATACATGTTGGTATCAAATCATTTAGATTCATACATGTTTTATAATATGATACATTGATATTTCATTGATTCCTGTAGGAAATAAAAGCTCAATTTGTAAAGGGATTGGAGCAATAAATTGAATCAATTACTGAAAATTCACGCTGTGAATGATACTTACAATGTGTATTCCCAGAGAAAAGACCCTGTCTATAAAAAATTCGAGCCATGAAATCAATACAGGACATGAATTTTCTGGATGAAAAATGCTCAGGATGTGAACTAAGTTCATGACATTTATTCCTTGAAGATAGAATTATAGATATCTGAAGACCGGGTCATAAATATAATAAAAGACATGAATTCATTAGGGTAAATAAAATCATGATAGTAAATACACTAATGATGTGAAATTATCGATCATGATTTCTGGTCATCATTCTCGAAGATACCATAAATTCAACTTGAGCTATGAATCTCAGGAGTTACTGAATGCGGAATACTTAAAATTCATATTCACAACGTAAATTCTAACCTCACAACATGAGTGATTACAGAAGGAATAATTATATGAAGAATCATGAAGTTAAAACCATTGATGTCATGTGTTGATCCATCCTATTTATTTTATAGACACCTCTGACATTTAATATCATAAGATTTTATGATATTTCCTTAATTCACTCTAATTTTGGTTCCTCTGTAATTGTTATTCTGATGTTCTATCACTCTTTAAAAGATTAAAAATTACTTAAATTATTTTAAACCCATTTATTATTTCAATTCAAATTGAATTACATGTTCTTATTCATCAAACATGTAATCTGGTTTATTTCTATTGTTTCATTTTATTATTTAATAGTTAATGAATATGCAAATTATTGTGCCTCTTTTCATTTGTCTAGTTTTTCTTTTTCAAGGCATGGATAATCCACATAGGGCTATGGGTTGAGAGTTGGGGTTAAAAAACTTAATGAATCCTTAAATAATACTTAGTTAGTTTTTTGGTATGGAATTGTGCTTATAAATCATGTTTATTTCATTCCTTTGAATGATTCTGATCTAGGGAATTATAAAATATGTACTCTAGCCTAATTAGAATAAAACCAGTTAGGTCTAATAGCACGTTTTGTTCTTTTCTTTTGAGTTTTCACCTTATGAACCTAGATTGATGACCACCACTAGACCAAATTTTGGTTGCTAGTCTTGGTAAATCCAATTGGTTTGAAAAAAAAACAATTAGATACTCTGGAACAACTTCATAACCTAAGACATAACACATTCCCAATCTAGATTTAGGAATAACCTTTGTACATGGTCCTTGAAATTGATCCAGAACCCTTATTATTCATATATAAACTAATCAAATTGGATAGTTTCCATATAAATCCATCAAATTCACATGAGTAATCCATATTAGGATCCATTACATAGGTCACAACTCATTTTTGTGACCTCTATGTGGTTCAACCCTTGACTAACCATGTTCTTCCAGACACTACAATAGTTTTAGATGAGATACTTATAAATTTACAATCTTATCACCCCACGAAGAATCAATAATGTTGTGTGGTGCCCAGTTATTATCACAACCTCAAACTACATAAGAAAAAAAATTTAAAGATATAAAAAATGTAATAAACATGGGGGAAATTCTATCTTTGATGGGTGACATGTGGTGGAACATGGATGAATTTTTATAAATACATTGAGTGGGATATGACCACTATGATAACGGAGGATGGGGTATAGAATTATTTGGAATGATATTATGGAAATATTGAGACATATGATAAATCATTAACTAGAAAAAGAGTTCCTTGTGTTGGAGTTTTGTAGTCAACACATCACCAAAATGGGTGAGGACAATGGAAAGAGGATCTGATGGCTTGAAGGCTGTGGTGATAATGTAGTTTATGATTTTTCTTTCACTAAAACTTTCATAACATGGATTAATCTTTTAATTCATATGAAAACATGATGTGGTAAATATATTGTTCCATGTTTTGTAATAATATGTGGCGGGTTATTGATGTTTATTTTGTTGTAATAATATTTGGTGTGTGGTTTTTCTATTCAATCATTATTCAATATCTTTTTTACTTCATTTAGGATGATCATTCTCTCTTTGATTAAATAGTTTATTTTTAATGCATTAACTAAGGAATATTTCTTGATCATATATTCTGTTTTAGTGTTTTTTAATACGGTTTTGGATCACCCAATTATTGAATGAATTAAAGTAATTATCCATATTTAATGGATTTTAGTGATTAAAGAGATAATTCAATACTAGGGGTATGCTTTTGAATCAATTTTGAAAATAATACAACTACCCATTACATTTTCTTACACCTCAAAATATCATAAAACTTATTTCATAAAAACAAAGTGTTCTCATCATTCATGGTTCCCTTTTTTAGTTTTAGAAGTACTTTTTAACTATTAAAAATGATTATCATTACTTTTGAACAAGGGTTATTATGCTAATACACTATATTGATCATTTTTTTACAACTAATTCGAGGGAAGTATGAAAGTGTGAAACCAATCATTGTGGACCAAAATATGATATATGATGATGATATAGTGAATTTGAATGTATTACATTTCTTCATAAACTTTTAAGGTGTTAAGAATAATATTAATTTACAAATTTTCATGTTGGATATTTATTTTTTCAGTAATTATTTTCAATAAATATTTTATTTTTCATATTTTTTCATTTATATCACTTCTTATATGTAATTTCCATTTTCTTTTATTAGACAGGGATGAAAATGTTGAATTTCATATTCACACTTTTTTTCTCGAATACCCAATAAAACCTGATCAAAAAATTTCTATCAATTCATTGAGGTGAACGTGAATATTTATTTCAAAAAATTATTTCATTTCTGAAATTGAATATCAATATTTTTTAAATCAGTGTTGGGATGAATATGAAATATTGTTTCCTTGATCAATGGCATAAAAATAGTTTCCTTGTATATTAAGTTGAAGAATATTTATATTTATCAAATTTTTATCATACGTTACCAATATTAATAAGAAAAATGTTATTTATTGAGTATTTATGGAATAAAAATATTATGTCATGTAATTGATTTGATATCATCCCCTAAAGGGTTTTTTATGTTCATTAGAGTTCATGGTAGCTCATGAATTTTTTGATTTAAAATATTCTTTTTACCACCCGATGTATTTAAATGACCAGAGTCATGATAAATATAATAATTATTTTTACACAAGATGACCATTTTTTATAAAATTTAAATTATAAATTATGATTCATGAAATAAAATAAATGATTTATAAAATTTATTCCCTAATGTAAATGTCAATTAAAATTTATTTCTTTTCAAAAAGTGAATGAAATTCTTCATGAAAATTTTATAATTTCTTTGTTACTAAACATAAATATTTAAGAAATAATAAAAAATTATCAAATGACTTTTTTAATTACTTAGAGTGAATTTGAGGATAAAAAATTCTTTAATGATATATAATTATGGTCATAATGATGAATGTGATGTGAACCCTAAATATTCTCACACTATTGGTGTCGGGAACACAAAAGAAGCATAAACACGTGGAAAATTAAAAAATTTACATTGTGATCAACATCACAACATCATATATGGAGAAGCACCACCCAATAATAGACCTTGGGATCTTGGGTGAATTAAATAGACATGAAAAATAAAATCAAATCCATGCCTTATTCAATTTTGATTGAATACAGGTTCCACTCGTTGTCATTGATCAATACTTGAAGGAACCATAACTTGAACCCTATTGATTTTACACACATGCTCTAAAATACTATTAATGTATTGATTACCTATTTTGGGTGATAGTGTAGAGAATAAATGAATCCTTAAACATATCAATGATCACCACAACATCATTCAGTCAATCCATGAAGATGAACATAGATCAGGGTGCTCAGATTGACAACTTATCACTAGATAATATTGGAACAAGGAGAGATATTCTACCATATTTGAGTGAAAAACAGTACCCATGTAATTTAGGCCACTCTAGTATTATATAGGTATGTTAATACTATTTGGAATTTTACTTTTTCCCCCAAAAATATTTGAAAAATTAAATAATACATAAATAATATGTATAACCTTGTAACTATGTCACTAATTTCATAGGTAATCCAACACATAAATTTAATATTAAAATAATTTTATGTGATAAATTTTTGAGTCATTAACTCAACTCATCTCTCCCATGAATATTAAACAAACCATGACTAAAATATTCATTCATAAAATATTGTTTCTTATATTCAATGAATAACTAGTAAATAATATGAGTAAATAAGTTAAACACCTAATATTTTGTTGTTAAATAATAATAAATTTATTTCTTTATTAGTGATCATTCAAACTAAAAAATTACCCAAACCTCGTGATGGGCCTCACCATATCCTAAACTCTAATACATTAAAATTTGGCAAGATTATAAGGAGGGATTGTGTATGACCCCTTAGACCATTATGTTGATAGATGTGAGTTATAATCAAAGACCACGAGAAGCATCTATCAACACCTCATCGTCCATAAGAAGAAAAGGATTAACTACAAAATTAATAGACACCTATGAATACATTATGTGTAATCTAACATATTTATAATGTGGTATCTAATAAAGTAGGATGCATCACTTGTGTCACAATAATTAATTGCTATATTTTTTCTTTCACTTACCATTTTGAATAGTCTTAACTTATTCAACCATGGCCATGGATTTTTCAAAGGTGATAATATCATAATCAATTGGACTGGAGACTTCTCTTTATTTTTGGAAGCAAAAAATTTTATCTTGATCATTCAATCAATACCATGACACCAATGACATACCCATTGCAATTTTACCCCACCACAATATAAATCTCATGGTTTTCATATTGAATCAATGTACATGATATAATGATTCCCATTGATACCGATTTCAAGTTGACAGACCCATACACATGTTCACATACAGGAATTTGCAATGAAACTTGTAAGATAAGGTGTTTCTATTAAAGGACAATCCTCATGATCTCTTCTACTATAGATCACCAAGCATGAAATTCATAATAAGTAGTATCAATACTTATGATCCCCTAGAAACAGATAGTTAATATTCAATCATATCCCATTAGTGTTATGTATCTATACCACATGCTATAAATTTATGACTATTTTTATCATATCTTGATGTTATAATTATAACCTGGATCTATTATAACCTGTTGATACAATAAATAATATAAGGAAATTTCTATGTAAATAGTGCATGAACAATTATTTTCACTATTATGGTAAGAAAATATCATGAATAACTCTCTATATACATGATACAGTAATCGAAAAGTACTACACAATTTGGGTCAAGGGAACCATATTTTAGAACACTCCAACTTGCACTTGATCTGACTTGCTAACTATCAACCTATTATCTCTCACATGATAAAATATTGATTCTAAAGAGTAATGAATTTAGTCAATGGGTCTGCCACATGTTCTTATATGGATACTATAATATCCGTGACTTCACCTCCCAAACTAAAACTCCCCTAGGAGATGATCCCCATGTATATCTCTTTTATCCACTATTATAACCATAAAATATTGTCAAGTACAATTATTATAAGTTTATCAAAATTTATGTGATGATAATAACTTACATCATAGATATGATTCCAAGAACCAGAGCAGGTCATTTCATTTTTATAATGCTTCTTTATCCAGATTTTGAGTCGTAATATACTCGGTATTTATAGATATGGATGCCACTATATACAATGATATTATTCTGGTCATTTAATTATCTAAAAAATGATATAAGATCAATTTTTCCATAGGAAGACTAGTTTAATAGACCATTAATGACTTATTTTCCTTACTCCCAAAATACTGGGTACATATCATTTTTAATTTTCAAAACTATTGGATAAATATAACTACTTCACAAGTCGTTATATAAGATTTATTTAATATTTGAATAATATAATATATGTATTATAAATATCCTATATAATATATATCATATAATATGTGATATATCGATTAATAAAGCATGTTAGTTTCTACTCACCATATAAATCTCCACATAAGACTAATATATATATATATATATATATATATATATATATATTGGAGATATTTATTCGAAGTGAAATTAAAAACAATTCTCTCTAAAAAATTTCAAACTTTTATTTTAAAAATTTAGTTCCGTTTATTTAATTAATATAGTCTAATAAACTAATTGATATACCTCAATAGATATTGTTACCTAGGTTTATATTCTAATTCAATCTATAAAGAGTTATTTTAATATAGTCTTAACTTCCTGTAATACTGATAAAATGTTTTCTATATGTTATAAAACATGTCTATTTAGGAATACTATAGTGCTCCCACTGACCACTTGTAGACACATGGTATAATATAAATCTAAAAAATATTCTATTTTCGGGATACTTGAATTAATCCATAAATGTATTATTATAGCTTTCATTTGGTATTGGAAATCTGTTATGTCATCATACCTTTCTGGTTTCATCATATATACACCTTCAAAGAAAGGTGGTCTTGACATTCAATTTCAAATATAATGATCATATAATGTTTCTATAACAAGTATAATTATAATGGATTTAAGTATCATTATGTGGTATAACCACTCAAACCATATTAGTACCACTCTTTTACCACCCTTTTATAGTTTCTCTTCAATACCCACAAATAGTTTTACATCATCCAGAAAAACTTATCTAAACACATAATTAGATTCTAATACATGAAATCCATCTTATGATTTGTTTTAACATTATAATCACAATATGTTTCCTTAAACTACATCCATGTAGGATTTATTATTCTAAATGAATAATATGTCATCCACCATAGTGAAAATAATAACAATCTTTTTGTTCTATTCATCCTATAAAATACATGTATCTAAAATAACTCCTCTTCCATCAACTCTTATAGAACATTCTCATATGCCAACTACTCATGCATCGCTAGCCTTGAATTTATCCAATTCAATATTTATACAATTTTATCAAATAGAGATGCACATCCTGTCATAGAAATATATTATTTCACATAAATATATATTTTCTATATTATTAATTTAGGTAATATACTATATAAACTTTTGGATGATTTCAAATATGCACTATGTTTTTTATTGATAAACATTTGTTTATTGATTTAAGGCTAAAAAACTATTAGAATCTATACACATGTTTTGTGACATAATCTTATCATCTTAATTTTATAGGAGATATATTTTTAAATAAATTCAACCTCTTCGATATCTTTCAATGCATGAAACACTTGGTTTAAATGAAATGTGATACTCTATTAAAATATATTAATTTAAACATGGTCATTATAATCTTATCATTATGTTTATGATTATGAATTGGATTTAATAAATTATTAAAATTATATTGTTTACCCATGTATAAAATAAATCAAATGGTTATTTACTTATTATAAATAAAATAAAAACCATTTTAAAGAAAAAGAAATGTTTTCTGAAAATGTGTTTTTTTTGTTAAAAGTTGTAATGTTGTGATTTGTACACATACATTAAAATTAATTTTTAAAAATTTAATAAAATTTGTTTTATAAAATTAAATTATTTTTTTAAATCAGTATATCAATTATATGTTATGTTTAATTTTTGGGATATTAATGAAAAGTTTCATTTTTTGATGAATAATGAAAAATACTGATTTTTATAAAAAAAATTCCATTTTGTTTAAAGCATTTACAAGACCCAATTAATTTTAATTATGTTTTAAATGTAATATTTGTTAAATTATATGATTATTATTCCAATTTATTTTTTTGGAATCAATTTCATATTTAATATTATTATTAAAACATTCTCTACTTATAAAAATGTTCTCTTTGTAAACCAGCTTTTTCATTGAGTCTGTCGGTTTAATTTTGAATTATAATTTACCAATTGTGTTAACGGAATTTGGAGAAAAGTATTCCAAATTTTGAATCAGGATAATTTATATTATATAATAACATCAAATTAATTTTTGAGCATAATTAATAGTGAAAACAGTATAAATTAATTACCATGGTTAAGGTAAAAACGAATTTTCTCGGGGGTTAATAAAAAAATGATAAGGGTTAAAAATGACCAAATAATTTTCTAATTATTATAGGATGGTCGTATTTTGAACTTATATACTATATGGTACCAAAATGGATCATTTTGGTTTGTTTTTTCTTGATAATTTTTATTAAATATTTCATTTCAAAAATTCAAAACGTTTCTTCTCCCCCATTTCTAAAAGGACACCCTCTATTATCTCTTTTACACACTTCCAAAACCCATTGGTTAAGAAAAACCCTACCATATTCACATCCATAATTATCTCCCCTCATCCTAGAATCCTTTTTTTATTTTAAATCCAAACTATTAAGGCTTTTAGATAAAACCTAAATGATAACATATTGACTGTACAATGGACAACCACCTCACGAACCCACATAATTTGTCTTCCATCACCAATGTTAAAAGATAGATATAATTATTTATTTAATGTTTATATATGAAATTTATGATATTATTATACTTCTATATTTATAATATCACATACAACTTATTTTAATTCTGTAGAGAAAATGATAATGTTTATCGTGTGTATAGAAGACTATCGCCTCACGAAGCGATGTGATTCATTTTAAATTACACTTTATATGGATGGTAATAAATACTAATTTTATTTTTACAAATGATGTTAATGATATATAAATAATTATGTAAAATAAATATATCATATAATTTATTACCTCACCATCCATTGAATAAATGATAACATATTTCATGTGTACGGTTGACTATCACCATGTGAATCAATTTGATTCGTTTCAATCCACTGTCATCAACATGAAATCATGGATAGTAGTATTATCATAATATATATTTTGATAAAATTTTTATAAAAGGTTTGAGTCTGAGAACTATAAAAAAACTGTACATTTTATACACTACTTCTTTAGCTTCCACAGAAGCCATAGAGAACAAAGTATTTGTGGATATGGATACCGATGTATTGTATGAGCATGTCTTTCTCATTACCATAGCCTGATAATGGTATTAGATCACATTTATCTAAAGAAATAATAGTTTTTTTGCCTAAAAACTAGTATGATTTCCTTTCCTTATACTAGTTGATGCACTGTTGTGCATAAGGCATTTGTACTTTTTCTAATATCTATAAAATGGTATTGTTGAAGGTTTTTACATGATTTTCAGAATTATAATGTATCATGATAGTTTTTTCGGTCACAAAAGGATGAAGCATGGATTCATCAAATCTTGGAGATTCAGAAGGGAATTGGAGGCGTAAGGACCCTTTCCCCCCTGATTATACTGGAAGGGAGTCATTCAGATCAACCACATGATATGATGGAAAAAAATTGAGGAATTTCAAAGGCATAGATGACCTGTACGGTAGCTGCACGGTTTATCCAAACTGTGTGTAAATCGTGTGAGAGGAGATTCCACTGACAGAAAGGCCCACATAGTTTTCACACAGTTTACCAAACTGTGTGGGCCATCTAGAAGAAAACGGTGCGGTTCAATGATTCAAGACAGAAGCTCTCGCATGATTGGCACATGGTTTATCAAACCATGCACCCAAACAGTGTAGCTGAATGATTTGAGAGAGTATCTCTTTCACGGTTGGCACACAATTTACCCAACCGTGCACCCAAACTATGCATACCACTACAGCTTTCTTCTTTTTTGATTTACCACTTTCCAACAACTCCTTGACCAGTGATTTTATTGGATTCTTTCTTTTAGACAACTGGTAAAAGTACCTTTTTGACCTGGGAGACCCTGAGGAGTAAAGGAGACCAAGGGAGAATATAGAGATGAGGAGGGAAGGACATTAGAGGGTGGAAAAGAGATATTTTTCTAGGGAACTTGTTTTGTTCTTGTATGATTGTACTTCTGATTTTTCTTTCTGTTCTATTGTAATGAATTCTCTTATTCATTTTAGTAAGTTTCTTACTCTTTCAATCATGAGTAGCTAAACCCCCTCCCCCTTGTGTTGGGGATAGGAAAAATGTGGGTTCGCAAGAACCATTTTCACTATTCTTGTATTTGTTCATGATCTCTCACATAATTCTCCCAACACTTTTATATTTTATTTCGCTAGAAACATCCATATCAGACCAAGAATGGAGTTTCCATGGATTTTTGGGAGAATTACGACAAGAATATCCATGACCATTGGATATCCTTGTCGTTTCAAGGGGTGGTTCTTATACTAAGAGTCAGTAAAAAGCAATTTTCATACCAAGGAATTGATTTCTACTGACTTGATCGGAACTCACCAGACCAAGGGAGTTCCGACAGATATGAAACCCAAAAATGTGGGTTATTATGAACAATACAACAAAATAGGGAATAAGGTTTTAATGTCCCACACAAATGCCTAGCCCCAACACATTTTCATTATCATTCATTAAAATTTTGTTTTAAGTAATCTTCAGTTTCAAGTTTAATTGGTAGTGAATTAGAAAATCTCTAGTAACTAGTTACCTTTCGAGGACAGTACCAATGAACTAACCAAACGTGTTTAAATTCATCATCTTCACCAAGTGACGTTAATTAAAGATACATAAAATGCCAATTCTTTTTCCCTGTGGACTGACCACGTACCTACTCACTATACTAGTACAAGTTAGGGAATTTAATTTGGATGAAAACAATATTTCAGGTAAACGACTAGAAAAATTTTGGCGCTGTTGCCAAGGAAATAGACAGTCATTTTTTTAATTTAATTGGGATTATTTCGTGAAAATAAAAATAAAAAATTCTCTAAAAATTATTTTCTTCATCTCATTTATATTTTTCAACTATTTTTCCCTTTTACACTAGGTGTTTTGTCTATGTGTGTAGGCTTGTAGTATATTTTTGGCCGAGTCAGTCAATCCCAGATTTCCAAGTCATCAGAGTTACACCCAATAGACCCCAAAATTGAACGAATGTTTTCTAGGCGATGTCGTGAACTTATGGGTGATCACAACGCAGATGATCTTGTGGCACATCAGGAGGAGGAACCGAGGGCTGTCCAAGTCATTGGGTAGCCATTTGTTATCGAAGGGAATCCACCATGGGGTGGAGATAAAGAGCAGCATCTGTATACATAGGGGGTTTATAAGGAGTACCTGCCAAGGAACCAACAGCGGCCACCGGCTCAATTTTTGCCAGGGTTCGGGCACCACCGCAAAGACAATACATTAAGCAAAAGCAACACCCCCACCCCCTTTCCTTAGAACCAGCAGTCTTATTACCCTCATGGTCAACAATATTTTATTCCCCAGGCACCAAAGGAACTGGTGTGCCAGACTCTTATGGAATATGGACTACCCACCATTCAGGGAGCAGACACTGGAATAGTCAGGCCACCGGTGCGGGACCAACATTTTAAAATCAGGTCGAAAATAATGCAGTTGATTTAGAATACTATTCAATATAGTGGTTTGCCGAGTGAAGACCCCAATGCTCACCTCTCCAACATTTTAGAGATCTGTGACACTTTCTAGTACCACGGCGTATCAAAGGATGCCATTCTCCTTAGACTATTTCCCTTCTCATTAAGGGACAAGGTGAAGGACTGGATCAAGGTATTTCATTAGTGATCCATTCTAACATGGGAGGCATTGGATCAAGCCTTTTTATCAAAATATTTCCCTCCTTCAAAGACAGTCACTTTAAGAAAATAAATTCATAATTTCCAGTAGCATGACTCGGAATCTTTGTATGAGTCATGGAAAAAATTTAAAGAGATGCTTAGGAAGTATCCACACCATAGACTGCCATTATGGATGCAAGTCTAGACTTTTTATGGTGGTATCAATACTAACACAAAGTCTGTGGTTGATGTAGCTGCTGGAGGGATAGTCATGAAAAGTCTCCTGAAGAGATGTTTGAATTGTTAGAAGACTTGTCCACCAATAGATTTCAGTGGAATTCTGAAAGAGGTACTCAGAAAAGGGGCACACATAATATTGATGCCACCACCATTCTTGTAGCTCAACTCGATGTCGTCTCAATGAATATTGATGCTTTGAATCTAAAGCATCCATCTCAAGTTCAAGCTATCAGTTTACCAGCATGTGGTGACTGTGGTGACAACTATACCATGGGTGAGTTCCTAGGGTATAATGTGGGAGCCTCAACCAGTGAGGTTAATTATGTTGGGTAGAACAGAGGACCCAAAAACAACCCTCAATACCAGAACCAGGTGTGGCAAGAAAATCAAAATACAGGCTGGGGCAGCAACAACAAAATCCTCAGCCCTGACCACAAAGGCCACCTAGTTACAGGCAACAACAGTTCCAAAATCATTACCCGAGGCAGCAACAGAGTAAGAAATTCTAGCAGGACACATATCATCAACAAGGGTATCAAAAATCTCATCCTTCCCAACCATTGAGACATCCACCTCCCCCAAAAGCCTCCCAACAAGACCAGTAGGATCCTCCCTAAAGGCTGGTGGAAATGATTTCCAAATTCATAAAAACTACTAAGACATGATTTTAAAACCAGGAGGCTTCAATCCGAAGCCTCAAGAACCATATTGGGAAGATTTCCAATCAGTTGTTGACGCTAATGGTCACTATGAGTCAGGGTGCCCCAACATCAAAGCAGTCCACGTCCTCAGGTGGAGAGGTTATAGCTAAAGAATCTTCCCCAAGACATGATAAGGATAAAGAACTGGAATTCCCACATGATAAGGGTAAAGAAGTGATCAAAGCATATGATCCTCCATTTCCATTTCCAGCAAGGATGAAACAAAGGAAGCTGGACCAGTAATTTTCCAAATTCATGGAGATCATCCAGAAACATCATATCAGCATCCCCTTTGATAAGGTATTAAGTCAAATTCCCACCTACACAATGTTCATAAAATAAATTTTTTCGAAAAAAAATAAAATGGGTGACTTGGGCACCATTCCCCTAACCAAGGAATGTTCAGAAGTTGTCCAATATACTCTCCCTACTACGCTCCAAGATCCAGGAAGCTTTACTATCACTTGTACAATCAGACCTTGAGAGTTTGGTAAAGTCCTTTGTGATTTGGGGGCATGTGTTAATTTAAATCCCTTTGAGGTATTCAAGAAGTTAGGTCTAAAAGATCTCAATCCAACGCGAGTGGCACTCCAATTAGTAGATCGTTCTATTAAATAACACATGGGGGCTGTTGGAAGACGTATTTGTTAGAGTGGGGAAGTTGATTCTACCAGTCGATTTTATTATACTCGATAAGGAAGAAGTCCAAGAGGCATCCCTAATTCTTGAAAGACCCTTTCTGGTTACCGGAAAGGTGATAATTGATGTGCACCAAGGCGAGCTGATCTTCCGTGTTGGTGATGAGAATGTTTCCTACAATGTCATGAAAGTGGTGAAACAAGGATTTCTGAAGGAGCAAGAGGATTATTGTGATTTTACAACAATAGTTGAGTGGTTGGGCCTAGATGGAGGAGATATGAAATCTTATTCTTTCAAAAAAGAGTTCGTTCTAGAGGATGACCACCATGAAGAAGACTGGGAGATCAAGGAAGACTTTCCCAATGAGAAGCTATTTTCCATTGGAATCCCACCTCGTCCATGGTCCGCTGATCTTGAAAACTATTTAGAAACAGGAGTTGTCCACTCAGACTTCTCTTTTCAACAGTGGAAGCAATTTTTTTTAGAGGTAAGGCGGAATTTCTTGGAAGACCCCCTGCTTTTCCGCTCATGTGGTGATGGGATAATCCGTCATTGCATCCCATAGGATGAGATTCAAATTATTTTAAAATTCTATCACTCTTCTCCTACAAGAGGACATCATTGGCCAAATCGAACATTTTCCAAGGTTTTACAATCGGTTTCTTCTGGCCGACCATGAATAAGGACACATGTCATTTTGTCTCCTGATGTGATCGATGCCAGAAGACAAGAAATGCCGGCCGTAGTGCCGAGATGCCATAACACCTGATACTTGATGTTGAAATTTTTGATGTTGTGGAATCGACTTTATGAGTCCGTTTCCCCCATCATTTGGGCACACATAAATTCTGGTATGTGTTGAATATGTTTCCAACTGGATAGAGGTAGTAAAAAAAAACTCATAATACGGCTCAGGTCATTGTCAGTTTTCTCAAGAATAATATTTTCAGTCATTTTGGGACCTCGTGTGTGTTGATTAGCGACTACGACACTCATTTTGACAACACACTTATGAGAAATGTTATCTTAAAGTATGTAGTCAAGTACAACCAAGGGACTCCATACCACCTGCAATCCACTGGTCAGGTAGAGGTGTCAAACCGAAAGCTGAAACAAATAATGGAGAAAATGGAGGGCGCATCAAGAAAGGATTGGTCCAATAAATTGGGTGATGTGTTATGGGCCTACCAGACATCTTTCAAAACACCCTTGGGCATGTTGCATTTTCGATTAGTCTATAGAAAACCCTGCCACATACTGGTGGAGATGGAGAATAAATCTTATTGGGATGTCAAGGCCCTTAACTATGATCTCAAGGCTACAGAGGAAAAGAGAAAATTCTAATTAACAGAGCTTGATGAGATTTGGTGGGAGCCCTATGAGAATGAAAAATTGTATAAGGAGAAGACAATGGCAGTGCATGACCGAATGATATCTCTGAAATCCTTCCAGCTAGGTGATAATATATTACTTTTTTACTCTCATCTAATGTTTTTCCAAGGAAAGTTATAGTCCCGATGGTTGGGACCCTTCACGGTGATTACTGTTTTCCGCCATGGAGCTGTGGAAGTGGTTGGAACAGATGGAAAAACGTTTAAAGTTACTGGGAAGTGACTGAAACTGTACTATAGCATGGAAGACATGGTGGAAACATTTTCTACCTTGCAATTGGGATAGATCAAGGCCCAGGTAAGTCGAGCTCGAGACTTAAAACATAGCACTACCCGAGAGGTAACCTGGCATTTTGAAAAAATTTCTATTCAAATTCTTTGTTTGTTTGAGTGTGCTTAGGACTTCATGTGAGTGTAATTTTCTATTCTTGTGTGTTATAGTGTAGGATTCTCACTCCAAGTCAGGGTATCATATGGAATTTCGTTAAATGCGAGTATTACACATTCAATGGAAAAACTAAAACATTCTTTTATCATCAAAAGGGGAAAAAGATTTTAATGAAAAGGGTGTGTTTTCATTTTAAAAGGGATAAATTTTCAAAAATTTCTTCACAAAGAACCAAATGCATGGTAGGTGCATAATATAACCAAATCGTACACCGACATTGCCCTTTGGACTCCCCTAGGCAGTGGCTTACGCACTTTTGGTGCAAAGTTTACCAAACCATGCGCCCAAACCATGAGGCCACTTAAAACCCGATTTTTTTTATAAAAAACCAGATCCCCCCACATTTTCCACATTGCGGAGCCTACGGCTTCCCACCACTCCACATCCCAGGGGCCTTCTGATTTTTTTTCTACCGCCTCTCACCCATCTGGGCCGCCACCATCTTATCCACCATATCCTTTCTACCCCGCCCTGTAGAGAACACCTTATGATGACCCAGACCTCTACTGGAAATGGCATCAGAAACAATACTCGATGTTCCACTGGCAGCTGGAGAGGACGAGGATGGAGGTGGATGGCCTTAACTTGGCCGATCATCATCCTCCCACCTAATATGAAGTTGTTCCCCACAAACTTCTATCTTAATATATGTCGGGAGTCGGCACTTTAATGGGTAGGACTTCTACTACCTCTTCTCTCATTGATCCTGTGGACCTGCCTCCGCCTACCACTAATCTGACCTGGGATGCCGCTACGTGTGCTTTATTTTTCGATCCCTAAGCTCACTGACTGGATGTTACTGCATGTTACCTTACTTTATTCTTTTGTTATGCCTTTGAACTATCTTGTACTATCTTCTATAGTGTGATATTATTGCATGCATTGGTGCCCTTGTGTGATATACTTTTCTTTTCCTACTGCTGGTACTGCTTTTTCCTGCTTCACTTGTATGGTTCTTTTTTCCAGCAGCCATTTCATCCATTCCATGCCAACCATTTTTATGTTCATCGCACTCTCAAACACCACCTGATTTTCACACGTACCATGATTCTAGGGAGCTTTTCACTTTTAACTTTTTTCATTTTTCTGAGGCCCTCCCTTTTCATGCTTTATTGCCCACCATTCTCTACATTATTACCTTCACAGGGGACCATGTTTGGTTTTAAGTGTGGGGGAGGGCGCCCTTAATTGGCACCCCATTTTGATTGATTTATTTCCCATGTACTTAGGGTAGCATATTTTTTTAGGTGAATCTAAAGGGATATTATTGATGTCATGGGTTTTTACCAATTAGCTAAAACTGAATTTTGGCAATTATCTCTAAAAACAGCTCATATGTCCGGATTTTCAAACCTAGTTTGTGATGTGAATAAACATTGTAATACTTGAAAAGGAGGATTTAGCCAATCATTTAGAAAAAACAGTCTGTTTAAAGATGATTTTTGTGATGGAGTAATTTTAATTGAGAAAATTCTTAAAATGGAAGTCGAATTGTGCATAAGGAGAGGTGAGGTTTTGGGAATTGTTTTTGCTGCACTAGTGGTTATTACAGGGTCTTAATTTCATGAACTATTGACTTTCTCAAACATTTTCATCAAGTATTGAAATGATCATATTGCAAAAAATTGGATGCTAGTATCTCACACCACTACAAAGAAAAATAATATATTTTGAGATATGCAAAGGCATTACCAATAATTTTGATGAACTTTCATCATGTTCCAAGAAATGCAAGTCAATGAGGGTGTGTGACCTATAAAAGTGATAGCCCGCCAATTGGCGATGAAAAAATATGGGATTAGCTATTCTGAGTGTATAACGAGATGAAAATGGAGGTAGGGACTCTCTTTGAATGAAGAAGGGAAAACTCAATTTTAATTAAAATTTATTTATGAATGAATGTTTAATTATTTTGGATTAAGTCTACTTTTCTGGATAACTTTATAAACTTGTGAAGCCATGAAGTATGAATGCTGTATTGTTTTACGGTAATTAGTTCAAAATTCATTTTCACCTTAATGGTATAGTCTGTGATATTTATACCTATCTATTTGGTGAAACCTTGGTTATGATTTTCAAATCTTTTGTTTGAGTACAAACAACCAATCAAGTATGGGGGAGTTTGATGCACTACTGTGAATAAGAAATTTCCACTTGGTCTAATATCTATAAAATTGTTTTTTGGATGGTTTTTACTTGCTTTTCCCAATGATAATGTATCTTGATAGGTTTTTTAGTCAATAAAGGATAAAGAATGGGTTCTTGGATGTTTGGAGATTCAGAAGGGAATGGGAGGCGTAAGGACCCTTTTACCCCTAATTATGCTGTAAGGGAGTCATTCAGATAAACCACATGACATGAAGGATGGAAAATTGAGGAATTTCAAAGGTAGATATGACCCACATGGTAGCTGAACGGTTTATCCAAACTGTGTGCAAACCGTGCGGGAGGAGATTCCACTAACAGAAAGGCCAACATGATTGTCACACGGTTTACCAAATCGTGCGGGCCATCCATAAGAAAACCATGTAGTTCAAAGATTCATGACAGAAACTCTCGCATGGTTGGTGCAATGTTTATCAAAACATGCGCCCAAACGGTGAAACTGAAGGATTTGAGGCAGTAGCTCTTGCACAGTTGGCACATGGTTTACCAAACCGTGTGCCGAAACAGTGCATACCACTGCAGATTTCTTATTTTTTGCTTTACCACTTTCCAACAACTACTTGACCAGGGATTTTTCTTTTATGCTTTCTTTTAGACAACTGGGAAAAGTCCCTTTTTGACCTGGGAGACCCTGAGGAGTAATGGGGACCAAGGGAGAATAGAGCGATGAGGAGGGAAAGACACTAGAGGGTGGAAAAGATATATTTTTCTGGGGAACTTGTTTTGTTGTTGTATGATTGTACTTATGATTTTTATTTCAGTTCTATTGTAATGAATTCTCTGATTCTTTTTAGTAAGTTTCTTACTCTTTCAATAATGAGTAGATAACCCCCCATTGTGTTGGGGTTGGAAAAAATGTGGGTTCTCTAGAACCATTTTCTCTATTCCTGTATTTTTTCATGATCTCTCACCTAATTCTCCCAACACTTCTTTATTTTATTTCATTGGAAACATCCATATCTGACCAAGAATGGAGTTTCCAGGGATCTTTAGGAGAATTACGGCAATAATATCCATGAACATTGGATATCCTTTTCATTTCTAGAGGGTGGTTCCTACAATAAGAGTCAGTAGAAATCAATTGCTAGACCAGGGAATTGATTTCTACTGACTTGATCAGAACTCACCGGACCAAGGGAGTTCCGACATATATGAAACCCAGAAATGTGGGTTATTATGAACAATACATCATAATAGGGAATAAGGTTTTAATTTCCCACACGAATTCCCAGCCCCAACACATTTTCATTATTATTCATTAAAATTTGGTTTTAATTAATCTACAGTTTCAAGTTTAATCTGCAGTGAATTAGAAAAGCTCTAGTAACTAGTTAACTTTTGTTGACAATACCAATGAACCAACCAAACGTGTTTAAATTCAGCATCTTCACTAAGTGACATCAATTCATGAAACATAAAATGCCAATTTTGTTTCCCTGTGGACCGAACCCGTACTTTCTCAATATACTAATACTAGTTAGGGAATTTAATTTGGCTGAAAACAATATTTCTGGTAAACGACTGGCCACCAGATATATATCATTTGTAATTATTTAAATACAATTGAATATTTCTTACTGCTTCCCTTGGAGTTCTTCTAGATATAGATGATATTTTCCTACAATATAATATATGATGGAAATATTATTTATTATAAATGTCATGGAATAAAATATTAATCCTTTGAAGAACATTATGGAACTATAAACTCCATATTAATCTCCTCCTATACCCATGCATGTATACTTAGAGAGAGATATTCCATGTGACATTGCTAACAATTCTATATCAAAATTTTCCAACTTTTACTTTTAAATACCATGTCAGTATATATGATATTTAATAGGTTATAGAAACTCTTAAATATAACTTCGTATATCTTATTCCCTATATCTTTGGTTGTTAATTTATGTAAATCTTGGGAGTGTTACTTTTATTCAAGTCTTACCTAACTATAATACCAGTAGTTGTTTTCCTTTATTACCAAAAATATTTCACTTGGAAAATAGTGGTTTTCCAACTAATCTGTGTTAAACAAAAAATATTCATTCCACATGAATATTCTATTATCTTTTTTCTTGATTTAATATTGAACTGGATTTGAGTAACATTAACCCCTTATTATAATTCTATGGTATCACAATCCCATTCAAGTTGTGTTGTATAGACAGTTACCCTGATTGGTGGTCTTGAAATACAATTCTCAATAAAATGAAAATTTAAAATATCAATGAAAAGTAAAATTCTAATTAATTTAGGAATAATGACATGGTATTTTCAATCAAACATTTTAGGTACCATGCTTGTACCGACCATGTATCATTTCACATGAATACCAAACACAAAATTCATAATAATATGACCTCTTTAATTTGATACATGGAATAAAATATTGAATTTTAATTGATATTGTAAATTTTAGTTAAATTCTATATACAACCAACTTTTAGGTATTATCATTCCCAATGAATAAAATATCACTGGCTGTAGTGAATATAAAACCATTACAATGGTTTTATCCTTCCCTCACAGTATGTGTCTCTGGAACATTCCTCTTCTGCACCTCTACTTGAAATCATTCATATAAAAACTATTTGTGCACCTTTACCATTTAATAAACCCTAGTTAATCGTTCTACTAGTTTCTCAAATAGATATGTGTACTATTGTATAGAAATATAGTCTATCACTTGACTATAACCATTCTACGATATGTATTTCTATAATATCATAATAAACATTAGGATAATTACTTTAGATGAATATTGTGTTTTTCTTGTTGCATATTTTTTTATATCCTAACATACTCTTTGCATCTAAACACATGTTCTTAAGACATAATGGATTCCCATCATATTATAACTCATATGATCTCAATTTTTCATGATAGTTTGAGTATGGTTATGGGATAACTCTGTTATTCATGATGCAAAATGGAAGTATCTTTAATTCATGAGTTTTAACATTAACGCTCTAATTATTTTTATCATGACTCTAATGTGTATAAGGAAATGTTTTTTTAGTAAATTACCCATGCTGAATTTTTTTATCAATGTTAACATGTAATAATCATCATCGATCTTACTTTTTATCATTATAAGCTTTATGTGGATATGTTAGAGTGAGTTTAATAGTTTCACCATGCTACATATTAATAATCAATGAATGATTGGTTAAGATATTATTTGGCATTCCATCATGAAGAATATTATATATTCTATCCATGCATATAACAAACATCACTTTAACATTCATTAAAAATAATAAACGAATAATATGATATATATTTACCACGATCTTACCCTTAGAATAGTCACACTCTCTAACTGAACTAGTTCCAAAAGATTTGTGACTTACCTTTATTTCTAAAGGTTTCTTTATCTAAACTAAACAAGTTTATATGTCAATGATTCCTGATTTTTTAGCTCCATTGAGGCTAAATACTATATTGGGTATATCTTTGATTTTCAATCTTTGTTTTACTTGACAAACAATTATCTTTCCACAATTTGGTATATAAGTCTTAAGTTATAAATTCATCAGGTATTTCTAATGATTCAAGTATCAATGAACTATTTATTGAGTATTATACTATGAAAATAACATTTATTAATGAAATGAAATAATTTATCATTGAATATGATGGAAACCTGATATAAATGTTTTTTTGTACTCAATAAAAGTTCTACATGAATTATTTACATGGAAATTAGATGTTATGGGCTTCTCCTCATTGACATAGAAACCACCCTTTCTTAGCCCCTTAGATCACAATACTTACTTCTAGTGATGTTTCTATACTTTTATGGTCACTATATTCAAATACAAATATGTCAAAAGCTAACTATATTTAATACCCATGATGTATAATATAAACATTACTAATAATTTATGGATATACCTAATGTGGATTGATTACTTCTTCAATTCAGTTCAGTACTTGTTAATATTTGTAGAAATATTTCATGATACGTGATGTAAATAACATCTTGTTAAACACCTATTTTATTTTAAGGACATTGAAAATATTTCATTGGTGTCCCACATTCTATTGGCCTTTTCACGTTGTCTTTTAACTTATTTGGTAAAACAATAAAATAATATAATTTCATTAATGTTTTTATTTCATGTTAAACCTTACCCAAAAGGTTACGTAGTTTTTTTCAAAATACGTTTCATTTTTTTAATAGTAAATGAAATTGGATTATATGAGAGAAAATGATATAAGAATATGATATTTTGAAGGACTTTGATATTCCTTTCAATTTACACATAATCAGTGTAATCATTACTCATTCATATCTCGCTTCACTTTCTCTTCCTAAGAACCTCAGAGATGAGACTACATTCAATATTATCCATGTCCCGATGTAGTATCCACAACTTAAATCATATTTTTATGAAATAATTATGAAATAAAAATCATACACATCACATATGAGTCTCCTATTTGCATTTTTCCCAGTCACACTTCATGAGGTGGATTAGCAGGTATTGGGGACTCCAACACCTTGAATGTCCTATATTATAGTATTCTATGCAAGAAACTATAATACTCTTTAAAAAATCATTCTCGATTGGAAATTTTATTTTTCCAATAATATTACAACATATCTTGTGTTATTACAATCAATTTTATACAAAAATAAAATCTAATAGTTTAGTATTTTATCATGATTACCGATTTAGACATTGTCGATTATCAAATCATTAAATGTCTCTCATTGTTTTATCTAATTCTATAAACCTTCTATACTAGAATTGGAATAATCTATCACTTGATTATTCTAGTGGAAAGGACCCTTGATCCACTTTTCATTGTCTACAAGAGTTGGTTATGCCACTACTTAGAGGGTTTAATGTAGAACTTTTACTGGACAACTGTATTAACTCGTTTTTTTGTAATCTATTGAGTGAGGTCCAAGCCTCTAAAAGGATACAATGATTTAAACAACGTTGGATTATAATGTTTAAACAATATATCATTGGATACTTTCTGGCTTTCATCTTCAGTAATGTCAACCCATCAATCTCATAAGAATTACTGGGTAGTATGAGGCACCCTCAACATTGGATGATAAGAACCCTGAACACACAAATTGTTTTAAATTGTGATTATGAAAGGAATTTGTGACTTAATATTTCTTTGAGTGTGTGTTATAATTTTTCCTTAACAAAATTAATCTATTCCTATTAATTTGTTCATTATTTGTTGTTGCGCTCAAAAATAAAATTTAATAGAAAAATATTCATCATGACATTATTCATCTTATAGGGTATTATTTTTTGGGTTTCCCATTACTAGGAAAATGTATAAAATTAAAAAAATGCATAAAAGAAATAAAATATCCAAATTTCCTTGAGAATCTATTATTAGTTAATCTATTTAATCATAATGGAATCAATAATGACCTTGGGGAATCATACCTAGGTTGTAGGTTGATTCATGATGTAGCTCATCCATGACTAGTGTGTCATCTTCTCATCTGTATTTCACCTTGACTTTACATTGTCTACATCCTACACCATCCTCATCATAGTATAAAAATATTCGTATGCATGTGAGGGGAACTCATGAGTGAAATGTACATACAAATAACATTAGACATAGAGACCCTTATACATATTGAATAAAAAAGAGTGATGCGCATACCTTTATTTAATTATCTAGTTATTACAATCACTACATGCATGTAATAAATAATTAAATAAATTAACCCAGACATACACACGTATGGTCACTATCACAAGACCTTTTGGTTTAATAAATAAACACATGATAAAAATTAAATTTCAATAAATTTAATGTATGAGGGAATTTAAATAAATTAAATGAATTAATATAATTTAAATAATTTACTTAAATTTAGACCAAATATTAATTTAATTTTAATACCAAAAATGAAATTAATTAATTAATTAAATTTCTTACCAAAATTAAACTAATTATTCTATATGAGTATCAAAATATTATATTTTAAATCCAAAAATAATATTTTATGTAATTTAATTTAAATCTAAAATTAAATAAATTTTTATTAACCTGGGATCGGAAACCCCGCGCATGGACAATGCGGGTCGGTCCAAACCTGTGAAGGACCATTCCAGGTCCGGTCGAACCCATACAAAGCTATTCTAAGGTATGAAGGTCCGTCCAAACTCATTTTAGGTGGGGAAGACCTATCCTAAATATTTAGTGGGTCGTTTTAGTCCAACAAAACCCGAGGAACCCATGAAAGTTGGTTACCTCGCTGTAAATGGATGACAGGTTACAGAGATCTAGGCCACATGGGGCATAGAGTGGATTTGTTAGAGTAAATTTCACTAACAGGGCATGGTAGTTGGCTGGAGGTGCGTGGCCTATGCAGATGTCCAGGAAAGGCCATCACGAATCAACAACGCTAGTGGTCTCATCAGAGGGTGGCTTTTGGTGACTAGATGGAGGAGGCATAATGATCTTGCATGGTTGGGGAGGCACCTTTTTCAAAAGTCGGTCAGAAAATGTTGGAGGTGTGGTTGGGTAGAAATGATTGAAACAAAGTGGCGTGGTAGTGGGATATTTCTACCTCGTAGTGGCGTCCGACTCACCAGTGGGAAATGTGACAGGGGGGTGCGAGCCACGACGGTGTGCTGACCAGGTGGCATGGTGGTGTGGGCTCAGACAGAGGTGATGCAACTGGAGGGAGGTGGAGGTGGTGGTAATTCGAGTCTCCAGATGGTGTGACATGATGGGGGGGGGGGGGGGGGGTGAGATAAGAGCAATGCCGTTAAAATTTCGATTCAACTCGTACAAGTGTATGAGTTTACGGATTCAGTTATCCCCTCTGTTTCAACTCGACTGTGGATTCGTTTTTGAGAAAAATCATCTTTAACAACATATACTCAGGATAAAATCGTTTATGCACGTAGTCTCGCCGCATCAAACAAGTACGTTTTTCTAATCGAAGATTTAGGGATGATTTAAGCCAACCTGATGCGTGGCGCGCCTCTGCCTAGGGTTTCAAATTTTCATTTCCTCCCCTTTGGTCTTCTTCTCTTCTCCTTAGGCGGTGTCGTTGCCTACGGTTTCGCATTTCCATTTCTTCCCCTCTCGGCCTGCCTTGCACTCGGGTCATCTCCTCAACTCCTATAACAGTACTTTTCACAATTGAAATCAACCCCAACATAACATATATAAAAAACCTCTCGCTCAACTTCCCCTGCACTGTATCGACCTCCCTCCTTCAATGATGAGTTCGTCTTCGCCTCTGCTTCGACTCTACCGCGCCGCTACTTCGCCCAATCATGTGTTTTGGTGTTGTAAGCCTTAATTATAGATTTATTGATCTGTTTTCTGGTTTATAATTAATTTAATTCGATCTATAGTCTGAATTTTATATTTACTGCACATGATTTTAATTTGAATTGATTGTATGTCTCCATTTTATATTTTCTAATGTGAATTGATCATATGAACTATTTGATTTTTTTATTTTAAATGTTATTGGCATGATACTAATTGGTAGTGTGATTTTAATTGGTGTAAATATATATTTCTGGTTTGTATCCTTTTGTGATTATGTAAACGTTGAAGCCACTGGTGACGATGTCCAATTTGTTTATGTGATTTCATAAATGTTGTTGCAATATGATACTGTGGATCATGTTGAAGTAGACTCTTACGTGTCTACGAGTCGAGTCTGCGAGTCTAGTTTACTTACATCAAACGCGTCTATGTAGACTCTCGAGTTTGACTACCTTGGATAAGAGGTTTCAGAGAGGTAGATTGGGGTGACATAGCACATGTGGTGGAAACCAAGCAGCTGAGGAGACACCTGTGGCGGCATGGCTGCGGCTCCCAGGATCATTTTGAAAAAAAGGGAGGATACCCAGGGGAAAAATTACTCCCTTTTTGATACATATATATATATATATATATATATATTATTCTTTCTCAAAAAAATAAACCGCTCCCACATAACATTATTTTCTATTACGCCTCATAGTAGGCATGTTGACCCGCCACCCCTGAAAAAATAATTTGCTTCCACTTTCTTTCAAATTCCAAAGGAAAAGAAAGTCACCACAAAATATGAGAATTTTTATTATTATAATAAATTAATAATGATGATTAATATAATTAACATCATATTTTATGAATATAATTATTATAATAATATAATTTCAATAAAAACATGGAATGTAATTCAGCTCGAAAATAATCTTCTAGCCCCTGAGTTCCTGCAGAATAATGTATTTCACTAAAATCCATCACTAATAATGAAACTTGGGTCAGATTTAATATATATGAAATATATTTCAAATATTAGTACCCCAAATCTCACTGATTTCAATCCATAATTTTTTACAAATGATCATTATGTGGTAATCTGAACTCAGATTGAACCATGGTCAAATTCATTATGATTGAATTTAAACCCTATACTTAATTTAATGTAAATTATTTTTTTATCATTAACTTTATAATATCACTTTGATAGAAATTATTTTAATTGGGATTTGCAGTAGAAGCCATTGGGTTGGGGAATTAACATTTGTTTTCTATCAGGGTGATGGAACTTGTTGTCTTTAGCGATCCGAGCCTCTGTATAGTCTGTGGATCTTGTATGAATTTAATAAGAACAAAATTAAAACCAAATTATTACCTCATTCAAATTGATGCACACTTGACTGCAACTCCTTTACAGTGACTGTCGCTCTAAGGATTCGAAGTTGAACCCCTCATGATCATCCACACAATCTTCAGGATTCTATTCGCATGTTATTCATTAAATTTATAGTGCTAGCACAGAGCTCCAATGATATTATCAGCCTCACATCATTCAGCATGATCCCATGCCTTCAATCTATGAATTCAATCTTGGATCATTCACTCAGAGAGAGTCTTTATCCCTCTAGAATGTAGCAGGAGATTTAATATCCCATTCTTAATGTATTAATAGTATATGGAATGAAGATCCTCTACTACTTATATAGTGGTTTTCACAAAAATACTCTAATAGGGTTCCCCATCCCCCAGATAATTAAACACCCACTGAATAAGTAATAGATAATAATTATGATGAAATACACATCCTCATAAATATTATTTATATTTTATCACATACATTTAATATATAATAAATATATTACATGATAAAACTATGTCATTTAACATGACTCATAATTCCTGCTGATATTAAGTGAACCTGTAATATTTAAATAATATTCATTCGAATAATATTATTCATCGTATATATTGAAACACTTTTAAATAATTTTAATAAATAAATTAAACCTAATTTCTCTTCACTTAAATAATAATGAATTTATTTATTTATCTTTTAAAGAAAAAACATGGAGAACACTCGGACCCTGTGGTGTGGTGGAGAGGTTTTCCTTTAGTGGGGTTTGGTATTTTAATATATGTTTATCTTGTACAAATGATTTTTAAAATTGTTAATAAAATATTAAAAAACCCCAAAAAAATAAACAAAAAGAAACAAAAATGGGTTGTGTCTTGGGTAGGTAAAAAATCACTCTTCCTCAAACTTTGATCTTATATAACTATTGCAATTAGTTTCATGAGGAGATCAATAATGGGTTGGATATGAGTGTGAGATCTTTTTCTTGTTAAACTATTGAAAAAAGAAAAATAAGAAAAATAAGAACACATATGTCATTGGGAGAAGTTTCATGTTTTGTAAATATTTCATCCTCTTATCCCCTTAAACTTTTCTTCCTATCTTGTGTCTTTCTTCATACAATCATTCCCTTATAAATACATGTTTTCATTTCCTTCCATGTTTCATTTAAAAAAAATCGTGCATTTCATTTTCCATGTTGGTGTTTTATGCCCTTTTTTCTATCATTTGGATATCATCTTCCTAACCTCCCATAGCCACAGAAACCCCTCCTAAAAAGACCACTTGATTTTTGAGTAGTTTGGGATAGGTAATGGAAGAAGAGAGCTCTTTAAAACTCAAATATTTTCACTTTAGGTTGGTGAATGAGTGAAGCTCCATAAATTAATTTTATCATCTTGAGAGGAGTAAGTTTTGTGTTCCACCATTTTCCATTTCTAATTTTGATCGTGAAAAAATGAATTGTTTTTTGAACATTGTTTTTGTAACCACTTGTAGTGGAATTCAATATGGATGAGTGAAATTTTCTAATCCTCCACTGATTGGGGAAAACAAAAAAAAATTAGGGAGTGAAAATGATTTTGTCATGTTTTTATATTTGATTCACATGAGGACATGCACAAGACTAACTATGGGGGTGTTGATTTTATTAATATTTTAGTAACTTTTTATATACTCCCTTTACTTTTTTATATGAAATGTGCATAATTTGTGTGAAATATAAATGTTTTAATACTAAATATAATTTTCGATCATTTGTAGAAGTAGTAAAGATGAGCCATTTTACAATTTTATTTATAATTATTACAATAATGATTCAAATTTAGTGATTATTATTTTTTAGGATTACTAATTCAATATCCAACATTTCATTAGAAGGAATCTTGGGCCAATTCTTCTATTTTAAGGGCCATATTGTAGAGACCCGAAGCTTTACGTACATGGACATTACATTAATTTAGCGGAATACTTAATACATAACAAAAATAGACACACAAGGACCGTAATAGTTTAGTGTCTTTGGAAACTTGGAACGTAATATTCTAATCGTGGTGAAAGATCTTCACCATCTCCCATAATGATCTACTTTTTTTACCTAAATCCTTTCTTTATGTCCTGGGGAAAATAAAACATAAAAGGGTGTGCTCAAATGCTCAGTAAGGGTAAACAAAATAAATGTCATTCACATCATATACATAAGATCATAACTTTTCGAAATCTTAACTTGCAAAAGAAATCATAATTTCATAACATGGAATAAATCATAGTAGTGAAATGTAATCCCAATAATCATAACTTAAAACATGAAACTTTGTGGCATACACACAGAATCATAGAGAATCATTTCTTATTTGTCAAGACTCATTGGCAAGACTATCTTAGTGGACAAAGTCCATTTCTGAACCGAGTTCATCCCTCGTTTCAGTCCTGTTTCACTGAACCGGTATAACCTACCGTTCCATTCATGTCTATCTCATGAGATATAAAATCTTTACCCAATTCATTGGAGTGAGATATAGGTCCCACCCATCTCATAATTATACCATTCTTATGTGTGCCACAAAATCATAAATCATACATCATTACATAACCCATGTAATACAAATGGGATTCTTAAACAACATGACATCATAAAACAATTCATATAAGATAAAGGAATTCATAAAAATAATTCCATCACAACATAATCAAATTAATGTAATAATAGGGATAGAAATAGAACCCTATATTATCTTAGATGGAAAATAATTTTGATAAAACACTTGAACTCCATTCTTGAGGAAAATATCCTTTCTACTTCAAAAACATTTTCCTTTCTTAACATGTCATACAATTTTAAACTAAAAGAAGTTGATTAAAAATAAACTTGAAAACTTTTAAAGTAAGCTTCTTGGAAATAATGTTTTTAAAATCCATTCATGCTGTATAATTTAAAAAAAACATTCTTTTCGTACTTTTGTCAGAAAAGTCAAAAAGTACCTTGTATGAAAAACGACAAAAGATTCCTTTCATATCTTTTACTAAAAACTTACTGAAGGGTAAAATTGAATTTAAACAATTTTAGGTGTATGGAAATAATATTACATATTGAGGAAATATGGATGTGGATGATAAAATACACCCCAGTAAATTTCAAAGTATAAACAATCTCGGATAAAAATGAGATTGTGATATTTCCCTTACCATAGGTCCGATATGCTTTGTACATGTCCGAACCTCCTGTATAATGATTTAAATAATGTTATTGACTTATTAAAGAATCACATTCATTGTTATTATATCATATATGTTTCACTTATGACATTATATTACCCGTTCTTTTGTAAATTCATGTTAAAGTAGCGTTTTGGGTAAAATCGTCTCATTTGTCGTTCGTGTTTTAACTTGTAAATATTCATATGATTACTTAAATACAGAATGTAAAACATCATTTATATATA
This sequence comes from Viscum album, assembly GCA_963277665.1. Lineage (NCBI taxonomy): Eukaryota > Viridiplantae > Streptophyta > Magnoliopsida > Santalales > Viscaceae > Viscum > Viscum album. The sequence continues at coordinate 879,713,145 of OY728155.1, forward strand.
ATATATATTCATAATATACATATATATAATGGATCAATAAATGGAAAGCAATACACCGTTCATGGAGACGGTAGGCCGTACGTACGCATGAACGCTGTTTTCGTTTCTTTATTGAATTGAGTGGAATTAAGTAGATGACATAAATATATATATACATAAATCCAGTATCATTATTATGTCATATATTTCATTATTATTCATTATATATACTTTATGATCATTCATGTATGGTTAACATGGAGAATGAATCTCATCGCATCGTGGAGACGGTAGTCCGTACGTACGCACGAGCGATGATATCATTCACATAATTATTGAATAGAATTGGAGTGGATGGTATAATATATCAGAATCAGTATGATGTTATAATAACCATATATAGTTATTCTTTACACCATTATACCCATCCATGTAAGGTGTTGGTGGAAAAACATATTTCACCACGGCGTGGAGACGGTATTCCGTACGTACGCACGCGTGGTGATTTCATTTTCCATAGGATGGATAAATGGTGAAATAGGGTTGTTTCATACTTATAATAACATATCAATATATGAGTTATACTAATGTTATTACTTTATAATGAAACAACTAAATAAGAAGAAGTGGAAGAAGAAATAAATTTAAAAGAATCGGTAACAGACATTACCTCTTCTTTGAAACGCCTCTTTGAGACCTCCTCTTAGGGAACTAAAATTGGTCTTTGAAGAATACCAGAACCTCTATTATGTTTCTATGGAAGTGTAGAAGATAATTTGGCAGGGTTTGGCCAAGCTTGAAGGCACAAATTGGTGTGAGGAGGAGAGGGAGGAGGTGCCCTTTTATAAGGGAGGAGAGGGGCACCTTTGGAATTCTAAAAAATATTAATTTATAATAAATCTAACCCAACTTAAAAACTTCCAAAAATGACTCATATTCGAAGATTAGATGATATAGGGTTTTACTCTCATCAAAAAATTAAATTTAGACATGTTTGGATCTTGTTTTAAACCTTATCATTTTGATTTATCCTTATTTAATCTATTTAAGTTTATTTGTGGTAATAAAATTCTAAATTATAAATTATAACAAATAATTACTTATTTGTTTTGAATATTCCATAATTGTTTAATTTATAACATTATAGACCATATAAATTTAAATTTATAATTTTTAAATATTTTTGTGATTTTTAAACAATTTTATAATATGTTATTTTTATAAAATAACAATATTGTCAATTTTGACACTATTCATTTATTTGAATTTAAATGAAATATATAAAGAAGATATGTTCGAAATAAAAGCTTTAATAGATTCATAAAAGGTCATATGTAACTATAAAATTAGTGGATCACATTAAATAGTTCATATAATATTTATTTTATTATTTTTAAAACCATTTATTTGGGTTATCTCTTAATAAAATAATTACTACAACATTTTTGTATAATTATTTAATATACTTATTTGTTGAACAAAAATTTAAAATAAAATCCTATAATGAATATAAATCTATTAAATTTCACAATAATACTTTTACTCGAATTTATCATCTTAAAATCACAATATTTAAATTGTTATATTTATTAAATTATGAAGGTGACATCTTTGGAATCATTTAAAATAAAATAATATAAGTGTCATAATTGCTTGTAAAAGACTCCAAATGGTCATATATTCTACAATTGGATGATTATAGTTTACATTTACATGACCAATAAGTTTTGGTCAGGGTTTTGTGCCTTTTATGGTCACTATTAGTTTAATAAAAACTATATTCTTGATTTTTCACTAGATAAATAATTTCTGCATCACTATTGTGTCACAATTAATGATAATTATTTAATCCAAAAAAATTCTAAATAAATTCTCATGATGTAGATATTTTTGTTATCTTTCTGTAGACTATTAATGTTCTAAGTTTCATGAATTTTATCACTATCTTAAAATTATTATACTTATAAGATTTAAGAAAGTGACATGTTGTCACATTCTTTGGTTTTAATAATAATTAAATTATTTTCATGGACAAAAGTCCATTAAGTGAATCTAATCAGACCCTTAGGTGATATGGGTCGCCTTTTAGTCATCCAATAAGATTTTTACATGTTCTAGGGTAATTTTATAATATTATATTTACCCTTAATTACCCGATTTACCTTTAATTATGGTAAATAAAATTTACCGTAGTTACTATTCATAATGCCCAAAAATAAAAAGTAGCTTATTAACATAATTTGGACCCAATGATTCCAAATATGGAATCCATTTTTCCAAATTCAATACACAAAATTTGCAGAAATTAAATTAAAATTAATCCCGTTGTCGAAAGAAAACGGGTATTTCTTTAAAACATTGCAAAAGATTGAATTGATTTAACCTACGAAATCAAGGTAAAATCAATGATAATGACATAAATTATATTAAATGGTAAAAATATATTCTATTTATACTTTAAAACCATTAAATATTATAATTTAACCACATAATATATTATGATGAAAAAAGTTGTTTTTAATTAAAATATAGCGTGTTTTTACTATTCATTAAAATATGAAAGTTGTCAGAATAAAATGAAAAATTTATCCAAAGTAAATTTTTATTTCTTTTTTCCAAAGAATAATTTTATTTTTTCAAATGGAACTTATAAAAATTTCAAAAACTAGATTTAATGTGGGTGCGCCATCAAAAGGCGGCAAAACTGTATTTTTTGAAAAATACTTATTTTACCCAAAAAATTTATTTTGTTCTTATACCATGTTCTAGAAAATGTGCAAGATGAATAATAATGTTATAAAATTCAAAATTTAGTTAATACTATTCATAACGGCTAGTTCATAAAAATATTATAATAATTTATTGTTGTTTAGTAAAACCCGGTATTGCGTACAACACACGCTATCGGGGAAGGTCGCGATTGCGTGTAATGCAAGCCAAGTCAGGGTTGCGTGTTGTGAAATAATCCTTCGTTGTTTCATATAACAGAATCCAACCATATTTAATTTATACGTTGAATATATATATATATACTCAATGTTGCGTAGAATAACTTCTATCAAACGAACTTGAAATTGTGTGTAACATGAGCAAAGAATAGTGTTGCATATACTACAAGCTAACACGGTGTTGCGTATAGCGCAAGATAATCTTGGTGTAGCATACAACATAAGACATTATTAAAAGAATATTTTTCATAAAATCTCGGGGTGTTACATTCTACCCCCCTTAAAATGAATTTCGCCCTCAAAATTCGTCGGGGTTATAAATGGTTTACTATTCGAAAGTTTCTTGAATAGAACCCACATCATAAAAAGGAATACCAAAACCAATCTTTAAAAACAGATGTATGAAATGTAACAGTTACCCAAATAAACTAATCACTGGGTTTCCACATAGGTGAAAATATGGATATGGAAGAGAAATCTAACCATCATGTTCTGATGGAGAGTGGTAGAGAACATGGCTATTGAAAAGCCAGCAACCACAAATCCATAAATTTGTGACGATCTAAGGTACCATCTGATTCATCAGATATAAGAGCACTAGGACAACATTTTTGGTTTTCAAGATCATTTCCCTAAAGTTGATGAAATTAGAAGAAATACTTTCGTGATTTTGGTATAGTCTCACCGTTTGTCGTTCTTTGGACAATTTCCACTTCATCTCTTAAAGAAATGAAGTTGAATTTGTCATTCGTGATGTGTTAGCAGATCATGTGATAGAATGATGGGTCATTCCATCTGTCTCAAACAAAAGGTTAGAAAATTTATCAAAAAAAATACATAAGTCCATCTATAGTGAGATTAATCATATATGGTTCCTAAAATGGACTTATACTTCATATATCATACTACTTAATATAATAAAACTAGTTTCTACTAAATAGGGACTTCCTGTAGGCCAGTGGTAGGTGATAAAGGCCAATCGCACTTCGGTTGTGGGTTCGATTCCCACAGACTTGTCCGACGCGATGGGCTGTCGCCCGTCCTGCAGGTTGTCCTTTTTCTAAAGCTATATTACTATAACATCCCATAAATAATATCGAAAAATTTCTATCCTAACTTATGTCCAACATAATCCATTCCAATCTTTAGGCTTATCTAAAATACTTCGGTCCAAGCTCATAGTATAAAGAAAATGATTACTTGAAATGTCACATAAAAATCACGTGAATGCCATCATTTATCCCCCATATATCATAAGATATATCATGTTGGTCAAATTAGAAACATGTGAATACCTTAATCATGTATTCTCTTGAATAATGAATACCCATTGAACCTTAATGAAAACATGAATGTAGTTAAAAGTTAACACTTTCCACAAACCAAAATCCTCAAAATTCTTTATACTCAAACCATGATATCACTTAGTCCTTATATCAATCATGAGCTCATGAATACTGTCAAACATTTCATTTTCTCCTTATCCCTTCATGATGCGCATATCATCTGCTTTCCAAAATATTTGAATCACTTTTCATGGTTACCGGTACCTTAAAATTATTGAAAACCACAATAGAATAATACAAAAATATTCTAATAAAAGAACCTCAACAAAATTATTCTTGAATACCAATACATAAACACTTCAATCCATCCTCTTCAATTATTGTCCTGGAATAAGTCCTTCCTTGATTTAGAAGTAACTTTTTAGGTCAGGGCATTGAGTTGGGTAATGCCCATGTTCTCCACAAATAATACATTGAACTCCATAACAGTCTGTCACTCTATGACCCTTTTCTCCACACAGATAACATCGGTCCCTCCATTTGAGGTATTCCTCAAGGTTCTTCTTCCCTTCTTTAGAAATATCAATCTTCCTTTCTTTATTCTCCTCAACATGCGAACATGCATAATAGTTTATCATCCTCTTATTTGATGAATTAGGCATACCACTAAATTTCACCTTGTTAATCATATATCGCGATGACTAATTCAGCATAATCACAATATCTTTCTCTCTAGGAATTACACAATTTTGTTGCTCATAGTCAACAATTTGTCCATTGGATTCAATGTTAACCAAATTCTTTCTGGTTCCCTCTATTAACTAAAATACAAAAAGAATTCTGTGAGAGGCAAAAATCATGCTGGAGAAAACAACATAGTAAAGGGGGAGTACCTTCAATATCTAACATCTTAGGTTACCGTAATTCTATTACTATAACCTATACTTATACTTAACCTTAGGTACATCCCTATACATACCTTAGAAATATCTCTAGAGATCTCACTAAAGTTCTCGCATCCTAGTTTCCAAAGGTTGACTATACCTTTCCTCTTATCTAGAGTCCCTTTTTGGCATATTCTACTTAATAACCTTCTTCATGACCTGGGGAAATAAAACATACAAAAGGGTGAGATCAAATGCTCAGTAAGGGTAAAAAAAATAAATGTCATTCACATCATATACATAAGAACATAACTTTTGGAAATCTTAACCTGCAAAAGAAATAATAATTTCATAACATGGGATAAATCATAGTAGTGAAATGTAATCCCAATAATCATAACTTAAAACATGAAACTTTGTGGCATACACACATAATCATAGAGAATCATTTCTTATTAGTCAAGACTCATTTCCAAGACTATCTTAGTGGACAAAGTCCATTTCTAAACCGAGTTCATTCCTCGTTTCAGTCCTGTTTCACTGAACCGGTATAACCTACCGTTCCATCCATGTATATCTCATGAGATATAAAATCTTTACCCAATGCATTGGAGGGAGATACAGGTCCCACCCATCTCATAATGATACCATTCTTATGTGTGCCACAAAATCATAAATCATACATCATTGCATAACCCATGTAATAAAAATGGGATTATTAAACAACATGAAATCATAAAACAATTAATATAAGATAAAGGAATTCATAAAAATAATTCCATCACAACATAATCAAATCAATGTAATAATAGGGATAGAAATAGAACCCTATATTATCTTAGATGGAAGATAATTTTGATAAAACACTTGAACTCCATACTTGAGGAAAATATCCTTTCTACTTCAAAAACATTTTCCTTTCTTAACATGTCATACAATTTTAAACTAAAAGAAGTTGATTAAAAATAAACTTTAAAACTTGTAAAGGAAGCTTCTTGGAAATAATGTTTTAAAAATCCATTCATTCCGTATAAGTTAAAAAAAACATTCTTTTCGTACTTTTGTCAGAAAAGTCAAAAAGTACCTCGTATAAAAAACAACAAAAGATTCCTTTCATATCTTTTACTAAAAACATACTGAAGGGTAAAATTGAATTTAAAAAATTGTAGGTGGATGTAAATAATATTACAAATTGAGGAAACATGGATGTGGATGATAAAATACACCCCAGTAAATTTCAAAGTATAAACAATCTCGGATAAAAATGAGATTGTGATATTTCCCTTACCTTAGGTCTGATATGCTCTGTACGTTTCCAAACCTCCTGTATAATGATTTAAATAATGTTATTGACTTATTAAAGAATCATATTCATTGTTATTATATCATATATTGTTCACTTATGACTTTATATTACCCGTTCTTTTGTAAATTCACGTTAAAGTAGCATTTTGGGTAAAATCGCCTCATTTGTCATTTGTGTTTTAACTTGTAATTATTCATATGATTACTTAGATCATGATTACTTAAATCCAGAATGTAAAACATAATTTATATATAATATATATTCAGAATATACATATATATAATGGATCTATAAATGGAAAGAAATACATCGTTCATGGAGACGGTAGGCCGTACGTACGCATGAACGCTGTTTTCGTTTCTTTATTAAATTGAGTGGAATTAAGTAGATGACATAAATATATATATACATAAATCAAGTATCATTATTATGTCATATATTTCATTATTATTCATTATATATACTTTATTATCATTCATGTATGGTTAACATGGAGAATGAATCTCATCGCGTCGTGGAGACGATTGTCCGTACGTACGCACGAGCGATGATATCATTACCATAATTATTGAATAGAATTGGAGTGGATGGTATAATATATCAGAATCAGTATGATGTTATAATAACCATATATAGTTATTCTTTACACCATTATACCCATCCATGTAAGGTGTTGGTGGAAAAACATATTTCACCACGGCGTGGAGATGGTATTCCGTACGTACGCACGCGTGGTGATTTCGTTTTCTGTAGGATGGATAAATGGTGAAATAGTGTTGTTTCATAATTATAATAACATATAAGTATATGAGTTATAGTGATGTTATTACTTTATAATGAAACAACTAAATAAGAATAAGTGGAAGAAGAAATAAAATTAAAAGAATCGGTAACAGACATTACCTCTTCTTTGAAACGCCTCTTTGAGACCTCCTCTTAGGGAACTAAAATTGGTCTTTGAAGAAGACCAGAACCTCTAGTATGTTTCTATAGAAGTGGAGAAGATAATTTGGTAGGGTTTGGCCGAGATTGAAGGCTCAAATTGGTGTGAGGAGGAGAGAGAGGAGGTTCCCTTTTATAAGGGAGGAGAGGGGCACCTTTGGAATTCTAAAAAATATTAATTTATAATAAATCTAATCCCACTTAAAAACTTCCAAAAATGACTCATATTCAAATATTAGATGAGATAGGGTTGTAATATCATCAACCAATCAAATTTAGACATGTTTGGATCTTATTTTAAACCTTATCATTTTGATTTATCCTTATTTAATCTATTTAAGTTTATTTGTGGTAATAAAATTCTAAATTTTAAATTATAACAAATAATTAATTATTTGTTGTGAATTTTCCATAATTGTTTACTTTATAACATTATAGACCATATAAATTTAAATTTATAATTTTTAAATATTTTTGTGATTTTTAAACAATTTTATAATATGTTATTTTTATAAAATAACAAGTGTCAATTTTGACACTATTCATTTATTTGAATTTAAATAAAATATATACAGAAGATATGTTCGAACTAAAATCTTTAATAGATTCATAAAAGGTAATATGTATCTATAAAATTAGTGTATCACATTAAATAGTTCATATAATATTTATTTTATTATTTTTAAAACCATTTATTTGGTTTATCTCTTAATAAACTAATTACTACAAAATGTTTGTATAATTATTTAATATACTTATTTGTTGCATAAAAATTTAAAATAAAATCCTATAATGAAGATAAATCTATTAAATTTCACAATAATACTTTTACTCGAATTTATCATCTTAAAATCACAATATTTAAATTGTTATATTTATTAAATTATGAAGGTGACAACATTGGAATCATTTAAAATAAAATAATATAAGTGTCATAATTGCTTGTATAAGACTCCAAATGGTCAAATATTCTACAATTGGATGGTTATAGTTTACATTTACATGAAAAATAAGTTTTGGTCAGGGTTTTGTTCCTTTTATGGTCACTATTAGTTTAATAAAAACTATATTCTTGATTTTTCACTAGATAAATAATTTCTGCATCACTATTGTGTCACAATTATTGTTAATTATTTAATCCCAAAAATTTCAAAATTAATTCTCATGATGTAGATAATTTTTTTATCTTTCTATATACTATTAATGTTCTAAGTTTCATGAAGTTTATTAATAACTTAAAATTATTATACATATAATATTTAAGAAAGTGACATGTTGTCACATTCTTTGGTTTTAATTATAATTAAATTATTTTCATGGAAAAAAGTCCATTAAATTAATCTAATCCGACCCTTAGGTGATATGGGTCGACTTTTATTCATCCAATAGGATTTTGACATGTTCTAGGGTAATTTTATAATATTATATTTACCCTTAATTACCCGATTTACCTTTAATTATGGAAAATAAAATTTACCGTAGTTACTATTCATAATGCCAAAAAATAAAAAGTAGCTTATTAACATAATTTGGACCCACTGATTCCAAATATGGAATCCATTTTTCCAAATTCTATACACAAAAGTTGAAGAAATTAAATTAAAATTAATCCCGTTGTCGAAAGAAAACGGGGTTTTCTTTAAAACATTGCAAAAGATTGAATTGATTTAACCTACGAATTCAAGGTAAAATCAATGCTATTGACATAAATTATATTAAATGGTAAAAATATATTCTATTTATACTTTAAAAACATTAAATATTATAATTTAACAATATAATATATTACGATGAAAAAAGTTTTTTTTAATTAAAATATAGCGTGTTTTTACTATTCATTAAAATATGAAAGTTATCAGAAGAAAATGAAAAATTTATCCAAAGTAAATTTTTATTTCTTGTTTCCAAAGAATAATTTTATTTTGTCAAATGGAACTTATAAAAATTTCAAAAACTTGATTTAAAGTGGGTGCGCCATCAAAAGGCGGCAAAACTGTATTTTTTGAAAAATACTTATTTTACCCGAAAAATTTATTTTGTTCTTATACCATGTTCTAGAAAATGTGTAAGATGAATAATAATGTTATAAAATTAAAATTTTAGTTAATACTATTCATAACGGCTAGTTTATAAAAATATTATAATAATATATTGTTGTTTAGTAAAACCCGGTATTGCGTACAACACACGCTATCGAGGAAGGTCATGATTGCGTGTAATGCAAGCCAAGTCAGGGTTGCATGTTGTGAAAGAATCCTTCGTTGTTTCCTATAACATAATACAACCATATTTCATTTAGACATTGAATATATATTTATATATACTCAATGTTGCGTAGAATAACTTCTATCAAACGAACTTGAAATTGTGTGTAACATGAGCCAAGAATAGTGTTGCATATACTACAAGCTAATACGGTGTTGCGTATAACGTAAGATAATCTTGGTGTATCATACAACACAAGACATTATTAAAAGAATATTTTTCATAAAATCTCAGGGTGTTACACATATGGACCACACAAGAAGGCCCACAAAATCTGTGGTGAAACTGGACCATCCATGAAGATTGAATTACTGGCCTCAATACAGAGGTGAAAATTCTTTAATTCTCTAAAAATATTCAGATAACAATTCTAAGAGTCATGAATAAAAAGTTAAGGGCCCAAATAAAAAAGGGGCCCAAATAATGCTTTGAAATCCATCCCACCATTCTGGATGGGAATTAAAATTAGTACAGTATTCACGACATGTCTTCTGATCTAGAAATCCAATCTATCTAATATTTTTCAGTGTGAAATCCAAGATATGGGAGGACAACATTTTTGAAGAAAGTGTTTGGATTTGAATGTATTTGACTATTGATAACCCCATTCACATTTCGGCCTCTAAAAAGTTTGGATTGAAATGGAAAAATTAAAATTGTTTAATCAAAACGCCGTAACATTGGCTCCATAAGTCCAAATGACTCCAACTATTGAGAGTAGTCATCCAACATTATTATTTAAAACTTTTAAGAAAGAGATATCTCTAGATTCAGTTGTCTGAATGTCCAAATCGTCGAGCCAAGTGGAGCAGCAGTTTTGGAATGCAAACAGTTCACCACCTTGTGTTATAAATACATCCCCTCCTCTCCATTCAAAAGGGTTGGAATTTCAAAAGATAGGTGTAACACCCCAATATTTTATGAGAAAAAATCTTTCTAATTTTATTTATGTCTTCTGTTGTATGCTACACCAAGATTATCTTGCGATATACGCAACAACGTATTAGCTTACTGTATACGCAACACTATTATTGGCTTGTTTTACACACAATTTCAAGTTATTTTGATAGAATTCAACACTGAGTATAGATTTTGTTCAATGAAATAAGATTATATTATGTTATACACAACCCCAAAGTATCTTTCATGCAATGCTAACTTGGCTTCTGTTACACGCAAAATTGACCTTCCTGGATGCCTTGCGTTGTACGCAATACCAAGTTTCACTAAACAATAATATATTATAATAATAATATTACGAACTAGACGTCCTAAATTGTATTAACCACATTTTGAATATTATAACATTATAATTCATATTACATATTTTCTATAACATGCTATGAGAACAAAATTAATTTTTCAGATAAAAGAAGTATTTTTCAAAAAATGCAGTTTTGTCGCCTTTTGATGGCACACCCATTTTAAATGTAATTATTGACAATTTTATACGTTAAATTTGAAAAATTGAACTTCTTATTTTGAATCAGGATATAAAAAATTATATTGGATAAATTTTTTACATTATTCTGATAACCATCATATTTTGATGAATAGTAAAAATATGCTAAATTTTAATGAGAAACAACTTTTTTCATCGAGATAATTTATATTTTTAAATTATAATAATGAATTGTTTTAAAGTATAAAGACAATATATTTAAATAGTTTAATATAATTTATGTCATTAGCATTAATTTTACATTGAATAGGTAAAAACATTTCAATCTTTTCAATGTTTTAAATTTTAAAACCCATTTTCTCAACAATGATATTAATTTTGAATTAATTACTAAAACTTATGTGTTTTGAATTTGGAAATAGTGATTCCATGTTTGGAATCAGTATGTCAAAACTATGTTAATAAACTTCTTTTATTTTTGGACATTATGAATAGTAACTACGCTAAATTTTATTTACTATAGTTAAAGGTAAATCAGGTAATTAGGAGTAAAAATAATATTATAAAATTACCCTAACAATTTTCTTAATATAATTTAATGATTAAACTTCATCCTAAAATATACTAGGGTTGAAATGTTATCTATTGAAACCCACTTGGATGAGATTAAGGCCTTTAATTTATTTTATTTAAAAGAAAGTCAAATATATCTCACTCAAACTTAAAAAAAATTATTTTTAATATAAGGTTAAACAGAATATAAAAACGATAATCAAAAAGATATTTTTATATCATTGTAATTTATTTTTAATCTTTAAGAAATATATAATTACCTCAATATCTTATAAATAAATGATGCATAAATTATTTATTTATTAAAAAATAAATAATATAGTTTTTATTAAAATAATAATACCCATAAAAAGACCCAAACACTTGACCAAAACATATTGGTTGAGTATATATTCACCATAATCATCCAATGGACCATTTAGATCCTTATAAAATAGATTTGGTCATTTATATTATTTTATTTTAAATGATCTCAAAGTTGTCACCTTAATAATTTAATAAAAATACCATTTTTAGAGTTGGGTGTTTTAGAAGATAAATTCGACTAAAAGTATTCTTATGAAATATATTATATTTATCATCATCGTAGTATTTTATTTCTAATTTTTATGCATCAAATATGTATATTAAATAATTATACAAAAATGATGTAGTAATTATTTTATTTAGAAAAATATCAAATAAATGGTTTTAAAAATATTAAAATAAAAATTATATGAACTAATTAATGTGATCCACTAATATTATAAATAAATATTACATTTTATTAGTCTATTAAATATTTTAGTTCTAACATATATTCTCTGTGGATTTTATTTAATTTCAAATAATTGAATAGTGTCAAAATCGACACAATTGGTATTTTATAAAAATAAAATATTATTAAATTGACTAAAAATAAAAAAAATTAAAAATTAAAAATTGTAAATTATATGATCTAAAATGTCATAATGTATCTAATTATGGAAAATTCACAACCCATAATTAATTATTTATAACAATTTATAAATTAGAATATTGTTACCACAAATAAAATCTAATAGATTAAATAAGGATAAATCCAAATGATAAGGTTTAAAATAAATTCCAAACAAGTATAAATAATATTGGTTGATTATATTACAACCTTATTTCATCTAATGTTAAAATGTGAGTCTTTTTTGGAATTTTTTAGGTGGGCATTGAGTTTATTATAAATTAATATTTTGGAGGTTTCCAAAAGTGCCCCTCTCCTCTCTTATGAAAGGGAACCTCTTCCCTCTCTTCTAAAATCAATTATGATCCTTAAAGATCTTCAAACCCCTACCAATTCCTTTTCTGAACCTCTCTATTTACATTATAGAGGTGTTGGTCTTCTCAAAAGACCAACTCTAGTGCCCTAAGAGGAAGTTTAAAGGTGGCACTTCGAGGAAGAGGTAATATCTTCTATCGATTCTTTCAAATTTATTTTTTCTTATACAAACTCTTCATTAATTGTTTCATTATAAAGTAATAATATCATTATCACTCATATAATGATATGTTATTATAAATATTAAACAATCCTATTTCACCTTCTATCCATCCTACGAAAAACGAAATCACTGCGCGTGTGTACGTACGGAATACCGTCTCCATGGCGTGGTGCAATCTTTTTTTCATCACCAATATTCTTGGATGGGTATAATGTGGATGAAATTACTATATATGATTATTTTAAAATGATATTGAATCTGAAATATTATACCCCATTCAATTCCACAATCATTAGAATGATATCCTCGCTCGTGCATACGTATGGCCTACCGTCTCCACGATGTTATGCGATTCACTCTACATGATATTTATTGAAGAATGAATATATAACTGAATTTAATGAATAAATATGATATATATTATACTAATAACATTCTATAAATGATATATCTATAACCTAAAATTATGAATAATTATTGATTTGACAAAACTTGCATAAGAATATAAAGCAGTTAACACCCGAATAACGAGTAACATTGAAATGTTACAAATAAATAGATAAGAATATGAACATATATGATATCATAACAATGAATATGAATCTGGAATAATTCAATTATATTATTTAAATCAATATACAGGAGGATCAGATATGTACAAAGCATATCAGAACTAAGGTAAGAGATAATTTTGCAATCTCAATTTTATTTGAGATTGCTTATACGTAAGTATTTACTGGGGTTATATTTATCATCCATGTACATTTTTTATAAAAATGTTTTCATAAAGTGTTTACTATTCTTCCATGTATGTTTAAATTCATGTTTACTTATTTTTGACTATTACTATGTGATATTAAAGGAATCTTTTTTCATTTTCAGTATGATATACTTTTTGACTTTTCCAGCCAAAGTACAAGAATAATGTTTTTTAAACTCATACGACATGAATAGATTGTTACGATTTCATAAAGAATTATTTATATGAAGATTAATTTACAAGTTATCAAATTTATATTCAATTAACTTCTTTTATTTTAAATTTTCATAAAATTTTGATGAAAGAAAATGTTTTTAAATAAGAAAGGATAGTTTCCTCAAAAACTATGTTCAAGTGTTTTATCAAAATTATTTTCCATCTTAGAAGATATAGGGTTATGTGTCTATACATATTATTACATTGATTTGATTATGTTTTTATGGAATTATTTTTATGAAGTACTTTTATATCATGATGGCATGATGTTTAAGAATCCCATTTTATTACATGAGTTATGCTATGATATATGATTTATGATATTTAGGCCCACGTAAGAATGGTTTCATTATGAGATGGGTGTGACCTGTATCTCCCTCTGATGCATTAGGTAATGATTTTTTTCTCATGAGATAAACATGGCTGGAACAACAAGTAAATCTGGTTCATTAATACAGGGCTGGAATGACAAGTAAACCAAGTTCAGTAATAGACTTCGTCCACTATGATGGTCTTGGCATAAATTACTTGTCTACTATGGAAATCATAATATGTGATTATTAGTTTTCAAAAATTACATTTTTCATTCCAATGATATTATTGCATGGTTAATGTTCCTTTAAGATCCATGCCTTACATACTTCCAAGTTTTATTTCATTGCTCAAGATTTTGATGTTTAAATTTTATGTTCATGTTTTTAGGGTAAAATGTTTATGGATTGTTTTATATTCTCCATGTTTAACCTTACTGAGAATTCAAGATCACTCTTTCGATGTTTTATGTTTTCCTTTCCCCAGGATATAATGAAAGGTTTTAGGTAAGAAAACAAAAGGGAAATATCTATATGGGAGATGTTAAAGATCTTTCACCTTGATTAGGGGATTTGGTTCCAAGTTTCCAAAGACACTAAACAATTACGTTCCTTGGGTTTAATTTTTTTTATCTATTAAGTATGCCACAAAAGTAATATAATTTCCATGTACGTCAATCTTGGGTCTCTACAGTTGGTATCATAGGAAAGGTTTCGTTAACCTTTGGAAAATAGGATGCAAAAACTTTAGTCAGATCCCAAGAGATATTTCTAAGGTATGTCTATGGATGTCCCTAAGGTTTAGTATAATTATAGGATACAGTCCTAGAATTATGTTTACGATCATGAATAACCTATGGTGAACCTAAGTTGTCGTGGATTAAATAATGTGTGATAAGTTAGACATCCCATAAGTGACTTTTTATGATTATGTGGTTCCTCATTATTTTAACTATTTCTTACACTATGGTTTCTAGATTTAGTCAATGGAGGGAACCATGAGGAATTGGGTTAGCATTGAATCCAATGGAAAAATTGGTGACTATGATAAAAAAAATTGTGTAATTCCTAGAGATAATGATATTGTGATTATTCTGAATCATTCATCGCGATATATGATTAACAAGGTGAACTTTAGTGGTATTTCTAAGTCATCAAATAAGAGTAAGAAGGAATTTTATGAATTTTCACATGGTAAGGAACATAGAGAAAGGAAGATTAAACTTTATACATATCAAGAAAAAGGGAAGAAGAACTTTTAAGAATACCTCAAATGGAGGGAAGATGTTATCTGTGTTGGGAAAAGGGTCATAGAGTGGCGGACTATTATGGAGTTCAATGTCTAATATGTGGAGAACACGGGCATTACCAAACTCAATGACCCTAACTAATAGGTTACTTCTAAATTAGAGAAGGACCTATTCCATGCCTATCATTGAAGAGGATGGATTGAAGTGTTTATGTATTGGTATTAAAGAATAATTTTGTAGAAGTACTTTTATGGTATTATGGAATATTGTAATATCTATGGCCAATTTTGGTTCTCCATAAGAATATGGTACTGGTAACCATGAAAAGTGATTGAAATATTTTTTTAATGCTAGATGATATGCACATAATGAAGGGATAAAGAGATAAAGAGATGTTAGAGAGTATTAACGAGCTCATGAATGATATAAGGAAAATGTGATATCATGGTTTGAGAATATATAAATTTTGGAATTTTAGTATGTGGAAAGCGTTAACTTTTAATAGTATTCATGTTTACACTAAGGTTCTATGGTAATTCATGATTCAAGAGAATAAATGATTAAGGAATTCAATTGTTTAGTATGATACCAACAAGATATATCTTATGATATAAGGGGGTAAATGATGGTATTCACATGCTTGGTTTATGAAATTTCGAGTAATCATTTTCATTATACAATGAGATTAGAAATAAGTATTTTCGATAAGCCTAATGGTTGGAATGGATTAATTTGTACATCAGATGGTATTTTTTAAGGCTAAAACTTTTTTTTCTAGAATGTTATAATACTATCATTTTAGAAAAAGGACAACCTACAGGATGGGTGAAAACCCTTCACGTCAAACAAGGTTGAGGGAATCAAACCCACAAACAAAGTGTGACAGGCCTTTATCGCCTACCACTAGCCTACATGAAGTCCCTTATTTTTAGAAATTAGTTTTATTTTATTAAACTATACGATAGATGAAGTGTAAGTCCATTTTTTGAACCATATACAATTATCCTCACCATAGATAGAATTATGTATATTTAATATATTGTGATAACCTTTTTGTGATAAAGGAAGATGGAATTACCTATCATTCAATCACAAGATCTGCTAATACTTCAAGAATGAAAAATTCAACTTAATATCATTAAATAAGAAATAAAGTGGAAATTTTACATGGAATGATCAATGATGATATTACACTGAAATCAAGTAAGTATTTCTCCTTATGAAAAAATTAATCAACTTTAGGGAAATAATCTTGAAAACCAAAAATTTTGTTCTAGTAATCTTATATATGATGAATCAGATGGTACCTTAGATCATCACAAATTTATGCCTTTGTGATTGTTGGAATTTTCAAATACATGTACTCTACCACTCTTCATTAGAACATGATGGTTAGATTTCTCTTCCATATCCATGTTTTCACATATGTTATCCTATGTCGAAACCCAGTGATGAGTTAATTTGGGTAGCAGTTATATTTATTAATTTACTTTTTAAAATTATGTTTTAGTATTCCTTTTTACGATGTGGGTTTCATTGAATGAAACATTCATGTATTAAACTATTTATAACCCTGAGGAATTTCGGGGGCGAAATTTATTTTAAGCGGGGTAGAATGTAACACCCTGATATTTTATGAGAAAAATTCTTTTTAATTTTATTTATGTCTTGTGTTGTACACTGCACAAAGATTATCTTGCGCTATACACCCACTGTATTAGCTTGCAATATACGCAACACTATTATTGGCTTGTTTTATGCACAATTTCAAGTTATTTTGATAGAATTCAACAATAAATATAAATTTTGTTAAATTAAATAATATTAGATTATGTTATATGATACACCAAAGGAATATTTCATGCAACACTGACTTGGCTTGCATTACACACAAAAGCAACCTTCCTCAATGGCTTGCATTGTAGACAATACCGAGTTTCACCAAACATCAATATATTATTAAAATATTGTTATTAACTAGCCGTTATGAATAGTATTAACCACATTTTGAATTTTATAATATTATCATTCATCTTACATATTTTTTTAGAACATGGTATGAGAACAAAATTAATTTATCGGATAAAATAATTATTTTAATAAAAATTATATTTTGTCACCTTTTGATGATGCACCCATTTTAAATATAATTTTTGAAAAGTTTATAAGTTCAATATTAAAAAAGTGAACTTTTTTATTTTAAATCAGGATATAAAAATTTACGTTGGATAAATTTTTTACAATATTCTCATAACCATCATATTTCGACGAATAATAAAAATACGCTATATTTTGATTAAAAACAACTTTTTTCATTGAGATAATTTATATGGTTAAATTATAATATTTAATGATTTTAAATTATAAATAGAATATATTTTTACAATTTAATATAATTTATGTCATTAGAATTAATTTTACATTGAATTCATAGGTAAAAACATTTTATTCTTTTCAATATTTTAAATTTTAAAACATGTTTTCTCAACAACAAGATTAATTTTAAATTAATTAAGGAAAATTATGGGTTATGAATTTGGAAAAATTGATTCCATATTTTTAATGAGTAGGTCCAAATTATTTTAATAGTCTACTTTTATTTTTGTCCATTATTAATAGTAACTATAGTAAATTTTATTTACCATAGTTAAAGGTAAATCATATAATTAAGAGTAAAAAAAATATTATAATATTACCCTAACACTTGTATTAATATAATTGGATGATTATAATTCATCCTAAAATATACTTGGGTTGAAATTTTATCTATTTAAACCCACATGGATGAGATTAAGACATTTAATTCAATTTATTTAAAAGAAAGTGAAAAATGTCTCACTCAAACTTTAATAATAAAATTAGTTTTAATATATTGTTAAACAGAATATTAATAAGATTATAAATAATCATATGAAATCTAAAATGTTTATATTTATAATGATAATTTATTCCAAAATTTTCAAAAATATATAATTACCTTAATATCTTATACATTAATGATTCAGAAATTATTTATTTAGTGAAAAATCAATAATATAGTTTTTATTAAAATAATAATACCCATAAAAAGACCAAAAAACTTGACCAAAACATATTGGTCGAGTAAATATACACCATTATAATCCATGTGTCTACTTGTGGACCATTTAGAGCATTATAAAATAGATTATGACATTTATATTATTTTATTTTAAATGATGTCATAGTTGTCACCTTTATAATTTAATTAACATAACATTTTAAAAGTTTGGTGTTTTAGAAGATAAATTTGAATAAAAGTATTCTTCTTAAATATATTGGATTAATATTCATCTTATTATTTTATTTTTAATTTTATGCAACAAATAATTATATTAGTTAATTATACAAAAAAATGTAGTAGTAATTATTTTATTAAGAAAAATATAAAATAAATGGTTTTAAAAATATCAAAATAAATATTATATGAACTAATTAATATGATAAAAGAATTTTATATATATATTTTACATGTTAGAAATCTATTAAATATTTTTTTTGAAAATAACGTTTTTTGGATTTTATTTAATTTCAAATAATTGAACAATGTCAAAATTGACACTAATGGTATTTTATAAAAATAACATATTATTAAATTTTATTAAAATCACTAAAAATATTAAAAAATTACAAATTGAAAATTATATGGCCTAAAATTTCATAATGTATCTAATTATGGACAATTCACAACACATAAGTAAGTATTTATAATAATTTATAAATTAGAATATTATTACCAGAAATAAAATCTAATAGATTAAATAAGAATAAATCAAAATGATAAGATTTAAAATAAACTCTAAACATATCTAAATTTTATTGTTTTATGATATTACAACCTTATTTCATCTAGTATTAGTATTTGAGTCACTTTTGGAGGTTTTTATGTGGGGATTGAGTTTATTATAAATCAATATTTTGGAGGTTTCCAAAAGTGCCTCTCTCCTCTCTTATAAAAGGGAACCTCTTCCCCCTCCACTTCACTCAATTTTGAGACTTACCGTTCATCCAACCCTATCAAATTAATATTATCAACATCTTTAGTTACATTAGTGATGGTCTTTTCAAAATACCAACACTAGTGCCCTAAGAGGAAGTTTAAAGGAGGCACTTCGAGGAAGAGGTAATATCTTCTACCAATTCTTTGAAATTTATTTCTTCTTATACTTCATATTAATTAATTGTTTAATTATAAAGTAATAAAATAAGTATCAATATTATACTGATATGTAATTATAAATATGTAACAAATCTATTTCACCTTCTATCCATCCTATAAAAAATGAAATCACCGTGCGTGCGTACGTACAAAATACCGTCTCCACAACGTGGTTTAATCTTTTTTTCTCATCACCTACATACATGGATGGGTATAATGATGGAATAAATTACTATATTTTATTATTTTAAAGTGATATGGATTCTGAAATATTATACACCATACAATTCCACACTCATGGGAATGATATCATCGCTCATGTGTACGTACGGCCTACCATCTCCACGATGTGATGCGATTCATTCAACATAAACATCATTGAAGAATGAATATATAACTTAATTTAATGAATAAATATGTCGTATATTATACTTATAAAATTCTGAAAATGATATATCTATAATCTAAAAAGAGTAATAAGAATTTATTTGACAAAACATCCATAAGAATATATAGCAGTTAACACTCGAATAAAGAGTAACAATGAAATGTTACGAATAAATAGATAATAATTTGACCATATATAATATCATAACTATGACTATGATCATGGAATAAGACAATGACATTATTTAAATCATTATGCAGGTGGTCTGGATATGTACAAAGCATATCATACCTAAGGATAGGGATAATTTTTCAATTTCATTTTTATTTGAGATTGTTTAGACGTTAGTATTTACTGGGGTTATATTTATCATCCATGTCCATGTTTTATAAAAAAAATTTCATAATGTTTTTACAATTCTTCCATTTATATATAAATTCATGTTTACCTATTTCTGACTATTACTATGTGATATGAAATGAATCTTTTGTCATTTTTAGTATCAGATACTTTTTGACTTTTCAGCCAATGTATAAGGAGAATGTTTTTTTCAACTCATACGAAATGAACAGATTGTTCTGATTTCATAAAGAATTATATAAATGAAGATTAGTTTACATGTTTTCAAATTTATATTCAATTAACTTCTTTTCTTTTATATTTTCATGACATTTTGAGAAAAGATATTTTTTTTAAATAAGAAAGGATATTTTCCTCAAGAACTAAGTTCAAGTGTTTTACCAAAATTATTTTCCATCTAAGATGACATAGGGATATGTTTATATCCCAATTATTACATTGATTTGATTATGTTATGATGTAATTATTTTTATGAATTCCTTTTATCATATGATGTCTTGATGTTTAAGAATCCCATTTTATTACATGGGTTATGCTATGATGTATAATTTATGATTTTTTGGCACACATAAGAATGGTTTCATTAGGAGATGGGTGAGACCTATATCTCCATCCAATGCATTGGGTAATGATTTTTATCTCATGAGATAAACATGGATGCAACCAAAAGTAAATCTGGTTCAGTAATACAGGGCGGAACGACAAGTATACCTGGTTCCGTAATGGACTTCATCCAGTATGATGGTCTTTGCATGAATGCCTTGGCTACTATGGAAATAATAATATGTGCTTATTAGTATTACACAATTACATGTTGTATTCCAATTATATTGTTTCACGGATAATCTACCGTTATGATCCATGCCTTACGTACTGCCATTTTTTATGTCACTGCTCATGATTTTGATGTTTAAATTTTATGTTCATGTTTTTATGTTCAAATGTTTATGGATTTTTTTATATTCTCCATCTATACCATTACTGAGAATTCTAGATCACCCATTCTATGTTTTCTGTTTCCCTTTACCAAGGATATAAATAAAGGTTTTAGGTAAGAAAATAAAATTGGAATATCTTTATAGGAGATGTTGAAGATATTTCACCATGATTACAAGATTATGTTCAGAGTTTCCAAAGACACTAAACTATTATGGTCCTTGGGTTTCTGTTTTTGTTATGTATTAAGTATGCTACAAAAGTAATGTAATTTTCATGTATGTAAAGATTGGGTCTCTAAAATAGGAGCCTCAATTTTCATGAACAATGCCTTTACAATGTCTTGGGAGAACCTGCCATACTAAAGTTTTCACGTGAGATACCCTTCCTCCTATCTTTGTTTTCATTTACCTCTTTGTTCTTCATTATTGTAATCTTGTATATCTTTTTTGTAATAATGTTTTAATGTATGTTTATTCGTAAATATCTCTTATTCTAATCCACCTTCTATAGTTTAATATTAATGTTCATAAAATAGTTTAAATCAAGTTAAAACCCCTTCACTTCTTTTGCATTCTCATTCAATCTAAAGTCAGTATTTAATTCCATTTATCGTTTTTGTGTGTGTGTTCGGCGCACCACTCTTTTCTTATCCATTTCCTTTTTCTTATCTTATAAATTTATCATCATAATCATTATAATCTAATTACTAATCCTTTCAATTCCTGAGTAAATCTCTCATTGGGGTGAGTTATAATTTAGGTATGTTAAGTGATTGAGAGATTTTTCTCGATGAATATTCTTTAAATTATCATTGTTTATATTGGAATAAACATGTCATGGATGTATGACTTTTTTTGTTTAACATATGGATTCCATGGATTATTGGAACCATAAATACACTACCATAATAAATTACTGATTGAGATTAGAATCCTAGTTTAGTTAAGGCTTGGATTATAGCCTTAACACTTGAGAATTCCAATCAACATCAACTTGTGACAAGGGTGTTAATTTAATGAAATATAATTCAAAGATCAAGGATATCACAAGCTTAACTATATGAAATTGATAAATAAATCTGAATTAATCAATCATTTCAATTTATCTCTATAAACAAACCCCCAAATCAAAATACAATAAACTAAAAACATTCGACTATTAAAAAGTATCATCACTGAGGATTCGACCCGAGTGCTGCTATACACATTTGCAGAGCACCGAAACGTTGACTGATTGATAGGAGATAATCGTTCACTCTTTCAATGACCAGAACTGTATGTTTTCATTTTAAAATGGGATTTTAGTGCAAAATGTTTCACATAATCAAAACCCAGAAAATTCGCTATTATCATCTTGTTTTTTAAACATATCGATAATTATTTTACTATGTGTAGGAAGTATATGTGCATAAATTTGACACACTATGTGGTCGACATAAATGAAGGTGCATGTTTTCATTTAAAAGTATCATTTTTTATCTCAAAACATGAATCACATAGTAAAAATTGGGCAAATATTCCAGAATTGTCTCGATTCTTTTGGAAAATGATATTTGATATATTTATTATGTGTAGGAAAAAAATTCATATCAATCTAACACATAGTGTGGTTGGTATGATAGAAAGTGTGTGTTTTATTTTAAAAATAATATTTTAGTTAAGAATGTGCATCACATACTCAGAACTGATAAAACATAATCATATTGTCATTATATTTATGTACAATGATCAAAAATTCATTTGTGATGTGTGTGAATCAACCACACACTAATCTGACACAGAGTGTGACTAATATGACTGAAAGTATGTATTTTCATTAAAAGATTCCATTTTTGATCAAAATGTATAACATACTCAAAATCGATCAAACACACTTGGATTGTATTAATATTTTATTAAAACAACCCATAATTTATTTGTGACGTGTATGAATAACAAATATGTCAACATGAAACATGGTGTGGCTGATGTGATTGAAAGTCCGTGTTTTCATTTAAAATTGACATTTTAGGTCAAAACACATTCCACACATTCAAAAATGAAGCAAATACACTATGGTTGTCTTGATACATTAGGGGAAAAATGGTAATCCATTTGTTTAATGTAGTAATTAACTACATATCAATCCAAAACATGTTGTCACTGATGTGACTAAAAGTATGTTTTCATTTAAATGGGACATTTTAATTTAAAACACGCATCACATACTCAAAACCAAAAAAACATGATCTAATTTCCTTGATACTTTAGGAAAAAGACTCATAATTAATTTTAAACATATAATAATCAATTGTATTTCAATCCATCACATAGTGTGTCTGATATGTGTTTTTTCATTATAAAAATAACATTTTGGATCACAATGCACATCATATTGACAAAACTGATCAAACAAGATCAAATTATCTTGATACTATATGAAAATGATCTATGATTCAATTTTGATGTAATAAGATGTGCATCAATCCAACACACAGTGTGGTCATATTGACAAAAAATTAGGTGTTGAGTTTTAATGTGACATTTTAGCCTAAAATCTGCATCACATAATCAAAACCAATGAACTATACTCGAATTGTCTTGATACTATATGGAAATTATCTTTGATTCATTTGTGGTGTGTTGGAATTAACCTCAATTCAATCTGACACATTTTGTGGTTAGTATTACTAAATAGGTTTCTTTTCATTTTATAAATATACTTTAGTTCAAAACTTGTATCGCATAATCAAAACCAAACAAACACACTCAAATTTTCTGAATATTTTTTGACAGTGATGGATAATTTTTTTATGATGTGCATGAATTAACAACATTTAAATCTGACACACAATGTAACTAGTATGACTAAAGGTGTGTTTTTATTTTAAAATAGACTTTTTACAAAATAAATGTCACATACTCAAAACCATGAAAATGTGTTCGAATTGTAATGATACTTTATAAAATCCAATTTTTCATTTGTGACTTGTATAAATTGACCACATATCATTAAAATTGAAATTTATAATGGATCATATAACATTTCAAATAAAATTTGTTTTAATTTTTACTAAGTATTATTTCTAAAATATACATTATTTTTATTAAATACATA
Organism: Viscum album; assembly: GCA_963277665.1. Taxonomy (NCBI): domain Eukaryota; kingdom Viridiplantae; phylum Streptophyta; class Magnoliopsida; order Santalales; family Viscaceae; genus Viscum; species Viscum album. The sequence goes on from OY728155.1 coordinate 879,737,681, forward strand.
CATATATTCTATAGGAGGTTGTGTTGGTCATTGGAGAAGGATTATATAAATTTAGTTGTATTGTATTGAAATTCATTATTGTTATATTTAAATTTTAATGATGATGCAATGCAAATTTAAATTGTTTTTTATATTTAATGTAATTTTTTATCTATAAATTAATTTTTTTTATTTTTATGACCAATTGTTTGCAGAGTATTTCAAATATTACCCATGGGATTCTATAATAGCTAGGATGTTTTTTTAAAAAAAGGCACAATTTAATGAATAGAGAAAAGAATGGAGGATTGAATGAGTATGAAATATTGTATCTTATTACAATATTTTTCATTAAAATGAAGTAATTCCCCAGGAAAATCATCCCTCCATGTAACGCCCAGGTTGATTCCTTTATTGAGAGTACCATCAGCTACCATATTTGCTTCACGAAAAACATGCGTGATAATGTAGTTTGTTTTAGAAAGCATAGCAAGGAAACTCATCCAATGAGAGGTAAGTGGTCAGGCAAGATGCACAACACCCTTCCAGATAGCTTAGACAACAGTGGTTGAGTCACTTTCATTCCAAATATTGTTCCAACCTTTTTCTTTAGAAAAACCAACAACGTAGATAACCCCCATAATTTCCACTTCTAGAGACGAAGTTGTACCACATCCGCTAAAGAAACATCCATGAAAACGTCCAAGATGATCCCTGAAGATAGAACCACATCCCGCAGGTCCCGGGTTGCCTTTGGAGGCACCATCAACAATCACATTGATTCATCCCAGAAACAGGGCTTTCCAAAAAACATTAATGGTGCATCTAGGCGGCTTATAAAGACCAGAAATCTAGAGTCGATGCAAAATTTCAAATTCTTCGACGTTTTGGTCACAATGGTATTTCTGAATTGAGCTAACATCATGAATGGAAATGAGAATCCAAGCCTTGCCAGCATTAAGCTTAAATGATTAATTATTATGGAGAATGTTAGTTCTATCACACCAGATTACGTGTAGAAGCTCATAAACATCGGTTAAATAGAGGTTTTTAATTTGTTGAGAAGAATCAGAATCAACACAACATTGTAGCTGGGAGTTGATGGAATTTATGAGTAACCATCTGCATCCAAAGACATCAAACATAAAATTTCAGAGAGCTGAAGCTGTAACACATGACAAAAACAAATGGTTAATATCTATTCTATGTTGGTTGCACATGTGAACATTTAGTGAAAAGTTGGATCCCAAAAGCATGTAGGCAAAAATCAGCGGGGACTTTGTTACGTACTATGATCCAAAAAAGAGTAAGCCTCGAGGGCTTAATCCAAGGTTTGTTAAAGGATTTCAGCCAACATAAGGTAGAGTCCGAATCAATGAAATTGTGATTATAAAAAACTTTGGAGTCATGAATACCATTACATGCGGTTTCCCAAATGAGGAAATCTTCAGAGTTGGAATATGGATAGTTATCAACGACACTTCTGACAATGTCAGGAAGAGGAATGGTATTGTCATTTAGAATGTCTATTATAGTGGAATTATTATTTTCAGGAATAGAATTGGGAGGGAGCATGGAAACTAAAGGAACACCTATACATTTTTCAGTTTAAAAATTTAGGGATGAATCAGAGCTTACCATCCATCTACAATTTCTCATAATGTTGGTGTAGGATTTTCTAATGGACGGCCAAATGGAAGAATTGATGTAATTAAAATTTCCACTCTTTTGTTTAGCATTGAATCTTTTTTTGAGGAAATCAATACAATCAGAACTGTTGTTAAAGAGTCTCCAAGTGAGTCTCACTTGAAGAGCTTCATTGAAGAGATTAAGATTTTTGATGCCAATACCACCTTTTTCTAAAGGAATACAACAGGAATCCTAGGGTATGGTTACAAGATTCCTTTAAAGTGTGCTTCCATTCTAGACAAATTTTTTAATGGAAACGTTTATTTTTTAAAAGACCAGAAAGTCATTTGTAAAACATCATCGAGTAGACCATTTTGGAGACAATAGTAGATTTGATAAGGAAAATTTTTCCATCCATAGAGAGGGATTTACCCTTCCACGATGAGAGTTGATTTATAATTTGGTCTACAATGGTGGAGAAGTAGTTGGATTTAGGTCTTCCACAAAAGATTGGCAGTCCTAGATAGGTGAAAGGGAGAGAGCCTTTAATGATGCCTAAATAGCTGATGATATTACATTTTCTAGTAGAATAATTTTTTTCCCAAAGAACACAAAGGATTTTTCCTATATTATAGTTTGACAAGAAATTTCTTCATAATGAGACAGAGCATTCTTGAGACTCTGAGTGTTTCTCTTATCCCCTTGCTTCAAAATGATGATGTCATCAACATATAAAAGATTTGTGGGAACATTTAAATTTTTGGCAACCTGAATAGGATTAATCATGTTTTGATCCACAGGGAAAGTGAGGAGTCTACTTAAATAATCTTCCACAATCACAAAAATAATGGAATAAAGAGGGTACCCTTTTCTTACCCCCTTGGTTCATTTAAAGAAACCCTTGGGTGCACCATTTATCAGGACAAAGATGATATCTGATCTGAATAAATATTTTATCATACTAATGAATGAGTCATTAAAGCCAAAACCTTTGAGGAATTTGAAGAAAAATCTCCAATAAATGGTATCAAAAGCATTCCTAATATCTATTTTAATAGAACCATTACCACCTCTTGTAGTATTGTTAAGGATATTGGTACTTTCAGAAGCAAGACAAATATAGTCATGAATAGACCTACCTTTGATAAAACTAAATTGATTCCAGGATACAATTCTATTGCATATGTTTTTAAGTCTATTAGTAAGAAGATTTGAAATAATTTTATAAAGAGTGTTAATGAAATCAATAGGAAAAAAGGTTGAATCTCAAAGTCATTGTCCACTTTAGGAATTAAAGTGAGATATTAGGAATTTAAACCAAAAGGGAGAGCACCATTGTAAAATAATGCTTTCACGATATTGCAAACATCTTTATGAATAATCTCCCAATAGAGCATGAAAAATCCATTATTGAATCCATCAGGACCCATGGCACTATATGAATTATGACTAAAAACTGTATCTTTAATTTCATGATCAAGATTTTTACTTCATAGAAAATTATTTTCCTCCTCAATCACTATATTATGAATGATATCAGTAGTGAGATATTTGTTGACATCCGGACCATTAAACAAATTTTGAATGTAATATACCACATGATTTGCAATAGATTCCTCAGTATCCATGAGATTTTTTTCATATCTAAGAAGAAAAAGCGGTCTACTAGATTTTATAACTCTTTGAATTGAATTATAGAACTTTGTATTTCTATAACCATCAGCATGCCATTTAGCTTTGAATATTTTCTTTCTCATGTTATCCAGAAGGAATAGCAGAGAGTTGAGATTAATGGAGGCATCAATTTCAAGTTGCGGGTCAAAAGTGACATCAGAGCTAGTGTTGGAGCTTTGGATTTTATTAAGTTCCCTCTCAAGAGAGGAGATATCCATGTCAAGTTGCTTAGATTTGGATCAACACTAGATTTTAAGAAGCTATTTTAGGTACTTTAATTTATGATCACAAGCAAACGCATCATTGTGATGCTTCATGCTATCCCAAGAGACTTTTATGAAGCTAGTACAATCAAGATCCTCAGACAAAGAATTATTAAATTTAAAGGGGAGTGCGGATTTGGTACCCTTGGTTAAGATATTGACATGAACAGGATGACGATCAGAGTTATTTTCGGTTAAGGTGATGCTAGAAATGGTGTCCCACTTATCTAGAGCAAGGATATTAGTGAAATCTCTATCTGGTTTTCTAGAAACTTCTCTATTGTAGTGTTGTCTATACCCGGTGTACTTAGAACCAGTCAGATTAGCTTCAATAAGATCACAATACTCCATGGAAGATCTAAATTCACTCGAGGAGATAGAAGAGTGTAACGGCCCAATTTTTTCACTGGATGTTATAATCACATAAAAATATCCAATCACAACCCAAGACCTATGAATATTATTAGTTAAAGCATAAAGGTCTTTCCAAAGGGATCGTCATTATTGATATCGATTCATAGCATAAATCATAGTGAAAAAAATGTATAAACCGTCAAGGGTAAAATCACATGCAAACATTTGTTCAGTAATTTTGAAAGCATTGACAGACTGAAAAATTGAGTGATAGAAAATCCAAAAAGTCTAAGTAGTGTTACCAGTTGTGACCAAACCTAAAAAAATATAACCATAAGCAAAAAGATTCATATTTTATGAGGAAAATTTGATTTTAGGCTCAGCAACAACATTATGTTTTGGTTTATGAGTCATATGAAATAATTTTAAAATAGTACAAGTTTCAGGGTAAGAAATCCCCTAACAATTCCAAAATAAGAAATTCATTTGAACCTACGCTTGGAGGTAGAACCCCTTTTTTTGGGCCACCCAAGCCTTTCCCCCTCTTTGATCTTTTAATATCTTGTGGAGTGGTTGGACTGGTTTTCTATCCTGGTTTTCACCTAGAGGATACAACAGTTTCATTATTAGTACCATTATCCTTAGTACCTTGATCCTTTTCAGGAACATTGGTAATCAAGGTTGTCTCTATTGAGCTGTCCTTTAAGGGATGTTGTTGTTTGTGCTGTGAGCTAGGCAAGTAGTTAAGGGAATTGACCAGTGCATTATTCTGAGTATCCAATACCTCTGATTTGTGACAAATATATGTTTGATTTATTTCAGAAGCATAAAAATTTAAAGGTGTGACCATTGAGTTATTTTTTGAATGCTTAAATTGTTGTTTATCATGTATGTTATGTGAGAAATTAGGCACATTAACAGGTGCAATGATCCGGGTGTCCATTAACTCAAGTTTATCAGCATTGAGTGTATCTGTGGGAGCAACTATTGTCATACCTACAGTGTCCAATTGTGTGTTTGTATCCAACTATGCCATGCTATATGCTATTTCAAATTTTTTATATGCAGCATGGGATGCTATTTTATTCTCTTTGCCAGCATCTATAGGATCATCCTTGTCTGTGTCAACACCTGAAGCAGGTTGGAATTTTTCATATGTGTCCAGATCAATCTTTCCAATCTCCTCTAAAATGTCATGTTCTATATTTTCATTTTCTTCTTCTTCGACCATCTCCACCCAACTCTTACCCGAGGTCTCACCCAGGAGAGGATATTTTTTTCTGTCTTCATTTTTCTTCCTTGGTGCTTCAGGATTCTCGTAGTCTGTCAACTTGTCTTTTTTATTCCTTCGATCCATCATCCATTCATCATCCCTCAGTTGTTCTACTTGTTTTTTCATCACCCTGCAATTTAATATGGAATGTCCAAAAATTTTACAGAGCTCGCAAAATGGAGGTTTGCACTCATATTCAATCTGAACCTCTACATTATACTCATTCGCATTGAAGGCAACAACATCTAGTTTCTTTGATTCTAGGTTGACATCTACCATAACCCGCACATAAATCCTGAGTTATGTATCTAAAGTCTGATGATCAATATTTAGAGGTGTACCGATGCAGGAAGCTATGTCGTTTAAGATCCTAGGGTGCCAAAAATACTAGTTGAGCCTGTGTAACCGTACCCATACATGTGCCATATAATTCCTAATGGTGTGGGGATTGAAAGAAAAATCCCATTTGGATTGTGTAAGAAAACCAGGTTTGAGTTGAACATTTCCCAGTTTCTAAACCCGATCAGGCTCTTCCTGCGATCTAAGTAAGATATGGAAATATCCTCTACCAATAGGGATCATATTCCAATATGTGAATACCCTAAAGTGAGCGATCCACAGTTAAAGATCCAGGGTCAACCATGGCCAGTGACCTTTTAGATAAGAAATACAACCCATAATCGAGTAATTAAACATTTTTTCTCGTTGATGTAGTGCTTCAGGATTAGCCTCAACTACAAATTGTCCATCCTCCAATTTCTTATAGTGTGAAGGCTTCGTAAAGTTCAGATTTTGTAGGTCTAAGCCCCTGAGTGCTTCGAGATAAGAAATACCTTTGGGTTTTCCAGTTGTCGATGTTTGATCTTTATGCTATGTGACTGCACATCCATCAATGGATTTTTCCCATTTTGGATCAAAAGACGCCATGCTACAACCAATTTATAGCATTTCAGGCCGTTCATCACAGGCGTTGAGGGAAAACCCTAATCGTCGTGAGAGAGAAAACGAGAGCTCCCGAGGCACCATCCTCACTAATTTACCATATCAATAGATAAAAATTAAATTTATTAGTGCTATAAATAATGTTAATAAAAGTGACTCATTTTTAAATTCACTCAATACATGAGTTCTTTTTTAGCACCTATAAAAGTTATTTCTAGTGCCGATATTATATGATGAAGTGCGTAGGGTACCAAAAAAATATAATGATATATTTTGATGATAATTTATGGTAGATTTATTCAAAATTATCATCAAAATATATAGAATATTTAATTAATTTATATTGGATAAAAACAAAGGAAATTGTTGATAAGTCATGTTGTGAATTAATTTATAATAATGATAGGAATTATAAGAGAAGTCATTGATAAATTGAGTAAAATTTAAAAAATGGTTTATTTTAGTGGGAATTTCATTATTTGAGGATCTAAAAGAATTAAAATAATGTTATAAAAAATATCTGGATGTGAATCACCTGGATCATATTCTTCCATGGTCTAGAGTCTCTCTCCTTCCATGAATGTGCACCTAAACCCTATTGGGTTTGGAACACTAAACCACCAAAATTATAAGTAATATAAATTAGAAATAAGAACCTCAACTATAACTCCCTAAATATTCCATAACATATGATAGCCTCATGTGTAGATGCTATCTCTCTGAAAGAAAGAAGACCCATATATCTGATGTCACATGTCCCTCATAATAATGCTTAAGGAAACATCACTAAAATCGATCAACGAGTTGATGATTATGATTAGAAATGGTTAGTTGGAGATTATAAGATTTTATATCGATTCACGATTGATGCAAAGGGATACTAGCTATTCGTAACCTCTACTCACATGATATTTATACTTGTAAAAGGATGAAACTGAGTTAAAGTGCATAAATGATTCAATTAAAGTATATGTTGGGTCAGGCCAAGTCAGGTTTGAGTAGCCAAAGGCTGAGTAGCATTCTAATTTTCATAGAGATTGTTCTATTATCCATTCTCTCTCATTTGAGGTTATAATAATGGTTGAATGTTTATTTTGGGTTATATTTGGTGTTATAGACTTTGTGGTGTGAGTATAGTAATGTAATTGTTTCTTCTAGAAATGGGGATGACCTTGTTTGTTTAAGGTTCAAAAATTCCAATCGGGTTCTAACGGGTTTATTCATAGAACCAGAAACATCCAATGACTATATATCCATTTGGACCAAAATTCCAAAGGTAGGTGCTCATTAGTTGTGGAATGATGGGGCTTAAGAATTTGCATTGGTCGAGAGGATGGGAGGTCAGGCTCATCACACCTTTTTGAGGGGAATTATTTCCCACTATGGGACTGTCTTATATATTTAAGTTATGTTCACAAATTCTTACAAATTCACCAAGTATGAAAATGATTTTTCCTTTAGATTTGGAAATCAATTATGGATATGTCTGAGATTTAGAGAATCTTATATATTTATTTGAGGTTCTTCATCGATGGAGAATCAGCCATATGTATTGGAGATTCTTAGTCAATGGTATCCTTCAATACATCATATAGAAATCTCTTGGTCATTATGATGACCATAATGGTTTTAAATCAACTCAATGGGGCACTTGAAGTTTATTTTCATTTAGAAGGACATGGATTATTTCAGAGTTGGGATCGTACCCGTATATGGGCTACCTATGTATCCATGTTAAATAGGAATCAGAACCCACGTAGTTCGGGGATTAAGATATATTTTAATGTCATATGGGACAGATGAGAATAAATGAGTGATGGCCTTGAACCTTAAAAAGGCTTCCTATGTACTCTACTTTTAAGGTAGAGATCAAAGTCCACATAGTTCGGTTAAGAAATGTGAGGTTTATGCATGACTAATGGCCCAAAGGGAGATGCCATAATTACTTTTACACTCTAAGATCGCGTGAGTATACTCGGTGTGAGAAACAAGAAGTATCAGTAAATCTGACGAGTGTGCCATAAAATATGCAATTATAAGAAATGATGTGGGAATTACATATGTGTGACAGCCCAAGTAGGTGAAAACTATGATTTGCTTCCGAAATGAAGCCTCAGAACAAGTTCCATAAAGATATTTGTGCTTTATGGAGATTTGGATACTCTAACATGGGACTTACTCCTGAGTAGGATTCTCAAATTAGGGGGGACATAGTGCTTACTCCTAAAGAGGATGCCCATATTAAGGGGGACTATAACTTATTATCGAGGCTTACTCCTGAAGAAGATGCACAATTAAAGGGAACTTAAAACTTGGGACTTACACCTAAAGAGGATTCCTAGATTAGGGAACATGGGGCTTACTCCTAAATGAGGATTCCCAGTTTAAGGGAAATTATGAGTGGGGCTTACTCCTGAAAAGGAGGCCCAGGTTAAAGGGAATTGAGACTTGGGGATTACTCCTAAGAAGGAGGCCCAAATAAAAATAAATTCTCAGAATTTATTTCAGATAAGGAATCCAACAAAGGAACCATGCCACAAATGGCTTTGAAGAGGGTTTTAAGGCTAAATCTTGAAGAAGAGAGGTGAATTTTAGGAGTGTAAGTGAATTGAAAGGAGGCGTTCAAGTATTGGTCTGGAGCTCAAGTCCTAGCTGCGAAAGTATACTTGGGCAACATGAGTTCACTTTGGAGATGGAGAACCTGTAGGGTAATAGTTGGGAGAGACTTGGCTCAAACCCTTAGTATTATCCATCGATGCTTCCAGAAGGGCGGCACACAAGATCCCATGAGAGGGAAAGGAAGCGCGCAAGTGTTTCCATTTCCCTTAAGGGCTGGACACTTAGGAACGCAAGTGTTGATGATTTGTAACACCTATACATTATTCTTACTCTTTAGATATTCCATTCTAGGTATGAAATTACCTTATAAGTGTTCGGAAGAATTCAAGTAGAGAATAGGGAGACCAGAGCTTAATTCTGATTTTTAGAAATTCTGTCCCTTAAATGGGGGGCCCATAGGGGGTATTTATAAGCCACCAGAGTTTTGGGCGAAATTTCACTTAGGGTGCGCAAGTGACTTGTGCGCCTCATGTCTGGCATGCAAGTGACTTGCGCACCCATGGTTGGCGTGCAAGTATACTTGCGAGCCTTAATGTCTTTGTGAAATTCATTATGTCTTCCCCTCTTTTTATGTTGAGGTACTTCCCTTAGTCAATATTTGGATTCTGTGACTGAATGGATCATCAACAAAAGTCCCCCCTCAGAGTTGGATCCAAAAAAGGAAAGAGGATTTGACTCTGAGGTAAAGGAGAAGAGCAAGGATTTTGGGCGCGCAGGATGCGACGTGTAGGTTGTGGCATGTAGGCATATGACCTCACCTATAAATATGGGTGTCATTCTTGCACAAAGCATCCATCTTTCGAACAATTCTTGCTCTCGTCACGCAAGTGATCTCTCATCGCGCAAGTATCTTGTATTTTCTCTCGTCTACGCTTTTGTTCGTCGCATTTCACTTCCTCAATCTGTTTCTGACATGTATGCCAGTAGTAGTGCGGTAAAGCTTGTGCGACCGACTTATACTTGAATTCCCAAATTAGACATGTGTGCCTTAATACCTTAGCCATTTTTTTGATTTCTTCACAAATTTTATGAAAAACCATCTTATATAAACGTTAATTTATTCAATATTTTTGCAGATTCAATGGCTCCCAGAAGAATTGGATCAGCTTTATATGGCCATGGTCATCTATAAGGAGTCAATGTTCCAGATGCAAAGAATTATATTCCTTATTCCTGGTTTCATAGTAACACCAATTTCGCTTCAGCAAATGTCTCAGTTGCAGGATCATTTGTAAATACTGGAATAGTGGAGAAGGCATACATAATGCATCACAACCTTTGTTCACCAAATATGAAATTTCATATTCTTGAGATGCAGCCACACTGTTATCCCTATATTTCGATTATGATGTGCATTAAGAGTAGCAAAAATGGTGTGAACTTTCAAATTTTTCCTCCATACCATTTCCTTGCAGGTATGAAAATGGAAAACTATGGGCTGATATGTTTTCGGCTGCTGGTTGGTGGAGAGAAGACTACATGAAATCAATATCTGAAAAGAGTACTCTCTCAAAATATCTATTTACTTCCAAAGCTCCATTCTCAAATCCATGTATCCATCTTTCAAGTCTCATGGACAGATACAGAGTAACTGTTTGATCAGCAGAGAATTTTCTCAAATTGCACTCAATAACATTCTTTTACAATTGTTCCAAGAAGAGCCGGTATCACTGCATCTCTTATTGTATCCAGTTGAATGAATGAATTCCAGGTGGCTATTGATGAAGCTCAAGATTCTGTAAATTAAATGAATATTTTGTGTTGAAATACTCTTGTAAATCTTGAAAAAGAGAAGAGACTCCAGTCTATGGATGTCCTTCTAACTGTTGTGCATCAATGAAAAACACTTTAATCTTCAATCATTTTTGCATGCATTCTCTTGATACATTCTTTAATTAATTTTACCTAAGACAATGGTCCAAGTAAGCATAATTTTATTTTTTTCTAGGATTATAAAAAATAACCCCTAAAAATTTGACTCTTTTGTTGCTCAATATTTCTAAAACCATACAGTATATACGTTTAGCGAGCTGGGACTCGACTTTTGTCCAGAGTTCCTTTTACAAGTTCCCAATTTAATGAGTACCCTTTATTTTTTTTGAAGATTAATGTCTTGTATGTTGGACATAATAAAAAAAGGCTAATGTTTAAGGTCGAAATATCTTTGACAGAATGGATTAAAATTGACCCAATTCCTTGATAATTTATTTGAAAACATATTATCACATTCATGTATGGGAGAAAACATGTATACTATGACCTAAGAAATCTTTAATCTGAGGGATGATATGAAAAAAAGGGCTAAAAGGAATTAGAAGAATTATTTTCTATGAGTGAAGTTACCACTATTTGACAAACCCGTTAGGGGGTTGAATTATGCAGGGCCACTTAAGGGCATTGGCTGCATAGTCAAATAATATCATCTTTTGGCTGACCGGTCCATTATGTAGACTATTTATGCAAGGCCACCTAGGGGTACGTGTTTCATAGTCAAGAAAAAGAACTCCCAGAAATTTTACTTATCTATTTCTAAAAATCCAGTGGAAGTTTATGGAGATTCAAATTTTCCAAAGCATATATTCTGCTGTATGGATAGGGGTACTTGAATATGGAGAGGATATTTCCAATAAAGATTGTCAAAGAATTAGATGAATGACACTCCTGCGATGGTTTGACCCAAATGTAGGGAAGGGAAATATAAACCATATACATGAATACTTTCTGATCGTGAAAAAGAGTATGGGACCAATATGTTAAGGATGAATATTTTTTGTGGATCCCTACATATTGTCGTTAAGACCAATAGATACAAAAGAGTTTTCCTCCCATGAATGAAATTACCACTATTGGAAAAACTCGTTAGAGGGTTGAATTATACAAGTCCATTTAAGGGCATTGGCTGCATAGTCCAATAATAGCATCTTTTGGATGACAGGTCTGTTATGTAGACTACTTATGCAAGGCCACCTAAGGGCACATGTTGCATAGTCAGGCAAAAGAATTCACAGGTATCAGACATTTTGTGACCAGAAGTCAAGAAAAGGGTTATGGATATCTTGAAGTATTTAAGGTTAGGTGTATGACACATGAAAATGGGTATTGTACAATGCATGAAGGAGATACATAGACCAATGCTGACCATAATCATGTTGTGGCTGGGTCCTGAATTGATATGCTGGACTTCACTACATATCCCATAAGGATGAGAATCAAGCCATATGTAGTTCTTGAAATACAGTTTAACGTCATGTGGGATGATAGTGTAAGATATCTTAGTTTAGGGTCATAGATATTGTACCATAATGAGGAATACACATTGTGAGTTTTATAAACCATATGTGAATGAAGACTAGGGTTTTCATACCACATTCATGTTTTCACAGGGTGACTTTTCAGCCAGGGGACTGAATGTGGAATTTTGAGTTAGGCCCAAAGGCTTGGGGATGGATTCTAGGGATGCTCAAACGTTCCTACGTATCCCATAAGGATGGGAATCAATCCATACGCAGTTCTTGAAATACCCTATGTATAGATTTGGTTCTGACAAGAGAAGGGTGAAAGGGGAATTTAGTGCAATGATGGTTTGACCCAAGATTAAAGGTTTGGGTATTTCCACACGTAGTCATTGGAATATGAAATAGTTTGAAATAAATGTAAATAATGATTCCCTCTCAGGTGAGGGTGTCAATGATAGTGGTAGTTTATTTTCATACAGGAAAAATGTACGAATAGTTTAGGGTCATATGCGTGGACCGGTGCTGCATAGTTTAGCACCATGTAGCTAAGATGTATTGCTATGCAGTTTAATGTCTTGCAGTGAGGACAATAAGAGAATGTATAGTTTAAAGTCATATAGTAAGGATGATGGTTAACCAATATGAATATTTTGGTTTGGGGGGGGGGGCTTCACGGATCAACATCATATGAGATGGAGGTGAACTGATGTGAAGATGTCAGTTTTGGGCTTGAACCTCGGGAGGTTGCCTATGTACCCAGCCTAGAAGGCAAGGATCAAAGTCTACGTAGTTCGATTAAGAATTAATTGGTGATCAAGTTGTACATGAGGACAAACCAAAGATGATGATGGGACTTACACATGGTTAGTATCCCAGAGAGGGTGTTATGGATGAAGCATACTCTTAGCTCACGTGAGTCATGCTCTGTGTGAGAAAAAAAATGTAGCAACAACCAAAACGATGTACAGTTTAACGTCATGTAGGACATAAGGGCGATGTACAGTTAGCGTCATGTAGCTATGAAGTATTGTAGTTTAACGTCTTGCAGGACATGTGCACAGTTTAATGTCATGATGGACGAAAGGGACAATGTTTAACGTCATGTTGGATGATAGAGGGACTATGCAGTTTAAAGTCTTGCAGTGAGGACTATAGATGGGACTATGCAGTTTAATGTATTTCAGTGAGGACTATGATAGTTTAAGGTAATATACATGGACCAGTGCTGCACAGTATAGCGTCATGTATGTAGGACAACACAGTTTAACGTCATGTTGGACGAATATGTATTTGTGTTACACAAAATAATTCTTCAAGAATCTTGCATTGGTTGGAGATGTAATGAGTTCTCCATCCATTGAGAGTAAAGAAAAAGCTCCATTGGAGTAGTCCTTATGTATTGAATAAGGTCTTTCCCACTTTGGCTGAAGCTTGGGAGGTTTCTTTCATGGTATCATTGGAGTTCTGAGGTCCAATACCAATTATCCTAGAATGAATTAACAAAGATGAACTTTTTTATTGAAAGACTGTGCTATTCGATTCAGATAGACTTCCAGGGTGCACAATCTTTTTTCATCTAATCATTACAATTCATCAAATCACTTCTATGATTGTTCATCTGTAGATGAATGATCACAAATGGCTACTCTGAGTGAAGGTAATTGAACCTCAATGGGAAAGACTGCTTCTGTTCTATATACCAATGAATATGGAGTTGACCGCGTAGTAGTGCGGGTGGTGGTCTGATAAGCCCATAAAGCATGTAAAAGTTTATCAGGCCATGATTTATTATCTTTATCCACAATCATTTGCAGTATGTTTGAAAGAGTCTTATTGAAGTCATCTATTTGGCCATTTTCCACTGCATGATATTGAGATGAATGGTTGGATTTGATTTTGTATTCTTGATACAACTTCCTTACCTCGGATGAACAGAAGTTGGTGCCATTATCAGTCAATATGGTATGTGGGACACCAAATCTGGTAATTATGTTAGACTTGATGAAGCTAACAATGATTTTAGAACTAACTTCATTGAGAGCTATTGCCTTTGTCTATTTGAAAAAGAAGTCAATAACTGTAAGAATATACTTAAACAAATTGGATGTAGCTTAAGGGTAAGGTCCTACAAATTCCATTCCCCATGTGGAAAATGGCCATGAGTATTTAGCGTTATGAAGAAATTCTGGGGGTTGATGAATGAAGTTGGAACATACATGGAAAGAATGACACTTCTTAGTGAAATGAACACAGTCTTGTATCATTTAAGGCCAGAAGTATCCAATTCTTCAAATTTGACCAGACAGTTTATGTCCAAACTGGTGGGCACCACAGACTCCTTCATGTACTACTTTCATGACAGCCATTGTCTCTTCATCATCAATACATCTGAAGAGAATTCCATCAAAACCTCGCTTGTAGAGAATTTTTTCTAGGTGATCTAGGCTATCATAATGAGTAAAATTGCCAACACGTCTCCAGACTTGTTCTTTCCCAGATCTATCAGGTGGGAGTGTTCCATTTTGATGGTATTCCCTGATAGGTATCATCCATCCTGTAGTATGACCATATGGTTCAGAAATGTGGCTGATTTCATTCATTTTTTCTGTTCTAATTTGATCATAAGGTGAAACTATACGACGGTGGGCAATACTGATGATTGTTTCATCCTGATTTGGATCTTCTAGAGCTGTGGCTACATTAGCTAGTGCATCAGCTTAGGAATTTTGTGATCACGGGACATAAGGAAATGTCGGTTTCGAAGGAAATTCCACCATTAACTCCCTGACATAATCACACAAAGGGATTAACTTTTCATTTCTGATGGCATAATCCCCATTGACTTGTTTGATTACCATGTCTGAATCACCTTTAACCTTTAAGTGATTCACCTGTGCCTAAAGCGCAAATTCCAAGCCTCCGATGAGAGCTTGATATTCTGCTTCCTTGTTTATACCACCTTCCAATAATAAAAAGGAATAAGGAAACTTTTCATTTTTTGGGGAAATAAGGATTATTCCTAATCTAACTTTATTAAGTTTAGGATTTTCCTTTCTCTTTCCTATTGGAATTCTGGAAGAACCATCAAAGTACATTTCCCATGTTTGAGGATTATCTTGAATATAGAAGACCTCTTCATCAGGTAATTCAGTATTAAATGATATATCCTTCACGGGTGGATGATCATCAAGTAAATAAGCCAGATATTGGCCCTTTATTGCCTTTTGAGACACATACTAGATATCAAACTGCTGCAAAATAATGACCCACCTTGCCAGATGTCCTGTATGCATTGGATGACTAAGGATAAATTTGAGCGGGTTATTACGAGATACCAATTGGACCTCATGATGTTGCATTTAGTGTCTCAATTTCTGAACTGCAAATATTAACGATAGGAAGACATTTTCAATACTTGAGTATTGATTTCCTGCCTCAAGCATAGTTCGACTAATATAGTAAAGGCTGTTTTCATTACCGACATCATTCTTTTGGGAAAGGAAGGATCCCAATGATCGCTCTAAAGCTATCACATAGAGGATAAGTGGTCTTCCTTCAATAGGTGGCATTAATACTGGTGGAATTAATAGATATTTTTGAGAATATTGAATGCTTTTTCACATTATTCAGTCCACTAGTAAATGACTCCCTTCTTCATTAATTTGGTGAAGGGTAAACATTTACCTACCAAATTGGCGATGAAATGCCGAATATAGGCCAAGTTTCCTTGAAGTCCATTCAATTATTTCAAATTTAGAGGAGGTGACATACCAAGGATATATTTTGTCTTCTCAGGATCAACATCGATACCACGATGGTGTACAAAAAAGATGAGAAATTTTCCCGAGGTTACCCTGAAAGCACTTTTCAAGGGGTTTATCATCAAATTGTGCTATCGATGTTTGTTGAATATGATTTCCATATCATACAAGTGATTAAAACATTGTCTAGATTTAACCACCAAATAATCCACATAACATTCAACAAATTTCCATAAAAAGGGTTTGAAGATATGGTTCTTGGAACGTTGATTCGTTGCACCTGCATTCTTCAGGCCAAAGGACATTACTCGAAAGAAAAACACACCTTGAAAGGCTCTGAATGCTATAGATTCTTCATCTTATGGGTCCATTTGTATTTTATTATACCCAAAATAACCATCCATGAAGGAAATAGATTCATATCCATGTGTTTCATCAATTAAGAGTTCTGTGATCAGAACTGGAAAATCATCCCTAGGATAATGCCGATTAAGATCTCTGAAGTCAATGCAGACTCTAATTGGTCTATTCTTCTTTTTCACTGGTATAATTTTATCCATTCATTTGGTATTTTGAACTTCTTTGAAGATGTTAGACTTGATATGCTTATCAACATCAGCTTCACTTTTGGAGGCATATGTTGGGTGTGTTCTTCTTGCTGCTAGTTTGAATTCCCGATGTTCTTATGGAAAACCCAAATAATGAGTGGAAACATCAGTATCATGACATGGAATTTCTGTATAATTCCAAAAAAATACATATCGATTTTTCTTTCAAAAATATGTATACATTTCTTTCTCTTCAAGAGTCATGGACGAACTAATTAAAGTGGGGCGTGGATTTTCTTTTGTACTCAGATTTATATCTCTGAGTTCATCCAAAGTGGTAAAGATACCCTCTTCAAAAGATGGAGGAGAATCTTTGAGATTTTACACTACTTCTTCAAATGTGTTACTTCCTCTGTTTCTACATGCGTAGTAGATGAAAAAGCATAATTTCCATGGCCAGGGGAGAAGTTAAAATTTGAACATTTTGAAGAAGAAGCTTCCATTTCAAAACCTATTGATAATGAAGGGTCTTACTAGGTTGATAGAGAGGAGATGATGGATTGAGAATCGACATCATTATTTTCCTATGGTATTACTATAACATCTTATGGCCTAGTTGATGAAGTATAGAATTGCTGGATTTCAGTAGATGAAATGAAGACATATCTATTTGAGCTTTCATCATTTCCTGGTGAATCAATAATTTCTCCCATGCTGTCTGGCTCAATTTCCGTAATTGACATTATGGAATTTTCTATAAGAGTATTTGGATTTGTGTCTATCCTGTCAATTTGACTGATAGGAAACACATTATTGGTACTCACATTTATGAATGTGTTTACTAGAATCTTTTCCGAACCATATAGAGCATTAATTATGGTAACCTCCTTTGTCGTGGATATATCCTTTCCCTCCATGTGATATAATTATACCTCAATGTATTGAGATTCACATGTTTTGAATGTGGCTTTATCACTATACAATGTCCCAATTTGACAATTGAAACAATATTTGAGACATTGATGGTATGAAGAAGGCACGACCGCATGTTGATGTAGCCAAGGTCTTCCAAGAAAAACATTGAAGGTTGTGTCATGACGAACAACCATGATATCTGAATTGGGAACAAGGTCTACAAACTGAATTCTGAGTGTAATCTCTCCGAGAGGTTCATGTTCATTTTTATCATATCCTTGCAACATCAAAGCAGAAAGAGATAAATCAGGTTCGTTGAGTCCCAATAAATGATGTGTATGAATAGGGATGAGGTTCATTACTGAAGCATTATCAATGAAATCTCGTCGGATGTCTACCTCAATGACCATGCCAGATACATACAAAGGTCTAATATGTCCATACACAACATCATCTTCATCTTCATCTATAAAATATATCACTGCATGGAATTCTGCAGGATCATTCTCTATATGGTAGACTTCAGCTGCATCAATTCCCGAGGACTTGAGAAAGCCTCAATGAGTGCCTCCTTAAGATCCTTTGAGAGATTCAAGGCGTCCAAAATTGATAACTTGGCATGTACATGGGCCAAATGTTTCAAGACATCATACTTTTGATCCAAATTCTGTGTTTCCCAATAAGAACATGTGGTTTCGCAGGTTCCTTAGAAGTTGATGCTTTGGAAGTAGTTGCATATAGTATCGGGGTAGGAGTTGGAAATACTCCTTGATTTGGAAGAGTAGAATAACTAGGTCTATTTATTTTTTGATAGGAAGAAGGTGTAACCTCTAACCGATCATCCAAAATAACTGTGCCAGGACGGAATCTGCCATGTGTGGAAGAACTTTCTTGTTCTTGTTGAGCCCACTGAAGGGATTTTCCATGAGTTTCTGCTTCATATACAGTTCTAGCAGGGGTAGGATTGAAATAGTGACTTCTAGAATATACACATCTTCCCATGTATCCTAGCCCTCTGGAAATCCCTCTAATTCCTTTGTTTGATACAGGAAACTCATGCTCATCATGATCAAATCTGTGACTAGCTTACGTATCTGTTAAGGGAATCATGTTAATGAAACCAATGATCAACTCTTCATCTGATGAAGACTCTTCCCGATGAACCATTTCAGGATGTACTGTTTAATGGGGCAGTGTCCATGCTTTTGAAGTAGAGGGCATAAAATATTCCATAGTCAATGACAATTTAGGCTTTCACACGAGCTCGTCTTCTTCTGACTGCTCTTATTTCTTCAAATTATTCCCCCTATTTGAGGATTTTCCTTCTGACGAAGAGAGTTTTTCTGTAGCATTCACTGTAGAAGACACAATTGGTTACTTCAATTGAGCTTGTAAAATGGCACAAGTTCGGTTGATCATTTTCTTGACCATCCAATCATCATATTTCTGCACATTTTTTCTTCTAAATTTGTGCCACTTGCCTTATTCCTCTAGATCTGTAGCAATAACACATGATACCTGGGATGAAGAACCTTTCAATTTTACCTATCCCGAATCGACCATTTTTTGGAGGTGTTCTTTGAAGACAAAACACTCATGAATGGGATTCCCCAACATTTGATGAAATGAGAAATAGTTGGGAAGGTCTTCATCTCCTTCCTTGTTCGGCCTTTTAGGCCTTGGCAACTGAACCAAATTATTTTCTAGAGCCGAAATGATGAAACCAAGAACTTTTTCATTTCAGAAAGAATAAACTATGTTCTTTAACTCCTCAAATTATTTTCTTCTTTGATCTCTTTGATCCTCTTGACGAGAAGACCTCTGTTTTTGATGCTCATGAGGTGGATCCCTTCGATAAAATGATGGTTTTGAAGTGGAAACAGGTACATGTGCTTGTTTAAGTGTAACTGTAGCAGCATTTGCTCTCTCCATTCTCCATCCTAGAGCTAATGGAATTAAACGAGTTTTAGCCTTAGTTTCTATAAGAGAATCATAGGTCTATTGAGTGATTGAAGTAAGGTCTCGAAACCCTCCTGTGTATTTCACAGGGATCAACGGTGTGCGTAATTCATCACGCAAATTTTCCAAATAGATTCTCAATAATTATTCTTAAGGCAGTTCTAAGTTTAAGGAATATGTTAATCCCTTCGAGTGAGAAATGAAATCTGAAACACTTTCATTTTCCCTTTTCTTACAATTTTTAAGATAAAAAACATCCGTCTTTGGAAACATTGAGCTGAATTGAAGAAGGAAACTTTGACGAAGATCTTCCCACCCAGTAATTGATCAGGATTTCAAGCTTTTATACCATACAAAAGCAGGCCCTTGTAATGGCTGTACAAAACACATGAGCTTTACTACTTATTTTTGTTGAGGAGATTCCATCATAGGATCACAACGAGAAAAAAATGTGTTATGTGTTGTTATGGATCTCCCGAACCATTAAAAATTGGAAATGTGGTACTTGAAAAATTTGATGGGGGAGAAATTGCATCCACCCATTCAGGGTAAGCTCTCTTTTCTGGTTGAATTTTTGCATTATTTTCTTACATATATTCCAACCAAGATATTAACGACTCAATGGTAGTCATTAATTTTTGAGAAAAATATGGTTGAGCTTGGACCTGAGCAGGACCAATAACTGGTGTTTGGATAGGTGTATCGACTGGGACTGCCACTGATGGTAGTATTGCCAGTTATTGAGGGGCATGACCCATAGGATTGGACCTGTGAGAGTATACTAGTAAACTAGGATAATATTTATCCACATCATTAGATGCAACAAATTCCCTGGACTGACTAACTCCAGTACCTTTAAGAGGAAGACTACCTTGAAATAGTTTTGCAATTAACATCCTTAACTCTTTCATTTCATCTTCCTTCTGTGCGAACCTTTCCTCTATTGAGAGTGATTGGACTTCACTAGAGGAAGGGTGGAATGTGACCTGAATTTTACCCTTTTATTTTTCATGTGCTTTTCTAGAGTATCGAAGGGCATTGCCCAAGGAAATGTCTTGCCCCTGGGTAGCCCTCAGGCATCTGTTACACACACCTTCTTCATTTGTTTTTGTGTGCACAACCTCTTGAATAAGAACATCTTCATCTTATCCCTCTGAGTGAGCCTCATGTTCTGGGGTATCAGTAATAATAGCATTGATGAAATTTATCGATGCATAACACATTGCACCCTTCTATCATCATTTCTGCGATACTGTCTTCATCAATGTCCTTTATGAGACATTTATTTTTGTTGAGTTGATCCCTCAAGAAATTATTGATGAACTGTAATTTGGGGGGAATCCCTAGATAATTCGGCTCTGCATTCCTCTTGTGGCTTCTTCCCTAATCGAGAGTAGTCTGAATTTCACTGAGGAAGAGATTGTGGATTTGAAAAAGTCCCCAGTCCGACGGACTAGAGCTGTTCATGTTTTCCTACTAAACTCCTCAAATTGTATCTATTGATCCCGGGGGTTGGATTAAAAGAGTCCCCAGTCTGGCAAGCTGAGGTGGCTCTTGAGATACTATATCTGAAACCTTCTTAAAATATCTCCTGATTTTGCCGACATTAGTCCAGAAATTGACCGGATGCATCAACATACATCCACTCAAATCACCTGGCTCGAATGAACATTGAATGATTTATGACACTTCTGTCACATAATGATGTGCATCCCTTAAATGAGAAGCTTGTTCGATATTCTCATTTTCTTGATGAAAGAGAAATTCAACAAATTTCTCATTTTATGCCTAACTTTGGGAAAAACTAGTTGAGGCATGTTCCCGAGGAAGCCTTTGATTACACACAAAACCAATTGGTTGTGGCCGGCCATGGGAAATAACATTGCATGAGACCACTTCTGGCAGGCTTTGTTGAATAGAGAGTACAGTGAAATGTAGAGCTCTATGAACACCCCATCCCCTGATATGAATACCAGATGGGGCATTGGTAATTAACAGGCACAACCTTTTTAACGCACCAAGGCATGAATGCTGAAATGCTCTCTGCTGCTATTCAACCTTTGGATTTCGGGAAATTGAGAGAGATTCCAAGTCAATTTGGAATTGCAACTCATCTATTATCTTGACATGATTATGATATTCATCATAAGATAATATTTTATCTTTTAGGTGACAAAGAGTTTTCCACACGTTGAGACGAATATCATGAGTACAATCTTCCATCAAAATTTCTGGAATATCACACTGAGAGTCATCCAAAGGCCAAAACAAGACTAGTATTTCACCTTTCTCCAATTTTTTTTCTCATATTCAGCACTTCTTCCTTATCATTCGATGAAGATTCTTCTACCTGATTAGACCAAAGCTGGTGCTTCTTTGTTTCTTTATCAGATTCAAAAATATTGGTAGATAATTCATTTTTCAAATTAGATAATGAATGGCCTAGGGGTGGTTTGGAGAAGGACCTAAATTCAGGCCTATCATCTGATTAAGAAAGTATTTTACCTGCTAACGGTAAAGCATCAGACATTACTGGCTTCACATTTGCAAGTGCCTCAAGATAAGAGAGATTTCTCGTTACTGCATTTTCCTTTGAAGAAATTTTCATGAAATGATAATTACTACTACAGAGAGGACTTTCACAGCTGAATTCATCATCAGGGGGAGGACCACCATGGTGGGTTACAACAAAAGATGAAACCTTTTTCTCTTTGACCTTATGGCCACACAGAGGGTTATCGTGGCTCTCATCTAAAGATGATACTTCGAGATTGACCGAACTGTCATGAAGCAAGCCTTCATGAGAAAGTGTCTGATGAAGTCATTCCGAATTATTGTTCTTAATTCCGAAATTTGAAAATGAAAGAGTATAATATTGAGTTGCAATAGAAAATTGTCTGAGGTGTTCCAGAACTCCAGCATCGAGAAAGGCCTTATTGCATATTGGCTCTTGATTTCCCGACTGTGTTGGACGAGTCATTTTCTTAGACGCCTTCTTACACACTTTGGAAACCACTTGTTGACTAATGTGGTTATTATGGGAAATTGTATGTGCCTGATCAGGAGAAATGGTCAGGTTAGGCTGATTATCTCCATCCAAATTTGGTGTATGTGCCTGACTTGTTTGTTCGTATGATATGGGGGAGTATGCCCCAAGACCCTCTTGGACTAGAACAGAGGTGTGTATCTGCTTCAGGGTGACATGTTGATGAGTAAATCCACTGATAGGGATAGATTTATGATTCCTTCCCTATAATTCTACTGAAGTTGTTATAATATTATGAAAGGCATACAGAATATGAGCATGGATTTGCTTATGCTCTTTCACCATTGTTAGAATGTGCTTTGTGACTTCAGCTACCAGAATGGAAATATATGTCTATTTTGTGTCTGGTGTAGGTGTATGTGCCTGCTCCTGGCCTCCTTTTCCTGTCAATGAATTCTGGAAGTACTCATGTGTGAGGCAAGAAAATTGACTCTGCTCCAAATTTGTCGTCGGAGCTTTCCTAATGACTTCTCTGGGTTCTACCAAACGAGACTGTTGAAAGGCTTGATGAACATTGGCAGGTGAATGTGCCTGTCGTGTGTTCTTCGTCATGTATGGTTGACGAATTTTCTTCAATACTGGAAGATGAGACTGCTGACAGAATTGGTGATTGAAAACATGTGTATGTTCCTTCTTATTAGTTGCCACCATATTAGATTAGAAAGCTTCTTTGGATGCAGTCAGACGAGCCTGATTACTGGCTGATGAATTATAAACAGCTGTATGTGCCTACCTAAAGTACTCCCCTAGAATTTCATAGTCGGATTGGCATGTTACTGCCAGATGAGTCTGATGGGAAGTGAAATTAGGATGGATGAGTATATATGCACGCTCGTTGTTTTCCATCAAGATGGCTTGATGGACTTCTCTAGAGGGGGCAGAAGTAAAACCTGCTTCCTGTTGACTGGATTTCGCCTCTTACAATTTATCTTGAATTCTCGGGTCTTAGGAACTTGAGCCAAACCCCTAAAGGTGATACCATCATCATGTTTAGGGTGCACTACCGCACGAGTCTGGCGGAGATTGTTGATGGGAGTCCTGAGGAAGGACTCTTGTATTTTTGAACTGAGGCCTTGAGTGAACTCTTCATTCACCTCCCTGTAATATGGGAGGGACTGGTGATTGCGTTACTGGTATAACGAACCAAAATGGTTGGAGACGGTGGTTGGCACCACCTGCTTCTTGACCACTGCTCGTCGCTATCTGGACAACCAGGGTGAGTTGTTAACTTTGAGGGCCTGTCGAGCGGCATCCAGAGATGGAATGGTACCATGTTGATTGTATTCCTTAACCAATGCATTTGAGACCCAGTGTTGAAGAACCTGAGTAGGTGATTTCGTCCTCAGAGCGGACGATGATCAAGAAGGAGTAGCATCTAAAGCATTCACAATTGTGAATTTTAAAGAAGCCATTTCTGTAATGCATATTGACCTTTGAAAAGAGTGCCTATTTGATATAACAGACATAATCAAGATAAGTTTTTCCAGACTACATCTTTTTTATGAGAACATATGTAATTGATGGCTTTGTTGTCCCACACATTATTTTATATAGGGGCCTAAAAAATAAGTAAAACATCATTTAACATGGTTAAGGATTCACGTCGGGTTCACTATTTTTTGTTTCATCTAGAAATGGGGATGACCTTGTTTGTTTAAGGTTCAAAAAATTCCAATTGGATTCTAATGGGTTTATTCATAGAACCGGAAACATCCAATGATTATATATACATTTGGACCTACATTCCAAAGATATGTTCTCATTAGTTGTGGACTAATGAGGCTTATGAATTTTCATTGGTCGAGAGGATGGGTTTTCAGGCTCATCACACCTTTTTGAAGGGAATTATTACCTACTTCGGGACTCTCTTATAGATTTATGTTATGTTCACCAATTCTTATTAATTCAAGAAGTAGGAAAATGAGTTTTCCTTTAGATATGGAAATCAGTAATTGATATGTATGAGATTTAGAGAATCTATTATATATATTTGAGGTTCTTCGTCGATGGAGAATCATCTGTATGTATTGGAGATTCATAGTCAATGGAATCCTTCAATACATTATATATAAATATCTTGGTCATTATGATGAAAATACTAGTTTTAAAGCCACTCAGTGGGGCACTTGTAGATTATTTTCATTCAGAAGGACATGGATTATTTTAGAGTTGGGATTGTACCCGCAGATGGGCTGCCTACGTATCCTTAATAAATAGTAATCAGAACCCACATAATTCAAGAATTAAGATATATTTTAACGTCTTATGGGACGGATGAGAATTAATGAGTGATGGGATTGAACCTTAGAAAATCTTCCTACGTACTCTACTTTTACGAAAGAGATCAAAGTCCACATAGTTCGGTTAAGAAGTGTGAAGTTTATGCGTGATTAATGGACCTAATAGAGATGTCATAATTACTTTTACACTCTAAACCCATGTAAGTCATACTCGGTGTGAGAAACATGTGGTATCCTTAAATCTGACAATTGTTCCATAAAAGATGCAGTCATAAGAAATGATGTGGGGCTTATGTATGTGTGATTTCCCAAGTAGGTGAAGACTAGGATTTAATTCCAGAAAGAAGCCTAGGAACAAGGTCCATAAAGATATTTTTTCTTTATAGAGATTTTGATACTCTAACTTGGGGATTACTCCTGAGGAGGATGCCCAAATTAGGGGTGACTTGGGGATTACTCCTAATGAGGATGCCCAGATTAAGGGAGACTTTAACTTATGATTAGGGCTTACTCATAAAGAAGATGCCCAATTAAAGGGAACTTATAACTTGGGACTTACTCCTAAGGAGGTTTCCCAGATTAGGGAACTTGGGGCTTACTCCTAATTAGGATGCCCAGGTTAAGGGAAATTATGACTGGGGCTTACTCTTGAAAAGGAGGACCAGTTTAAAGGTACTTGAGGCTTGTGGATTACTCCTGAGAAGGAGGCACAAATAAAAATAAATTCTCAGAATTCCTTTCAGATAATAAAATCTAACAAAGGAACCATGACAAAAATTGATTTGAAGAGGGTTTTGAAGGCTAAATCTTTAAGAGGAGAGGTGATTTTGAGGAAAGGAAGTGAATTGGATGGAGGTGTGTAGGTACTGGTCTGCGGCGCAAGTCCTGGTCGCGCAAGTATACTTGCACGACATGAGTTCTCCTGGGCGACGAAGAACCTGTAGGGTAATACATTGGAGAGACTTTTCTCAAACCCTTAGTATTATCCCTAGATGCTTCCAGAAGGGTGGCTTGCAAGTTCCCTTAAGAGGGAAAGGCGGTGCGAAAGTGTTTCCATTTACCTTAAGGTCTTCACAATTAGGCACACATGTGTTGATGAGTTCTAACACTTAGGCCTTATTCTTCCTCTTTAGATCTTCCATTCTAGGTAGGAAATTACATTAAAAGGGTTTGAAAGACTTCAAGAAGAGACTAGGGTGACCATAGCTTAATTATGAGTTTTGGAAAATCCATCCCTTAAATGGGGGGCCCACAAGGGGTA
The DNA here is from genome assembly GCA_963277665.1 of Viscum album. Taxonomy (NCBI): domain Eukaryota; kingdom Viridiplantae; phylum Streptophyta; class Magnoliopsida; order Santalales; family Viscaceae; genus Viscum; species Viscum album. The sequence goes on from OY728155.1 coordinate 879,763,380, forward strand.
TTAATAGTCTACCTGAGGTTTGGGAGAAATTTCACTTAGGGTGCACAAGTGACTTGAGTACCTCATGTCTGGTGTGCATGTGACTTGCACGCCCATGGTTGGCGCACAGGTATACCTGTGTGCCTTAATGCCTTTGTGAAATTCTTGATGTTCTTCCCTCTTTTTTTTCTTGAGGTAATTCCCTTAGTCAATCATTGGACTTTGTGACCGAATGGAGCGTCAACAGTAATGAAGTGGATTGAGGTGAATATAGAGGTGGAACATAATGAAATGGTATATATTTTCTTGTCCCAGTACTTATGTTTGGAAGATGATTGTGTATATACACAATAAAATGTATTTTTGGAAGTGAATAGTAGATTCTTGATTGTTCAATGAATTGGAATATTCCTAGATTTTCATGGATGAAAAATTATTTAGGTTGAAAGAATTTTAATGTTTGGTTTTTGGAGTTTAAGAAAAGGATTTGGGTTTGATTGTTTAAATAGTTGGGGGAGGTGTTTTGATCTGTTTGGAAGTACATGGATGTGTAGGCGAAGTTAGAGAAAGTGGATGGGGTGTTTGGATATTATAATTCATTTCTTGGGAGGATTTTGGGAAGGTGAATAGCTCGAGGGACTATGTATAATACCAAGGAATGTGGTGGAAGAATTTATATGGGACGAATACAAGGATACAAAATAAAATCATATTCACCAGAAACTAAATAATCAGGTCATACAACCACTTAAAATCCCTCCTAAAGTTTTTATTTTACCCCTATTTGGGTGGTTCTGGTCTCATTTCTTCCCATTTGTAAAGGTCTCTCATCTCTAGGGTGATGTTTTGTTTATTTTTTTGATCTCTTCTTCCTTGAATCGTGGAAGGTTTGGGTGTTAGATCCAAGGTATGTTTCACCTTGCATCTTATCTTCTCTCTCTAGATCTAGGGTTCTGACTTGGGGTTTTACTAATTCATGGTGAAGACTATTCGATTGATGGGGTTTTGTGGTGAGGAGTTTAATTAGTATACAAATATTGATGCTCTTGGATTTGGTGGTGCAACATTGATTCATCATCAGTTTCTCACTAACGCTATTGTGTGCCAAATTTCTTGAGATTGAATGTTGAATTTTAATTAAATTATTTTATGGTGCTAAAATAATTTCATAGTGGTGGAATGATTTTTCCTGAAATTGGGTTTTCTTATGCTTTTTGTTGGTGAAAAAGGATTCGATGGATTTCCAGATGTCGGTGCGATTTCTAGGAATTGGGAGTAATTGTAATGTGTGGTTGAAAAGGGGGTACTAACATTATGGTTTAGAGTTTCATTTCATTATTGAGATTATTATTATTTTTGATATTATGAATTTTCATTAGAAAATATGTTTGATTATATTGAGATTGTGCACTGGATTTCACAAGTGATGTTTTTAGTGAGGTGTATTGAGTTGGACTATTGGTTTTAAATGGATGAAGCACTGAGTTTTTAGATTACCTTATTGCTATTATTCACACTAAAATACATTCCATAGGATTAGTCTAGGGAGACCCTAGGAATCCAGAATCAAATCCAAACCCAAATGCCCCAAAATACCTCTTAAGTGTCTTCTTTGTAAATCCCCTTCACGGAGTCCCTTCACCCTCTACGAACGCATGCAACCATAATGGATCACTCTGTGAGTCCAATGGCGATCCACGACCATTAAATTTCTGGATGATATGATATGCGAGTCCAAAATAGCTGTGGTATTTAGTGAATCCCACTTTTTTTCAACTAACTAATTTTGAGCGTCGCAATACCCTTTTCCTATCAATACCGAGATCATTCCTACTATAAGGGATGGAATCTGACCATTCAACATCTAAATTACTTCCTATTCCTGAAGAACTTTTATCATCACAACCCAACCCGAAAATGGATCACCGTAGGTATCCTAGCATCATCAAACCCCTTCATACATATTCCTAGAAACCTTCACCTTTGGTGGGGATACCTTTAAGGAAGGCCTACGCCCTTCACAGAGGAGGAAGTACCTTAGGGTTACTTGAGACTTAGTGAAGCATTTATCATTCATGAATTTCTCCTTTCCCAATATATGATTTTCTACCAAGGCTGAGTCACTATATTTCATGAATCCTCTTTCTTTGAGAATCTCTTATCCATTGTAAATCACCTGATCTTTGTGAAGCACATCTCTATGAGGCCCTCTGCATCAGGAATATCACCTCCTTGGAATCTTCATGTTTCTAACCTTATAATTACATATCTTTATAAAGGTTGTGTGATCCAATCATCCCTACCCCTCGGGGATTAGTTCAGTTGCTCCTTTATCCCTTATGTGACCAATAACACGCTTTCATGTGGTGCACTCCACATCAAGCATGGAATAAGATTCTTGTTCACCTTTTTATTCTCATCATAGGTATTCTAATTCCCCCTTTATTATTAGTACAAGAACGCTAATGTAGAACAAACGAGTGACCTCTCTTCCACACCATTAACACTTTGTATTTCTGAAGAAATTTCCATTATAATGGGGAATGAGATATGGTTATATATGCCCAAGGGGTTCGTAGTGAGTCCCACATGTCTGAGATTCATGACGTAAAACATTCTAGCACCATATTACCCGAACACATGGTGCTAAACTATGGTCTATCCCCATGTGGAAAATGTATGACGTCCCATGTATGAGTGACATAGAATGAGATCCTCCTCATAAGGAATGAAATCCTCTACACCCTATGCACATGGAATTATATCCACATTGGAAACCATCCTGGAGTAAGATCCAATCCTTTCTTTGAGAAGTCAACACCTTTGATCATCCTTGCATCCCCAGGTGTGAGGCTTAGAGAGGGGATGGACACCGGGAAATATTTCTACATCACATTCTCTCAACAACCCATCCCCATCCATTTGGTATTTTTCTACATGGTGTGCTTCTGAATGTAAGACACACTCACATAGAATGATATCCTACTCACAAAAAATGAGATCCACCTCATTCATCTTCCATGTGCAAGCCCCACACTATCTCTTAATGGAACATCTTTCCTGAAATGAATGTCTTTTCTACTGCTTCCTTTTGTTTTCACATCGAGCATGACTCACATTGTAACGTCCTGGACCCGGGTGCCATGCAACGAGTGCCCCGAGCCTGGTTCGCCACGTGACCTCAAGCGCATTTCACCAAACGCCAGAGGCTGCCGACTAGCAGTGAGGGCCTAGGTCTGATAGTGGATAAAATATTCACTCATTTGTCAATGTGTAGCACAACGGAATAAAGATTAAACATATAACGACAGTTAAAGTAGTAAACATACACAACTGAAATAAAATACAGTAGCGGATATAACCAACAGTATAGAACTGATGATGCTACATGTTTCATCTTCTAAGAAAACAGCCAAAACATGTTATACATCAATACAGTACAACAAAATACAGAGTACAACAAAAGAAGCCAAATAGCTGGCAGCGGCATCGCGAGCCTAGGCTCGGTCCCATGCCCTCCTACTCCTTAGCAACAGTCAAGTAACTCTATGGGGACTCTTTCCCCTATCTACACCTATAGAAACGTAATCTATTTGGGCCAAAAAGCATGACCCAAACAGGATGTGAGAAATATATCTCAGTAGGCACCCACCAAAGGCATGTTCCCAACTGCGTGTGCGCATGCAACAATAGTGTGCAGTAGTAAAATGCAATAAAGTAAGCAGTACCCAAAAGTCACTAATTACCATTTATATTGACATTTTATTATCCATTTAATCCAATAAATATTAGAAATCACCACAGTTCATTTCTATGTAAACAGTCCACGTCCTCAGACAAGAAAAACCTTACCCTCAGGTAAGCAGAACCCAACCCGTAGGTAATTTCTCTCAGGCATAACCGAATTTTTCCCTTAGGCGTAGGTAGTTTCGCCCTCAGCCACGGAGTCTATGGACCTCTGGCATGGAAGAAGTTGCCCTTAGGCCGAAATAACTACAGCCCTCGGGCTAAACAGTGCAGTGCCCACAGGCTAATCACAATAACGCCCTCAGGCTAAACAGGTAACCAGGCCATGAACAACATATCAAAATGCTGTAAAAAAGCAATTCCTCTCTAGGAAATTCTACAATTACTACATTAAAGGCATACCCTCAGGTATCATGGCCAAACGACTAAACAGTGAAACACACCCCCTGGGGTGGTTCCGGATCCATGCAATGATCCCAACCAGCATTTTATCATCACAATTTAATCACCTATGTAATTCTAGGCATTAAATATAGCAATGGCCTTAGCCTCACGACACCCCAACATGGGTTCATGGCACAAAAATGCAAAAAAATGCACAACAGTTAGAAATTTACACCAAGCCACCTACCTTATACGCCATCGAATGTTATACCCGGACGCCGACACCAGAAACGCTCAAGAACGGCATAGATCTGACGAAGAACAAAGCCCATTCAAATGTAGATAACTCCTGTTAGGAGAAGAATTGGTAAGAACCAAGCAAGGAGGTGGAAGCCCTTACCAGTGCGGTTCCAACAGGATCGTCCGAGGTGGAAACCGATTCCAGAAGAACACCCAGTAGAGCTTCAAAGGTCCGGCCTCCTCATTTGGCTCCAAATCGGCTCAAGTGTCTCCTCTGGAAAATGAGGAGGCTACTACCTGTTTTTAGCTGAAAAAACAAAGTACACGGTGTGTACTTATGAGTACACGGTGTGTACTTCTTTCATTTAAATATTCCTCTGGCGGCACCGCCACACTGATTCAACCGCCGACATGAGTACACGACATGTACTCTAAAGTACACAGCGTTTACTGTTGCCCAGCTGTCGGCTGCTCCACCGCCTTACTGTTTAGGCCTGCCGACTGACTACACAGCCTGCAAGTACCACTACACGGTGTGTAGTTGGTTCCTACACCCTTCTTCACTGGCATGGCTACACGCCCCATTTACCCATCCCACGCAGCCAAAAGTACACAGCGTGTAGTTCCAAAATTTTGGATTTTTTCCCCATTTTCCATATTTTCTCAAAAACACTTAAGGAAAAGGAAAAAGAAGAAGCATGTACCTAAAAAATAAGAACCGAGTTCTTACAAACTTCCCCCCTTATAGCAATTCGTCCCCGAATTTCCCTTCCAAGGGTGGTGAAGATAATGTTCAGAATAGCTCTGGCCACTAAGCACGTACATTGGCATCCCGCTCCTAGGTCTCGTCCTGCACTCGGCCATGTTGCCATAGAACCCGTATGAGAGGAACTGACCGGCCTCGAAGAACCTTCATGCTCCTGTCAACGATACAGATCAGATGCTTCTCAAAGGATACATCATGCTGAAGCTCAACCTCCTCTGGCTGAGAGTTGTGAGATGGGTCTCAATGGTAGTGACGCAATTGAGACAAGTGGAAGATGTCATGCATGGCTCAGTACCGCTGTGGTAACTACAACCGATAGGAAACCAGCCTGACTCTCTCCAGAATCTCAAATGGTCCCACATACCTTGGTGAAATCTTACCATGTCTCCTGATCCGCTTGTGTCCCAGCCTCGGCGAAACACGCAAGAAATACTGATTCCCGACCACGAACTCGAAAGGTCATCTGTGACGATCAACATAAGACTTATAACGAGACTGCGCGGTAGCCATCCGCTTCCAAATCAATTGGACCTACTCAGATGTCTCTTGTACGAGTTGTGGACCCAGTAAAGCTGCCTCACCTGTCTCTAACCAGCACAAAGGTGATCGGCATAGCCTACCATATAAAGCCTTGTATGGTTCCATCTCAATAGTTTCCTAAAAACTATTGTTATACGCAAACTCGACTAAGGGTATATGCTTCTGCCAAGAGCCCAAAAAGTCTAGGAAGCATGCGCGTAGCATGTCCTCTAGCCCCTGTATCGTTCGCTCTGACTGGCCATCTGTCTGAGGGGTGGTATGCTGTGCTCAGAAGCACCTGCATACCCAGCGCCCTCTGAAAACTCTGCCAATAACATGACATAAAGCGGGCACCCCTATCTGAAACGATAGAACAAGGGATCCCATGAAGACGTACGATCTCTTGGATATACAACCTTCCGAGCTTGTCCACACTAAAGGTCTCCCTGATCGGTAAGAAGTGATCTACCTTCGTGAGTCTGTCCACAACAACCCACACGACGTCATTTCCTCGAGGTGACCTCGACAATCCCATCACGAAATCCATCGCGACATCATCGCATTTCCACTCTGGAATGGGAAACTGTTGTAACAGCCCAGCTGGCCTCTGGTGCTCTGCCTTCACCTGCTGACAGGTGGAACACCTCGTAACATAACCAACTATCTCTCTCTTCATACCCGGTCATCAGTACTGACGTCTCAAGTCTCGGTACATCTTGGTAACCCCGGAATGAAATGTCCAAGATGAAGCATGAAACTCCCGCATCATCTCCTCGTGTATATCCCCTAGAACCCATACACGTCCATGGAAACACAAAACCTCATCATCACCTATCGTCCAACCGGGTGGAGGGTCCTCACTTGACACAAAATCCTGTAGAACTCGGCCTTCTGAATCCAATATCTATCTCATCCTCACTCTGTCCATGAGGGTAGATGTGACAGCCAAAGAAGAACAATAAGCCTGTCCCGGACTCTCGTGCACCTCCAGATGCATCTTAGAGAACAAATCCATGAGCTGCCACTCACCACTGGCCTTCTGCACTGCCTCTATCTGCGTCTTCCTACTCAGTGCATCGGCTACTGCATTACCTTTTCCAAGTGTATAGGCAAGCTCAAAATTGGAGGACTTTAGGTACTCAACCCACCTTCTCTACCTCATATTCAGGACATGCTGAGTAAAGATATACTTGAGGATTTTTTGGTTGGCGAAAACCAAAAAATGCTCTCCCAACAGATAGTGTCTCCAACAGCGCAACACATGAACAACTAAAGCCAAATCGAGATCATGCGTCAGGTAATTCCTTTCATGTGGCCTCAACTGCCGAGACCCGTACGTAACAACTCAGTCACCCTGCATCAAAATGGCTCAAAGCCCAATCTCTGATGCATCACAGTAAACTGTATAGATCTTCCCCTCCTCTAGGAGTATTAGGATTGGTGCTGATGTCATCCTTCCCTACAAGTCCTGAAAAGCTGTCTCACAAGCTTCTGACCAAACTAACTTCACACCCTTCTTAGTCATACCTATCAACGGTGCTGCTATGTGGGATAAGTCCTATATGAAGCATCTGTAGTAACCATCCAGCCCTAAGAAAATCCGTATCTCAAGCACATTCTTAGGCTGCTCCCAGGAAACTACTGCCCTCACCTTCTCTGGGTCTACTACAACTCCTTCATTTGAGATAATGTGACCCAGGAAATGAATCCGGTCCATCCAAAAGTGGCACTTTGAGATCATAACATATAGCCAATGCTCTCTTAGTGAACTCAATATGATCTCAAGATGGGTGGCATGGTCGTGTAAAGTGTGAGAGTACACCAAGATGTCGTCCATGAATACTACCACAAATGAATCAAGATACGGATGAAACACACGATTAATCAGAGCCATGAAAACTGTTGGCGCATTCGTCAGTCCGAACGGCATAACCATATACTCATATAGACCATACCAACTTCTGAAAGATGTAAGAGGTATATCAGATGGTATAACGTGCAGCCGATGATATCCAGGTCTCAATTCAATCTTCGAGAAAAATCATGCTCCATGAAACTGATCAAATAGATAATCTATCCTCGGAAAGGGATATATGTTTTTAACCATCAACTGGTTCAACTTCCGATAATCCACGCAAAGTTTGAGGGTACCATCCACCTTCTTCGAAAAATGGACCGTGGAACCCCAAGGAGAAGTACTGGGTCAGATAAAACCCTTTGCATGTAGCACCTCTAACTGCCTCTTGAACTCCTGCAACTCAGGAGTGGCCATCCTAAAAGGAGGAATGGACACCGGTGCTGCTCCTGGTATAAGCTCGATAGATAAATCCACCTCACGCACTGGAGGTAGACCTGAAATGTCGTCTGGGAAGACATCCCTGAAATGATCAACAACTGGAGGGAAATCCATCTGACAAGTCGCCTGATCATCCAGATATAAGCTCTTTATCTAGACCATGACTCCACCTCACCCATGATGCTCTGGTCCAACACGAATCGCCTAAACATCCCACTCGCCCTTGTATAGAAACTCCCCGCCCTCTGGTGACGTGATACTCACCCTGCGATGATAGCAATCTATAAAGGCTCAAAAGGGAACCAACCAGTACATCCCATGAATTACATCATAGATTTTCATCTCCAAGACATAGATGTCCCAAATAAAGTGACACCCTCCAACCTCAAGGGGTCAATCCTTACACTGATGCACACCAGCCGTCCTAGTCCCCAACGGAGTGTCTAACATCATGATATCAGAAGAAGAAGAAGAATCACAGAGCCCAAGGCTCTCCACAAAAGGTACATATATGAAACTATGTGTAGCACCCGTATCGAAAAGTACTGAAGACAAGACAAGAGCTACTAGAATATTACCTCTGACTGTAGAAGGTCCAAGATCCTACTTCTGCTGGGTCTGTTGCACTACATATGCCTGCCCAGTGCCGTGGCCCTGCGACACAACCTGGATACCCTGAGCTATCCCGCCCTACTGCCTTTGAGATCCTGGTGTCTGGCTACCACGGCCTGACCACCATCTCGGCCTGTACACCCGGACGTATTCTAGATCCCCGACTGGTAATAAGCCACTGGTCCTGCTCCCACATGCGGAGTCTGCACAAAAACCCTCTCACTAGCCACTGGTGGAAATTCCCTACAAAAGCGCTGCAGATGACCCATCTTGCCGGAAGCTCGACACTCCACTGGGTCTCTTGGACACTGCGGTCTCTTGTTCCCCTCTCTTCCACACTGGTAGCACCTGACCGGACCACTTGAAGAAGCTGTCTGGCTGGTACTATCACCCTGAGAGAAGTCCATCTGTCTCTTCCTCTTGCTAGCAGAAATAATACCAGTAACTGGTGCTGAACCGCCCTGGCCCACACCACTAGATTCCCGCAGGTTTCTCTCTGTGATCAACGCCTGATTCACAATCGCATGTACAATAGGCAACCTGAAAACATTTACCAGTGCTCAGATGTCATACCGAAGACCATCCTCAAAATTTCTGGCTCTCAACGTCACATCACCCACTAGCACGGGTGAAAAATGCTGAAGCTCCGTAAAACGAGAAAAATAGTCCATCACCAACATGGTTCCCTGCTGCAGATTCATGAACTCTTGAGCTCTATCTTCCCTCATCATCTCAGGAATGAAGAAGTCATAGAATACTGCCTGAAAATCTTCTCACGCTATGTCTCTGTGATGCTCTGACTGGGTGGTAACATCCCACCACCTCTTGGTGGAATCACATAGCATGTAAGTCGCGAGCTTGACCCTCTGCCCTGAAGGCGTCTCAAGATGCTCGAAAATAGTCTGCATCGATTCTTGCCAAGACTCCGTAGCCTGCGGTCTGCCATCCCCTAAAAACGTAGGCAGATGCTGTTGCTGGAAGATATGAGTCAGCTCAGCCATAGATGTAGTAGCTTGCGGTGCTCGCTGAAAGGTCTGCATGAACCGCATAAAGCCCTCACAGAACTGCACCTCCATGCCTGTGTCCGGTATAGTAGCTGGCACCGCATCTGGCTCTGCTGGAGGATCAAATGGTAGCCCATGGCCCACCATCTCTGGTGTATAATCGTCGCCGCTCTCCTGGCGAACAACTCGCGGTTGTGTAGGCGGAATGACACTATAGGGTCAAAAGCACGCCTCAAATTTAAGATTATTATGACCGAAAGCCGAATGAACCACAAAGGAAACAATAGGAAGAAGGCATTAAAAAATTTCAAAACAAGACTACACGGCATGTACAATGACTACACGACATGTACTTGACTTCCGTTCCCCTACCCGGGTCCTTCTACACGGCTAAGCCACACAGATTCCATTAAACAAAAACTACAAGGTGTGTAAATACTCTACACGGCGTGTATCGTGTTATTTCCCAACTGCCCATGTCGTTTGTGACACGACCGACTACTCGGCTTGACACTACACGGCGTGTTACACCAGCACACAACGTGTACTCCACCCCGTTTCCCAGCCACACGACTAACAACACATGGTCTGTCCTCAGACAAGACTACACGACGTGTCCCCAAGGGTACATGGCGTGTTCAAGGGAAGGTGACACCATCCCGTGTTGTTTTTTACACGGCCAAGTCCCCAGGTCACATTACACGGCATGTTCATCATTGACATGGCGTGCTCTCTACAGGAGTTCACCGACCCGTGTTGTTAGTTACACGGCCGGACTCTAGGTCACACCACACGACGTGTTCATTCGGTACACAACATGTTTTAACCAAGCATTTCCCTACCCCGTGTCACCGCCCACATGGTTTGTGACACAAGAAGAGACTACACGGTGTGTACTTAGGGTACAAGACGTGTAATCAAAACTTTATTTTTCTTCCTGAACAGAAGAACATACACAGCGTGTAGATAAATACTACACGGCGTGTAGATAAATACTACAAGACGTGTATACTGGGTTTCCAGACAGTATGCCTCAGAAACGTCTCCATAACCTAGAAAATACCATAAAACAACACCTAGGTGTCAAATTCCGACCCGTGAGGGCCCATAATCCCCATGAATCAACGTTTGACATATTATCTATGTTATAACAAAATAATCAATCAATGATCCACCAAATTCCAGTCAATGGGGGCCCATACTCCCCAAAAACCAAATTTTGGCGTCCATTCAATAAACAAGCTAAAAAAAATATACCATGTCACAAGGCAGGTATTTATCAAGCAGCTATCACAACAACATGCTTTATTATCACAACAAATATCACAACAACATGCAAATTCTAATGCACCTACATGGAATGGAAACTATACATGGCATGTTATATCTAGCATGTGCCTACATGATGCATGAGATGACATACCCTCATCTCATTGGGTTGCAACTAATTAGAACCCATATATAAAATATAAACTGCACAATCTCAAAGCACGTCACCCAATGGTGAAAACATATCAACCGTAAAATTTTCAAAATCAATAGAATGAAAAATACGAGGTAGACTGGATTTTCCCTGTACACGGGTTAGCTACGCCCGAGAATAGCTTATTACCAACTACCGTTCATCCAATCACTGACTACGGCTCCAAAAGGTAAGTCAAAGAGAAGAACCCCTTTGATACAACTTCGTAACGTCTCGGACCCGGGTGCCACGCAATGGGTGCCCCGAGCCCGATTCACCACATGACCTCAAGAGCATTTCCCCAAATTCTAGAGGCTGCCGACTAGTAGTGAGGGCCCATGTCTGATAGTGGGGAAACTATTCCCTTATTTGTCAAAGTGTAGCACAACGGAATATATATTAAACATGAAATGACAGCGGAAGCAGTAAACATACACAATTGAAGTAAACTACAACAGTGGATATAACCAATAGTATAGAAGTGATGATGCTACATGTTTCATGTTCTAAGAAAACAGCCAGAACATGTTATACATCAATACATTACAACAAAATACAGAGTACAACAAAACAAGCCAAACAGCTGGTAGCGGCATCGCGAGCCTAGGCTCGGTCCCATGCCCTCATACTCCTCAGAAACAGTCATGTACCTGTATAGGGACTCTTTCCCCTATCTACACCTACAGAAACGTAATCTGTTTGGGCCGAAAAGCATGACCCAAACAGGGTGTGAGAAATATATCTCAGTAGGCACCCACCAAAGGCCCGTTCCCAACTGCGTGTAAGCATGCAAAAATAGTGTGCAGTAGTAAAATGCAATAAAGTAAGCAGTACTCAAAAGTAACTAATTACCAGTTATATTTCCATTTTATTATTCATTAAATCCATTAAATATTAGAAATCACCACAGTGCATTTCTACGTAAACAGTCCATGTCCTCAGACAAGAAAACCTTACCCTCAAGTAAGCAGAACCCAACCCACATGTAATTGCCCTCAGGGGTAACAGAATTTTTCCCTTAGGCATAGGTATTGTCTCCCTCAGGCACAGAGTCTGTGGCCCCTAGTCACGGAATTAGTTTCCCTCATGCCGAAATAACTACAGCCCTCGGGCTAAACAGTGCAGTGCCTACAGGCTAATCACAACAACGCCCTTAGGCTAAACAGGTAATCGGGCCATGCCCAACATATCAAAATTCAGTAAACAAACAATTCCTCTAAAGACAATTCTACAATTACTACATTAAAGGCATACCCTCGGGTATCCTGGCCAAATGGATAAACAGTGAAACACACCCCCCAGGGTGGTTCCAGATCCAAGCAACGATCCCAACTAGCATTTTATCATCACAATTTAATCACCTATGAAATTCTAGGCATTAAATATAGCAACGTCCTTAGCCTCATGACACCCCAACACGGTTTCGTGGCACAAGAAATGCACAAAAAACGCACAACAGTTGGAAATTTACACCAAGCCACGTACCTTTTACGCCAACGAACGTTATACCCGAACGCCGACTCCAAAAATGCCCAAGAATGGCGTAGATCTAACGAAGAACAAAAACCATTCAAATGTAAATAACTCTTGTTAGGAGAAGAATTGGTAAGAAACAGCCAAGGAGGTGGAAGCCCTTACTCGTGCGGTTCCAACAAGATCATCCGAGGCGGAAACCGATTCCAAACGAACACCCGGTGGAGCTTCAAAGGTCCGACCTCCTCCTTTGGCTCCAAATCGGCTCAAGTGTCTCCTCTGCCAAATGAGGAGGCTACTGCCTATTTTAAGCCGAAAAAACAAAGTACACGATGAGTAATTCTGAGTACACAGCGTGTACTTATTTCATTTAACTATTCCTCTGGCGGCACCGTCACACTGATTCAACCGTCGACATGAGTACATGACATGTACTCTAATGTACATGGAGTGTACTATTGCCCAGCTGTCGGCTGCTCCACCGCCTTACTGTTTAGGCCTTCCGACTGACTACACGACGTGTAAGTTCTACTACACGGCGTGTAGTCGGTTCCTACACCCTTCGTCGTGGGAATGGCTAAACATCCCATGTACCCATCCCACAAGGCTAAAAGTACACGACGTGTGGAAAAGTACACGGCGTGTAGTTCCAAAATTTAGGATTTTTTCCCCATTTTCCATATTTTCTCAAAAACACATAAATAAAAGGAAAGAGAAGAAGCCCGTACCTCAAAAATAAGAACCGTGTTCTTACACACATGGTCTTAGGGGTTAGTAACGACCATGAAATCCAACCTCCATATGGGATGCTTCAATGCACAAGCCCCAACATATTCAATGATCAACCCCCCATTTGTAATCCCAATCATGTACCCGCCATATGGGTATCTTCCATGCCTAAGACCCAACCATGTAACTTCAAAAGGGAAGATTCCATTCATAAGACCCAATAATACCACACTACTCAAAATACATTGTCCTTGATTCCCAATCCAACTTGGATAAGTTGGAAGCCTCTTTTAGGTACAAACACAATTCCCAAAAACCATATAAATTCCATCCATTCCACCGAACATATCATCCATATCCATCATGAATTTACCCCATCTACCATATCCTGGTAGAATCATGCCACCCTCCTTGGAAATGCCTACACGTATGTCCTATTCATATCATCATTGTGCCAAGAAGCATGAAAGAAACTCACATGCATAATAATTATACAATCCACCCAATACAACCATTAATAATCCTCTTATGAAGCCAAACTCTCATGTATAAGCCCAAAACCATCCATAAAACTATGTGGGTTTGGATCCCTATTTCCTAAATAGGGTATGTAGTCCAACTCCATGAGGTTTAATCCCAACCAATGGTAGAACATGGTGTCCCCCTCATTTGGGTACACCTCCCTAATCCACCTACAATGGTGTTTAGATCCACCTTCATGGTGTGACATCGTCCCTTTGTGGGACAGAAGTTCTTGGGTTGGGCTCCACCAGTGTTTTGATCCATAAAATAGTAAACCTTCTTGGTTATCACCCCCAGGGATGGAACTCATTGATTGTAGAGACCCGAATCTTGACGTACATGGACATTACATTACTTTTGCGGAATACTTAGTACATAACAAAAACACACACAAAGGATCACAATAGTTTAGTGTCTTTGGAAACTTAGAATATAATCTTCTAATCGTGATGAAAGATCTTCAACATCTCTCATAAAGATCTTCCTTTTTTTTACCTAAAACCTTTCTTTATATCCTGGGAAAAAACATAAAAGGGTGAGCTCAAATGCTCAGTAAGGGTAAAAAAAGAAATATCAATCACATCATATTCATAAGAACATAAAATTTTGGGAAATCTTAACCTGCAAAAGAGAGCATAATTTCATAACATGGGATAAATCATAGTAGTGAAATGAAATCCCAATAATCATAACTTAAAACATGAAACTTTGTGTCATACACACATAATCATATAGAATCGTATCTTATTAGTCAATACTCATTGCCAAGACTATCTTAGTGGACAAAGTCCATTTCGGAACCGAGTCACCCTCGTTTCAGTCCTGTTTCACTGAACCGGTATAACCTACCGTTCCAACCATGTCTATCTCATGAGATATAAAATATTTACCCAATGCATTGGAGGGAGATATAGGTTCCACCCATCTCATAATGATACCATTCTTATGTGTTCCACAAAATCATAAACCATACAACATAGCATAACCCATGTAATAAAAATGGGAATCTTAAACATCATGACATCATCAAACAATTCATATAAGATAAAGGAATTCATAAAAATATATCCATCACAACATAATCATATCAATGTAATTATAGGGATATAAACAGAACCATATATTATCTTAGATGGAAAATAATTTTGATAAAACACTTGAACTCCATTCTTGAGAAAAATATCCTTTCTACTACAAAAACATTTTTCCGTTCATTACATGTCATACTATTTTAAAATAAAAGAAGTTGATTAAAAATAAACTTGAAAAATTGTAAAGTAAGATTCTTGGAAATATTTTTTTAAAAATCCATTCATGCCGTATAAGTTAAAAAAACATTCTTCTCGTACTTTTGTCAGAAAAGTCAAAAAGTATCTCATACGAAAAACGACAAAAGATTCCTTTCATATCTTTTACTAAAAACTGACCAATGGGTAAAATTGGATTTAAAAAATTGTAGGTTAATGGAAATAATATTACATATTGAGGAAACATGGATGTGGATGATAAAATACACCCCAATAAATTTCAAAGTATAAAAAATCTCGGATAAAAATGAGATTGTGATATTTCCCTTACCTTAGGTTCATTTTGCTTCGTAAGTGTCCGAACCTCCTGTATAATGATTTAAATAATGTTATTGACTTATTCTAGAATCATACTTATTTTTATGATATCATATATGGTAATTGTCTTAGCTTCTTAGTAGTAATATTTCATTGCTACTTGTTATTCGGGTGTTTATAACTTTTTGTTCTTATGCGTGTTTTGTCAAATAAATTCTTATTCTTATCTTTAGGTTATAGATACCTCATTTCCAGGATGGTATTAGTGTAATATATATCATATTCATTCAATTCATTTATATAATCATTATGAAATGAAGATCTTGTAGAACGAGTCGCATCACATCGTGGAGACGGTATTCCGTACGTACGCACGAGTGATGATATCGTTCCTATGATCGTGGAATTGTATTGGAGTGTATGTATACTATTTCAGAATAAGTATCACTTTATAATAGTCATATATAGTCATTATTTAAACCATTATACCCATCCAAATAAGGTGGTGGTGGAAAACAGATTACACCACGGCGTGGAGACGGTATTTCGTACATACGAACGCGCGGTGATTTCTTTTTCCGTAGGATGGATAGATGGTGAAATAGGGTTGTTTCATAATTATAATAACATATTAGTATATTATTGATACTGATTTTATTACTTTATCATGAAACAACTAAATAATAAGAAGTGGAAGAAGAATGAAATTGAAAAAGATCGGTAATGGATATTACCTCTTTTTGACGCGCCTTTTCTTAACCTCCACTTAAAGAACAAAGGATGGTCTTTGAAGAATACCAGGACCTCTATGATGATAATAGGGAATTGGAGAAGAGATTTTTTCAGGGTCTGGCTGAGCTTGAAGGCTCAAAGTTGTGTGAGGAAGAGAGGGAGGAGGTGCCCTTTTATAAGGGAGGACAGGGGCACCTTAGGAATTCTTAAAAATATTAATTTATAATAAATCTAAACCCACTTAAAAACAACCAAAAATGAATCATATCCGAATATTAGATGAGATATGGTTGTAATCTCATCAACCAATCAAATTTAGACATGTTATGTATTTATTTTAAACATTATCAACTTGATTTATCCTTATTTAGTCAATTTAATTTTATTTGTGGTAATAAAATTCTAAAATTTAAATTATAACAAATAATTACTTATTTGTTGTGAATTTTCCATAATTGGATACTTTATAACATTTTCTACCATATAAATTTAAATTTATAATTTTTAAATAAAATTGTGATTTTTAAACAATTTTATAATATATTATTTTTATAAAATAACAATAGTGTGAATTTTGACACTGTTCATTTATTTGAATTTAAATAAAGTATATACAGAAGATATGTTCAAAACAAAAGCTTTAATAGAATCATAAAAGGACATATGTATCTAAAAAATTAGTGTAGCACATTAAATAGTTCATATAATATTTATTTTATTATTTTTAAAACCATTTATTTGGTTTATCTCTTAATAAATTAATTACTGCAACATTTTTGTATAATTATTTAATATAATTATTTGTTTCATAAAAATTAAAAATAAAATCCTATGATGAAGCTTAATCTATTAACTTTCATAATAATACTTTTAATAGAATTTATCATCTTAAAATCACAATATTTAAATTGTTATATTTATTAAATTATGAAGGTGACAACTTTGGCATCATTTTAAATAAAATAGTATAAGTGTCATAATCGATTTTATAAGGCTCCAAATGGTCCAATATTGGACCATTGGATGATTATGGTTTATATGTACATGAAAAATAAATTTTGGTCAGGGGTTTGGGCATTTTATGGTTATGATTAGTTTAATAAAAACTATATTCTTGATTTTTCACTAGATAAACAATTTCTGCATCACTACTGTGTTACAATTAATGATAATTATTTAATCCCTAAAAATTATAAAAAAATTTATATGATGTAGATAACTTCATTAGATTTTTGGATACTATTCATGTTCGAAGTTTCATGAAGTTTATCACTAAATTAAAATTAATATACTTATAAGATTTAAGAGAGAGACATGTTGTCACTTTCTTTGGTTTTAATAATAATTAAATTATTTTCAAGGTAAAAAGTCCATAAAATGAATCTAATCATACCCTTAGGTTATATGGGTCTACTTTTATCCATCCAATAGAATTTTGGCATGTGTTAGGGTAATTTTATAATATTATATTTACCCTTAATTACCCGATTTACCTTTAACTATGGTAAATAAAATTTACCGTAGTTACTATTCATAATTACCAAAAATAAAAAGTATATTATTAACATAATTTGGAACCACTGATTCCAAATATGGAATCCATTTTTCCAAATTCAATACACAAAAGTTGCAGAAATTAAATTAAACTTAATCCCGTTGTCGAAAGAAAACGAGTTTTTCTTTAAAACATTGCAAAAGATTGAATTGTTTTAACCTACGAATTCAAGGTAAAATCAATGCTAATGACATAAATTATATTAAATGGTAAAAATATATTTTATTTATACTTTAAAACAATTCAATATTATAATATAACCATATAAATTATTGCGATGAAAAAAGTTGTTTTTAATTAAAATATAGCGTGTTTTTACTATTCATCAAAATATGAAAGTTACCAGAATAATATGAAAAATTTATCCTAAGTAAATTTTTATTTCATGATTCCATAGAAGAATTTTATTTTGTCAAATTGAACTTATAAACTTGTCAAAAACTAGATTTAAAGTGGGTGCACTATCAAAAGGCGGTAAAACTGCATTTTTTTAAACATACTTATTTTACCCGAAAAATTTATTTTGTTCTTATACCATGTTATAGAAAATGTGTAAGATGAATAATAATTTTATAAAATTAAAAATTTAGTTAATACTATTCATAACGGATAGTTCATAATAATATTATAATAATATATCATTGTTTAGTAAAACCCGGTATTGCGTACAACACACGCTATCGAGGAAGGTCGCGATTGCGTGTAATGCAAGCCAAGTCAGGGTTGCGTGCTGTGCAAGAATCCTTCGTTTTTTCGTATAACATAAAACAACCATATTTCATTTATACATTGAATATATATATATATATATACTCAATGTTGCATATAATAACTATTATCAAAATTGTGTGTAACACGATCCAAGAATAGTGTTGTGTATACTGCAAGCTAATACGGTGTTGCGTATAGCGCAAGGTAATCTTGGTGTATCATACAACACAAGACATTAATGAAATTAAAAGAATATTTTTCATAAAATCTTGGGGTGTTACATTCTACCCCCCTTAAAATGAATTTCGCCCTCGAAATTTGTCGGGGTTATAAATGGTTTACTATTCAAAAGTTTCTTTAATAGAAACCCACATCGTAAAAAGGAATACCAAAACCAATCTTTAAAAACAAAAGTATGAAACGTAATGGTTACCCAAATAAACTAATCACTGGGTTTCCACATAGGTGAAAATATGGATATGGAAGAGAAATATAACCATCATGTTCTGATGGAGAGTGGTAGAGAACATGGCTATGGAAAAGCCAGCAATCACAAAGCCATAAATTTGTGATGATCTAAGGTACCATCTGATTCATCAGATATAAGAGCACTAGGACAACATTTTTGGTTTTCAAGATCGTTTCCCTAAAGTTGATGAAATTGGAATTAGAAGAAATACTTTCATGATTTTGGTATAGTCTCACCGTTTGTCATTCTTTGTACAATTTCCACTTCATCTCTTAATGAAATGAAGTTGAATTTGTCATTCATGATGTGTTAGCAGATCATGTGATAGAATGATGGGTCATTCCATCTGTCTCAAACAAAAGGTTAGAAAAGTTATCAAAAAATACATAAGTCCATCTATAGTGAGATTAATCATATATGGTTCCTAAAATGAACTTATACTTCATATATAATACTGCTTAATAAAATAAAACTAGTTTCTACTAACTAGGTACTTCCTGTAGGCCAGTGGTAGGCGATAAAGGCCAGTCGCACTTCAGTTGTGGATTCGATTCCCACAGCCTTGTCCGACGCGATGGGCTGTCGTCCATCCTACAGGTTGTCCTTTTTCTAAAACTATATTACTATAACATCCCATCAATAATATCAAAAAAAATTCTATCCTTAAACAATACTAACTTATGTACAACACAATCCATTCCAATCTTTAGGCTTATCCATAATACTGCAGTCCACTCTCATAATATAGTGAAAACGATTACCAGATATCTAATACCATCGTTGATCCCCATATATCATAAGATATGTCTTGTTGGTCACATTCCAAACATTCAAAGGCCTTAATCATGTATTCTCTTGAATACCCATTGAATCTTAGTGAAAACATGAATGTAGTTAAAAGTTAACACTTTACACATACCAAAATCCTCAAAATTCAATATACTCAAACCATGATATCACTTAGTCCTTATATCAATCATGAGCTCATGAATGCTGTCAAATATTTCATTTTCTCGTTTTCCCTTCATTATGCTCATATCATCTTTTTTCCAAAAATATCTCAATCACTTTCCATGGTTACGGGTACCATTAAATTATTGAAAACCATAGTAGACCAATATATAAATATTCCAATATTCCACGATACTATATACAACATTATTTTATAATCCCATTACATATACACTTAATCATCCCACCACATCGTTATCATATTCAACATCGCCAATGGTGATCGCATGTGACTTCCCATTGTCCTTTTCCTTATGTGGTTGCTCATGTCGATCATCACTAACCCTTGGATTAGGGCATTTATTAGCATAATGCCCCATTTCCTTGCACTTGAAGCATTGAAGTGTTGTTGGTGCGTTCTCTGCAGTGTTTGCTTTATTCACATCATTAGAAACCCTTTTTCCATTACTTTTACACTCAGCTGCTCTATGACCTTCTTTTCCACACTTAAAACATTTTCTAGTCCCTTTAAGACAATCTCCACCATGCTTCTTTCCACACTCTGTGCATAAGAAAACATTCATCTTCTTTTCACCATTATTCTGAGATTTCTCCTTGAACTCCATCTTTCGTTTCTTGTCAAAACCATGCGATGGATATGTAACACCAACTTCCTTTTCTACCATGATAGCACAACACACAATTTCTTCATAGCTAATGAAGTCTCTTATATCTAATGCCCTTCGAAGAATTGGTTTTAAGCTACTGAAAAATAGATCAACTTTACTTTCAGGTTGGATGATAATGCCAGATGAATACCTTGCAAGTCTTGTAAAATTCGCTTCGTATATACCAACCAATTCATCATCCTTCTGCTTCAGCTCAAGAAACTCCTTTTCCATATTTGTTCGAAGAATACAAGGGAAGTAATTACTGAAAAACAAGTTCTTGAACTCGTCCCATTCCATGGACTCAATTTCATCTCTTGGCCTCGTATTCTTGATAAGATTCCACCATTGATCAGCTTCACCTTCCAAACGATATACTACTAAGATGACTTTATCATGTTCATAACATTGAAGAACTGAAAATATCTTTTCAGTGGTACTGATCCATTGTTCAGCAACAAGTGGATCGGAAGACCCACTCAAAGAAGGTGGACGTTGCCTTATGAAGGACTCAATAGAATATTGTTCCCTTCTATGCTCATTTGGAAGTCCAGAATGATTCATATCTTGTGTAAGTATAGAAATAAGATTTTTCACACCATCTCCCATAACACTTGTTTGTTCAGGAGGAAAATCATTGAATTGTCCATTACAGTGATCAACATGGTTCCTTCGGGTTCCAGCCATCGTCTAAAACCCAAAAAGAATAGTGTGAGAGAAAAAAATAATGCTAGGGAAAAAAAAATAGTAAAGGGGGAGTACCCTTAATATATAACATCTTAGGTTAAATTATAAGATCGTTACCGTAGTTCTAGGACTATATCCTATACGTATACTTATCCTTAGGGACATCCCTAGACATACCTTAGAAATATCTCTAGGGATCTCACTAACGTTCTCACATCCTAGTTTCCAAAGGTTGACTAAACCTTTCCTCTGATACCAACTGTAGAGACCCGATTCTTGACGTACATGGACATTACATTACTTTTGCAGAATACATAGTACATAACAAAAACACACACACAAGGATCATAATAGTTTAGTGTCTTTGGAAACTCGGAATATAATCTTCTAATCGTGGTGAAAGATCTTCAACATCACCCATAAAGATCTTCCTTTTTTTACCTAACACCTTTCTTTATATCCTGGGAAAAAAAACATAAAAGGGTGATCTCAAATGCTTAGTAAGGGTAAACAAAAGAAATATCAATCACATCATATTCATAAGAACATAACATTTTGGGAAATATTAACCTGCAAAAGAGAGCATAATTTAATAACATGGGATAAATCATAGTAGTGAAATGAAATCCCAATAATAACAACTTAAAACATGAAACTTTGTGGCATACACACATAATCATATAGAATCATATCTTATTAGCCAAGACTCATTGCCAAGACTATCTTAGTGGACAAAGTCCATTTCTGAACCGAGTCACCCTCGTTTCAGTCCTGTTTCACTGAACCGATATAACCTACCGTTCCAGCCATGTCTATCTCATGAGATATAAAATCTTTACCCAATGAATTGGAGGGAGATATAGGTCCCACCCATCTCATAATGATACCATTCTTATGTGTGCCACAAAATCATAAACCATACATCATAGCATAACCCATGTAATAAAAAAGGAATCTTAAACACCATGACATCATAAAACAATTCATATAAGATAAAGGAATTCATAAAAATATATCCATCACAACATAATCATATCAATGTAATTATAGGGATATAAACAGAACCCTATATTATCTTATATGGAAAATAATTTTGATAAAACACTTGAACTCCATTCTTGAGGAAAATATCCTTTCTACTTCAAATATTTTTTTCTGTTCATTACATGTCATACTATTTTAAACTAAAAGAAGTTGATTAAAAATAAACTTGAAAACTTGTAAAGGAATATACTTGGAAATATTGTTTTAAAAATCCATTCATGCCGTATAAGTTAAAAAAACATTCTTCTCGTACTTTTGTCAGAAAAGTCAAAAAGTACCTCGTACGAAAAACGACAAAAGATTCCTTTCATATCTTTTACTAAAAACTGACCAAAGGGTAAAATTGGATTTAAAAAATTGTAGGTTAATGGAAATAATATTACATATTGAGGAAACATGGATGTGGATGATAAAATACACCCCAATAAATTTCAAAGTATAAAAAATCTCCGAGAAAAATGAGATTGTGATATTTCCCTTACCTTAGGTCCGTTTTGCTTCATAAGTGTCCGAACCTCCTGTATAATGATTTAAATAATGTTATTGACTTATTCCAGAATCATAATTATTTTTATGATATCATATATGGTAATTTTATTTGCTTCTTAGTAGTAATATTTCATTGCTACTTGTTATTCGGGTGTTTATAACTTTTTGTTCTTATGCGTGTTTTGTCGAATGAATTATTATTCTTATCTTTAGGTTATAGATACCTCATTTCCAGGATGGTATTAGTGTAATATATATCATATTAATTCATTGAATTCATTTATATAATCATTATGAAATGAAGATCATGTAGAACGAGTCGCATCACATCGTGGAGACGGTATTCCGTACGTACGCACGAGTGATGATATCGTTCCTATGATCGTGGAATTGTATTGGAGTGTATGTATACTCTTTCAGAATCAGTATCACTTTATAATAGTCATATATAGTCATTATTTACACCATTATACCCATCCAAATAATGTGGTGGTGGAAAACAGATTACACCACGGCGTGGAGACGGTATTCCATACATACGCACGCATGGTGATTTCTTTTTCCGTAGGATGGATAGATGGTGAAATAGGGTTGTTTAATACTTATAATAACATATCAGTATATTATTGATACTGATGTTATTAATTTATCATTAAACAACTAAAGAAGAAGAACTGGAAGAAGAAAGAAATTGAAAAAGATCGGTAATGGATATTACCTCTTTTTGACGCGCCTTTTCTTAACCTCCACTTAAAGAACACAGGATGGTCTTTGAAGAAGACAAGGACCTCTAGGATGATACTAGGGAAGTTGAGAAGAGATTTTTTCAGGGGCTGGCCGAGCATGAAGGCTCAAAGTTGTGTGAGGAAGAGAGGGAGGAGGTGCCCTTTTATAAGGGAGGAGAGGGGCACCTTAGGAATTCTTAAAAATATTAATTTATAATAAATCTAACCCCACTTAAAAACAACCAAAAATGACTCATATCCGAATATTAGATGAGATATGGTTGTAATATCATCAACCAATCAAATTTAGACATGTTAGGTATTTATTTTAAGCATTATCAACTTGATTTATCCTTATTTAGTCAATTTAATTTTATTTGTGGTAATAAAATTCTAAAATTTAAATTATAACAAATAATTACTTATTTGTTGTGAATTTTCCATAATTGGATACTTTATAACATTTTATACCATATAAATTTAAATTTATAATTTTTAAATATAATTGTGATTTTTAAACAATTCTATAATATATTATTTTTATAAAATAACAATAGTGTGAATTTTGACACTATTCATTTATTTGAATTTAAATAAAGTATATACAAAAGTTATGTTAAAAAAAGCTTTAATAGAATCAGAAAATGACATATGTATATATAAAATTAGATTAGAACATTAAATACTTCATATAATATTTAATTTATTATTTTTAAAAACATTTATTTGGTTTATCTCTTAATAAATAAATTACTGCAACATTTTTGTATAATTATTTAATATAATTATTTGTTTCATAAAAATTAAAAATAAAATCCTATGATGAAGCTGAATCTATTGACTTTCAGAATAATACTTTTAATAGAATTTATCATCTTAAAATCACAATATTTAAATTGTTATATTTATTAAATTATGAAGGTGACAACTTTGGCATCATTTAAAATAAAATAGTATAAGTGTCATAATCGATTTTATAAGTCTCCAAATGGTCCAATATTCTACCATTGGATGATTATGGTTTATATGTACATGAAAAATAAATTTTGGTCAGGGTTTTTGGCATTTTATGGTTACTATTAGTTTAATAAAAACTATATTCTCGATTTTTCACTAGATAAACAATTTCCGCATCACTATTGTGTTACAATTAATGATAATTATTTAATCTCTAAAAATTATAAATAAATTAATATGATTTAGATAAATTCATTAGATTTATGGAGACTATTCATGTTCGAAGTTTCATGAAGTTTATCACTAAATTAAAATTAATATACTTATAATATTTAAGAGAGTGACATGTTGTCTCTTTCTTTGGTTTTAATAATAATTAAATTATTTTCATGGTAAAAAGTCCATAAAATGAATATAATCCGACCCTTAGGTTATATGGGTCTACTTTTATCCATCCAATAGAATTTTGGAATGTGTTAGGGTAATTGTATAAAATTATATTTACCCTTAATTACCCTATTTACCTTTAACTATGGTAAATAAAATTTACCGTAGTTACTATTCATAATTCCCAAAAATAAAAAGTATCTTATTAACATAATTTGGACCCACTGATTCCAAATATGGAATCCATTTTTCCAAATTCAATACACAAAACTTGTAGAAATTAAATTAAAATTAATCCCGTTGTCGAAAGAAAACGGGGTTTTCTTTAAAACATTGCAAAAGATTGAATTGATTTAACCTACGAATTCAAGGTAAAATCAATGCTAATGACATAAATTATATTAAATGGTAAAAATATATTCTATTTATACTTTAAAACCATTCAATATTATAATATAACCATATAAATCATTGCGATGAAAAAAGTTGTTTTTAATTAAAATATAGCGTGTTTTTACTATTCATCAAAATATGAAAGTTACCAGAATAATATGAAAAATTTATCCAAAGTAAATTTTTATTTCATGATTCCATAGAATAATTTTATTTTGTCAAATTGAACTTATAAACATGTCAAAAACTAGATTTAAAGTGGGTGCGCTATCAAAAGGCGGTAAAACCGCATTTTTTGAAACATACTTATGTTACCCGAAAAATTTATTTTGTTCTTATACCATGTTCTAGAAAATGTGTAAGATGAATAATAATGTTATAAAATTCAAAATTTAGTTAATACTATTCATAACGGATAGTTCATAATAATATTATAATAATATATCGTTGTTTAGTAAAACCCGATATTGCGTACAACACACGCTATTGAGGAAGGTCGCGATTGCGTGTAATGCAAGCCAAGTCAGGGTTGCGTGCTGTGCAAGAATACTTCGTTGTTTCGTATAACATAAACCAACCATATTTCATTTTTACATTGAATATATATATATATATATACTCAATGTTGCGTAGAATAACTATTATCAAAATTGTGTGTAACACGATCCAATAATAGTGTTGCGTATACTGCAAGCTAATACGGTGTTGCGTATAGCACAAGGTAATATTGGTGTAGCATACAACACAAGACATTAATGAAATTAAAAGAATATTTTTCATAAAATCTTGGGGTGTTACATTGATCCACCTCCATGGAGCGTTTTGATCAATTTCACTATGTCCCTATAAGATGTTAAAATCACAACCTGTCACTCTACTGACTTGTCTTAATCATGGGATGTCTAATGAAAACCTTAGATGATATGCCTTTAGAATCATATATCCGTTGATGGAAATGGGGTTACTTGGGTTCCAAACCCGATATTACTCCAAGATATTCCATCCTATGAGAGAGAATATATGTGAAAAATGTTCCAGTGTCCCGTCATGCCAGTCATGCCCCACATGACAACTCCCCTAACTGAAGGTTGCTGCCCTGTCAAGATCCCATGGAATGTAGAGATAAAAGAAGTGTAATTAAATGGAATAAACAAAGATATGGAATTGGGAATGAGTTTCACAGAAATGTATAAATCTTAGTGGGAGACCTAGACTAAGAGACAAGTTCCAAGGAGAAATCCATGGAAGGAGGTACCGACATCCCATCATACTATTTCTATCATCTCTGAGAAAGAGATGGAAGTATCCTACATTTGAAATGAGAGAATGAAAGACAATAATCTATTCCATTAGACAATAAAATATGCGGTGAAACGCCCCGATGAAAAAATTATGAATTGAATTGGTGAACCCGATGTTAAAGTCTTCTCCTCAATATGTGGACTAGTAGAACTCGGGATATCAGTAGATATGAATGTCACTGGTTCTAGTTATCTATTGTAAGGTCACACCAATAAAATTATGGGAATGGTGGGAAACTCATTAAAAATTGGGGTAGTTAATAATTTTAAATTATGGTTTCTGACATCGTTAGTGTGGATCTCTCTCCCCATCCATAGAAGATTGGATGATGCAAGAGCCATGGGAATTACATTACTGGTATCTATACTGACAGTTGAATATTCATTATTTTTATGAAAAAATATACATGAAACCAATTACCCCCACCCAAATACAGTGTATGGATAAAACTCGTTGCATATATCCAACACAACTCAATCTAAGCCATGAATTCAGCTACAACCATGGCTACTAAGCTCCCATGAAACATCTCACCCTCTAAAATCATTCATTGGAGGGTGATATTTAATACTCGTACAATGGTATGAGAATGAGGGGGTCATTCCCACAAGAGATATGGGTAATCATGGACAATAATATTCTATGCCTCACAGACACCACTACCCCCAAGGGATGCATAGGGATCCACTGCTTCATACTCCTACAATAAAACACTTTATAATCCTCTCCCCAAAGTGATAATATGACTCAATTCCCTACATTGAGAAAGTAGGGGATACCATAGTCACAATGGCCTTGACTACATCCTAAGAACCACTAACGAGGGATCCCACTAGGCCCTCTTAACACCACAAACAAATGGTATCTCATACCAAGGAACATGTGAACTACGCCCCTACTCTTCCAACCCCGATCAAGATGACCTAATGATAACATCATGTTGAAGCTCAGGAGGACGCCCGTCAGGGGGAATCATCTTCCACATCTCTAGTGGATCCTACCTTCCTCAACAGACTCTTCTAAATCCCTGCTACTACAAAGCAGGGACCCATCAATTCCTTGATGGAATAAAGACCACAACTACCACTAAGGTAGGTTGGGATGACTCTTTCAATCACTATTACATCCAAAGGTCAACATGATCCACCCAATTATGATGAGATTCGGTATAAAGGTATTCCTCGTACCATCATCAGTCAGTGTGGAGGTTCCAGTTTCTCTCAAACTCAACATGGAGGATCTCACCATGTTCCCAATACCAGTCCATGTGGAGGTCCTCCTCACTTTATTGACATCTAGTATAAAGGTCATCTTATGCCTATGGTTCCTGATACAGAGGCTTGCCCCATGTAATGGACCATCAATGTGAAGATAATCCTCACATAGTTCCTATAATATGAGGATATACTCCCTACATTAGTATCAATCCAAGAGGAGGTCATCCCTGATTCATCAACATCTAGTACGAAGGCCCTCCTCGTACAACCACTAGCGGGAAAAAAGGTCCTCCCGATGCAATATCCAACCATCATGGTGGACCTCCGCATGTTTACAACAGCACAATCATAGGTCTTCTCACCTACAAAACTAATAAAAACATAATTACTCCCCACTAAATCGACAATCAACATGGAATCCCTCCATGTGTCTAGTTCAATCAGTGCGAGGGTTCTCCATGCACTTCCCCCCACCAGTATGGAGGCTCTCCCCATTCTGTTTCCACCTGTCATCATGGAGATCCTACCCATGTTCTCACTGAACAAAGAATAGGTCCTCCATGTTACATTAGTAACCAATATGGAGGTCCTCCCAGTATCCCAATCTGCCAATGTTGAAGTCCTCTACACATTATCACCAACCAATATATAAGTCATCCCCATGTCTAATAACAACCCTTCCCTAATGATTCATCCCAGGGAAGAAGGTAAAATTACCACCATCGAATGAAAAATATTAGGATATTCCAAATCATCATAAATATCATTCTATTTTGAGATTATGAAGCTAAATGTAATTCAATGATGGATCCTTCACCCCATTCATCTACATCAAAGTCTATGGAAGGATCCCATAAGATGAAATTCATCATCCTAGAATGTGAGACGCACCAAATCCCAAAAACCCCATTGTTGGTATATACGAGTGGAGGATTATTTGTCTCCCAAATAGGGTATCATATTGCATTCTTCTCTTTAATCACTAGTTTTACTCTCTATATATAATCAATATCATGGAGAATTATTCTTGTATTTGATAGACATCAAGTATCTATTGGACCTGCAAATAAATGCCTCCACCCTCACACATGAGGTAGTGGTAACTGCCTAGTACTACATGGACATGATGATGGGGTTGGAACTACTTATGAGATATGGCCTAGCATGCGGTGATAAGTTGACTAACGTTGTGGATCCTCCACTAACTAGTCCACATCCACACTGATCCAAATTGGTGCCACTTCTAGTTTCTCAGCCAGTATCAGTTGGATATTGGACCATCCAACAGTCAGCCCCCACTTCCAAGAAGGGAAGAAAATGAGAAAATATGGCTATTGAATAGTTTTCAGAGGTCTATTTGGCCAAATTCAACATCCAAAATTGACATTTCAGAGTCACTCACCCAATATGAGGTCACATCTTTCCACCGGACCATCAGGGAAACACGTTTTCACCTCAGTGACCATCAGTTGGTCTACCTAAAGAATCATTAACATTTTGATGACATTGATAATAAATGATGCATGTTCATGTTGGAAGCACTCCCAGTGGCTCAACACCCAATGTCACCTAGGTACCACTAGAACCTCCAACAAAGATTCAATCATAGCTACATAATTCTCCACATAATTATTTTAGAGACAACCTCACATGTGCATATCTAGGGATGAGTGAAGTACACTACTATCCACATCAGACCCATCCCGTGATAGCATAACTTTCGTGGTGATATTGGGGAAACACCCTCAGATATATTCACAGTGGATATGGTTGAACTTTAGGAACTCAAAGAAAAGAACACTGATACAGGATCTGATAAGGAGGACCTTCCTCCTAAGGTACCACAATACTAGGTGGACCCTCATAAATGTGTTTTGACTTTCCTACAAATGAATTATTAAACCTTGGATAACTCTCTACATTTTTACCACTAGACAGAACCTTCATAAGGAACAAGGACCTCTCAAACCATCTGATCCATTTGATGTTGGACAGATGATAGAAGTTGATCCTGGTATGGACACCATGCTCAAGAAAACCACAGATCAAAAGAGTATAATTGATGATCTCGTAAATGAGCTCATTATATAGTGGCACCCTATATATCGTAACCCTAAATATGATTAGGTTCCTCCCCCACTAGAGTAGCAGGGGTAGCCACCAGTCTTTCTCAGCCAGCTGCCCCTGATCAATTATGGAAATCCATTGCATCCTGACAGAGCTAAGGCTAGAGTTTATGATAAGTTACCACATTATGCATCATTCAACACTCTCAATAAAGACAATTACCTTTATCTGGACCCATATCATGCTTATCCTCAAGTCACTACTCCATATGCTTCAACTCATTAAGCCTCACCCCAGGTCATTCCGAAAGCTGTCGGTACTGCTAACCGTGTTGATGAGTCAGTCAATGCACTGGTGGTTAGTAATCCACACCAAGATAAGAATCATTGTGATAAGATGAAATCATATATACATTTTTATGTCATTTTATTAAGTATTTTTAATGATTTACTTGATGATTCACCTCATATGTGATGTTCATTATAGGAAATTGACATTAATGTTTTCATTGGAAAAAATGATTAAAAGAACCAAAATTGGATATTACATGTTGTGAAAAATAGTTACATGATGTGTAATATCATTTTACAACATGATACAAGTTGTGAAAAAATGATTTGAATAATTTCAAGTAATGAATCCTTTAAAAAATGTGATTCACCTTCATACATCATGTATACTTTGAATTAAATTAACGCTTTCATGATAATGATCGTAGAAAGCTACACGTCACGAGTCCCACATACATGTTGTGAAATGATTCAATGTTAAAAATATCCTAACAATATTATCACAAGATTCACAACGATTCAAAAAAAACATGGAGGAAAACCAAGATCGGAATTAAAAGATGTGAAACAACATTACATTGTGTGTAATTTCCTGATATTTACCTACAACAGGCGCACTGCAGAGAGAAGAAATTATGACACTTTTAGTTTTCTATCATTTTCAAGTGACTTCCCTCTTTATGTTTTGCTACCCCTCTCCCAAAACTAGAATTTCTTCAAGCATGATAATTTTTTTAAGATTAATAAAATCACTGTATATCAATTTCAACAATGTTATTTATCCATTTTTGTATCACCATTACTGTTTATCATGTTCGTCGACTCAATCACCAACCTATGATGAATCCAATATTTTCTTGTTCTGGATCATATTGCAAGTAATTAGTTGAATAAAACTGTGATTTATTTGAGATTTATATTGCTTGTTTTTAATTGAATGTTTTCTAGTTGGTTATTCTAAATCATTTGATGTTTTTCAATCATTTAATCTCAATATTTGTTGGCATGTTGATTATGATTTCAATTATTTATCTATCTATAATTGATTCCACCATGAATATATAAACTACATAAGGTGGGGATCGAGAGTAGCGGTTCTTGAAATCCATAAATATTCAATTCTAAACATGGAAACCCAAAGGATTAGTAATTAGAGTTAAAAAAAATTTCTATCCAATTCAGTTGAACAACATTGACCACATGAAGTATGAATGAATGACCATGTCCTACTTGAATTAGAATAGGCTATGACTAGTACCGTATGCCACATTCATTCATAGAAGATACAGTTAATGCATCTAGGTTGTAGTTGTCCACTAGACAAGAAATTAATACCTCATAGATAGAAATAGTTAGTCTTACCATTATCAACTAGTGACCTTAGCTTGCTTTGTAGCCTAAACCTTAGGACTATACCTTGTTAGAATTATAATCATCCTTTATAATGAATCTCAAAATTTTTCATGATCCCTTCCTTATCTCTAATACTAAACCCAATTATATTAGAATTAGTTTTCACCAACTTAAGAAAAAATTTTAAGAATCCTACCCAAAATGGTTCTAAGCCTTATTTCTTATTCACCAGCTCTTTTTCCATATGGGATCGACCCCACACTATCACTATACTATGCCTTAGTAGAATGTGTAGTATTGGAAAAAAATAATCTTATATGATTTCATCCCACAAGAATTAAAAAATGCGTTTGGGATTGTCAAATTATGGTTTCATTGCCGTGGATAAATTTTTATGTGATTCACATAGAGTCCTACAACAAGAACCTAGGATTACCTCTCCCTTTCCCTATTAAAATTTTATTTTCCTTTATATTGTATTTATGATGAAATTGCATCCATCTACCTTGTGTGACTTAGTGAATGCCTCTTGGCCCTATAACTCATTCATGGATCCTTGATGCACAATAATAACATTACATCACACCTGAAATAGATAGGTATATCTATACCTGAATCCATTAACAAATGGAAGACCACAACAATCATATAGGTCTGAATCAACCCAACCCACCCAACATGCAACCGTTAGTTCGTGCAGAGCAGCCTAGACATCAAGAATGAACCATTATGGATTATGGATTTCCATTAATCCATGGATATAGGCCAATTGTTGTGTTCCCTATTATTTAGGAACAAAAATTTGAGGTAAAAACTATAGTCATTAATATGATCCTAAACATTGGCTAGTTTTGTGGGCTTCAAAGCAAAGATCCTGATGAACATATTTTAAACATTCTAGAAATATGTGATACCTTTCACAACTAGGGAGTGCCTTCTGATGCAATAATACTCACCATATTTAATTTTATCTATTATATTGATCTGTGGATTGGATAAAAAGTCAAGAACCTGAGTCAATCATGACTTGGTAAGGTTTAACAATTAAATTTCTAGAAAAGTACATTCCACCAATTTGCACAAGGAAATTTCTGAACGAAACCCATAATTTCAATCAACCAGATGGAGAGTCATCATGGGAATCATGGGATCATTTTAAAGAACTCACCCAAAAGTTCCCACATCATGATATTGACACGCGGATCCATCTCTAGACATTATATCAAGGCATCTAGCCAGCTGCTTGCGTAGTTGTTGATGTCGCAGCTGATGAAGGACTAAATTTTAAGATGCATGAGGTAGGCCGAGTACTTCTAGATAAATTATATCATAATGCCAGCCCATGGAAGACTATTCAGGGACCACCATGCCATGGTATCCTCCATGTTTAATAAAATACATGACTAGATTACCAAATAGAATCCTTAAACAAAAATCACAAATCCATTCAACTACTGGCTGAACAACCCCACCTAGTCTGGTAATGGATGTTCATTCATTCGAAATATGTGGTGACCTGCATATATTTTAAAACTGTACAAAAACTATTGACGAACAACCAAATAAATATTGAAATTATTTTAATTGCAATAAAAAAATCAACAGTTCCAAAAACTACAACAATATTTTCAATAGAAGAACATACAACAATATTAGCATAATAATCAGTGGTATTAACAACAAAGAAGTGTCCAAGAACCTTTGAGGAATACATGAACACTATGATATCCACCAATTAATCATGTTCTATGACCATATTAATAAGAAGCACAATAACCCTTCCATCCATGTGCACAACAACAATTTTATCCATCTCCACCAAGACCTCAATGACCACTTGAACCTCTTCTAACAAATCTAGAAAATCTACTCTCAATCTTTTTTTAAAAGAAATATGAGAGGATTACAACCCCAGAAACTAAAATAAATAATATAATGTTAGATCTTGGAAACCCCAAGAATCAAATGGGTTAGATCTCCAAGACATTCTTAGACATATTAGCAGTTACCCTAAATGGTAATACATAGATATATATAAAGGAAAAGTCAATGGAAGAGGTTCTAAGGAGTGGAAAAGTGATTTATTGTCATCAACCATGTGGAAGAGTTGAAAGAAAAGATGAGGAACAAGAGAGGCATACCACAGTTATAGATGAAGAAGTTTATGGGACCACTCAAGTAATACCTCAAGAGGTACCACCAACCATAAAAACACAAACACATGATTAGCCAAAAGAGAAAGTTTATATTGCTCCACCACCCTATAAAGCACCCATTTCTTTTCAAAAATGATAATTTTAGGGATGAATTGAGAGAAAATCCATGATTTTTTGTAAATCTTCAATAAATTACCCATCAACATTCCTTTTGAGGAGTAAATCCATCAAATGAACACCTATAAAAAATTCTTTAAATATATCCTTTTAGACAAAAGGAAATGGAATAACTAGGAGTCATAACACTGAATGAGGAATTATATATTCTTTTTAAGGATAGAATTCCACAAAAAATGCGACACCGATATATTTTATAAATCCCCTACACAATAGAGGAATTTAAATTTAGAATATCTTTTTCTAATTTAGGATCCATCATCATCCTCAAGATGACGGGTGTATTCTGCAATGTGGGGATCAAATAAATCAATCCCACCAGATTATCCCTCTAATAGGCCAACCGATTGGTAACATATCCCTGAAAAATTCTCGACGATTCTTTTTTCAAAGTCGGAAAATTTATTTTTCTAGTATACTTTCTTGTACTGGACATGGAACTGGATAGAGAAGTTCCAATCATCATTGGCTGACCACTCCTAGACATTGGAAATGCACTGATTTAGGTGAATCAAGGAAGAATTTTTTTCAGAGTAGGATAAGAACAATTTGTGTTCTATTTAGAAAAGGTTGCACCAAAAATTGATTATTATTTTGATTTCCCAGAGATCTATGTCACTGAAAAAATAGAAGGATTCTTAAACAATGAAGAAGAGAGTTACGATATACCCCCTGATGGAAATGAGGAAATGACAATGAAGAGGTAAACTACATAGAACCTATTACATGATACAACATTGCACCTTTCATACCCTTAGTCACTATACCACAAACCTGGAAATAAAGACCCACCCTAGTACAATCATTTATTTATTACATGATATTGATGATGCACTACCAGTTATCATTAACTATGAGCTATCTCATTCAAAAGAGGATTTTTTTTGAACTCTTAAAAAGTAATATGTAGTCAATTACCAAATGAGTAGCTAACATTAAAATAATAAACCCTTATTTATGCACATATAAAAATATACTTGAGGAAGGTGAAAAAAATTTCAACCATAGAGGTTACTCATGACACCGATGAAGGAGGTTGTTAAAAAAGAAGTTCTAAAACTTATAGATGTTGGAATAATATTTTCAACATTTGATTGAGAGTGGGTGAGAACAATTCAAGTACTTCCTAAGAAATGTGGTATCATAGTTGAAAATAATAATAAAGATGAACTAATCTCAACACACACCATCACTGAATGGTGAGTATGCTTGGACTATATAAATAAAAATGTGGAAACATAGAAAGATCATTTCCCTTTACCCTTCATGGATCAAATGTTCAAGAGACTAGTAAGAGATGAATTCTATAATTTTCTAGATGTTTATTTAGGATACAATTAGATTGCATTCAAGGTAGATGATTACTCTTAAACAATATTCACAAGTCAATTTGGAACCTTCTCCTACAAGAACATGTTGTTCAATATTTTTAATGAACTAGAATTTTTTCAAAGATTCATGTAAAATATATTGCACATTATAGTGGGGTAATTATTATAAATTTTCATGGATCACATTTAATTCTATGAAATATCCTTTGAGTTCCTCCTAAAAAACATTGAGCTAGTTCTTTAGCATTGTAAAGAGAAGTGTTTGTTTTTAAATTGGAAAAAAAATTCTCCTCATGGTTCATGGAGGAATAGTACATGGAAATAAAATTTCCATTAATGGAATCGAAGTTGATCCTACTAAGATAAGAGTGATCAAAGAGTTACCTAATCCTTCTATAGATAAAGGCATAAGGAGCTTTCCAGGTTATGTAGGATTGTATTGATGATTCATAAAATAATTTTCAAATGATTCCCTACCTATGACACACATATTATCAAATGAAAAAATATTTTAAATTAGAGAAGAATGTTAGAGGTCATTCATTTTTTAAAGAAAATTTCGATAGCTACTCCTGTGAACCTTTCAAAAGATTGGGAAAATGAAATTGAATTGATGAGTGACGTTAGGGACTTTTCTACTGGCACTATATTAGGAAAATGGGTTGGTCACATATTCTGACCAATCAACTTTTCCATTCACACACTGAATGAAGATAAAGACAACTACACAATTACATATAAAGAGCTCTTAGTAGTTGTGTATGATTTCAAGATATTTTGTTCCTATCTAGTTTTGTCCAAGGCGATTTTTCACACTGATCATACTACCATGACATATTTGATGAATAAAAAGGATGTCAAGACATGAATCATATGGTGGATCTTATTTCTCCAAGAGTTTGAAGTCATCATCAATGATAACATAGGAATAATAAATGTGTTCATTGACCATGAGTCTGGACTATCACTTCCACTCATAAAGGGCTATGACGTTATCAACATCAATGTCGACTTTCATGATGAAACCTTTTTCAACATAAGGGTACAAATGTGGGTTTTATATATTTGAAATTATATCATCATGATATTTTTACACCATGATCTCTCCTACAAATAAAGGATAATATTTTTATCTGAATAATTATACTACTGTTGGGATAAACCACTAATGTTTAAGTGCTATACAGATGGATTGTTAAAATGATGCATTCTATAGGAATAAATTCAAATTGTGTTGTAAATGTTTCATATGTCACCAAATTTATGAAATCATAGAATAGAATTCATGATAGAAAAGATCCTACAAAAAGGAATTTTCTAGCCCATGATACACTAAGATGAAAGGTATTATTTTCGAAGCTGTTATATGTGCCAATGAAATGGAACCATTGGAAAAAGAAATGAAATGACCCAAAATACAATCATGGAAGTTGAAATCTTAGACTTAGGGGGAATAGATTTCATGGGAACATTTCCCAATTCATATGGAAAGTCTTATATCCTTGTTGGTGTTTACTACGTCTCCAAATGGGTAGAAGATGAGGCTATATCCCATGACACAAAAAAAGTGGTCATAAACTTCCTAAAAAATGTTTTTTCAATATTTTTATTTAAAAGATTACTCATTAGTGATTAGGGAACAGATTTTACTAATAAAGATATTAATGGAGCTCTAACAAAAAATGGAATCTAGTATAACACATAAACTCCCTACCACACTCAAACAAGTTGTAAGTTTGAATTTTCAAATAAAGAAATCAAACAAATCATGGAAAAGACTGTGAATATAAGTCAGAGTGATTGGGGTCAAAAATTAGCTAATGCAATATAGAATTACCTTATTTATTAAAAAACCATTGGTACCACACCATTCTGACAGGTTTGTGGAAAATATTTCTATCTACCAATAAAGGTAGAACATCCCTCGTACTAGGAAACTAAAAATCACAATTTTGATTCTCAAAAACAAAAAAATGATTGGATGTTGCAATTAGATGAATTGAATGATATTTGGAAATATTATTAAGAAAATTAAAAAAACAAAAAATAAATAAATGTCATTATCAGAGGATTCCAAGACATATCTTTCTCCAAGGAAATAAGGTTCTTTTGTTCAGCTCGAGATTAATTGTATTCCATGGGAAGCTAAAATCTAGATGGTTAAGACCATTCATAGTCATTAAAGTATTCCCTTATGGGGACATTGAAATTTAAAAATAAGTTGGACCAAAATACAAAGTCAATATTTATAGATTAAAATTATATCAAGAAACCTTCTATGATGGATGTATCATGATCCTGAAATTCATTTGAGGATCAAAGCGTCAAGCTCCCAATGTTAAAGTGTTATCTGGGAGGAAACCCCAGATATGTCAACTTAGGATATTTTAGGATAGAATATGATTTACAATTTCTTAGGGAATTCTGGGAACAAATGACCAAGTATTGGACTAATTATTAGTAGAAAGATCACATTATATGTCGTGTAACTAAAACCCACAATGTGTATTTTCATGACTAGAAATTTCATAAAAATCCCAAATATATGACATGAAACCCAATTAGATGTCATGTATAACAACACTTATCTTTATTAAACATTAATACATTATTTAATTACATAAATATTTCTATAATAAAACATTAAAGATAGAGAGGTCTAGTGTCTTTGGGAAATTAGGTACATTACATAACAAATTGAGACATAAAAAAACATCTTTATTGAAAACTTCCTTAACATGAGCAGTACATTCCTTCATACCTAACACTACATAGGATAACTTGAGAACATACATAATAAATGGATGAGATATAAATCCCACTAAGAGAATAAACAAGGAATAACATGAGGAATAATATAAATGTAATTAAATAGGTATATCAATAGATCATAAAAAAAACATGAATAATATGTCATGATATAGCCTAATAATCATAGTGTGGGAAATGTTGAAAAAACTTCAAATAGTGGGTGGACAAAGTACCATAAAATAATTAGGTAATACCTTCTCCTAACATGACATATCATGATACTAAACATTACCCATTGTATTTGTGTGCTATCAGGGCATGCCCTTTATAATTATTTCATTCTCATGCTTAAGTGTACCACATAGATCATATAACATTGATTCGTTCATTGTCATAATTTAATACAAGATAAAGTTGTGTAGAGTAAATAAAAATTATTCCCAAATAAAATAATTCTATGTTAATAATGTAAAAAACCCTTTATATAGAAGTGAGTATGATATTCACTACACAATTATTTTGGCATGGAAAATTGCGGTGAAATTTTGGAATCTTTTCAGCATCATATATAAAATCATAAAGTGGGTCGATGAGAGTAAAATGGGTCACTCATAAATTATAAATTATATGGATAGTAATAGATACATATAAATACATTCACCAATATAAGTAATTTTAAATAGAAGGAAAAACCAAATAATGAAACTTGAAAAAAGAGGAGAAATGAAGGAACCCTTATAATGTTTTGGCATGGTGATGGGTGTATATAAGGGTTCATAATAGAGATAAGTGAGGGTGATAGGGGATCACATAATTAAAAAATCAAATGGAATGTATGGGGGATAGGTATTAATTTATCAAATCTTAAAAAAATGGAATTGTAAATGGAATATCATAAATGAAATGCTACATAAAAAGCGGGGAGAGAGAATCCCTTACATGAATGTTTAATTCTAGAGGCTTGGGAGGGACTTCTTAAGAGATTATGTGTGCCTTGTGAGGACTCTAGGTAGTATAATGTAGAGTGTTTTCACCCTAAAAAGAGTTTTAGTGATGATAAATGGGTTAATAGGTGGGTTCATACATGAAAAGAAGGGGATTTATTTATTATTTTGGTTTTGGACACTACATAATAAAATATTTAAAACCACAAATCATGTATTGGTTTTTTCCCATGGTTAATTAAAAAGATAGTATTTACATTATTTTATCATTCCACAGGACCAAGTTAAAAAAATAATTCCCTTAATTTTATGTAGGTGAGTCACACTCTCAAATAAATGATTTTAAAATATTAAAAATATATTATAAGTCTTGGAAAATAAAATAAGGCTTTATAAAATAAACCAAATTATCATAAAATTACATTATTTTTAATTGAAAAAATATATTTGGCTGAGGATACCTTCTATAGTATTTATTTACTCACTACTAGCCATTATGGTGTCATAAAACACACCATATATTTATATAGTATTTAATTTTTACCCAACAATTGGAAAGACTTAGAAAATTATGAAAAATTAACCAATAGATAATTTAAAAATTATAATTCCAAAAATTATATGCATTGTTTCTAAATAATTTCATAGAAATTTGATTTTTTACTTTTTAAATAAAAACTGACATTTACTGAAAATGACGGGTTTTTGACAAATAACAGTTTTTGGAACCCATAAAAAATTACATTTGATATCATAAAAATTATATGAAAAATTATATTTGATAAATATTATTTAATAATAATACTAATATTTCCTTAAAATATTTTTTATTTTAAAAAACTTTTAATCCATAAATTAATTAATTGAATTTGAATATTAACCAAAAATAGAATTGGTGCTTTAAAAATAATTTACAAAGTAATAGTAATAGGATGAAAATATATTCCTTATTCTATAAAAAATGTAAATACTTGTATTTCTAGGTTCTTGATACATATCCCTTTAATAAAACTGTATAAGCCCAAAAAGTATGGTTTATGATAGTGGGGCATTCAATGAACATGGTTTGGGCCATGATCTCAATTACCGTGAACCTCTCTCGTAACTAGTTTCAATCATTATTATATTTTTGGAGCTCATTTTAGGATTGGTCCATGGAAAATTTTGTAAATTCTACATCCCTCAAAATCTTTGATAAATGGGCTTCATAGGGTACAATCTTACTGGTTGAGGCCATAAATTCGTTTTTATATGTTAAAAGGATTTGTTAAAATCTTATATTTATACTTGTCATGTGTTCACTTATGAAGAAATATGTTATAACATTCATTAAAATCCAATGGGGTATAATAAAACCAAATAAGTGAATGTTTTTTCTATAACCATATTATATAATAAAAAATTTATTTGAATAAAATGGGGAATTTTTTTAAAACTATTTCAGTAATTATATTCTTCCCCCCTTTATAAATTTCACCCTTGAAATTTTATTTTACCACACTAAAATAGATGGGGTAACTATGCTTCATCACCTCCTCTAGTTCCCACATTGCATCTTCAAACATGTGGTTTCTCCATAACATTTTAATGAGGGGAATTGTCTTATTTCGTAGAACTTTTTCTCGATGATATAAGATCATCAATGGATGATCCTAAAATGAATGGTAATTATCCAATGGCACCACCTCTAGATTGAGTACAATTTATGGGTCTGGTATGTACATTCTTAATAGCAATACTGTACTTGAAACATCTTCGGATGGAGTGCTTGTCGACATGCTACTGCTTTGATGCAATCATGGATCTCAAAAGGGCTGATGTACCTTTGACCAAGTTTTCCCATATTCAAAAATCTCATCTATATCTTCCATGGAGATATGTGAGGGAATATAATGTCTCCAACATCAAACTATATGTCTCATCGATGATTGTCAATATAGCTCTTATTTCGACTCTGAGAATGTTTGATATATTTATGAATGTTTTTAACCTTCTACACCTTTTACTCTACCATTTTAGGTCCTATAAGTTTTCATTCCCCCACTTCATCATAATATTCTAGTAATCTACACCTATCCCCATAAAGGGATTCATAGGAATCTATTTTGATGCTGGAGTGGAAACTATTTTTGTAAGAGAAATTGAAAATTGGGAGATTTTAGTCGCATCCTCCTTTGAAATAAATTGAGCGTGCTCTCAATATTCCTTCATGTGTGTGTATATTCCGCTTAGATTGGCCATCAGTTTGAGGGTGATAAGTTGTACTGATGTTTAGATTAGTGTTTAGACCATGCTAGAGGCTTCTCCAAAACATAGAGGTGAATCTTGGATCTCGATCGGACACAATTGATAGTGGTACTCCATGAAACCTTACCACTTCTCTGATGTATATCCATTCCAGTTGATCTAGTGAAAAATCCTCTTAAATCACAATTAAGTGTGTAGTCTTTAAAAGATGATCCACAACAACCATGATAACATTGTTTCCATTAGTTTTTTTGAATGTTTGATGATAAATACATGGTGATGTTTTCTCATTTCTATGTTGGTATGGGTAATGGTTTCATAATCCCCTTGGACTTCTACATTTCATCCTTCACTTTCTTTCATACCAGACACTTTGATGTATAATTAGAAATCTTCTTCTTCATGTTATCCCACTAATAATTCCCTTAGATATCTCGAAACATATTTGTGTTTCTTGGGTGAATGGAAAATTTTTAAGTATGTACATCATCCAATAGTTCCCTTTTTAACACAGGATTTTATAGAACACATAGTATTGACTCAAATCTCACAATTCTTTCTTCATTAACATTTAAATCCAAGGATTTCCATTTTCTTATAGTTTCCACTTTCTTCTGAATTATCACATCATCATTTTTATCATCCTTTAACCTTCCAAGAAGATATGGTTGAGTGATAATTTTTTAAAGGATTGATGAGGTTACTTTCATTATGATTCCCATGTCCATCCTCTTAAAATATAATAAGATAAGATCCTTATCAATTATAATTGATGATTGAATTGTTGGATCCTTTCTACATAGAGAATCTTCCACTTTGTTCACTTTATCAGTTTGGTAGTGGATTGAGATGTCGTAATCCTTGATGAGATCTAACCATCTTCATTGGAACATATTCAGCTCTTTCTACATAAATATATACAAAATACTTTTTTTATCCATATATATTTCACAATTACCTCCAAATAGATAATGTCTCCAAATTTTCAAATCAACGATCATTGCTACGAACTCTAGATCATGCATTCTCATGAATTTTCAACTAACTTGAGGCATAGGTAATGAATTTGTCTTTTTTTTTTGTATCAACACAAATCCCTATCCCTTATTCAAAGAATTGTTGAAAATTAAGAAATATTCCCCACCTGTTGGTGGGGTGAGAATAGGGGTGTTGATATGCCTGATTTTCTAATCCATGAAGCCTTCCTCACATTCATTATTCCAAGAAAACATGTCTCCCTTATGAGTTAGCTTGGTAAGATGTTTTGGAAATCGTGAGAAATTTCTATCAAATTGGTTGTAATATCCAACTAACCAAAGGAAACTATAGATATATGTCACATATGTTATCCATGACAATTCTTAAAGTTCATTTCTCTTTAAAGGATCCACAGATATTGTAATACCCCGAGCTTCCATGGTACACTTCTCTTTGAATAATACAATAGCGCGTGTTGTACGCAATTTTGAGTTCTAACACCCCATAACCAATCAAACTAGCCATTATGAATAGTAATACCCACTTTTTGAAATTTAATAAATTTTATTTTTCAAAATGGACTTCATTTTTGAATTTGGAATATCGAAATTAGCTAGGGTAAAGCTTTGGTATTTTTCTAAAAAAATTCAATTTTTGATGAATAGTGAAAACACAGAGTTAGTAGTTAAAACCGACTTTTTATTTAAATAATTATTTATTTTATTTAAATATATTTTAGGTCAAAATAGATATATAATACCTATTTAAGTTCAATGTAATTCATTGGAGTCAGTTTATAATAATTTCAGATATATAAAAATTTTATTGACCTTTTCACCGTCTTTTACCCACCTCCTAGGAGAATTTGAAAATTCACATAAAACATAATTTTACCACTTTTGTTAGTAGAATTTAAAAAATCTGAGAGTCACAGTTGATATCAGTAAGTAAAATGCGGTTCAATAAAATGAAAATAATTTTTGGTGAATAGTAACTTTTTACATTTATTTACCATAGTTATAAGTAAATAGGGTAATTAAGGGTAAGAATGATATTATTATTACCCTAACACATGTCCTAATTCTATTGGATAAGTATATTTCGACCAAAAACAACCTTAGTAATAAAATATGTACCTCTTTGATCCACTTTTATTAGATTAGGATAGTTATTATTATTTAATTCAAAGAAGAGTTAAAAGAGTTTAAATCAAAGTTTAATAACTAAAACATTTTTAATATAGGGTAATATATAAGATAAATTCCACTATAAATATTAATTAGAAATATAAAATGATTTTCTACATTTTGGTATTTTATTTATACATTTTAGACATTATATAATTTAATTTATTTATGACACAATGGTGATGCTGTAATTACCTAATTAATGAAATACTAAAATAATCGATATTATAAATATACAAATAAATGTAATTTGAGACTTATTTATGAATTCCACTAATTTTCTAGGTTAATATGTCATATTAGGGTTGGTTAGACGAATTTTTGTTCGAATTAATAATTTTGTTATGAATTTATAAAAAACAAAATACCAAATAGTGTCAAAATTGACATAAATAGTTTTTAAAACAAATATAATATTATTAATTGATATTATATTCCTAAAAATATATGGTTTGGCCAAAGGACTTATATAACGATAGGTGTATCATTATTGAACCACTTGGGGTTTTCTTGGAAGTATATAGTAAGAATATTAACTATATAATATAAAGATACAAAGAGACATGATAAATGTCAAACTATTTAACTAAGAGTTAAATCTAGAAGATAAAGTTAATATAGTGACCAAAACCTGTCTAAAACGAACTGGTTGAGTGGTTTTCGACCCATACCCACCTTATAATTTAAGGAATCTATTTTTGATCCATTATAAACCGAAAATAATTTTATTATATAATAATATTTCTTGGCTTTCCTAAGGTGCCCCTCAACCATCTTATAAAAGGGCACTCCCCCTTCTCTCTAATTCACACCATCAAAGACATTTGTCTCGGTAAACCTCTACCCAAATACCCTCTCAACTATCCTCCCTTCATCCTATAGTACTTCCTTTAGTCATAAATCCAACCTATGGAGCCTTTTTTATCAAATCAAAAAGAAGAACCCGAAGAAGAGATAAATATTTCATCACCTCTTTCACGTTACTTTCTTCTTCCACTTACTTTT
The DNA here is from genome assembly GCA_963277665.1 of Viscum album. Taxonomy (NCBI): domain Eukaryota; kingdom Viridiplantae; phylum Streptophyta; class Magnoliopsida; order Santalales; family Viscaceae; genus Viscum; species Viscum album. The sequence goes on from OY728155.1 coordinate 879,807,451, forward strand.
TCTTTGTAGTTTCCATTATAAAATAATATATCCAGTATCTTCTATATACTGTTATGTTATTATAAATATGGAACAAAAAAATTCATTATTTTATCCATCCTTTGAATGACATGTCACCATACGTGCGTACGTACGGCTTACCGTCTCCACGTCGTGGTTTAATTGTTATTCAATACATTATAATTTGGATGGGTATAATAATGATGTTTAATTGACATAAATAATAAATATAACATTATAATGATTTCGTAAATATGATATAACAACCAATTATATATTATTTTAATATCAAATTAATGATATTGTAGCTCGTGCATACGTACGGATTACCGTCTCCACGAACGCGATGTTATTCATTCCCCATCGTATCCATTCAAGAATAATTTTCATTAGATAATTAAAAATAATTTTTAAATACTTGATATCATTCTGTATATGAATAAGATACATCCCATCCATAACAAATATTACTCACATAACAAATAATATAAAGGAACATGAATCCGTTAACACCCGAAACGAATATAATAATAATATATTATTAACAAAACAATGTTAGAAGATCATATATGATATAATATTTATATATACGATTCTTGTATAATTTAATAACAATTATTTCACCAATATACATGAGGTTAACCTACCCTCTACCAAGGAAAAGTACAAGGTAAGGGTTAATTTTACAATCTCTTTATTATCTGAGGTTGTTTTTACGTAAGTATCTAATGAGACCTCTTTATCATCCACATCCATGTTTCTTAAAAATGTATTTCGAAAGTTTTTTTAAAATTTTATAGACTATGGGATAAATTCATTTATACCCTTTTTTGACTTTTGATAAGTATTTTATAAATGAATATTTCTGTCATTTTCTAAACAAGGTCCTTTTTAACCTTTTCGACAAAATTAAGGTATGAATGTCTTTTTTTACTTATATGGCTGGTGTGGCTGTTTTCCACCGTTATAAAATTGCCTAAGCTTCCCTTAATAGATTATAATAATATTTTCAAAGTAAATGTTTTATTTTATAATTATGTAACTTTTAAATGATTTCAAAAAAGAGATATTTCTCTCAAATAGTTTTGATTTCATCTATGTCAACATCCATTGATAGATTTTAAGCTTATTTGAAGTTGATTTATTATGATACAAAATGTACATATAGTATTGAAGGCTTTGTGATATGATTGACTATGGATTTGTTATTTTTATGCCATTCATGGTTTATGGATAAGTTATTGACATTTCGTATGCTAGTTTTAATACAAATATTTATGTTATGTTTAAACCTGTTCATATGAGGAATGCATTGGACTTAGTAAGTGATGGGCGGAGCCCGCTATAGCTCCTCGATGCATTGGTAGGTTTCATGAGACAAACTAGTGTCTTGGCATAAGCTTTGGACAAAATCTTATTTCTTGTCTTGGAACAAGGCCTTGACTATGTGGTTATGATAATATGGCATTATGCATTACATCATTATGAAATTGGTTGTTGATATTTCATGTGAATATTCAACTAATAGAATAGTAATGTGAATAAGTAAATGGAATTATTTCATTTTATTTTTTCCATATTATGCTGATGTTCAAGTTTAAATGGATTTTGTTTTAGTTATACATTGCTTTAAATTTTTATGCTTATTTATGAAGGTTTCTGCTATATTTTTATCCTTACTGAGCATCTGAGCTCACCCCTTTCTATGTTTTATTTTTCCAAGGATGTGAATAAGTATTTTATGACTGACCTGTAGGGATAGTCTGAGGGGATACGAGTGTGGACTATGGATACTATGTTGTTGTAGTTTTTCACTTTATCTTATAATGTAAGACTTATGAATATATCTAATGTTTCCAAGGCTACTAAACCAATCGGTCTTTTGAGACTTGAACTTTTGTGATCATTAAAATGTTATGAAATAATGCACCGAATCTGGGTAACTGCGTTTGGGGCATTACAGTTGGTATCGTAGGATGTTTAGAACAAACCTTGGAAGCTATATTTAGATAAACTCTGCTTATAGCACACATACCTAAGATGTACTTTGAGGATTAGTATAGAAGAACTTCCTATAATTTTGGTATTGTAGAGATTTAGTGAGTTTTCAAAGCAATGCATCCTTGTATGGATACGAGCAGGTAGAGGCGGCTCTGGAACAGATGTACCTAGGGGTAAAACCTGAAAACACCGCTTTGAGCTAGACTCGAACGAGAACTGGTGCATGACAACAGGCCTTGCTACACTCTTGGTTATGTCACTCCTGGGGGATATTCTTAGGATAATTCTCATTTTCATTACAAACCATTATGAAGGGTTTATGAGTATATACTTTCTTCAAAGAAAAGTTTTTTATTATTACGGATTATATCCATAAAATTTTAAATTTTCATTAAGTATTTTACATGTTTGGATTTATGTATTGAGAATAATAAACTAATCTAGCGTATGGAATTGTTTAGAAATGGCTCCTAGTGGAAGGAATGGAAACTGTATCAATGCATAAACTCCATGTAAGGATTTACCTCATACTTAAGATAATTATAGCGGAGCTCGTGATGCAACTATTTTTGATCAACTAATTATCATACTGGGACAACTCACTCAGGTTATGAATAATAACCTTACCCGTATGGAGAACCCTGGCCCGCAACTTGGAGGATCAATGTTAGATCACTTCATGAGGAAACAACCACCCACATTAAATGGGAGTACAAATCCATTAGTAGCTGATAAATGGATAAATTCCTTAGAAAAAATATTACATGCCTTGGGGAGTAGTGAAATGGAAAATCTATCATGGTAGTTTACCGCCTCACTGGAGATCCTGATCAATTGTGGTCATTGATTCAAAACACAAAGGAAGATGATGAAGTATAAAATATGCAATGGTTGGAGTTTAAAGATATTTTCTTAGAAAAATACTTTCCTCGTGACTATCGAGCAGATATGGAAAGGCAATTTATGAGTCTGAGGAAAAAGGAGTATAAGAATGTTGCAAAGTATAAGGATAACTTTACAAGGATAGTGAGGCATGCCGATGATTATATACGGTCCGTAAGAAGTAAGATTGATCATTTTTTATGGGTTAAAACCATTTCTCCATTGAGCATTAGTGTTACAATTCTTCTCATCATACGAAGATATTGTCTCATGTGCTATCAATATCGGAAAATAATTATCTAAGTATTACAACTTTAAAGAAAAGAAATAGAAGAAGAGATCTGCTGATCTCTCTAGAAATGGAAATAAGGGGAAGAAGGGAAAAGTTGAATACCCATACTACTGTAAATGTGGGAAGAAACACCCCTGTACTTTCTTGAAGGGAATGAGAGTCTGTTACAAGTGTGGTGAAAAAGGCCACCAAGCTCGTGATTGCAATTGGAAGAAGGAAGATACTGATGTTCAATACTACAACTGTAGCGAGGTGGGAAATTATTCAAATGAATGTCCTATGCGTCAGAGAAACTTACCTCAGAAAAGGCCAAGGGATCATTTCCAAGCTTATGTGATCCCTACTACTGAGGTAGAAGCTCCAAAAGATGTGGTGACCGATAATTTAATGGTTTCCTCAAGTTTAGCTAATGATTTATTTGATTCTGGATCATCACATTTTTTCATATCTTCTCAGTTTGCTAAGAAAATTAGATATTTTCAATTTTATTTAACAAGGTAGTTGTCAGTCAAAAGTCCTATGGGATGTATCATTGCTATAAAGTACTGTTAATCAGTTCCCATTATGGAACATAAATGTTCTTTATCTTCTGATCTCATCATCATACCCATGATTGAATTTCATATAATCCTTGGTATGGATTGGATTTAGGACCGTGATACGAAGATTTATTGTAATAAGAAGGAGGTAACGATTTTTGATGATGATTATAAATAACACCTTATCTTTAGAGAAGAATTGTCACCACATGATTCTTATCTATATCCACCCCCAGTATCTCAACCAAATTAAATTATTGGGGAGGAAGAGAATGAAATGGCTGTGTGTAAGGAAAGGAATGTTCAAATAGAGGATGTACATCTTGTGAGAGAATATGTCGATGTTTTTATAGAATGTTTACCTTGACATACTCTAGAATGAGAAATTGAGTATTCCATTTATTTAATTCTTGGTTCAAGGCCCATATCGAAGACCCCTTATAGAATGGCCACTGTAGAATTAGTGGAATAAAAGAAACAACTATAGGAATTGAGTAATAAGGGATTTATTCGCCCTAGTTTTTCTCCATGGGGAGCCCCTGTTCTTTTTGTTAAGAAGAAATATGGATCTATGAGGTTGTACATTGACTACTGGGAGATCAATGATATAAAAATAAAGAATAAGTATCCCATACCTTGCATTGATGATTCATTCGACCAACTTCATGGAGATCAATATTTTTCAAAGATTGATCTCTGATCTGGATATCATCAATTGTGTGTGATGAAGGAATACATTCTGAAAAAAAACATTTCAAACCAGGTACATGCATTACGAGTTTACTGTAATGCCTATAAGGCTGACTCATGTACCCTCTGTTTTCATGGATCAAATGAACAATGTTTTCAAGGAATATCATGATGACTTTAAAGTTTTATTTACTGATGATACTTGGTATAATCTAAAAGCTACTAATATCATTAAAATCTCTTGCGCATTATCTTCAATTCTCTAAGAAGACATGAATTATATGGGATGTTTAGCAAGTGTGAATTCTGGCTTCAGGAGATTTCCTTTCATGGAGATATTATCTATAAGGAGGGAATCTCTGTAGATCCTTCTAAGACAAGAGAAATCCAATAATGGCTAGGACCAACGAGTATAACTGAGGTACACAATTTTATTGGTTTAGCATGTTATTATCGACGTTTTGTCCAGAATTTTTCCCGGTTGGCTATCCCATTAACAAAGCTCACATGCAAAGCGGTTAAAGTTTTTTTGGAAAAAAATAGTGTGAAAAATGTTTTGAAAAACTTAACCGAATATTATTCAATGCTCTTATATTGACTCTACCCTCGGGGAATTATGTGTTTATTATTTATAGTGATGAATCAAAGAAATGAATTGGTTGTGTACTTATGCAGCATGATGGATTTATTGGCTCTGGATCACCAAAGCTGAAAATTCATGAGAAAAACTATCCTACTAATGATCTTGAGTTAGCAGCTATAATATTTTCTTTGATGATTTGGAGAAATTATCTGTAATGTGAAAAATTTGAGACTTATACTGATCACAAGAGTTTGAAGTATATTTTTTGATAGAAAGAACCCAACATGAGTCAAAAGAGATGGATTGAACTACTCAAGGATTGTGATTTCATGATACACTACCACCCAGGGAAGAAAAATAAGGTGGAAGATTCTTTGAGTATAAAGAATCATGGAGTTTTGAACAAGATGATAGGTAAAAGGGATCCAATATACATGGATCTAGTAAAGATGGATATGGGAATCACCATGGAAGGTGAAACATCAATACTTTTTCAAATAGTTTCCAACCCATCTTTACTAGAAAGGATAAAGAGTTTCAGACCGGTGATGAAGAGTTTCAAAAGAAAATTAAAGCTGTGAATGATGGGATATTGAGTGACTTTTTGTATGAAGATGGAATTATGAAATTTGGGAGGAGACTTTATATTCCCGATATACCTTATCTAAAAATAGAATTTGTTGGATGATGCTCATAGCTCTAATTTCTCTATACACCACGGGAGCACAAAAATTTATAGATATTTGATGGAACATTTTTGGTGGGACAACATGAAGAGGACGATTTCTGATTTTGTGTCACGATGTATGGTTTTTCAATAAGTGAAAGATGGAAGGCAACGACCTGGAGGAGTATTGCAACCGCTTCCCATACCTGAGTTGAAATGGGATAATATCACGATGGAATTTGACATGAGACTACCAAGGACTCCTAGAAGGAACCATGCAATAAGTTCCATTGTTGATAATCTTACCAAGTCAGCACATTTTTTTTATATAAGAGAAGATTTACAACTTGAACGTCTAGTAAGACTATATATTAATGATGTAGTGAGTCTTCAGGGAGTACCCCTATCGATTGTTTCTGATTGTGACCCACTTTTTGTTCAAGATTCTGGAAAATTCATCAGAAATCCTTGGATACTGAACTTAGTTTGAGCACTTCCTACCACCCCCAAACTGATGGAAAATTAGATCGAACTATTCAAACCTTAGAAGACATGTTGAGATCCTGCTCACATGACTTTCAGGGTATGTGGGATCAATATTTACCTTTGGTAGAATTTTTCTATAACAATAGCTTCCATTCATGTATTCAGATGGAACCATATGAAGCATTATATAGAAAGAGATGTCGCACACCAACTTGTTGGGATGATGTTGGTGAAAGAAAACTTGTAGGACCATAATTTTTGAGGAAATTACAGAAAAGGTATAGGTAATCCAAACCCAAAACAAAGCAGCTAAAAGTAGGCAGAAGATATATGCCGATAACCGAAGGAAGGATTTGGAATTTCAGGTAGGAGATCATGTTTTCTTGAATGTATCTCTATGGAAGGGAGTTATATGTTTTAGTAAGAAAGGTAAATTGAGTCCCAGGTATATAGAACCTTTCGAAATTATAGAATGAATTGGGGCTGTAGGTTATCATTTCGCAATGCCGCCAAATCTCTCCAAAGTTTACAATGTGTTCCACGTATCACTGTTGAGAAAATAAATGCCTGAACCAATGCATGTACTCACCTATGAGGAATTAGAACTTGAACCCGATCTGTCTTAATACGAAGAGCATGTCAAGATTCTTGATACAAGAGAACAAGTGCTGAGAAACTGGACGACTCGTCCGGTAAAAGTTCTATGGAGAAACCATAAGATGGAAGATGAAACGTGGGAACCTGAGGAACTTATGATGAAGAACCACCCGAGTCCTTTCATGCGGTAGTATTCTAGAAATTTTGAGGATGTAATTATTTGGAGGAGGGGATAATTTAACACCCCATGCTTCCATAGTACGCTTCTCTTTGAATAAAACAATAGCATGTGTTGTATGCAACTTCGAGTTCTAACACACCACAACCAATAAAACTAGCCGTTATGAATATTAATACCCTCTTTTTTAAATTTTATAAATTTTATTTTTAAAAATGGACTTAATTTTTGAATTCGGAGTATTGAAATTAGAATTGGGTAAATTTTTGGTATTTTTCTAAAACATTCAATTTTTTATGAATAGTAAAAAACACTAAGTTATTAGTTAAAACCGAATTTTTATTTAAATAATTATTTATTTTATTTAAATTTATTTTAGGTCAAAATAGATATATATTACCTATATAAGTTCAATGTAATTCATTGGAGTCTGTTTATAATAACTTTATATATATATAAATTTTATTGACCTTTTCACCGTCTTTTACCCACCTCCCAGGAAAATTTGTAAATTCACATAAAACTTAATTTTACTACTTCTTTGAGTGGAATTTAAAAAATCCAAGAGACACAGTTGATATCAGTATGTAAAATGTGGTTCAATAAGATGAAAATAAGTTTTGGTGAATAGTAAATTTTTACTTTTATTTACCACAGTTAAAAGTAAATAAGGAAATTAAGGGTTAATATTATATTATAATTACCCTAAAACATGACATAATTCTATTTGATAAGTATAGCTCGACCAGAAAAATCCTTAGAAATAAAATATGAACCTCTTTTGTCCACTTTGATTAGATTTGGACATTAATTATTATTTAATTCAAAGAAGAGTTAAAAGAGTTAAAATCAAAGTTTAATAACTAAAAAAATTTTAATATAGGGTTATACATAAGATAAATTCGACTATAAATATTCATTAGAAATATAAAAATATTTACTACATAATGGTATTTTATTTATAATTTTTAGACATTAAATAATTTAATTTATTTATGACACAATGGTGATACAGTAATTACCTAATTAATAAAATATTAAAATAATTGATATTATAAATATCCAAATAAATTTAATTTGAGACTTTTTATAAATTAAACTAATTTTATAGGTAAATATGACATATTATTGTTGTTTAGATGAATTTTTTTCGAAGTAATAATGTTTTTATGAATTTAGAAAAAACAAAATACCAAATAGTGTCAAAATTGGCATAAAAGAGTTTTTAAAACATATATTATATTATTAATTGATATTATATTACGAAAAATTAATGGTTCATCCATAGGGCTTAAATAATTATATTAGTATCATTAATAAACCACATGGGGTTCTCTTGGAAGTATATATTATGTTTATTAACCATATAATATAAACATACAAGGAGACATGGTAAATGTCAAACTATTTATCTAAGAGTTAAATCTAAAAGATGAAGTTAATATAGTGACCCAAACATGTCTAAAATATATTTTTTGAGTGGTTTTCGACCCATATCCACCTTAGCCTCTAAATAATCCATTTTGGAGCCATTAAAAACCCAATATTATTTTATTATAAAATAATATTTCTAGCTTTTCCTAAGGTGCCACTCACCCCTCTTGTAAAAGGGAACTCCCACCTTCTCTCTAATTCGCACCTTCAAAGCCATTTGGCTTGGAAAAAATCTACCCAAATACTATATCAATTGTCCTAACTTCACCCTAGAGGCCTTCTTTTAGTCATAAATCCATCCTAAATATCCCTTTTGATCAAATCAAAAGGAAGAACCCGAAGAAGAGGTAAATATTTCATCACATCATTCAAGTTCCTTTTTTCTTCCACTTCCTTTTTAATTGTTGTTTCCATTATAAAATAATAAATCTAGTATCTTATATATAATTTGTTGTTATTATAAATATGGTAAACCAAATTCATTATTCTATCCATCTTTTGAATAACATGTCACCGTGCGTGCGTACGTACGACTTACCGTCTCCACGTCGTGGTGCAATTGTTATTCAATACATTATTATTTGGATGGGTATAATAATGATGTGTAATTGACATAAATAATAAATATAACATTATAATTATTCTGTATATATGATATAACATCCAATTATATATTATTTTAATATAAAAAGAATGATATTTTCGCTCGTGCGTACGTACGGATTACCGTCTCCACAAACGCGATGAGATTCATTCCCCATCATATCCATTCAAGACTAATTTTTATTAGATGATTAAAAATTATGTTTAAAGACCTAATATTATTCTTGATATTAATAAGATACACCCCATCCATAAAAAATATGACTCACATAACAAATAATATAAAGGAAAATGAAAATGTTAACACTAGAAACGATGATAATACTAAGATATTATTAACATAACTATATTAAAAGATCATAAATGATATCATATTAATGTATATAATTATTTAATAATTTAATAACAATTATTTCACCATTATAAAGGAGGTTAACCTACCATCGTCCAATGAAAAGTACAAGGTAAGGGTTAGTTTCACAATCTCTTTATTATTTGAGGTTGTTTTTACGTAAGTATATACTGGGACCTCTTTATCATCCACATCCATGTTTCTTAAAAATGTAATTCAAAACATTATTAAAATTTTATATTCTATGGGTTAAGTTCATTTATACCCTTTTTTTACTTTTTATAAGATGTTTTTAAGGAATCTTTCTGTCATTTTCCAAACAAGTTCCTTTTTAACCTTTTCGACAAAATTAAGGTTAGAATGTTTTTTTAACTTATACGGAAGGTGCAACTATTTTCTGCCATTATAAAATCTTCAAAGCTTCCCATACATGCTTATAAAAATATTTTCAAAGTAAATGATTTATTTTATAATTATGTGACTTTTAAATGATTTAAAAAAAGAGATATTTCTCTCAAATAGTTTTTATTTCATCTATGTCACCATCCTTTGATTGATTTTAATCTTAGTTAAAGTTTATTTATTAAGATACAAAACATCTGTATAGTATTGAAGGTTTTGTCATATGATTGATTGTGGAAGTTTTATTTTTATTCCATTCATGGTTTATTGATAAAGTATTGACATTTCATATACAAGTTTTAATACAAATGTTAATGTTATGTTTAAACCTATTCATGTGGGGAATGCATTGGACTTAGGAAGTGACGGGTGGAGCCTGCTATAGCTCCTAGATACATAGGTAGGTCTCATGAGACAAACTAGTTTATTCGCACAAGGCCTTGAAAAAATTATATTTGTATTATTCGCACAATTCCTTGACTATGTGGTTATGATAGTCTTCAATTATTCATTACATCATTATGAAATTGGTTGTTGATATTACATGTGATTATTAGACTAGTAGAACATCCATGTGAATAAGTAAATGAAATTATTTCATTTTATTTTTTCCATATTATGCTGATTTTCATGTTTAAAAGGCTTTTGTTTTAGTTATAAATTGCCTTAAATGTTTATTCTTATTTCTGAAAGATTCCACTATATTGTTATCCTTACTAAGCATCTGAGCTCACCCCTTTCTATGTTATATTTTTTTTAGGATGTGAAGAAGTATTTTATGATAGACCTATAGGGATAGTCTGAAGGGATATGAGTGGTGACTATGGAGACTATTTTGTTGTAGTTTTTCACTTTATCATGTAATGTATGACTTAAGAATGTATCTACTGTTTCTAAGGCTACTAAACTAATCAGTCTTTTGAGACTTCATATTTTGTGATCATGATAATTTTATGTAATAATGCACCAACTCTAGGTAATTGGGGTTGGGGAATTATATATATCCCATAACTTGTGATGATATTCCTAGATAATGATACTTCCTTCAACCCTAACTCACACTTACTATACTTTTCAGGTATCTTCTCATTTTTCACTGTCTTTAGAAAAATGATCAAATGATCCTCATGCTTCTCCATCATTTTAGAGTATATTAGAATGGAATGTTTAAAACCTTCCACTAATATGTTGATTTAATCTCTAAGGACTATATTCATGATGTCCATGAATATTTCTAGAGCATTACTGAGTCCTAATGGCATCACTATGAACTCATAATGCCTATACCTTGTAAAAAAGATGTATTGGGGATATCCTCCTTCTTCACCATAACATGGTAATATCCCAACAGTAGATCCACCTTGGAGAAGTATTTTGGTTCAAGTAGATGATAAAAAAAGTCTTCAACTTAGGGAAAATGGTACTTTTTCTTTATCGTGATCTGGTTGAGATCACAATAATAAATGCAAAGGTGCATTGACCAATACTTATTCTTTATGAAGAGGACCGGTTCACCCTATAGTGAAGTACATGGGATGGTAAATCCTTTATATATATTCTCCTATAGTTGTTTCCTCAGTTCCTCAGGTTCCACAACAACCATCTTATACAGATTATTGGTTATCGACAACACCCCATATATGAGATCGATTTAAAATTAAACCTCTTATCTAGGGGGAAGGCCATAAAATTCATTGGGAAACACATCGTCATATTCCCATAGAATAGGCACGTCTTCAATGATGGGTTTTTACTTAGAATCTGTCATTTTATCTAGAAACACTTTCTCATAGGGAAATAATATTCATTCTTGGGAGGATGGTGCTAAAGAAGATTCATCCTCCTTCTTGCACTTGTATAGAATTCGAGGTAGATTCTATATATGGATAGTGATTTCATTTTCATGAAAATTTATTTTGGTTCTATATAAGAAAATCCAATCCATGCCAGAATTGAATAAAATTTCATCAAAGGGAGTATGAAAATATTTTCTGAAAGTTCATCCCACAATCATAGATAGGGGAGGAGTTATATTCAATGGATTAAATAATTTCCCCATTTTCTATTTTCACTGAAATATCTACATCCATGATTTTAGGTGGTGTTTTGATTGTTATAATAAACATTAATGAAATTATTTAATGTGTAGAACTATAATCAAAAAGTAAATTTTCTATTATTGAATTAATAACTAAAATACATTTCATCACTTCATTTTTAGGATTCAATTTGGTAGTAGTGATGGAAAAACCTCACCCATGCTACCTTGAAGGTTTCGAAGTGCCTCCAAAAACCCTTGTCTTAGGGAAATGGTTCAAAAATAGCCCTGGTTCCTTGATGTTTTAGAAATGAAAACATGTTAAAGGTTTGTAGGAAAATTACATTCTTCTGTCACATTGGTGGATTTCCCCTATCAGTAATCATTGGCTAGGTTCCCTTCTCTTCTGCACCAAACACATTTCCTTATTCTCTTTAATAAATTTGAAGGGTTCTTTTTTCTGCACCTTTGATAAGTGGGATGATAAAACTTCTATTAATAGTTTGATTTAACCATCAGACCACCAACATTAAACTCCAAATTATTCTTCTTATCTCTATAGTAATCTTGGGATTCTACGATCTACATTGTTACTTTGAGGGAACATTGGGAGATTTCCTCATAGCTATCAATGTTTCGGATCGCTATGACTTTTTGTAAACAAGGATTTATCCCACAGATAATTGGTCATCCTTATATTCTTGTGTAATGAAAAAACTAATGGTGTATCATCCAAGTATTGTGATTAATTCCTCATACTCCCCAATATATTAGTTATCTTTTTTTTCTTGAGTAAAAAGAAATATATTTCCATTTTAAGTTTGTGGGTGTGGGGAAAATATTTATCAAACAAATTACACAATTCCTTCCACTCCATTGACTCAATATCTTCCTCAGGCATAATATTCTTGATCAATTTCTTTTACTAATCAGATTCACCCTCCATATGATAAACATCCATAAGAACCATCTCTTGTTTAGATCATTTAAGGATGGAGAATATCCTTTCAATGGAGTTGATCCATTTCCCCATTATTAAGGGATCCATTGATTATTTAAAAGTAATAGGACATTGGCGCATGAAGCTCTAAATTTTTTTTTGTTATCTCTTAGGGGAATTTGGGTGATCCTCCTGATGTAGGTTTCTGTTATAAATTTTTTTAACATTCAGAGTATCATGAAAAATTTTGCGATTCATGCACCCATTGGGCTATGAATCTTGTTGGAATAGTCATCATACTTGCCTTCGCATCAGTTGTTACCAGATTCCTCATATTACCAGCCATTGGTTAGAAAAAAATAGAATTAGGTATGAGTATCTTTTCAATTATACAAATAAATGGAAATCCAGTGAAATTATTTGGATAAATTTGAAATTACATTTATATCCTTATCTTATGGATTTCTAGACTTCAATCTATGTTATTAATGATCTAATTCCTAACATATATTCTTATGGGAATTTTTGTTCCTTAATAATGGTTTATATTGAGATTATGAATTTTAAATATTATATCCCCCAGGAGTATCAAACCAGATGCACACTAAGGACCATTTTCGTGTACCAGGTTACCCTAAGTTAGGCCTAGATCACCTTGTCGGAGTTGTTACTCATATGTACATCTATGCTAGATCCACCTTCACTTATAGTATATAGATATGGATTTATTTTCTTGATAATAAAATTAATATATACTCACCATGATTTAGGGATATATTCTTACACTTAGTCGTATCCCTAAATAATTAACTAGAGTACTCAAATACTAATGTTTTTTCTAGAATTTTCTAATCCTAATCCAAAAAATAACTTAACCTTTCCTCTAATACCAAATATAACAACCCTTATATTTATTAAAAATTAATAAATTATTTAACTACAGAAATATAAAATTAATAAAACACAAAATATTGATAGGTGTAGTATCTTTTTGAATATAAGTACATTACATAAAAACTTAAAACATGAAAAACATCATCTTTATTGAAAACTTACTTAACATTACCAAAAAATTCCTTTGTACTTAACACCTCTAGAGATAACATGAGGTCATACATAAGAAAGGGGTGAGATATAATTCATAGTAAGAGAATAATCAAGGTATAACATGATTAATACAATACATGCTAGACAATAGGCATTCCAACGAAGCATAAAAAGAACATGAATAATAAGACATGATATAGCATGATAATCATATCACGGGAAATGTGGAAATAACATAAAACATTGAATCATAAACATAGGTTATAGATAAACTGCCAAGACACACAGTGGAAAAAGTCGCATAATAGAATAAACAAAACCCATTTACCAACACTACGTATCGTGATATTATACATTTAACAAAGCATTAGAGCACTATTAGGGCGCACCATTCATAATAATTTCATTATCATGATTAAGTGTGCCACATAGAACATATAACAGGGATTCATTGATTGTAATAATTTATTAAATGATATAGGAGTCTCGAATAAATACATATAAGTCCCCAATAAAATAATTATATATGCATAAATTTCAATACACTTGATAGAGAAATGGGTATGATATTCCCTAAATAGTAATTTTTTGATGGAAAATTACTGTTCAATTTTAAGATCATATTTGCATCATATATAAATTCATAAAATGGGTTGATGAGAGTGGAATTTATCTATTTTTATATATAAATGAAATATACAATAATTGAAACATGTAAATAAATTCCTATAAAAAAGTAATTGGAAATAGAAGGCGTAACATAATAATGAAGTTGGAAATAGAGATGAATGGAAATAACCCTTAAAATGTTTTGGTATGGTAATAATTGTAAATAAGGGTTCATAAGAGGTATAAGTGAGTGTTAAATGGGATAAAATAATTTAAAAATAAAATTTAAGTAATTGTGGTATGTAATAATGTATCCCACTTTAAGAAAATGTAAATATAAAGGACATATCATAAATGAAATAATTAATAAAAAGAGGAGAGAGAGAATCCCTTACATGAATGTGTGAGTCCAAAGGCTTGGGAGGGGATTATTGAGGTATTTAGGTAACCATAGGAAGTCAATAGGGATTAGGGGGAAGAGTTTGGTAGTTCTCTAAATAATTTGATTGAAGATAAATGGGATCTTGGGTGGGTTTATATAAGAAAAGAAGTGGATTCCATTATTATTTTGGTTCTGGACACTGTGTAATAAAATATTAAATACCCAAAACCATACCATTTTTCCCATGGTTTCATCCAATGTGTTGTGGTTTAAATTATTTTATATGTTCAAGGGGTGAAGATAATAAAATAACTCCATTTCTTATGTGGATAAGAGTCACACTCTCAATGAAATGATTTTAAAATATACATATATAATCTAAATCATGGAAGATTCATTAAGGAATTACATAATAAATATAATATATATAACATTGAATTATACTAAATTGAAAAAATATATTTGGTTGTGTATTCTTTTTATAGTAATTATTACCTCACTAATAGGCCATTATGATGTCATCAAACACAATGTATATTTATATGGTATTTAATTTTCACCCAAAAATTCAATTGTCCTAGAAAATTATGAAAAAATCACCATTATATAATTTATACAACCTAATTCCAAATATAATATTAAGTTTATATAAATATTTTAATAAAAATGTGAATTTTATCTTTTAGAATATAAAATGAAATTTATTGAAAATGACGGGTTTTTGAAAAATAACTATTTTTTGAATCCTTATAAATATTACAGTTGATATCATAAAACTTTTATGACAATTTATTTTTGATAAATATTATTTAATAATAATATTCCATTAAAATTTTATTTATTTCAAAAATCCAATAATTCAATAATACATTTACTGAATTTGAATATTAACAAAAAATACAATTTGTGCTTTGAAAATTATTATAATGTAATAATAATAGGATGAAAATATATTCCTTATTCTATTAAAAAAATATAAAAATTTATATCTATAGGTTCTTGATACATATACCTTTAATACAACAACATAATTCCTAAGAATAAGGTGCGAGACGTTGGGGATTTCATGTGGCCGTTCGGTGAACATATTTTTCCCCATGATCTCGATGAGCTTGAACTTATCCCATAAAATGTTTCTATCATGATTTAGTTGCTAGATATTTTCTTAGTATTGGGACATAGAAAATAATAGAAATTATATATCCCTTATAAGCTCTAATAAATTTTCAAAATAGAGTACAATCTTACTGGTTGAGGCCATCACTACCTTTGTTCATATAATATGGATTTGTTAAAACCCTATTTTTATACTAGTCATGTGATCACTATTAAACAACTATATTATAACAGTTATTAAAAAAACTTTTATATAATTAAAACATAAGAACATGTGTTTTTTATAATAATATTATATAATAATAAATTAAATTGAACAAAAAGAAGGGTTTTTTATTACAGTTCGGGTGGTTACATCATGTATTTCCTCAATCAGTTTTTAAAAATATTTCGTGAACCAAGGGTTCACAACCCAACACCCTCTTGCTCAGTACCTAAACCACTCCCTCTCCTCAATCTCGTCCGACTTGCCTCCCTCTCCTCCCTCTTTTCCTAACACCCACCTCCCCTCCCTAATGTTTTTCTTCTCCCAACCATCACTACCTCCGACCTAATCTTACGATGGAATGTAAAAAGAAATTGTGTTCCCTAAACCTGGTTCTATGTTTGAGAATGATGAACTAGCTCTAGTGAATCTACCATTAATAAAATCACCTCCCATACCACACCACCCCCGAAAACATCCCCCTATATTTCTATTGAAGCCTATGAGCAACCTGATGCTCAAGAGGAGACCAGATATACCTCTAATGAGTTGTATGTTGATAAAACCATCTTATGTACACTATTCACCATTTTACCAACCAAAAACACCATGTGGAACTCATCCACTTTCATGAAAAAATGATAAGGACCAACAAAACCATCGATATGGATATCCTTGATAACCTTCATATCATCCAGGAGGTCCTCTATCTCACCGAGATCCTATATATTTCATCAAACATTGAGGTATATGAGGAAACATACCAAGAGCTATTTTTGGAGTTTATAGCCACATTTGATGTCGCAGTTGAGAACCACTACTTCAGACTATGAAGAATACCTCATTATCTTTCCTTCTCAGAATTTGGTATTGTCCTTAGGATCTATACTAAGGATTTCACTTCATTCCTATGTATTCCCTACATTGCAGGTTGATTCCACCACTTACAATTTGAAAAGGATGTTTTAGATAATTTACCATGATTCTCAAATTGATAATGATCCCAATATTACCAAATCAACCCATCTATGAGGCCTAACACTCTGTATCCTACATATATCCATGACACATGGTGCGTTTGGTCGCACTGAGTCAATTTATTGTGTTAGTCTATTGGATGTCATCATTCTAGATGCAACCATGGGAAGCCCTACTATTAACATGGAATCATAGTTTACATTTTTTTACTATAGATCTCACACTTAGAGGATGGGAGGGAAATTTTTTGGGAGGCTACTTCAACACAAACCTAGCCTGTCATCTAGGAATTTTTTTTTCCACCCTACCACTCACCTAACTTAGGCCAATGGAATCCACAGATCCTCCTTTGCTGCACAAAATGATATAGATTACCAAGTATAGTGACCTATAATAGTGGGAACCATGGGTAGTTGACGCTATAAAAAAGGCCCCAAGAGATCATGCGGCATGCCTTGCACTCAATCCACCCACCACTTCACCTCCAGCCCTTACAACCCATTTTCCACCCTCCAACAACACCTAACCTACTTCTCCACCCACCTCATATGATCGATTAGATCTATAGTCCACATACATTCACATGTTTTGTAATTTTTACTAGATCTCCTAGAACCCCTATATCACATTTGTAGAGTTCTCCCTATTCACTACACATTCCTCACCCTCACCATCCCCTGTCGGTCCTTCATCTACCACTCCTAACCCATCCACCACCACAGTTGACTTACCATCAGAGCTAATATACCCTTCTGCCTAGTAATAATATTTGGAAAAGCATGATGGAGGGGATAGGGACAAGTTGCCACCCAATCCACTAGTGTCCCCATTGTCGATCTCACTGTTATACCCAAAACCACACTTTGGATGAATACCTCACCACCAACAAGCACTCTGATATAGACCAGCACCAAAAAAACATCATATATAGATGGCCAGTAATCCCTTTTCACCATCAAATCCATTGAATAGGTGGGTAAGATTAGTCCACAACCTATTTAGTAGCAGGATGATGATGATGTCATTATTGACATTGTTTTTACTTAGTGTTCCACAATCCCCTCTCTTGATTTTTGTATGCTACGAGGATGATGATCATTTTTTGTACTTTCAATATTTCCCTTCATGAGTGTGTCACTGCACATTTATATAAATTGGATACTGATTTGGAGAAAAATTGACTTATTGTTTAAATATTTACACTTTTATAGTATCCATGTCTAGTTCCACTGTTTCATCTATGGTTGTCAAGGCACCTCTGACACCATCTATCATTGTTCGATGAGTGAATCTACACCTAGATGAGGTTTAGTTCCATATACAACAGATTTCCCTTGAGATTCAGTCTCTATATCCACCAACACATGAAAAAAATACATTTCCTTGAACATCATATACATGCTTGATATGTTACCAAAGTGATCAATCCAACCAAAATACCCCAAGATCTAGAGGAAACTTCCATGAGTAGCTGTAGATGACAAAGGAGACACTAAGATTGTGTATGATACTTATAGATAATTTTGTTCACACATCTAGTTGATGAAATAATTTGTTAGCACTTTATGGGATGAAATACATATTTCATCTATTTCTCGTTCTTTCTAGTCAGGTTATTATCCTTGACATCATTTTAGAGTTTTTTTATTCTTTGCCACGAGTCACATTGTGCCTTATTGTACAAACATTCCTATATTTTTATCAAATGTCTTTATTTACTATTTAATATGTGCACCTACATATTTTATAGATTACAAATTTATTCAACCCTATTTAATAAAATTTTATCTATTGCATGAGTTTTATTTCTAACACATTTTACAGGTTGCACAATTCCAAAAATCGAGACAACTCAACATTCCCCATGGCATGCCACTATGTACAGAGAGATCTCGATTATTTAGCATTTAATTTTCCAATTTCCATTTCCATTTCCAAAAAATTATCTTTTATGACCCTCCCATAGTAATTTTATAGAATGTTTAGAGATTGTATCATTCTAAGTGTGGGAATGTTTTTCATGAGTTTAACTTTTGATACACATGAATTTGTTCCCATTCTCATTTTTATAGTAGAATTTTTTCATTTGGAAGCATGTTTTAAACCTGAAACTCATTGTAACCTTTTAAATAAAAGAAATATTTATGTTAAAAATTGTTAGAAATCCATGTTTTTATCCTATTTATTCTTTTATAATGATTAACGAGTTAATTAATTTAACAAAAAATTCAGAATTTTTGAAATTACAATTAATTGAATTATTAAATGGTTATATACACTTAGTGATTTCTAGTTTTCATTATTTATTCTCATTCCAGAGATGATTTTTATCCTACAATTAAATATTCTTTTCTGAGAATATTTTTTGAGTGATTCATGGGACATATAAACCTATCATAACTTTACTTGAGATGTTATTGAGTCTATGACTAAAAAAATATAATTTTAAAATTATTGAGGAAATCATTGTTGAGATAATTTTATTGAAACCCACTTTACATATTTCCTTTATTAAGATCTTAGTTCACATTATTATCCTTATAGGATGCATTTATTCCATGACAATTATCCCTTCCTACCAATCTCTTTGTATAATGCATGAATTTACTTTAATCATGTGTGGGGGATGTTTTTAGGCAGCATATATGGGATGATTATGCTACGGAGATGTATTTTGTTTCTCACTAGAATATTTTGTTGTGATCCATGTGTACTTTGTGGTATTTCACAACTATCATGTTCCTTTGAAAAATATAAATGAAAATAATAATATTTAGGATATGTATTAGGAAGGTCAAAATCACTATATCCAGACCAATGAATCCCCTAAAAGACCATATGTGGTTAGGGGATGGATGTGAGATATGACCTAGACCTAACTTTTGAAAAACAAAAATTAAAAAAGAAAATTAAAATAACATTATACCTATTTTCACTCCCTTGATATATATACAAGGATCCACCTTGAGCTTCTAGGAGCATGAAATTCATTATCCACAGAGGAGTCATTTCATGACACTTTTAATGGCATTCATACATTTTAATATAGATCCTACCTTTCTTTTTGATCTTTTGATTCACTATTTTTTCACTTTCCCATACCCATAGAGTCAGGAGAACCTAATTAGTGAATCCCTCGTGATTGATTTTGTATTTTTATTTATTAATTGGAGATTATAGAACAAATTTAAGCCTATGGTTAGTAGCACATATTTGGGTATAAGAATAATACCAATTTCATTTTACCCTGAGTGATGAAAGAAAATTCATTATGAGGTATATTTCAAATGAGTATAGATTTCAAGAAATGGTTATAAATTTTAATTAAAAGACTAATAATTATTTTTATAGAATAGAGCTATGAAGCATGACTAATTTTCTATGTAGGGATGATTCTGGAGACTGAATGTTTTTCTTACACTTCGTTTTATTTACCTGGATATAATAAATGATTCCTATTTTAAATATTGTTTAACCTTAGGAATCCCAATTTGGATCTTATTAACTGAGGATAAGAAATTATTCATGTGTGGTGGAAGTTGATAAGATGAAATCATATATAAAAGTTTTAGTCATTTTATTAAGTATTATCAACGATTTAACCAATAATTCATAAGGTATGCGTTTTTTATTGCATGAAATATGCTTTCATGGTTTTGAAGATAAAATATTAGAAAATAATCAAAATTGACTGCTAATAACCGTGAAACATCATTACACGATGTGTAATAGAATTTCAAAACATACAGAATGTCGTGATGCAATGTAATAAATAATTGCAAGTTGCGAAGCCATTACATAACATGATTCACCATTACAAGTTGTGTAACCTTTGAATTAAATTCCCTCTTTTAGGATAAATCCAAGAGGAATTTACACATCATGAATCCCACATACATATCAATAATGGATTCAATTTTCTAAATCTTTGAATGAGAATCGTGCAAGATTCACACAGGATCAAAAATAAAAGAGGAAAACTCGAATCATAATTATTTGACATGACACACCATTACACATAATGTAATATCTCGATATTTGCCTATTTCATGTCCACTATGGAGAGAGGAGATGATGAATCTTTTTGTTTTCTCTCATCATATCCTGAATTCCCTCTCAAATTTCTACAACCCCTCTCCCCAAACTCATATTTCATCATTTATTTTTATTTTTTACATTAATACATCCACCGTTGATCAATTTCAATGAATTTATTCATCCATTTTGCCTCACCAACAACATTTTTTCCATTTTTCAACTCAATAACCAACCTACAACAAATCTGCATTGTTCTTTTTGTTATTATCATTGATAGTAATCCGTTGATCAATATTATTTTTGATTTTAAATTTATATTACATGTTCTTAATTGAATGTTTTCTAGTTGGTTAATCTGAATCATTGCCTGTTTTTTAATCGAATAATCTCAATCTCTGTTGGAATGTTGATTATGATTTCAATTCTTTCCCTATCTCTAATTGATTCTTATATGAGTAGATAAAACACTTAGGGTAGGGAACGATAATAGGTGTGTATGAATGCAATAAATCTTCAATTCTCAAATTGGTAACCATACAGATTAGTAATTAGGTTAAACAACATTTGTCTATCTAATTAACTTGATCAACCTTGATCATGGGATGTTTGAAGGAATGAATCTTTCCTGATTGAAGTAGAATATGCTATGACCAATAAACTATGAAAATTTCTTCCATAGAAGCCATGTTTAATGCATATAGGTTTTATTTGTCTCTAGAACAAGGAATAACCTCTTTCTAGATAAAGCTAGTTGGTTTTCCCACGATCAACTAGTAAAATCATCTTGCTTCATAGCATAAACCTTAAGACCCTACCAATTTAGAATTATGATTATCCTTTCTAATGAACCTTGAAATTTATCCTAATCCCGTATTTATCTCTGATCATAAACCCAATTCTCTTAGAATTAGTTTTCCAAAACATATTCAAACTTGTTAGGATTCCTATCCGAAAGGGTACTAAGCCTTAGCTCTTATCTTCCATCTCTTTTTTTCCCGTGGGATCGACCCCACACTATAACTATTCTAGAACTTAGTAGAAAATGTAGTTGGGATAAAATTAATCCAATCAAACCAATTCCCATGAAAATTAAATTAGACATACATGAATTTCACCCCACAAGGATGATCTACTAGCCACCATCACTGATTGGTTTGAATCCCAGGAAACATGACATGTGGAAATCCCATCTGAGAAAACTCTGTATGTAGCATAGTAGACAATATACGACCACCCCTAGATTTCAGAAATCCATCCATTTCTCCATTAAGTTGGATGAGAGACCCATTATTTGGAACAATTCATCTCAATGTGTGGACCCATTTTGGGAACCCTAGAGTAGTAGGAAGTATACAACCTATGAGTTTTTGTTCACACATTGGATGGGATTACATTCATCTGTTATAGTCAGTTACCCATTGGGTCCATCACTTGTTGAGAAGACCTATGTAGGTAGTTTATCTACTAGTTTAGATCCACTACATATAAGACAAGTATTTACAACCTCTTAAAGGGAAATAAATGTTCATATTTAAACATTACAAACTTCATTACCAGGTAGAAATCCCTTACGTATTCACTTGACATTCCACTGGACCAGGTGCAGCTGCTAATAGAATGCATGGGGAATGTCATGACTGAATTGGTTACCACCCTCATTACTCAAACTTTCCCTGGCGGATTTCAAGATTTATCATACAATTTTCAACACCTAGAATAATCCTTGCCACAAGCCAAGAAGGAGCATCACATGCCTCTTCCAACTCCAACAAGAAGTGCCTCTAAAGAAGAGACTATCTCCGTAGTACATGTAGTGGAACTAGAACTAAAGAGTTATCACCCATAGAGCCTTTACAGGCACACACTCATCAAGTAAAACAACCTTATAAATCTCTGACTTGATAAGCTTAGAATCAACAGACAAAACCTCAGAAGGCACCACCCCCAAACAAGAGAATGAATCTCCAACCCCTCATTAGTCACAAGCCCCTCTTCAGATATAGGTTCCTAGAGCCCCCTTCTTAGATAAGAGAATCCAAACCTAATCTTTTAAAGAATACAATGTTCTCGGTAATTTCCACAGGTTCTTGGAATAAGGGATTCCTAAGCTAAAAGAATGAAAAAATACCCTTGATGAAAAGTTCACAGATCATCCCGAAAACATCCCTTTACATAGTATACATGGCCATACCATCAAGAAATGCTATGTGATCATGGATTTGCACCTGGATTATGTTGATAATTGCATGGTAAAGTTGGATGATGTCTTAGAATAGGTTACACACATCTATAATATTCTAAAAAGTGAATGAAAGGGTTCTAGTTAATGGAAACAAGTTTGTAACTACGAGACTCTTAAGTATGAAGATTGGTTTCTCTATAGGGTAGTAGATCAAACCCAAAACATCATCCATTCCCTTTGAGGCCACCTCGAACCTCCTATAGTTGTTTCACCTTCTTGTACTAATACTTTTTTATCCACCTCTCAGTCTACTATGCCTCGTAATATTAGGAAGTGATGATGCAATGGAAATTGAAGTCCCCCCACCAACACAGAGTCAGTATCATACTCTTGACGAATTCCTTCCCATGAAGATGGAAATAAAAAATTAGAGTTCATGTAGCAGTCAAAGACTCATAGGATGATTCCCATGAGTATGCCTATTTAAAAAAATGTCAAGTCTGTAGACCCCTAGATGGCCCCGAATGAAGAATAATATCAAGAGAGACCTCCAAATGTCTCCATTCGATGCCATAAAAGTAGGAGTTGAGGATAGGAATACTGCCTAAGTGATTAGTCAAGTTCTTCAAGATATGTCATGTATACCACTGAAACCAGATATTAGGTTGTTTAATGATCTTAGAAAGAACAATCCTTCCTTCCCACTTTACTAGATTCATCGTCACCACCAACCGTGCTAATAGATTAGAAAGAACACCACAATCACCTCACAATCAAATAAGTTCAGTTAATTCCATGCCTCAGTGAGTCCAAAATCATCCAATGGTAGTTTTGGGAAGTATATTTGATGAGATATCTGATTTTTTCAACCCCATATGGAATCTAGTGGTTTAGGTAGTAGTTCCCATTGTGCTCCCTACCGTAGAGTGACCTCCTGTAAGAATAAATGTGATCTAAGCATATAATTACAATGTATTGAATCACCTTTCCAACATTCCTTCCAATCTTTTTATATTTTGGTCCTACCTCTATCAGGGGATATTAATGAATCCATCAAAGAAGACCTAAAAATATCCCTCTAGTTTGAAATATAGGTTTTAACATTCGAGAATTTTTACAATGAAGAGTTTGAGAAGTCAGAGTGTGAAGTTGTCATCTCTTTATCTAGATAAGACATGGGATCCCTCATGCATAGTCATATTTAGATATTGTACATCATTATAAAGATCAATGGCATGAGGTTTCGTTTCTTTCTATTTTACATGATTTTCATGATCAATCTCATCCCGACCAAGATGTACTATAGGATAAGACTCACTAAAGTAGAACTTATCTCTTCATACATGAAGATTGAGGGTTATGATAGGACTGAAAGGATACCATGTGGTATAATTCATTTCAAGAAATAGATTGGTGTTTTTGTAACACCCCAAAATTTTATGAAAAATATTCTTTTTAATTTTATTGATGTCTTGTGTTGTACACTACAACAAAGGAGTCTTTCACAACACTCAACCCTAACTTGGCTGCATTACACACAATCACGACCTTCCTCGATAGCGTGTGTTGTACGCAATACCGAGTTTCACTAAACAACGATATGCTATTAAAATATTATTAAAACTAGCCGTTATGAATAGTAATAACCACTTTTTTAAATTTTGAAAATTTTATCTTTAAAAATGGACTTCATTTTTGGATTCGGAATATCGAAATTATCCTAGGGTGAAATTTTTGTATTTTTCTAAAAACTTTCAATTTTTGATGAATAGTGAAAACACTGGGTTACTATTTAAAAACTGACTTTTTATTTAAATAATTATTTATTTTATTTAAATTTATTTTTGGTCAAAATTGATACATAATACCTATATAAGTTCAATGTAATTCATTGAAGTCATTTTTTTAAATAATTTTAGATATATAAAAATTTTATTGAACTTTTGACCGTCTTTTACCCACCTCCTAGGAGAATTTTCAAATTTACATAAAACATAATTTTACCTCTTTTGTGAATGGAATTTCAAAAATCCGATAGATACGGTTGATGTTAGTAAGTAAAATGTGGTTCAATGAGATGAAAATAATTTTTGGTGAATAGTACCTTTTTACTTTTATTTACCACGGTTAAAAGTAAATAGGGTAATTAAGGGTACAAATGATATTATTATTACCCTAAAACATGTACTAATTCTATTGGATAAGTGTAAATCGACCAAAAACAACATTAGGAATAAAATATGAACATTTAGGTCCACTTGGATTAGATTAGGACATTTATTATTAATTTATTTAAAGAAGGGTTAAAATAGTTAAAATCAAAGTTTAATAAGTAAAAAATATTTAATATAGGGTTATACATAAGATAAATTCGACTATAAATATTCATTATAAATCTAAAAATATTTCCTACATAATTATATTTTATTTGTAATTTTTAGACTTTAAATAATGTAATTAATTTACGACACAATGATGATGGAGTAATTATCTTATTAATTAAATATTGACATAATTGATGTTATAAATACCCAAATAAATGTAATTTGAGACTTTTTATGAATTCCAATAATTTTCTATGTCAATATGACATGTTAGTGTTGATTTAAGTAACTTTTTTCCAACTAATAATTCTGTTATGATTTTCACAAAAATCAATTACCATATAGTGTCAAAATTAACATAAAATAGTTTTTTGAACAAATATTATATTATTAATTGTTATTATATTCCTAAAAATCTAAGGTTTGGCCAAATGACATAGATAAGGTTATATATATTAATAATAAACAACTTGGGGTTCGGTTGGCTTGTTATAGTAAGTTTATTAACCTTATAGTGTAAGAACACAAAAAGACACGGTAAAAGTAAAATTATCTAACTTAAAGTTAAATCTAAATGATAAGGTTAAAATATGAACCTAAACTTGTCTAAATTCTATTGGATGAGATGATTTAGACCCATCCCCACCTTAGATTTTAAATAACTCAATTTGGAGCTATTAAAAACTGAATATGACTTTATAATAAAATAATATTTTTAATTATTTCAAAGGTTCCCCTCTCCTCCCTTATAAAAGGGCACATCCTCTTTCTCTTCCTCACACCACTTTGAGCCTTAAAGATCGGCCAAACCCTACCAATTTCTTTTTTAGTTGTTTCATTATGAAGTAATAACATCAGTATCACAAAATATACTAATATGTTATTATAATTATGAAACAACCCTATTTCACCATCTATCCATCCTACAAAAAATGAAATCACCACGCGTGCGTACGTATGGAATACCGTCTCCACGCCGTGGTGTAATATGTTTTTCCACCACCACCTTACATGGATGGGTATAATGGTGTAAATAAATGATTATTGTAAAGTGATATTTATTCTGAAATAGTATACATACACTCCAATACAATTCCACAATCATGGGAATGATATCATCGCTCGTACGTACGTACGGACTACCATCTCCACGAACGCGATGAGATTCATTTTCCATGATTAACCATTCAAGAATGATTATAAAGCATATATAATGAATAATAATGAAATATATGACATAATAATGCTACTGGATTTATGTATATATATATATGTCATATACACAATTTCATTCAATTCAATAAGGAAACGAAAACAGCGTTCATGCGTACGTACGGCCTACCGTCTCTATGAATGGTGTATTTCATTCCTTTTATCGATCTATAATATATATGTATATAATGAATATATATTATATAAAAATCATGTTTTACATTCTGTAATTATTTAAATCAGGATATAAGTAATAATATCAAGAACGACGAGTCGAAACACATACGATAAATGAAACGATTTTACCCAAAACGCTCTTTAACATAGAATTTACAAAATAACGGGTAATATAAAGTCATAAGTGAACCATATATTATATCATAACAATGAATATGATTCTGTAATAAGTCAATTACATTATTTAAATCATTATACAGGAGGTTCGGATACATACAAAGAATATCGGACATAAGGTAAGGGATAAATTTTCAATCTCATTTTTATCTGAGTTTGCTTATACATAAGTATTTACTGGGGTTATGTTTATCATCCATGACCATGTTTTCTAAAAACGTTTTCATAAAAGGTTTACTATTCTTCCATGAATGTTTAAACTCATTTTTACCCTTTATTGACTTTTTACTACATTGTATGAATGGAATATTTCCTTTGGTTACCATATAAGGTACTTTTTGACTTTTTCGACAAAAGTACGAGGAGAATGTTATTTTTAACTTATACAGTGTGAACGGATTTTTACGGTTTCATAACGCCTCATTTTCAAGAAGCTTCCTCTACAAGATTTCATGTTTATTTTAAAAAAACACTTTTCTTTTAAAATTTCATGGAATTTTGTGAAAAGAAAATGATTTTAAAGAAGAAAGGATATTTTCCTCAAGAATTCATTTCAAGTGTTTTTCCAAAACCATTTTCCATCTAAGATGACATTATTTCATATGTGTACGTTTCAAGTAATATGTCTCTATGATTTAAATGGTTTCAATTTTCTTGTGATGAAATGATATCAAACTTTTATGGATTATGTTATGATGGCATGATGTTTAAGATTCCCATTTTATTACATGGGTTATGCTATGATGTATGATTTATGATTTTGTGGCACACGAAATAATGATTTCACTATGAAATGGGTGGGACATACATCTCCCTCCAATGCATTGGGTAAAGATTATATCTCATTAGATAGACATGGCTGTAACGGTAAGTTAATCTGGTTCAGTGTTACAGGACTGAAACGAGGAGTGAACTCAATTCAGAAAAGGACCTTGTCCACTAAGATGGTCTTGGCAGCAATTCCTTGGATACTATGGAAATCATGACATGTGCTGAATGGTTTCCAAAATAACATGATTTATTCCCATTTTATCATGGTTGATGTTATATTATGATATATTCCTTACATAATTCCATGATTTATGTCTTTTCTCAAGATTTTGATGTTTAAATTTCATGTTCATGTCTTTGATTCCAAATGTTTATGGATTGTTTTATGTTATCTATGTTTTCCCTTAATGAGAATTTGAGCTCACCCTTTTTATGTTTTATTTTCACCAAGAAGTAAAGAAAGGTTTTAGGTAAGGATAAAAAAAGGGGATGATCGTTATGGGAGTTGTTGAAGATCTTTCACCACGATTAGAAGATTTTATTCCGAGTTTCCAAAGGCACTAAACTATTACGGTACTTGTGTGTATGTTTTTATTATGTATTAAGTATTCCTCAAAATTAATGTATTTTCCATGTACGTCAAGCTTAGGGTCTCTACAGTTTTGAGAGAAAACATTTAATTCATGGTTTTATTGTATGATACCACCTATAATGTAATTATGGGTAGTCTCTAGATCCATCTCTCGTATCACTAATTCCTCATGTACTCCCTCAATGTTCAAGTAGGCGAACTGAAAGGTGATTCATCTCCCTTCGACTCTTTTGAATCCTTTTATATAGATTCTGTTTTTTATAAAAGCAAGGACATGTAGATACAGACCAGTGAGGTTGAGCAAACCTCTATCACAACAAGCCCATGGATAGATATTGATGGCTCATTCAACTTCCAGATTCATCATTTGGAGGTATCGATTCTAGACTGGGGAATGTAATCTTCGTTTTTGAGAGGAAAGAGAATCACATCCCTATGTACAAATAATAATGGAATATTAACTCATACTTCTACACTGTCTAGGATCGTGTAATAATAGAACCCCCTACTACTTTCAAGAATCGATAAATTCGACCCGTGCCTATAGAAATATGTAAGACCTTCTTGATTTGTCATTCCATGTTAAACAACAACAAAATGACCCATCATCATTGCTTTGATAACAAGAATGGTTCCAATGATCATCGAACTGATTGAATAAGAATGAAAATTTCTATTTTCATTGTTTCAACAGAGATTGATTCTTTCAATGAGGATTCCATCACTACATATGTAGACACCAGTGTTCGCCTAGAATCAGTCTGCTTGAAATAATTGTCTCCTCCAACTAATGACCCTTCCTCAGATGAAGAAGATAATTTTGAAGATTCTCCTCATACATTCAAGGAAGGATTACCCACCACTATCGATGATCTAGTTTATGTGAACTTTGGTTCTAAAGAATATCCAAGGAAAATTATAATCAGTGAATCCATGTTTTCATAGGAACAAAATTTGTAAAGGAAATTTTTGAGTTAGCACTGTGATTTTTTTCTAGAAGTTATGATGAGATGCTATGTCTTGACCCATAGGTCAGCATCCACTATCATGGACCCCATGTAAGCTTTCATGGGTTCTAGAAGCCTAAAAAAACCCATCTCATGGTTCCATTGTTGAGGCCAATGTTGACAAGAATATCAAATACAGCTTTTTCAATGAGTTTATGTACACCATGTAGATCACTATCATCATCGTAAAAAAATAATAATGGGAAGATCAGAGACTGTATCGACTTCTAATACCTTTATCACCATTTTCCAAATGATGAATTTCCCCTTCTAGTGATATATTTTTGGATTGAAACCACTGATAGGTTCCACGATATCTCTTTCAGGGATAGGTAATCCATAAACAATCAGATCCAGATAAGCCTAGAAGCTGAATCTACCACCATCAGAGCACCAAAATGTACTTTCTGTTATCAGGTGATGGATTTCGTTCTGAATAATTCAAGAACTAAATATTAGCAGGCCATGAATCACAACTTCAAAGGGATCCATGGGACACTAGTGGGATGCAACATCAATGATTTAGGGGTCAAATACCACCAGCGTTAGACCATCTAAATGATCTTGAGAAAGTGTTCATTATCCTCTGTTCTGGGAAGTTGAAGGTGAACCCCTTGAAATGTGCCTTCAGGGCTATTGGTACTTAATTCCTGTTGAGGCAAAAAATTAGCATATCTCTGCAACCTAAATACATAATTTGACATAGTTGGAGATCTTGATAATCCTATGGGAGTTGCGTGAATGGATGGATAGCTATGTGGAAAAATGAAATCGGATAACAAGGTCTTTATGTGTCCAACGTGACATCAAGTGCGATCTTTCATCCTGAACTCCTAAAAAACACAAAGGAAAGTTACTATAAGCATGAATGATAGTACACAGGACTAAAATCATCATTAAACAACCTTATGAACCATATTCGATGTTAACTATCCTCTTCCACATCAGTCTTCTTCCATTCCTATACTGAGAATTTTTCCAATAAATAGAAGTGTACCCCAGACTTTTCATGGTAACACTTCGGACGTCTAATCTCCACTTATTTTCACATAATACAACCACATCCATGACTGCATATAAGTCAAGAAATTGTGGTATTATATCTAGAATGACAGACCCCCCATGTTCCACCTTAGGGTGGTCCTACAAGAGCTTGACCCTTACCCATTTCCTTTATCCCATGGAAAGCGTGTGCAAAAGACCCCTTGTGCACACAAAGCTTACATTTCTTGTAGTAATTATTTCTCAAAAGACCCCTCCTCTTGTGCGCAAGCCTCCAATATTGTGAAAAACCCTTCTTATTGATTTCTTATGTTGTCATTACTCTAAGTAACCATGTTTTATATCCTCTTGTATGGAACATCCATACCTATTGTGAACTTCCTATGTGCAGACCACTAGGATACCTAATGCTTCTTCACATAGGTTTGATAACAACTATTGATTCTTTTCATAGATACACTAAAGTGGAACCCTCTATCAACCACTAATACCCCTCATTCATTTATGGATATTCTAGTACCATCCCTTCACTAAGGGTTAAAGGGGGCCAATCATGTATGTCCCAGAGGTGAGGTTTGATTCCTCTTCATTTTATATTCTAGATGCTTAACTGACAAGCACCGACATCCTCAAAAAAATGTTAAACTATGATTTCAACATTTGTGGAATGTCAAAGAGGACCAAATAGTGGGTGGGCACCAGTGCCCTCTTTTCACTCTCTAACATTGGGTTTTGTCGACATTTTCAACTCAGGAAGTCTTCACCAACGCCCCAAACCACCTCTTTGGGGCACCCTTTTGGAGGGAGTCCAAGTATCCATATCCCTAAGACACTAACCTGGTGTAATCCTCATAGTATCTCTCATGGACACATATTTTGTGACACAACCATCAATTCCACTGCTTCCTCATGTTTCTCACACTGAGAACGAATCACATAGGCTTTGAGTAAGAGTGACCATGACATCCTCTATGGGCCCTTAACCATGTGTAATCCCCATGACGTCTTTGGGAATCTAACCATTAGTAATCCCCACTAATTTTTTGGGACGCTAACCATGTGTACACCTCACCATGTCTTCACAAATATAACCATGTGTAAGCCCCACCATGTCTTTGGGCTGCTGACCATGAGTAAGCCAATGGCATGTTTCTAGGTCATCATCCATATGTACACCGTGATTCAATGCTCTCATGTACCAAAAAATGTCGACTTTGATCCATGTTTTCTAAATAGGTTATGTAGGAAGCCTCTTTGAGGTTCAATCCCTTCACTCCCTACAATCCATTGGTTCCATCTATTCCAACTCGGTCCTCTTGGAACGTATGATATTAAACTGGACGCACTGAACTATGTGAGTTTTGATAACTTTTAGGTACGTAGGAAGCCTCTTTTAGATTTATTCGCAACCAATGGTAAAATCTAGTGCTTCATCATAAGTATATACCCTCATAATTTAAAATAATACCTTTTTGGGACACATCTCTTAGATCCATCCATGTGAGATGTTTTGATCCATCCACCTAGGCCGCTAGCCAAGCATAATCCCCGTACTTTACCATATTCCTCCAACAAAGAGTGGTAATCTTGAGAAGGACCTCTAACAATGTGTAAGATTTTGGAACATCTAAGGGTCACTTTCCATTGTGTACATCCTGAGTCTATGCCTCCATCCTAAACTATGTGGAATTTGATCCCTTCCTTTCAAACAGAGTATGTAGGAAGCCTCCCTGATGTAAAATCCCATCACCAATTCCCATCCCGATCTTCCAATCAGGTTCTTATGTCTTGGGAAGATCATGAACCGAAATGGAGGTTTCACTTCCTCTAGGTCCCCATCCATGCATTCATTCTCATGGGGTTCCTACTTAGGTGTCCCATCATCCCACCTCCTGAACCATGTCAACGTTTATTCATAGCTACTAGTATATGTAGGAAACTCATTGAAATTCAAACAAAAAATTTCCAAATTCTATTCATTTAATCATCACTTCATATATATCCATATTTCCTCTTATCATGTCCACTAGCTTTTCATAAGCCCCACACATCACAATACTCATCCAACCAAGAGTGATCATCTTGTGAAGGGCCTCTAACCTTGTGTATGACCCTAGCACATCTCTGCTTCGTTTTCCATTTTTTATGCCCCAATTTTATGCCTATATCTAGAACTATGAGTACATTAATGACTACCTTTCAAACAAGGTATGTAGGAAGCCTCTCTATGGTTCAATCCCATTACAAATTCCCATACCTATCATTACCATTGGTCCTTATTTCTTGGGAGGATCATTCCCCAACCAAGAGGTTTCACTTCCTTTAGGTCTACAACCATGTGTTTACTCTCACGTGGTGCCTCCTTAGGTGTCCCATCACCACACATCCTAAAATACATAGAATTTTATTCTTAGATAATGGGATAAATATAAAAAATCTATAAGGTTCAAGATGATAACATTCTACGTTCCATTTATTTCATCATCACTTCATCCATATTCATCTAGACTCTTACCTAGGCCTTCACATCCCTGTGAGATCTTTCCACCCATTTCCTCATTGCTCCTAGAATCACCCGGTCAACTAACCAAGAATAAGCCCCACACATCATATCAATCCATTGAAGAGATATCCTCTTTAAAAGGGAATCTAACCACATGTATGACCATAATCACCCTTTCAAACTACATGGGTTTTGATCCATGTCTTCAACACAGGTTATGTAGAAAGCGTCCATGAGGTTTAATCCTAGCTAATGGTAAAATCTGGTGTCCCCCTCCATGGGGCTCTTCTCTGTGATCCACCCTTAGTGGAATACAAAGTATCCTTCACGGTATTTCATCTTCCCTTTATTGAACACGCTACTCTCATGTTCATCCTCATTGGCCATTCCCATCCACTCATATGGAAAAACTTCCAGGTCATCCCTCCCAGGGATGTACCAATCTAATCCACCTTTATATGTGTTCCGATCTATGTAATCCATCTCTACAAGATGTTAAACATATGGAATAACCTATTACAAACATGGGAAGATGAGGAAAACCCTAGGGAAATTCTTCTGGAATAAGATACTCATTTATATACAGAGGAATCCATGGGGTTTAGTACCCTTTAGAATCCATCTCGCAAGGAAGAATACATATGTTCCAGTTTTTCAGCGTCTATACATGCCATTGTTACTCAGCGCGACTACTCTCTTGATCAGAGGTTTCTTCACTGACATGAACCCTTGAAATTTCCAAGAAGAAGCATCTTAATTAATCAACTTCCACAAATGGGTGGCATTGAGAACAAGTTTCATGAACAAAATATTTATCTTTAAGGGATACACATACTAGGAAATGAGTTCTGAAGAGGAATCTATGGAAGGAGGAACCAAAATCCAATCATCAGATCACCCCATTTTGATAATGGATTACACATCACTGAAGAAGTGATGAATGGTAGCCACCTTTATAAATAGGGGATGTGAGGCACAATGAACCTATTAGCGAGCATCAACATTGTTGAACCAGGTGGGTGTGCCCCATTGGAAATAATAATAAACAGAAATGATGATCCCAATGTGAAAATTTTCTCCTTCAACTAGGAGGATTATCCATGTACGTCATCAGATCAAAGATTGTACTCAGACACCATATCGGGAAACTAAAAGAAATGGTGAAACTGATGTGAAAATTTTATCCTTTAACAATGGGGATTATACATGTAGGACTTCATATCAATGATTGTAATTAGACGCCACACAGAGCCACCAACAGAAATGGTGAACCTGATGTGAAACTTTTCTCCTTAAATAAAGGGATTAGACATGTAAATCATTAGAACAATGATTTTACCCATACTCTATGTTGATCAACCAACAGAAATGGTGAAACAGATGTGAATTTTTTCTCCTTCAACCATGGGGGTTAGAAGCACTAAAGATATTCGATGATGACCATGTCATAGGATCCATCTCTCTAGCACTAAGTCCCACCAAGAAAATAGTGGACCTCGAATGAAACCCACTAGAATTTAGGGAAGTTAATCATTGTGAATTCCAGTATGAGAAACTATTAACATGGATCTCTCTCTCCAAGCATGGAAGACTGGATGACACTGGGGAATTGAGAATTTCTTTCCTAATATCCATATTGATAGCTGAATCTTCCTTCTTTATGAGATTCAGGATACAAGAAACCAATTTCCCATATATGCAGACACATGTGACAGAGGAACAATTATGTGGCATTCACACATGGCTCCACCTCTACCATAACATAATCCATGAACACAGATACCGAGCTACCATGCCCCATCTCACCTTCATAAATTGTTCAATGAAGGGTTATGGACATTCTTGTTCAATGATATGAGAAGGAGGGGTTATCCCCACAAGGGATATGGCCCACTTGGACCTGGAGTCTCTTTTACTTCACCATCACAACTTCCCCAAGTAGTGTGCAGGGAGACACTACTCCTCACTCCATCATCTAACTGTTTTAGGAGCCTCTCCCTGGAATTATTCTTTGACTTATTCCCCTACACTGATATGGTAAGGGGTGTCAGAGTCAACCCAAAAGAGACTACTATGTAGGATCCTCCAAGGAGAGATCCCGCCATGCCTCATCAGTGCCACCATGTTTCATTCCTTATGATCAAGGAAAAGGGGTTCTACACCACTACTCAACCAGCTCTGGTTTGGCTGACCCAACATCAACATCGGGCCAAGGCTCAAAAAGATGCCTGTCATGGGGCGTCATCATCAATAGCTTCAGTGGACCATGTCAACATGGACACATACTACTAGTTACTTATTATTGAAGATATGTGGAACTTTAATGCCAGTTTGGGATGGAGACCTCAACTGCCCTACGTGGATGCCGAGATAACTCTTTCAGCTGCCAAAATGATCAGAAGCCATCACTGGATGACTTGTGATGATGAGATCTAGTATGGATGTCCTCCCGATTCCATCACCAACTAGAGTGGATGTCTTTCACACTATCACACCCATCATGGAAGTTCTCCCCTTGTAATCATTCTGGGTTCAAGAATAGGTTCCTCCCACTCCAGTAACCATCCAATCCGAGGTCCTCCCCAAATAATTCTCAGTTCAAGAGAAGTTCTGCCCCACTCTAGCAACCATATAAGTGGTGTTCTTCCCTGAATTCTAAAAGGTCCACATGGATTACCTCCTCATGTTCAGTTCGATCAGTATGGAAACCCTCCCCATGCTACAACTGCCTATTAGTGATAAGGTCCCCCCATGCCACTGACATCCGACATAGTGGTCCATCCCTTGTTATCACCAGTTCTAGTGGAGGTTCACCCAGCACATACATCAATAATATTGGATATCATCACCATGTCACAATCTATATTTTCCCAGGTGCTCCTCGCACCTAGGATCAGTACAATGGAGGTCCCCCCCACTCTGACTACAACTAATTCGAAGGTCCCCCTTGCATCACTACTAACTCAAGTAGAGTTCCTAAAAAATATATCACCAACCCACATGGAGATCCTCTTCATGTAAAAAATATACCCTACCTTGAAGATCCATCCTAGGGAAGAAGGTTGAATCATCACCAGTGAAGTAAAAACTTGGAAAAGTGGTTGATCATAATTTTTCTATTCTGATTTTTAGATTCTAAATCAAAATATCACACAATTATGGATCCTTCACCCTGATACTTTTCATTAGTGTCTCGGGAATTAAAATGAAATGTGAGCCTAACCTTCCACAAATGTGATATCCACTAGATCCATGAATCCATACACAAGCACATGGAGAAGGAGGAAGACTGATCTCCCTTCTAGGGCCTTGTCGTGCAGTCCTCTCTATAATCACAATGATAATTCTCTACCTCAAAATGATATCATAGACTATTTTTATGGGGAATAGTAGTTGTTGAGCACTAGTCAGATCCACCACCGGTGACTGCTGCCCCCACATAGAAAGTAGTGATCAACACGCCTTCCTATAGGGACTTGATGATGTGGTCGTTAGTGTACCTAAGAGACAACCCAACCTGTAGCGGCTTGGTAGCTTAGGTAGTTTTCTCTCCACCAAATAGTTATCTACCAAAATGGTTCACATACTATCCATTAATAGCCCCTCACCCGCCCTCATTCAAATATTGGGGAATCCAAAATCTATAACCTAATTCTAAATGAAGAAGTATATGTTAAATTTTTGCAGTAGACTAGTTATCTAAGATTTTTTTGGGCCTCCATGTACTATCACTCACCAACAGAAGAATATTCTCAGCCCGGAAGAACCCATAGACTCATTTCCCTTAGGTAGATATCCCAATAAGGTTAAAGGACCTCCTGGGGTTACTAATATGTATGAAAAATATCTAATTCAGTGAAGAAGAGAAAGGTTGACCCCTCCATAGCTGCCTTGCAATAGCACCTTCCCGAACAAAAAAGGGTCATCGATGAGATATTGGTTGAATATCCTGTAGAATGACGTCCAGATTGCAATGATCCTTGGTGTGATCACATCACACATCCACCATGGAATTTTGGGAAAACACATGCCCTCCTTGGATAGGTGCCCCTATTAATCTTGAAAACCCTACACACCTTAATAGGGTAATAGATAAAGGTTATGGAAAATGGTTGGGGTATGTATTGCAAGAACTTCTTGAACTACATGAGAATCAATATCAATATCCAACTTAGTTCCCTCCTCAAGCATCTCTTCAGGTAGTTCAAATAGCAGTTCCACCTATCATTCCATGAGCATTTAGCCAAGACTACCATGATGAAGAACCCACCAAAATGTTGTCAGTCAGGAAACCTCATAAAGACAGGATTCCCCATTAGGGGGATCTAATGGAAACTCTTATTCGACGCCTTGAGGCCCTTAAGACATGATAGGTGGCAATCCCACCAGACCAAAAACTGTATCTGTTATGGGTAAACGATATTGTGACACCCCTGGATTTTGAGAACCCTACCTTTTCCCATATTAATAGGATGGGCGTCCTTTGACAGTATCTAGACCTCTGTATTTCAAGGTGTAGACCCATGATGGGAACTACAGTGTATCAGGAAGGCAACAAGCTCTAGTGTTTCATACATATACTGGAAGGACCTGCATTTATATTGTACAACTAGTTACCCAAAGGGTCCATACCTAGTTTGGATGGTCTTTGTAGGTAGTTTGTATATCATTATACCACCAACACTCACAAGAGTAGTATTTACGACCTATTTAAGTGAAAAGAATGACTAGATGAGTGAGTCACATAATTTGTATCTAGATGGGAGGGCCTCACATATTCACTTGATATAACGCTGACTCAAGAACATATGTTGATGATTTGTATGGGGGAACATAAAGATGAAATTGGTTCCCTCTCTCGTTTATTATAAATTTTTAGCTGAATTATAGGATTTTTATGACAAGGCACAATTCCTATAGGAATCCTTGTAAAAATCCAAATAGGAATGCCCATTGCCTCCCATAGCTCTTTCAAGAAGAGCCACCGGGGCCAAGACTACAACTATTGCACATGTAGATGCCCCTAGACTAATAGAATTTTTACTAGTACTGTTACCAGTAAGCCAAATCCATAGCTTTATTGAGGAGAGTATCCTCAGGCCTAGCCTCAGGCTCGACATTTCCTACCATAGAATCACCTAGGGACACATCATCAAACACCACCACTTAGGTGAGACAGTCATATTCCACCACCTCACCAGAGCCAGGCTCCCAGATTTCCTTTCCCAGACTTGAGAAACTGGACATACTCATTTGATGAGCTTCAGGTCCCAAGTTATTTCCAAATTACAATGGATCCGGGAATCCAAATGTTTCTAGAGTACAGTAGGCCCCGAGAGGCTGATCTCACTAATCGCCCCAACTATTACCCCAATCACTGATTCCTTTTACAAGTTTTAAATAACTAATATGTATTATGTTATGACTCCAAGGATAGGTCGATAAAAATGTATGTAGGTTGGTTCATGCTTTGGAAAACATGTTCTGTGTTTTAGCAATGCCTAACAATGACATTGAAGGTGATGTGAGTAGGTCTCTAGCCACGAGTCTCCAAAGTATAAAGATCGGTTAGCCCACAGAGTAGTCACTCACACCTATAGTGTCATTCATTCCCTATTGAATCAGACCAAGCATCCCAAAGTGGCACAACTACAAAAAAATACCATTAACAACACTATAATATTCCTTTATTAGCGCATGTAAAGCCTTGACAACCTCAGTATGGTTAAAAGGACAATGCTTTTATCAATACTTGAAAATCACTGATAAAGGGTATCATTATAAGTGCAAATAAAAGTACTAATAATGAAAATTTTATCAATTATTTTAATATCATTGTCAATAGAAACCAATTATCAGTGTTGTTTATCACTGATAAAGAGACCCTTTATCAGTTCTTTTAGAAGTACAGATAAAAATGCCATTATTAGTGCTTTAAAAAGAGCTGATAAAGGATGTCATTATAATCACTAATAGAAGAGATGATAAAGATACCTTTATTGATTCTTTTTAAAAGCACTAATAAGGGCCACAATTATCAATTCATTTAGTAGTGCTAATAAAGGTGAAAACTATAGTGTCATGTTACAACACACTATAACACCAGAAATAGGTGCAGTTTGCTGTAACAACACATTACATCACTATAAATAGAACAAAAATTAACAAAATAAGATAAAAATAGTAAACTCAAATGAAATAAAATTGATAACATAGATAAAATAAACAAACACTATTATAGATTATGTTAGTTTTTTTACTAATATTTATGTTAAATTTGAATAAAAATGAACATTTGGAGTCATAGAATTCATATCATGATTCAAATTGAGGTGTTATTGATTACTGCAAATCAAAAATACCTTATGGATAATTTTACTAAAGTAATAAAATAATCTGAATTAGTTTTCTTGGTTTTGAGTATGTGATTAGTTTATTTATTAAATTTAATGTCAGTTTCGATAACATGGAGTCATACGAGTCACACCAGGAACCAGATTGAGGTTCGGCTGATTCCTATACATTATAAATGATATAGAGATCATTTCCCTAATGTACGAAAACAATCGAAATTATTTTTCTCAAATTTGAGTATGTGTTTTATTTTTTCCCCAAAATTAACGTCAATTTTGAATAAAAAGATACACTTGGAGTCATATCTTTCTCTCCATGAATTGGATTTAGGTGTGGCCAATTTCTACATGTCCCAAATGACTCATGTATTGTTTTC
Organism: Viscum album; assembly: GCA_963277665.1. Lineage (NCBI taxonomy): Eukaryota > Viridiplantae > Streptophyta > Magnoliopsida > Santalales > Viscaceae > Viscum > Viscum album. The sequence goes on from OY728155.1 coordinate 879,847,187, forward strand.
ATAATGTATTAAATGAATAAAAATGTATTTCCTCTGTTTTGATTACACCACATGTGTATTATTTTCTAATGTGTAATTTTTATTTAGAAACATAAAATTTTTTCCATATAGGGGGCATCATATGTGGTTTTGACATGATAAAAATTCATAAATGTCAAAAATTAATTATGCATAATTTTTCCAAATTATCAAGAAATATGATCACATTTTCTAGGTTTTCTAGTGAGTGATACATTTTGGTATTAAAATATCAATTTGAAACTAATAAATGACACTAGGAGTAATACTGTTCATAACGTGGGTTGTATTGAGGTGATACTGATCATATACTTTACAAATGATTTATGGATCATTTTAATAATTGAAAAAAATAATCTGAATCTGTTTTCTAAATTTTGAGTATGTCAGTTTTTTTTCACTAAAATTAATGTCAATTTGGAATAAAAAGATGCACTAGGGGTCATACCGGTAACATCATAAATTGGATTGATTTGAGGATAATTTATGCATGACCCAAATGAATCATGGATTGTTTTTGAAAATTTTCAAAACAATCTGAATTATTTTCTTCTATTTTGAGTATGCCACTTTTGATTTTTTTATTAAAATTTAATTTTAAAATTGAAACATGCACTTTGATCCATAAATGTGGCATCATGTATTGTTTTTACATCAGAATAATTAATACACATCACAAATGGAATACGAATTATAGTCCCAAATTATCAAGACAATCTGAACACATTTTCTTAGTTTTCATTAAGTGGAACTTTTGTTTGTATAAAAATTTATCTTTTAAACCGATAATTGACACATAGAGTCATACTAGTCGAACTGTATGTTAGATTAAGCCGATGTTGAATCGTACACATCAAAAATGACTTATACATCATTATTATATAGTAATAAATCAATACAAATGCAATTTCTCATTTTCGATTATGTTAGCTTTTTTCCCCTAAAATTAATGTCAATTTAAAATAATAAGACAAACTTAATGTCATACCAGTCACACAATGCGTCATATTGAGGTGAGTATGATTTATACACATCTCACATGAATCATGGTTTTTTTCCTAAATAATCAAAACAATCAGCATGTGTTTACACTATTTTGAGTACACCACTTGTGTTTTTTTAATAAAATGTCATTTTAAACTAAAAACCCACACTTTGAGCCATATAGGTGGCACCATTTACAGGTTTGACATGAGACTGATTCATACACATCAAAAATGAAATATTATTTTTTCCCAAATTATCAAGATAGGTGGTGAGAAAAATATTTTAATAAGTCACCTGAATAACTTGCACAATGGCTCTTATTTTAAGTGAAAAGTGTTATTTTCAATTTCAATTTTTTTCTGAAACACAATCATTTTATGATCCCTATTATACTTTATTCCCCAATATTTTTTTTGGTTTTCAATCCAGCAATTATTAACCTCCTTTTCTTTAGTATCCACCTCGACCATCACCTCCTCCTCCTCCTCCACGCTAGTCTCTGCCTCTGACTTTGCCTCCATATTTTCCTCTTCCTTTGTGATTTACCAACAATTTTATTATTTGTAGGTCAGAAAATATAAATAAACTTATTTCCTAATTTATCATTCTCTATGATAAAGATATCTAAAATAATACATAATGATTCTAAAATGGATTCTTCAAACCCCAAATAACTTTCGAAGGTCATAACTTATACTAGATAAAAAACATAGCATATAACCACCTAAATTTGTTATTGGCATAAATTCTGGAAAATAGTTTGCATCCCACTCATTTCTAATCTAATTTATTTCTTCATTTGATTAACTAGGTTTTTGGAAGTCTTGTTATTACTAAGAATATATATACAAAATATGATTGTGAAATATATTTAATGAAATTATAATTAACGTTCAAAATTACCTTTTGGGGGATGCTGGGTTTTTATTGTTTTATGATTTCTCTCATAAAAATCCAAACATAATATCCAAAATTAGTTTCATTGTCATTTTTTAGACACTAAAAAAACATTGAAAAAATAATTAATTTGTTTGAAATCTTTTTATAGTTAAATATTTCTATATATACCTTAATTTGTTTCCATTTTTAGTAATCCATAGGATTTATCCCTTCAGACACTGACTTCATGCCATGATCTAGATTGTACTGAGTGACCTCCCTATTGCAGAAAAATTACATTTAAAAAACATAATAAACATACAATTATAATTTTATCTATAAAATGTTGATTATAGTGAATTACATATTCAAAATAAACATCATGTGTGGTCAGTTGGTTGCATATCCATACATTGGATCCAAAAAATGAAATTTCTAGGTGTTCATATTGATTGATATTAGCTTCCAATGTGTCCTAAAAAAAACAATTAATTAATGAAAAAATTAATAATATAATTTATTTGATTAAAATATAGAGTTTTACCTTTTCATTGTAGTCATAGAAAAATGTATTTCATCTGATGGTTTTTTTATTAAAATATTTTAGCAACTAATCATTTTTATTATTAATTTCCACCCCATTGAAATTAATTTTTACAAATAAATGATACATGGATTAATGAATCAAAATCATACATCGTATGATCTTCCCTTTATATAGTTGTGATATATAAATCTGTACAAAATATTAATATTTATTAACATTAATAATCATATTTTATCACTATTTGGACAAACTTATTCTGAAAATGTACCATATGTATGTATTAACAACCGATAAACCCATCCATTCATGCTTGAGAATCTCATTTAAAGTCTTCAGACCAATTACATCTGTCAATGAATATCTATATATTTCTTATTCATATTCAAGGTAAATTTTTTTATCTTTAAATGTGGTCCCTCCATGAATTTGTAATGATAATAATTGTTACTCTAGAACTGGTGGGGGAGGATGTACTCTAGGAAGGTCATTTTGTTTTCTTGGAAATTTCACTAGATTCTCTTGATTCAGCCTTCCTTTTACCCACTGCTTTATCCATATATAATATCATACCTCACTTCATACATCTTATCAACAACAGTTATATGTTTTTCTTATGATTTTTTAAATACATTTCACATGTATCTTTATAAGATTTGATGTCCATGCTCTGAAAGCTCCAATATCATCTTTGACCATTATAATATATAGACCATCCAGTGGAACATGAAAAATAGCAATTGAATCATAAGATACCTCAATCCCCAAACCCATGTTATATTTTTGGAGGTCTCGATTGTATATATAGTCTTCTAGGATACTATACACTATACTGATCACAACACGGAGGTTCGTGGGTGTAGAAAAATACAAAGCACAAAAAACTATATGCTGAAGAACATTAGTTATAACAAGTTATCAGATGTTGTTTGATTCACATTTTGAAGCAAGAGTATTGAAAAAATTGATTATCCCATGTATATTAAGTTTTTTGGGGGAATGAATAGCCTCAAATCTAGTGGGATCATTTGGTTCATGTGCAGATCTTTACTCAACTTCCATTTTTCTTTGATCATTTCTTATACATTGGTCTGCCAAACTGGGCCACAAAATAATATATTGACTTTAGACTTTTTTTTTTCAATTGTCTCATTATATCATATATATCTTAATGTGGGTTTATCTTCTCGAAATATGTCCACATAGATACTCCAAAAAATAATCCTCTATCACGACCATATTGTTCAAGCTGATTCCAAGCTACTGAAAGTATATTTTATTATGGTACTGGAATTTCTAATTCTTATTTCTAAATCATATAAAAATATATAATAAAATAGATATTTTTATTTAATATTCTTATAAATCACAACAAACTACAGTTATGTCATACATACACATGCTTCCCATACTTTGTTTGTATTTTAATCAACTAATTTACCATCTTTATTTACATAATCCTCCTTCTAAAGGACATGATGATTGATGTAAGCAGAATCATGTTTTGAATCTTCAATATACATATAAAAAAAGGAACTTATGTTGATTAATATCACATTATTAATATTTTATTGTTGATTTGAAATACACACAAATGCTTCCAGAATGAAGTGTACCCCATCCTTACATTATGATTTGGGTACATTAGTTTTGATGTATGTTCTCTATTTTTATAACTCTTTTACTATTTCATAAATTAAAATTTTTTAATCAAGTTGGAAAAAATAAATTATTTTAAATAATATATTATAGACTCCAATTCACCTAAAATGAATTTTCATTGTGAATTGATGAATGAAATTCGTGTTTCATGATTTATAATGTGTGTATAACTAATTGGTTGGTGGGGCATTATTTTACCCTATGAATCCCCAAGATGAAACTTTGTAATAAGAGTATGGAATCCTCTATGGGATTTTCCAATGGCCATTAAGACAGATTTATTACATAAATCTTCTAAAATAGATGTTTTCAAAAATAAATAGTTAAAATAAAAGCAATGTTTCATTATATAATTTTTTACTAAAATAGAGAAAGTATATTATAAAATTTCCGTTATATCATTCCAAATGATTTCCTTTGTTATAGGTAGGACGTGGTGCCATGAATCAATATCAATTGGCAGATCCATCCTTTTAGTGACCACAAGATAACTAATGAACATTGAATTGTAGAGGACAATAGGTTAGCTACAATGATTTCAACCAACCTCAAATTTTATACCCTGAACTCTTGCCATGATTATTTTATTCTACACTGTGATGTTTCATAATAGTTGTTTTTTCATCAACATGTTGCTGATCCCCTAATAATTCTATAGTTTCATCATCAATAGTCTATTCTTCCTCAAGATTAGTAATATCATCATGTGAAGAAGACATTGTATGCATGAGCATTTAAATATTTAATTTTTCTTGAATAATAAAAATACAATATACTACATTCATAAAAGTCTGCAATATCATTAAAATTGCATGATAATTGTTATTGTCTTGAATATAGATATAATTATTCCACATTATAGCACAACTAACCTGCACTAAATTTATTTAATACATCCTAATACATTCCTTATCTTAACCCTCTTGATGATTGATTGGACCCCCCCTTTAAATCTAGCCATCCACCCGTCATTATAGTTCCAAAGTACTTTGATGACATACCTCCCAAATAGTTATTTTTCAATTTTGTTGTTTGATATTAATCTCCATTATTTTTTCTAAATCCACCAATGTTTCATGAAATAATCTAAGAAATAGTCATCCCATGATCATTTTAGATGACTACTGGTTAGAGTAGTTCAAGCAACATATATGTGATGGGGGATAAGTCTCATACAACAAAATGCAATAACAGATTGGGAGATGAAAGTCGATTTGAAACTGAGGTAAAAACATAAATTATATATAATTTTAATTATGAATTATAACAAATTATAGTACTAAAAGGAAGTAATGAACATTCAAATACACATTAATTCCACCTGTAGTCATTCACATCAACTCACAAACATTTATTGTTTTCCATTTCCTATTAAATTATTCCTTTTTTTCTAGGTCTTAGAAGAGACACAAAGTTGAGGTGGTATTTATATTTGGTGGATAGGAGAGCATGAAAACCATACATTTCTTCAATATTCCAAGAGAAAGTATAACGATTATGGAGACTAAAATAGTTCTAGAGTGCAGTACTCAATATAGGAGGAATACCTTCGAGAGTGAGATTATATGACTCATCATAGCAGTATTATCATCCAAGTAAGATTAACTATATAGTCCTAAGAGGATACAATGTGACCGTACAAAAAATAAAATCAATTTTTTATGAAGTGTTGTCAAATGTAACCAAGTGAAACGTATAAGAAAATGCATATCAAGAAACCAAACAAATTCATTCACTTTGTTTCAATTAAATTTTTAGTGTCATTTTTTGTGTTATCTATAAGTATTAAATGGTTGATATAAAATGATGAAGGAGTTGCAGAATGATTTTTGAGATGTGGTATTAAATTCCATGGTAGTGACTTTGAAAATGATTAATAAATTCAATCCGAGTGGGAGGAATGTAATCAATGAACTTTGGAACCACAAAGATGGGATGAGGGCTAGTTGGAAAGTGGGAGTCCAATACATCATCGAGAGATGGATGACAATAAATAATCACAGGAAAGATTGAATAATGGTATTAAAGGTTATTTGAAATGAATTATTGATGTATTATATATTTGTTAAATATAGTAACAATTTTCATTTAATATTCGTGCATTTGTGGATTTTTATGCTTGGAGTGTTTTTATTGTGTATCTATCCTGCCAAAATGAATCCTAATTTACACAAACTTATTTTTGAAACCTTTGGTCCATTTTATGAAATTTTATTTATGTTTATAAGGAATATTATGCGTTGTATTCTTCTTTCACAACAGAAGATGGAGATGCAGTTCATAGTGGTCTCATATGATGCTAGAATTAGTTTATAGATTAGTGGTGGAATTTTTTAGGTATGGGTAAGAGAGAGAGTGAGAGATATGATAAAAATAAATAAAATTGACACTGAGTACTCTTTTTTCATATTTTAACTTATATATAATCTATATTTTAATTAAATTATGAATAAGTTCTAATCTCTATCCCATATGAAATATATGATACTCATAAATATTGAATAGAATGCTTCTATGTATTAATACCAATGATATGAATATAATATAATAGTATTGTACCTATCAATAGAGAAGAACCCTATAAAACATCATCAATAGAATACTCATACATAAATAATCTACCAACCATATCTAATGATCCTTCGAAGAAAGAATAGCTCAAAAGGAATATTAGAGGTTTCCCAACTACCCACATTGATAGAAATGTCTCACATCAAAGAGGAAATATAAATTAAAGTGTCCTAGTAACCTACAATGATGGAATAAATCAAAAATTATACTCAATTGAAGATGAATTGGAAAAACTACACTATAATGTTCATGAAGATATGAATCTTACCCGACCTACATTCAACATAATTTCTGTCTACTCAAAGATTCCTCACCATCCAATTTTGGTTATTTTTTTAATCCACCATAGTCCAAAAAATCAGTACCAATAGTCACGTTGTTCCTGAATTCACATCCCAATACCCATTAAAGTAAATTTCAACACCACCTAATGATTTGAAACTAAATTACAAGGTATAAAAATTGATTCATCTTGAAGGATGTTAACTTATGCATTTACAAAATCAGGTCGAATATATCCATCTCATGAATAGAGATATCCTTGAAAAATTTAGCCTCAATGATAATAATAAGACATGTTTCATAGTAAAATTATTGAAATTATCTTTTTCTAATAGGTGTTAAAAGATTAAACACATTAGGTTTCATTTCAACATGTAATACCATATGATCCATAACATGATAATAAATAAAATGATGAGATGTTTTAGTATCAAAAAATGATTTCATGATAGTAGTATTTAAGAGAATCATATCCGACACTATAGAAGAACCATATTTATCCTCTGTGACATAGTCTTGACAATATACATGTTTTTTACTAGCCCTATATGAAAATTATATATTGGTTTATTATGGATGAAATGACTGCTAGGGTATCTGTGTTACACGAGAGTCACCCTTGATCACACATTATATTTCAATGGTGAGGAGATGAGATGTAGGGTTCATCATGGTTAAGAAAAATGCCAAAATAAAAAACATGAAACCTAAAAAATCAAAAAAGGATAGATGGAAAGTAGAAAATAGCATACATTGGATTCTAGCTTTGATTTGTTTGAGAGAACAAAGAGGAGTTGCACCAGAATCAGAGGAGTTCACTGAGATCTTGAGAATCATGAGTGACTAAGTCACGATTATGTTTATTTTAAATAGACCAGAGAATCTTTTAACCACACTTTCATAAAAGTGCTAATAAATATAACCTTTAACAGTTCTAAAATGATATGTACTAATAGAAGGGATATTTATCAGTGTTAACATTTTAGCGCTGATAAATATTTGTTTAATCAGCACTACAATTTTAGCAATAATAAAGGATTTATAATTATAATTATTGAAATAAATTTATTATAATTTAATAATTATTTATATATATATAATTATTTATTTATAATTATAGAAATACGAATTTAAAAAAAAATGCATTTATAAAAATTATAAATATAAAAATTTATAAATATATATGTTATTTATACATTTATAAATTTAATATATATATAAATATTTACTTACAAATATATATTTAACATTATTAGTCGATATATAAAAAATGGATATGTTTTATTAATTAAATATAAATTATTAAAAAAATGTGGATATATATAAATATATATTAAAAATAATAAAACATAGTAAATAAATAAATAAAAATAAATAATATAAAATGATCAAAATAAAAAAAATTAACAAGGAATAAAGTAACTGTAATAGTATTAGAATAAATAAATAAAATTGGCTAATAGAAAACATAATATATCATGTTATAATTAAAATTCTAAAATATACTAAAATTTGAATAAATTATATAAATATTAGCCGTATGTGTATCTATATATTGTGTAAATATATTTTTTTGTACGTTTGTATATAAAAAGGCATTATATATATATATATATATATCTGTGTGTGTGTGTTTGAAATCAATGTAACACACGAAATTTGATATATGGTAAATTGAAAAATCAAACAACATTAAAAATGAATAAGCCTTTAATATGTTTAAGGAACATTATATTCATAATATATATATATGTATATTTAATATATATTATTTATTATTATTTATAATTAATATATATATATATATATATCTTACACTAATTTATTTTTATTAATAATGGTTTCATTAATAAATTTAAAAATATCTTTTTTTTAATTTATTAATTTCTAATTTGTTGTTTAATTTTTATAATCAATTCATGTTATATATCTATATTTAATATATACTATTTATTAATATTTATAATCTATATAATTGTATATTAAATTTACTCATTTTTATCAATAATTATTTAATTAATAAAATCATTAATATATTTACTAATTTACCCATAATAATTTTTTTTGTTTAATTAATACATTTTATTAATTTTACATATCTATATATTTAATATATACTATTTATTAATTTTTAAAATTTATATATATGTATATTCATTTTATTCATTTTTAAAAATAATTATTTAATTAATGAAATTGTTAATTATTATTTTTATTTATTTATTTCATTTTATTATGGTCCTTCATCAACTCTTTATTTAGCACTAATGAAGATTCCATTTTATATGTTCTAAAAAATCACTCATAAAGGCTTCCCTTTATCATCACATTTTTTAGGTGATAAAGGAAGACTTTATCATCACATTTTTTTAGTGCTACTAAATGCAATCATCTTTTAAGGAATGTTTTGTTGTAGTGTGGCAGTACCTCACCCTGATGTTGCTTCTGCATCCACATCTCATCCTTCTCCTTCTAAGTTGAGCTGGTGCCGATGAATTAAGGAGATGCAAAGTTCCCTACTTATGTCGAAGCCATCCCATAATCTCGGTGACTTCATGCCCCCAAAGATGGGGATCACCTCGAGAATTCACCATTTGTTAGAGGTTTCCTCATAAGATGATCAGGAGTATGACTCAATAAATACCATCCAACTGGTGGACCCATATATGGTCCCCGATGCTGAGGAGCATCAGGCAGGTCCTCTAAATGTTCCCGATCAACACCATCGTCAGTGAGGCCTTGGATATGTGAATTCTTGGAATAATCAGAATTGTGCTTCTAGCCAGGCCATGCATGCTACTAAGACCAGAAAACAATTTTAGTACAGAGCTGAACATGTGAAGTCCTCTCATCTAGACTTGTCAGGCTCATAGAAAACCACAATTCGTTCTACTCGAGCTGGGAGAGCCACTGTGACCACACCATGATGACAAATGTTCGGCCATGTATAGACGTTAGTCATCTAATATTCATTCGGTGGTCATTTTACATGGTCCTAATAGTAAGCAATAGGATATTCCAAGCATCATCCAGAGTTCTCCAGTTCCACCAGCAGTGCTCGTTATAACTCCTTCCACATAGGGACTTCATGGTGGTTGAAATTTTATCCTAGCATGGATGTATGGTGTGATTAAGCATCTTTCCAGCATTCCTACAAATCTCTCGATCCTCGAGGATATGTTCTCTTCTGAATATCTGCATGAAGCCCTCGTGTAGGATTTGAGAAGCCCCCTCCAGTTCGAAATAGATCTAGCAGACATAGATTCTTTCTATGTGAAAGAAGTTGAGAAAGTGTAACACCAATCCATTATATCGTTCTCAAGAGAACATGAAGGCTCCCCTTTATAGGGGTACATTTTACCATTGTACATCACCAAAGATTTCGATAAAATAGAAGTCTTCTGCGGTCCTTATGACATTGGTTCTGGGATCAATCTCTTCCCGACCAGGACACTCAATAAGCTAGGACTATCGGAAGAAGATCTGAGTCCCTCAGACTTGAAAATTCAATGTTATGATAGGGCCGAGTAGAGGCCATGTGGAAAGATTCACCTAAAGAACCAATTTTTTTTCTTGATTTCCATAATTGAATTCGTGGTCATATCATAGGACACCACCTATAATGCATTTATGGGTAGACCCTGACTCCATATGAATGCATCAATTCCATTTTAATATAACCAATTCCTCAATTACTCACTTAATGGTGGAGTGGGAATAATCTAGGGTGATTCATCTCCCTTTGTCTCTTTTGAAGTCAACTATTTAGACGTAGACTATTACAAGATTTAGGAAAATAGGGTCTAAACCAACAAGGTCAAACACAAAAATACTTCAGCTGACCTATTGATAAATTTGGAAGATGCATTCATCCTCCCGATTCATCGGTTGGAGGCCACAACCCCATACTTGGGACACTACATTGTTGTATTTATAAGGCATAGGAAAAATAATCCTAGGTCCATGGAACACCGTAATATTACGTCACATTTTTATATAAACCAGGCTCAGGTGGTAACAGAACCCCTTATAACTATTAGTTATTGAGATGTTCAACCTATGGAAACATTCATACCCCATACCGTATGGTTCCATCATACTGGTCAAAGTCGACAAAGACCAACTCAGAACTACTACATTGATACTTTCATGTGTGTTCCCCTCAGTGGTAGGCTTGATGGAACCGGGTCGACAATTTTTGTCACCATGATATCAATAGTGTAGGGACCTCCTGGTGAAGATTCCACCACAAATATAGTGGGCTCTAGTGTTTCCCCTAAATATGTTGGCTTAGATGAACCATTTCCTCCAATAATCTCTATATTTTGGATGATAAGGAAGACCAGGAAGATTCCCCTCCTACATTTTAGGAAGGCTTCTCTATTACGGTTGTTGATATGGTGTAGGTAAATCTCGGTATATATGCTTACCTGAGGCTGAAATTGAACAACACATCTATTCTTGACGAAGAAAAACTAATGTATGTGGATGTCGTAATGTATCATCATGATGTATTTTCTTAATGTTATGACGAGATTTCAAGATTGGAACCTTAAGTCATATTTCACCACCTTGGTCTCCTAGTATGTCACCACATGTTCAAACAATATCCCAATAAATCCACCCTCTCATGGTTCCATGTTTGAGGTTGAAGCCGATAGTCTTATTTAAGCCAAATTCTTCAAGGAAGTCCAATACACCTGATGGTTGGACAAAATCACCCCCTTCAAGAAAAATAAAGGACATATTAGTGATTGTATTGTCTATAGGGATCTCAACTATCACTATCCAAAGGATGATTTTACACTCCCTATAACCGAGATGTTTTTTGATTCCACTACTATATTTTAAGACCTCACCTTCATGGATGGATATTATAGGTATAATCAAATACAGATGGACCCCAAAAATGAAGAATATACCACCTTTATGTAAATGTAGGGAATCATCTACTATCAAGTAATTCCATTTCGGTTAAAGAATATATGAGCCACCAATCAGTGTGTTATGTGCCACATATGCAATCATATCCTTGGGGTGATAGTGGAATGATACATGGATGATCTGGTTGTCAAATCCCGATAGCGTCTAGACCATCTCAGAGATCATGAAAAATTCATTGGAATCCTCCACTCCTTCTATATGAAGATGGACTCCTTGATGTGTGCCTTAGGGGTCACCTCTATGAGGTTTCTAGGCTTCATTTTCAGATATAGAGGCATTGAGGTTGACCTAGAGAAAATTTATTCCATCAATCTGATTCCTTATCTAAGAAACCATTGAGAGCTCTGCGATTTTGAAGTCCACATAGCATATATACGCCAATTCATTGTGAATCTATCTGGAAACTATAATCCCCTTTCTAGAATCATGATGAAAGGTGTTGAATATAAATGGGATGAAGATTTTCAAATTGATTTTCTAGAAATTAAATAGTATATTCTGTAGCCACCGGTTGTGATGCCACCCATCTCTAACAAGCTTTTTTCCTCTATGTGACCATCCTGGAATGATCCATCAGTGTCTTTCTGACCTAGAAGAAAAATTAAGGGAAATAGAATAGTTTATAATTCCTTATCCACATTCTCCTTCACAGAGAGACAAGATATTCTCCACCAAGAAGAACTACCTCTCACTGGTTTTCACAATGTAGAAGTTGTGGAATTATCCACAACACCATGAGATATAGTTTTTGACTTGTTTGGATTCCTTAAATAATATTATGATCTACCTCATTTTGATAGGCCTCCTAGCTCGGATATGGGTGATCCATCAGTAGTTCGACATTATGTTCATTTCGTAGAAGGAAATCAAGGTTCAGACACTTGGAGACTTCCTTACCACCCATCCGACCCCCGCAGAGCAGTCCCTGAATCTTGAATCTCTAGATGGGGCCATTATATTAGTGGATCAGACAATGGAATATTAGTATATTCTCTTTGACAACACATCCTAGTGTCCAATCACTAGAAGGATCAATGATCCTAGATTTAAGAGAGTGGGTTTGGGCATTGTCTTTACTACGCCTACATAGGTTGTCCTTCCATATTCATTCATGTTGTTAGAAGGATGCACCAACAATTAGGTGGAGTATTAGGCTCTCATCACTAGTCTTGAGCTGGCCCTCAAGATTGATGTTCCCCGCCTACATGTGAAGGGGTAATCTAAACTAGTCATCAAACTGACAAACAGTGACTATGTCATCAGGAAATTATAGTTTGTACCCCTGTTAGAGTGCAGTCACTATCTGTTACCCAATTCCCATGTTAATAAGAGGTCACTCATGTTCCCAGGTCATAGAACGGTCATGATGATTCCTTTTCAGGTCTTGCAGGATCTCTGGAAGAGAAAGGCCAAGGTGAAATTTTTATCCATGTGGCACATCAAAGGGTCATCACTCTTTTCTCCTTAGATGATGATGAGAACCAACAGTTAAGCCACCATACTACCAATTCCTCCATAGAACCCCCAAATCCCCCTGCCATAGCCGAAGACACCTCTGATTGGATAACTCCTTTCATTGAGTATCTCCGAAACGAAAAAATCCAAAAATATAGAGCTGAATGTGGGGAAATTCGTCAGCGTTCAATGTAGTTCACCCTCCAGATCAGTCCTAGCATCAAACCTATCCTCTAAAAATATGGGTTTGATGGAATTCTAATGCACTTTATTTATGGATATGATATTCCATAGGTTACTATGGATGTTCATACTGGTTCATGTGGATCCCATTAGGTTGGATCGAAGCCCTCTCACCAGATTCGAAGGATGGGATACTTTTGGCCTACCACGGTCTATTATAGCATAGTGTTCTCTATGAGGTTCAATGTGTGTAACATCCATTCCAATTTTCAGCATCGAATTCTAAAACCCCTCCTTACCACCATGTATTCTTAGCCATTTTCAGTCTGGGGACTTGATGTTGTGGAATCACATCCACAAGTAACATCTCACCATTACAAGTGTATTCTGAATACAATAGATTTATTTTCCTTATGGGAAGAGGTGATTCCACTCAAGGAAGTCAATGACCATTCTATTATGGAGATAGTGAAATACAATGTCATCTATCAATTCAATGTCCCTCAAGATGTTCTCACAGATAAATAAAACAACTTATGAGTAGTTGAGTTGAAGAAATTGTACACCAAGTACAACATCTGGTCTAACCATACTTATCTCTATCACACACAAGAAAATGGACAGGTCAAGTAATTCAAAAAGATCCTCTATAACATTCTAAAAAATATGGTTGGTTGTAATAAGATTTTTTCCCCCATATATGCTCTCTAACATCCTATTGGATTATCAGATGATGAATCAAAACTCTACCCGGGTGACCTCATATTACCTAGTGTAGAGAATAGAGGTAGTCGTGCCCATCAGGATTCCGTTTCCATCGCTCTGTATGGCTATCTACGATTAGTAGACATCCTAAAATGTAGTATAAGTCTATCTGGATGAACCAGAATCGCTCGACGATAATAGAATTCGGGCCTTACAAAATCTGGAGAGGACCTATAATAAGATAGTTAAGGCATTCAACAAGAATTTTTTTCTCCACTCCTTCCTCTTAGGTGAATGTTATTTTATCTAAGGATTCCAATGATACTAGGAAAGAATCCACCAATGTTGGACCCCAATGTGGAAGGAACCTACATCCTTCACAAGTTTAACCCCAATGGTGTATAATATTTGGTCACCATTGATTGTGAGATTATTACTCCTCCCACCAATTCCAAATTCCCCAAGCAGTACTTTTCATGAGAACCTCTTCATCATCTGAGCTGTTGGACGTAAAAATGCTCAGCATCATCGTCTAAGCTGCATGATGTAAAACTACCCAACATCATTATCCTACATGAATTTAAACTATGTGCCTACATGTTTACTACATGACTTTAAACTATATTGGATTCCATAACTATGAATGTATTGATTACCATACTCATGGGATATGTAGTAATTCTCAGACCTTTTGTATCTTTTATAACTACAAATCCCGCGAGGATTTCTTGCCCTTGTCTTAGATTTATCCTAGGAGTGAGTGGTTTGATTGAAACCTCCTTGTTCTTCATTCACATTGTGTCTGTAATATTTTTTTCATATGGCTCCATATGATTCCATTTCTTTTATAATTTTCCCTTATCGTATGATATTAAACTATATGGAATTCAATAACTACGTGTGGCTTGATTCCTACCCTTAATTAAAACTTAGTGATGCTTGGAAAGTTTTTCTTCGAGCCTAGCCATATAACTTCTATTTCATCATTTTTGGTCTCATAGGCTATGATTTCTTGGGGAGTGTGTGGTGTAGTGTTGAGACCTCATTGGTCCTCATTCACATTGGGTTTCTTTATGGAACCACCCTAAACACACCTATACTGGTAGCTTCCCACATTATTGTCTGAGTTCTATGAACATAAACTATGATCTCATCCATTCTTTTTCATGATGCTGAACTGCATGGAATTTTACTAAATGACATTGAACTTCATAGTATTTATGTTCCTTTCTATATGAACATAAAAGGCAAGTTCCCATTTTTCCAGCATGATATGAAACATCCCTATCCAATATGATCTTAAACAATTATTTTTCCCTTGTAAAATTACAAGAAACTACAAAATTCCTTGATTTACTCATCTGAGAGGACCTTAACTTTTTGTTCTCTTGGTCTAGGATCTTCCTGCGAGTACCTATCATGGTCAAGGCCTCTATGGTTCTCATTCCTGATGGGCTATAATGATAATTTCATGTACCACCCCTAGGAATAATTATCATGATCCATGTCCATAATGTATGATGTTGAAATGAACAGGATTCTAGAACTATGTTTAGCTAGATTCCCATCCTTATGGGATACATAAGAATTCCCAGACATGTTAAATTCGGTTCTAGCCCTAGATTTATTAACCCTCTTGTATCCCTCATCCTTTACATTCGGAGTTGTCTCATTTCCATGCCATGTGTATGGGAGTTCTTCGGGACCCATTCCCTTGAGGAAGGGCTTGAATCCATATTTCTAGCATGCCTCAAAAACATGATCATATGCAATATGTTGTAGGACCTAGAGTATTGGGTTATGTATGAACATTCTTTTATTATGTCTTCATGATTCATCCTTAATATGTCCCTTTATTTGGGTCTTCATCATCTTTCACGTCTATAAGGACCCCCTATTGGTATGGATGCTTGGTCTCATGGATCACCTAATATCCTTGGTCAATGCCCTGAAGGACATTGACCATTATTTTTGAGTCAGTTACCTCATTTTGAATATGTTCAGTGGTCGAACCTCATTTATCTATTCCCATCGTAGGTTACACGATATGGATTCAGTGTTTCAAACATGTTAAACAATTTTCCTCCATTTTTATTCTACCCTAATCATGTACAAAATATTAGAAACTACGATTCATCTCTTTTCAAATCCTTATGTATAAAGGTATACTCAACACCCTTTGTGTTACCCCTTTTTTCACCTTTGCATGATGAGAAATCTGATCAGCATCATTAGAACATCCTTAACCTGACATTTCCATTCCCATGTTATGTGTTTCCATATGTTGTAAGGATCCTCTACAACCCTTGTTTCTCACACCGAGCATGAATCACATTGGTTTATGGGTCTTGGTTGGGTTTTTACCCACATGTAATAATCACACCATCTTATGGTCCAAACTCTATGAGCTTAAACTAGAATCCTACATCCCAGGATCATGAATTTAAATTTAAAATTCGAGTCCATGAATGAACTGTATGTGTGTTCTCATAGGAGAGTGTGGTGTGTCTTGAATATTTTTGGTCCTCATTCATTCCAGGTAGCCTCATGTAACTTCACTAGAAACCTCCCACCTTATGGTTCGAGTTCTATGACCATAAAATAAGACCCCATATGTCCTTGTTTCTTGATTATAAGCTGAAAAAAAACTTCTTCCTTATCATATGATGTTAAAATAAACACCCTACATCCTTGTTTCATGATGACAAAATTAATAATATCCTTCTTTCTTATCACATAATGTTAAACTATGCATTCTGCATCCTATCTTTATGATTCTAAACTACTAGACATTATGACATCTTCATCAGGGAAGACATTACACCTTTTGTCATTGATATATTACCATACCGCCTATAAGAACTACTTATGTCTTGATTCCCATATTTATAGGATATGTAGTGATGTGTATATGTTTTTTCTTTGGGTCCACCCATAGAATCAGAAGCTCATCCCTTTGGCCCCTAGTCTTGGGTATCATCTGGGAGTATGTTGAGCCATGTTAACCTTTTCTATCCTCATTCACATCGAGTCACAACATGTTTCCTCCCTACACACCTACCCTTTTTCAGTTCTAGTTTTATGACATTGAACTATGATTTTCAGGGATAAGGCTATATGGCCTTAAACCACCCAACAACCATGATATCCTTATTTGGGAGAATATCACACCTCTTTTGGCATCAGTCGCGTACCATGACATCTTAATGAACTTTGTATTTCTTGATTCCCATCCTTATGGGATATGAAACGATTCTTGAACATTTTGTTCCCTGGGTCTAGTCACATATTAATGAACCTTTTCCCCCCTATTGTTCTGGGTTCCTCTTTGAGAATGTGTGATTTGTTTTGGATATTCATAGTCTGTACTGAATATATCAATGTCACATAATGATAAACTGAGTGATATTTTCATCCTAAACATATGAAATTAAACTTCTCGGGTATGTCCCACACAAATGAGGTTAAACTAGGCCCCATGGTCTACACTCTATGACCTTCAACGGGGAGGCTAGGGTCTGAGCAACATGACCTTTAACCTATTTACAAAACCCACAGAAACATGATCCTTGAGAATGGGTCTGATCCCACATATCGATGTTCCACAATGGTTTATTTGAGTATACTGTTTAATGAGATTTTGAATGTTGGATTTTATAGTGATGTTCCCTATTTCCACTTCTATGCTTTTTAGATTACATTGTTTGGGTCCCCATTATCTTTCACATCTAAAGATATACCCTAACATTATGGATTCTTGGACTCATGGATCACCTTACATCCTTGGACGTTGCCCCTAAAGAATTTGAAAGTCATTTTAGAGTCAGTTCTTGTGTTTCGAATATGGTCAGCGACCAATCCTCATTTATCTTTTACCATCTCATGCCACACAATATGGATGTTATTCTTCAAAAAAGTTCAAAAATTATCTTACATGATTATTTCACTTACATTGTGTACCAAATATCTGATTCCATGATTTAAATTTTCCCCTTTCATGTTATTGTGAATTTCTAATTCCCCATCTGTGATCCCTCCATGCATCTGTGCCTGTCGAGTAGTAATGGTTTCATGGTATAATTTTTTCACCTATTGTTTCCTTTCCCATGTTGTTCACACTCATGTGATGGGAAAAGCTTATAATCACTCCTTGTCTCCCACATTAAGGATGACTCATTTGGTCTTAGGGGTCATGGTAGGGTTATACCCAAATATGAATGTTGTGCAACGCTATGGTCGAATTTCTATGACATAAAATAAGATATGTTGTCCAATAAAAAAAACATTAAACTATGTTACTCCATCCAGAATTACATTATAATGTTTCTTCCATACCACATAATACTAATTTTCATTGGCTATTCCTATCATAAAACATTAAATTGGAGAATCATCATCCTGGTCGCATGATGAAAAACGACATAACATTTTGGTGTTCTCACTTGAGAGGACATCACCATTAGCACTGGTCATCCACCATAGCACCTTTTAGGACCTGCACATGGATTGAGTTTTTTAGTGGAACCCAGAATTTAAATATTAGTCCAGTAACTAAAAAAACAACAAATGAAAAAATAGGAAATATCAATTGTCTCTTCTCTCTGTGTATGGGTCAGACTTTCATGGTAGAGTTTCCCTCTAAGAACTATATACAGATTGATTCCCATACTTTAATGATATATAGTGATGCCTGATCCAATGATCTCGGGTCCAACTATAGTATTTTTTATTCTTTTTCTTGTTCTCAATGCATGATGTTAAACAGAAACCATACCCTGAAAAAGTTCTAGATTACCTGTAATAATTAGGGGATCTTTTATCCTCTTCATCATTGAGAACATCCCCCACCATTATTATTATCTAACCATGCTATGCTTCAAGAAATACGTATGACTTATTTCTCATCCTTAAAATATATGTAGGAATTCCTAGATATTTTGTCTTGGGACCAAACATAGGTTCCTTATCCCTTTCATTCGGTGACCCTCAATACTCATTTATTTTTCTTCTTCAGCAACTCCACCCTCACTAACTTCAGACTCCTCCCTAACAGTGGCATCATCCATGTCCACAATTTCCTTCCTGATGGGTGCTAAGGCCAGATCAACCTATATGGTAAAATTCTCATATAAAGGTGTAACTGATAAGAGATCTGTCATAGATGTCCTAGACTCCTTCTTTTTTCATGATTGTTTCTTTATAATCACTATGTGAAATGAACATACCAATCATCCAGACACTTATATGACATGTATGGGTTTTAAAAATTAGATAATTACAAGATTTAAGGTCCTCCAGATCAACTTATTATGTCACTGTAGGAACTTATGTATCCAGAGACCCCTCAGAACATTTTAGATCAAAGGATGGAATAATCTCCTTTTGAATAGTGGGGACAATCTTGGATCACATGTTTGTTACTTTATACAATTCTTTGACTCACCTCTAGATTCTTCAGCCATGATCGATCCTCCACATTGCTCATCTGAAGATGCAGCCTCAGGGAGTTGTTTCCCCATTACCATTGGTGCATTTCGATCCCCTTTAGTAGGAGATTCTTAATCATCACCAATTTTTCATTGAAAGGAAAAAGTTTTTTTAGTGTATTCAAGTTACAAAAAATTATGGGATGAGAATGTAAAAAAGTCAAAGCTTACTTCAAGGTGTCGAAAAAGTTCCTCGCCAGAGCCTTTAATTTATCATCTCTCTCATGGGCTCCGCTCATGATCCTCCACCATCTAAGACTCCTCACCTATGATTTTTTCATCATCATCTTCCTCCCCCTATTCTTATTCTTCTTCTTCTTCCTCCTCCTATAATTATTCTTAATATTTTTCTTATTCATCATCATCCTCATCTTCAAGAGACAATTATTCATGATCATATTATTGACCAAACATTACGTTGACCAAGAAATGTTGTTATTTATACCTCCCCCGTTGGAATGCATATATTTCTATATCCATCATGTATATGTGTTGGTTATGAAAATGAACCTTGTCCCCTACGAGAATGTCCCTAACTTCTATAATTTCAATCCCAGTGCATAGAAGCTTTTTCCATAGTTCTTCAGTTGACATTGATTATCGAAGAATTTTCCAATATGACCATATGGATGAAAAAAGGGCATCAGTTGTTGGTTATTGGAGATATCTGATTTTCTTCCCAGGGGATTCACATTGCTTGTCCATGAGGTCAGCTTCAGGACCACCCATCTTCAGAAGGTAGAGGCACAAGAACACCTTATAATGCTCCTATAACCAAAGTTCAAGCTCATGTTGTCCCTTTTTCCTACCTTCCCTTTGGTATTTATTCCCTAGTAGTAGCTCACCTTCTCTGTCATAGACCTGAATCTATATTTTCCACCTTGATTGGCAGAATGTGCTTCCACATAATTGTTTTATGTTACACTGCAACCTTGTGGTTTGCATATTCCATCAACAGGATGAGGTCAACATCTCGTGGGGGAAATGTGATTATTTCACCTGATCTCGATGTTGTAAACATGATCCCCCACTAGTGAAGGATTCAAGGGTTCTACTCTTTTCAAACCTCTATATACAATTTCTTCAGCATCTGATGTAGGCACCCATATTTTTTAGTGAACTATGATGTTAGATAAGGCTATCAAAAGATCATACCATTGATCTGGGCTACTAGTACACCACCGCTGCTAATCAGAAGGTACTCCCATTACTCAAGTAGATCCTTCCAGTTATCCACCATCTCATCAAATGGTGTATGGAATGGGGGAATGTTGATGTTTTCATGGTTTCTGATCTGAATCTTGATCCCTTCTTCATTTTTAATCAGTGGATGAAACCTAAAAATATTTAGTAGAGATGGTTGTATTATATCACCTGGGGGACATATATAATATGGTAAATCAGATATACCTTTGTACGAAGTGGCCAAGCCATGAAGGATTTGGAATGGTCTTTAGACTCTCCAGGGTGTGCATCATCTTGAAATGAACCCCATAATTTTTCACAAACATTCTAGTACAGGAACTCTAATGTTAACCTTTTTATGATATTCCATGATCCTAGTCATTACTAGAATCTTAGGACGGACCCCATACTCATGTACCTCATTGGTAGTAGACACCTGCTTAAGAATGTAGCAGGGAAACTAGTATATCATACTCAAGGGTCTCAAATTTCATTCA
Organism: Viscum album; assembly: GCA_963277665.1. Taxonomy (NCBI): domain Eukaryota; kingdom Viridiplantae; phylum Streptophyta; class Magnoliopsida; order Santalales; family Viscaceae; genus Viscum; species Viscum album. Next base: position 879,868,585 of record OY728155.1, read on the forward strand.
CACTGAAGCCCCACAAGTGGTATTCACCTACTTCTAGGATCACCCAATACAATCCTGCATTTCCCCTCTATGACGCATTTGGGCAATGATCCCCATCCCTGACATCCTCAACGCCTTATAACTCTAGTGAATAGGCTAAAACAAGATAGCTAGGGATTTCTTTCATGATATATCTGATATTTATCCTCTCCTTCACCATGTCTAGCATGTTCTATGTTTGAATGGGGGTTAATACACTATCTCCCCATATGTTCTCGGTTTGTAGGAACTCATAATGTTGAATTCCCTACAGTGGAATCCATTTGTTGTAGTGAACGTCCCAAAGACTGATATTGACCTACCCATAGTGGAGGTGGAAGGTTTTCTTATTAGGGGACCACTGACTGAATAGATGTGGCACCAAGTCCAGCTGACAATAAAATGGAAACTGTGACATCCACACAGATTCAAACTGCCCAATGTGTCAAAACACCTCCCCAAAATTCCTCGCTTGTTTGGTGCACCCAAAAAACCCATGTCCATTCACTGGTAATATTACCCTAAAACATTAGGTCCCAGTCATGCTACTTGCCCGAGCTCTCATCAATGATGCTACTCTAGAAAGTGCTTGCATAATGGGTAGGAAATTCTTCAGCCTCCGGTTCGCCCGCCATGAAGGTTTAGGTTATCAGATTTCGGACATGCCTAGATATCATCTTAATATCCCTAGAAGGGTGGCCATTATTTTTGATGTTTTACCAAAAAAGGTTATCCTTGTACATCACCCATGGCTTTGTAATATCATTCTCAAATCCCAAAATCGACACTTCCTATAGGATTCCAATGTTTCACAATGGGAGGATACTACTCAGGAGATAATTTTTCTAAGACCATGTCAACATGCATACGATAATCTAATTATCTGACTACACTCTTACATACGAAGAATGTGGGGGGTTCCAATCATTTTGGACCTTTGTGTAGAAAAATTGAAAAAGGTGGACTCCCTATCAACATCAATATGTTAACTGGCCATGTTGGTTGTGTTGTGGATGTGAAAAGGGATTGGTGAGACAAATTTAAACTCAGTGGAAAAAACCATCAGTTATAGGAAAGATCTGATAGATTCTACTAAAAATCCAGCTCAGTCATAAGTGTGCAAGATTTGAGAGTTGTGAGAAAGATAATGACCAAATTTGTTTCTTACTCAGAGAAATGGATGACTAACATGTACAAGAGAGAATCACTTGTAGTACAAGAAGGCAAGTTACTATTCCTTGGTCCCTATTACATATTTATAGGGGTTGAACTAATATTATGAATGTGTGAAAGGTTTCTTATGCACAAGATTGAAAATTTTTCATGCACCCCTTTAGGCACATCTCCTTCTATAGAATTTCCCTCTGAACCCAACCTTTAGCACCCCTTTCAGATCAGATTTTGAGGGTGTCATTTTTTGGTGCCAAATTCTTCATGAGTACATAGATAGGTGTATCTCCAGCACATAAATCCATAATTTGACTCATAAATCATGCTTTTTAATCCTTAGAGAGTTTTGGGAAATGTTGGATAACTACACACAAAACAAAAATCAGCACGTAAGGACTTTACATGCCCAATGCACCGGCTTGTGAAATTTTTTTCACAACCTCCTAAAAATGGTAATGGAAAGTGCATGAATGATTAAAGGATGCTGTGAAAGACCAAAATCTATGTGCATGACCCTTACGTTCCCAATGCAACATCAAACATCCTCTTCTACACCGGTCTTCTTACGTGCTCTCATTGATAATTTTTCTTATAAATAAGTGGGTAACAGTCCATATTCAGGGTAGCACTCCATAAGTCAAATATTCACTCTCGCATGTGTATAATGACCACTTCTGTGACCACACACATTTCATGATGTAATGATATAGTATCTTGCATGAATATTACCCCATGGGTCTTCCTTCAGGTGGTCCCACAAGGTCTTCAACCTCACCCATTTCATTTTTCCCATGGTAAGTGAAAGAAAAATAATTTTTTTTCATACAAGGCTATCCTTTATGAAATTCTTATTTCACCCAAGACCCCTCCATTTGTGAAAAAACCTCCAATATTGTGCACAACCCTTCTTATTAACTCTATGGAATTTTTACTCCAAGTTTCCATGTTCGATCTCCTATTTTGCGCAACACCCATACCATGAACACACTTCCTCTGTATGGACCTTCAAGCTTGCATGCAGCGATATCTGGTCACTCATCCAAGGTTTCATGTTGAATTTCTCTACCTTATTATTTTATGCATGGGTACACTAAAAACTATTTCTTCTTTGTATAGATATGATAATTTGGACCCCTCTATCGACAAATCCTCCACCACTCTACCTTACAACATTACTAGTACTATCCCTTCACCAAAAGTTAAAGGGGGACATTCATGTGTGTCCAACATGTGAGTGGAGATTCCTCATCATATGAGATTCCATATGTTAAACTACCAAGCACCTAAATCCTAAATACATTATGTTAAACTATGATTTTTTCATGTGTGGCTTGTCTAGGAGGTAATGGGAGTGGATGGGCACCATATCTCTCTCGTCTCTCTCTCTCACTTTGGGCTTTGTTAACATGTGCACCCCATGAAGTCTTTACATAAGCCCCAAACCGCCTCTTCGGGCCGCCTTTTTGGGGTAAGCCCCAATATCCATATCCCTGGGCCACTAACCATGTGTAAGCCTCACAACATCTCTCATGGCCGCACCATTTCCGACAGGACCATTAGGTCCATTGATTCCACTTGTTTGTCACACTGAGCATCACTCATGTATGCATTGAGTAACAATGACCATGAAATCTTCTTTGGTCCGTTAACCATGTGTAATCCCCACCATGTCTTTGGGATTATAACCCATAAAATACCCCACCATGTATTTTGGATACTAATCAAGAATAAGACCCACCAAATCTTTGGGTTACTCACCATGCATAATCACCTGAAATGTTCTCTAGTTGCTATCCATTTGTACGCGCCAATTATATGACGTCATGCAAAAAACTCTGTGGACTTCGATATCTGTATTCTATATAGGATATGTAGGAAGCCTTCACATGGTTCAATCCCATCACTCCCCATAATCCAATTTTTATATTAATTCCACGTTTTATCACTCATCATGCATGATGATATAATACATGATCCGAACTCTACCATTTTTGATCCCTATAGGGTACAGAGGAAGCCTCTTTGAGTTTTAATACAAACCAATGGTAAACATTGGTGTTCCATCCTAGGTACGTACCCCCTTGATGTGACATATTATATTTTTGGGATAGATCATCCATATCCATCCATGTTAGGTGTTTTCATCCATCCACCCGGTATGCTAGCCATGAACAATCCGCAAACATCACCATAATCCTCCAACCAAGAGTGATCTTCATGCAAAGCGCCTCTACCCATGCATAAGACCCTGACACATCTCTGACCTACTTTCCATTATGTACACCTTTATTCTATGAGTCCAACCAAAATGATGTGAAATTTTATTGGTGCCTTTAAAACATGCTAGCTAGGAAGGCTCTCTTATGTTCAATCCCATCACCCATCCTCTTATCAATCATTCCCTTGGGTCTTTATGTCTTGGTAGGATCATGCCCCAACCTAGAGGTTTCACTTAATTCCAGTCCCAATCCCCATGTTCATTCTTACAGGGTGCTTCCTTAGGTGTCCCATCACACCACCATCTCAACTATGTGGAATTTGACTCCCAACTACTGGGATGTGTTAAAATCCTCTATTAGGTTCATTCCCATCACATTCCACATTCCATTCACTTCATCATCACTTCATCCATAATCATATTAACTCTTAATCAGCCCTATATCCATGCATAATACATGCAATTCACCATACTCCTCCAACCAAGAGTGATCATCTTACAAAGGACGACAAACCACATATAAGCACATGGATCATTTCTGGTCCACTTTCCATTGTGTGTGCTGCAATTATATGCCTCAATCCTATATAATGTGGACTTTGATTCATGCATTTCAAATAGGGTAATTAGGAAGCCTCTTTGAGGTTCAATCCCTTCACCCCTTCCCATCATAATCTTTCCCCTGGGTCTTTAAGTCTTGATGCGATCATGCTCCAACCTGGAGGATTCAATTACTTCAGGTCCCCATCCATGTATTCATTCTCAAATGTCTCCTCCTTATGTGTCCCATTACCCCACCTCCTAAACTACATGGATATTGATTCAAAACTATTTTGATATGTTGGAAACCTCATTGATGTTCATGCCCATCACTTTCCACATTCCCTTCATTTCATCATCACTTCATCCATATCCATCATGGATCTTATTTGGGCCACCATATCCTGGTGAGAGCATTCCACCCATTTCCTCACTACTCCTAGAAGCACTCAGGATGCTAACCATGAATATTCCTAACACATAATATCCATGCAACCAAGAGTGATTATATTGTGAAGGGAAGCTAATTACGTTTAATCCATAAATCACCCTTTCAAACTATGTGGGATTTGATACATGTATTCTAAATAGGGTACATAGAAAGGTGACATGAGGTTCGATCCTCGCCAATAGAAAACTGAAATGTCCCCCTCTAGGGGGTTCACCCCCTGATCCTCCCTTAGTATCATTCATAATAGCCTTCACAGTCTGACATCTTCCCTTTATTAGACACACCACTCTTGTGACCATCCTCATTGGATGTTCAGATCCAATAATCTAGTAAACATTCTTGGTGCTCCCTCATAGGGACGTACCTATCTGACCCACCTTCAAAAGATTCTGATCATTCTGATCCATCTCTACAAGACATTAAACACATGGAATACCCCATTCTAAACATGTGATGCTGAGGAAAACCTTTTAGATATTCCTCTCAAATAATATACCTTATGATAAATGTGGGAATCCATGGGGTTTTGGGCCATTGAGAATCCATTTGATGAGGAATTATATTGGTGTTCTAGTGTTTCTGTGATCAGACAAGCTATCGATGCCCAATGTGTCTATTCTCTTGACCAAAGGGTACTACCATTACTTGACCCCTTGGAATGTCCTGGCCGAATCTAGGTAATTAAAAAGAATCCACAAAGAGGTGGAACTCAGATCAAGTTTCATGAAAAATTTCTTAATCATCAAGGGAGACCCGGACAAGGCGATGAGTTCGAAGGAGGAATCCATAGAAGGAGGAACCAACATCCCATCATTCCGTTTCAATCAAGGAGCAGACATCACTGAAGAAGTGATGAATTCCACCCACCTTTGGAAAGAGGGAATGTGGGGAACAATGCACCTGTTAGCATGTGTCAATTACAAATACCCAGGTTGGAATTCCCTGGTGGAAAGAGTTAGAAACAAGGGAAACATATGGAAAGTTTCTAGATTTATTTTTTAGAAACTGAGGCATCTAGATCGACCTGAAGAAGATCAAGGCTATTAGCAAGATGCCTCCACAAAGAAACCTATAGAAAATATGAGGCCTTTAAGTCCAATTTTCCTACAAATGTTTATTCATCATGAATATAGATTGAAAGACTATTACTATTTCTATAATCATGAGGAATGGTGTTGTCTACCAGTGGGATGAAGGGTGACATACTAAATTTTTGGAAATCGTGTAATATTTCGTTCAGCCTATGGTTCCAATGCCACCTATCCTAGAGAGGTCATTGGTCCTTTATGCGACTACCCTGTAATGATACCTTGGAACACTTCTCTCTAATAATAACAATGATGGTACATAGAACAATCCATAATATCTCATTCGCATTCTCCTCAACATAGATACTGTATACTCTCTTATCGAGAAGAGATGCCTCATGCTGTTTTTCAGAGTGATGAATTTGAGGCATTATTTTTAGCATCACATGATAAAGATTGATTCTTTTGTGGACCCGATAAAGAATATCCTGAATCTCCCTATGTCGGCAGGCTGAATATCATGCTCGATGGTGATTCTTTAGTAGTTCAAAATCTGGTTTGTTCCATAGATGGATATTAAGGGATAGGTGCTAGTAGATTTTATGGTCTCTCATTCATCCCCAGAAGAAGAACCTTTGGATGTTGATTTACTTGATTAAACTATTCTCTCAGTGTTCTAAGCCTTTCCATGATGGATAATGAATTTCTATGGTTCCTCCTTGAGACTAATCAGTTGAATGATTAGTGGTCCCAATCTCAACAGAGTTGGTTTTGTGATCATCTTCATCACCCTAGTGTAGTCTGTCCTTCCCTATTAATTCCTTCCATCAAAATAATGCACTAACAGTGAGGTAGAGTTACAGGCTCTCATTACTCATCATGATCTAGCCCTCGAGACTCATTTATGCCTCATGCATGTGAAAGGAGGATCTAAGATAGTCATCAAGAAGATCAATGGTGATTATATCATCAAGAACCCAACTTTTGTGCCTTTGTTAAAGAGAACTCATAAATCAAAGTCCAAGTTACCTTCCTAGACTAATGTGACTCATATTACCTAGTCAAAAAATAGTCGATCTGATTCCTTGATGAATCTAACTACTTATCTTACAGAGCATGACTAGTATGATCTATTCATTCATGTGGATAATAAAAGATTCATTTCTCTTATAATTTCAGACAATGGATACTATCAATAGGTATACCACCTTACTGCTGGTTCATTGAAATTTTTACCTTTGAATTTCCCCATAGATTAAGAAATTATCAATTACAAAACTCCCTTACCTAAGTTTCTCCAGCACGGTGTTCTCCTTCCCGAGAGTGATGATCATCAGACACTACATTGGCATGTTGTGTAGTTCACCCTCCAAAGTGTCCCCAACCTCAAAAATGCTCTCTACAGATGTCGGTCTTATGAAATACTATTTCATTTAATCCAAGTAGATGAGATCCCCCAGGTTATGTAGGAAGTTCAAACTGGATCCTATGGTTCTCACTAGATAGAGTTAAATCTCTCTCACTAGATTCTTATACTATGATACTTCAATCCCACAATGTTCAATAAATATATCAATTTCACAAAGAGGTTCCACACATGTTGATGCATTTCAAATTTTTGCATCAACAGTCGTAGGACCTCTATAATACCATGTTCTTTTTGTTCTTTGAGGTCTGGTGACTCAACATCCTGGGATTGAATCCACCAGCCACAACTTTCCAGTGTAGGTTCATTCTGATAGTGATGGATTTCCTTTTCACGCGGGAATAATCCATTCCTATTTGGGAATTAAAATCCTAATTTTTTGTTGAATTCATGATCTCCAATATCACTTGTTGATTCCATGTCCATCACACTATTCTCACTAAGAACTTCACCATCTTCTAGGAGGCCAAGATAAAGAAGTTGTATGCTATTACAACATCGGGTAAAACCATACATCCATCTACCACATGCATGTGAATGGAGAAATCAAGGCAGTTAATAAAACCCTATCAATTTTTTTTCATAAGATGGTGGTCTCAAACAAGAAGAGTTGGTTGGACAAGCTCCCCAATTCCCTATTGGCTTATTAGACAACAAATTGGAATTCCACCCATGTGACCCCATATTCCCTAGTGTATGGAACATTAGACGTCCTTTCCATGTAGATTCATGTACCATCTCATAGAACAACTATCTATGATCATTATATGTTAGAAAAGATAACATAAGTTTTTCTAGTTGAACTGGAATCCCACAAAGTGAACATGCATCAATACCTTCACAATCTAGAGAGGCACCAGTACAAGATAGCCAGATTATTCGTCTATAAGGTTCACCTTCATTCTTTCCTCTAAGGTGATATAGTATTGGAACTGATAACTCCAATGATACTAGGTAGGAATCCAAAAAATATGTAACCCTAGTTAGAAGGACTATACAACACTCACAAGGATTATCCTAATGGTGTATACTCCATTGTCAACATAGATAGGGAACACATCACACCTCCATCTAATTCCATGTTCTTCAATCATTACTTCACATAAAAAGTGTTAATGTCCAAAGTACATGACATTAAAGTGGTTAATAGGTCCAAAAATCATGAATTTAAGCTATGTGAGGGTTTTACATGGAAATGATTCAATTGGAATGGGCCTCTTATAGACTTTATTCACGTCAGGTTGTTTTTATTGTGATACACATGTTCCCTTTTTCAGATTCCCCCTATTTTCCCATAGTCTTAGTTTCATGGCATTAAACTAAAGTGCATAAAATTTCTTTGAACATAACATTAAATTAGGTGTTTGGTATAAACTATATTAATTTAAAATAATATCCCCTACAGTATTAGTTACACATCTCTAAAATTTTTAACAACCAATGTCTTAGTTGCATGATGATAAAATGAGTAACAATGACTATTATGAATGTACGATGATAAAATGCATAGATCTATAATGTTATTGTTCGGGAAGACATTTTACCTGGCATCAGTCACTTACCATTTCATTTTAATGAACTACATATGGATCGATTTCTATTAATATAGGATATGTTGAGATGCTTCGATTCTATTACACGATCCAACAACTCCAAAAAAATTCCCCTCTCTTTGAATGGATTATATTTATGTGTGGTGATTTCATTTTTAATAACTACTTATGTCTTGATTTCTAATCATATGGGATATGTTGTGAGGCCATATATTTTTCTTCAATCCCAAATATAGATTTTTCAAACTTTTCGACCCTTGGCTTTAACATAGTCCACATTAAATGACATTAAACTGTATATGGGATTTTCTCAAGAATCTATTGTGAGGGTTTGAGGATCCTTTGACCTTATTCACATCATGTTTTCTATAACACCGCACTACACATACCCATTTCATTCATTCCTGATTTTGGTCCAAGCACTACAATCTTGTACAAGAAGTTAAAGTCTAGATATCATAAATCTAAATTGGGTTCATGTCTTCTTTAGGAGTGTATGGTTGGGTTTGGGCCTCATTGGTCCCTGTTTCATAATCATTTTTTAGTCCACAACACCACATGTATCTATTTTGGGGAGCTAATTTCCTTAGGTTTGAACTCCATGACCTTATACTGAGATCTTATAGTCCATGAATCATGACAATGAATTGTGTTCATGGCTCTTCTGGGATGTTTCACATGGTGTGGAGCCTCCTTTATCCTCATTCACATCATGTTTTTCATAAAACCACATTACACATGTCCACCTTGAGATACCCACTATTTTCCAAAATACATGAAATTAAACTAAGATCCAATGTCTTCAACCTATGATGCTAAACTAAATCCATTCCATGAATACATTCTGGACACCCCATGGTAATCTTGGGATGCCTTATTTCCCTTTACAAGGAAGATCACCCCCATAAGTGTTAGCCTTCTACCACAAATTTTTCATTTACTATCAATGGTTTGATTCTCATCCTCATGAGATACATAGAGACTCCTAAATATTCCATATTTGGGATGAGCCACAATTTCCTTAAATCCATTGTCATTTTTTCCCTTAATTGTGGTCCAGACCGTATGACTTTAAATGGTGTGCTATTGGTGTCTAGGTCATTTCACATAGTGCTGAGCCACCGTGGATTAGTTACATCGGGTCTTTAACTTTCACACCATGTGAATATCTTTGAACACATATTTTTTTCACGGTCTATTCATTATAAACATAAACTATTTTCAGCCCCTAAAGTCTGAGCTACATGAATTTAATCTTCTTGCACAATACATGTCTGAATTCCACTTTCTTGTATGCACCTATTCCAAAAATCAATTCATTCTTAATTTATATTTCCATCACCTTAGAAATCCAAATGGACCCCATAATGAATATGTCTCATGCCATCATTTTCTTACCTCCCATTCAAGACCAACACCAAAATGGATATTTGGTAATAAATTTCATATACTATATTTCAAACATGGTCAATAGTTGATCTTGAATTTCTTTCTCCCCATTCTAGAATAACATGGTTGTGATCCCTGTGTTTTGAAGACGGACAATGGTAAGTCCCTACCCTCCAGTCACCCCAGTTACAGATCTTGAATGTCTTGAATTTCCTTCTTTCCATGTCCCTATATTGTGTTGAAATTTTGTTACCCTTGGTATCTCCCCCAATGTGTACTTACACATGTTCGGTAAACCCCATGTACCATTTCTTGTTTCCCACACTGAGCATGGATCACATGGGCTTAAGAGTTCTGATTGGGTGGGTTCAAAAGTGGTCAAGCCACACAAGAGATCTTTTATCCAAACTATATGACCTTATAATAGAATATTAGAACCAAGTAAAAATGAATTTAAACCTGTGTATGGATTCATCACTAGGGCTATTTAGTGAGATGGTTATCCTCCTAGGATCTCTTTCATGATGGGTTGCTTCTCTCTTCTATGAAACATATTCCTATATTGGGAAATTCCTAGGTCCAAAATCTATGACGCTAAAATAAAATCCCATAGTCTATACAAAACAACATTAAACTCTTGGAAGAGTTCTAGGCATTAGGAACCTTAACTATGAAAAATGTCATAGTCACAGGATGTTAAATTGTACCATGAATAATCCTCGCTGTATGATGTTAAGATACATGTTCATCATCCGAAATTTAATTATGATAAAATAAATAACTACCTAGGACCTTTATTGAGAGGTCATTTATCGATTCAATCCATCTACCACATTGTTTTCACCTCATGTTTTCGGTCAGAATTTGAGATGATTTTCCCCTAGAAGATGGGTTTGATCTTTTTTTAGACCAGTGAACTTTCAATAATGTTCCCTAAGTCATGGTGGAATATTCCAAAAGATTTATAATTCATTAGAACATTCCATCACCCCATTAAATTCATCATTTACCCCTCATATCGATCATCATCTTCTTTCATGTCTGAAGAGACCCTCTAACATCCTGGTCCCATTCCATCATTGGCTCACCTACCATCCTAGGCCAAAATTCCCAAAGACTTAAGATGACATTTCAAGATATATTCCTTGTGTCGAACCTTGTTTGTGGTTAAAACTCAATTGATTATCCCCATGATAGGATAGAATTACATATACCAAGTTTCAAACATGGTCATCAGTCGTCCTATTCCACCATTCAATCCTCTTTTTGTTAAAAAATACAAGCATCTTGGTTCACACACTCCATTCCCCTTTTTTTAGACTGATTCTAACACCCCTATCGGTGTCCCTATCTTTCATTATAACACATTAGAAAATAAATTTAGTTGTCCTTAGATCCTTATTCTCCATCCCTAACATATCTCAATCCTAAATGCCATCGGTAGTTGATCAGCAATATTAGACCTTGGGTGTTTGATGATTATCTGGAACTCCCATATGAATTTTACGATAATTTAGCCAAAAACTATTTCTCACACTAGTAATGACCCACATGAGCTTAGGGTTTGGTCAATAGTTTCCTAAAAAATATTATTATTGATCAATAATTATTGTATGAAAGGAAATGTGACCATGCACATATTATGTTACAAATGAATAAAAATATAGGTTTTGTAAAATTTTCCCTATATCTTTGATATGGTAATCAAGACCTCCATATCCTCAAACCTTTAGCATGTGACCTCAAGGGACTATTGCTGCCTCTTGTGTTTCACTTTTGGATCAAACTGTTCTGAACTGATCTGTTCCTGGTCCTAGTCATCCAAGAGATTGGACACCTATTGTGAAGCCTGCCTTATTTTCTCTTAGGCCTCCACCAGCCGGTCCCTCAGTTGTATGAAAAGTTTTTATTGAGTGATGAGAAGGGGAAGAACCATTAAAATTTTCTTCTTGGATCCATATTTCCTGAATAACCTCCTCGAGATTTCGGATTCCATCATCTTTCACTTGATTAAAGGTGACATCTATGTATTGTCTTCATCCCTACACATTTTTAGCAAGATATTCATGGGCCATCACTGGAATACCTCATGTGTCTTCCCCACCATCACATAGATTGCAAAGCCAATAGTGAAGGGATCCTATAAGGGCTAAAATCTATGGATCTGGGGTTTGAGAAATGAAGCATTGGATGCAACTCCAGGCCCCATGCCAAATGATATGATTTTCATTGTCCATATCAGGGCAAGAGTCATCCAGCTCTTCAGGATCTATAGGCTCATCCTCCGAGAAGGCCAAAAGCATTTCAGTGGTAGGATCCTCCTCTTTTAACATATCATATGGAATGGGATCCATGTCATGAGGCTTATCATCCTCACTCAATTTCAACTTAAAAATGTTTCACTTGTATGTCCTGAGTTCTACCCCACAAGGGCATCAGTCACCACAACAATTGAATGATCGAAAAAGGTCATTATACCGACCCATACTTTACATAAATTGTTATTACTTCAGAATTGAAGAACACTTATTACAACATATAAAAAAACCAATAATGGACCATATAGGTATAGTGTCTTTGGAAACTAGGAAACATAAACAACAGGTTCATAATGCATCGAAATTGTCTCCCATTTATTTCATCATATCTAGAGTCCCTTTTGGAATATCCTACTTAATAACCTTCTTCCTAACCTGGGGAAAGAAAACATACAAAAGGGTGAGCTCAAATTCTTAGTAAGGGTAAACAAAAGAAATATCAGTCACATCATATTCATAAGAACATAACATTTTGGGAATCTCAACCTACAAAAGAGATCATAATTTCATAATCATAGGATAAATCATAGTAGTGAAATGAAATCCCAATAATCATAACATAAAACACGAAACTTTGTGCCATACACACATAATCATAGTGAATCATTTCTTAGTAGTCAAGACACATATCCAAGACTATCTTAGCGGACAAAGTCCATTTTTGAACCGAGTTCACTCCGTGTTTCAGTCCTGTTTCACTGAACCGGTTTTACCTGCCGTTCGAGCCATGTCTATCTCATGAGATATAAATCTTTACCCAATGAATTTGAGGGAGATATAGGTCCCACCCATCTCATAATGATACCATTCTTATGTATGCCACAAAATCATAAATCATACATCATTGCATAACCCATGTAATAAAAATGGGATTCTTAAACATCATGACATCAAAAAACAATTCATATTAGATAAAGGAATTAATACAAATAATTCTATCACAAAATAATCAAATCAATATAATAATAGGGATTGAAACAGAACCCTATATTATCTTAGATGGAAAATAATTTTGATAAAACACTTGAACTCCATTCTTGAGGAAAATATCCTTTTTACTTCAAAAACATTTTCCTTTCTTAACATGTCATAAAATTTTAAACTAAAAGAAGTTGATTAAAAATAAACTTTAAAACTTGTAAATGAAGCTTCTTGGAAATAATGTTTTAAAAATCCATTCATTCCGTATAATTTAAAAAAAAAATTCTTCTCGTACTTTTGTCGGAAAAATCAAAAAGTACCTCGTACAAAAAACGACAAAAGATTCCTTTCATATCTTTTACTAAAAACTAACTGAAGGGTAAAATTGGATTTAAAAAATTGTATGTGGATGGAAATAATATTAAATATTGAGGAAACATGGATGTGGATTATAAAATATAGACCAGTAAATACCAAAGTATAAACAATCTCGGATAAAAATGAGATTGTGATATTTTCCCTTACCTTAGGTCAGATTTGCTTCATATGTGTCTGAACCTCATGTATAATGATTTAAATAATGTCATTGACTTAGTCCAGAATCATACTCATTGTTATGATATAATATATTGCCATATTCTTAGTTTCTTATTATTAATATTTCATCGCTACTTGTTATTCAGGTGTTTATTAGTTTTTGTTCTCATGCATGTTTTGTCGAATAAATTCTTATTGTTCTCTTTAGGTTATAGATAACTCATTTCAAGAATGGTATTAGTGTAATATATATCATATTTATTCATAAAATTAATTTATATAATCATTCTGCAATGAAAATCATGTAGAACGAGTCGCATCACCTCGTGGAGACGGTATTCCGTATGTACGCACGAGCGATGATATCGTTCCAATGATCGTAGAGTTATTTTGGAGTGTATGTATAATATTTAAGAATCAATATCACTTTAAAATAATAATATATAGTTATTATTTACACCATTATACCCATCCAAGTAAGGTGGTGGTGGAAAATAGATTACACCACGGTGTGGATACGGTATTCCGTACATACGCACGCGCGGTGATTTAATTTTTTATAGGTTGGATAGATGGTGAAATAGGGTTGTTTTGTATTTATAATAACATATCAGTATATTAGTGATACTTATGTTATTAAAATATAATTAAACCACTAAATAAGAAGAAGTAGAAGAAAAAATAAAGTTGAAAGAATCGGTAACAGATATTACCTCTTCTTTCAACACGCCTTTTTGAAACCTCCTCTTAGGGAAATAAGATTGGTCTTTGAAGAAGACCAGACCCTCTAGGATGTTTCTAGGGAAGTGGAGAAGAGAAAATTTTAGGTTTTGGCAGAGCTTGAATGCTCAAAGATGTGTGAGGAAGAGAGGGAGGAGGTGCCCTTTTATAAGGAAGGAGAGGGGCACCTTTGGAGAAACAAAAGATATTATTATATTATAAAGTCATATTCGGTTTTTAATATCTCCAAATTGATTTATTTTCATGATAAGGTGGGTATGGGTCTAACCCATCTCATCCAATAAAATTTAGACAATTTTAGGGTTCTATTTTAACCTTATCAATTAGATTTAACTTTAAGTTAGATAATTTTACTTTTACCGTGTCTTTATGTTTTCTTAAACTATAAGGTTAATAAACATACTATAACAAGCCAAAAGAACCCCAAGTTGTTTATTATTAATATATATAACCTTATATAAGTCATTTGGCCGAACCTTAGATTTTTAGGAATAAAATAACAATTAATAACATAATATTTGTTTTAAAAACTATTTTATGTGAATTTTGACACTATTTGGTAATTTATATTTGTGAAAATAATAACAGAAAGATTAGTTCAAAAAAAGTTAATTAAATAAATAATAACATGTCATATTAACATATAAAATTATTTTAATTCATAAAAAGTCTCAAATTACATTTATTTGGGTATTTATAACATCAATTATATCAATATTTCATTAATAAGATAATTACTTCATCATAATTGTGTCATAAATAAATTAAATTATTTAATGTATAAAAATTAAAAATAAAATACCATTGTGTAGTAAATATATTTAGCTTTCTAATTAGAATTTATAGTCGAATTTATCTTTTGTATAACCCTATATTAAAAATGATTTAGTTATTAAACGTTGATTTTAACTATTTAAACCCTTCTTTAAATAAATTAATAATAAATGTCCTAATCTAATCAAAGTGGGCCTAAATGGTCATAATTTATTCCTAAGGTCGTTTTTCGTCGATTTAAACATATCCAATAGAATTAAGACATGTTTTAGGGTAATAATAATAACTTTTTACCCTTAATTACCCCATTTACTTTTAACCGTGGTAAAAAAAGTAAAAAGGTACTATTCACCAAAAATTATTTTCATCTCATTGAACCAAATTTTAGTCCTTGATATTAACTGTGTCACTCGTATTTTCCAAATTCCACTCACAGAAGCGGTAAAATTATGTTTTATGTGAATTTAGAAATTCTCCTAGGAGATGTGTAAAAGACGGTGAAAAGTTCAATAAAATTTTTATATATCTAAAATTATTATAAAATGACTCCAATGAATTACTTTGAACTTATAAAAGTATTATGTATAAATTTTTACCTAAAATAAATTTTAATAAAATAAATAATTATTTAAATAAAAAGTCCGTTTTTAAATAGTAACCTAGTGTTTTCACTATTCATCAAAAATTGAATGTTTTCAGAAAAATACCTAAATTTCACCCTAGGATAATTTCGATATTCCAAATCCAAAAAATAAAGTCCGTTTTGAAAAACAAAAATTAAAAAATTTCAAAAAGAGGGTATTACTATTCATAACGGCTAGTTTTAATAATATTTTAATAGCATTTCATTGTTTAGTGAAACTCGGTATTGCGTATAACGCAAGCTATCGAGGAAGGCCGCAGTTGCGTGTAAAGTAAGCCAAGCTAGTTTTGTGTGTAGTGAAAGATTCCTTTGATGATGTATATAACATAAAAACAAAATATTTCTTATAAAAGTCTTGGGTGTTACATTCTACCCCCCTTATAATGAATTTCTCCCTCGAAATTCATCACTTTGTAACAAACAGATGGGGATACCTCTCCCTCATCATATACTCAAGCTCCCATGTAGCTTATTCTAATTGGTGGTTCCTCCATAATACTTTCACCAAGCGAGTGGTCTTGTTCCATAGGACTTTTTCGCTACGATCCAAAATCTCTATCGGCTGTTCTTCATAAAAAGATCTTGCTCCAGCTGTACAACTTTTGAGCTGAGTACATGTGAAGGATCAGGTATGTACTTTCTCAGGAGAGATACATGGAACACATCGTGAACTTGAGAGAGATTCGGTGGAAGCGCCAATTGGTAAGCTACTTTCCCAAAACGATACAGTATTTTGACAGGACCAATATACCTACGGCCCAGCTTTCCCTTCTTTCCAAATCTCATTACTCTCTTCCAAAGAGATATTCATAAGTACACTTTATCACCCACTTCAAACACTAGGTCTTTTCTTTGGTTGTCAACATAACTTTTTTACGACTCTGAGCTGCTCTTATGTGTTGTTGAATAGATAATATCTTTTCTGCCATCTCATCAACAAGATCAGGTCCTAATAGCTTTCTTTCCCCAACTTCATCCCAGCAAGTTGGAGTCCTGCATTTCTTTGCATAGAGAGCTTCATAAGGATCCATCTGAATACTGGAGTGAAATCTATTATTATAAGAAAATTCCACAAAAGGTAGGTGTTGATCCCAACCACCATTGAAATCAATAGAGCAAGCTCTCAACACATCTTCTAGAGTTTGAATTATCCTCTCAGACTGACCGTCTGTCTGAGGATGATAAGCAGTGCTGAAACTCAACTCTGTATCTAGAGTATGCTGAAGACTTCGCCAGAACATCGAGGTAAACCTCGGATCCCGATTAGATATAATAGGAAGTGGTACTCCATGCAATATTACCACTTCCTTCACATATATCCTAGCAAGCTGATCCAGAGAGAAATCTTCTCTAATAGCGATGAAGTGTGACGACTTCGTAAGACGATCAACTATAACCCAAATAGCATTATTTCCTTTGGATGTTTTAGGAAGTCCAGTGAGAAAGTCCATAGTGATGTTTTCCCATTTCCATTCGGGTATGGGTAATGGTTGTAACATCCCTTTATACTTCTGTCTCTCAACTTTAACTTGCTGACAAACCAAGCATCGAGAGACATATTCAGCAACATCTCTTTTCATGCCATCCCACCAGATGTACTCTTTCAGGTCTCTATACATCTTTGTGATTCCAGGATGAATATAGAATGAAGAACTATGAGCCTCATTCAGCAGCTCCTTCTTTAATTCGGGGATGGGAGGAACACAAACCCGATTCCTGAACTTTATTATCCCATCACAATCAAGGTTGAATTCAGGAACATTTTTCACCTTCTTTTGTAACTCTACATCTTCTTTCTATGCCTCTTTAATCTTCACATGTATAGATGGTTTAACATTCATTTGAGAAATATAAAACTTTTCCCCTTCCATTATAATTTCAAGATCCATCCTTTGTAAATCCATAAATATTGGATATTTTTGTGATCCTCATCATGGATAAGCTAGCATGGTCTTGTCGACTTAATGCGTATGCTATCTTGTTTTCTTTCCTAGGGTGGTAATGAATTGAGAAGTCGTAATAATTAATCAGCTCCAACCATCTTCTTTGACGCATATTCAGCTCCTTTTGAGTGAAAATATACTTTAAAATTTTATGATCAGTATAAATATCACACCTTTCTCCATAAACATAATGCCTCCAAATATTTAATGCAAAGATTACTGCAGCTAACTCCAAATCATGAGTTGGGTAATTTTTCCCATGGATTTTCAACTATCGTGCGACATAAGATATCACCATATCATTTTGCATAAGAACACACCCCAGCCCCTTCTTGGATGCATCACTGTAGATCACAAACCTTTCTCCACTACAAGGAAATGTGAGCACAGGTGTACTGGATAACCTTCTTTTTATCTCCATGAAATTCTCTTCACATTCCTCTGTCCAAACAAACTTAACTCCTTTTCGAGTCAACTCGGTGAGTGGATTAGATAATCGTGAAAAATCTTTCACAAAACGTCGATAATATCCAGCCAAAACGAGAAAAATTCGGATCTCAGTTACTGTTGTTGGTCTCGACCATCTTTTGATAACCTCTGTTTTTGCTGGATCTACATATATCTCATCTTTTGAGATTATGTGACCCAGAAATGCAACTTTTTGAAGCCAAAATTTACACAAGGTAAATTTGGCATAAAGCTTCTCCTTTCTTAGGGTCTTCAATATAATTCTCAAGTGATCATCATGTTCTTCCTTGATCTTTGAATATACAATAATATCGTCTATAAATACTACCACAAACTGATCAATATAGTCTCTAAATACTCTATTCATCAGATCTATGAAGATAGAAGGGGAATTAGTAAGACCAAATGACATCACTATAAATTCATAGTGTCCATACCTTGTACGGAAAGCCGTCTTTGGTATATCCTCCCTTTTGACCCTTAATTGATGATAACATGAATGATGATCAATCTTGGAAAAGTATTGAGCTCCGCGTAGTTGGTCAAATAAGTCATCAATGCGTGGGAGAGGATATTTGTTCTTGATAGTGATCTTGTGAAGTTCTCGTTAATCAATGCAGAGTCTCATTGATCCATCTTTCTTCTTAACAAACTGAACTGGTGCTCCCCAAGGTGACACACTTGGGAATATGAATCCCTTATCAAGATTCTCTTGGAGTTGCTTCTTCAATTCCTGCAAATCAATTGGGGCTATTCTATAAGGTGTCTTTGAAATAGGCCAAGCACCCGGTACGAGTTCTATTGAAAACTCTACCTCACGGTTTTGTGGAAGACCCGAAAATTCCTTTGGAAAGACATCGTCAAACTCCCGTACAATGGGAATATTCTTAATCATGAGTTTCACACCAACCATTTGAGATAAATAACCTTCATTTAGTGGAATCAAGACCCATAAGATGGAAGAATTTCCACTGGAAGGTTATGTTCATCCTTGCCTCGATAGACGATCATAGATTGATCTGGAATATGAAATGTGACATCCCTTCTTTGGCAATTGATATGAGATCCATATAGAGAAAGCCAATACCTGCCAAGAATCACATCAAATTCTACTATAGGAAGGATCACATGATTTGCAGGAACCACTTTCCCACAAACTTCAATCGAAGAAGAATTATAAACTTTTGATGCG
The DNA here is from genome assembly GCA_963277665.1 of Viscum album. NCBI lineage: Eukaryota > Viridiplantae > Streptophyta > Magnoliopsida > Santalales > Viscaceae > Viscum > Viscum album. The sequence continues at coordinate 879,887,915 of OY728155.1, forward strand.
ACTGTTGTGCCATTAGGGGTTGTCACAGCTATCTCAACATCCAATTGTTGTGGTAATATGGTGATACCCTTAGAAAATTCTTCAGAAATAAAAGAGTGGGTGGATCCAAAATCAAATAAAACATTTTCTACTTTAGAGTGGATGTTAAGTGTATCTTTCACCACATCGTTATCGTACTCCACATCGCTGATAGTAATTTAATGTGACTTTCCTTTGTCTTTAGCCTTAAGAGTTTTTTGACATCGATCATCTTCAACAATCCTTGGATTAGGGTATTGATTGGCATAATGCCCCATTTCCTTTCACTTGTAACATTGAAGTGTAGGAGGTGCACTCTGTGTATCATTTTCTTTGTTTACATAACTAGACATCTTCTTCCCATCATTGCGGCATTCAAATGCCCGATGACCTTTATTTACACATTTGAAAAATTTACTTGTACCTTTAAGACAACTCGCTCCATGTTTCTTTCCACACTTTGAGCATAAGGGAAAACTCATCTTCTTTTTAGTGTGCTCTTTATATTTTCCTTTTAATTCCATTTTCCTCTTCTTATCAAACCCATATGAGTGATGTGTTACTCCAATATCCATCTCAACTTTGAGATCACATCGAACGATTTCCTCATAGCTATTGAAGTCCCTTATTGCTAATGCCCTTCGAAGACTTGGTTTTAAGCCACTAAAGAATCGATCAATCTTACTCTCAGGTTGGATAATAATTCTAGAAGCGTACCTTGCAAGTCTTGTAAAATTTGCTTCGTAGGTACCAATAGTTTCATCATACTTTTACATTAGTTCAAGAAACTCCTTCTCTATCTTTGTTCATAGAATACGAGGGAATCACTTATTGAAAAATAAGTTCTTGAACTCATCCCATTCCATGGTCTCAATTTCATCCCTTTGCCTCGTATTCTTAATAAGATTCCACCATTGATCATCATCACCTTCCAAACGATATACTGCTAAGATGACTTTACCATGTTTAGAACATTGAAGAACTGAAAATATATTTTAAGTGGTACTGATCCATTGTTCAACCACTAATGGATCAGAAGACCCACTGAATGATGGTGGATGCTATCTCATGAAGGATTCAATAGAATGTTGCTCCCTCCATTGCTCGTTTGGAAGTACTGCATGATTCATAGCTTGAGAATGTTGTGTGATCATGGCTATATGATTTTGCATTCCATCTCCCATAACATTTGGTTGCTCAGGGGTACTATCATTGCATTGCCCATCGCATTCCGCATTAACACGGTTCCTTCGGGTTCCATCCATTGATTAAACCAAGAAGAATAGTGTGAGTAACACTAATTATAATTAGAAAACCACATAATCAAGAATAAAATTTCACACTTAAGGTCATATCATAGGTTTTTCATGGTCATTTCTAAAACACTAAGATTGTGTTCTATGCTTAGACATATCTTTAGGTTCTTACTAAGGCTTTGACATCCTAGTTTCCAAAGGTTGACTATACCTTTCCTCTGATACCAAATATAATGACCCATAATTTACATACATTGTTATTACTTCATAATTGAAGAACACTTATTACAATATATAAAATAACTAGGAATGGACCGTACAGGTATAGTGTCTTTGGAAACTAGGAAACATAAACAACTGGTTCATAAAGTATCTACATTGTCTCCCATTTATTTCATCATATCTAGAGTCCCTTTTGGGATATCATACTTAATAACCTTATTCCTGACCTGGGGAATGAAAACATACAAAAGGGTGAGCTCAAATTCTTAGTAAGGGTAAACAAAAGAAATATCAATCACATCATATTCATAAGAACATAAAATTTTGGAAATTTTAACCTGCAAAAGAGATCATAATCTCATAATAATGGGATAAATCATAGTAGTGAAATGTAATACCAATAATCATAACTTAAAACATGAATATTTGTAGCATACACACATAATCATAGAGAATCATATCTTAGTAGTCAAGACTCATAGCCAAGACTATCTTAGCGAACAAAGTCTAATTCTGAACCGAGTTCACTCCTCGTTTCAGTCCTGTTTCACTGAATCGGTTTAACCTACCATTCTAGCCATGTCTATCTCTGTGAGATATAAATCTTTAGCCAATGCATCGGAGGGAGATATAGGTCCCACCCATCTCATAATGATACCATTCTTATGTGTGCCACAAAATTATAAATCATACATCATTGCGTAACCCATGTAATAAAAATGGGATTCTTAAACATGATGACATCATAAAACAATTCATATTAGATAAAGTAATTCATAAAAACAATTCCATCACAAAATAGTCAAATTAATTTAATAATAGGGATATAAAAAGAACATTATATTATCTTATATGGAAAATAATTTTGATAAAACACATGAACTCTATTCTTGAGGAAAATATCCTTTCAACTTCAAAAACATTTTCCTTTCTTAAAATGTCATACAATTTTAAACTAAAAGAAGTTCATTAAAAATAAACATAAAAACTTGTAAAGAAAGATTCTTGGAAATAATTTTTTAAAAATTCATTCATTCCGTAAAAAGTTAAAAAACATTCTTCTCGTACTTTTGTCGGAAAAGTCAAAAAGTTCCTCGTATGAAAAACGACAAAAGATTCCTTTCATATCTTTTACTAAAAACTCACAGAAGGGTAAAATTGGATTTAAAAAATTTTAGGTGGATGGAAATAATATTACATATTGAGGAAACATGGATGTGGATGATAAAATGTACCCCAGTAAATACCAAAGTATAAACAATCTCGGATAAAAATGAGATTGTGATACTTTCCCTTACCTTAGGTCTGATTTTCTTCGTCAGTATCCGAACCTCCTGTATAATGATTTAAATAATGTCATTGAATTATTAAAGAATCATAGTCATTGTTAATATATCATATATGGACATATTTTTATCTTCTTATTAGTAATATTTCATTGCTACTTGTTATTCAGGTGTTTATTACGTTTTGTTCTTATGCGTGTTTTGTCGAATAAATTCTTATTCTTCTCTTTAAGTTATAGATACCTCATTTAAATAATGGTATTAGTGTAATATATATCATATTTATTCATTAAATTCATTTATATAATCATTATTCAATGAAAATCATGTAGAACAAGTCGTATCACATCGGGGAGACGGTGTTCCGTACGTACGCACGAGCGATGATATCATTCCCATGATCATGGAATTGTATTGGAGTGTATTTATACTATTTAAGAATCAATATCACTTTACAATAATCATATATATTTATTATTTACACCATTATACCCATCCAAGTATGGTGGTGGTGGAAAATAGAGTACACCACGGCTTGGAGACGGTATTCCGTACGTACGCACGCGCGGTGATTTCGTTTTCTGTAGGATGGATAGATGGTGAAATAGGGTTGTTTTATATTTATAATAACATATCAGTATATTAGTGATACTGATTTTATTACAATATAATTAAACAACTAAAGAAGAAGAAGTATAATAAGAAATAAAGTTGAAAGAATCAGTAACGGATATTACCTCTTCTTTCGACACGCCTTTTTGAAACCTCCTCTTAGGGAACTAAGATTGGTCTTTGAAGAAGAAAAGAACCTCTAGGATGTTTCTAGGGAAGTGGAGAGGAGAAATTGGTAGGGGTCGGCCGATCATTAAGGCTCAAAGTGGTGTGAGGAAGAGAGGTAGGGGGTGCCCTTTTATAAGGGAGGAGAGGGGCATCTTTGGAAAAACTAAAGATTTTATTTTATTATAAAGTCATATTCGGTTTTTAATAGCTAAAAATTGATTTATTTTGAATCTAAGGTGGGTATGGTTCGAACAAATCACATCCAATATAATTTAGGCAAGTTAGGGTTCTATTTTAACCTTATCATTTAGATTTAACTTTAATTTATATAATTTCACTTTTACCATGTCTTTTTGTTTTCTTACACTATATGGTTAATAAAATTACTATAACAAGAGAAACGAACCCCAAGTTGTTTATTATTAATATATATAACCTTATCTAAGTGATTTGGCCAATCCTTAGATTTTTAGGAATAAAATAACAATTAATAATATAATATTTGTTTTTAAAACTATTTTATGTCAATTTTGACACTATTTGGTAATTGATTTTTGTGAAAATCATAACAGAAATATTAGTTATAAAAAAAGTAAATTAAATCAATACTAACATGTAATAATAACATATAAATTATTATAATTCATAAAAAGTCTCAAATTACATTTATTTGGGTATTTATAACATCAATTAGGTCAATATTTCATTAATAATATAATTACTGCATCATCATTGTGTCATAAATAAATTAAATTATTTAATGTCTAAATATTTCAAATAAAATACCATTATTTAGGAAATATTTTTATCTTTATAATTAGTATTTATAGTCGAATTTATCGTTTTTATAACCCTATATTAAAAATGATTTCTTTATAAAACATTGATTTTAACTATTTTAACCCTTCTTTAAAATTATTAATAATAAATGTCCTAATATAATCCAAGTGGGCCTAAATGGTCATATTTTATTCCTAAGGTTGTTTTTGGTCGAATTACACTTACCCAATAGAATTAGGACATGTGTTAGGGTAATAATAATAATAACATTTTTACCCTTAATTACCCTATTTACTTTTAACCGTGGTAAAAAAAAAAGTAAAAAGTTAATATTCAAAAAAAAATATTTTCATCTCATTGAACCACATTTTAGTCCTTGATATTAACCTTGTCTCTCAGATTTTCGAAATTCCACTCACAGAAGTGGTAAAATTATGTTTTATGTGAATTTGGAAATTCTCCTAGGAGGTGGGTAAATGACGATGAAAAGTTTAAAAAATCTTATATATATATAAAATTAATATAAAATGAATCCAATGAATTACTTTGAACTTATAAAGGTATTATGTATCAATTTTGACCGAAAATAAATTCAAATAAAATAAATAATAATTTAAACAAAAAGTCGGTTTTTAAATAGTAACATAGTGTTTTCACTATTCATCAAAAATTGAAAGTTTTTGGAAAAATACCAAAATTTCACCCTAGGATAATTTCGATATTTCAAATCCAAAAAATGAAGACAATTTCGAAAAATAAAAATTACAAAATTTCAAAAAGTGGGTATTACTATTCATAACGGCTAGTTTTAATAATATTTTAATAGCATATCATTGTTTAGTGAAACTTGGTATTTCGTACAACGCAAGCTACCGAGGAAGTCCGCGGTTGCGTGTAAAGCAAGCCAAGCTAGTGTTATGTGTAGTGAAAGATTCCTTCGATGATTTATATAACATAAAAAGAAAATATTTCTCATAAAAGTCTCGGGTGTTATAGTCATAGATTTTTATTCTTGATTTCCCATCTACACATGAACTAACATCCCTATCTGAAAAGGATCACTAGATCCTATGGCCATTTTTGATAGAAAATCACATGATACTCCCAACACTTTTCAGAAATGGCACAAGTCAGAACAAAAAATGGCCATTATAAATCTACATAAATTGTAGACATAAGAAATATGAACACTAATAGTTCAGTCTCATGGGTCTCCATCATTTTAATTCTAGGTTATTACTACCCATGGATGACTAGGAGATGAATAGTTTCCAAGGTGGATAATCTATCCTTCCCAACTCCGGTTTTCCCAACAACTGCTTATGCCCCATGTTTATTCTTCAAAGTGTGCCCCTCCACACCTCTTATGGTTCCTCCATCCATATTAGTAGGGATCCCATGAACAAGACCCTCCTATAAAAAATAGATTTATATTGGGGAATCTAGATAAAATTTGAGGTATCATGCAACATAGGAAAAGTTGTTGAGGCATAGTCTGAGAATTTTTGAAAATTACCCTAAGGAGGATGGGATTTTACCATCCTCCAGAATGATACCTTCATTGGAATCTTCCCCCAAAGATATATATGATACCTTGAGAAAGGGATTCCAAATGGCCATGTCGACTATTGATAGCTGTAGAGGGGAGGTCAAATCACACAATACCTTTGCTCAATCTACCATTGGGAGCACAACACCCTGAGAAAGAGCTAGTTCTACCAGCTCCACCACATATCATTTCCCTTCTTCTTGGGACACAATAAAGATGAACACAACATAAAATATCCTAAAAAGATGCATCCCATAACTGTTGAGGTTATCACACATCCTTTAAGGATTGGAAAACATCATATAGATGTACCAGTTTTCCCGTGGTTCGGGAAAGACGACATCATCAGGATTGTCCATGCCATGTAACTGCTTCCGAGGAGCTTAGGTACATGTCCTATAGAACCCCTGGACAAATCCCCTTCTGCTTAGTTCTCCCCATCCTCTCATGTTAACTTTCGCAAGGTTTTTGGGTCTGGTAAACTATTTTTATTCCTTCATTTCCCATTACCTTTGCGGGCCCATGGTCCACTGTCCCCACCAATACATCCCTTCCTCCTACGCCAACTCTTCCATTGGGATGTGCTACTGATGCCTATCTTCCTCAACCATGTAGTTGAGGAATTACCACATGATTAGATTAGATGGATAACTGCTTTAGCTTTTCCCCTATGTATGTGGCCTCACATGACTTCACATATTCATTTATTATACAATATTCTATAGTGTACGATGACTTTTCATTATACATATTCACATACTCCCATATGAACATGATCCAGAACTACCTCACCCCCGATGGATGTCACCCATGATGAATAACTATGTAGACCTTCCAAGATAGCCTATACAAGTATCTAAACTACCTTGAGAACTGATTAGGGTTATAGGGATCATAGACCATCTCACAAAAAACTCACACCACCAGTACCCTTCCACGATAGAATGAATAATATGATCATTATTCCATAATCCATGTCCCCTCATCACTCACCACCCTCATCAGTAGAGAAAATTCATGGAAGGTAAATTGATCTGCCAACCCAATCTTCCTCGAAACCTCTAACATTCCTAGATTGAATGGCGAACTTCATATGATGTGTAGAACTAGTAGATGAATGTTTTTCTCATTAGGGGATATAGGGTTCAGATACTCATAGCCTCATATGTGCATGACTACCTAGCTATATAATAAGGGGAATGTCCCACATAAGTGTAGAGATGTTTTCTTCTCACCAATGTGCCAAATTACCTTTAATAGCTTCACCAAAACCAAGATTACATGTTTGAAACACTAACCTATCTTCATTGACTCTTCCATTATAAAGGTGGTCAGTAACACCACCATGTTCACATCTCTCACCTGTACCATCCACCCAATGATGAGTGTAATGATGTATCCGAACAACCTACGTATGGGTTGAGGATCGGTTATGATATTGTACCCCAAAAAATACATTGGAAATCATATATGATATTACTGTTAGATACATAATTTCCCTACTTGAATTGACTTGGATATGTGTGGAACCTTTTTTGAAGTTTCATCACTAGTTCTCCACCTGTGGCAGGCTCATCGACCAGGTAGTTATAAAATTTCTGAACCATGGCTTGATATAGATATCCCTCAGCCATAGTTTATCTTTGATGGTACACCAAAACAGATATAAGAGCACCTTATACAAAGGTGTAAGTTATTATAGATCTTACCACATATTCTCTACATGGATAAATTCCACATACATTACCCCCAAAACCAGGAGTCTTGAAAGCTGATGTAGGTCCCAATGGAAAATGCCGACCACCCCGTGGTGAAGATGAAATGTGTTGGTCCCTAGAGACCATCTTATCAACATTCATGGAGTGATCTATCATGGACAGTATACATGCTAATGATAAGCTCATGACACTTTTTAGGGGCCTACCCACCTCAACATTGTCCCAAACTTAGTGAACTACATGCATCCCCAGTCGGCCTAGGACAAAATATCTGTGAAATTTACACCCTAGTGAAAATACCATCTCACTCCATCGATTATCCTAGTTTCCCATGATCTCTTTGATGATAATTTTATACTAAGGTAGTGATGCCTCAACCCATCTACTTCACCTAAATATTTTTGATGTAGTTGTAGAGAGAGTCAACCACGACCGGTGAGTGAGCATTCCAAATATGGTATCCAATATCCATGTTCCACTAGTACTACCCTGGTGTGCTTATAAACCTAGGAGATGGTTCTTCCTAACTAGTCGGTGGACTGGATATGTCTTCTATCAGAAAAAATACATATAGTGGAATACTTTTGAAAATAGGGTAATCCTTTCCTTCCTTTGACAGCTGCCGGAGCAATGATTCATGATATGAGGTTCTTCAGGCATATTCCTCGATCATTATGTTTTTTCCATTTCTATTCTTTGGGAAGAATCAACATGGAATTCCCAAGTATCTTCATGTGTGGACATGTAATTAAAAAACTAGTTGTTTTCGAAGAGTAGTTCACAAAGCATGTTCACATAGACGATTCACGAAGGATGGTTCATAAATCTCAAATCCAAACTAATCAGTTCACGATAAGGCATTCATAGTACACTAGGTTCAGATGTCTGGTTTTCTCTGTAGTGTTCCCAGAGAAAAGAAGATGCATTTTTAAAAGTCTATGTCAACGGAAAAAGGAACAAAAATGTAATGAGCTTCACAAAATAAGAGCAACATGGCCATTTTTCACATGATTATAGGTCTCTTAGTGTTCCCACACTTTCTCTATTTATAGGAGTGTGGCCATCAGAGCATTGTAAAGGGCCCTAAAACCAAAATAATTCATGGGAAACCATTGTGAGCAATCACCATGACTGAACTTCATGAAAGTAGGAATATTTTCAAAATTATTGGTGATTATCCCACATAACTTGACCTTCCTTTTCCCATCATCTCCCATTATGATGTGGGTAATTTTTTTGAACTGAAATAATTTCCTCAGGATTAATCGAGGGAGACCATATCCATTTGGAAGAACATAAAAATACAAATTGTTCTAAAATCACTTTTAATGGTCTAAATGAGGAAACTACTTCATAAAGACACCTCACCATCCAAAAATGCATAGAACACTGAAGGAGATCTCTATGAGTCACACGACACTCTGCGACCATGATATGGGTGGACACTATGCTTCATGAGTCTAATGCATCTATAATCTTTCATATATCCCAATTTTTTTCTATATAGTGCATCTAAACATCATGAGATCCAATACCTATAAATACAACACTCATTATGAATTTGAGGGATAGAATCAATCTTTTCAACTTAAAGATTTATTCAAATTCACAAAGTATTTTGTGTATTATGAACCATGACAAAAAATTGTTCACCCAAGGTATCCCAACATCATGAAATCCCTTTTCCCCAATTCCTAGATACCTCCACTGTAACACCCCAAGCTTCTACGGTACGCTTCTCTTTGAATAATGTGATAGCGTGTGTTGTACGCAACACCGAGTTCTAACACACCATAACCGATCAAACTAGCCGTTATGAATAGTAATACCTACCTTTTGAAATTATATATATTTTATATTTCAAAATGGACTTCATTTTTGGATTCGGAATATCGAATTTAGCCTAAGGTAAAATTTTGGTACTTTTCGGATAACTTTAATATTTTGATGAATAGTGAAAATTACTAAGTTTTAATTAAAAACAACTTTTTTAATCAAAATAATTAATAGTGATAAATTAAGAATTTGAGTGGTTTTAAAGTATATTTAGAATATATTTTTACCATTTAATAAAATTTTGGTCATGGGAACTAATTTGACAATTAAACCGAACATAAACAAGTATCAATCATTTGATAGTTATTATATCTTAAGAACACGCTTTTTGTTTTGACAGCGGGAATTAATTTTAAATTAATTTCTGTCACTTTTGTGTTTTGAATTTGGAAAAATGTATTCCATATTTGGAATCAGGATGTTCAAATTTTGTAAATAGGTAACTTTTATTTTTAGACATTTTGAATAATTACTTCGGTAAATATTTTATTTACCATGGTCAAAGGGTAAATCCGGTAAATAAGGGTTAACAAATAATATTATAATAACAAAAAATTACCCTAAAACGTGTCCTAACCTTATTGGTTGATACATGTTCGACCATAGGCATATTTGGGTCGATTTTGGGACCCCATGGTGCCACTTGTAAGTGATAGGGACACTTTATTTTAATTAAGTTAAAATGAATACAAAAATGACACAAGCTTATATCTTTTAGAAAAACAATTTTTAAATAGGGTTATATATGTTTTATTTTCAACTATAAATATTAATTAGAAAGATACAAAGTTTTAATACATAATTATATTTTATTTATAATTTTTAGACATTAAATGATTTAATTTATTTATGACACAATGATGATGCAGTAATTACCATAATAGTGAAACATTAATATAATTGATATTATAAATACCCAAATAAATATAATTTCAGACTTTTTGTGAATTAAAATAATTTTCTAGGATAATATTACATATTAGTATTGATTTAATTGACTTTTTTCGAAGTAATAATTCTGTTATGAGTTTCACAACAATCAACTATTGAATAGTGTCAAAATTGACATAAAAGAGTTTTTAAAACAAATATTATATTATTAATTGATATTAAATTCCTAAAAATATAGGGTTCGGCCAAGAGACTTATATTATGATAGGTGTATCATTAATGGACCACCTGTGGGTCTCTTGGATGTATATGGTAAGTTTATTAACCATATAATATAAAAATACAAAGAGACATTGTAAAAGTGAAACTAATTAACTAAGAGTTAATACTTAAAGATAAAGTTAATATAATGACCCAAACCAGTCTAAATTATATTGGTTGAGTGTTTTTCGACCCATCCCCACCATTAATTGTTAAATAATCAAATTTGGATCCATTAGAAACCGAATATGAATTTATTATAAATTAATATTTCTAGCTTTTCCAAAGGTGCCCCTCACCCCTCTTATAAAAGGGCACTCCCCCTTCTCATTAACTCACACCTTATAAGACTTTTTTTTTCGGCCAAACTCTGCCCAAATACTCTCTCAAATTCCCTAACTTCATCCTAGAGGCCTTCCTTTAGTCAGATAGCCATCCTAAGAATCCTTCTGATCAAATCAAAAGGAAGAACCCGAAGAAGAGGTAATGATTTCACCACCCTTTTCCAAGTTCCTTTCTTCTTCCACTTCTTCTTCCTTTGTTATTACCATTATAAAATAATAAATCCAGTTTTTTATATATACTGCGATGTTATTATAAATATGGTACACCCATATTCAGTATTCAATCCATGCTTTGAATAACATGTCACCATACATGCGTACGTACGGCTTACCGTCTCCACGTCGTGGTGTAATTGTTATTCAATAAATTATTATTTGGATGGGTATAATAATGATGTGTAATTCATGTAAATAATAAATGTAACATGATAATGATTCTTTATATTATATATACCATCCAATTATATATTATTTTAATATCAAAAGAATGATATTTTCGCTCGTGCGTACGTACGGACTACCGTCTCCACGAACGCGATGAGATTAATTCTCCATCGTATCCATTCAAGTATAATTCTCATTTGATGATTAATAATAGTATCTAAGGACTTTATATAATTCTGGATATTATTAAGATAAAACCTATCCATTACAAACATGGCTTACGTAACAAAACATATAAAAGAAAACGAGTAAATTAACACCCCAAACAACGATAATACTAAGATATTATTAACAAATCAATGTTAAAAGATCATATATGATATCATATTAATGTATATGAGTATTGTATAATTTATTAACAATTATTTCACCATTATACAGGAGGTTAACCTACCCCAACCAAGGAAAATTACAAGGTAAGGATTATTTCACAATCTCTTCATTATCTGAGGTTGTTTATACGTAATAATCTACTGGGATCTCTTTATCATCCACATCCATGCTTCTTAAAAATGTATTTCAAAACATTTTTACTATTTAAATGAATATGGGTTAAAGTCATTTATACCCTTATTTGAATTTTTATAAGTGGTTTATAAAGGAATCTTTTCTTCATTTTCCAAACAAGGTGCTTTTAACCTTTTCGACAGAATTAAGGTATGAATGTTTTTTTTAACTTATACGGCGGATGCGGTTATTTTCCACCATTATAAAATAGTCGAAGCTTCCCTTACAATCTTATAAGAATATTTTCAATGAAAATGTTTTATTTTATAAATATATGACTCATAAATGACTTCAAAATAGAAAGGGATATTTCTCTAAAAAGAGTTTTGATTTCATCTATGTCAACATCCTTTGATGGATTTTACGCTTATTTTAAGTTGATTTATTATGATACAAAACTTCTATATTGTATTGAAGGTTTTGTGATAAGTTTTACTGTGGATGTGATAATTTTATACCATTCATAGTTTATGGTGAATGTTTTGACATTTCGTATGCTAGTTTTAATACGAATGTTTATGTTATGTTTAAACCTTTTCATATGGGAATGCATTGGACTTAATATGTGACGGGTGGAGCCCTCTATAGCTCCTAGATGCATCGGTAGGTCTCATGAGAAAAAATAGTGTCTTGGAACAAGGCCTTGGAAAAATATTATTTGTAGTCTTGGCACGAGGCCTTGGCTATGTGGTTATGATAGTCTGGCATTATGCTTTCCATCATTATGAAAGTGGTTATTGATATTGCATGTGATTATTCGATTAATAGAATATCCATGTGAATAAGTAAATGGAATTATTTCATTTTATTTTTTCCATACTATGTTGATGTTCAAGTTTACAAGGCATTTGTTTTAGTTATACACTTCCTTAAATGTTAATTCTTATTTATGAAAGTTTTTGCTATATTGTTATCCTTACTGGGCATTTGAGCTCACCCCTTTTCTATGTTTTAATTTTCCCAGGATGTGAAGAAGTAAATTATGAATGACCTGTAGGGATATTATGAGGGGATAATAGTGTGGACTATGGAGACAATATGTTGTAGTAGTAGTTTTTCACTTTATGTTGTAATATAAAACATTATGAATATATCTAGTGTTTACAAGGATACTAAACCAATCAGTCTTTCGAGATTTGATCTCTCTTGTGATCATGCCAATGTTATGTAATAATGTACCAACTCTAGGTAACTGGTGTTGGGGTGTTATAGTTGGTATCAAAGTAATTTTAGTACAAACCTTGGAAGCTGAATTTAGATAAACTCTAATTAGAGCACATAGACCTAAGATGGACTTTGAGGATTAGTATAGAAGAAATTCCTAGAATTTTGGTATTGTAGAGATTTTGTGAGTTTTCCTAGCAATACATCCTTGTATGGATACGAGCATGTAGAGGCGTCTCTGGCACAGATGTACCTAGGGGTAAAACCCGAAAACACCGCTTTGAGCTAGATTCGAACGGGAACTGGTGCACGACAATGAACCTTGCTGCACTCTTGGTTACGACACTCCCGAGGGATATTCTTAGGATAACTCTCATTTTATTTACAAATAATTATAAAAGGTTTATGAGTATATAACTCCTCAAATAAAACATTTTTATGATTATGGATTATATACATAAATAGTTCAATTTATTTTAAGTGTTTTATAATTATGGGATTATGTATTTTGATTTATAAACTTATCTAGTTTATGCCATTGTTTAGAAATGGAACCTAGTGGAAGAAATGGAAACCGTATCAATGCACACACTCCATGTAGGGATTTCCCTCCTACTCAAGATAATTATAGTGGAGCTGGTGATGCAACTGGTGCTGATCAGCTAATCACCATACTGGGACAACTCACTCAGGTTATGAATAATAAACTTACATGTATGGAGCACCCTGATCCGCAGCATGGAGGATCAATGTTAGATCGATTCATGAGGCAAAAACCACCAACGTTCAATGAGATTAAAAATCCCTTAGTAGGTAAGCAATGGATAAATTCCCTAGAGAAAATATTCCAGGCTTTGGGGGGTAGTGAAAGGGAAAAAGTTATCATGGCAGTTTAACGCCTCACTGGAGATGCTGATCAATAGTGGTCATTGATTCAAAACATGAAGGAAGATGATGAAGTATCAAATATGGAATGGAGGGAGTTCAAGGATCTGTTTTTAGAAAAATACTTTCCTTGTGACCATCGAGAAAATATGGAAAGGTAATTTCTGAGTCTGAGACAAAAGGAGGATGAGAATGTCAGAAAGTATGAGGCTAACTTTACAAGGTTAGCAAGGTATGCTGGAGATTATATACGTAACCCAAGAAGTAATATTGATCGTTTATTTGATGGGTTAAAACCATTTCTCCGTCTAGCATTAGTCTCACAATCCTTCTCGTCGTACGAAGACATTGTCTCATGTGCTATCAAGACCGAAAAGGAATTCTCTAAGTATTATGACTTTAAAGAAAAGAAAGAGAAGAAGAGACATGCTGATTATCCTAGGAATGGAAATAAGGGGAAGAAGGGAAAGGTTGAATATCCATCCCGTGGTAAATGTGGTAAGAGACACCCCGGTACTTTCTTGAAGGGAACGAGAGTCTGTTACAAGTCTAGTGAAAAAGGCCACCAAGCTCATGATTGCAAGGGGAAGAAGGAAGCTACAAATGTTCAGTGCTACAATTGCAAGGAGATGGGGAATTATGCAAATGAATTTCCTAATCGCCAGGGGAACTTACCTCATAAAAGTCCAAGGGATCAAGGCCATGCTTTTGCTATCACTAATGCTGAGGTAGAAGCTCCAAAAGACATGGTGGCATGTAATTTAATGGTTTCCTCAAGTTTAGAAAATGCATTATTTGATTCTGGATCATCTCATTGTTTCATATCTTCCCAGTTTCCTAATAAAATTAGATATTTCCAATTTGACTTAACAAGGGAGTTGTCAGTTAAAACTCCTAAGGGAAGTATCATTGCAAAAATGTTTTGTGAATCAGTCCCCATTAGAGAACATAAATGTTCTTTATCTGATTATCTCATTGTCATACCTATGATTGAGTTTTATATAATCCTCGGTATGGACTGGCTTTCGGACTATTATGCAAAGATTTATTGTAAGAAGAAAGAGGTTATGATTCTTGATGATGATGATAAAGAACACCTTATCTTTATAGCAGAATCGTCACCACCTAATTCTTATCTAGACCCAACTCCAGTAGCTCAAATAAATTTAATTATTGGGGAGTAAGAGAATGAAATTACTGTGGGTGAGGAAAGGAATGTTCAAATAGAGGATGTACCTGTTGTGAAAGAATATGTAGATGTGTTTCTGGAATATTTACCTCGACATCCTCTAGAACGAGAAGTTTAGCTTTCTGTTGATTTAATTCCTGGATCAAGGCCTATATCGAAGACCCCTTATTGAATGACCACTGTAGAATTAGTTGAACTAAATAAACAACTAGAGGAATTGAGTAATAAGGGATTTATTCGCCCTAGTGTTTCTCCATGGGGAGCCCCTGTTCTTTTTGTCAAAAAGAAAGATGGATCTATGAGGTTATGTATTGACTATAGGGAGATTAATGCCATAATAATAAAGAACAAGTATCCCCTACCTCTCATTGATGATTTATTTGACCAACTGCATGGAGCTCAAAAATTTTCAAAGATTGACCTTCGATCTGGATACCATCAGTTGTGTGTAAATAAGGAAGACATTCTGAAGACAGCATTTCGAACTAGGTATGAGCATTATGAGTTTACTGTAATGCCCTTTGGATTTACTAATTCACCCTCTGTATTCATGGATCTGATGAATAGAGTTTTCAAGGAATATCTCGATGAATTTGTGGTGGTATTTATTGATGATATCTCGGTATACTCTAAAAGCTATGAGGATCATGAAATTCACTTGCGCATTATCCTGAAAACTCTGAGAAGACATTAATTATATGAGAAGTTTAGAAAGTGTGAATTATGGCTTCATGAGATTTATTTTCTTAGCCATATTGTCTCTAATGATGGAATATCTTATGATCCTTCTAAGACTAAGGCAATTCAAGAATGTCCAGCACCTACGAGTATAACTAAGGTACACAGTTTTATTGGTTTGGCAGGTTATTATCGACGTTTCATCCAGAATTTTTCCCGATTGGCTAACCCATTAACGAAGCTCACATGTAAAAGGGTTAAATTTGTTTGGACAAAAGAGTGTGAAGAATTTTTTGAAGAACTAAAGATAAGATTAGTCAATACTCCTATATTGACTCTACCATTGGGGAATGATGGGTTCATTATTTATAGTGATGCATCGAATAAAGGGATTGGTTGTCTCCTTATGCAGAATGATAGGGTTATTGCCTATGCATCACAATAGTTGAAAATTCATGAGAAAAAATATCCTACTCATGATATCGATTTACCAGCGTGATATTTGCTTTAAAGATATGGAGGCACTACCGCTATGGTAAAGAATGTGAGATTTATACTGATCACAAGAGTTTGAAGTATATTTTCTCACAAAAGGAACTCAACATGAGGCAAAGGAGATGGCTTGAATTACTCAAGGGTTATGATTGTATGACACACTACCACCCGGGGAAAGAAAACAAGGTGGAAGATTCTTTGAGAAGAAAAGATCATGGTGTTTTGAACAATATGAGAATTAAAAGGGATCCAATTTTCATGGATCTAGTGAAGATGGACATGGGAATAACCAGGGAAGGTGAAACATCAATTATTTTTCAAATGGTTGCAAAACCATCTTTACTAGAAAGGATTAAGAGTTCTCAGACCGATGATGAAGAATTTCAAAAGAAGATTAAAGCTGTGAATGATGGGAGATTGAGAGACTTTGTGTATGAAGAAGGAATTTTGAAATTCAGGAAGAGGCTTTGTGTTCCCGATATACCTAATCTAAAAAGGGAATTACTGGATGATTCTCATAGTTACAATTTCTCTATACACCCTAAGAGCACCAAAATGTATAGAGATTTGAAGGAACATTTTTGGTGGGACAATATGAAGAGGGAGATTGCTGATTTTTTGTCAAGATGTGTGGTTTGTCAACAAGTGAAAGCTAGAAGGTAACACCCTGGAGGAGTCATGCAACCTCTTCCCATACCGAAGTGGAAATGGGACAATATTACGATGGACTTTGTCATGGGGCTACCAAAGAATCTTAGAAGGAACGATGAAATATGGGTTATTGTTGATCATCTTACCAATTCAGCACATTTTCTTTCTATAAGAGAAGATCTACCACAAGAACGTCTAGAAAGACTATATATTGATGAAGTTTTGAGACTTCATGGAGTACCCCTATCGATTGTTTCTGATCGTGATCCCTGTTTTACTTCAAGATTCTGGAAAATTCTTCAGAAATCCCTGGATACTGAACTTAATTTGAGAACTACCTACCACCCTCAGACAGACGGATAATTAGAACGGACTATTAAAACCATAGAAGACATGTTGAGATCATTCTCACTAGACTTTCAGGGTATGTGGGATCAATATTTACCTCTGGTAGAACTTTCCTATAATAATAGCTTCCATTCGAGTATTCAGATGGCACCATATGAAGAGTTATATGGAAAGATATGTCGCACACCAACCTGTTGGGATGACTTTGGTGAAAGAAAACTTGTAGGTCCAGAACTAGTGGAGGAAACGATGGAAAAGGTGATAGTAATCCAAAATCACATCAAAGCAGCTCAATGTAGGTAGAAGAGCTATGCCGATAATTGAAGGAAGGATTTGGAATTTCAAGTCGGTGATCATGTTTTCCTAAAGGTATCTCCATGGAAGGGAGTCATACGTTTTGGTAAGAAAGGTAAATTGAGTCCCAGGTACATCGGACCTTTAGAAATTCTAGAACGAATTGGGGTTGTAGATTACCGATTGGCAATGCCGCCAAGTCATCTCCAAAGTTCACGATGTCTTCCACGTATCCTTATTGAGGAAATACATGTCTGACCCAATGCAAGTACTCACCTATGAGGAATTCGAACTGGAACCCGATCTGTCTTATTGCGAAGAGCCCGTCAGAATTCTTGATATGAGAGAACTAGTTCTGAAAAACTCGATGACGCATCTGGTAAATGTTTTGTAGAGAAACCATAAAATGGAAGAGGAAACGTGGGAACCCGAGGAACTTATGATGAAGAACCACCCGAGTCTTTTCATTCGATAATATTCTAGAAATTTCAAGGATGAAATTATTTGAAGTAGGGGAGAATGTAACACCCTAAGCTTCTACAGTACACTTCTCTTTGAATAATGTGATAGCGTGTGTTGCACGCAACACCGAATTCTAACACACCATAACCGATCAAACTAGGCGTTATGAATAGTAATACCTACTTTTTGAAATTATATATATTTTATATTTCAAAATTGACTTCATTTTGGGATTCGTAGTATCGAATTTATCCTACGGTGAAATTTTGGTACTTTTCGGATAACTTTAATATTTTGATGAATAGTGAAAATTACTAAATTTTAATTAAAAACAACTTTTTTAATCAAAATAATTAATAGTGATAAATTATGAATTTGAGTGGTTTTAAAGTATATGTAGAATATATTTTTTCCATTTAATACAATTTTGGTAATCAGACATAATTTCACAATTAAACCGAACATAAACAAGCATCAATATTTTGATAGTTATTATATATTAAGAACACTCTTTTTGTTTTGATAGCGGGAATTAATTTTAAATTAATTTCTACCACTTATGTGTTTTGAATTTGGAAAAATGGATTCCATATTTGGAATCAGGATGTTCAAATTTTGTAAATAGGTAACTTTTATTTTTAGACATTTTAAATAATTACTTCGGTAAATATTTTATTTACTATGGTTAAAGGGTAAATCCGGTAAATAAGGGTTAAAAAATAATATTATAATAATAAAAAATTACCCTAAAACGTGTACTAACCTTATTTATTGATGCATGTTCGACCATATGCATCTTTGGGTCGATTTTGGGACCCCATGGTGCCACATGTAAGTGATAGGGACACTTTATTTAAATTAAGTTAAAATGAATACAAAAATGACACAAGCATATATCTTTTATAAAAACAATTTTTACATAGTGTTATATATGTTGTATTTTCAACTATAAATATTAATTATAAATATAAAACTATTACCTACATAATGATATTTTATTTATAATTTTTAGACATTAAATAATTTAATTTATTTATGATACAATGATGATGATGTAATTACCATAATAGTGAAAAATCAAAATAATTGATATTATAAATACCCAAATAAATATAATTTCAGAATTTTTATGAATTAAACTATTTTTATAGGATAATATTACATATTAGGATTGATATAATTGACTTTTTTCGAAGTAATCATTCTGTTATGAGTTTCACAAAAATCAACTATTGAATAGTGTCAAAATTGACATAAAAGAGTTTTTAAAACAAATATTATATTATTAGTTGATATTAAATTCCTAAAAATATAAGGTTCGTCCAAGAGACTTATATCATGATAGGTGTATCATTAATGGACCACTTTGGTGTCTCTTGGATGTATATGGTATGTTTATTAACCATATAATATAAAAATACAAAGAGACAATGTAAAAGTGAAACTAATTAACTAAGAGTTAATACTTAACGATAAGGTTAATATAATGACCCAAACCTGTCTAAATTATATTGGTTGAGTGTTTTTCGACCCATACCCACCTTAAAAATTAAATAATCAACTTTGGATCCATTAGAAACCGAATATTAATTTATTATAAATTAATATTTCTAGCTTTTTCAAAGGTGCCCCTCACCCCTCTTATAAAAGGGAACTCACCCATCTCATTAACTCACACCTTAAAACCTTTTGGTTCGGCTGAAATCTCCCCAAATACTCTCTAAAATTCCCTCAATTCATCCTAGAGGCCTTCCTTTAGTCATAAAGCCAGCCTAAGAGTCCTTTTGATAAAATCAAAAGGAAGAACCCGAAGAAGAGGTAATGATTTCACCACCCTTTTCCAAGTTCCTTTCTTCTTCCACTTCTTCTTGCATTGTTATTACCATTCTAAAATAATAACTCCAGTATCTTATATATAATGTGATGTTATTATAAATATGGTACAACCATTTTCAGTATTCTATCCATCCTTTTAATAACATGTCACCATACGTGCGTACGTACGGCTTTCCGTCTCCACGTCGTGGTGTAATTGTTATTCAATAAATTATTATTTGGATGGGTATAATAATGACGTGTAATTCATGTAAATAATAAATGTAACATGATAATGATTCTTTATATATTATATACCATCCAATTATATATTATTTTAACATCAAAAGAATGATATTTTCGCTCGTGCGTACGTACGGACTACCGTCTCCACAAACGCGATGAGATTCATTCTCCATCGTATCCATTCAAGTATAATTATCATTTGATGATTAATAATAGTATCCAAGGACTTGATATCATTATGGATATGATTAATATACAACCTATCCATTACAAACATGGCTTACGTAACAAAACATATAAATGGAAACGAGTAAATTAACACCCGAAACAACGATAATACTAAGATATTATTAACAAATCAATGTTAAAAGATCATATATGATATCATATTAATGTATATGATTCATGTATAATTTAATAACAATTATTTCACCATTATAAAGGAGGTTATCCTACCCCAACCAAGGAAAAGTACAAGGTAAGGGTTATTTCACAATCTCTTCATTATGAGAGGTTGTTTATACATAATAATCTACTGGGATCTCTTTATCATCCACATCCATGTTTCATAAAAATGTATTTCAAAAAGTTTTTACTATTTAAAAGAATATGGGTTAAAGTCATTTATACCATTGTTTTACTTTTTAAAAGTGGTTTATAAAGGAATCATTCTGTCATTTTTCAAACAAGGTGCTTTTAAACTTTTCGTTAGAATTAAGGTAAGAATGTTTTTTTAACTTATACGGAGGATGAGGTTATTTTCCACCATTATAAAATTGTAGAAGCTTCCCTTACAGTATTATAAGAATATTTTCAAAGAAAATTTTTTATTTTATAAATATATGACTCTTAAATGACTTCAAAATAGAAAGAGATATTTCCCTAAAAAGAGTTCTAATTTCATCTATGTCAACATCCTTTGATGGATTTTACGCTTATTTAAAGTTGATTTATTATGATACAAAACTTTAATATTGTATTGAAGGTTTTGTGATATGTTTGATTGTGGATGTGATAATTTTATACCATTCATAGTTTATGGTGAATGTTTTGACATTTCATATGCTAGTTTTAATATTAATGTTTATGTTATTTTTAAACCTTTTCAAATGGGAATGCATTGGACTTAATATGTGACGGGTGGAGCCTGCTATAGCTCCTCGATGCATAGGTAGGTCTCATGAGACAAACTAGTGTCTTGGCACAAGGCCTTGGAAAAATCTTATTTGTAGTCTTGGCACGAGGCCTTGGCTATGTGGTTATGATAGTCTGGCATTATGCATTCCATCATTATGAAAGTGGTTATTGATATTGAATGTGATTCTTTGATTAGTATAATATCCATGTGAATAAGTAAATGGAATTATTTCATTTTATTTTTTCCATACTATGTTGAAGTTCACGTTTAAAAGTCTTTTTTTAGTTATACACTACCTTAAATGTTTATTCTTATTTATGAAAGTTTCCGCTATATTGTTATGATTACTGGGCATTTGAGCTCACCGCTTTTCTATGTTTTATTTTTCCCAGGTTGTGAAGAAGTAAATTATGAATGACCTGCATGGATATTATGATGGTATAATAGTGTGGACTATGGAGACAATATGTTGGTGTAGTAGTTTTTCACTTTATGTTGTAATGTAAAACTTTATGAATATATCTAGTGTTTCCAAGGCTACTAAACCAATCGGTCTTTCGAGATTTGATCTTTCTTGTGATCATGGAAATGTTATGTAATAATCCACCGACTCTAGGTAACTGGGGTCGGGGTGTTACATCCACCTAAGGTGAGGATGCCTTTCACAATGGCATATGCCTTCCATGGAGGAGGAATGCCCTTAGTTATACTTTAGGCTTCATGAATCATTCATCCTTCACAAATAACTCCTTTTAAAATATTGTATATTGTACCAAGGTAGGGTCACCATGTTTCATTAAGCCCATTGCTTTGAGAAGCACACATCCTCTATGAATCTCTTAATCTTCATGAATCACATCTCTATGAAGCCCTATAGTTCACAAATTCCACCTCCTTGTCCTATTCATGTTTCCTCCATTATTCAAACATATCATCGTGATAGTTGAGTGCTATAATCCTTCCCATAATTCCAATATTGGTTTGACCAGACCTTAAATCCTTATGTGTTGCATTCCACCCTTTCCTGTGAACCAAACAATCTCATGTGAATCTTGTGTTTTCTATTAAGATTTTAATTTTCTTCTTAGGTATGATAATTATTCTTCCATTTCGTCATAGGGATGCTGACGATGACTTTGTGAGTGACCACTTCTCCACACTATTAATGCATCCAATTATTGAAGATATTCCCCTCCCAAGGGTTAATGAGGTATAGTTATTTAAGACCACGAAATTCTGAGTGAGACCCCACATCCAAGATGCATGACATAAAACTGCCTAGCACCAAAAATCCACAACATAATACATTAAACTATGGTCTCTCCCTGTATGGAAAGTGTATGATGTACTCCATATGAGTGACATTGAATGAGATTATATAAACATGGAATGGAATCCTTGAAACAATCCACATAGGGATTGATATCCTCCAAGGAATCCATCATGGATTAAGATCATATAATTTATTATAGGAGATAACACCTTTTCTCCTCCTTTCCTCCATCGGGTAAAAGTCTTAGTTAGTGGATAGGAACTAAGAAACATTTCCACTTCCATCGCTCTAAAAAACCCATCCCTCTCCCTTTGGGATTCATTTCCATGAAAAGATTCCACATGTAATCCCTACTCACATGTAATGGGACCCCCCTTGCACAAAATGATAGTCTCCTCAGATAGCATCCATTCCTAAGCCCCACACCATATCTTGTTGGAGCATCATTCATGAAACGACTGTTAGGTCTACTTATTACCATTTTTTCTCATAGAAATCATGAATCTCGTGGGATTAAGGGTCATAATAGACAATTAAATCCTACCTTAATATGGTTATCTTCTATAGTTATAACCCATTATGTCCAACATGAAGCCTTCCTAGTGTAATCCCCCATCATGTACCCTCAAAATGAGAAGCTTCCATGCATAATCCTCAACCATGTCCAGGCACCTTCCATGCATAATCACCAATAACACATCCCTTCTCAAACTACATGGTATTTGATTCATAAATAAACTGGAAAACGTAGGAAGCCTCTTTGAGGTCCAAAACCACATCCTGAAACACCTCATTAATTCCATCCATTCCACCGAACACATTATCAATATCCATTCTAATTTTACCCAATCCACCATATCCGGGTAGAATCATTCCACCCACCAAGGTTATTCCAACAATGATGGCCCATTTGTATCATTTCTAATCCTAGAAGCACTCAAGAATCTCCCCTGCAAAAGAACCATATAATCCACATAATAAAACCAAGATAAATCCACTTAAAAAAGATAGATCTCATGCGTAATCACCAATACATCCATAAAACTACAAGGGTTTTGATACTTAGATCCTCAATAGGTTATGTAGGACACCACCATGAGGTTCAATCCCAACCAACGTTAAATATTGGTGTCCCCTTCATTGGGGTGTACCTCCCTAATCCACCTCTAACGGTGTTCAGATCAACCTTCATGGTGTAAAATATTCACTTTATGGGAAACCTCCATATGTCCACCTCCAATAGAATTATAATCCATCTAATGGTAAAACATCTAGGCTCTCCCGTATGTACCTCATTGATCCACCTTCGTGTGGTGTTATAATCAATTTCAATATCTCTATGCAAGGTGTCTAACTCATGGTCTGTCGCACAACTACCTCGTGTTAAACATGGAATGCCTATGGAATACCATGAAATATATTCCTTTGGCAACAAATAATCATTATCGACAAGGGATTCTTCAGGTTCCATGACTGAGATGCCTCCATGAGATTCCCTCATTTGAGGACTAATATAGGTGACCAATGTTTTGGTGTCCAGACATGCTAGTGATACCCAACATGACTACTCGCTTAACCAAATGTTTTTCCCTGACATGATACATTGGAATAGATAGATAGAATCAACATTATTAACTGGAATCCATAATGAGATGGAACCAGGAATGAGTTTCATGGAAACATCATAATCTATAAGGGAGACCTGGAATAGGTAATGAGTTCTAGGGAGAAATTCATTTAAATGGAAACTGACATCTCATCATCTCATATTGATCAAGGAGAAGACATCACCTATAGCGGCTACAGTTACTGTAGCAGTACTGTTCACCGAGGGGTCCTTTGGGCCCAAAATTGGGCTTTCAAGCCTTTTATTCCGGCCACTTTTCCTTGGGACTTCGGGCTATGTAATGGGTCACCCTCTACCCAGTCTAAATAGGTCTTTGATTTAAATAATAAATTGAGGCTTCAGCCCCAACCTTTAAAAAAAGGAATAGGACCACTGATACTTATACCGAAAAATACTACAAGACCACCTGACATACTGGGGCACCCAAACAAGAACTCCCTAAAATAACAATGTTGAAATAAGAATTCCCCACACCGATCTAAAACTCCCCAACACCTCGCATCTCCAAATGATCACTAATAAAACCAAGACAAACCCACAACAGACCAAATACACTTAAATGACAAATGATTCTAGACAAAATATTCAGAAGAACATGAATTCTATGATCACGAAATAATAAGTTAATCGCACTATTATGACAAAAGAGGAACTTACAACAGCGGTAAAATGAGAACAAGGAAACACTGAATTTCTCTATTTCAAGGCAAAAGAAAAAGAACCAAAAAGATCTCACAAGCCTCAGACACCCTGACTATGCACAAGATTCACCCTGAGACATGATTATGGGGCTCTAATGGATAAATCATATTATTCCTCACAGTTAGACACTAGCATCCCCTGATCAGAACTTCTTCCTCTAAGGGCGCTTCATACAGAACTTTACAGAGTGACCCGAATGGCCACAATGATAGCAAGTCTTTATCGGGATGCATTAAGGTGTCTTGGAATGCCCAAACCGTCCGTACCAATGGAACATCAGAATGTGGTATGACGAACTAGAAGTCAACGCCGGTGAAAGGGATTCATCAAAAACTTGTTTCTCTAGTACACCCCACTCTCTAGATTGGGAACCCTTATGAATGAGGAGTGGTTCGTGATTTTCCATGCACTTAGGCTTCAGACGAAGACTCCTTAAAGTGGCCGACAAAGGCCTTCACCAACCACTGGCCTTGATAACAACAGATGGGATCTTACCTATTTTATCTTTCACCTCCTCATGTATGATCCATTGGATGAATACAGACTTAGAAACATCCCACATCTTCCAAAATCCATGT
Source organism: Viscum album (assembly GCA_963277665.1). NCBI lineage: Eukaryota > Viridiplantae > Streptophyta > Magnoliopsida > Santalales > Viscaceae > Viscum > Viscum album. The sequence continues at coordinate 879,913,352 of OY728155.1, forward strand.
GTGATGAGACATACACCTCCACTCATCCAAGGGTAGACCCTCCACCAAACCCATGACAAAACGAACTATAATAAACTCGGGAGGCCCCATCAAACCAAATATATGCTCTACTCCCCTCAAACCACTTAAAGTCCCCTAATGGACCCCCAAATCCTGGAAGGCCAAGAAACACTCGATAGAAACCAGAATTGGGAAATACTCTTAACAACTTAAGAGGAGATTTCAGGGTGGCTTATTAAGAAAAACATGAAAAAAATCGAAAATGGAATCAAGCCAAAACATGGTTGAGAAGAACACCCCAAGACAAGTCAACCAGACTAAAATCCAAAAAAACTTAAACACAACCAAAAGAAACACCCCAATCCATTTTTAACAGACTCATGATTCAAACATATACAAATACAGATAAAATACAATTGTAAAAATACCAAAAACCACACTTTTCAATACAAAAAAATTCCTAAAATCACTTTTTCATTAAAGTCCATTTTAGAAAAAATCAAGCCAAGCCTTATTTTCTAAAACCCCACCCATGGCATCGTATGAACCGCCATATGGCCCTTCATCCTTTTCCACTCAGATAACCCATACATATGGGCCAATGTGAACCAAGTTTCTACCCACACATATGAGGATGATCCTAAGGAATACAAAGGGTTACACCATTTTTTTCGATACCAAATCCAAACAGAAGAAATATTTTCCAAATCGAAACACATCCTCTTTAAAAATCAACTTCAGCAGTTTCAATAATATTTGAAAATAAAAATCCACTTTTATCATTTTTAAAACCAATAGAGAAAGATCCATTTCAATTTAACACTACCTTCATTTCCAAAAACACTTTAACACCAACCAAAATCATGACAAATAAAAATAAACAATGAAAAACCGGAATGATGAACTGGTGTTTATGCCCAACCCAATGACATTGTAGTGAGCCATGCCCCAAGTAAGACATAACCCCAAAGAAGCTTAAACTGGGCATCTGGGATTCACATGGGTCACTACTCCATGTGGGGTCACCACATGTCATCGAGTCACCTCTATTTTCATCCCTCAATATAAAAAGTGACAAAAGAATCAAAACCCAGACCACCCCGGGTAACTCAGATCCCTCACAAGTGGTGTTCATCATGAACCGACCTATAACCTACCTATCGAGCCCTGAAAATCTTATTATTTATCTACCATAAAAACCAAATAATAAGGGCCCCCTCTGATATCATTTTATCACTAACGAACCTGGGTTGACCCCAAACTGGTCACCCGAGCCAGCTGACAACATAGCCCAAGGGGCATTCCTGATCCCCACAGGCTAACAACTAGTGTTGGGAATCATTATTAAATAGGTGGGAATTATTTGGACCATAAATGAATGAAAAATAAATAAATACAAACTGACAATGGAATTAAAAATAGTATTGGATTAAAAAAATAGCACATAACTTCATGTGACTCTACGGGTGACCACTGACCTCAATCCAACGTCGGCCTATAGTGACAAAAACCACGAAAAAATCATCACTCAAATCTAAAAAAAACATAACTATATGTATGATTATTAAAACACAGTAAGCGTTCCCAAAAAACCTATTCTCATATGCATTTCCTTTAAATAAAAGATCTATCAATATCATGTTTGAAATAAAATTTTTAGAACTAGGTTTTTACAAATATTCTTCTATAAAATAAATCATGGTCTATTGCCCCTTTTCATTTAAAATTGTGTTCATGTTCAGGAACATGACATTAAAATTTATAGAGAAATAAAGTTTGATTTCAGTTAAAAAGGAATAAATATGGTGAAAAACATTTTTAATTTATTTTCTGTAAAATGTTTCAAAACCATAGATCACTTTCTCAAATAGTTTACACCACACAAGTAGGGTCAGCAACCACACAATAAGAGAAACAAAAAATATTTTACATGAATAACTATCCAAGAAAGGCACCACAATCATCTTCCACAGAAAACTATGTTCCAAAATACATTGGAGAACCTAGTAGCTCGGGAATAGTCAAGAACATACTATACATGTGACTCATCCGGAAGGCATGCCTACTCTTGATGACGTCATAATTCCCTAACTCTAGACTATCACCCTACATGGCCTGGTCGAGGGGCCAAAACACATAGAAATAATAATAACAAAACATCTCTATGCAATGGGATAATATCCAATGCGTAATCTAAACTATTGCAACCATTGTTCACAAAAAATTCACTTAATATGCTAGGTTCCCAGGGAGAGTACTAAGTGGGGTGACCACCGATATCAAATAAGCAACCAATCTCAAGAAGAAGCAGCACATGCTGAACCATCTTTTATAGAACCACACGTGCACCACTTTGAAAAATAAAGTCATACTTCGAAACACATTTTATAAAACCAAACTACAATTTTAATTCCCACACATTTACAAAATTCCAATGAGGCATTTAGTTAAGAACTAGATTTGAAAACCACAATAAAACCATTTATTTAAATACATTGTAAGGAATAAACATCTCAAATTCAAGAAAAAAATATTACTAACTATTCTATATCAATAATTAATATTAAAACTAGGTGAGAAAAGATGAAATAAATGATTCTTAAATTTAATGGTCACTGCATAGATATCCTACCTTGGAGTGAAACCAAACCAAAAATTCAGCCCTTGACGCTTTCTAACTAATACATATTGCTCCCCCAATTGATCATATACATCTTCACATACATATAAGGACACCTATCCCCTATTCCCACACCAACATATCAACGAATGTGTTCATGTGATCCTTACATATATGAAAATATTCATACACTCATCTCTACTTACCTACCTATGAATTTCTATATATATACATAGGAATACCAAGCCTCGTACATTTATATTCACTACCATAGATGAATATACATGTAATGGGGGAACTGACACACACACACACACACAGATACACACACACACACACACATATATATTCACGTACCTATGCATATGCAGGCGAGTCGCCTTAGCCCCGGCAACTCAAAACCACCATGTAGTGACCAAAAAACATTAATTAAAAAGAAACAAGAATCCATAAACATCATAATACCCTAAAAAATATTAATACAAAAAAGAAACCCAAATTATTTAGAAAACAAAGAACCATTAATAATGCCATGATTTTATAGGAACACCATTTTTGATAAACAAATCGATTTCAATTTCACAAACACCAAAACCCTATCTCAAATGCATTTAACATTCCTTAATAAATTCATCAAACCCTTTGAAATTATCACAAGGACACATATTCCATTCAACCTATTTTATTGGGAAGGCCCCCTTTTAATACCCACATATAAATCCAAGTTCACTCAAAATGAATTCCTCGTAAATTTCTTAATTTACAAATCACATTTAAAGATGTAAAACAAAAGTCAACATGTTGAAATGATCCACCCCATTTGTAAAAAACCCACTATCAATGGATTTTCACATCAAGTGGATTTGAAAACACATTTTCCACCTTTTGCATAATCATAATAGGACAAATATGAAGTACCCTAGTGAGACACACTTGAAAACATAACCATATGCTTTAGAAAATCCACTTTAATCACATATTCACATAAAAAACACTTCTGAAATATAATTCTCACTACATAAAACATATAATTTCACTATTAAAATCCAAATGAAATTTAACCAAAAATTAATTGATATGTGCATACATAGGCATAATTTAAGATTCACTTCAAAAGTTATTTTTAACAAATTATGTTAGCATAAAAAAACACCACAATAAGAATCCTCATGTGTCAATCATATACAAAAATAATTATTAAGACAAAACTGGGAATAAAATCGAAAAAATAGCATCAACTAAGAATCACTTTGATACCCATTTTTAAACAAATTATACAAACATGACAATACCATAATTGAACCAATTATGAGTATAAACAAGGTGCACAACATAGTTTTAAATTAATTGGAGACATCCAAGAACCAATGGTTTGCACACAAAAGAAAAGGAATGGAAACCGTTATCTCAAAGTCATGTGTTTGCAATGACGCTTCAATAGAAGGGAAAACAAGGCCCCATAGACAAGATGCACACCCCGATAACACGGGAGAAGTAAAAAATCAGTTTACCCAAAAACCTAGGGTTCGGTCGGATGGAACAAGGTGATGTGGAGGAGGGAAATTCCAAAATGAGGGAGGTTGACGAAAAATATGGATTACCTCATTGATAAGGATGTAAAAATAAAGGGGATCTGGTGGTTTCATCAGAGAAGATAGGGCCACGATGGAGTGGGTAGGTTGGAGTAGGTGTCACGCCAGAAGAGAAGGCTTGCAGAAGGATCACCGCATGAGTGGAGGGACGAGCGAGGGGGCGCGAGGTCAGGTCTCCAGAGTTGGAGTGGAGAGTGGGGGTGATGGACGTGAAGGGGGGGGGGTGCACAGAGAGGGGAGAGGGAAGAGGGGTAGCCTGCACGACATGAAGAGAATAGGAAATAAGAAAGAAGAAGGAAAACAAACAATGAAAAGAGACAAAAATAAAATAAAGAAAAAAGAAAAAGAAAAAACCAATATAAAATCTAATTAATAATAAAAATACTAACAACCATAATAATAATAATAATAATAATAATAATAATAATAATAATAGTAACAGTAATAATGAAAATAAATTAAATGATTAAACGAATATATATTCATGTTTTGGTGTGACAACTCATGTTAGAGCCGTGGCATATCGAGTAGCACTCCCCACAAAGATGAGCTAGATACATGATATTTTTCATATGTAACAACTTCATAATTATCTTCATGATGACTCAAATAACATCTATTTGGGAGAGATCGATGTTGATGATGATTCAACCTTTGAGGAGGGGCATGTGGAGATCTAGGACCATAAGGAGAATGTGTTTCCCTGGATTTCTATCCCATTGGTTCTTATCTTGTGGAGACATGGTGGCGTAGAGGAGTGTACATAAGAATTTGAGTCATAGATACATGCTCAGTACCCAAATTTGTTTGATGTTTAACTCTTTTCATGTAAATATGTTCACTTTGTGGTTTTAGAACGTTCATTTTTATGATATGGCTTTCTTTTGTTGCTTTTTAGTGGCTTGCTATCTTTTGAGAGGTATCCTGATTGTTGGCAATTCTGACACATTTTCTATTTCCTTTTATGTTGATTTTGAATTCTCGTGGATGGAAATTTTTTGAGTGGTATCTAATGTAAGGTCCTAGATCCACAAGGATAGACCCTTTGCGTGTTTTCAAAGACTAAGGTGCTTGGAGAAGGCATGGAGGTAGTATGGAAGAGTTCAATTGTGAGAAGATGGAAATAGGGGGGCTACACGATGTGGCCAAGGGGTACACGACATGTATTGTTCGAGTTTTAGAATAACAAAATAGAGATCCGAGGTGATGCATTTTTTTTGTGTATGTTGGCCTCGAGATAGTAAAAGATTGTGATAGGGATGTACACATCATGTACTATCCCCTAGCTTGTTATATTGAAGAAAAATAGCCTCTCAGGTTTTTCCAAACCTATGACTTGAGCTCACCCCCTCTCAACCCCAGTCGACCCAGACACCTCCCTCTTCAACTTTTGGGGATTCCATCATTCTAGGTTGGTTCCCGGATTCCTTCTTCAATCCATCTTCAATACATGGTATGATCTACCACCATTATATGGTTTTGTTCAATCCATTTTCTCATGTTTCTCTTTTCTATGCTATGTAATTTTATCTCTATGGTTTTACGATATTTTATTTTGGTTGTTGTGGATGCAGTTGTTTAATGAAATCCTTAGGAGGATGAAGATATTGTTAGGAAGGAGGTCATGATTAGTTTCTTTGATCTGTTCTCGAGTGAAGAACATCAAAAAACTTTCAAGGTATGGGATTTTTTCTTATCTATAATTTTATTTGAAACTATAGAGTTAGAATGTTTTATCCCTTTGTATTACAATGGAATTGACACAATAAAATACTTAAACTATATAAAATGAATTGGTCTAATTACATGTTTTTTCTATTCACGATGATAACTTTTTTTCTCTTGGTTTTTCTAGAATGTGTGATAACTATTCTTGGATTATTAACATGTTTCTCTTGATGAAATTAGTAAAGAATGTAAAGTCAGAATTAATGGATAATTAAATGGATAAATATAAAACGATTTTAAATGAATCCATTTTTTGTTGTTATAATTTGATATTAATTAAATTGATGACGATGTGCATGTTTAATTCGGTTGGTTGTTAAACCTGGGGCACGTTGGTGCTTATTGTTTAAAGACATGTCAAATTAATTTTTTAGTTAATTTGTGGTCATTATGATAGCTTTCTGTTTTGGTTTACCATATTTTGGAACTACTAATAATGAATTGGATAATTCAATAAGGATTAATGAATGATTGTTTGATAAAAGATAATTCCTAGTAGGGTTCTGAGTTACCCACTTTATTATAACGGCCAACAAGACTTATGCTTGGAGCTTTGAGAGTTCATTGCCTGTGAAGGAAGAATTCCGTGTTTAAGGGACAAGAACACAATTGATATGACGTTTGTTTCCTGGTGATTGTTTTGTTAAGTGATCCTAGGTGGCTATTTTGATATGTGGGGGTAGGGAGGCCTAACAGTTGTGGCAACAATTGATTCCTAGAGTGAAGAGATGCATCAATTTATGCATGTGGGTGTTGGGGTGGACACCAGATATGATTAAATGTTATGGATATGAATGATTAGATGTTTTCTGATACTTGTTGGTTGTTTATCTGCATTACATTACCCACTACTCAAGGAAAATGTTCTTTCTTACAATACTTTTAGAAGGGGAAAATATGCGTAGGGTATTCCACATGTGTTCTGTGTTTAGCTTCTCGAGGGAGGATGAGTATACACTCATTCTATAGGTCTTAAAGACATTATGAGACATTCATCTACTCACCATGTTGAGACTCATGTTTTTGGGAGATTATAATGTTTTTTCTAGAATTCATGAGAATATGGGATAATAATAAAATTTATAATAAATGATTGAATAAATGATGTTAACCCATTGGGTTGGAGCTTGCAGGGATGCAGTGATGAGGTTTCAATTTAATGTAACCATGGACTTTGGGTGTGAAAAATCATAAAATATAATGTGGAATTGATAATGGTTAATTTATATTTGAATAATTAATTAATTTAAAGAGCAACTGATAAAAAGTGAATGATATAATATATAAAGCTCTTTAAATGGTTTTGTGCTTATAGGATACCTAATCTTAGTAGTGGTAGCCATGAGTCCAAGGGATGTTAGCTTCAATTGAGTCAAAGACTAGGTTATTCCTATAGTGTGGTTGTGATATATAGTATATTCAATACCTTTTGTGTTTCTATACCCTACTCCACCCCATCACTAAGGGAAAATGATGACTTGGGGATTCTATTCCCTAGGGGTGTTTTTCCTATCGTTCCCATGGGAGGATGGATGGATGAATACACCCTTTGGCCCCACTCTCTTCTCTTGGTAGTTACTTGTGCAAGTAGGCACATTGGTTGGTTATCCCCATATATATGTGTTCAGGGCTATAATGGCTTGTTGTTATTCATACACATATATTATGGATATAGTTTCCTATGGACTACTATCAGTGTAATGTGTATAGGCTGTGATGACATGAGGATCTTCACTCGGTGTATGCATAGTATTGGCTTATAGTATAATGCCCAACATATGACACACATTATTCGATCTGTGGTAGAACCTGGAAACTACCTTTTTACTATGGTTATGTGGACGTAGTGGTTGATTTGGATGAGGTTCATATTGTGGTGCTTCACCCAGATGTCTGCAGGAAAGCCTTTTTGGAGAGAGATTCTTAGGAACTGTGACATTGTGGAAAAGCATAAAAGTAGTGGGGAAGTGGTAAAAGGGTACCCTTGATATTATTTAATATTATATGTAATCTTATTTGTGAAAAATTATGAGATTAGACATGTTGAGGATGGTAACATAGAATTTCTATTTAGTTGATGAGGTAGTTTCACTTGTTGTTCACTGTGCTTTAACATGCTTGCTTTACTTTTGCACGATAGGCTTTAGAGAGGATCCTACTAATTATACTATTATACTCACCCATCATATAAATAAACAATTTTTAAGTGACTTGGAGAAGGCTGGAGACCAGACTGGTTACTAATAGCTTGGGGTTACATGATATGTTCTGGCTTCTTGGTCACCGCTATTTTTTCTTTCATTTGGTATATGCAGGTTTTCCTTTCAGATGTAGTGGTTCTTGAATAACATTAAATTTATTTACTTGGGATATATTTTATATTGTTGTCTAACATGGAGTAGGTTGGTTTCTATATTATTACATTATTTCACATGTGTTCTCTTAGAGGGTAATGCCTCCAATTTGTGTGTTTATTATACCCTCCATGCTAGTCTCCGTACCAGGGATTACTGGATGAAGGAATAAGGGGTCACTATATTCCTTCTCACGTTTCCGAACAAGTAGGGGTAAAAATTATTGGGAGGGAGTCATAACATATAATGGAAAGGAGTTTAGGGATATAAATATGTGTTCAGATACTATGTAACAGATAATGGGAAACTTACAATGATTAAGTTGAAATATTTTTCCGTTGAAACATAAAAAAAATATTTAAAAAAAATAGGGCTACAAAATCATATTGTTTACTTGTGATTTTTGAGGGTAGAGAGTCACAATACATAATGACTACGTCAGTACATACGTTTCCAGTCATTAATGGGCATGCATTTTTGCATGGTTGAGAAATGGAATGATGAAACAGATATCACCACTCTCTAGGGTAGCGTCGAGTGGAGTATATGAGAAATAGTGAAATTAGTTGTGAGTCGATATGGGGGGGGGGAATGATACAGTAGGATAGGAATCGTTGATTTAGTATTTCCAATTGGATATCACCCTAAAATGGTGAGGGGAAATAGATTAGGGGATAATAAGGTGGTGGATATGGAGATGAAAGAATATCAAGGATTTGGGAGGCTCAATGTGGTTGAGTGCTGGATGATGCAAGATTGAAGTGGTGATAGAGATGAGAAAATGAAAATAGGAGAGGAGTCAGGTGGAGAAATTAGGGAAGGAGGGAGATTCAAGAGTCACTGAAGAATAAATCTGGAGGATGGGGAGGCTGAAATTATTTGGATGGAAAATGTGGATGGAGAAGCTACCGTGTGAATAAAGATAAATCCAAGTTTAGTATATATAGTAGATAATATATTTTAGTTAATTTTTTTAATGTATTATGAGTTGTGATTATCAAATAGATAAAAATTTCTGATCCATTCAGAATGTGACTTGCAGGTTTTGATAATTAGAACACATGTTTTATTGTATCTATCATATTTTATGTAAGAACACTAAAATTGACATATTTTTTATATAATAATAAAATGTTTACCTGATACGATCCAAGACCAATACATGAAGACACCACATCAAAAAAATTTTCGTCAACATATTTAAAATAATTTTTTAGTGGTACATGTCATTCTCCACTAATATGTGTCATCTCTAATTTTGAAGGGAGACAATCCTTTAAATAAGAAATATAGGTCAATGTATCAATGTCTTTATAAGTACACTTTCACTATGTTGTTTTAATGTTTTACAGACGATTCATGTGAAAAATAACCCTAACTTCATTATATAAACATGACATATGAACCTATGGGCTCACCATTCCCCATGTAATTGGAATTCTCCTAATCTACAACAAGAAATTAAAATCAACAATAAGCAGAAAAGTCGAATGAACATATGTAAGGAAATCATTTGAAAAAAAATAGATTCCCAATAATTGAAGAAATATGTTAAGTAACTAAATTCAATATATAAATTAAAAAATCATAAAAAACAATAATATAAATAACAATGAAAAAATATTAACAAAAAAAAATTAAAAAAATCTAAAAACAGATCAATAAAAAATAAACCACGAATAAAGCCCAAAAAAACAACATTACCACAAAAAATAAAAAACATATTATAAAGTCACAAAATGTTATCACAATGTCTTATTCTAATTCCTCATCATAATGTTTGATTCCCACTTATTATATATAATATAAAAGAAATTGGAAGAAACCCTAAGGAATATTTAAAAATAAATCATTGAATTACAAGAAATAAACCTCATTTAAGAAATGATTACATTTCCCCAAATTTTAATGGAATTATTCTAATGGTCCCAATGATTTTCCTAAACCATGAATAGAAATAAAATTCAACCATTCCAAACCATAGAAGAGAGACATTATCTTTCAAAACATCATCTACATCAATTCCTGAAGTGCTTTGAAAAATAAGTAAATAACTTTGGGGATGGCATGAATTATCATATCAATGATTGGTTTAGTTTATAATGAAAATTTAATGATATTTGGAGGGTAAAAAATATAAATCAAGGAAATGTATTTAATTTTCTCACAAATAGAATTCAAGAAAAATAAGATGTATGAATGTTCAATTAACTGATATTTTAGAACATATAAAATAAAAACAGATGGTAAGGATATCAAATAAGTGACAATAAAAGCGAGTATAAAAAAGGACATGCAAGATTTTCCCATATTCATTATAAGAACTTGGACGTCTGGCCATCCCTAAAGCTATGAGATATCCAAGGATGTCGAGGACTTTGTAAGGAAACCCTATCATAATTTATTAGAAAATTATAGAGAACAATTATCCAATTTTTTATCCTTTTAAATAAAATATTTTGGAAGGTTTTTTCACAATGATTTGAGTGAAAAATCAACAATATTTAAAGGTTTTTTAATCTTTTCTATTTTTTCCATGAGGATATTAATTAATGATTAGACCCAAACAACTTATTTATGTTTTTTGTGTCTATCTTACAATTTATTGTCATCATAAACTATTTTTCGATGAATAATTTTGAAAAATATTTAGTTTGATGAGATTTATTCTATATATAAATTTTTTTCAATATAAAAATTCTTTTCAAGGTTTATAGTTAGTGTTTAGTTGCTTTAAAATATCTGTAATAATATTATAGTAGTTTGTTAGTTTTATTTTCATAATAAAATTGATCTTGATCAATTTTAAAAAAAATGTTTACTTTTGTTTATAAATATTTTCATAAATATTTCAATAGATTAGGTTGTTTTTAATAGTGTTATAATTTCTTTTATTGTTTAAATTTTCTGATTAAACACTTTTCACCCGCATATTAAGATTCTGTAAGAGTCATTACATATTACTTCTGTATATAATATAAACATTCTCTAAGGATATACAATAATCATTCTTTACATCAAATCCCATGCTCCCAAAGATATTTTTTTTCACGAGTAGTGAATAATATGTTTTTATGATAAGAAGAAATGATTATAATCACATATATTCTTGTAAATTTGATCATGATATATGAACGTTGCTCTGGGTCACCCAACATGCCACTAACAAGTTATGAAAGCAACTGTTTCATACATGATTCAAAATACTAATATTTTGAAATTATATGTCAAAAAACTATTTCAAAAATACACTAACTCTTCACTAACATTGTAAATGATTAGAAGGTATTATGAGAATAATTTTACGATGGTACTGTTTTAAATAATGAGGTTTTTTCCTCATAGTATCATGTGTAAAATGTAATCGATTTTATTAGGTTCAAACATTTCATTTTACATTCTAGATTTTCCTTTCTGGTTCAACCATTACAGTTTGTTGTCTTTCATGGAATAATTTATGGGGGCTTATTTATTACTGAAAATCATGGAAACAATCCTATGGTGTGAAAAAATGGGACATGTAATAATAATTGAAAAACTATAATCAACAAGTGATTTTAATGTAATAAAGGTATCAAAAGAAATGCCTATTGGTCCGTTAGTGATAGAAAATAAGGATGAAGCATCTTTAAGGAAAAAAAATGAATGGTATGCCGAAGAATTATCAAATAAAGAACAAGTTGAGATTGGGGCATAAGAAGAAGAAGAATTAGAAGAACTATAAGGTTTATTTCCATCAAAATCTTTACCATCCTTTTTTTAATCTGTTGAATCTATCATTACAAGGAGATTTAAGGGTTGAAGGGGAGATATTCTCCATGTCAAAATAATTTTGGTGGATTTTTTTTCTTTTTTAACGTATATAATATTTACCAGACCAAAATAATGTTCTATTAATGTATTTTAACATTTGGTGTTTCTTTTTCATGTATGTTTTGTGTTTAAAATTAAAAAGTGTGAGAATGAATAGAAAGTTGAATATGAGAGATATGTACTTAAGTATAACACCATTTTACTCGAGTTTTAACTAAAACATAAAATCCCTTTCCCTTGGATATAGTTTGTTCAATGTGTTTTCACTACCCTTGTGAACTAAAAGTTGAATTTATTTTTGAATTTTAGTAACATGTTTTTATGTACTATATGGTGTGTTAATCAAATAAAGAAAATTCTTTGATTCTTTTATAACATGACTGGAGTGTTTTGATAATTACAACACAAGGTTTTTTTGTATCTAATATATTTTATGTACGTGCACTAAAATTGACATATTTTTAGTATAACAATCATATATTAACCTTGTATGAACCATGACTAGTACATGACAGAACCAATTCAACATTGAATTTCCATCAATATATTTCACCACTTTGATTAGAGGTACAAGTAATTATCAAAAAATACATTTCATCTCTTCTTTTGAGGTGAGATTGTCCTTTAAATAGGAAATATAGGTCAACAAATCAATATAAAAATTAGTATACTTTCAATGTGTTATTTTCATGGGTTTCTGACACTACAATCAAAACCAAACTCAGAAACCATTTTAATACCATGAAATACGGACATAAGGACTCATGTCTCCCCTACCCTTAGTGGGCTCATGATGTACAACCAAAAACTAAAATCCTCATGTAATAGCTTAACTAGAAAAACTTCTATATGGGAATCACATAAAAGAATATAGCTTAAAAGATTAGTTCAGTTTATAATGAAACATTCATGGTATATGAATGGTTCAATAATTAATATTTTATAACATCTAAAATATGCACATATAGTAAGAGGGGCTAATAACTGACAATGAAAGGGAGTACACATACATTGTGTTGTATATTGGGTTTACTGACACTATATGTAAAACATAACCTTGATATCATTTTAAGACCATGTTATATGGACCTAAGGATTTATATCTACCCCTATTCTAGGTGTGCTCATGATGTTAAGCCAAAAACTCAAATAAGTAAGCATAAAATCAGCCAGATGAAAATCTCAAGAGAAATTACATAAATGTAGATAGATTCAACATGGAAGTGATTATATATGTGAAATAATTGAATTAAATATATAAATAAACGAATCTATAACCAGATATATTAAATTAACACAGAATTGTTTTTAACAATAATAATACCAAACAATCAACAAATAGATCATCCAGAAAATGCACCTTGAATGCTGCCATAAAAAACAACATAACCAAAAAAAATAAAAAAATATATAAGAAGAGAAGAAGTTGTGGTCACAAAATGTACTTATACTTCCTCACTACACTACTATTAAAGTGGACTTTAGAAGTGCTATAAATTACTTTTATCAGTGATAGAAAAGCACTGACTATGCAAGGGATGTTAAAAGGCCATGTCTTTTATTAGTGCTTCTATTTAGAACTACAAAAGTAACCCCTTATCAAAGCTTATAAAATCACTAATAATGGTGCATAGTGTTGTATACTGAAACAATACACTGCAGAACCACTGTAGTGTGTTGTAACAACACAATACAACACTAGAAACACACAAGAAACACAATAGATATGGACAAAAACAAGTCTCAATACAGAATTTAAATTAATTGAAAATTACAACACAATAACCAGAAAAAAAAACAAAATTATAGAAAATTCAAACAACTCTTTATACAATTACATTATTAAAAATTATAACATACTTTAAAAAACAATCATAGCTGTCAATGTTACCATGACTTCCACTAACATTCATTGTCTAACTTCCAACATTGGATGAGTAGTTTCAATCAATCCACCTCAACTAGAAAATAAGAATCCACTTGCATAAGAAAAAATTTTTTATGAGTAATAATAGAATAAAATAAAATAAATAAAACATAAATATTGTATCATAATTTAATTTTTTGGAAAATGATTTTACTATGAAAATATACAGATTACCTCCATGATTGAGTAGTAGAGGGAAGTTGATGGAAGGTGATAAATGTAAGCACTATAGGAGTGAAAGGTTTTATGGGAAAAGAGTGGATGTTTTGGTGAAGAAAGGGATAAAAGATGGACATAACACCGCAACTCAAACAAAATAATCCAAATGTATAAGAAAAAAATTATTAATTTAGTAATACTAAAAATTAATAAATTAAACATTCTATGAATAAACAAATTAATTTTATAGACAATTATTTTACAGGGAAAACATCAACATTACCTCATTAATTGAGAAGAGGAAGAATTATTTATCTTCTTATAAAGTCATTAGAGGTAACCTGAAAGAAATTGATGAATAAACCACTACAAGGTTAACAATGTTTTAATGGATTAGAAGAAAAAGTTGGACAGAGTACCCCAACTCGAAAAAGATTCCACCTGTATCAGAGAACAGTTATTATGTGAGTAATACTAAAAATAAATAGATTTAACATAAATATGAATCAATACATTAATTCTATGAACAATGATTTTACAGTACAAACATCATGATTACCTCTATAATTGAGCAGATACAATGTCAATGATCTTCTTGCAATGACATAATAAATGGATAAAAATATTCTACATTAAAAAATCACTTCAAGGAATAATGAAAATTATAGTTATGTTCTATTATATAATTATTTGGTAAAATAAAGAAATTATATCATAACATTACCTTTTCATCTATCAAAATGTTTCTTTAATTATAATTATTTCTTATGAGGGATTGGTGACATCATCATGTGTAGAAGACTTTGTTTTCAAGAGCAATCAAACATTTAATTTATATGATGTTAATGCAGTAAATAATATATAATATTATGAGGAAAAACATAATATATTAAAAACACATTTTACTACTCATTGAACTCTCTTTTTTAATGGTTTCATGTTTTTGGTTTCCCTTTCAAGAATCCAAATGCCCTCTTTATGGTCCCCAATAATGTACAAGACACTGTCTTCATTGGAACCAACATGAAATGATGGTGATGTACCAATGAATGGTCCATCCTTGATTGAATTTTCATCTTACTCAACAGTTGTTTTAGTTTTCATTAAAACAATCAACCAATTCATGTTTGTTGGATCAGAGACATTAAATACTTTCACTTCTCATGATGCCATTACAAACAACTCATCTTATTCCCATTCTATAATGAAATTCACCTACACAAATCCCATTTCATCAACATTCACTCCATTGATATTTTCAAACCATTTGAAATGGAAAAAAGACATGTGAAATGTTGTATAATCCAAATCATATATCTATTTGATAATGAAAAAATATGACATATTTTCATAAATTGTATTTCTATCCTTGGAACTAAACGTGTGAATCTCTTCAGCCACAAGCGTAACACCACTTTTTCATCATACTGATGTCATTGAGTTCTTTTTTATAGAACATATAACCATTTATTAGAAAACTAGTGTAAGATATAACATTTGTATTTGGTCCTCTGTCTGCCATTTTACATTTTTCATCAATTGAATTCATATTTTTATATAACTATTTATAAATTTGATCATTTAATCATCCTATAAACAATTTATTATGTGTATTTTATATCCATCCTTCATCCCTTTAGGGAATTAAATATCTATGAATTTATTCAAGGGATTCAATGTATGGATCAACAACTTCACTATTATGAAATATTTAAAGATGTGTTTACTCCCGCCCTATTAAGGTAAATTTAACAACATCTCTTCTAGAAATCACTTCACCCAAAGGAGTTTTCTCTTAAAATACATTGTGAGACCAATGTTTTCAACATCTGATAGGTAATTAGTATAGATTTCAAGAGCTTATTCAACAATATATCATTATACAATATAGCTTTCTATGTGAAATCGATTGTTGACATACCCTTTCAAAATTTTCATATAACATTCAATGGGGTACATCCATCTATAATCGATAAGACCGCCTAGTTGAACCTCTTTGACCAAGTGAACAATCAGGTGGACCATTATATCAAAGATTGATGGTGGGATGAATATATATAATTAACATAATATGATAATAATCTCCTTATTTATGATTGGAAACTTCATTGGGTGTACAACTTTACTGTATATGGATTTGAAAAATAAGCAGAGTTTGGTTAATGTATGTCGTACATTTTGAGCTAGAATTCCATCAAATGGAAAATGGATTAAATATTATATCAAAACATAATATTCATGTGAATTTAGTCATTATAACTTCAAATTAGTCATTGACATGACGTTCTTGATATTTTCTAAATACCATTGCGGAAATTTTACACTAGTAAGTTAAAGGAAAAATTTCAATTTTTTCTATCTTGATAGAGTTTAAGCTTATGGATGAAGAAAAGTCTTCAATTTACCCTTCACTAGTTCCAACTCGTCCCTTATCCCCCTTTCATTCATGGCCAACCTATCCTTGATTCCATCTTTCTTTTTTCCATGAAAATTTAGTAACATACCAACACCACTATTAATTAATTTTTTTACATGTAGGAAACTAAGATAGTTTCTGACATACAAACAATTCATATATATAAATTCAATGAAAATTGATCACTTCTTCTAACCATAATTTTGTTTTGTTTTTCGAAAATGATTTATCGAAAACAGTGTCAATATTTTTTATTTTTTATACAGATGATCTCTTATTGATGGAGATGTTGTTGTACCTTGTAAGATATTCCCATCGAATGCTATCATCTAGGATCGGTATTTATTTCATCATGTTAAAAATTTCCAACTTCATAAAAACACAACATTTAAGGAAAGTTTCAACCGAACAAATTTTTTAATTTTTTCACAAATATGACACCCTAATATTCCTTTAATTCTATAGCCTAATAAATTTACATAAGATGGGAATTAATTTATCATTCCATACAACATGACCCTCATTGTGAATTCTTCACTCCTATGAGCATTATTTATTGAAACACATATATCCCAAATCTATCTGAAATCTTCAATCAATGGATCCAAATAGACATCAATATCATTACCAGGTTTCTTTGGTCCAGTTATAAGAAGAGACAACATAATGTATTTTTGATTCATGCATAAACATAGTAGAATGATATAATTTACCAAAATGAAGGGCCAGGTACTGTGGGTACTACTCTATACAATAAAAGGATTTATTCCATCTTTAGATAACATAAGATGAATATTTGTTGGCTCATCTCCAAATTCAGGACACTCGTAATCAATTTTATTCCACATAGGATAATCTATTGAAGGAATTATGTTGCCATATTTATTTCTTATATATGTATTCCATGTTTACTATATTTCAGTTTCTTAACATCAATATAGTCTTATAAGCTGTAAAATGATAAGAAATTGCCTGCATATTTATAAGGACTTGATTCATTTTTATTGTATCGATCGACACCACACTTATTGCATTTTATGAGCTATTCATGGTCCTTGCAAAACAATATAAAATAATTAGGACACAAATCTATCTTTTTAGTGATCATTACCATTTAACATATCATTTTTTTAATGTCATATGCTCAATATCATACTTTATTTTCTTCCTGTAGCATATCTTTCAGAATAACGAGAAGTTCTGTAAAGCTGGGGTCACTCCATCCGATTCCAGCATTCAAATTATATAACATCAATATAGATGAAAATGTTGTGTATTTAGTAAAATAGGTATACAGTGGTTTCTTGGAATAACTATTTAACTCTCAAAACAACTTTGGACAATCACAATTGTCATCTTCCATTGAAATTGTCATTTTTTAATGTGATATCCATCATCTTTTACAAAAGTATTCATATACAAAGATTCATAAACTGTGTTATAATCCAAATCTATTTCAACATTTAGTTCTTCCCCATGTTTATTTCAACATTTATAGATTTTATCTATTCCCTGACAAATAAAATGTTATTCAAACTCTTCCGGACTAATTTTTCTTGAATAAAAACAACTTAAACACCGAAATGAGATTTTAGAAGGGCGGTCTGCATGCTCTCTTACAAACTTGATTAACTATTTAACTCCATATTCATATTATTTTGTCAATCGATTAACGTGAATCCATTTTCAGTTCATATCCATATTATTGGGTTCATACATGATTAATTTTATACAATATATAAATAAATACACCTAAGATATTCAATATAAAAAGTGAATGTTATAGAAAATACTAATAAGGGAAATATGGAGAATTCAAAACTAGAATATCTAATCACCTAGATACACCAAATCCAACAATAAGGGATTTTGGAATTTGAAAATATAGAAAGATATAAAGGAAGATAATTAATGATTTTATCACTAAACTTTATAGGTGTAGAATAAATGATGGATAGTGCAATGAAACTAGCTGGAATTACCCAAAAACCACCAGGTTAGATCATATTATGACCTCTAACACTCCTAAAAGTCACTTAAGAATGGTTTAAAATTTGGGTAAACAAAACCGTAAAATGGTAGGTCTCCCCCTCAAATAGAAACAACTAGTACCATAGGTTGAAAAAATTCCAGCATGACCCTTGGGGTCAATGAACATTCATACCCAAAATCATCGTTACCTGATATATGTATAGATGTTAGAAAAAAACCATGGAAATAAATGATGAATTAACTATATAAACACACATACATGACACACCTTTATAATAACTCACTTACAGTCAATAAGAAATATTAAATAGAATAAAACCTCATATTCAGACATAACGTGAACTATAATGGCACTATAATGATTTCCAAAGTGATGGCTTGATGTAATAAAAACTCATGCATTTAACTAGGGATGACCACTTTGAATCTATTACATAATAAAACTAAGGACCATTGTAAGTTATAAGTGGAACTTGATCCACTAATACATATAATCTATAGAGGAACATATATAAGTCCACTACCTGTTTCTTGAAAATAGTATCTGATGCTGTATGTCCACTGAGGTGTCCATGAATGGTGTCAACATATATATTATCATTAGGGAACCACCGATGTGCCTCAAATTAGTAGTAAATAAACATGAATATATATTAAATGTTCCCCATGTGGTCGGATAGGTTGGTAAGGGTGGGGAGGAGTTTGGGTCATGGTCATGGGGTCAAGTCCTCGTGCCAGTGATTTACCTGTATTTTCATTTTCATGTTTTGTGTTGCTTTCATAGTTGTAGATAATTTTTAAAAAATAATATACATGAATATTACTACACATTTATATACATATATGAAAAAAATTAGTAAGAAGATATAATCCATAGTATTAAAACAAAAATGAATATATCCAAGCTTTAGTGTCGAATATAAGAAACACAACACATACCAGTAGTCAATATTAACAACGGACTACAAGTGGTTCCCTAAACAACAGATCACAAAAAACTGCAAACAACATATCAAAAAAAATTGCAGAAGATGAAATCAAAAATGAAAAAAATAAATACACAAATAAAATATGAACGCCTACCTCGTTATCTTGAATAAAATTAGAGGCCCTATTCAGAAACCCTAACTCCATTCGAACACTGGATGTCAGACCAGATGTTGGAGCAACAAGAGGTAGTTGAGTGGTGTGATTCAACCTTTGATTCACTATGGAGGAACGTCGATAGTGGCTGGCTTTTGCAGATATAATCTATATCATGGAAGGTTTGCAAATGGTTATGGTTTAAAAATAGGTCAGGACACTTTTATCATCACTAATATAGAAGGGATAAAATAAATCTTTATCAGTGCTAATTATATAGCACTGATAAATATTAAATTTTCAATGCTTTTTTGTTGATGATAAAACCTATATTTATCATCACTAAAATGTCATTGATAAAAATGATTGTCTCAGTGCTTATTACTGATGCACTGATAAATGATTTATAATTATAATTATAAATATAAATAAAAAATTGTAAATATTTTTATATACTCAATAAATATATATAAATATAAATATATTATATATATTCATTTGTAAATATATTTACTATAATTTTATAATTATTTATTTATAGTTATTGAAATATTTTTAAAAAATAATATTTATATCATTATATATATTTGTATAATTATATATATATATAATGAACATAGATAAATACAAATATATTATATATATATATATATAATCATTATTTAAGTAAATTTATTATAAATTTAATAATTAATTAATTATATTTTATTATTTATTTATTATATAAATACTTTTCAAAAATATTTATTATTTATAATTATAAATATGTAAATCTATAAATATAGTAAATTTAAATTTATAAATAAATTTATATATAAATATTTTTTTATAAATATATTTTTAACTTTATTAATGAATATATAATTTTAAGTGCATGCATATATGTAAAAATTGAGTGAAATTGAATAAATTATGAATAAGTACAATTAAAAATATTGAGAAAATGGATAAAAATTATGTCTGTGCATTGTAATATATAAAAATTCATTAATTATGTATATGTGAAATCAATACAAGACAGATTTGATTTTTATTAAATTAAAAAATCAAAAGATATTCAATTATATGTCGAGTATGATGCAATTAGTAAATATTTTTAATTAATATTCATTTTAAATAAAAAATTAGTATTCAATAAATATATGACTATTTAATGTAAAGAGAATAAATATTATGTAATATATAATTCAACTATCTATCTATATTTTTAATATATAAAATTTAATAACATTAATTTACACAATTATCTAATTAATAAAATATTTGTTATTTAATAATGTATAACCATTCTATTAATTGTTATCAATAATTTTTTAATGAATAAAATTTTTAATAATTTTTTTAAATAAAAACATTTATTGTTTTTTATTTATTTAATTAATTCATTTTATCTATTCGTAACTTTATTAGAACTAAAAATGCACTGATGAAATAAATATTTATTAGTGCTAAAAATAAAGCAATGATAAAGGATACTCCATATGAGCACTAAAAATATAGAATTAACAACAGATACCCTTTATCACCACTAAAAGGAAAGCACTGATAAAGGTAACTTTTATCAATGCTAAAAAAATCACAGATAAGAGGTTAAATTTATCAGTGATTTCTTTAGTACTGATAAATATTCCACATAAAAATGTTATTTCTAGTTATGATAAATACCATTTGTAAGCACCCGGTTTTTTCTATAAAAGTATTTGAAATATTCTTGATGTTATTCCAGAGCAGCGCCTTCTGATGGAGTGCGATTCTGAGCCTCGGTGTGGCCGGAATTAAATTTTTAGTGCGTTCACACCGGACAAGCAAAATAAATGGGATAAATCATAAACAGTAATTCGGATCCTAAATCTGAGAGTACGGATAGGTCTGAAATGGGATTTTTACCCTAGGAATGACATAAATCATGTCGGTGTGGGATGTTGGGACCCCTCTCCTGTTAACGAAACATTAAACAGATAAATAAATAATTTATTTATTCGTTTAATGGTCAAACATAGGTATTTCTTAAACGGTTTCTGAGATTGGAAATCCAAGGGCACCGTTGAGTCTGGAGCGTTTTGTTTACCCTAGGAGGGGTGTAATTTTCGCGGGCACGAGCCTTTTGTGGAAAATGGATCCATGGGCGTTTCCGTAAGTTAGCAGCCTCGGTCATTCAATTCTATAACATTCGAACAGAGACTCAGATTAAAATTCTGATACAGTCGTTGTGGTCAGGAGGTGGTTTTTACCCTAGGGGATGCTTAACCTCGACCCCGTCGAGAGTTTTGGATGCGGGTAAAATTATGGGTTTAAATTAATTAAATTTTTAATTAATTTTTCTTCTTTATTTAAACCCTTCTCTCCCCTTGTTTGTTCTTCCCTGGTGAAACCCCTCCCAACGAAGAAGACGAAGACGCTCCTCCTCTATCCTCTCCTCCCCAAGGTGGTGGGTGGATTCAGTGGATCAACGACGAAGCTTCAGGCTATGCCCAACAAGGCAGGTGGTCGTTGTTTTCAGTTTTTAAATCCCGATCCCCGCATTGAATCCCAATTGTAGCATTTAAATGCTATTTGATCTTCGATCAAAGTCCATGTACGTGTAGTAATTTTTCTGAGCTTTCCATCACCTATTTCTGTTTGTAAATCCGAGTTCAGAGGAGCTTTAACACGTCCACCGAAGATCAACGAGTTTAAGGGTGTTATTCGTCTGTTCGGGCCGGTCCGGCGGCTCTGCGCGGCGGCCTGACGATTCACGTCAGCAGTACTGGGGATCTTCAAGCGGTCCGGCCTGATATTCACTAGGGAGAATGGCGGCTCGGAGCGGGGCAATGCTGGCTTCTGCGGAGTCGGTCGGGTCAGGCGGCGACGGCGCGAGCTGGGAGCGGCAGGCCAGCAGGAGGCTGGGGCGACGCTGGGGAAACACGTTCAAGTCGAGGCGGCCGGGCAGTGTCCAGGCAGATCCGGCAACAGAGGGGTTAGCTGGGGTAGCACGGCAGTGTTGGCCGCGATGTGGTGCGACGGTCGGTCGCGTTCGGCGGAGGAGCCCGAGGCCTGGCCTCAGGCGTGCGGAGGAAGCCAGGACCCCCAAAACGTGGGTCCTGCTGGCTTGACAAGGAGGACCGGCTGAAGCTGGTCTATAGGGGGGAGCAGGGACCTGTAGGACCCTGGGACACCCTGAGAGGGGAGGGGTGAATCAGGGTGGCACCTTTTTCTTCTTTTAGTTGTGGATCTTGTTCCCACGTTGGTAGGAACTACTTAAACCTGTATGATGGATATGAACAGCAATTAAACATTCACATGAAGAGAGATGACAGAACTATTTTTACTTGGTTCACCACTATGGGCTACGTCCAAGGAGCATACACCGACAGGTTGTCGGTCGTACCTAAATCCACTATGCTTCACTAGCTGTAGATTACAAAGGTTCGGGTACAGACACTCTGTCCCAGGATCACTGCCTTTACAATTGTTCAGGGATAGCTCACTGCATCCCTCGGGTCACTCCCGTTGATACCCCCTAGCTCACTGCCGTTGGTGAAGTCTCACTCAGTTTATAGACGTGAAGGTCTCTTCAATAGGTGTGCATTGAAGTTCTTCGTCTCCTGTTCAGCATGAGACTTTGCTTGCAGCAGGGTTCAGAGTTGATTCTCTTTATAGTTCAATATTTCTTCTTTAGTGAAATGACTGAATGCACTAGATCCCCTTGTCTTCGTTTTCCTGAATCACAATCACTTATGTGATTTCTCAATAAATTATGTTCAGCTTACTCGACATTCGTCAAAATAAATTCACCATGTATGCATGAGATCATGCATTTATCATTATATTTATTCTTCAATCTCGCTTTTCACCGAAAGTATCAGGCACTATATAGCTCTTTTGCAGCTTCAGAAAGGCGGGCACGCTTCAACAATATTTGGATCTCCTTTTCAAGCCCGGTGCGCAAGTCTGCATCTGGCGCGCAAGTCTTAGGCGCACAAGTATAACCTGGCATGCAAGTGTCTCCAAAGCACCTGCGCGACTCTTACTTCTTGAACTTCAAACCTGCGCGACTCACTTCCTTCCTTTCCCAAAGCACCAGGGGCGCTCAACCATCAGTCGGCGCACAACCTCTACTTGCGCGACCCAACTACCACTTGCGTGGTTCAACCACCTGCGCGACGAGAGCTCGAACAATCTCAAAGTCTTGAGCCCCGTAAGAAATGAGGAGGGGTGGTCCAGTATTTATAGGTAAACTGGACCCCCTGCGCGGCGGCGCGCAAGTCATCCATCAGCGCGCAAGTCTCGGCCCCTACTAGGCACTTGCACGATCAACATTCAAACTTGTGTGAACATATTGCCTTTTCCAAATTTGGATCTTCTGATCTCGAAAAACCATAGACGCGCAAGTTATAATGCATTCAAGGCATCGACGTGCAAGTCTCTTCCCGTCACATAATTCACCTGCGCGACCTCACCAAAACTTGCGCGACCCTTATCCCTTTTCCATATTTTGATGCTCTGATCTTCAAAAACATATGGCGCGCAAGTTTCCTATCCTCCAAGAGTATGGCGCGCAAGTCCATTTGCCAAAATCACTCTTCTTCATTTGTTGATTTTGAGGCCCTGAAATTTGGAAAACACTGGAAAACGACGCCAGCTTGTATCTGCTCTTTTTGTACCGCCTCCAGATCATCCATTCCTCTGTCAATGTTCTTGAATCAAACATAGATCGTTGACCACAACTCTTGAACTCGACATGTCACCATGGAATATCCTTTGTCAACAAATTTGTATGTCGTTTGTTTGCATTGTCGACATGCACGATCACCTCAACAACACTTCTTCTTGGTGATATGTATCCTTCAGCAAATCTTTTGCCTTTATCACAAACTCCACTATTGTGATATAAATTCTTTGAAGGAACAACTTTACTACCATCATCTTCTATGACAATTTTATGTACATGGCCATTTCATAAGTCAACTCATTGGCACATTGCCTCCTTCATCAACCGTCATGATCAACTTCATGCAAACCATGTGATCAGTCCGTCAAGAAGTCTCTAGCATGGTTCTCATGCAATCATGAGTAATTGCATGGTCTTCATCAAAACCCATTGTTCTCATGCAATAATGAGGAATTGCATGGTCTTCATCAAAGCCCATGGTTCTTATGTAATAAGGAGGAATTGAATGGTCTTCATCCAAAAACACCATCCTTCTTTAATCATCCTTGGATGGATTACTCCTCACATTCTTCATTGTTGTAAACAATGTATCACCTTTGACACATGTTCTTAGAACTTACGATCAGCACAACAATCGTCTGAATCACTACTCCTCTACTTCATCAGAGTACTTCATGATCTCCTTCATTGTGAGCTTCCATTCCACCATTTTATTGGAGTACTTCTTGATCTCTTTCATTTTGATATTCCATTGACAACTATTGACAACAAATACAAACCTATACACAAATTATACACAAAGTGGTTCCAACAGGACCCACAAAGTGCGGGTCCATCTGGCGGTGTGTGGAAGAAGACCGACCAGTTGGCCATTCTAGTTAAATAAAAATAAAAATAATAAAATCATGTTTATAATAATAATAATAATATTATTATTATTATTATTATTATGAAAAGGATTTATATATCATAATTCATCCGCAGGTTGTCCGATTTGGGAACCGTCCGCGGGGACGCATCCCTTAAATCGAGGCAAATATTTTGAGATGGTTTAGGGGGTTTTTAACTCCCAAAACGGGGTCGTCGGTGGCGCGACACACCTTTAAGTAGTTTGGCATTTTTCCGGGGGTTTTTGTTTTGGGCGGCGCAGACACATCCGATGTCTATTTTGAGCACTGCTAGTGGAGTTGGGACCATGGTGCCGAGACGGAGTATTCCAGGGTGGCTTCTGGAATTGAAACTGGAGTGGAGGAATGGGCCCCACGACCCGTCTTTCGAGGTGCATGCAGCGCTTTGCAACTTTTTCATCGGACATCCGTTCAGGGTGTGAGAGTAGTTTATCATGAGTGTTTTTCCAAGGGCATTGCAATGGTGAAATCCACCCGCTTTAATTCAGCACACTAGTGCGGTCCCCGTGAGGGCCATTTTGGGAGTTGGTGGTGATTTTCAGCCTTATCACCAGGTGTCCGTTGTGGAAAAGTGAATCGTCCATATTGTGTATTTTTCCGAGAGGATCATAACGATGCGATTCGTTGGTAGCGCTTCGGGACCGGGATGTGGGTCCCACGCAGCACCGCTCATGTTCGGCATGTCAGAAGACATCTTTTTCTCCAGATATCTGTTCTACTCAAGTGAGCAGTCCTTTTGACGTGTTTTCCCAAGGGGATCAAAATGGTGCGATGCACCTGACAGTTTTCAGGGCCAAGGCTCAAGACCACGGGACACTGTTCGGGCATAAAGTAGTGTTGAACGACTTTTAAATTAGATTTCCATTGGAGGCAAGTAAATAGTCTATCTCACATGTTTTTTCTCGAGGATTACAATGGTGTAATCTGTTCAGGCGAGCAGAGCCTCTTACATGATCTTATTAAATGTGGAATCTTGAAAGGTGCTCTGGTGGCAGTTCTTATGACTATGTTTGTAGCGGACCCTTGGCGTGCGATCACGAGAACTCTCGTGTGAGTGAAGTAATGCTTTAAGAGATGTGGTTGGTTGTGCATGAGCCTTTGAGGTGGAAAGTTGGAGTTGTTACATTTACGCCTTCACGTTGACATTGGGGGCATGTACACATTAGCCTTTAGGATAGATACGTGGCATACTCTGGGAGTATGCGAGAATTCTGGGAGGTACATGTGGAAGTTTTTACTTTATAACGTTTGTGCTCTTGGTTGGAGTTGACATGGGTTCAAATGTCGTGTGGGCTCCATGTGTGTGTCGTGTTCTGCATTACGTACATTTGAACTCTCGCGACGTAGAGGGTCCGTCTGTTCTTGATTATTGGCAACAGGGTTGAGTTTTCCCCTGGTTCTGTTCTCGTTTGTTGACCAGGAGGGTTGAGTTTTCCTCTGGTTCTCTTCTCGTTTTTTGACCAGCAGGGTTGAGATTCCCTAGTTCTGTTTTCGTTTGTGGATCTGCAGGGTTGAGTTTTCCCCTGGTTTTGTTCTCGTTTTTTTGACCATCCGGGTTGAGTGGGTTTCCCCCTGGTCCTGTTCATGATGGTTTCAACCAGAAGGGTTGAGTGGTGTTCCCCTAGTTCTATTCTTAATGGTTAGGTCGGCAGAGTTGCTTCGTGTTCCCTGGTAAAATTCTTGTGGATTCGGTGTGACCAACACATTACGCGAGCACCGATCCTCTACACAGGAGGTTGTTTCCAACAGGGCTGGCCATGAGGTTGCTTCCAGTAGGGATGGACAAGCGTTTGTTTCTAGAAGGGATGTCCAGTTGTACCATCCATCAGGGATGGCCAAAGCGGTACCATCCAACAGGGATGGCCAGTGGGTTACCATACCGTAGGGATGGCCAGTACATCGACGTTCATCGAGAAGTACCATCCAGCAGGGATGACCAGAGCGGTTTTGGGCTTACCTCCAGCAGGGCTGGGAAGTGGTCTCTGAGGCAGTGTTTACCTCCAGATGGGCTGGGAAGTGGTCCCCGATAATGGTTCCGAGCCTCCCTATAGTGGAGTACCCTTTTACAGGAATGGGCATTGGGACTCGTCGACGACTTTAGCCGGGTCTCCCTCCAGTGGATTACCATTTTACAGGACTAGGTAGTGTGGCACCCGTCGACTTTTTCCAGGTCTCCCTCCAGTGGTAACTCATCGACTTCCTGGGATTACCCTCTTGCGGCGCTGGGTAGGGGGTCACATGTCGACTTTGAGGAGACCTCTCGAATGCAGGGCAATGACGAGGTGTGGTTTGACGTTCCCCCAGAACTCTCATGTACGAGGGGAACTTTCCCCACTGAGACACTTCCTTGAGACGTGACATAAAACCATGTGGGCTATTCAGTTCCACACAAAGCAGATACTATCAAGATGTAGTGATTTGAGCCCCTTGACTTGCAGTTCGGGGCAGACATGCCGGATGGTGGGCATCGATTGTGTTTACTTCTACGACTATTGGCTACTTCTTGGGCTAAGCTAAGATATGGATATCCCCTTAAGAACTTGTTCGGGCTTCTTGTTTGAGCATATGGATATATATATACCTTTTTCTAGTACCCACTCCTTGGGTTTTGGTTACTCTCCTTCCAGGAGAGGCGAAGATGCGTGGGGTATGACACATGCTTTCTGTGTCTAGCTTCTCATGGTAGGACGAGTCTACTCTCCTGCTATAGGTAGTGAAGACTCGATGAGAAGTTCATATTCTAACTGTTTTTTGCTCCTTGTGTTTGGACGAGTCTAATTCCTTCCTCTTATTGGGTTGAGCTTTACTCTTTACTGCACTCTCGGTTGTACTCCTTTACTTTTCCCTATTCGATCTACTACTCACATCTTCAGTACCTCCTTTGTTTCTCCCAAGAGTCTTCGGGACATCCTACTGAGTATTTTTATACTCACCCTTTCTGGGGCTTTGCCCGGGCTTGGTGTGCCCTTGCAGACGACAGACAGTTTGGTCGTGACTTTAGTAGAGCTTAGGAGTTCGGGAGCTTGGACCATGCGCGGTGGTCGTAGTCGTATTCCAGGTGTGGGACTCTCCCAACAGTTTATTTTTGTTTACCTGTTGTCATTTTGTGGCTCTTTTCTGGTTGGGCGTGTGTTTTTACATTTTTCTTTTAAGTTTATCTTCAGCTTTTACTTTGTACTGTTAAGAGGTCGATGCACTTTTGTGGTTGTTTATAGCAATTAGTACTTTACTTTTCTTTTTTTACTATTCACTTCTGCATTGAGTGGGCTGCATGTGTGTGTACAAGTACATAGGAAGAGGCCTCCTCGAGTTGTTTAGCCTTCGGTGCTTGTCGCCAGCCCCTGGCCTATGGAGGCGGGCTCTAGGTAGTTGCGGCTCGAGCCCGGGTAGGGTCGGTTCAAGACAAACTTGTGTCAAAGGTGGTTTGTTCCTTGGGATGCTGTTTGTACATCCCTACAAAGGAATTGGTTGGGATCTAGGGTAACGATTTTAACATGTCTAGAGAGCGGCTCTTAGGCCAGGGGGTCCAGTGATGGTGCGGCGACCGACGTATCCATTCATCAGGACCCTATTAAACCGCTTGTCAACTCGACATGATGAGACACATATTGCAACAAAAATTGGTTTGTGCATCACATAGGATTGAGTCTTTTACTGTACTTATTTATTCAGCTCTGCATTTTTGTTGTTGTGATATACATATATGCTCATCTGATTGCGGCACTCCTTGATAACATTCAGGATTCTCCACGAAGACAACCATCCAGGATACCAGCTTTGGTTCGTGACGACGACCATGTGAGCGACGAGGCCTTAGTCTAGGACCCATCATGCGAGTCCCTTTCTCTGGGTGGGCCGGTAGTAGCACCCCCACCTGGTGAGCATCAACTAGATTTAGTAGAGCAGACTGATTTTGAGCGCATGTTGAGCTCGCTCCATGGGTTCCAGCGTTAGAGACCGCTAAGGTTCGGTGGTTATCCAGACCCTTAGGAAGTATAGGTTTGTCTCAAGAAATTGGTTCTCCTTTCCGGCTTGTTCAAACACCAGAAGATCTTATGGTGGCTTTGGCCGCCAAAATTTTCCACGGAGCAGCTTGGAGTTGGTGGAGTTTGGTGACTCAGTTTCGTGACGAGTCGTCGCTTTCGTGGGGCGACATTGAGTTTTTGTTTTGAGAGGAGTTGTCCCCCTCTTGCTTACGCTCTGTTTGGATTCAGGAGCTCCTTTAGTTTCAGTAAGGAGGTATGATGGTGGCCAAGTATGCGGCTAGTTTCAAAGACCGTTCATTCTTTTACCCGGACTTAGTCCGTGACGACAACTTCCGAGAGCGAAAGTTTGAGTGGGGTCTCCATCGATAGATTCGTTCTATCATAGTACCCATGGGCATTCCCACATTTTCTAAGGTGGTAGAGTAGTCTCTAGTGACCGAAAGATTCTTGTCACATTCTACAGTTGGTGGTGGAAGCATGCACGTTGGAGCCGAGACTTCTACCACAGCTAGTGGGCATCAGCAAGAAGAACCTCGACGTAGGTCGCTTTCCGATAACCGGACTTAGGGGCGTGGTCGTACACCACAATGGAGACGGAGGGAACCAGGGTATCTTGGAGAGAGTCGATGCTATGCTTGTTATGGGAAAGGTCACCTGGTGTGGGACTGCCCAACCAGGCACGTTGAGAATATCGGGTAGGCAGTAGGTGCACCACCGCGGCAGAGGCAGCGCCGTGATCTGAGTAGCGCCCAAAGAGGTGGTGCTTGTAGAGGAGCGGGAGTAGCTGTAAGTGGAGGACGACCTTACGAGGTCTTCCCATCCCCACTAGGTGGTGCGCGTCAGGCTATAGGAGCTGAATGTTGGGACCACGGACAACTGCAAGTTTTGGATGTCTACGATCCTGCAGAGCATGAGGTGGAAATAAGTACACTCTATAGCTCTTCTACTTTTTGCAGTATAATTTTTAGACTCTGTGTGTGAAATCATTTTATCCCTGCTCCTTTCTTGGGGTGTTACCAGGGTGGCATGGGGCGTCGGTGTAACCCTGTGTTGGTATGTTAAAAGGCGTAGAACAGTTTAATTAGTCAATTGTGTCGAGTCCTTCGCTCTCCGAGCATGTAAGAGAGTCTGGGTCGTGGGACATCGACTATGAAACCTTGTGTAACCAGATATCCTTATGTGTTTCACCATATGGATATTATAAAGGAGGGAATCACCGAGCTTTGTCCCAAGTCCAAACGGTGATTCCAGTTGCAATGTGCGACATAAAGGTTTGATCAGGGAGGTGGGCTACCCCCGATGGCCTTTGGTCTATTTGAGACCATGTGAAGGGATGGCGAGGCTTCCTACCACCTTGCCCTAACCACTTAAGGTCTGGACTGGGTGCACGTTGTCTCCCACATGGCTCACCTAAATATATGTGTACATGATCCTATGCACGTCATCGGCAAGGTAAGACCTCGTGTGAACAGATCAAACCCTTTGGTCTATAATCAGTGATGCGGGACTGTGCAAGAGTTCTTCTGGGTACGGGAGAGCCAGGTGTGGGCTTAGTACCCTTAGTTATTCCCTGGTATTTCTTTTCAGGGATGAAAATAATGAATGAGGGAATGATTTAAGAACTTTTTTTTTCTATAAAAGACTTTCTAATGTTGTTGATGGTATTCCAGAGCAGCGCCTTCAGACGGCGTGTGATTCCGAGCCACGGTGTGGCCGGAATTAAATTTTAAGTGCGTTCACACTGGGCACACCAAATAAATGGGATAACTCCTAAACAGTAACTCAGATCCTAAATATGAGAGTACATATGGGTGTAAAATGGTGTTTTTACCATAGGAACTCCATAAAGCATGTCGGCACGGGATGTTGGGACCCCTCGCCTATTAACGGAACATTAATCTGATAAATAAATAATTTATTTATTCATTTAATGGTTAAAAATGGGTATCTTATAAATGGTTTCTCATATTGAAAAATCTAGGGCACTGTTGAGTTTGGAGTGTGCCGTTTACCCTAGTAGGGGTGTAATTATCGCATGCGCGGGCCTTTTGTGGAAAATGGCCCTATGGGCGTTTTCATAATTTAGCAACTTTGGTCATTGAGTTCTATAACGTTCGAACGGAGGCTCAGATTAAAATTCCAACACCGTTGTTGTGCTAGGGAGGTGGTGTTTACCCTAGGGTAGGCTTAACCTTGACCCCGTCGAGAGTTTCAAAAGTGGGTTAAATTAGGGGTTTAAATTAATTAAAATTTTATTTAATTTTTCTTCTTTATTTAAAACCTTCTCCCCCACCTTGTTTGTCATTCCATGGCGAAACCCCTCCCAACGAAGAAGAGGAATAATCTCCTCTTCTATCCTCTCCTCCCCAAGGTGTTTCGCGGCTTCAGCGGATCAACGGCGAAGCTCCGGGCTATGACCAACAAGGTAGGCGGTCATTGTTTTCAGTTTTTAAATCCCGAACTCCTCATTGAATCCCAATTTTAGCATCTAAATCCTGTTTGATATTCCAACAAATCCCATTTATGGGTAGTACTTTTTCCTAGCTTTACATCGCCTATTTCGGTTTTTAAATCTGAGTTCCGAGGAGCTCAAAAACGTCCACCGAAGATCAACAGGTCTGAGGGGGTTTTCCGGCGGTTCTGGATGGTCCGGAGGCCCGTCGGTTCACGGTGGCGACACATGGGTTTTTCAGGCGATCCGACCCAGTTTTCCCAATGGCGGGTAGTGGCTCAGAGCAGGGTGATGCTGGCTTCAGCGGAGTCGGCAGGGCGCGACAGCGATGACGTGAACGGGGAGCGGAAGGCCAGCAGGAGGCCGGGGCGGCGCTAGCGAAACACGGTCGAGCTGTGGTGGCCGGGCAGTGTCCAGGCGGAGCTGGAAGTGGAGGGGGTAGCCGGGGCAACACGGCGGTGCTGGATGCGGTGAGGTACGATGGGCGGTCGCGCTTGGAGGAGGAGCCCGAGGCATGGCCTCGGGCGTGCGGAGGAAGCCAGGGCTCGCAAAACGCGAGTCCTAATGGATTGTCAAGGAAGACCGGCCGAAGCTGGTCTGTAGGGGGGAGAGCGGACCCACAAAGCGCGGGTCATGCTGGAGGCGTGTGGAAGAAGACCAGCCAGTTGGCCGGTCTAGTTAAAAAATAATAATAAAAAATAAGTTTATTATAATAATAATAATAATAATAATATTATTATTATTATGAAAATGATTTATATATAAACAATCATCCACATGGTGTCCGATTTGGGCACCATCTGCGGCGACACGTCCCTTAAATCAAGGCGAATATTTTGAGATGGTTTTTTTTGGGGGGGGGGTTAACTCCTTAAATGGGGGCCTTGATGGCACGATAATCCATTAAGTAGTTTGGCGTTATTCTGGGGGTTTTTGTTTTTGGCGGCGCGGACACATCCGATGTCCGTTTTGAGCGCCGTTAGCGGCATTGGAACCCTAGTTCCGAGGCGGAGTTTTTAAAGGAGGTTTCTAGTGTTGAAACTGGAGTTGATTCATGGGCCCCACGACCCGTCTTTTGAGTTGCGTGTAGCACTTTACAACTTTTTAATCGGACATCCGTTCAGGGCGTGCGTGTAGTCGATCCTGGTTGTTTTTCTGAGGGCATTGTAATGATGCAATCCGCCCACATTAATTCAGCACACTGGTGCGGGCCCCGTGAGGGCTGTTTTGGGAGTTGGTGAATATTTCCATCCTTATCACTGGGTGTCCGTTGTGGACAAGTGAATAGTCTATATTGTGTACTTTTTCGAGAGGATCGCAACAGTGCGATCCATTGGCAACGCTTCGGGACCGGGATGCAAGTCTCACACAGCACCGCTCATTTTCGGTATGCCAGAACACATCTTTTTCTCCGAATATCCATTCCACTCAAGTGAGTAGTAATTTTGAAGTGTTTTCCCAAGGGGTTCCCAATGGTGTAATGCACCCGATTGTTTTCGAGGATGAGGTTCGGGACCATGGGGCGATGTTCGGTTGTAAAGCAATGTTGAACGACTTTTACGTTGGATGTCTGTTGGAGGTGAGTAAATAGTCTATCTCGCATGTTTTTCTGCAATGATTACAATGTTGTAATCAGTTTAGGAGAGCGGATCCTCTTACCTGATCTTATTAAATGTGGAAGAATGAAAGGTTCTCCGGTGGCAGTTCTTCTTACTATGTTTATAACGGACCCTTGGGGTGCGATCGTGTGTACTCCCGTGTGAGTGAAGTAATTCTTGAAGAGACGTGGTTGGCCGTGCCAGAGCTGTTGAGGTGGAAAGTTGGAGTTTTTATGTTTATGACTTCACATTGACGTTGGGGGACGTGTTCACGTTAGACTTTGGACTGGAGACGTGTCATACTCTAGGAGTATGCGAGAACGCTGGGAGGTACATGTGGATGTTTGTACCTGAGAACGTTTGTGAGCTGGGTTGGAGTTTACTTTGGGCCACACATTGTGTGGGCCCCATGTGCTTGTCGTGTTCTTATTTTTGTACCTTTGACATCTCGCAACGTAGAGGGTCCCTCTGTTCTCGATTTTTGACCAGTAGGGTTGAGTTTTCCCCTAGTTTTGTTCTCATTTATTGACTAGTAGGGTTGAGTTCCCCTTGTTCTATTTTCATTTGTGGATCATCAGGGTTGAGTTTTCCCCTGGTTTCATTCTCGTTTTTTTACCAACAGGGTTGAGTGGGTTTCCCCCAGGTCCTGTTCACGATGTTTTTGACAATCAATGTTGAGTGGTTTTCCCATGGTTCTATTCTAGATGGTTTGTCCATCATAGTTGCTTCATGTTCCCTGGTAGGTTACTTGTGGATTCGATGTGACCAACACATTATGCGAGCAGTGATCCTCTACCCAGGAGGTTGTTTCTAGTAGGGCCGTCCAGGAGGTTTTTTCTAGTAGGGCAGGCCAGGAGGTTGTTTCTAGCATGGGTGGCCAGTTGTACCATCCAGTAGTGATGGCCTGAGCGGTACCATCCAATAGGGATGGCTAGTGGGTCACCATCCAGTAGGGATGGCAAGTACAGTGGTGTTCACCGAGCTATACCATTCAATAGGGATGGCCAGAGCGGTTCCGGGTTTACCTCCAACGGGGCTAGGAAGTGGTCCCCGATGCCGGTTTTACCTTCAGCTGGGCTAGGAAGTGGTCCCCGATGACGGTTCCAAGCCTCCCTCCAGTGGAGTACCCTTTTACGAGACTGGGCATTGGGACTGATCGACGACTTTAGTTGGTTCTCCCTCCAGTGGATTACCCATTTACGGGACTGGGCAGTGTGGCATCCGTCGACTTTTTCCAGGTCTCCCTCCAGTGGGAACCTGTCGACTTCAAGGGATTACCCTTCAGCGGGGCTGGGTAGGGGGTTTCCTGTCGACTTTGAGGAGACCTATCGACTGCGGGGCAGTGACGAGGTGTGGTCTGACATTCCCTAGAACTCTAAAGTACGAGGGGCGCTTTCCCCACTGAGATGCGTCCTTGAGACACGACCTAAAACCATGTGGGTGGGTCAGTGCCGCCCAAAAAGGATAATGTCAAGGTGTGGTGATTTGAGCCCCTTGACTTGCAGTTTGGGGAAGACGTGCATGATACTGGGCATCAATGGTGTTTACTTCTGGGAATATTGGCTACTAACGTTCTTGGACTGAGCTACGGGATAAAGATCCCCTTACGATCTTGTTCGGGCATCTTGTTTGAGAATATGGATATGTATATACCTTGTTCTATTACCCACTCCTTGGGTTTTGGCTACTCTCCTTCCAGAAGAGGTGAAGACATGCGGGGTATGCCACATGCTTGCCTTGTTTATCTTCTCGTGGTTGGATGAGTCTACTCTCCTACTATAGGTAGCTATGACTCAGCAAGATGTTCATCTTCTCACCATTTTTAGATCCTTGTTTTTGGACGAGTCTACTTCCTTCCTCTTATTGTGTTGAGCTGTACTCTTTACTGAACTCTCGGTTGAACTCCTTTCTTTTCCTTGTTCGATCTACTACTCACCTCTTTCGTACCTCCTTTGTTGCTCCCCCGAGCCTTCAGGAAATCCGAATAAATATTTTTATACTCCGCCCTTCTTGGGGTTTTCCCACACTTGGTGTGCCCTTGCAGATGACATACCGATTGGTCTTGACTTTAGTAGAGCTTAGGTGTTCGGGGGCTTGGACCGCGTGCGGTAGTCATAGTCAGATTCCAGGTGTGGGACTCTCCCAGCTATTTACTTTTATTTACCTATTGCTGGGTTTTGAAACTTTTCTGGTTGGGCGCGTGTTTTACCCTTTTTCATTTCATTTTATCTTCTTCTTTGACTTTTTACTGTTTAGAGGCCGATGCCGTTATATGGTTGTTTATAGCAGTCATTACTTTACTTTTCTGTTTACTCTTCATTTCTGCATTGAGTGGGCTGTGTGTGTATGTATAGGTACTCAGGCAAAGGCCTCCCCGAGTTGTTTAGCCTTCGACGCCTGCCTCCAGCTGCTGGCCTATAGAGGCTGGCTTAGGGTAGTTGCGGCTCGAGCCCAGGTAGGGTCGGGTCGTGACACCAGTTCTATTGAAGGCTTATTTTTAGTAGTTATATAAAGTGTGATTCCCAATTGTGATATATAATGTGAAATCAAGGGGAAGAAACCCTAAGGAAAATGTAATATCAATTCATTGAATAACAAGTAACAAGCCTCTGTTTAGATATGGTTACATTTCCCCAAATTTGTTAGGAATTCTTCTAATGTGCTTATACATTCCATATAAAATGAAAGGAAATAATATTCACCAATTTTTATCCATGAAAGCTACAATATAATTCAAAAAATCACCCATATTCAATTGTTTGAGTGCTTTGAAAAACAAGTGTAAGATCCTAGTGGATAGATGGTCTTACCTATTCAATGTCTGATTTTGTTTATAATAAAGGAGTATTGGTATATGCATGTTGAATTAATGAATATTTTATAAAAAATATAAAAGTCACACAATGTATTGGGGACTAATAAGTGAAAATGAAAGGGAGTACACATGTAGTTTGCAGATTTCAATGATAACTCATACTGTATAAAAAACATAACCTTAACATCATTTTAAGACCATGTAACATGGGTTAGAGTTTGCGCCCTTTAACCAAATTCGGCATACTTTATGATGAAAAGTATTAATATTTTTAAATTTTAATAAACTCATTATTACGTCATTATTTTTCTTTGGTGTAACATAGTATGTGATAATGTCTTAAGAGTAGCTGTAACACTAAAAGATCACTGCAGTTCCCCAATAAGATGAGAACCCAAAAGTGCTCTGATAATATTCTAAAATATATGATCCGTAGACAAATGATATCATTTGGGGGACTCAAATGATACATGCTATCATGTGTGGAGACTCATAGGACATTAAGGCACCCACTCATGGCGTACTCCATTGGAAATTTTTAGTGTATGACATTATGAGAATGTGAACCTCTAGTTGGAAATCTATATTCATATTTATCCTTAGATGTTCCTATATAAGGACCTAGGAATTGATACTTAGACATTAAGAAAATTATTAATGATTGTTATGAGTCATATAATATTATTTATTGACTAAAACTAGGATGATAGATGTTCACAGAGAGGTAGGATAAGTTTGGTGTGTCATGAGAAATATTAAATTAATAAATAATTCAAGAAAGGATTTTTCCCATCCATTATATATCAGAAGTTATTATCTTAGTCCCGTTGATATAAATGATATAGATTAATAAATCGATGTACATGGTGTTCAATAGGAATGTTCAATTTTCAAGAAGTCAACAAATGATACCTTGAGTGTATTTGTTTATGGTAAGCACATAAAACCATATTGATTAGAGATATCATGAAAGAGGGATTAAATTACATATTAAGAATCCATATGAGGTATTATGTCGTTGAAGAATTAAATTATTTCTATATGGGTGCCTTGGTTTGTTGCTAGATGCTAGCCTTATACATTAGTTTTCATCACCAAACACTACTAATAATGAGTCATAGAGAGTCACACACTAAGTATATCCAAAATCTCAGTTAAATAATAATAATAATATTTATTATTTAACATGTTGAATAAATATTATTCTCTCATGTGGTTTAATAAATATTACTATTTGTTTGATCATATTTATTTTTTCACCAGTTATTCAAGAGAATATAATGTGAGGGGAATATTTAAAAAATATTCATTTTCTATTTAGTTAAAATAATATTTTTTTACTGGAGAATAATGCAGTTCTTTTTGTTTAATAAATTAATAGTAATTATTCAAGACCTAATTAATATTATAGAGGAATTAAAGATCAAATTTAATGGTTTGGTGAGAAATAACAGATATTGAATATTATTTGATTAATTAATGGTTATTTTAATTCTCATTCCACATGAATGTCATGGATTATTAATAATATCATTATTATTTAACATGTGTTGCCAATGGATTAAATACATTATAGAGGGAACTTGTGTAATTATTTATTTCTAGACCTTGAAATATACACACACAATTATATTATTTTCTCTATGTACCAATTCATTTGTTTAGTTTTTCACAACGAATTTGGAGAATCTTTTCAAGACATATAGATATCCCTTATCAATGAACTCTCTGAAGAACATAAACAGATCTTACTCCACCTACCACACCCATGTCAAGATAGATCTAGGAGAATGACTTGGAAGCGATTCTTGAGTCAATGAAAGGAGGGAGATGCAAGCAATAAGATCTTCCATGGTAAATCCTTGATATTCCTACGATTATGTTAAGAGATTTTTGGATCATGTGTGGATAACCTATAGGGAAAATATATTTTGATTCCTACAACACAATTATCATACAATGTAGATATTTTAATATATCCATCAAAAATGAAATAATTCTAATAAGGATATTCTTTAATTAATTAAATTTATTATAAATAATTTGTGATGATCCTCTCTCTAGTTCATACATTCAAACACTTTTCTATTTTCTTTGATTCAATTCCATATATTAAGATGTTAATCATTTTGTAAATCTCAGATTGACCATCAACCATGAAAAAAAGAAAAGTTGTGATGATTCATCACATGGTTTCTCTACTCCCAGAACCTTCAAGTTGTATTTGGGTAGTCAAATATTTCTATAATTATTTAAATATCATTGATTTATTTACACATTTATAATTTAGTTTTCAATTCATTTTTAATTGTTATTTTAATATGAATTTTGAGATATTATTCTTCCTCATTCATTTCTTATAGATCTAATCAATACAAATAATTTTTTGAAATAAATAAATTTGAATAACACATCTAGAGGTTCCAATAATTTTGGATGGATAACATAAGAGTACACGCCGTGTTACTAGTGTTACACAATGTGTAATTTTGTTCAATGTATCAATAATTAATTCATAAATTAATTCAAACCATGTGCATTGATGACAATGGGAGTATTAATTTCATACACAATGTGTTGATCATGCTAGGGTGATGCATAGTCCACCAGATTACATTTTTATATCCCACATACACAGTCATTAGTCACTTTGATTCAAAGATGGGAATTGTATTACCATTTATAACCTACCTGAATGATGACCATGTAACTCAGAAACCATATGCTTTATAGTAAATTATACATGTTGTGTACTCCAATTTTCAAAAGCATGGTTTACATGTTGAGTTCCTAGTCATGTTCCTTAGATACCCGATGAGATATGTATACATAGTTTTGATTGTATGTACATGCTGTTTAGTTATACCAAATTACACTGCTTTAATATTTTTTTATTATACTATGTAAACCTTATCGACATGTGCTTGTGTGGGTACATTAAGTTAATATAATGTAAATGCGATAGGTTCTAATATATATATATATATATATATATATATATAATTAGTACCTACATAATATCCATATCTGCATATCATGTATGAGTTGTATAAACAATTATTACTCTATGTGCATTAAAGCAAAGCACGTGATTGAGAAAATTATGAAATTCACGTAATCATTAAGTTGATAGTACATTTGATGAATTTACATGATACGTTGTGTATTCCAAATATCACAAGAATAAATTGAATACACGTATAATACATATTGGTTATATTTGAGTAGATATTCACTACGCTTCCTCCAAGATTAATTTATATTCAACGTTATTGTTTAATGAATATATTTATTTTGTTTCAAATTAGGATGGATAATAATTTTAAGGAAATTCGGATGATAATTAAGATAAAATAATTGAGTAATTAATGAAGATAATTAATTGATTTGAGAATGATTTATCTTAAATAAGAATGATTAATAATTGAATTCTATTTTTATTAAATACATAATTCATTGTAGTCATGAAGATGATCATGAGAATAGACAATTCCTTTTTATGTTTTTGTAAT
This sequence comes from Viscum album, assembly GCA_963277665.1. Taxonomy (NCBI): domain Eukaryota; kingdom Viridiplantae; phylum Streptophyta; class Magnoliopsida; order Santalales; family Viscaceae; genus Viscum; species Viscum album. The sequence continues at coordinate 879,952,958 of OY728155.1, forward strand.
TTGTTTCATTTATTGTATTATTAAATTAAATTCTCTTCTCTTATCTTATTATGTAAGGGAATGTTTTCCCATGGGTTGTTTTATGTAACCCCTTTCCCCCTCTCCTACATATGAGTTAAGGCATTTTATATGGATGGAGCTCTCATGTTAGAGAAGGCAGTGCATGTTTGGAGTAGAGGCAGAACTAATCCAAGAGAGAAATATTGGTGGAGGAGTGAATAACTATAATATGAACCTTCATTGGTTCAATGTGTTTTCCCCTAGGTATGTGGGTAGTTTATCAACTTATAGATAAAATAAAAATTAGTAAAATCTAATGATCATACTGATTTATTATTTTAGTTAGGTCACGTTTCATGATTATTTTAATATTGTTGTTTTATTATGATGACGTGAATTAACGAAATAAATGCTCATATAAGATTGAACTAAAATAAGTTGTATTATGAATAAATATTATTTATGAAATGATTAATAACTTATGTAAATCAACATAATATTAACTAGCATGAGATAAATATAATAATTGGGAATTTACACCTAAAGTATAAAACCCCTCAATTATATATAATAAGTTGGTATAGCTATCCACTACATAAGTTAAAATCTAACCATAGTTCAACGTTCTTTACAATCCAATTTTCTGGTAATTTCAACTATCAGGTAATTATAACTTGATTTTTTTGTTGAATTAACCCAATTTACATATCGGGTTGACTTCCAAAAAAAATAAATCGTTTTACTGAGAGGTAAGAGTTGAAGAAATAAAATTTCTGGATTTCATAATTGGGGATTCCACACAGAAGATCAATGAATTGTTAGTTAATGTTATAGAAATTTTGAATTCCTACTTAAAACCCTTTTATTTTCTTGGAAAATAAATTTTTGGGTAATGAGAAGAGGAATATGGATCCTAGACACTAGAATGTATAAGAAATAGGATATTTTGAATCTAATAGTGAGGGATGTAGGGTTTTGATACATTAGTTGGAGACTAATAAATATAAAATTTATTTATTTTTATAAATTATATTAGTTAAATTACTAAAATTATCTTCATTATAATTATATAAACAACATTAAAATGAATTCAAACATATTGCAGTGATCCATATTTGAGTGGTATGACCTTTTCATTGACACAAATTTTTATGAGTGGAAAATGTGTTTACACGTTATCATTCACCATGAAAGGAAATTGTATGTGTTAGAAGAACCTATTCATGATGAACTTTGTAATGAGGAAAGTGATGAAGAGTTATCCCTCTATGAGATATATTTAAATGATTCCATAGATATTCAATGTTTCATTCTATCATCTATATCCAATGAGTATTTGAAGAAATGTGTGGACATCGATGCATATTGCATGATGTCCCACCTTTGGTATCTCTATGAAGAGAAGGAAATATAGAATAGATATAATATCTCTATAGTTTTTTTTCAACTAATCTAGCATATTCTTCACCCGCTGGGCCTCATGTAGTCAAGATTTTTGCCTAAATTGAATAATTATACATCATTGGGATTAATTTACCAAATGTATTGGGTAAAGATCTCATACTATCATCACATCCTAAGAACTTTTACAATTTTATTGTTAATTACAATATGATGAAAAATTATAAAATTCCTTCAAAAAATTTTACATTAGTTCTCCAAGTAGATAAGGACATGGGGTGTGATAAACCCTCGATCCTTTTGGTGAAAAATAAAAGGAAGAACAAGGAAAAGGGGACCAAGACTCATAAAAATTGAAAATATCCCAAGAACCATCATTCAAAGAAGTATAAGATCTTATGGAAGGGAATGGAAAAGGATGTTATATGTGTTTCATGTGGAAAACTATGCCACTGGAAGTGGAGCTGTACCCAGAAGAAAGGGGAAGCTAATTGGGCATTCTTTATCAAGTGTAATATTTTAATATATACATATTGGGTAATAGATACAACTTGTGGTGATCACATTTACTTCCAAATTTAAGAACCAAGTATATTTTGAATGATTTCAAGAGGATAAGTGGATCTGTGAGCTTCCAATGGTGTGAGGATGGATTCTCAAGCAATTGGTGACTACCCCTTTCGTTTCCCACAAGAATGATTTTGGTTTTAAAAGACTTTTATTATATACCTATGATTACCAAAATCAGAATTTGTGTACCACACCAAGATATAGATGAGTTGTTTTCATGTTTGGAAATAAAATTCGTTATTTTAAAAATAGGACATATGTTTTGGTATAAAACATTTAAATAATGATCTTTTTGTATTAAATTATTAAAAACAAGTATTGGAAATTGATAACAAATCATGTTCACATGACTCATATAAAATGAATATATGGAATCACCTTCTTGGTCTTGTGAACAAGAAGCATTTGAAAAAGATCTATCAAGATCGTTATTTAGACTCATCTAAGCTAAAAAAATTAAAATATGGCGTGATTTTTTAGAATAAAAAATTATCAGACCTCTATTTGGTGGAAATGGTGAAAATTACACATATTTTCTTGGATTAGGTACACACTAATTTTTTTTTGACCATTTCCCATCGAAGCAAGAGGTCAGAATTCTTAATTCATAAATTTTACTAATTACATGAGTAGATATGGTTATTTATAATTGATTAGGTATATGTTTGAGTCCTTTGAAAAATTAAATGAATTCAATAATGATGTATAGAATCATCGTGGAAATAAGATAAATAATATTTGATTGGATTGAGGTTGGTAATATCTTAACCAAAAGTTTATCAAGTTTCTATTGGATTTTGGGATTCTATATAAGCTCTCCCGACCTTACAGGCTGTAGTGGAATGGTTTTAGTGAAAGGGGGAACCAAACATTTTTACACATGATAAGCTCAATAATGAGTAATGAAGGTCTTTTATTATCATTTTGGTGATATTAATTTCTAAGTACGACATACACATTAAAATGAATACCAATTAAAGTGGAAAATGGAATTCCCTTAGAGGCATAGAGTGATAAGAAAGATGTTTTGTAATACACATGGGTATATGGTTGTGAGGCATTTGTTATGGCGCTCTCATGCAAAAAATTCAAACACCAGGGCACAAAATATATCTTTAGCGAGTATCCTATAAAAGTTAAAGGATATTACCTATACAACAACTCAGACAAGAAAGTGATTATCTACAGAAAGACCGTTTATCAAGAGAGGGACCGCATCCTCAAACAGGATTGAGTGAGAATGATTTAATTTTAAGAAGTTAGTCTAAAGATACAGAAGAGTTGTTACAAGAATAGATTCAACATATCTTTATAGAAGAATTAACTCCTGAAAAATATATACTATATGGGATTAAAAGAGTGGTATGATGACTAGTGAGATATGTAGAGAGACTAAGCTTGACGTACATGGACATTACATTACTTTTGCGAAATACATAGTACATTACAAAAACACACACACAAGGACCGTAATAGTTTAGTGTCTTTGGAAACTCAGAATATAATCTTCTAATCGTGGTGAAAGATCTTCAACATCTCCCATAAAGATATTCCCTTTTTTTTCTTACCTAAAACATTTCTTTATATCCTGGGGAAAAGAAAACATAAAACGGTGAGGTCAAATGCTCAGTAAGGGTAAACAAAAGAAATATCAATCACATCATATTCATAAGAACATAACAATTTGGAAATCTTATCCTAAAAAAGAGATCATAATATCATAACATGGTATAAATCATAGTAGTGAAATGTAATCCCAATAATCATAACGTAAAACATGAGTCTTTTTTGCATACACACATAATCATAGAGAATCATTTCTTATTAGTCAAGACTCATTGCCAAGAATATCTTAGTGGACAAAGATCATATCTGAACTGAGTTCACTCCTCGTTTCAGTCCTGTTTCACTGAATCGGTTTAACCTGCCATTCCAGCCATGTCTATCTCATGAGATATAAAATCTTTAACCAATGAATTGGAGGGAGATATAGGTCCCACCCATCTCATAATGATACCATTCTTATGTGTTCCACAAAATCATAAATCATACATCATTGCATAACCCATGTAATAAAAATGGGATTCTTAAACAACATGACATCATAAAACAGTTCATATAAGATAAAGGAATTTGTAAAAATAATTCCTTCACAACATAATAAAATCAATGTAATAATAGGGATAGACACAGAACCCTTTATTATCTCAGATGGAAAATAATTTTGACAAAAAAAACACTTGAACTCCATTCGTGAGGAAAATATCCTTTCTACTTCAAAAACATTTTCCGTTCTTAATATGTCATAAAATTTTAAACTAAAAGAAGTTTATTAAAAATAATCTTGAAAACTCGTAAAGGAAGATTCTTGGAAATAATTTTTTACAAATCCATTCATGCCGTATAAGTTAAAAAAAACATTTTTCTAGTACTTTTGTCGGAAAAGTCAAAAAGTACCTCGTACGAAAAACGACAAAAGATTCCATTCATATCTTTTACTAAAAACTCATAGAAGGGTAAAATTGGATTTAAACAATTGTAGGTGGATGGAAACAATATTAAATATTGAGGAAACATGAATGTGGATGATAAAATACTCCCCAGTAAATACCAAAGTATAAAAAATCTCGGATAAAATGAGATTGTGATATTTTTCCTTACCTTAGATCCGATTTGCATCGTAAGTGTCCGAACCTCCTGTATAATGATTTAAATAATATCATTGAATTATTCCAGAATCATACTCATTGTTATGATATTATATATGGTTCACTTATGACTTTATATTACCCGTTCTTTTTTAAATTCCATGTTAAAGAGCGTTTTGGGTAAAATCGTTTCATTTATCGTCTGTGTTTTGACTTGTAATTATTCATATGATTACTTAGATGATGATTACTTAATTCAAGAATATAAATCATGATTTATATATAATATATATATTCATAATATACATATATATAATAGATCAGTAAATGGAATGAAATACACCGTTCATGGAGACAATAGGCCATACGTACGCATGAACACTGTTTTCGTTTCCTTATTGAGTTGAATGGAATTAAGTAGATGACATAAAAATATATACACATAAATCTAGTATCATTATTATGTCATATATTTCATGATTAATTATTATATATACTTTATAATAATTCATGAATGGTTAACATGGATAATGAATCTCATCGCGTCGTGGAGACGGTAGTCCGTACGTACGCACGAGCGATGATATCGTTCTCATGATCGTGGAATTGTATTGGAGTGTATTTATACTATTTTAGAATCAATATCACTTTATAATAATCATATATAGTTATTATGTACACCATTATACCCATCCAAGTAAGGTGGTGGTGGAAAATAGATTACACCACGACGTGGAGACGACATTCCATACGTACGCACGCGCGGTAATTTCATTTTCCGTAGGATGGATAGATGGCGAAATAGGGTTGTTTCATACTTATAATAATATATCCATATATGAGTGATACTGATTTTATTACTTCATAATTAAACAACCTAAGAAGAAGAAGTGGAATAAGAAATAAAGTTGAAAGAATCGGTAACAGACATTACCTCTTCTTTGAAGCACCTCTTTGAGACCTCCTTTTAGAACACTAAAATTGGTCTTTGAAGAAGACCAGAACCTCTAGGATGTTTCTAGGTAAGTGGAGAAGAGAATTGTTCAGGGTTTGGGCGAGCATTAAGGCTCAATGTGGTGTGAGGAAAAGAGGGAGGAGGTGCCCTTTTATAAGGGAGGAGAGGGGCACCTTTGGAATAACTAAAAATATTATTTTATTATAAAGTCAAATTCAGTTTTTATAGCTCTAAATTGATATATTTAGAATCAAAGGTGGGGATGGGTCGAAATACGCTCATCCAATAGAATTTAGACAAGTTTAGGTATCAATTTTAACCTTATCATTTAGATTTAACTTTAAGTTAGATAATTTTACTTACTGTGTCTTCTTGTGTTCTTACACTATAAGGTTAATAAACTTACTATAAGAATCAAGAAGAAACCCAAGTTGTTTATTATTAATAAATATAAACTTATCTAAGTCATTTGGCCGAGACTTAGATTTTTAGGAATAAAATAACAATTAATAATATAATATTTGCGTTAAAAACTATTTTATGTCAATTTTGACACTATTTAGTAATTGATTTTTTTGAAAATCATAATAGTATTATTAGTTCTAAAAAAGGTAATTAAATCAATACTAACATTTCATATTAACCAATAAAATTAGTGGAATTCATAAAAAGTCTCAAATTACATTTATTTGGGTATTTATAACATCATTTATGTCAATATTTCATTAATAAGATAATTACTGCATCATCTTTGTGTCATAAATAAATTAAATTATTTATAGTCTAAAAATTAAAAATAAAATACCATTATTTAGGAAATAGTTTTATCTTTATAAAGAATATTTATAGTCGATTTTATCTTATGTATAACCCTATATTAAAAATGATTTACTTAATCAACTTTAATTTTAACTATTTTAACCCTTCTTTAAATAAATTAATAATAAATGTCCAAATCTGATCCAAGTGGACGTAAATGGTCATCTTTTATTCCTAAGGTTGTTTATGGTCTAATTACACTTATCCAATAGAATTAGGACATGTTTTAAGGTAATAATAATAACATTTTTACCCTTAATTACCCTATTTACTTTTAACCGTGGCAAAAAAAGTAAAAAGTTACTATTCACCAAAAAATATTTTCATCTCATTAAACCACATTGTAGTCCTTGATATTAACCGTGTCTCTCGGATTTTTGAAATTTTACTCACAGAAGCAGTAAAATTAAGGTTTATGAAAAATTCGGTTTTTTTAACTACCACTAAGTGGTTTCACTATTCATAAAAAAATGAATGTTATCCGAAAAGTACCAAAATTTAACCCTAAGCTAATTTCGATATTCTGAATCCAAAAATGAAAACCATTTTGAAAAATAAAATTTACAAAATTTCAAAAAGTTGTTATTACTATTCATAACGGCTAGTTTTAATAATATTTTAATAGCATATCGTTGTTTAGTGAAACTCGGTATTGCGTACTACACCTACTATCGAGGAAGGTTGCGATTGCGTGTAATGCAAGGAAAGTCAAGGATACGTGTTGTGATAGCTCCTTTTGGTGTAGCGTACAGCACAAGACATTAATGAAATTAAAAAGAATATTTTTCATAAAATCTCGGGGTGTTACATTCTACCCCCCTTAAAATGAATTTCGCCCACGAAATTCGTCGGGGTTATAAATGGTTTACTCGAAATTTTCTTTAATAAGAACCCACATCATAAAAAGGAATACCAAAACCAATCTTTAATAACAAAAGTATGAAATGTAACGGTTACCCAAATAAACTAATCAATGGGTTTCCACATAGGTGAAAATCTGGATATGGAAGAGAAATCCAACCACCATGTTCTGATGGAGGGTGGTAGAGAACATGGCTATGGAAAATCCAGCAATCACAAATCCATAAATTTGTGATGATCTAAGGTACCATCTGATTCATCAGATATAAGAGCACTAGGACAACATTTTTGGTTTTCAAGATCATTTCCTTAAAGTTGATGAAATTGGAATTATAAGAAATACTTTCGTGATTTTGGTATAGTCGCACCATTGGTCATTCTTTGGACAATTTCCACTTCATATCTTAAAGAAATGAAGTTAAATTTGTCATTCGTGATGTGTTAGCAGATCATGTGATAGAATGATGGGTCATTCCATCTGTCTCAAACAAAAGGTTAGAAAAGTTATAAAAAAATACAAAAGTCCATCTATTGTGAGATTAATCATATATGGTTCCTAAAATGGACTTATACTTCATATATCATACTGCTTAATATAATAACACTAGTTTCTACTAAACAGGGACTTCCTGTAGGCCAGTGGTAGGAGATAAAGGCCAGTCGCACTTCGGTTGTGGGTTCGATTCCCACAGCCTTGTCCGACGCGATGGGCTGTCGCTCGTCCTGCAGGTTATCCTTTTTCTAAATCTATATTACTATAACATCCCATCAATAATATCGAAAAAAAGTTCTATCCTTAAACAATACTAACTTATGTCCAACATAATCCATTCCAATCTTTAGCCTTATCTAAAATACTTCGGTCCAATCTCATAGTATAAAGAAAACAATTTCTTGAAATGTCATCAACCAAGCATGTGAATACCATCATTTATCCCCCATATATCTTGTTGGTCACATTCCAATCCCGTGAATACCTTAATCATTTAGTCTCTTGAAAAATGAATACCCATTAAACCTTAGTGAAAACATAAATGCTGTCAAAATATAACTCTTTCCTCATACCAAAATACAAAAATTCTATATACTCAAACCATGATATAACCTTCTCCTTATATCAGTCATGAGCTCATGAATACTATCAAACATTTAATTTTTTCCTTATCCCTTCATTATGCGCATATCATCTACATTCCAAAAATATCTGAATAACCTTTCATGGATACTGGTACCATTAATCATACACTTTCCAAACTCAAGGAAAAAAAACAGTGTAACAATCCTTAGATGTCTCATTATTCCATAGTACCATGAGATTACTTATACAACATTACACTTGATAAACATGTAATCATTCCACTACCTTCTTAAAACATTAACCGAGCTTCAACAATTCTTTCATCTCACATATAATTTTTAGTCTCTTCATCATCATCAACATAAATACCACCCATACGATCGTACTGATTCTCATCATGAGACTTTCCCTTAAGGCATTGGTTTTAATAATGCCCGTACATTCCACATTTAAAACATTTAACCATTGTTGATGTCGTAGAAATACCATTATCATCATCCATGGTGTTAACTGAACCTTTTCCTTTGCACTTACTGGCTTTGTGTCCTTCTTTTCCACACCCAAAGAATCTTCCAGTTCCCTTGAAACAATCTCCCCGATGCCTCTTCCCACGTGATTTACATGAGGGAAATTGATATTTCTTTCCTCTATGATCATCATAAATCTCCATCTTTCTCTTATTATCTGAGTCGGGAAACTTACCAAAGTTGAGATTATTGATCACATTATGAGATTGCTGATTAGGAATAATAACGTTGTTTGGACTTCCAAATCCCATTTCATTTGGTTTCTCATGAAGAATATCATTCCATTGTCCTTCATATCCTCCATTATCATGAATCTTCCTGTTTCCAACCATTTTCTAAAACCCAAATAGAATAGCGTCTGAGGTAAAAATCATGATAGGGAAAAAAACAAAATAAAGGGGCAGTACCTTCAATATCTAACATCTTAGGTTTAATTCTAAGATCATTAGCGTAATTATAGGACTATAACCTATACGTATACTTAACCATAGGGAAATCCCTAGACATACCTTAGAAATATCTCTAGGGATCTCACTAAAGTTCTCGCATCCTTGTTTCCAAAGGTTGACTAAACCTTTCCTCTGATACCAACTGTAGAGACCCTAAGCTTGATGTACATGGACATTACATTACTTTTTCAGAATACTTAGTACATTACAAAAACACACACACTAGCACCGTAATAGTTTAGTGTCTTTGGAAACTCGGAATATAATCTTCTAATCGTGGTGAAAGATCTTCAACATCTCCCATAAAGATAATCCCTTTTTTGTTCTTACCAAAAACCTTTCTTTATATCCTGGGGAAAATAAAACATAAAACTGTGAGCTCAAATGCTCAGTAAGGGTATACAAAAGAAATTTCAATCACATCATATTCATAAGAACATAACATTTTGGAAATCTTATCCTGCAAAAGAGATCATAATATCATAACATGGGATACATCATAGTAGTGAAATGTAATCCCAATAATCATAACTTAAAACATGAATATTTGTGTCATACACACATAATAATAGAGAATCATTTCTTATTAGTCAAGACTCATTTCCAAGACTATCTTAGGGGACAAAGTCCATAACTGAACTGAGTTCACTCCTCGTTTCAGTCCTGTTTCATTGAACCGGTTTAACCTGTCATTCCAGCCATGTCTATCTCATGAGATATAAAATCTTTACCCAATGAATTGGAGGGAGATATATGTCCCACCCATATCATAATGATAACATTCTTATGTGTTCCACAAAATCATAAATCATACATCATTGCATAACCCATGTAATAAAAATGGGATTCTTTAAAAACATGCCATCATAAAACAATTCATATAAGATAAAGGAATTCATAAAAATAATTATATCACAACATAATCAAATCAATGTAATAATAGGGATAGAAATAGAACACTTTATTATCTTAGATGGAAAATAATTTCGAAAAAAAACACTTGAACTCCATTCTTGAGGAAAATATCCGTTCTACTTCAAAAACATTTTCCATTCCTAACATGTCATACAATTTTAAACTATAAGAAGTTTCTTAAAAATAAACATGAAAACTTGTAAAGGAATATTCTTGGAAATAATGTTTTAAAAATCCATTCATACTGTATAAGTTAAAAAAACATTCTTCTCGTACTTTTGTCGGAAAAGTCAAAAAGAACCTCGTACGAAAAACGACAAAAGATTAATTTCATATCTTTTACTAAAAACTCACCGAAGCGTAAAACTGGATTTAAACAATTGTAGGTAGATGGAAACAATATTACATATTGAGGAAACATGGATGTGGATGATAAAATACTCCCCAGTAAATACCAAAGTATAAACAACTCGGATAAAATGAGATTGTGATATTTTCCCTTACCTTATGTCCGATTTGCTTTGGAAGTGTCCGAAACTCTTGTATAATGATTTAAATAATGTTATTTACATATTAAAGAATCATACTCATTGTTATGATATTATATATGGTTCAATTATGAATTTATATTACCCATTCTTTTGTAAATTCCATGTGAAAGAGCGTTTTGGGTAAAATCGTTTCATTTGTCGTCCGTGTTTTGACTTGTAATTATTCATATGATTACATAGATCATGATTAATTAATTCCAGAATATAAAACATGATTTATATATCATATATATTCAGAATAAACATATATATAATATATCAGTAAATGGAAATAAATACACAGTTCATGGAGACTGTAGGCCGTACGTACGCATGAACGCTGTTTTCGTTTCTTTATTGAGTTGAATGGAATTAAGTAGATGACATACATATATATAAACATAAATCCAGTATCATTATTATGTCATATATTTCATGATTACTTATTATATATACTTTATAGTCATTTGGGAATGGTTAACGTGGAGAATGAATCTCATCGCGTCGTGGAGACGGTAGTTCGTACATATGCACGAGTGATGATATCATTCTCATGATCGTGGAATTGTATTAGAGTGTATGTATACTAATTCAGAATAAATATCACTTTAAAATAATCATATATAGTCATTATGTACACCATTATACCCTTCTATGTAAGGTGGTGGTGGAAAATAGATTACACCACGGCGTGGAGACGGTATTTCGTACGTACGCACGCAAGGTGATTTCATTTTCCGTAGGATGGATAGATGGTGAAATAGGGTTTTTTCATACTTATAATAACAAATCAGTATATGAGTGATACTGATGTTATTACTTCATAATTAATCCACCTAATGAGAAGAAGTGGAAGAAGAAATAAAGTTGAAAGAATTGGTAACAGACATTACCTCTTCTTTGAAGCACCTCTTTGAGACCTCCTTTTAGGGCACTAAAATTGGTCTTTTAAGAAGACCGGGACCTATAGGATGTTTCTAGGGAAGTGGAGAAGATAATTTTTTAGGGTTTGGACGAGATTGAAGGCTCAAAGTGGTGTGAGGAAAAGAGGGAGGAGGTGTCCTTTTATAAGGGAGGAGAGGGGCACCTTTGGAATAACAAAACATAATATTTTATTATAAAGTCAAATTTGGTTTTTAATAGCTCCAAATTGACATATTTCGAATATAAGGTGGGGATGGGTCAAAATCCTCTCATAAAATATAATTTATGCATGTTTTGGTATCAATTTTAACCTTATCATTTAGATTTAACTTTAGGTTAGATAATTTTACTTTTACCGTGTCTTCTAGTGTTCTTACACAATAAGGTTAATAAAATTACTATAAGAAGCCAAAAGAACCCCAAGTTATTTATTATTAATATATATAAACTTATATAAGTCATTTGGCTGATCCTTAGATTTTTAGGAATAAAATAACAATTAATAATATAATATTTGTTTTAATAACTATTTTATGTCAATTTTGACACTATTTAGTAATTGATTTTTTGAAAATCATTACAGAATTATTAGTTCGAACAAAGTTAATTAAATAAATACTAACATGTCATATTAACCTATAAAATTATTGGAATTCATATAAAGTCTCAAATTACATTTATTTGGGTATTTATAACATCCATTATGTCAATATTTCATTAATAAGATAATTACTGCATCATCTTTGTTTCATAAATAAATTAACATATTTAATGTCTACAAATTACAAATAAAATACCATTATTTAGGAAATATTTTTATCTTTCTAATGAATATTTATAGTCGATTTTATCTTATGTATAACCCTATATTAAAAATTATTTACTTAATAAATGTTGATTTTAACTATTTTAACCCTTCTTTAAATAAATTAATAATAAATGTCCTAATCTAATCCAAGTGGGCCTAAATGGTCATATTTTATTCCTAAGGTTGTTTTTGGTGGAATTAATCTTATCCAATAGAATTAGGACATGTTGTATGGTAATAATAATATCATTTATACCCTTAATTACCCTATTTACTTTTAACCGTGGTAAAAAAAGTAAAAAGTTACTACTCACCAAAAAATATTTTCATCTCATTGAACCACATTTTAGTCCTTGATATTAACCGTGTCTCTCAGATTTTCTAAATTCTACTCACAGAAGCAGTAAAATTAAGTTTAATGAAAAATTTAGTTTTTTTAACTACAACTTAGTGGTTTTACTATTCATCAAAAAATGAAAGTTATCCGAAAAGTACCAAAATTTCACCCAAAGATAATTTCGATATTACGAATCCAAAAATGAAGTCCATTTAAAAAAAATAAAATTTTCAAAATTTCAAAAAGTGGTTATTACTATTCATAACGGCTAGTTTAAAAAATATTTTAATAGCATATCGTTGTTTAGTGAAACTCGGTATTGCGTACTACACACGCTATCGAGAAAGGTCGCAATTGCGTGTAATGCAAGGCAAGTCAAGGATAAGTGTTGTTCGAGCTCCTTTTGGTGTAGCGTACAACAAAAGATATTAATGAAATTAAAAAGAATATTTTTCACAAAATCTCGGGGTGTTACAAGATATGTTTTTCTTACCACCAAATATGGTGAATCATTAGTAGTTTGAAATAATTAACCACTCTCCTACAGGGAGTAAATATAGATATTAGAAGCTCCAAGATGGAAATAAGTCATGAATTCTAAAATAGATTCCATATATCAGAACCATGTTTGGGTGTTGGTTGATGTGCTAGTTGATTTAAATTCCATTGGATGCAAATGGGTATTCAAGAGTAAACTGGACATGGAAGGTATAATAAATACATATAACCCAAGGATAACATCTAAAGGGTTTAAAAATAATCAAGTACTTAACTATGATGAAACCTTCTCACCATTTTCAGTTTTTAATTACATAATAATTATACTTTCTATAGAATCATAACATGATTATGATATTATGAAGATAGATGTAAAAATTGAATTCATTAATGGGAACCATCAAGAGGATAACTATATGATACAACCTGAAGGGTTTGTTACTCCATATAATCCCCCAAGTATTTTGAAGTTGCAGAGATCCATTTATGGATTGAAGTAAGCATCGGGTCATTGAACATTCGATTCAATGAATCCATAAAAGAAATTTGTTTCATTAAAAATAATTGTTAGATGGGAGTTTACAATCTGTTAAGTGGGAATGCGGTCATTATCATAGTAGTATATAATGATGACGTATTACTTATTGGAAATGACATACCAGTATTAAAATATATTATGGAATGGTTAAAAAAGTGTTTCTCCGTGATGTAATTAGGTGAACCACGCTATATTGTTGGATTAAAACCATTCATGATAGATCAAAGAGCCTTCTTGGAGATATTCAAAGTAAACATGTTGAATAGATACTATGTATATTTAGTATGGAACAATCAATGATGGTATTAGTTCCATTGTCACAAGGTTTACATAATCCAAAGAAAATGTGTCCTCATACACAACATGAGTAAAATATAATGAGTAAAATTCCATATTCTTTGTTAATAGGATAAATCATGTATTCCATGATATTTAATAGACTTGATGTTGCATATGCATTGAGAACAGTTGGCAGATATGAAGATTAACCAAGAGAAAATAATTGGTATTCTATTAAGGCCATCATTATGTTTCTGAGAAGAACTAGTTATATTTATTAATATATAGAGGAGATAAAGATTTGGTAATTATAGGTGGTAATGATTATGTTTTTCAGACATATAAAAATGATCTAAAGTTACAATCATGATATGTTTTCTATCTTAATGGAGGATTTGTGAGATATAAGAGTTCAAAGAAGTAAGTTTTCATTGATTCTACCACGGATTTTGAGTCTATAGTGTATTTTGATGTATCCAAGGAATCCTTTTGTATAAATATTTTTTAGGATCATAATGTGGTACCTAGTAGTAAATATCCTATCATATTATATTATGATAATACTACAGTGGTGACTCTTGCAGAAACACCAAGGTCACACCAAAAGAAAAAGCATATACACTGGAAGTATCACCTCTTCAAGGATTTTTATCAAAGGTGTGAAATTTTAGGGAGAATAATTCCTAGAAATGATAAGGTGGAATACCCCTTGACAAAAGCAATATTTCAGTAGAATCATGACTATCATGTGAGAACTAGCAGACTGAAGGTTTTTAGTAGTTGGCTGTAGTGCAAGTGGGTGTTTGTTTGAGTTGGTTCCTTATAACCAAAGTCTATTTACATTATGATAACTTTTAATCATAGTTTTTAATGTGAATAAACTTCTCATCACATCATTTTTTTTATTCTTCATAATATAGTTGATAATGTACTAAGATAAGGTGTCACAATAAAAGTGATTAATAGTTCCCCGATATAGTGAGAACCTAGAAGTGTTATAACACTCTTCTAAAATATATATTATATATACAAATGATATCATTTTGGGGACACAAATGATACATTCTATATTGGGTGGAGACTCATTGGAAATTGAGAAACCTTCTCATGGGGTATGCCTATGGATGTATCTAGTATATGATATTATGAGAGCGAGATCTTCCAATAAGAAATCCACATTTATATGCGTCATTGGATGTTCCTATCTTCAGAAATGTGTATTAATCCTATGAAATTAATATTATATTTAATGGGAATTATTAGTTGATATATTTAATGTATTGATGAATAATGTGATGATATCTGTTCACTGCGAGGAAGGATATGTTGGGTGCGTCACGAGTAATATTGCGTTAATGAATAATGTGATAATGGATATGTAACTTTTGTTCTTTAATATATGTTAATATTTGTAGTCATTTTATGGAAATATATAGCCTCAATAAATCCATGGACATGGTGTTATATAGGATAGTTTTATTTACTAGAAGGAATATAATGAGGTATGGATCATATAGGTTGATGGAACCAACAAACGACATGCTTGATTAGAGATATCATGATAAGGGGATTATATTATTGCGGTAATCATAAGTTTGTGGTATTATGTTGTTGTGGAATTAACCTCGCTCTATATGGTAACCTAGGTATTTTTCAAGATTCATACCTTGGATTTTAGGCTGCTTCTCCTAATTCCACTGAGAATTAAGCCTAGAGGGACACACACTATGTGTATCCAGAATCTCAGTTAAATAATAATAATATTATTTTTATTTAACATGTTGAAGAAATATGATTCCAACATGTGGTTTAATAATTATTCATGTTTGTTTGATCTCATTTATCCCTTCACATACTATTAGAGAGAATATAATGTGAGTGGAATATTTAGTAAATATTTGTTTTCTATTTAGTATCTATAATATTTATTCCTTGGAGAATAATGGAGTGGTATTTTTTAATAAATAAATATTCATTATTCAAGGACAGATAAATATTGGGGAGGAATGGCGGTTTGAGTTTAATGGTCAAGTGAGAAATAGAAATTATTGAATATTGTTTGATTAAAAAAAATTTAAATTAATTCTCAAGATTAGATAATTTTGATAAATAACAATATTATTATTATTATTTGACACGGGGTTATATAGGGACTAAATAAATAATAAATGAATCTTGTGAAACTATTTATTTCTAACCATATAAATATATAAAACGAATTATATTATTACCTCTATGATATAATTCATCTTTTTTTGTAAACAAAATATTTGGAGAATCCTCTCAATACATAGAGAGATACCTTATTTTAGAACACTCCCAAGAATGGTTGGTGATCTTCCTCAACCTCCAACACTCATGTCAAAAGAGATTCAGGAGAAATCCTGGGAAGTAGTTCTTGATGAGATCATAGGAAGACCACATAATCGATATGATCTTCTATCCTAGTACTTATAGATTCCTATGATTATGTATATAGATTTATAGATTATCGATATTGGGAATCTACTTTGATTCCTACAATGAAATGATCGTATAACACAATTCTGTTTTCAGATCCATCAATTAAAAAAGAAACCCAACAAGTAATTTAATTATATAATTATATTAATTATAAATAATATTTTATGATTCTCTATCTAGTTTGGATGTTCTATCCCTTTTCTATTTTCATTGATTCAATTATGTAGATCATGATGTTTAACGTTTTGTAAATCACAGAGTGATAATCTATCATGAAAAATATCAAAGATGAGGAGGATCCATCACATGCTGCTATTACGCCTAGAACCTATAATATAGAAATAAGGACTCACATCTCCCCTTCTCATTGTTGTTCTCATGACGTAAAATCATAAACTCAAATCAGCAAGTAGAATCTCAATAGGATGAACATCCTCTAAAAAATCACATAAAAGTAGAGAGCAACAACATGGCAGTGAAGCTGTATGTTATGGAATAGAATTCAACATGGAAAGAAAAAAAATCCTTAACCACGACAATCAAAATAATAATGTAATACATATTTAACAACAACAACACCACAAAATCAGAAAATATCTCAAAAAAATGAATTATGAATGAAACACTTAAAAACAACATAACCATGAATTAAATGAAAAAACATATAATAAGATCACCAAATGTTATCAAAAAGTGTAATTCTACTTCCTCACCATAATGTGTGATGGACACTTGTGCTAATAATATGAAATTATGGGGAAGAAACCCTAAATAAAATTTAATAACAATTCGTTGAATAACAAGAAACAAGACTACGATGATATAGTGTTACATTTCAAATGATTTTTAAGGAATTTTTCAAATGGGGCCTATGAATTCTATAAATCATATAATGAAATATAATAAACCCTTTTAAATCATGGAGAAAACACTTTATATTTTAAAATAGAAACCATATTCAATTCATAGAGCATGTATAAGATCCCTGTGGATGGGGGGATATCTTTTCAATGATTGAAGTAGTTTATAATGGTAATGGAATGGAATATGAATGTTGAACTAACGAATAGTTTAGTACAGTTGAAATAGTTACAAATTGTAAGTACTGGTAATTGATAAAAAATAGATTATAAGATAATTGAACATATAAATTTTCATCTCTTCTATTTTAGGACTAGGAAGTTCGTCTATCCTTTAAGCTGTGAGCAGTCTGGGGAGTTCAACCACCTTGTGAGCAAGACAAAAAAAACTTGTTTAAAAAACGTACGCTAACACCTATCAGACAACTCTATAATTAATCTATTTGTCCAACTGAATAACTTACAACAATAATTTACATCCCAAAGGTTCTCCCATAGGATAACACATGCTAGTATTCGTGCTCTTATCATATAGTATTCAATTGTCAACCGGGTTTAGGTCCTTGTCCTGAGAGTTTTATTGGAAAGGGAATTACGAACTGATAGAACATATCCTTTTCAAGTAAAGTCATGATGATAATTCTATCCAAATTCACTTATAAAATATAGGAAATTAATTCTATAATTTTTGTGTGTAGAATGGAATAATTTTGAGAAAATAATAATTAAATAATTGATATTATTAAAAAATTAAAAATCCATTAATGAGTTGGTTGTGGGGCGTCTTGATACATCGGTAGATGGGGGCCGATCAACATCAATGTGTAGTGAGTAATTGGCATTGGATAGTATAAAGGAAATGACATGTGTTGTGGAAAGTTCATCATTATGCTTCGTAGCAACAATAGATGAGATACGTTGGAGGCATGTGTGTGGTGTCAGCGGTTGGCATGTTCGATGACTAGTGTTTTGTTCTTGGTAATGAAAGACTGTCTTGGATTATGGAGACAAATGACGGTGGTGTCAGGGTCGACGAAAATGAGGGAAGGTGACTATGTTTGAGGGCTATCTAGAGATAATACGCACCTACATTCACCAATTTAATTTTAATATGTCATATAAGAGGGTTTTCCTTGATAAGTTTATTGGAAGTGTCTGATGAATATGTATCCTCAAATTGATGATTTTTATGATTAGTTGGATCTTGATTAATTATGAATAAATTATACCCCATATCCATTGTATTATGATTTCAATATATAAGGTTTATTAAATATACCACCATGGAATATAACACATGAAAAGAAATGATAGTAAACACACATGCCCAGGGAAATGACCTTGACCTACCCACCAGCCCCAATTCCTTACCACCCCACCACTATCAAGGGTGTTGTGATGTCAATACTTAGAGAGAATGAATATTATGAAACTTGTTGGGATAAACGTTTTGAGAATATTATTAATAATTCTATTATTCAATTGTAATATTTAGATTATTTATATAGTAATTCACTTCAATTATTTAATTTTCTATTATAGTAGTATATGTTATTTTCTTTCATATACACAACTTTGTTTAAACATAATGTTATGTTATTTTATTATACTATATGAGGGATCTCGTTTGGGTATGCTAAGGAAGAATAATGGATAACATGAAAACACTTGATACTATCTTAATGAGAACCTCTAAGACCGTGATTATAAAAAACATAAAAGAATTTATATATTTTATTATGTTAATTAAATTTATTAATTTTATATATCAATTCACATTTTTATGATTATGTTAGACATACATTGGATTAGGATAATTTTAAATTACATCTCTGAAAAATCTCAAATGTTTGATTTCATAAATGGTTAAATGAGTTAATGTTTTATGTTATCATGAAAATAAACATAAGTGTAGCTACTTAAATGTGTGAATTTTATTTTTTTTAGTGATTGCATGAAATAATTATTTAAATAAAGAAGCAAAATTTTCATGGAATATTGTGATAATGGAATATAAATTTGAATTTTACAAACAATATTGTAAGATATATTGGGAAGAAAACCAATGGGTTGGGTACACATGAAATTCGGAGCCCCTAGATCATAATCCATTTAATTTATCATAACCTAAATATATTTTTGTTCTAAATGTATTACCCTACACCTACCTAGTTAAATTTTGAAATTCCCATTTAGCCACATCAACCCATTTAAATACTTTTATTTTAATTTATAAATTTTAAAAATAATTTATATATTTAAAATAAATTTATATTATGTTAAATAAATATGTTTTCTAATATTATAATCCTTTCAAAAAACATATACAATGAATTAATAATTATTAATGTGATCATATTTTTAATTAACTATGTTAACCCTATAAAAACCTCTATTAACAACTACACTAATCATACTAAATCATATTCGGTAGTGTCAATACTCATTTTTGCCTTTGAACATATCTTACTATCTATATACAAACTTATAATGAAATGTATAATTTTTCATATTATCTTAAAATATGCCTAAAAACATATAATATATTTAAATGAATTATAATATATGTTATAACAATAAAGAGTTTTTAATATTTTATTTCTTAATTTTGTTTCAAATGGTTCTATGTTATAAATATTTATACAGAGATAGAGTGTGGGAGAGGGTAAAATTTTAAACAGTATTTATTTTTTATTATATATGATATTAATTTTTCATGATAATATATTGAAATTTTTTACTTTGAATATCATCAAAACCCTCATTTTATAAATGCGTTACCCTTAAAATATTTTAAAAATATTTATTGTGGGATTCATGGTATCTTTTTTTTGCATTGGAACGTTAATATGGTAATAAGAATAAATTCATAAAAACATTATTTTGATAATAATGTAAATAATAATAATGTAACTAAAAATAAATAATAAATAATAATGATGCAATTTATAATAATTAGTTAATAATAATGATGTAATAATTAATAATTAATAAAAATATTAATTATGTAATTAATAATAATAAATGTGAAAAGTGAAACTTTCAAACATTCAAAATAGGTTTTTTGGACAAAAAATTTGGAATGTGTATGATTTTTTAAATTTACATGTATATTTCTCACATGGAAGGAAACACGAGACACATGATCTGAAAATTTTAGAAACCTAATGATAACAAGAAAAATAAAAATAAATATTTTAATTAATTTCATTACTTGTGGAAATGTCCTTTGAATCGATATGTTTTTTGTTGATATTTATATTATTTTGGAGAAATAAATCATGTGGCATCTACGATGGCAGTGTTAATACATTTTGAAAATTTTCTAGTAAATCTCATGAAGAAAATTTATCACCTAACTTGATCAAAAGAAGTCTTTTTCGCCATACAAAATCATCAAAAAAGATTATCTAATAGTGGAAAACACCATTAATGTTTATTTATTTTCATTTCTACATCGATTATAAAGTGAATTTAATATAGTAAGAAAATAATGTTGGTCTTTATGTATTGGTTTATAAAAATAAATGCTGAAAACCATTCTAAAATATGAAATAATTAAGGCTTTCAATGCTAGTATTTGGTAAAATTGATTTTGAAATCCCAATTAAAATATAAAATATAGATGGCTTTATACATTTTTTTAGTGAAACCTATTTTTAAAATACGTTTTTTTAAAATATTAAAAAATACACAATTATAGGTTTAAAAACACAAAGCGTAGAACCTAGTAGTAGAAAAAATTGTACAAATAGAAAAAAGGAAGAAAACCTAGTAAAAACATTCACAACATTTTATACAAATATAAAGCTAATTGAAACTGAATCGTGAAATTATTTAAAATTAGAATAGAGTATTTAAATAAATTTTATAGGTGTATCAAGTCATTTTATGTATATAGATAAACAATAGAAATAACCCACAACATAAAGTGTTTTGAATTTACAAATATAACATATTTTTTCAAATAATAATTTTTATAATGAAAGTAACCCTTCCAAAAAAATTGTTTTTCTTGTCATGATTATCTTATAAATGAGTCTGAAAAATAAAAAACACATTTAAAACCCCCACATTGTGATGAAACTGTATTTTTTAAATAATATATTAAAATTATAAGCACTATATTTTTTAAGTAAAACAAGTACTCATTCATATAAAATTTTGCTACCTGAACATCACATATTCATTTTTTTCTGGATCCACTGTTGAATAGTTATCCCTAATGAAGTCAATCCAAGACTGGTTGTAATTTTAAATTTTAATTATCAAAACTCATATAAAATGAAAATATTAAGATCAAAAAAATAAATAAATAAAATAAGGATTACTGCTTTAACAACATGTTGAATATTCTTCAAACACCACCCAAAAAATAATGACCAATATTCTTTACATTCTTTTGGGAAATTATGAATAACATTAACAAAATATAAAAAATATAGAATTAATAGTGTGGGAGTGGGTGTCATAGGACCAATTTTTTGTACTTTTATTACATGTATATTCAATGTATTGAATACTAATAAACCTTATTATTACATATTTTTCATTGTTCTTCACGAATCTAATATAATAATGTTAGAGTTTATATTATATTGATAAGGTCATAGTTTTTCCAATCTAGGATTAGAACAATTTTCTTATATGATGATATTCTGAATCAATGTTTTATGAGTGGAAAAAGTACTATTATGGGACACAAAGTACATAGATTGTCAAGTTAAATTACCCATATGCAGATGAGGCTTATTCTTATGAATCTGTGTAATGTCCCATAGAAATGATGATTATCATTGATGAATGTCATGACCAGCACACTCAGATTTACTAACCAAAACCATCATGAAATATATTGAGAATAAGTAGGGTTCGTTGGGTAATTCAAAATTGACATGTAATTAATAGACAAATCTATGAAAGATTGGTCCCTTACATATTTTTGGAAGATGATATCTTGACCCTTTTACTAGAATTGAAATATCTCCCTAAATTCCAAGTCTGTGGTCAAATAACATGTTTATTTTATATAGTCAAAGAAAGACATATCGAGCATATAGGTTAGTGACATGGATGTGCAACTTTATTGATGATATATCTAGACAAAGGTATTATATTACATAGTGAGCATTCATATGTGGTTATCATAAATGTGATATTAAGATCATTCTCTTGGGTTAAATGACCCATTTCTAGAAAGTAACTTTGGAAATTATGAAAGCATTCCCAATGCCAATAAGAACGAATCCTATAGGGTCATACAGTAAGTGTTTTCAATGATCTTGATTAAATTATTTTGGAATATAATCATTAGAATAAATATTATTCTCAAGATTGATGAATAATTTTATTCATGTTTTGTTGATCACTAATATTTAAAAGGTAAAAAATAATTAATTTATTACTAATAAATAATTTATTTGATAATGTGAATATATATAAAATATTTATTTACTATATTTTGAATAAAATATTTATTTTATTTATTGAATATTATAATAAATATTTATTCACATTCTTGTGACTAAAATATTTATTTATGAATAAAAAATTTATTCAGGTGTTCAATAAATGTTACAGGAGTTCGAACAGACTACGACCGAGTCCAATCATAAATATTAGTTAACAAGATGATGAAACAATATTTTGTATTGATCAAGTTGTCACAAAATATAAAATAATTATAAAAATAATATCATTATTATATGAAATGGTAGTTATTAATGGTTTTAAATGTTATTCAATGACCAACATGAAATTACATAATATTTAAAATAAACCCTATCTAAAAAAATTGATGGTTATGTCTAATGTATATTCCATTGAATATCAGAAATATAGAATTTTTGTACACAATGAATTGTCTCTTAGATCCTCATTTCTATCTTCCTCTCAACAACCAGACACGTAAGAGAGACCCCTTCAAGATAGATGGATGAGTGATCAACACTTGTAATGGAAGAAAATCTAATTGTCTTGCTAGCACACATAAATAGATTGGAGTTGCTCAGTGATAAAAGGATGACATGAGGATCAATATTAGAGGGATTAAATCACAGGATACTCATTGCATAAGGAAATCTAAAAGGGTCTTTTTTTGGAAAATTAACATCATCAATGATAAATGGCCCATAAGACAAGGTAATAATTTTTCTGATATTCAATAAATTAATTATAAATTTGATGTGCAAGATCCTATCTCCTAGTAAAAATAGATGATATATTAGAAGAAATGTTAATATACCACACACTACTACCCACTTTTTTAGTTCTCGAAACAAAAAATTGATATTAGATTGTTCACCTCTAAATTTATAATTAATTATTTGATTTTTGATCTACACACTGTCATGGTTCATTTTTTTTCATATTATTAATTATTTAATACAATTAGAATTATACTGCTATCAGCATATTAATCTAGTCTGTTAAATTCTTCATTTTAATGGTTTAAGAATATATGAAGAACACCTATATATGCCATATAGAAGTGTAAAATATTTTCCCAATAAAACAAAGTTACATGGTGTGTAGCTGGAGTACACAACGTGTACCCAAGAACATTATACCTAGAAGGAGAAAAATATATTTACACATGATTCTTTTCTTTCACACTGTATGTTGACCAGGGTGACCTGGAACATAGAAAGTAGATACACTGCATGTAGTGGGTACATAGAAGTCATGTAGTCTAGTCGAGTTAACACACTGAAGCCCCATACATGTATCCTGGATACATAAACACCATGATACATGGTGTGTAGCTGGATTGCACACAATGTGTAGTTTCCCAATTAAAGAAATAATAAAATTACATAAAATTGAATTTTAATGATTTGAAACCATAATTTATTTATTTAAACCTATTGTATTTGACAGTTTAGTAATAGTTTTGATGGTTTATAAATGATCGATTAATTTAGTATAATCAATTAGTAACTATGGGTTTTTTCATTCACTTTTCATGAATTTCATTAATGATGGGGAGCTCCAAAATGTATTTCGATGGTAAATAACATGATATAGAATTAATTAATTAATTAATTAATTCCATCACATATATCATAAAAATTAATTATGAGAAAATAAATGAATTTTATATATTTTTTCATATACATTGTATATATGACTATTCTTTAACCTGAATAATACTAGCATATGCATTTTCATTTATTTAATTAAATTTAATGCATGAGTTTTCAATTATTTATTATTACATTAACTATGATGACATGTGAATCAAAACTCGCAGTATTATTATGCTGAACCTATGTGTCAATGGATATTTATGTAATCCACTTTTAACCAATAAGTTGGTTCCCCTCACTTTAATTTGAGTTATAGATATTTATAATTAATTGAGTTTTCCATGGTGTGTGGAAGTGGATCAATAAAGAAACCTAATGTCTCCAACCAAGTTGTTACACTGGTGAATATGTGGAATAAAATAACTCATTCCAAGACTTAAAATAATAGTTATTTCCCCTAGGTTAATGTTTGATTTAATGTTCTCACATTATGTCATCTGTTAGACAAATGGGTCATTTCATTAACTAATTATTTCTATATATGAAATTATTTAATTTATGGATGCAATAACATGATCAGGTAAATAAATTATTTAATGTGGAAAGAAATAAATTAAACAAATTAATTATACATAAAAGTATGGAATATTTATTAAGTAACAACCACTTAATAAAAATGAGCAATGTAATGGATAAAAAAAGATAAAATTTATGCATAATTAATTAAAATCCCTCAACTAAATATTAATTCATACAAAGCCTTCCATTAGAATTTTATGATAAAAAATCAATATAACTAAGTGCTTGTACTGAACTTGCTATGATAATTACTTTTATAAGGGTAATTATTATGAAGCACATACTTTGTATCTATCATCTCTGGAGGGATTTTTCATTTATATGCAAGGGTTTATTGGGTAATATTTCCATGGAAGGCAATGTGGTAATCCCCTTGAAAAAATCCTTGACTCATCAAAAACATGATTATCATGTGAGGTCTATTAGACTAAAAGTTCTACAGAGTTAGATCTAGTCCAAGTAGAATTTTTTGGAGTTAGTGTCCTAGGACTATTTGTTTACATTGATTACAAGTACATTAGATATTTTAAATAATAATAATAATTTTTGTTATAGATTGTTCATTTTTATGCATCAATCTAATTTCATAATAACATAGAATATACATTTCGTTGATAAAGTTATAGTAGTTCCCTATTATGATGATAATATTTATGTTCAATGAATATATTCTTAAATAATGTTCACTAGTTGGATACCATAAGATGATGGGAAATATTGTACAAATACTGTTAGATGTGTGTACTTGTAAGAATATGTGCCTTTTTCTCATTGAGTTTTCACATGTTAATTTCCAATATGGGAGATTATGATAATATACCCACCAATAAGATTTTTTCATGTTTTGTTTTCATTAGATATTCTTATATATGAGTGCATGTAATGGATCATAGACATTAAAATTATCATTTATGAATTTCAGGAAACACACACATATATTTAATAACCAATAAAATAACACAATATGTTGGTGGGAAGTAGGGTACATAGGCTGTGTCATGATTGATAGGTCATTAATGTATAAAATGAGGAAGGAAATACCCCTTCTATATTTCTGGAAGCTTATATCTCAGCCCTTTGATTAAAATAGAACTTCCAAAATGAATTTCATGGTCATGGTGTAAGAACATGTTTATTTTAGATATTCAAATAATGAAATATCAAGAATATAGTTTGGTAAAATGGATGTGCAACCTACTTGATGAGATATTGAGACAATGGATTATATAACACAAGGAGAATTTATACGTGGTTGTCAGCATTGGGATATTAATTTCCTTATATTGGGTTTCTTGACCAATTTCTATATAATAATTTTAATGTTAAGTAAGCCTTCCAAATTCCAATGAGAAAGAATCCCAGAGGGTCACACAACAAGTATTTCAGATGATCTTGATTAAATTCTATAACGTCCCAGTTCCGGAAGCCACCTAGAGGCGCCCCATACCCGGTTTGTCATATGGCCTCAAGAGCATTTCCCCAAAAGCCAGAGGTAGCCAACTAGTAGCAAGGACCTTGGGTGTGGTAGTGGGGAAACTATGCCCTCATTGGTAGAGTACACAGAGGAAGTAAACAAAACATGAAATAGTGGAAGAAGTAAATATCCAACAACAATAAAAAGTGGAAGACTAAAAAAATAAACAACCGGGGCACACTTGTATATATAAAATGATGCTTGATACATATCTATGAAACCATACAAACAAGGTAATACAAACAGTAACAAAACAAGCACAAAACAAAATATAAACAGCTCCTCAACATCGCAAGCCTAAGCTTGGTCCCGCGATCTCCTACTCCAAAGCAATCAAGTACCTGAAGTCGAAGGGAACTTTCCCTTGTCTATACCTGCAATAATATAGTCTTTTTGGGCCCAAAAGCATGTCCCAAATAGGGTTTGAGACTAAATCCCAGTAGGAAAAAACCCGAAGGTCTATGCCTAACAGTCAATCAGAATATGGAAGGTAATAGTACAGTAAGCAGTAAAAAATAATAGTAAATAGAAGACAGTAGTCATTAAGTAGTGAAAGGATTATATAAAACATTAATCAATAAAAAAAAACAAGCAGTAGTGAAGAAAATAGTTAACCACAATAGGAACCCCTCTGGGAAGTACTCGCAGCCATCCCCTTTGGTCCTAACCAAGAAGCACCATCAACCCTCTGGACAGTGCACTCAGGCTAACCCATCTGGTTTGGTCATATGAATTTATAAGACTCTCTGGAAAATCTCACTCAGTCAATTCCCCTTATAGTCATGGGTTGTCAGGGACTCTCCGAGGAATATCACGCGGTCTAACCCTCTTATATCCCCATCGTCTAGAGACTCTCTGAGGAAGCTCACTCGGTCAATCCTCCTATAGTCTCAGGTCTATCACAGACTCTCAAAGAAAGCTCGCTCGGTCAATTCCTCCTCTAGCCTAGAATGGATTACGGAAATTCAAATAAGTAAATACTCTTTGAGGAAGCTCACTCATTCTACCCTCCTATAGTCTATAATGTCCAAGACTCTCTGGAAATCTCACTCGGTATATCCCCTGTAGTCTATAATGTCCAAGACACTCTCGGAAGCTCACTCAGTCTATCCCTTATAGTCTATAGCACTAGGTTCTCATGGTCCCATGCCAGTCAGTGCATAATAATTCTATAAGCCCAAAGTACACCTATAGTGCTATTTGGTTACCCAGTCTATAGAATCACTAGCACGTCAAGAATATCATTCCATCATACTGTCACAAGGCATGGAAAACAGGTATAACGGCCAAAGGAAAACAAGACCCAAAGGATGTAAATAGAACAAGGCATGGGAAAAACATCCAAGTAATAAAATTATCCTCAAACATGATCAACATACCTCTACACAATCCTACAAGCAAGGAAGGAAAACAACAGGTGAAAAACAGTAAACACGTAATACCCCATTTCACGGGTATTTGTGGAATTTGCACATAAAACTCAAATACTTAGAATGGTAAGGCAGAACCCACCTACCTTGATTCTAGGAGATCAATATACTTGAACCACAAGGCATGATTCTCCTTATAATGTCATAGATATATGAAAATGAACAAAATGTTCAACCCACAAAAACTTGAGAAAGAAGGGGAATTGAAAATCAAAGCTCTAGTAGAAATAAGAGCTCACTGCTGCGGTTCCAACACAATCAACAGCGATCGATTTGGAGTACAGATAGAGACTCAGGGGCTTAGAGAATATCTTTGGCCATACGAACACTCTTGGTCGAAGAAGCTGGAGAAGAAGACGATTATGTCGATTATACATGACCCCGATCCGTTTAATGAAAAAATAGAAAGTACATGATGTGTAATTATGGAGTTCACGACATGTACTATGATTTTCTATAATGTACTTTATGCAGCATCCACATCACACCTACACACCGTGTGTTTGGAACGGACATGGCCAACACATGGCCTCGTGTGACAACGAAGTACATGGTGTGTACTTATAAAGTACATAGCGTGAACTTTGAAAATTTCCAAAATTTCCACATTTTCCAAAAAAAGACTAGAAAAGGGAAAACATACTTGAAAAAATGATTTGGGTTCTTACGAACGTCCCCCTTTAAAGAAATTCATCCCCAAATTTCCCTAGCGAGGCATAGAAGAAGAAAACCCGAACAGATTGGGCCACTGTGATCGTACCTCAACCTCCCTCTCCCATGTCTCGTCCTGTACTCGACCGCACTGCCATATCACTTGTACCAGAGGAACAGACCGACCACGGAGAACCTTTGTACTATAATCGACAATCTGGATATGATTCTCCTCAAATGATGCATCCTCTTCAAGCTCAACCTCCTCGGGTAGAAAAAAATGAGACAGATTTGAAAAGTAACGTCGGAGCTGAGATACGTGGAAGACGTCGTGCATATCCCGGTACCTATGAGGTAACTACAACCGGTAGGCAACCGGCCCAACTCTCTCCAACACCTCAAACATTCTGATGTACCGTGGTGAATGATTACCCTGCCTCTGAATCCTCTTGTGTCCCATCCTCGGTGCAATACGCAGGAAAACATGATCCCCAACCATGAACTACAGAAGTCGACTCTGCTAATCCGCATAAGTCTTCTGTCGAGACTGTTCCATAGCCATCCTTTTCTGAACCGACTCAATATGGTCTAAGATCTCTTGAACAAGACGAGGTCCGAGAAAAGAAGCCTCTCCTACCTCCAGCCAGAAGAAAGGTGGTCATCATGGCCTACCATACAAAGCCTCATAAGGTGCCATCTGAATAGTCACCAGAAAACTATTATTATAGAAAAACTCCAAAAGAGAAATATGCTTCTCCCAAGAACCACCAAAGTCTAGAATGGAAGCTCGGAGCCTATCTTCAAGAACCTGGATCGTGCGCTCGGACTGGCCATCTGTCTGGGGATGGTATGTTGTACTCAAAATTACCTGTATACCCAAAGCCTTCTGAAGCCTCTTCCAGAACCGAGAAGTAAAGCGTGCATCCCTGTCTGAAATAATGGAGGGTGGAACATCATGAAAACGTACAATCTCTCTGATGTACAACCATCCTAGCTCATCAAAAATGAAGGTCTCCTTGATCGGAAATAATTGAGCAACCTTTATAATCTTGTCGATGATAACCCAAACAGAATCACTCCTTCAAGGTGACCTTTGTATCCCAGTCACGAAGTCCATCACAACATTGTTACACTTCCACTCAGGAATGTGTAACTGCTGGAAAAGCCGTACTGGTCGTTGATTCTCCGCTTTCACCTGCTAACATGTGGAACACCTCTAGATGAACCCATCAACATCTCTCTTCATTCCTGGCCACCATTAATGGCTGTGTATATCATGATATAGCTTAGTGACTCCATGATGAACTGCCCAAACCGAGGAATAAAAATCCCACATCAACTCCTTGCGTATGTCTACCGGCACCCATACGCATCCCTAGAAACGCAAGACCTCATCCTCTCCCACTGCCCATCTAGGAAGAGAGTCCTCTACTGACACACTCTCCCACATGACTAGGCCTTCTAAATCTGATAGCTACCTCATCCTTACCTGATCATAAAGAGAAGAGGTAACAACAACAGAAGAAAGAAAAGTCATCCCCTTTATGTCATGCACCTCCAAATGCATCTTAGATAACAGATATATAAGCTGCCACTCACTGTTGGCCTTCTGAACTGCCTGAATCTGTATTCTCTTGCTCAACGCGTCCGCCACTGCGTTGCCCTTTACCGGTGTATAGGCAAGCTCAAAGTAGAAAGACTGAAGATACTCGACCACCTCTACTGTCTCAGATTCATATCACGCTTAGTAAAGATATACTTGAGACTCTTTAGGTCAGTAAACACCACAAAGTGATCTCCCAGAAGATAGTGTCTCCAATAGCGTAAGGCATGTACAACAACTGCCAACTCTAGATTGTGTGTCGGGTAGTTCCTCTCGTGTGGCCTCAACTACCGAGACCCATACACAATGACTCCACCCCCCTGCATAAGCACCACTCCTATCCCAATACCTAAAGCATCACAGTAGACTATATAGATCTTTCCTGGCTCTGGAAAGACTAGTATCGGTGCAAACGTCAACCTCCCTTTCAGCTCTTGAAAGGATAACTCACAGAAATCTGACCATATAAACATCACCCTCTTCTTGTTCAAACCTATTAGCGGTGCTGAAAGGCATGAAAAGTCTTGTGTGAAACTCTATTAGTATCCAAACAACCCAATAAATATTTGTACCTCAAAGATGTTCTTAGGATGCTCCCATGAAACTACATCCCTCACTATCTCTGGGTCAACAGACACTCCCATCTCTGAGATAACATGACCCAAGAAGTGAATCTGATCCATACAAAAGTGGAATTTCGAGATCTTAGCATATAACTGATGCTCTCTCAGTGTAATCAAAATGATCTCAAGATGGGTAGCATGGTCGTGTCGAGTGTGAGAGTACACCAAGATTTCGTCCATAAAAACCACCATTAAGGAATCCATGTATGGATGGAGCACTCGGTTCATCGGTGCCATAAAAACTACTAGCGCATTCGTGAGACCGAATGGCATTACCGTATACTTGTATATACCATACCTCCTCTTGATGCCTGTAATATGTATATCTGATGGTCTAACGTGCAACTGATGATAACTGGATCTCAAGTCAATATTAGAGAACACTCGGGCTCCTTGAAGCTGATCAAAGAGGTCATCTATCCTCGGTAAGGGATATCAGTTCTTGACCATCAATTGGTTCAACTTCTGATAATCCACACAAAGCCTAAGGGTGTCATCTGCCTTCATTGAAAATAGTGCAGGCGAACCCCACAGAGATGTAGTGGGTCGGATGAAACCATTTGCCTACAACTCCTCTATCTCCTTCTTGAGATCTTGTAACATAGGTGTATCCATCCTATAAGGAGGAATAGAAACTGGTGCTACTCCTGGAATGAGATCAATCGAGAAGTATACCTCATGCTATGGAGGAAAACTTGAAAATTCCTCTGGAAAGACTTCCCTGAAATGATACACCACTTGAGGAAAGTCTAACTGTGAAGTCCCCTGGTCATCCTGATAAAGACTGGAAATATGGGCTGTAAGTCCTCCTAGCCCATGATGCTCTGGTCCAGCTCTACCCACCTAGACATCCCACTCTTTTCTATGAAGAAATGATCTTCCCTCCTGTGATACGACACTCTCACTGCGGTGATAAAAATCTATGACTTCCTAGAAGGGAACTAACCAGTCCATCCAGATAATGAAATCATAGCTCATCATCTCTAGGAAATTGATGTACCATAAGAAGTGACACCATAAAACCTCAAAAGGGAACTCTCTGCACTGACTTACGATAGTTTTACTTGTTCCCAACGGTGTGTTTAGAGTCAAAATGTCGGAAGACGAAAAGATACAGAGCCCAAGGCTCTCCTTAACAGCAACAGAGATAAATCTATGTGAAGCACCAGTATCGAAAAGAGTTGAAGATAAAACTTAGTCTACTAATATTTTACCTCGAACTGTGGAAGGTCCAGGATCCTGCTCTTGATAGGTTTGATCCACGGTGAATGTATGACCTGTACCGTGGCCCTGTGACCCTGGCTGACCACTTTGAGCTGATTCACTCTGTTGTCACTGGTAACCTAGTGACTGACCACCACAACCACGACCTCCACCTCAGCCAGAACGGCCGGAAGAACTCTAGTTTCCAGACTGGTGAGAAACAAGCGATGCATTCCCTAATCACGGGGTCATAAAAGAACCCCTAACACTAGATGTAGGTGAGATAATCTGACAGAAGCGCTGAAGATGGCCCATCTTGCCGCAAGATCGGCACTCCTTAGGTCTCTCTGGAACTGAGGCCTAGTATGACCACTCCTACTAAACTGGTAGCATACCACCTGGCTGCCGAATATACATCCCGCATACGCTAATATCATCGAGAAAACTCTCTGTGGAGCTTCCTAATATCAGTAGGAGGAACACCAACTCTAGACGTTGAATCGCCCTGGCCCACTGCTCCAGAATCTCTGAGATTGCGCTCAGTGATCAGCGCCTGGTTGATGATAGAGAATATCAAAGTCAACCTGAAGATATTCTCCTAGGAACGGATCACCTACATGAAACCGTCCTCAAACTTCCTATCAAGGAACAACTCATCACCTGCTGGAATTGGCGTGAAGCGCTGCAACTCGGTAAAATGAGACGAGTACTCCATAACAGATAGAGTACCCTGCTCAAGACTCATCAACTCCCAGGCGTGGTCATCCCTCATGTTCTCCGGATTAATTTAATCGTTGAATGTGTGATGAAACTCATCCCAAGACATACTCTGCTAGCACCCTGACTGCGATATCACCTCCCACCACCTCTTGGAGGTGTCTCGGAGCATATATGTAGCAAGCTTCACCCTCTTCTCTGGAGGTATCTCCAGATTGTCGAAGATCATCAGCGTGGCCTCTAACAATGGCTCTATAGCCTGGGGTCCTCCATCCCTTGAGGAAGTAGGAGGATACTGCTGCTGGAAAACCCACGTCAACTCATCCATCGACAGGCCATGAGGTGGTACTCCATGAAAGTTCTGCATCATCCTCAAGAAGTCCTCCCTGAACTGTGGATCGGCGCCTACAACATGGATAACTACTGGTTCCAAGGCTGGCATTTCAGGAGGATCTGCAAGAAGTCCATGATCATCTATATCCATATTATGATCACTGTCTGGCAGCCGATGTACAACTGGAGGAAGTCTTGGTGGCATAGCTTTGAAAGATCAAAATCACACATTAGATCAGGATTATCAATGTCTGAGAACACAAGAGTAAATAATGGGAACAGGAGAATGAAAAGTTCAAGTATTTCAAAACATGACTACATGGTGTGTATACAAACTACACGATGTGTTCTCTAAGCCATTAACATGGGTGTGTACTTCTGCCACCTTTGGTCGTGTAACACCCCAGACTACACGACAAGTCTTCCCCACACACGGCGTGTACTTGAACTCTATTCCCCTTCCCAAGTCTCTTTACACAGCTAACCCACATAGTCCTTTTAACCCTAGACTACAAGGCATGTTTACTAAGGACACGACGTATACTAGACAAGTTTTCGAAGACCTGTGTTGTATGTTACATGGTCGGCTACACAGCTGACCCTTACACGACATGTTTTGAACAAACATGGTGTGTATATGAGAACATAACACCGACCCATGTTTTCGTGAAACAAACATGTACCTAGAACAAGGATACATAGAGTGTTCGTACCAAAAACGACGTGTACTACACGAGCTTCCCCGACCCGTGTTGTCAGTGACATAGCCGGGTACACGACTCACTACTAACGGCGTGTACCTACCATACACAGCGTGTTCTTGATGACTTTTCACAACCCCATTTTTCTACTCACACAGTTAGTGACATAGTTTAAAACAACACGATGTGTAGTCATAAAGTACAGGCCATGTATTCTGGGTTTTCCAGGAATTAGCTCAGAAACTGCATCGAAGCCCTGAAAACACTGAAAACGAAGCATTGAGTTTCCAAATTCTGATCTGTGAGGGACCATACTCCTCGCGAATCAAAGATTGGAATCTTATACAAGTCATATACATGAGAAAAAAGTAAATTATCCACCAAGTTACAATTCATGAGGTCCCATAGAACCTTAAGAACCTAAATTTGACATTAATTTAATAAAGGTACAATAAAAACAATTACTCTATCAAACTGCAGATATTCTATCAAAGCATATATCACAACAGAATGCATAATATACACAACGTCTATCACAAAAATATTCAATCTCTAATGCACCCTAGATAGCATGGAAAAAATGAATGGAATGTGATTTCTAACAAGTGCCTATATGATGCATGAGATAGAATACCCTCATATCATCGGGGTTGCGAATGAAATAGAACCACATTAGTAACAACAATAACAACACATGGCATGTGAATCACTTTAGGTGAAATCATATCAACCGTAAAATCTAAAATCTATAAAACTGCAATAAACAAGGTAGATTGAATTTTCCCTATACACGGGTTAGGTACTCCCAAGAATAGCTTATTACCAAGTACCAAATCCATCATATCCCTGGATAAAGGCCCTAAATAGTAAATCAAAAGAAAATAATACCTCTGATACAACGTTGTAACATCCCGGTTCCAGGAGCCAGCAAGAGGCGCCCTGTACCCAGTTGGTCACATGAACTCAAGTGCATTTCCCCAAATGCCAGAGGTAGCCGACTAGTAGCGAGGGCCTTGGGTGTAGTATTGGGGAAACTATGCCCTCATTGGCAGAGTACACAACAGAAGTAAACAAAACATGAAATTGTGGAAGTAATAAATATAAAACAACAATAAAAAACAGAATACTAAAACAATAAAAAACTAGAGCACATTTTTATATATTAAATGATGCATGATACATACTTAGAAAAGTAGCCAAACATGTAATAATGCTGGAAATGCAAACAGTACCAAAACAAGTACCAATGATAAGATAAATAGCTTCTCCGCATCGCAAGCTGAAGCTTGGTCCCATGCTCTCCTTCTGCAAAGCAATAAAGTAGTTGAAGTAAAAGGGCGCTTGAACTTGTCTATACATGCAACAACATAGTTTTTTTGGGCCCAAAAGCATGGCCCAAATAGGGTGTGAGACTAAATCCCAGTACGCAACCACCTGATGATCTGTGCCTAATAGTCAATGAGCATATGGCGGTAATAGTATGGTAAGCATTAAACAATAACAGTAAACAGCAGGCAGTAATCAGTAAGAAGTGATCAGGTCATATACAACAGTAATCAATCCACAGAATAACAAGCAGCAGTGATGCAAACAAAGAACCAAAACAGGAACCCCTCTGGGAAGTACTCGCAGCCATCTCCTCTGGTCATAACCAAGAAGTACCAACAACCCTCTAGGAAGTGAACTCAGCCTAAAACCTCTAGTTTGGTCATATGAATTTATAAGACTCTCTTGGGAAGCTCACTCGGTCATTTCCACTTATATTCTACGGTAGTCAGGGACTCTCTGAGGAAGATCACGCTGCCTAACCCTCTTATATCCCAAAGGTATAGAGACTCTATGGGGAAGCTCACTCGGTTAATCATCTTATAGTCTCATGTCTATCACAGACTCTATAAGTAAGCTCACTCGGTCAATTCCTCATATATCCTAGAATGGTTTAAGAAAAATCAAATAAGTAAGGACTTTCTGAGAAAGCTCACTTGGTTTACTCTATTATAGTCTATAATGTCCAAGAAACTCTGGGAAGCCCACTTGGTCTATCCCCTGTAGTTTATAATGTCCAAGACTCTCGGGGAATCTCACTCAGTTTATCCCTTATAGTCTATAGCAGTAGGTTCTCACGGTTCTGTGCTGGTTAGTGAATAATAATACTATAAGGCCAAAGTACACCTATAGATCTACTTGGCTAACCAGTCTACAAAATAACAAGCATTCCATGAATATAATTCCATCCTACGGTCACAAGGCATGGAAAACAGGTATAACAGCCAAATGATAACAAGACCCAATGGTCTTAAATAGAACCATGGAAGGGAAAAACATCCAAGTAAAGAAATTATCGTCAAACATGATCAACATACCTCTACAAAAGCATACAAACAAGGCCGAAAAACAACAGGGGAAAAACGGTAAACACGCAATACCCCGTTCACTGGTGTTGGTGGAATTTTCACATAAAACACAAAGACTTCGAAAGGTAAGGCACAAACCACCTACCTTGATTCTAGGAGATCAATATACTTAAACATCAAGGCTTGGTTCTCCTTAGAACGTATTAGATCTATGAAAATGCACAAAATATTCAACCCAAGATAACTTGAGAAAGATGAGGAATTGGAAAGCAGAGATCTAGGAGAAGGAAGATCTTACAGCTGTGGTTCCAACTCAATTGACGACAGTCAAATCGTAGAACAGACAAAGACTCGGGGGTTTAGTGAAGATTCGTAGGTGTACAGATGCTCTCGGTCAAAGAATCTGGAGAAGAAGACGATTCTGTCGATTAATTGCGACCCCGGTTCGTTTAATGAAAAAAAGAAAGTACACGACATGTACTTATATAGTACATAGCGTGTACTAGGCTTTTCCACACTCGGCTTAAAGCATCCTTCACATCACCCCTACACACCGTGTGTGTGGCCCGGACATGGCCAACACATGGCCTCGCACGACAACGAAGTACACAGTCTGTACTTATAATGTACATGGCGTGTACTTTGAAAATTTTAAAATTTTCATCTTTTTCCGAAAAACGACAAGAAAAGGAAAAACATACCTGAAAAAAAGATCAGTGTTCTTACAAATTCTATTTGAATAAATATTTTTCTCAAGACCGATGATTAATTTTTGTCAGGTTTAATTGATCTCTAGGATTAATAAAGTAATAAATAATTATTTATTATTAATAAAAAATAATTTTTATTTGAATATATATAAAATATATATTTTATAGATTTTGAAAAAATTATTTATTTAATTAATAAAATATTTTAATAAATTTTTATTTGATGGATTGTGAATAAAATAATTTTTTTAGGATTCAGGTTGTTCAATAAATTTATTAGAGTTTGAGCAAAACAAGACAGAGTCTGATCACAAATATTAATCACCAAGAAGGTCAAATAATATTTTTTATTGCACAAGTTGGACTACACCACAAAATAATGACAATATTATTATTACTATACATAATGAGGATTATTAAAGGTTTTAAATCTTATTTACTGGGCAACATGACATTAAATAACATTTTTTCCTAAACCCTATCTCTATAAATAAATGGTTAGGTCTATAGATTATTACATTGAATATCAAGAATAAAGGATTGTTACACACAACTAATTATCTCTCGACTCATCATTAATCCCTTCCTCTCAAGAATTAGAAACTTAAGATAGATCCCTTCATGATTGAAGCATGAGCTATCGATATGGGTAACAGAAGACAATAAACTCACCACACTATCACTCATACATCAATATCCATTGATCAGTGATCAAAGGACCACATGTGGATCACTACTCGATGGATTCAATCCATCGATCCCCATAATGCAAAAAATGTATTCTTTAAGGGTCTTTTTATGACAATCAACATCATCAATGAAAAATTATTTCAATTCCATGGTAATCATTTCTTATAATATTATGTAAAATAATTATAAATTTCACATGAAAGATCCTCACTCTTGGTTTTGGGTATTGAAATATTAAATGAAATTTTAATATACTACACACCACCACATTCTTATACAATTCATGGAACAAATAAATAATTGTATAATGAATATTGGTTCGTAATTTTTTATTTGAAATTATAAGAAAAGGTTTTGAAAAAAATCATCATGTAATCTCAGTGTTTTAGATCATTGAGATATATATTCATTTTTGAAATTTTGGGTCATGTATTGCATAACTACTGAAATTTATTTTAGATCCATAAACAATAAAAACATGTGAAATAATATTGGATGAAAAGATTTTAGAGATGGGTGATTTGAAAATTATTTAATTTAAGTCAATATAACATATGTCCACTTAAAATTCTGAGATAATAATTTAAATATTCTAACATAAAAAATGAAACACGCATACAATGAGCTCGTCACCCATTACAATATCCATGATGAAAAGTTTAAAAATATTTAACATATAATATTTTAAAAATATTTCATAAATCATTAAAAATGTATAATAATTTTCCAATATGTACAAATGTTTGTTAACTTTGTTTCTCCATCAACATCTTGATGATTATCTGAAGGCACTAAAATATGAAATTTTAATTTTCATTACAGTGATACCATCGATTTTATATACTTATATATAAGGTAAATGTAATAAAATATAATAATTAATTATAAATAAAATTATAAATAAAATATAAAAAACAAAACATACCACATATGTCAACTAGTGACCAATATTAGCATTCCAATTTAAAAAAACAACCAATACTTTATCAAATGATGGACACCTCCTTAGTAGGAAGTCACACTAGATCAGTTGGATCAATAATATCATTTACCACCATTATTACCTAATCTAAATGCATATGAAAATGATGTAAATAATCCCCCCGATAATGTAAAATATATTATGATACGATATGTACATTGGGATCCCTATCATGCTACTCATAAACATAGTTTGGGTTTAATGAGAAGGTGAAAGATCTGGTTAGTTAGGTGGTGCATGTTGTTAATGTATCAATTTCTTCTACAGGTATAGCTGATACAGATTCTTTAATTCAATCTTCTACCAACTCATTCAATTATCACATTCCATCCTTCAATGAATATATTTCTCTTTTATATTATTCCCTCATTGTTTCAAACCTAGGTTTGTGACCTTTTTTTAAAATTTATACCCGCTTTATTTCCTCTAACATGACCCTAGTGTTATGGATTGCCTAAGGTAGTGGTAAGAATATTCATCCTAGCCTCAACAATAAAGGTACCCTATATCATTTTCTCATAAAGGGGATTGTGAAATATAATTTTTAGAAGTAAAAGTAGTGAAATATGTTTAAAATATAGTAATATTGAAAAAAATTATCAATTAATTACTCACAATATTATCAGTAATGTCCTTTTTATAATGTTAATATACTTACCATTTTATAATTATCTCAATTTTCCATTTTTGTGGTGAGGGGGACCAGATTGAGGGTTGTATAGAACCTCTTCAGAGCCACTACTTATCTTGGATCACAATTCACAAATTTTTTCATTTATTATTCTGTTAATTAATAATGGATACCCTATCTGTGACAATGAATGAGGGTATATATTCCATGACTATATCACATGGTGGGTTTTTCTAGAGGAATTTTACACAGGGAAAAAAATATTTTATCATGCAAATAAATTTAATGAAACAAATATTAAAAAAATACCATAAAGGATTCATCTATTCGATTAGAGAAAAAAAATATTCCATGTATCTATATCTATAAACTCATACATAAGTCATGGAGTTTCATTTATGTACTCCCAATACCATTGAATGAATTAGAATTTGACATAATATCTATATATTTGGTTGCATAAAGGGTATGGCCTTTTTATTAATTTTGTACATCTCTTCAATATAAAATGTCATATATAGTTGAATAAATGAAATATTAATAAATTAATAATATTTAAACTATTATAATACTAAATAAATAAGTTTATAAATTATACCATTATTTACTCCCATGATATATCTTTTATTGATTGGTCGATTCTCATAAAATCAGGCAATAAAATTGTTATCCTACAATGACTATATATAGTCAGGTTAGTTTGAAAATGCATGTGATTTAGGCCAATTGGGTGGCCATTATCATAAATGTTAATTATAAGCATCTTTTATGCACATAAAAGTAATTTTTTATTAACATTTAATATCAAGCCTTCCATATTTATGTATCATCTTCATTAGAAATGATTAAGACATGCATATAATTTTAATAAATACAAGTTTAAATTCATGAAATAATTTATTTATTATAGATATATATTTATATAAATAATTATATTTATTTTGGTTCCTCCTCCCCTATGTATATCATTTAAAAATATGTATTATACTCTAAAAATGTATGTATACCAATATTTTATTAAAATTAAATAAATATAATAAATAAAAACATGATTGTTTATAAGAGAAAATTAAACAATTAATGCTGGATATTTTGACGAAAAATAGGTTTATCTAAAACTAGTGAATATAAAAATTAACAAGAAATAAATTATATATATTTTTATCATTTAAAATTGGGTAATTGTTTGTAATAATACTTGATTATAAATATATAAATTTGATAAGTTAAATTATAATTATTCATTAGAGGAATAAAATTATAAATATTTTATTGAATAAAAGCTTAAACCCTAAAAATAAAAAAATTAAAATTTAATGAATATATGAAACCAAGAAAAGATATCCCCTAACATAAATGACCCACTATTGATCAAATAATTCTATCAAATGGAATGATTTTGGTGCATAAAAAATGATGAAGGTAAAACATTTCAGTCAAAATATCGAAATATTATATTATGGATTTAAAAAAATATTTGAAAAATTGTATGAATGCTAAAAATTTATATATTTAAATATAAAAGATAAAAAAAATAACGAATCAAGTCAATTACACAAAAAATATTACATGAATTATTTTGAGAGTAATGGTGTGTTTTCCCTTATCCCTTCTATGTGATCATTTCTTATCACATGGGAAATTTCAATATCACACTCATTATTATCACCAGGTAATCATGTAATATATGAATAAATTCTAGGTATGCCCTCGATATCATTGATATTGTCATCACAAAAATGAATTTTTACCATGAAAATTAACAGATGATTGATAATTTAATGGGTCAACAACATAAAATGTTTATTTTTCATGTGCCACCACGATAAATGACGCCTCCTTGCAGCTTACTCTTCTCAAAAAAACAATTGTAAATCCATAATCCTCAAGTTTTATACCAATTTTACCATAAAATGAGTTATAGTAAAATACCAATTTCTTATATTTAGTACAATCAATCCCCCATATATCCTAAAAAACTCATTAATATGATGTTGATATGGAAATTTAGTATTTATCTTTGAAACTCGAAAAATGGTGTGCTTCAACGACAACTATTAATACTCTATTTTAAATATTAGTCTTGTGGTCTTGGTATTTTTGTTCAAATTATATAAATATTAATACCAAAAATAGACCACATGATCTCATTAATACTTAGTCCCCTTTCTTACCATTTAATTATTTCTAAAATAGTCAAAATATTGTTTAATTTCTCTTTATACCATGAAGAAAATGTGTTTTTATGTTCATTCATCTACCACTTTTAATTTATTAATCGATATTGTACCATCAATCCAACAATATGTGTTTATGTATATGGAGAAACCTCACCTATGTTGTTCAAAATTTGTAAATGTGCAAGCATCACATCATCACATGGAGTTAACATTACCTTTAAGCCCTAAATCCATTTACCATCAATATAAACTATCAAATGTCGTGTTATAGGGAGTCCCAAATCATACAATTCAATGCAATAATCAGTATAGAACTCCATTACTTCTTTATATATATATATATATATTTATGTATATATATATTTAAAATAAATTCCTCTTTTCAATAAAGATTCTTAAAATTTCCAATAAAAAATTTCATATATCTTTGAAAGGGATATATCCAAAATAAATAAAAAATCTTACATATTCTTATCTTTCATACTAAATTAATCAAAAAATGGACTATTATAGCAACAAATGATGGTATATAATACATTTTTATATAAAATATTATGAATAATGATTCATTATCCAACACATATAACAAATATAGATTTATTCTGTTACTATAAATTGAAATGAAAAATCTAGAATACCTGATGATAGACTTTATGAAAGGTATAATAAAAATTCCATGTAATGAAATCAGTACCAATTGTTTAATTAATACATTATAAAGATTATATTTCATACCTTTAACTTTAAATCAATTAATGACACCAAATTTTTCAAATTTTTTTTTTAAAAATACCATTTTTACATTATTACAATGAAGTCCATGATATAAACTTATCTTCTCAGAACTTCTTAATGTATGAAAAGATGAAGGAAAATATATTCTATTTCCATTCATTGTGGTAGATAACTACAAACATATTTGGATTGTTATTAAGTCAATTATTTCATTCAATCAATATTTTGTATTTACTTTTGTGTTTTTCAATGTTATGATTAGACATAAAAAAATATTTTTCATGAAATGATTAATGTCAATGATATATTTTACATATATAAATTTCCAATTAGGTAGTATGAATAAAATGGATAGATTCTTCCTTTTATTTGTTTGACAACCCAAAATTTATTTTGTTCCAAATGCAACATTAATGTTTTTCACCTTATCATAATATTCATAAGAAAAAATGGTTATGGGGAACAATTATACTCTTGTAAACTGTTAAATGTATTTTTAATCTTCAATAAGGATGATCCATTCACACAAATCTATGATGTACCTTGTACATTGTTTTTCTTCCATACAACAATTGATGATCTGATGGTGTCTCTTTAAAAATTGGAAAATATTTTTGTCCTTTAACATTGTATCTATATTATTCTATATATGAAATAATTTTGTTTATTGTAAACATTACCATAGCCTAAAAAGTAAAATACTCTTTATTGTATTCATTAATGACAATAAAACCTATTTCGCAAAAAAATAAATCAATAATTAATGGTTATTGATAAACATTAAAACCATTTGGAAGCCATTCTGGTTTATAAATAATCAATCATGTGATCTAATATTTATTATTTATACATATATCTGGGGATAAGCTCTAGAAAACCAATATAATAGGCCATGAAATATGTTGATATTGGGACATTGATATGGATTCATTCAATATTTTCATAGACCCATTATAAGATTTACAACTTCATTCCCAAAATCATTTCTTTTGTAATAAAATCTTTTCCACTATGGAGATTTGGTAGGGTGATATAGGTTTTCATCAAAATTGAACTCATTTGTATTCTATCACATTCAAGAATGTATAGAAACTAGCGAAATCCTGACCCATAAAAAATATAAAAAAAGAGAAAACCAGTGTCATTATTATAAGGGGTTATTACATAACCTAGAGTGGATAATAGAACACATATAATCATTTACCATTACTTCGCAGTAATTAAGAGCTGTAAAATACTAAAACATACCCGTCTCCCTTACAACAATCTTGGACATCACATCTGCTTCTTGGTTTGATTCTTGATATGTGTGGCAGACTTCCAAATTGAGGTGAGCGCTCTTATTGATAAAATCAACCCAAATAGTTAGAATTATCCATGGTACATCCCGTGTACTCGCCTTCAATGATTTCACGGTGACTTAAGCATCATATTCAAGCCACAATTGTGTCCCTTTTTAAGGAAAAAAAAAGTTAATAGCATATATCATGGCTAATAACTCATCCTCGTATGAAATTATAATTCCATTAGAGTGAAAAAAAACCCTTGAAAAATCCATGATGAGTATAGAAAACAACTCCACATACCAAGGGGCCATGAATTACTATCGTGGACCCCTTAAGGTTAACTTATAACTATGGCACAATGGGAGGAATCCACCTAATGTTTTTAAGAAATCTAGTTTTCCCCGACCAACCTACAACACCCAACAATCTAAGGATATTAAACTCTCAAATCATGTTAAACATACCAACAGGTTTCACAACTGATGCATCATTTACCTCCTTGTGTAGATCCATCATCCCTCCATGAATGGAAGTCTTCATTTCATTGAACAATAGTTGATTGTGGGAATTCCAGATGTGATAAACCACCACCGTAGCTGCTGCAAGTAGGAGGTGGAAAACTCGATCACTTTAATTAGCCATACATTGTACCATCATACACTCTTGAAACTGTGTGTTCCTATCAAATTCGATATCATATAGCATTCCAATATATTTCCAATGTGTATGATAAAAGTCACATACAATGAAAAATGATTTATGTCCTCTTTAGCATACTAGAAAATACTGCAAATAGTGGCCATATGAAATCTAGCCTTCTTAATTCTATCATTAGTGATTAGACTACCTTTCTATAATTTCTAGAGGAACATAAAACAAGAGGGATGAATAAAAGAGTTTTTAAACCACATTATCCATGCTGGTGGTTGTCTAGAATCACCACATTCATGTTTTTTCAAACTCTTTTTTCATTAAAATTACCCTGGATATTGTTCTTACATATGATAGTATCATAGTCCATAAAATTATAATTCTG
Source organism: Viscum album (assembly GCA_963277665.1). Classification (NCBI taxonomy): domain Eukaryota; kingdom Viridiplantae; phylum Streptophyta; class Magnoliopsida; order Santalales; family Viscaceae; genus Viscum; species Viscum album. The sequence continues at coordinate 879,997,364 of OY728155.1, forward strand.
AATATCTAGATTGATCTGATGAGTAATGCTATCAAAAATTGAAATATGCGATAGCAGGCTTGCAATTAACATGTGAGTTTCTTCTATAAAACATCTATGACATCCTGTAATGGTGTATCCAACCATGTGGTAGTCAAACAATTATGTTGTGAATCCATAATCACAATCCACTTGTTTTCACAATCGACTTCTCTAAAGAAAGACTTAAGAGATGTACAGAAAGAGAAGATGAGGTGATATTTGTAACCATTGAGGTGATTCCCCTTGAAGCTGTTCAATAAGAACTCATGGGAATTATCACTTGAGATAAGCTTCCAAATGATTATCCAAATCAGTCCATCATTAAAATTACCGAGGTCTTTGATTCCAAGCCCTCCCATTTCGAAGTGATTAATGTACTAATACTAATCAACAGTGACAAAATTCCTCTCATGAATGGAGCATGACCATATAAAATTTCTGATCATTCATTGAGTCTTCTTCACAAGACCCCGAGTCCATTTATAGATTAAGGAGTAAACAAACATACAAGTGATCACCGAGTTAACACGACACACCCTTGCATCCTGGGACATGGATTTCCCTTTCCATTGGTCTATTTGTTTTATAATTCCTATCGGTATTCTTTCACAGTATTTCCTCTTTACCTTTCCATAAAATAATGGCACTCCAAAATAATTAAAAGTATGTGAGTCCCTATTAATGCCAAGTCTCTTGGCTACCCTATTTTTTTGTTGATTCTCAATCCATTACAAAATATAATGAATTATTTATCCCAACTTGTAATTTCCATGTGGAGATAGCTCATAGATACATTTTCTCAGTTAATATTAAGCAACAGTAAATAGGATCCCTGAAATAGGATCACCCTACCCTAGTGCACTAAAAAATCCTCTCATTGCCCCATTAATATGAATGGACCGCCTAGAAGATTCCATATTGATATTAACAATCTTGATGAATTCCTTTGAGAATCCATACCTTCTTAGGATTTTTTAAAAAAAATCTCCATTTCATTCTATCAAACTCCTTTTATATATCAACTTTTAAAGCAATGTTGTCATCTTTGGTTGGTATCCTCATCAATTTGACTCATTTCGATGCTGTATACAAATAGTTTTTAATTCTTCTTCTTGGGATGAAACCAAATTGGTTTATTGATATATGTTATTTCATTACTTCCTATATCCTTTTCATAAGGATATTTCTACTGACATTATGAATCATGTTCCCAAGATCCATTGGTCTATAATCATTAATTTCAACTGCATTATCCGACTTTAGTATCAATTAAATGATGTTTACATTAGCTCCATGTGGCATGGATACGTTAATAAATAACTCCATAATACCCTGAGTTGCCTCCTCATAAAAAATATCTGAGGAGAACATGAAAAACATGTTCATGAAGCCATTAGGGCCAAGAGCACATTCTATGCCAAGAGAGAAGAGGGTAGCCATGATTTCATCCTTGGATGGAGCCATCATCAAATTTTGATTATAGTGTTCCTCAATGAAAGGATCGATGTTGGATATTATATTTTGAGTGTTTTCCACTCCACTTTCAGAATAAATCCGGTTGAAATATTCCAACACTACTTGTGAAATCTCACATTCAGAGGTGAAGACATTTACATTTATTTTTAATAACTTTAATATCCTCTTTGGCCTTCTATTCCTTGTACAACATGTGAATGAATTTAAAGTTTATGTCTCTATACTTCATCCATTTCATATTCAATTGCGCTTTCTCTATAACCTCCTTCAGGATTGTAAGGTCATTTTGTTTATTGTGTTATTTTTTTCCTCCATAGACATTATGTCCTGCTATTGCCTTACTGTATGACTATGGGAAAGGATATCCTCAAATTTCTTTGTGTAAATATACATTCTAGAGAAAGACTTTTTATTCCATTATTGACGAATCCCCTTAAGATGATTTATCATCACAACAAGCCAGTGAAAGGGACTACCAATGAGAATTAGATTACATGCATCCAACACTGTCTCCATGAATCCAAGTATCAAAAAACACCCATTATTGAAACATAAAGGATGAGGAAAAAACCATGATGGATAAATGTATAATTTCACAATGATAGGATTGTGGTCAGAGTGGTGCCTAGGGAGAATAAATCCCTACATTCCAATAGGAGAATTTCTATCATCATTTTGGATAAAACAATGATATAGCTTACTTTACTTCCCCTTGTGCATAGTATATCTACTATATGTGAAGATTTCACCTACGATAGGTACCTCAAAAGGACTGCAAGAATAAATACATGAAGAAAATTATAAATAGCCAATGTAATTGAAATTTTCTCTCATTTTTTCTTCAGGCCTTAAAACAGTGTTAAATCCCCAATAACCATCCATTTCTCTTTCACAAATTTAGTGATGTATTTTATCTATTGTCTTAGCTCTCTGATATTGATATATGATGTCTATGTATATATAAAAGATGTTGAACATTCACATCCTAAAATGTTGCAAGAGATTGTGACACACTAAGAAAATTGGATGATGATGTTAATGTGGACATATTTATGTCCTAACACCCAAAGATGATCAATGATGGATGCATGAGAGTTATGAGAGATGAATTTTTATCCATGATATTTCCATTTAAATCCCTTCAAGTTTCTAAAAAATAATTTGGGTTCAGCAATATTAATAAGTGCAGGTTTTTGGGCCAAGATAATTTGTCGAAGGGCCCTGACTATGGAGTTATTCCCCATCCCTTGACAATCCCAATAAAATATCTTCATTTTCTAGAATTCATGCCCCTCTTCAGGGGTCCTACTTGCAATGACCCATATTTGTTTCTCTTGATTCCATTCCTTTTTTCCTTTTATCTTCTTCCCCTTTGATTTTGTCTCCACATCCTAATCAAGTTTATCTCTAGGATCTGTAGAGGCTTCATCCCATTCATTTATAGGGTGAGAATTCCACTCACTGGTATGCATCTCTTCAGGAGTCATTCCTTTCTTAGTTGGGGGTTCCTCAACATAATTGGACTATTGGATTCCATTTAGAGGTGTGAACATATTTTATATAGTATAGATTTCCCACTCCCCCTTAGTGTGCTTCTCTTGGCTAATTTGGATGGTGGACCGTGTGAGAATCCCTCATCCTCATCATTCCTTGTGCCACATTCATATTCACTAGCCTTTACCAACTTCTTAACCATAGATCCATCATGAATTGGATTCTCAGATTGGGATCCATCAGTTTCTAGTGCCTTTTGAATCTACGATCCATGTGTGCCTAGATTTAGCATTGCCCCCTCATCAATGACCACAGGTTCAACGTGACTTCCCCTTTGGGCATCTATTTAGTCCTTAAAGGTTCCCTAAACATCATTCATGATGGACACATCCTTATGAATCACCTATATATTTCTACCACTTGTATCATAAGTGACATTTCCCCCATTGGAGGCCTTCTTGGGCAACATGGTCTTGATGTTTCCCATCAAACATGTGTATATTTTCATCAGCTACTACAGGTTGTATTGGTGCATCCTTACCTTTCGTTTTCCTAAAAACACTTACATTATGCCCTTTTCCATTATAATATTCACATTCTATCTCCCTTTTAAATTCATCCAAAAGATGCCCAAAAATATTACACTTCATGTGGAATTATTATTTACACACATATTGATCACCAATTATAATTGTGTCATCCCTTTTTGGGTTAACTACCTCCTCAACAAAAGTGTTTTCAATGTCAAAATCCATACGAATATGGTAACACTGTCCAAAACGTGAGTTCTAAACTTCCCTGTCCATTCTAATGGGGCTTCCAATAGAAGATGAAATGTCCCATAAAATTTTTGGATGCCAATAAATCCAATTCAGTTTGATTCAGATCCATAACTAATCACTGGTGTTCTGTAAATTATCTAGGTCAAAGTTTCAAACCCTTTCCAAAATTATTAATAATCCAAGCATCAATGCAATGGATCCCATGCTCCATGCCCGTCTCTTGTGATCGTCAGATAAGAATAAAGTGTCATAAAATCATTTTCCAATAGAAATAAATTTCCAATCAGCATAATCCCTAGACCTCCACAAGACACCGAGTGAGATCAAAGTAACCCCATATCTTTCTCTCCATTTGAGACTAGAACTCTTGCAATGATGGATAACTTTCATAGATTGAATCTCTCATCAACTGCATCATGATTGACTGTGACATGTGCAATCCACCCCTTCTGAAAATATGTTTCCCGAATAGACACATACAAATCCAAAAAATATTGGGGAGTGAAATATCTTACCACATCAGCAATGTTCTTCCACAACTCTATAGTGGACTGGGCCCCCTCTTTGTTCTGGGTACACCTCTTCACGAGTTTGAAGAGATCCTTGTTCCCAACATGTTCAGTCCCCCATCATTCGCTCAAGATGGCAATGTGATTTCTCTATTTAACTCAATTATATTCCATACGTTAAGGATTCACTGCACTCGTGAGTGTCAGATCCATCATATTATTCCCTTATTCCGACTATTTCTAGATTCCAGGTTCTCCGTATTCACAATTTTAGGGGCTATCCTCTATCTTCCATTGTTCCCCCTTCCCTGCCATCTCCACGGTCATTTGTATTCAATCATAGCCTCTATTCATGAATTTAATTTTCAAAGAGATTCTTCAAAAAATTAATAATTAGATGATACTAGATTTCTTTAGTGGGAATTTTGGTGCCTGTTCTTGAGAATGGATATTGTTTGGATTTTTATCCAATTTTTTCATGATGTCCAACATTTAAGACATTCTGATAATGTTTAATATTCCTCCATATAAAACACATAGTCATTTTTGAAATAATATATCTTTTTATACCCCAATCCCATTGGACATAATATTTTTCCCTAATAATTGTATGTTTTAATCTCATTGCCTTCTGGATGTATCCCATTTAAAAGTTCAAGATATTCCATGAAACCTATTTCACACCAACCACTTCTTTCTTTTAAGATAACAAATCACAACACAACCAATAACACAATAAATTTAGTGAAACCCATGAATAGGGGTTACTTCATACATCCATGTAGTTATTCAACACTGGGATTTTCTATGCTTACAACACCAATATCATTAATTAATTTTTTAATATGATCCTCAATCTCATGCTAAACATCTTCATCATCGTTATATCTTTACTTGTTTGTTATTTCACCTTTCCAGATCCAATATTTATAATTATGAATAAAACCTCAGAAAATCAAATGGTATTTGATTTCTCTATACCTTAATTCCATCATATTTTAAAACTTCATACATGGAATGAAAAAAAAACATATTTATTTTTGAGTCTTGATTAAAAAATTATATGAAAATTTAAATCCATTTTTGATATTCATCGCTAAATATTTATGCACATATCCAATTACTTTCCATTAATTACATAAAATTACACAATATAATAGATGAATATATTAATACATATAAGAATTTAAACCAATATATAAACAAATACAATTAAAAAATACAAGAATATAAATATGCAAACATTGATAAATTTTTTAAAAACAATTTATATCTTAAAAAAAATTAAAATGAAAAAATATTATGGACATAAAAATTGTGAATCAAATGAAATTATAAAGAAAGAACACAGTATAAATTATTTTTGAAAAAAATTTCAACCACAAACTAATTATAATGATAACAAGTTTTTCAATAAAAACAATTCTAAATACAAAAAAATGACAACCAAAAAATAAAAATTAATTTTTTAATCACAGAAAAGTTATAAAATTAGAAAATTAAAAAAATTCATAATTGAAATTAAGACTTATCCAAATAAATAAAAATATGAATTCAATTTATAATTAATAAATATTTAATTGATCTTCCAAAAATAAAAAATAACATAAAAAATATGGAGGTCAAAATGGAAATAGATACAGAATTCCAATCAATTTAGTTGAGGGCCGTTGAAATAGGGTGAACACAGTAATGTTGAAGATAAATGTTTGAAAAAACATTAAGCACCTAGAATTTTATTAATGGATTATTCCTTTTTATATCTCTATTGAATTTAGTAATATATTATAGAGTACGTTCACCAAATAATGAAACTAGAAAAATTTTATTTATTTGAACGCTACTTTTTGACAATAAAAATGATGATAAGAACTAAAAATATTATAGTGGAATAAATAATAAAAAATAAGGTATCTAAAATACGTAAATGCGGATCTTCATGATCAACCATGCTAAGTACAGTCATGAATAACACTGTCAAAATGATGCAGAATGTTAGTATTGCAACATGAATTGTTAAAATGAAAATATATATAACCTTGAGATGAAATTGATTCGAATAAAGAAATAATTTAATATTAGTTATTTATTGGAAGTATAGAACTCATATGACAACTAATAATCTGGTCCCTGCAATTGTAATACGACTATTGGAATATTAATTTAACTTTTTTGGAATAGTAACCCGAATGATAGAACAAAATCATCACCCATATAACTGTATGATAATTTTTAGTATTTCTATAAAATTAAAATATGTCATATTTATATCATGGTTCAAGTAAATATATGTGTTAAAAATAATAATTTAATAGTTTGTTTTTTTAATACATATTTGTTTTAATTGCCCTTTTATAATAAATATAGTGATTTAAAATAAATTTTATATTCTTTAATTGATTTATATATTAATATTATATTTAATTATTATTATAAGGAAATTTTATGAGATTAAGATAAATTTTCAAAGGGTCATAACATTGATTATAATATTAAAAATTTTCATTTTTCTATTAAATGATAATTTAATTTTCAAATTAAATTTCTCATATTTTTAACAATTTTTATATAAATATTAATTTATTTTTTATTCTAAACATAAAAAAATCATTATGTTTAATTTTTGGTAATTTTTTAAAAAATAGGGGATTTTGTGAATACTGAAATACGATAAATTGCAGTAATTAATTTTGTATGCTAAATACATGAATTTTCTAGTTTTGGGTGATTTAGTATCTTGTTATTTGTAAATAAAATGCACTATTTACTCTATATAGTCATAAGAATAAATAATATTGACAAACTTGTGAAAAAACAATAAACTAATGAATATAATATTCAATTAACATCACTTTCCACCCATTATATATTTTATCCCTCTCCACCCCTACACCTCAAACCATATAATACATGTAGTTTGAAAAAAATATACACATTTCCATTATAAAACCTATACATTATTTACTAGTGACGATTGTTTTCTCAAAAGTCTCATTCCAATTTGCTTAAATATTTTTTCAAAGAGGTGAAAATCAAGAGGTTACAATTTCCACTACCTATTTAAATTACCTTATTTTTTTCTCTGCATCGTTAACTCCATCATTAAATATGGAATATTGTCTCCAGTATCATATATGAAATTTTATATTATTGTTTTAATTGAATATATATCATCCAATAACTTCTCTTCTCTTCTTATTGTAAAAATGAAAATATTGTCCATAATATGTCAGTTCACCGCCTTCATTTATGATGTATTTTTATTTCCCATTACCACTTTCTGATAGTTTTATGTCCCCTTATAATGGTTCAAAATGACCTAAATATGTATATTAAAAAAAATTCACATTATTTAAATCATATATAATCATAATAATAAATATAATGAAACTAGTTCTCAATGGATGGTAAAACCACCCGAATAAACTAACCAAACAATAGAAGAATTTTTACTAAATGAATCACTCTTAAGTAATAAAAAAATTAATTTTTTGGACTATTTGAAATTTATATAAGTAAATAAATATTATATGATTACAATTATAGATTTTTCCCATTATAAAATAATATAAACAATTAAACACAAGTGACTTGACCATGGAAAAATGAAATGAACACCCCACAAAATAGCGAAATTGATCTTTGTGACACATTTAAATGGTGATAAATGAGAATAATAAAGTTATAATAAATAATATATATATAAAATTGGTTTTTAATTATTTAATTTATTAATTTATTTATATTATGATGGACATTTATTACAACCATATAATGAATCTGGAACATAAGGTAAGAGATCACTCCATACCACCTTTCCTTTTTGTTTTTGTTTCACTCTACTTACTTTTATTTATCTCTCCATTATTGTTATATAATAAGTATATATTCATTATATATCTCCCACACATGATTACCATGCTTCCTTAAGTTTAATTTTAAGGGGTAATACATGTTTTAATGATTCTCTGAGGTAGGAAAGAGTACGCAACCAATTTCATTCCATGGGTAATTTTAACGTTTATGCATTATGATTGATTTCATTTTTACAGAACACAAAATAATTTACATGTTATGATGATAAATCTCTAATAGTGGTTTAATTAATTTTTTAATTATTTAGTAGCATTATTTTATTTGTATGGTATTAGGTAGTGAACCTAATCCATGATGGGACTCTGTCCAGCACTTGATGTCATCTTGATGATTATCCTTGACTTATGTTTATGAAATGTTTTATGATACTACCACATTCTTATGATTCCATGATATCATGATTCCATAATATTTATTTTATTCATCCAAATTAGTATTCAAGATCCATTCCATTTATTTTATCATTTTATGCCTTATCACTAATATGTAATGTTTCCTTTCTATGTTTATTCCCTTACTAGTCTTTATAGATCACCCATTTTTTTATTTATTTTATTGGTTACCATTTGTTTTTATGATCTAAATGTGATTTAGTATATAATTTTGAATAAAAAAGTGTTTTTTTGTTTCATTTTTTATTTTATGAACCTAGTCTTCGAATGATATTATGTCTCATGAACAATGGGTTGTATTTGATGGACATTTTTGTCAAGAATCATGTAAAAATATGTGTATCAGTATTGGGTCACTATAGATGGTATCAAAGCATCATATTGATATTTTTGTGTATTATGATTATAATAATTTAGTTATATCCCTATGTATAAGTCTAATGATAATTCTAATTATAGGAAACAATATTATAATTTTTTTGACGTATATAGTCAGTGGTTTCCAAGAAACTACATCCCAATCAGGATACTATAAGTGGATATAGATATGAAACAAATGTACTGAGAGGTAAGCCCAAAATTATAATATTTATCATCACTTGGGGACATGAATCGGAAAATTCACAAACTTTGTATGAATCATTATGAAGGAATTGAATATATTATTAGGTTAGAAAACCTAATAGGAGGACTACCATGGATAACCTAGATTGTATCCTAGAGACTTGTCAGTTATGATATAATTATCATATATAAGTAATAATTTATATGTTCACAATTTAAATTTTATATAATTTTTAGTTAAGTATTCAAATCGCTAATTGTTTTTTCCTTTTTAGTTAATTGTAAGAAATAAGAGAACATGTGAGAAAACCATTGTGATTGGAAATGTGATGATTTCCCTAATGAGATTCCCAACCTGATGTGATATGATGTAACTTATATTGTGATTATCCGAAACTAGTTATCATGAATTACAATTAGTAACTGGAACAAAATTTATTTATCAAACATATAAAATAAGAGAATGATTGTGTCTTAATGATTTTCAGGTGACAAATTCGATAATGAAAAGATGATTTGTCTTTCTACGCATAAAAAAGTGGGATGAGGCACCAAGGGGAATGTATTAAAGGAAATAAAATATTCTTTATGAGTGAAAATGGATGGTATAAATCATCCACTTTATAATGTTGTAGGTTAAAATTATTAAGGGAAATAAATATTAACCTAAATAACTACTAATAGTTCAATGTCTTAGATATAGGGATCATGGCCATTATCCATGTTAATTACCTAATAATAAGGCTAATAAAGATTATATAGACTTGAAGTAAAAAAACTAAGGGAACTATTAATGGATTTCACTATGACTATTATAATCCAAAACTCTATTTTTCTGTAGGTATTGTTTCTAGTTTAGTGTTTAGGGGTGGTTTTCTAAAATCAGGAAGTCACCCCAAAAATGAATTGATTTCACGAGAGAAAAATTATTTTATTATTTTATCACATGTTGAATTTTATAGAAATTTACTTCTTATAAATCATTTTATAAATCATTTATTTGTTTTTTATGTTATATTTGGACTGAATTGGCTATAATTATATAAAGACAATATAAAATATCAGGAGTGTGAGATCACTCTTCAAATCCCGAGTCCTCCTATGATTGTGTACAAGTATTATGAAGAGGAGGAACATCCTTTGTAACCTTTATCTCACGTGTGGTTATTTTTTCCTTATAATAAAACATATCTAGATCAAATGATTAGGAACAAGGATAGAATCATCTCTAAAGGCATTCCCACTATGAGGGATTATTCTAATGTATTCCCTAAATAATTTTCTTTCTTCCTCCTAACCAAGAGGTTGTGTTTTAAATTGAATATATACCTAGATCTCAACCTATATAAAATCAAAATTATAGATTGGATAACACAAAGTTGTAAGAATTTAATAAGTTGTAATAAAATAATACATAAAAGGGGTTTATACACCTGAGTGCTTAACCATGGGGTGCACCAGTCCTCTTTATCCTGAAGATTGATTGTTCAATGCACCCATGCATTGATTATCATGAACTCAAAAAAACTACGATAAATAGAAATAATTACAATACAAGTATAATTGAATTATTTGATCAATTTTACGGGTTATGTTATTTCTCTAAGATGGACCTTCTGTATAGATGTAACAAATTAAAAATGAAGAAGGGAAATATTCCCAAAACCACCTTTGCATAATAATATATACACAATGAGTTCATAATGATTACCATTAGACTCACTATTTGTCTAACAATATTTATTGAATTTATGATAGGAGTCATTATACATTACCTCTACAAAATTTTGGTAGACTTTATTGATGATATTATGATATAATACAAAAGCAAGGAGAAGCATGAGGGGAATTTGAATAAAGTACTAAGGACATTTAAAAATGAGGTGTTATTTGAAAATGATAGTAAATGTGATTTATTTATATAGTAAGTACCATTCTTTCAGAATGTTAGTTCCAGTAAATAGATAAATGTGGACCCTTATAAGACAAAAGTTATTGAGGAGTATCCTAGACCAACATCTGTTATAAAGATCCTTAGTTTCCTTAGATTAGCGTGGTATTATTGTATATTTGTGAGAAACTACTCTTTATTATCAATCTCACAAACCAAGACTACTTTGAAGGGGTAAAACTTTTTCCAGACCAATGAATGTGATGAGTGCTTCAAGGAGTAAAAAAATAGTCTTATCACTACACCAGTACATATACTACCACAAGTGGGGAACTATTTATCTCATGATTTTATGGTACAAACAGTGATGAACTAAATATCTACATGTACTAAATTTTGGGGTGGTAATAAATGGTAAATGACAGCTTTTACAAGGATAAGATGAAAGAGAAAATATTTAAAATTATTTTAATTTTAATTTCATTGTTTTTAATCCTATAAAAGTGTTAATTTAAGGTCAATTTTTACATTTTATTATCTTAGAAGCCTTTTTTGCATAATTTCAAAAATGGCATAGTTTGGAATTTAAAATGTTTAAATTTATTTATTTATTTCGAACATAACTTTTAAAAAATGAATTTAATTTATGAAATTATTTGTTTTAAGCCTAATAAATATATCAGGATTTTTTAATTTTACTAGACTAATATCTAAATCCATCATTTGGAGGCCCAAAATATGATCACAACTCGAGCCTTACTATTTATGCACAGATATCGATATTTTTGAAGTTGGGCCTATAAATCATATATTATAGGAATAATGGATCTTAAATATTACATTGATATAGATAAAACCTAATGGAACAACATTCATAGTTATATCCTGACATGATTATGATGATATCAAGGAAAAAAGTGAATGAGAAATCATATTTTGAAAATTAAAAGATTATTCCTGGTAAAAATAAATTTTCATCATAAATGATATACAACATATTCTAAAAATAGTTAATGAAGCTAAAATTTGGGTGCTAAATGAGAAAGTCACATTTAACCAATTTTAATGAATAGATATTTTGCAAATTCGATCATTAAATAGGTATCCCACACACAAAACATTGGAAAAAAAATTTGGGGAAAAATTTTCACCCTAGTTTCCTATAAAAATGTATCTCATCTCCTATTCAAATAATTGGAAAATATTTTGTCCATTTTATATAGTTGGGTAGTTTATATTAATCTAGAATATTAATATTTATTTTAATTATATTTTCCATTTATTCTTCCTCCATTCTCTTATTTTTATATTTTATGTTTATATCCCCTTTTCTACAAATCGATCTCTTATACACATGATCATGAGTATATAACCTAAGGAAGTTCCATGTGAAATAATAAAGATGTTTTTTATTCCCTTATTGTTTGGTTGTTGGGGTCATCGTGGGAATGAAGCCTTTGTGTCTCCACTTGCCACCTGAGACATATCATACTTTTCTTCAATTTCCTTCCTCAATCCAGGAGGTATATGTGTGGTCTCTTGGAAATGAATGAGTGAATAATATATTCATAAAATGGGTACAAGACGATGAAATTACATGTGATAGAGCATGTTCATTGCATAGATTTGAAACTAATAAAATGATGATGAATGTTCACTCTAGGTTTTCTCCTCGTGGGATCTCCATTCCACATAACATAATTATATTATAATTTATTTTTTCCAAATTACATTATAATTATATACACACAAAAATTTCATTCAATTTTCATACTCTTCTTCTTTAAATTATTTATTTTTATATTAGATAAAATATAAGTAGTGATAATATACATTCAGTTTTGTGTTATCTTCCTCATCGCGACCATCCGTAAGTGTGAACTATATTGTATGTATAGGTAAATAAAATAATGACTGGGGATTCACTAAAAATACATGTGCATCAATTTGGAATTTTTTTGAGTAGTCACAACACTTTTACACATATATTTTTCATTGAAAAACATAAAAACAAATCTTTTTTCCATGCTATTTTCAAATGATAATTTTTTCGATACATGGAACAATTACATATATGTGTAATAATAAGAAATAGATTATAATAATGAGGCCCTACAATATAGGGATGATTAAATTATGATAATGGTATAATAAAATCAAATATTCAAAAAATCATATATCTCACCTCAAGATTTGATTAGCCCAATCAATGAACTCTAAACTACCTTGCAAATATTCAAGGACAAGAAGGAACTGCCACGGGTTTTTCCCTATTTCACTGAAGACATCCAATAAGTTGAGGCCCAATTAAAGGACCATAAATATCACAACCATGTAAAGTATCAAATTATAGAGTACGATGAAGATCTATTGAGTGAAGATGAAGAATCATGTACTGATAGGAATATGGGAAATGATCCAGAACAATTGTTGGAGTAACTTTATATAATATGAAATACAATGAGATATTTCCATATACATGTTAAAACAATAAAAATATAAATACCTATTCCTAAACATGGGAGACAAATAAACCACCCATGTGGTGGAATATGATGAAATTATGGAGGATCCCGACTACCTACCTCCATCCACTACAGTCAAAATTCAACAGAATCATAATTATGAAGAAGTTGTTGAACCAAAACCAACATAAGGATATGATAATTCATTTTACTCTTTATTTTTTAATTTTATTAAATATAATTTTAGTATCACTCTTTATGGTTTTGAATTTTCATATTTGGTCAATCCTTTCTTTTCCATTTAAGAAAATGAACAAATTGAACTTGCACCTATTGAAGAACACACAATGCTCTATGATTTTGATGTATATGCATATGGGGAAGCACATAAAGAGATATATGTAGTTGAGATGAATGAAATCAAGATAGAGGATACTCAAAATGAAAGGTGGAATTATGATTTACATTCTTTATGTTTAAATTAAGTCGAATTGACAATACATTCGTATCCAACATTTGAAATTATAATTCAAGAAGCCAATATTGAGCCAATAATGGATAATGATAGGGTTTCATAAGTAGAGACCAAGGATGTGGATGATCCATACTTAATTTTACCTCCTCCATGAACGTTATACCAAATTCTGAAGAGGCCTAATCTGGTATACTCTATCCATGGACCATTCCTCACCAATAAAGAAGATCCACAAGATGGGAAAATCCACATGTGGTGGTTCAAATCCAAGAATAAACACCCACCATATGATTATGAATATCAACTGGTACAACCTTATAGAGGTAGAAAAATTTATTGCCCACATGTTGGATCATACATGACTTATCCCTTTGAGTTACTTTCTAGGAATTTATATTTCATTTTATGTCTTTAGAATTATTCTAGAATCAAGCCCACTCCCTCTTATCTTTTTAGCATAAATGATATGATCTTTTAGATTAATTTAGTATATTTATTTGATAGGTTCATGAGGTATAGGGAATATCAAAATATTAGATGAAATAGTTATAGGCTTCATAAGAATGGGAGTTCAATTTTATCGTTTTTCTGTTAAACTATGCATTTTTGTCCAAAAAATATTCTTTGAGCTCTAAACTGGAAAATTCCTTATTGACAACTGGATTTATTCTTTAGATGACTTATCTAGGAGATATGAGTTTCTTAGGACTATTTTAATTCCATTATTTAGATTTAAATTTTAATGATATTTAATGAGTAAAATGGATAATTGTATTAATAATGTGAAACATGGATGTTAAAATAAGGACTCTGTGTTTGAGGAAATTGGTTGATTCATTTAAGGGAAGTTTCCCAATCATTTTTTTCTTTGAATTTATGAAATTCATGTGAATTTATTTTTAATTATTATTTATTCTTTGATTTATTATCTAATATAATATTTCAATTTATTATAGGATATATTAACCAAGTACATCCTATTTTATTATTGAGTATATTTCTTGAGTGGTCTGGTGACATGTCAATGACTAGGACTGATTTTTTAACTTTTGAAAGCTATAAATATGAAAAAAACGTTAAAATTATTTAGGAATATTTAAAAAATCACTTATCCTTAATGGAAAAATTTTCATCAATCTTTTTTTATCCCATAGATACCATTAAAGAACTTTTTATGGATTACCCAGGTTTTAATCCATATTTATCCATTCCAACCCTCAACTTTGTATTTTCATGATATTTATATATTGAAGTGTGGGGGTGAAGGGAGTCATGGTGAAAGGGATGATATAAATTTTATGTAATAAGTGTTGGGGATTCTACTTGTGATTGATATGGGATTATATTTATTTTTGTCTTTATTTTTTCCCAAATCAAAATAAGTTAAAATAATAAAAGAGGAAAATAAAAATAAAAAAATGAGTTGTTATTTCAGAAATAAAAATCACCGTTAATAGAAATATTATTTATATTATATGTTATTATGTGGTGTAAGAGAGGTTTATTATAAGCATAACTTTAGAAAAATTTAAAAAAAAAGAAAAGATTCTTAAATAAAAGAGTACAAAAGTAGTGAATAACTCAAGATGGGGTAGAAATGATTCATTATGGTATATATTGATAATGAACTTAAATTGTATTTTGGGGGAAATGAGAGCTGATACATTAAGGAGGATAATTCCATTACAAATTAATTTTTTATGAAATGAATTTTAATTAAGACAGAAACCTCATCCTTGGGCCTCAATTTTTAAATATAAATTTATACAAACCTTAAGACAGAGAGTCATTTGAACCTTTAATTCACACCCTCATGATATCATGTGTATGTTTTCTATTTACCTAGTGTATAAAGTAGTTCATTTATAATACTATAGATATGAAATATGTTCTAATGATATAATAAGGACTGTGCTGGAATTAATATCAAGAGTGATGAGTGAAAGTATTTAAAAGTGAAGAAAATAATGATTTTTCATGATTAATAAAAATGAATTAAAGATCTTGAGTTAATGAAAGAATAAGTTCCACCATTTTTAGAAGGGAGAAAGTAAAACACTTGAAATTATTGTTTATTTGGAAAATTCGAAATTTAATTGATATTTTATGTGAAATTTAAAAAATTGACTTGGGATTGATGGTTGTTTAATTTTATTACCATAAAAATTGAAAAATGATAAAATTATTTCCCTCTGGTTTTTATTGTTGATATTTTATACATGAGTATAATCATTGTTTAAGTGTGTAGTAATTCATTGAGAAATATTTTCAAATATTTTAATTTTAATTTCAATGATTTTAATCCCATTAAAGTGTTATTTTGTGGTCATTTTTCACATTTTATGGTTTTGGAAGCATTTTGTTCTTAATTACTAAATGACATAATTTTGTATTTTAATTACATTAATTTATTTATGTATTTTGGATATAACTTTTTTATACACTAATTTAATTTATCAAATCATTTTTATTAGTCTTAAAAACATCTTGAGATTCATTTAATTTTATTGGACCAAGAGCCGAATCCAACATTTTGAGGCCCAAAGTATTCTCACAATTTATGCACCAAAATTTGTTCACGTATATAGATATTTCGGAATTTGATCAAATAACATATAAATGGATAGAAAAATAGAGTTTAAATTCAACATTGATAAATTATAAACAATTTTTAACAAAATTAGTAACTACTTTCCCACTTTATTCTACCTATATCGTGGAAACAAATGCATGAGAAATTGAATTTTCAAAATCCAAATATTCTTCTTCGACATTAAAATTTTTTAGTGTAAATGGGATTACACATCATCTGCATGTGTTTAATGAAGAAAAATATTTTAGGGTAGTATGTGAAATAAATATTTTAACAACACTCATAAATCAACATTTCCAAAAATTTGGTCATTAAATTTGTCTACCAGACATAGAATTTTGGATGAAAATTCTAGAGCCAAAATTTAACCCCTTTTTCCTATAAAAATGTATCTTATCCAATTTTAAAAGTGTTGGAAACATTTTTTGAAAAATTATTTACTATATTGTATTTTATTTTCTTCTATAATAGTCTTATGAATTTTTAATATATTTTACTCTTCTTCTTACACAATTCCATTTTTTAAATATTTTTTGTCTCAACCACATTCTTCTCCGCTATGATCGCTTATACTGATGATCGTGAGTAACATACACCATGAAGTTCCTGGGGGAAAAATCTAGTGTATGAATAATGTTTTTTAGATATCATTCCCAATATTTCTTATTTATAGAGTTAAACTATGGGATATCTTAGTTGGAGATGTTTTATTGTGTCTCCACATTCCATATAATGCTTGTATTTTTCTTCTTAAATTTTATCTTTTGATAAAGGAGGTGTATGTGCGATATCCTAGGGATTATTGAGTGTATTTTATATTAACAAAATTAGATGAAGATGATGTTATTATTTAAGATGGATCATGTTCTTTTATTATATTTTAATCTAATAAATAGACAGTGAAGGTTCACTCTTTGTGTTCTCCAAGGATGATCTCTATTTTTTCTATCATTATTATGTCTGCATTAATTTTCTCTACATTGAATTATATTTATACATATATTTCAATTTTTAATGAATATTTCAAACTCATCCCCCATTAAATTATCTGTATTTTATTTGTTAAAATATAAATTGTCACAATAGAAATTCAGTGTTGGGTGAGATGCCCCCTTGAGACTGACCCTGGGTGTGCACAATATTGGTTGCATAAGTAAATAAAATAATAACCAAGAATTCATGAAAAACCCTCACACATCAGCATCCAATAAAGATACATTGTCACAAACTAGATCTATTTTCCATAAAAAAGGCACCCAAATTGGTATGTGGCAATCCTTAAAGGGCATTCTAGATCTCCACAGGCTAGCACAAATGCCCGGGTATCATAAATAAGTGTTTGGGAACAATTTACTCGAATATAAAAACATAAAACAACCAACCAGGATGAATAATCAAAATCTCAACATTTAACCCAAAGAAGACATTAATAAAAAAAATTTGATTTTAAGTACATAGTTTATAAAAGACTCAAGAGGTGAAAAACTAATTTGGAGTTGAAAATACATATTAAGAATCACCGCATACCTTGGGGACCTCACCCATAAATACTTTTCCACAACACCACACCATGGAAGCAAGCTAACACCCCTAACCACCATCACTAAAGACCTTTCCCTTACCTATATCAATAATAATCAACTATACTTACACTAAAAGGTGTAATTAGGGTGTGAGCTTAAGCCCAACAGGATGCCACCCAATGAGACTCAATGTGATATACATTTTATGAAAAAGAAAGCATGTATAGAAAGATAGTAGCAATTTCAAAAGGATTTAACTTTAAATGAAAAAAGTTTTCAAGAGGTATAATTTAAATAATGAACACTTTAATATAAATCAAACATTATATATATTTTTTCATCAAAACAAACCATATGACAATGGTGAATATCATATAGTCAATGAGAACATGTCATGAGAACATGCCTAGGAACTAGCTAGCTGTGGGACCTAGGTACCTCATATCGAGGAGAAAAGTAACCATAAAAAATATTTGTTCTCATGCATGATTCACCAGTAGGGAACATACCCATAACAAATTGATCATAAAAATCATCATAATAGTTTATTTATTGCTGTCATCATCAAAGTTTCTATGTGAAACAGAGATGAAACCACTACGTATAACTAGAATACTAGTATAACTCTACCCACCAAGATTCCGAGATTTTTATTTTAGTGATAAATCACATTCAACATATTATAAATACCATTCTCACATGAATATTACATTTACAAATCAAAAAAACAATAAACAGCCCACAAAAATGTCACATAATACCCTTTTCACATACAAATTCATTTTAACCTGATACTCACATCAAAACAGCCCACAAACATGCCTGACATCATTTTCATAATTCTAATAAATCCTTTCAATAATTTATAAAACCCTCTTAGAGAAATGGACATCAATAATAACCACATTACATTTCCACAATACATTTTATTGACATGATCCCACCAATATAGTACATAATCTACCTTTTCACAGTTTTTGTATCTCAATAAACAAATTAAAATTTTCATAAAACATGTTCAAGATACATAACTTGGGTTTTTACATAAAATCCATTGAAAATTAATCTTTTAAGGCCAAAATCTCACCAATACCATGCAAAAATAGAAATGGAAGCACTAGAATCCTTTAACAAAACAATTACATGAATCATAAAACAAAAAAAAATATTTAACTTCTATTTGACATGAAAACACTAATTTTCACAGAAAAATGATACTTTAAAATCAACCTGTTAACAAATTTTACAAAAAATCATTTTTGAAACAATAAAATGGAAGGGACTCATGACAAATACGTCAATAAATCATGATAAAATCATCAAAGAATGTCTACAAATGGAATTACCAACCTTTGTGTAAAAAACCGGAAATCATTGTGTGAAGCATCAACCACACCACCGACGCACCACAAGGGAATGAAAAAGAACCCTAGTCTATAATATTTCACCAAAAAAGACACAAGATCAAACCCTAGATATGAAAACTATATTCTAGAAATTTGATAACATTATGAAGAATGTATGAATACCTAAATATAAGGAAGAAAACAAAGGGAGAATCACTTACTTTCATGATTGTGATGTTTCCCCACAAAAAACCCCCATAAAAAATGGGTTACAAAGGATATTGGGGGATCTTGGGAGCCTTCCATGGATGAGAGGCATGAAATGGGGGAGAAATGTGTGCAATGAGGTTTATTACATATCAGAAAAATGGTAATTGAAAAAATATTTTTAATGTGTTGGACACCCTTCACGGTTTGGCTGCATAGTTTAGTAAACTTTACGGCCAAACCATGCGGCATGTTCTTTCCACCCAAAATTATTTCATTTTTCTCCAATTTCAATGGGTCCTAGGGGGATTAATATCGAAGAGATAGTACAAATATATGAGGAAATAATTCATAATAAGAAATCCCCATTTCACCCCAAAACTCATCAAAATCAAGGGTAAAAACTACCCCAAAAAACATACACCACAAAAGGTTCCACTATGAGTGTCAAAAATTGAATTAAAAGCCACATCATCCTAATACATTTCCACTAACAAAAGACAAGTCCAAATAATAACCAAGAAATAAAATACTATTAATTTAGATCATGGAAACCCTAGACACCAAATTTGAACTAGGAACACCTGGAAACCAAGAGAAATGTATGAAACAAAAGAGGATTAGAAAAAAAATCATTAAAATAAAAATACGAGTGTTAAAATTCACCCCACCATAATGTTTTCCACCACAAAAAAACCACATAAAGGTCAGATGAAAAAACAAAACCCAGCCAATAGACCAAGATGGACTCCCTTGCTAAGTTTCACCCCAAAAAAGCCAAAACACATATACATGATAAAATAATGGAACATATACTCTAACCACCGATAATTTACACAACCTTCCTGAAATAGGAAAACATAATCAAACCACATCCCATGACAAAACACCTTAAACACTATGAGGAAAAGATCAAGAACATTACCTGAAAAGAATAATGAATTGGAAAAAAGGATCCCATAGCCTTACCTCAAAAAACCATTGGGCACACCTGAATCTCAACATTTACCCAAGAAATAAGTTATTGGTTAGGTAGATCCAAACGAGACAACCTACCACCAAGCCATAAACAAGTAATAAACTGATTTAATAATATGGGGAGACCCGAATGGAATCCCACCTTAAAATCTAACTTAATTTTTTTGGACAGAACCAGGACACCAATAGGGGGATTACAAAATAGACTCCCCA
The DNA here is from genome assembly GCA_963277665.1 of Viscum album. Classification (NCBI taxonomy): domain Eukaryota; kingdom Viridiplantae; phylum Streptophyta; class Magnoliopsida; order Santalales; family Viscaceae; genus Viscum; species Viscum album. The sequence goes on from OY728155.1 coordinate 880,018,169, forward strand.
CCATAAAGGATAGACTAACATTAGAATTTGTCCCAAAAGAACCTACATGAGACCCATGGTGGGTCTCCCCACCATTAGAACCAATTTGTTTTTAATAACTATCATTGGATGACACTAAAATGATCCAAGGGGGGATTGATCAACAAGACTCCAAACCACGATAAAACACTACAAGGTTCACCAATCCCACATGGATCACCATCTTAGATTGATGATGACCAATAATGAGGTCAAAAAAGCCTACCAGGTTATTCATACACGAGGAACCATACTGAGAGTTGCACCCAAAAGTGTTCAAGTGATAGGTTTGAGAAAAGAAAACCATATGGACTTCCTATATCCATGTAGGGAATTTTCCACCAACATGGACCACAACCCTATGGGATAGGTTCCACATGTTCCATTATACCACACTAGGCCACTTGGAAAAAAACCACCACCCTAATACCTCAATCTATCTCTACCCACCACACCAGAGAAAGAAGTAAATCCAAGATCCCTTACATCCATGGGGGTTTCATGACTATGCGTCGGCTTCACTTCAGGTCCTGTTGATGTATCTAAGATGATTTAAGGATATCCTGCATCGTATTCATGCATTAGGATCCTTGAATTAAAATTTTAATTATGTTACCACTACAAAAAACACCAAAATCCTATAGTATAGACATAAACAACACAAAAAGGAACCACCAAACATGACCCTTGCAATCGATAAAGATATTACCAGGAGTGGAACCTTGAATTGACTTCCAAGTAGCATGATAATTTCACAAGAAACCATAACATCCAAGAAAAGGCTGATTAAAGACCTAGAGGAACTCTTAGAGAGAATCTTTCACTAAAAACCCAGGACTCCTTTTCCCTATTTTCACTAGAATTTCCCCTTCACATTTTCCAAATTGGATATATAGACCCAATGTTTTAAAAATTTACCTCGGATGCATCAAGAAAATCAAGAAAACATGACTCTTTTCAACTCCTTTTGTAGGCTCCCTACTTCTGTGAGAGGATCTATGCAATCCAAAATAGAAGATAGATTAATTCAACCCTGTAACCCAAGAAAATAGTCTTTTCATTGATCAACTAATGAACCTTCCAATGGTAAATCACCCATGTCTCCACATCAATTATACATAAACTCTTTATGGGGGAATACCATAGCCAACATGAAAACCCATAAACACCACCAAGCTGGTCCTTTGGACAAAACAGAACACAAACCATAACCAAACACATAAGGGGAACCACAACATAGGCTTCCCAAAAACATATCTCAAAAGAGACAACAGACTAGAACATGAACCCGACATACCAATGAAAAAAAACCCAAAAAAAATTAAAACAAGAGGGGTTCTAAAACTCCATGCATCTCACAAAAAAACCCAAAAACAAATAAAAAATTTCCCATGCACCATTTTTCATGATATCAAAATTTCCTTGAAAATCATTTCATTGAAAATAAATAGAGTGTTCAGATAGCGCATTCACCAATGGTATCTCATGGGCCTCACACATGCATTTTTTATGCCACACTGCGAAACCTACACATTTCCACCCCAACACTCATAGTAATGCCATTAACCGTTAATATTTCAATATAATTCCATGCTTGTGGTCCCACTTGAGGATAATAGAGACCAATGACTAAAACCAAACCATTACTCTTTTCAAAATCAAAACATTCTACCAAATATTTCTATTCCTCAAAACCGCTAACATCAAAATTTGAAAACAATTCAAATATCATGAATTTTTTTAGAAAATCACCAACCAATAATTAAAAATTACTTTCAAATCATACACATGAATTTTAAAAAATCTCAAATAATTTCAAAACACATTCAGTTCTATGAAAATATACATTTCATCAACACATATTCATTCTAAAATTCATTTTAACCCATTTAAAACATGTTACCAAAAATTCGTTAAAATATTCAAAAGTACTATAAATAAAAAATAAATATTCATATTCAAACCGCACACATAAATTCCAAAACACATTATTCTATTCAAAAATATTTTCAACAATTCATAAAATTCTATTTGAAATAGATTTTTAGAACCCAATTTAACATAATTAATACTTTTAAAATAGGTGTAAACACAACATTTACGGTTTCAAAAAAATTCTAAAAATTCATTTTCACCCTTTCAGAAATAATAACATTTAAAATTTACTATAAAATAATTTCAAAAAATTCAAATTTATCAAAATAAGTCATTTTTTATTTTAAAACCAAGTTTCCATGATTTTGACATAAGGATACACAAGACAATGCGATATGAAATTAGTGTTCGTGGGTGGCTTGGACATATAGTTGGTGGCAATACGCCAGTCACTTCACCATCATTGAAAGTGTTTGGGAGAAATATCCCCATATGCACATGGATTTCTAGGTCCGATATGCTCACTAACACCATTAAACCAACCCCCTTTTCATTTCCCCAATCATCGATGAAGCATGAGAACAAAAGGAATCAAATAAAACCCAAATTCCCATGGTCACTTGAATACCATCATGAGGTATGTAGGAAAACCTCCAAACTCACAACCAGAATGTAAAATCTCCAAAATCCAATATTTTTTCTACCCGGACTCTAATTGCAAAAAAAGACCCAAAATGAGATAACCTCCGTTGATACCATTTTTTCATGAACCAGATATGGTCTCCATCGAAACTGTGATGCACATAATACATGTAGAGGCCTAAAGGGTATTTAAGATCTCTATGGGAAGGAAAAAGATTCTAGTTATCATAAATTAGTGTTTTTGAGAAATTTAATTAATTAAAAAAACATAAAACAATAAAAAAGGATGAATAAAATGAATCTGAAAATTTAACCCAAATAATATTTTAGTAAAAATAATAATATTTTAATTACATAGTTTAAACAAGACACAATATGTCAAAAAATAAATATGATCATAAAATACCACTCAAGAATCACCGCACAGCATGGGTACATCACCCCAACAGCTTCTCCACAACACTGTACCACGAAAGGAAACTAACACCCTGAACTTCCATCACCAAAGACCTTGCACATTCCTCTATCAAACATAATAATGTCTACTTAAACCCAAAGTGGAAAGTAGGGTGTGATTCTAATTTGAATAGGATTCAACTAAAAGATACTCCATTTGATAAAAATTTTAATATAATGAAATATTTAATGTTTTATAAACAAGAATACCAGTAACAATTTCAACGGGATGCAGCATTAAATGAAAATAATTTTCAAGAGGGATAAATTAAGAACTAAATATTTTTATATAAAACACACTTGAAACTTAATTTTCCATCCAAAAACACCACATTCCAATGGTGAATCTAAAATATTCAATCATAACTAGTTATGGGAATACCCATTGGCACTAGCTAGCTGTGGGCTTTGGGTAACACATATCTCGGTAAAAAGTAACCATAACAAATATCTCTTCTCTTGCAAGAGACACTAAGAGGGAACATAACCATAACCTATTATTCACCAAAATTATCATAATAGTATATTTAGTGTTTTAATCATCAAACTAGATACATGAAATATGGGAGAAACCACTTCAGATCACTAGAGAATTTGTATTCGTCTTCCCAACAGGATACCAAGGTTTTCTTTTTTCTTTTTGTGATCAATCATGTTCAACATATTATAGATACCATTTCCATATGAATATTCCATTTAAAACTCATAAACACACTAAACATACAACACACATGTCACATAATACCATTTTCCACCAATATATTCATTTTAATATGATACTCACATCAAAACATACCACAAACAAGCCTCTCACATTTCTCACAATTTTAATAAATCATTTCACCATTTTATAAAATGATCTCAAAACATTGGAAATAAATAATCAAAACATTTCCTTTCAGAAACACATTTTATGAACATAAACCCACCAAAATAGTACATAAACATCCTTTTCACACTTTGTGTAACTCAATAAACCAACTAAAATTTTATTAAAACAAGTTCAAGAATCATAACATGGTTTTGAACATAAAATCCATTTAAAAGCACTCTATAAGGCCAAAATCACACCAATACCATGCCAAAATAGAAATGGAAGCCCTATAATCCTTAAAAAAAACAATTCCATGAATTATAAAATGACCAAAAATGATACAACATGGATTTAACATGAAAAACACTTATTTTCAAATAAAAATGGTACATTAAAATCAACCTTTTAACCAATGCTACCAAAATTGCTTACGCAAAAAAAAACAATGGATGGGAAACATGAAAAATAGGTAAATAAATAAATAAAAATTCATCAAAGAATTTATACAAATGTAATCACATATTGTTTTTTCAAAATCCCTGAGTCATTGTGTGAAACATCAACCACACCACCACCACGCCACAAGGGATAGGAAAAGAGCCATAATCTAAAAGATTGTTCAAAAAAAGGCACAAGATCAAACACTAGGTACGAACCCTAGATATTGGACATTTTAAATCTTCAAGAATTTTAGAGGAAACCCTAATGAGAAGGAATTTAAAAAATATAAAGTCACTTACTTGCATGCTTTTGATGTTTCACCACAACAAACCCCATCAAAAACGTTTTCTTAAGGATCTTGGGGGAGCTTGAGAGCATTCCATGGATGTGAGGTAAGAAATAGGTGTGAAATGGGTGCAATAGGGTTTATTACCAAAGCCAAAACTTGTAATTACAAAAATATTTTTAATGATCTAGATACCTGACACAGTTTGGCTGCATGGTTTAGTAAACCGTTGGGCCAAACCGTGCGACTAAACCATGCGACCTCTTTTTTCCACCCAAAAATATTACATTTTCACTAATTTCAAGTGGTCATAGGGGGATTCAATTATATGGAAAAGAAAAAAATATAAGGAAATAATTCCAAAAATTAAACACCTTTTTCACAACAAAACACATATAACTAAGGGGTATATACCACCCCAATAAACATACCCCACAAAAGAGCCACTAGAAGTGTCATAAATTCAATTCCAAACTACCTAATACTCATAACTTTACTCTAACAAAATACAAGTCCCGATTATACCCAAGACAAACAAGAATAATTATTTAGATCAAGGATACATGAGACACCAAATTTAATCCCGAAATACTCGAAAACCAAGGGAAAAGTACGAACCAAAAGTTGATTCAAAACATAGCCTAGAATGGAATATCTGGGTATGAAATCCATGTATATATATATAATGTTTTCTGAAATAAGAAAACTATCCTAGTAAAAGTAATATGGTGAATCCATTAGTATTATCAAGTGACAAGGGAACTAGAAAAATCTATAAACCAGAAGTACCCTCAATAATTTTCACCATAGTATATAAAACAAAATTTAGAGGATGAAATTTATTAATGGGGAATGAATGTAATGACATATAATTTTTACAATGGAATTTATATTATAATAATTTTATCAAATTTAGTAATTTTTTCTAAATCACATGCACCACATAATGAAACCAATGAAATTTTATTAATTTGGGATTTACATTTGGAGAATAAATATAGACATAAGAATTGAAAATATTAAAACGAGATAAAAATAGGAAATAATGTAACTAACATATGAAAATTTAGATATTATTAAACCTATAACCCATGCACTAGATCTATTGGTATCCAAAAAAATAACAATTTCATGATACTTAATGTGTCTTTCAAAGAATTGAAATTCATGTGGTAACCCTTTCAGATACCTATTTTAATTCCATTACTTTTAATACCATCTAATCAACTACATAATCCAACATGGAATAATAGATACAGATTCATATACATATTAGGAATTTTATTGTGTTAATTTAATATATATCATCAAATCACATCATTTCTCCTCTTATCATAAACAATGAAACTTGATTCATAATATGTCAGTTCACCTCCTTCATTGACGATGAGTTTTCATTTCACTTTACCACCTCCATGAAATGATTATGTTCATTTATAATTGTTCAAAATTATATAAATATGTGTGTTATATATTGTGTCACATTCTAGAAATAATATATAATCATAATATTAAATTATATAATACCTATTCGTGATGGATAGTAAACCCGCCAAATTAGACTAACCAAATGAAGCAAACATTTTTACTAAATGAATCACTTCAATATTGAAGAAAAAATTTACTTTTTTGGGAGGGTTATAAATTTTATTACATTTCACTTCTATATTTTTATTCCCATTTGGAAATACAATCAACAGTTAAGCAAAAGTTCATTGACCTTGGAAGCAAAAACAATCATCCCCAAAAAATCGAAATTGAGCCTTATAACTCATTGAAATGGTTATAAATGAGCATAATAAAATTTTAATAAATAAAATATATATATTTAAGATGTTATTAAATGATTAATTAATGTATTAAATTTTATAATTTAGGATATTAAGTGAAATCATATTACTAGTGTATAACAAAATGTCAGGGATCTCTCTTAACCACCATATTTTCTTTGGGTTATAATTTCTCTCTCTATTCCTCAATTTATCTCTCTATTTGTCTTATTTACTTATTTTATATTATATATATATATATATATTTACCATATATATATACCAAGTTTAATTTACTTTCCTATAATGTGGTAATACATGTTTTAATGTTTTTCTTAGTGAGGAAAGAGCATACCGCCCATGTCTTTCCATGGGTAATTCTTACAATTATGATTTATGATTGATTTTCTTTTTATCGACCTCAAAAGAAATTACATGTTATTATGGGTGCTATCATATAGAACTACAATTAATTGGGTAATTTTTTAGTCTCATGTGGTGGTATGTATATGATTTAGGAGTGAACCTAATTCCTGATGGGACTCTGTCCACCTTTTGATATTGTCTTGGTGGTTATACTTGAATTATACTTGTCTTATATTTGATGATACATATACTTTCCTATGATTCAATTATCTCATGATTCATTGCTCTTCATTTTATTCTTTTAATGACTATTCATGATCCATGCAATTTATTTTATGCTTATCACTTAATTTTATGCAACATTTATATGGTAATTCCCTTACTAGGATTAATATCTCAACCCTTTTATATATGTATTACCTAGGTTAATATATTTAGTTTTTTGAGATCAAGGGGATTTAAGAGCTAATTGTTGAGAATAATATAATTATATTTTTAATATTAATGTTATTGTTTTATAAGCAGAGTCTTCCAATTACATAAGGAATAAATATATTTGGGTTGTATGTGTTGGTCATTTATGTCAAAACTCATCAATTAATTAGTGAAAAAGGACCGAGTCACTATTAAGATTTAATAAAACAAAGAACAATGAAAACCTAGGAGTATGTTCATGAGTCTAGAAGATTAAAATTTTTGTGGACTGAGTAACGCCGATGGTCATGAAAGCAAAAATAAGGATTTAATATTGAAGATAAACAATATAAATTTTTTTAAAAATAAAATAAAAGCACAACATTGCTTGTATTTAGGTGTTTTCTCAAGTCGTGAGAATGATGGTTATAGAATGTTCACATTGAAAATATGAGGAGATGTTCTTGGGAATCAAATATTTCTAAAATTTGTAACATTGTTTTTAAATAATCCCAATTTTAAAGGCTTTCTATGCCACTTTTTAATATTGGTTATGAAATAAATAACATTGAAACTCTGATTCCATGTTTTATTTTTCTACTAGTGATCGTTGAAGAAAAGTAATAATAAATAAACTAATTTATGAGAGCATATTGATAATATAATTTTGAAATCATCAAATAAATAAGCGATAGAATATTGATGTGGATCAAAGAGGAATACATTAATAATATTTAATGAGACCGAATGGGAAGTTATATAATGTACATGAAAATATGTTTGACTATGATGTAATAATATTTTTGTGGGATTTTAAAAAATGAAATTGTACTATGTAAAAATTGAAATACTGATTTTGAATGATTAAAAATAAACTTCTAACACTGGGTATATATATAATAGAAGTTAAATCTCTTATCACATTAAGGTTTTAATATGGTTTATTTATATAACCATTTTTAAAACTCCTTTGTATTGGGTTTTATGAGAGGTTATATAAGTAACTGAAATAAGAACCCCTTTAACATTTGTAATTTAATAAATAAATCTCTACCACACATGAAAAACTAATAATACTCATTAGTTGTGAAATCAATCAATATTATCAATATATGAAAGCATAAATCCCTATTAATCTACCATATAACCATAACTATTCATGGCCAGATGAATTAAAATACCTAGATGCATTAGGATCATAATGAAAAAGAAGAATAATAATCCAATTCATTTGTCGTGAATTAATTACCTTTTTAATGTTGGGATTCATCTGTTACAAATCTCACTTGGTCTATGATTTAATAATAGATTAAAAATAATGAGCCAAAACATGAAATTAATTGAATATAATCACTATACAATTGAGGAATGAAATATAAAAATTTTGTACACAAATATTTCATCCGAGTTCTCTCTCCCTTACGAAATTTTCGTAATATCATTTGGTGATCACCAAGGATGAATAAACTAAAAAATATAGAATATATACTAGAATATTAGTAATGATAATGAAATAAAATCAATGAAACCAGAATTAAAATAATTAAATTCCAATGTCACATCTAATCACATTTAAGGAAAGATGAAAAAGCATAACTATGGTGGGTTAGAACCCTAGTGGCATCCACCAAGTGGTCAAACCTCTATACTTGAAATAAATCCCATTTATCCTATCTTTAACCCTTTATATATAATTTTATACATCATATTATGAATTCCATGGATAAAATATGTCATTTAATGGATTTTTGAATATCTAAAGATATCATTATATTGAACGATATGTAAAAAACATCGTATTTAGGTCTGATTGGTGAGTTTCATTGTTTGAAACAATTTGTCTCTGAAAAAGTTTTGGGAATGCCCTTTTATTCATTTTATATATTCATGAAGTGTATTAGGTTCATGCATTGTATAATTTACACATCGTGTACTTTATACATAGTGTAATGCATGTATTTATAGCACTAACAAAACTCATTTCTCTCCTATGATTCAGTTCCAAGCCTCTCAAACATCCAATAATCATACAAAATAATGGTAATCATTAATTAAATTGAAATAATTGTCCTTTTGGATTAAATACTCACTCTCACTTTCATAATATTTCTGTTCTTATTCCATATTGCTTTGCAGGGTGGTGTGAAATGTATTTTTCATTTAAAATTGTCCTAATTTCCTCTATATTGTTCTAAATATTGGTCCTTCCATAAGAATAAATAATACATGGATATTAGGAATGAATACCATATTAAAGAAATTAATATCAACTAAAATTCACATAAAATCACAAGAAAATATAGTTATAAAATAGAAATATTAAATATCCCCACACTCAAATCATTTCTCATCCTCAAGAAAAATATCAACATCATAACACAATGTGTACCAACATCCGAAAAATAATTATAAAATTATTATGATCATAAAAACAAGTAAAATAAAATTATTATAAAACAAAAACATACTCATAAAAGAATTTGAAAATCATGCTTCATTTATAATTTTCAAATAGAAGCATTTTACATTCTCACTTACAAATTTAAATATTTTATCAATTACCATCCCATTTATGATTAACCTCGACATGATTTTTTCCTCTCATCACTCACTGTAACAATTTAGTTAATTTATACTCATACCTCAAATATATGCTCCAGATTATATGCTTCCATTGAATCAAATTTCTCCACCATGATAAGACAAATATCACAATTAATCATGTGGGGTTTTAAATTAGGATCAAATGTCTCTAACGTTGAGGGTAGGTAGGTATGGATGTTAAAAATCAAGTTTGGCTCAAGGAGGGGGGTAAAATATTAAGTATAAAATATGATATCCGAAATACATGTGTAAGGAAATGAACCTCACTAAAATTGAATGTCCTCTCATAAACCCCCCAATTCACAGAGTAAAGGATCAAAAAATATGTAAGCATGATGAATTATAACCATCTATTGTTGTTGATTTTGTTTATTTTGGGAAGTCTTGTTTAAGATAGATATAAAATCAACCACATAATCCCATATGATTTATCCAGAGAATCTTTGGTCTGGTAATGGTGACCTTTTACCCTCCTAATATGCAACCCATTTATTTATCATCATTTGAATGATGTTTCTGGGAAGTGTCTCATATTCATCACCTAACCCCATATGACTTTGAGATCATCGGTTTGGCAGTGATTATTATTGACCTACCAAAGAGAAAACCCATTTTTTTATTTTTTAACAACATGTGAAAAAAATATAATGAATATAAATTTGAACCCATCGAAAAAAATTCCATGGAAACACCCAATAGTGTCCAGTCAATATATCACATCACATATCAACTATAACCATCCCCTCCCCCACACTCATTCATTTTAATAACATGAAATATAAATATATTTCCGTTGTAATGGAAAGTAATCACTTGTAACATAGCTTAATCCTAACAAAGACAACCATGCATTCTATGGGATTAAGAAATATCAGGTGCAAGTGGACCTTAAGGATAAATGTGCGAATTAAAAAATTCCTCAAAAATTTAAAATTTTAATTTTTACAATAATAGCTTTAAAAATATATTAATTAATGTGATAGAAGGATTATATACCCTAATGATCACTCAAGAAATGTTCTTAGAAAGTAATACGTAATATTTGGTCCATAATCCTCTTGAGGATGGGAATAAACTAAAAGTCAATCAAGCCATGAAATGAACAGTAATAATAAATTTATGCAGTGAAATATTCAATGAAGTATCATATAAATCATATAAGAAATAATTTTCACGAAACTTAAAACTGATGTAAGAATGTAACTATAAAAATATCCATTTATATATTTTTCATTTATTGTAATAGTATTTCATATTTTCTAATATATCGAAATATTTTATCAAAATGATGATGCCACATAGATTTGAATGCACTACGAAAATAATCAAATCATTTTATCCAATTAATATTAATTTCGTGCAACAATTCATCTTATTTCATTTATTAATTGTTTCTAATCATGGGATGAGAAAAAATAATAAGTATTTCAAAATATAGACATGTAAAATAGTACCCCATTCTATTGATTATCTTAAATGAGATTATTAGGTCTTATCCAGCATTGGTTCATGATGTTAATTATGATATAAAAAAGTGAATTGATCTCATTACATTAATTGTTCATATATGTATCAATTTACATGCTTCCTACATCTTTCTTCCATGATCATGAAAAATAAAAATAAATACTTAATGTACAAGTCCATTAAAAATTTAAAATATTGGGATCAAATAGATAAATTTATTGACCATGGGAAGAGACGTTTCAACTAATCTAAAAAAATAAAGTAAATCTATCTCCTATAAAGAGATTTTATAATATGGTTTGTCTCCCAATAGATTTACTTTTTTAGGGTAATTCATCTTGACCATTACCTTTGTTCGCTAACGGGAACATAATATAGAGATAATCATCCAGTATTTTACAACATCTAGATTTATTGTGAATCTTGTTTATTCCTTCGATTCCCCCTTTATAGTTTTTTCTTGACTAACAGATGGTTGAAATTTGAGGTTATATTTAGTGATAATAATAGGGAATAAACATTTGAGGAGATTTTTAGTCCACTTTCTCTATCATAACATCGTCCTTTTCATTAATCGATTTATATTATAGAATGAATTCTAGTGAGGGAGAGTCCTTTTTTCTCTTTTTACCCTTGAATTTTAAGACAGAATCCTATTCTTATTCAATCTCTAAAAATCCAATGAGGTCAATACATCTCTAACCAACATCATCTTCATTCAATTTTTTTATCTAAAATTGATTCTATAAAGTGTACTTCTTCAACCTGCACTAGATCTTCTTAGTTTCATTATATTCATAGAAGGTAATCCTATGGTTTTTATTTTTCTTCTAAATATAAAGGTAAAAGACATTGAGAGGTCTCATAATTCTCGAAAAAAATTTCTTTACCATCCCCATATTCATTTTGTTCTATTTTTTTGTGTAAAAATCTTGACCTTCATCTAAAAACTCTTCCTCATCATCATATCAAAGCCATAAAATTCATTTTTTAAAATTTAAATGTAGATTATTTACAATGGAATTTAAATTGAAAATATTTTAGAAATGTGGGTGGTCAATTATCCATGTTAACTAAGTTGTGACTCATGGTCAAACATCTTCTCATCCAACACAAGAATGTTAATTTTCATCAAGATGTTAAGCCTATATTCTAAGATCTGATCATCATATTGTTGGATGTAATGGTCTTCTTGAATGTATTTATTTTGAAATTTCATTGTATCAAAAATATTTACATCCTCTACCTGATCTTCTTCTTGTTAAAACTGATCTATATCTTCATTAGAAATAATTGGTATATTGTTAAAAAGAAAAATATAATTTTAAATGATATGGGAATTTTTTTGTCAATTATACCTCTACATTGAGGATGAAATTTTTATAATAAATAATTTTTTATAACTTCAATATACTATACGAGAAATCAAGTTATATTCTTTTCTATGTGTTTCTCAGTCGAGGATCTTACTTGGTTGTTTTTTTTACTTAGGAGATCCCCAATAGGTTAGGTAGAAGGTGTTGCTCCACTGTTGAGTTTTTAATTCATTTTATCCATAAGAATATGAATCATTTTATACATCTAAATTCTATGAACTCCCTTATGATTTAGTGCTACCCCCGATGTAGGTTTTATGTGGGACTCATCTGTGGCTCACACTTGAAGAAACACACTTAAAAGAGGCTTTAGGATATGTAAATACTTTATTAACATCATGAATAAAATTCAAAATGTGTATAATATACAAGGAATGAACCAGGAACATTACGTGAAGTAGAAAAAAGTTCAAATTAGAGGAGGCCTATAGTTTTCATGATGTGAACATGTTTTACACCATCAAACTTCTTAGGGATTTCAAGATATGAATATTTTGACATATACTTCAAAGTGGAAACCTATTTTACTACAAAAAACAACCATTAATAAAGTTATTTAAACTGGGGGAAACCGTGGATGACCATAAAGCTTATAAATATGGTTTATATCAAAGATATAGATGATTTATTCAAGGTGTTTTGGATTTTTACATCGAGAGGCTTCCACAGAGTGTTCCGAAGAAGAGGCTGTTCTTAGTAGATTGATTTTATTTATGATTTTCATTATTTTTCATTAAATTAATAGTTGATTTTAATTATATTTAATTTTATTCAATATCTTTCCCATTATTTCTCTTCTATTATCCCTCATATGGATTCAGGTTTATTCATCATCAGATATCAGTTGATTATGATTGGATAGGACCATAAGGGATAGTGGTTATAGTTAAAGGGGGTTCATACCCTTGTGAAATGATTTATATTCACATATAGAATAATTCTATTATTTATTATTGTTATGTTATTTTATTAATTATCACATTATCTATTGGATCGCATATCATGTGTGTCCAATAGTCAATTAAAATGAGCTTGATAAAAGATAATTTATTCATGATCATTGAGATGGATTATTTTTCTACATTTTTTAGTAGGCCTTATTGAATACAAGTTATTAAATTAATCTAAACATGATTATTTAGAGGCTATGATATATTTTATAAAGTAAAGAATGTTTTTTTGAACATTTTTATAATTTTACAACTATTGGATATGATTAATCTACAAATGAAGTTCAATTAATCATAGATAACCCACCATTGGACACCAAAATCTCTCTCTTCTATTTCCCTATCATTCTGTATAAAACATAATTATTTAATATGTTTCATTTAATATTTTAATGGAGTTCAAAAATATAACTAAATATTTGGTTGGGAAAAAATAAAGAAACTACAAAAAAGAAAATGTTTTAAAATAAATAGGTGAGGTATGCATGGTTTAGTGATATTTAGGTTCATATTCTAGTGATTCAATTTCTTTCGGGTTCATTTATGTTTTCTGTTGGAATTGGGCCAATAGAGATCCTTGGTATGGGCACACTATAGTAATACTGTAATTACACCTTTGAAATGACAATAAACAATGTTCCGTTAAAATATAAGGTGACACAAAACCCTAACTAAACATAATTGATTTACTATGAATAATATTCATTGAAAAACTAGGAAAATTAATTTATGAAATAAAATAATACTCCTATAAACATATATAATGGACATATAATATAAATAGATGAAAAATTGGAATTAAGAGACAATGATCCATAGATCCAAAACATTAAAAGAATATAGAAATAATCCCTAAGATGAACTTCCCCCTACAGTCACATAACCTATAAAATAAATTACCACTCTCTCAATATAAACATGATGAGAACAAGCATTATGGATCCCTAGAGAATATTAGATGTGAAGAAAAATGGTGAAGTCATTTTATATGGAGGTGTGTGTATTTCTAGATTTCTATCTTCCATCCATCTCATTCTAGGCTATGAGATGTATTGGGTGTGTTTTAGAAGGAATTAATAAAAAATGATCATGTATTCAAAACCCTCATATCGATGTATCTATTTTTAGTTTCTTTATTCTTTTGTGCTATATAATATTTACACAACATGAAATATTTGGTGTCTTCTGATTCTATGAACCAGCTTCTGTCTCAATTCTTTCAAGATGTGATAGGTATCTCACAACATGAAATCTGTCATGTTTTGAATATCTAGTTCATAATTGACAAGGGTGATTGTACCCCTAAAATATCTCAATATTTATGATGTAATAAACATGAAAATGGAATTCACCATCTTCTAATTACTACATTGGATTCAAAATTCAAGTGTTTCGCCACTCCACATCATATTGTGAAGTGAAGATTGTTTTTCTCCTATATTAACCACTTTTTATTGCCCTTCATATGATCTGTAGAATCATAGAAAAATTCACAAAAAATTTAAACAATACAATAATTGGAAATATTATTAATTTATTTATAGAAAAAAATGATTTTAATTCACCAAAATTTCTACATAAAATACACTAATAAAATATCCCCACACATGAATTCAGACTTTTCCACAAAGGTGGAATCTTAATACACTAAAAATAGCTCTCACTCTACCATGATTTCAATTCAATTTCAATAAAATCAATTTTATAAATCAGAAATTAAATATTTTAGAATTAGAGATGGAAATTCATTAATACCTTAATTTTCAAAGAATCAAATCAATTTGGTATTTTAATTTTCTCTATTTCAAATTAAAAAGAGTTTTAATTATTCTATGTTAAATTTTATATGATTATTAATAAGAATTCCACAATCAATTTACCTCACATTATTTTTTCTACTCATCATCAAGGTAAAGATGTGAATATTACATAGGACATACCTAAAAAACATGTCACTTAACATAGGCTTGCACGAAATCTTCCATCTCTTCTGCATTTAAAAAAGTTACTATTAACCATGAGGGCTTCAGTATTTATGATCAAATGACTCCGAGGCTTAGGTAATGTAGGTAAATAGTTTAAAAAGTTAATCTTAGAAAATAGGTTTTATTCGAAATCATACTACATAATACCAAAAGACAAGATAAAAAAAATCCTGTTGAATATTTTCTCCTCTCTTTCCCACAAAATGCTCAAAGTGGTTTGACTATAAAAGTATGCACAATGAATAAATCAAACAATTTCCTCTTTTTTTATTTCCTTTTTTTCTCAAAAAGTTTTTTATGAAAAATATCACATAAACCACCTGACCATATATTATCAAAATATCATCAGTATCATAATTATGATTCACGATCTTCTTAAGACCCAATCCATTTTTATGTTTCTTTAGTATTCTTTAATTTATTTTTCTAGTATGAAAGCTGAGTAATGATAATGTATAATGAACAATATAATTTCCTATCCCAAATTCGTTAAATAACCCAACAATATCTACTCAATGAAAATATTCCATTACACTATAGACAATCTCTACCCCATAAGTATTGTTTTTAATTTCATGAAATATTTTTAAAAGAAGGGATGAATTTATAATATAAGATTGTAATTCGGCTCATTTCCTTACAATCTTGTTCACAGATTATGTGGGAATAAAACTAATAAATGTAAGGTGGGACCAATGATAAAGTTATTAAAAAAATATTACTCAATCCTATTAAAAGTGATCTGTTTAGCTATATATTTGATAATATGAAACTAAGGTTCTAGAATAGAACAAGTCTAGTCTCTCAATAAAATAAGAGATAAAATAATGAGAAATTCTATTCATAGAGTATGTCTCGAGAATGAGAAGATGGGTGTGGAAAATCACCCATGAGAATGCATATGAATAATAAAATTAATCACTAAAGATATTAAAAATTGAAGGTAGAAAAAATATCAATAACAATTGATTTACCAAAAAAACATACTCCCTTAAATAATTATTTATCAAATCCTAAACCATATGGTTAGCTATACCAATTATTTCTCCCATTTTTCACATTCCAATCTATTATAGAGGAGAATTTAAATTAATTGTATGGTAATTATCAAATGTAGATTATATCTCCTAGTTCAATATCATAACGTGATAATCATGTACGGTCTTGATATTGGTTGGTAAAGAATTAAATAAGCAAAACATGGGGAATATAGTATAAAATTATAATAGTGAAAACCGTATTCCTCTTATTATCAATGATTATTTTCATACCATATGTCACTTTATTCCTACTAAGGTATTAATGATCATATGAAAATAAATATACACATGTTATTGTACATTCCATATCAATAAAATTTATAATATTTTAGTATGATTACATGTGCACATGAGCCTCAACCAAGTTGGTGAGGTCTCTCTATGTGCATCCAAGTGCCCGAGATTGAAACCCGGTGGAGGCATAATTCTTGGATACCATAGCAGCATTGTGGTAGCATAGTAGCAGGTACTGTAGTAGTACTGTACATGTACTATAACATGAGATGTAGCAGTTACTGAATAAGGTGTTGTTCAGTACTGTAGAAGCCAATACTATTCACCATGGGCCACTAGTTTGGTCTTGGAGTACATAAAACCTTTGGAATACCTAGAAATTCGGTTTAGTAAGGCTTTTGGGCCACCATTAAGGCCATTGGGACACCACAAGGCCTTCAGGAAAACCTTAAGGCATTAAAGGCCACCTGATATGCAGATGCCTAGACAAATTATTCAAGGAACCAGCTCTGGAGGAGGATTCAAGAGCAGGACAAATTCACCAAACAAGGTCTAATTGGATTTGGAAGAATGAGAGGGTATGGAATTTCCATCGTTACCAGGCCTATTCTTCTCTGCACAAGGTAGCTAGCTGAACAACCATGCAATAGTAGAAATCTTATCATGATGAAGATGCTGGGGAGATGCGGTTTCAAGTAGTCCTAGTTTGTATGATTTCCATAAGACCTACAGGTCCAGTAATGTTTCCAAGACTACGAGAAATGTAATATCTAATCCTATGGGCCTTGTAATGGTTCCCCCTCATCCCTTCAAATAGGGGTTATCAAAAATCAATAAAAATTTATTCCTTCGGCCCATTCAGGTAGGTAAGATTACATGTTCCAAAAAATATAAAATAAATAATTAAAAATCAAAAAAAAATAAGGATTACTCCTAGAAGAAATTTTCATTAAAATCATTTTCGTATCCATTCACATTTAAATTAATGTGATAATCAATATGAAAAATGTTACCTAATATATATCTACAAAATATATAATTTGTGATTCCTCTGTATAGATGGGTCCTCTCCCTTTTTCTGAAAATAATTTCATTTTTATATTTGATAAAACATTCTTAATTTACATGGGAATAATTGAGTATTTGATATACCTTATAGAATAATTAAATGGAAACTGATTTTCTACCCAATCCTATTATACTTATTTTAATTCCTCTTGGTTGAATGTTCCTACCTTATCTTCATCTTTTTACAATAAGCTCTTACCTTTCATCAAATTCTTATTACTTACTTCATTACTTTATAATACATCCACTTTAGCTATTCATTAATGGGAAAAAAATTTGTTGACATCTTGTATAAAACATTTTGAGTATTAATAATATATTTTTCATATTTTTTATTTTCCCAGTGCAATTTGTAATTTACTTCTGGTGCCCAGAAACTTAAACAGAGTTCCCCATTTTGAGCGTCAATCAGTGCCCTTTCTATAGCTAGGAATGATTATCCTAAGATTATTGGGGCCTTATCCTCCTCCATGACCATACCTTGAAAATATTATAGAAAAAATTCTAGAAAGTTAATATTTTCTACCATAATGATGAAATCTTCATGTAGTCCTTGCGGACATCTCACATGTTTTATCAGCTAGTTTAATCTTCACATGAGTTAGTTTCGTCTCTATTAATCCCAAGATCATAAATGTTTTATATGATATAATATTTCAAATGGAACCCAAATAAAATAATGAACTACCAAACTCATTTGAGACAATATTAATTTTAAGGTAAAATCTACGTGGGTAACTTTTAATTTTTCATGGGTCGATTGATACTATTGCTGATCATTCCCCTATAAGTCTAATGATGGTTAATTATTTAAAAATATTTTTGATTGTCTCCATGATCTTACTAAAATTTTAAAAATATGTGATATTTCATTTCTTTATTGAACAAAATGTTGATATTTTTTTTGAATCATCATTATGGATTTTTATTTTATTTGAAAAAACATTACTTACTTTAATTTCTTCAGATATGGTAGTAGTTGGTTCAGTGGTGGTACTTCCTCTTCCTTATGTTGCAGATCTAATATAACCTTTTCTTTACGTTATCACACTAGAGAGTGTAATCATTAGGTATAATAAAATATATAGAACTTTATTTTATCTTCTTCCCTCTTTAATGAAATACACCTTTCATATCATTAATGGGATGTTGGTTTGGGCATCAAGGAAGTACTCCTCTTGGTGTTTCCTATGTTGTTTTGGAAATCTGAACGACTTGATTTTACAAGTATTTAGTTGTTTCTCATTGGTTTTTTGATTCATTTTTCAATTATTTTATACTAGTACCATGATCCATTTTTATTCTGCTAAATATTTTAGTGCATCTCATGTGGTGGTCATAAAGGTCATAAGGGTCTCTTCCAGTGATTGGACATGTCTAGTTAGTGTTATCCCCTTGTTTTGAGGTTAAAAAAAGATTTTTTATCTAAAATACTTATAATTGATTAATTTTTTTTTATTTTTTGTATCATACATGTCTATTTATAATTCATATGATTTTAATCCAAATAATTCACATTTCCATAATACATACCCTATGGATTTTGGATGGAGATGATGTCGTCGAGTTTTACTGACATAACATACATTTGGGTGGAAACCCTGCTATTGTCTACCATGTTCACTTTATTCCCTACCCCTTCTTCTAGATACCATTGAAAAATATTTATGTACATATCATCCAAAAACTATTAGCAATCCTCTGGTGATTTTCTTATCATCAAAACTCCTGGTGCAACATAAACTATGATGTTATTTCCCTATGAAATTCATTTTTTAAATGTTTACCACAGAAAAAAAATTTTGATTCCATAATGAGGAAACATTCTTATGAAACCCTTAAATCTAACCTGTACACTATATAAATATTATTCATTATATCTATCAAAATTTATAATACTTACCCCTAGATCCATTTATTTTGAGGGTGGTAAAACACTATTTATGAATTTTCTTACCAGATAATTCCAAGTGGTGATTGAATAATGGAGAGGAATTTTTATCCAATTCCCTATATAGTCCTTCAATGAGAATATTAAGAGGTTTAGTCACACAACATAAATTCTGATATTATGAAATTTAATATTTTCAAAATTTTCAGGTAAAAATATAATATGCGACTTGGGGTCTTTATGATGTTTTTTGGAAAATTGGAGTGAATGCTTGATCATTTGTATGACTACCGTCTTGATCATGAATCATTTGTAAGTGATGGAGGAAATGAGAATACAAGGTTTAAACCTCATCTTTATGGGACATCAATAGTAAATTATATCTTCCCCCATGTATTTCATCATTGTATCTCAAGTCCTACTCTATCATCTATATAATATTCACCTCATTTATATTGATCACTTCCAGCCATGATTCTTTATTCTTTCTTATCCTCTTCCTTTTAAATTATTATTTTATTAATGGTGCTTTCGAACAATTATTAATATGAATGATCATAAATGTTTCCTTTCTTGTGAGTGGATTATTCATGAATGTTATTTTAACATTAATCTTGAACATGAAAAGACAAAGTGTAAAAATAATGAATTAAAATAACAACAGTTATCAATATTCAGAATTAACTTCAACATAAAATAAACCATCCTTGATAAAAAAAACCGAAAACATTATAGCCCATAATGCTCCATTAAATTATTATGGGTCCATAGAAATTTATCAAATAATAAAACTCAGACAACCTAAATAAAATATAGTACATGGAATGCTTAAGTATCAAACCCCTGGGAAAATTTCTATGATCAAAATTAATTAAAGAAATTAGAGAAATAAAATGATTGTTTTATTATAAACAAAACAAAGAATGTACAATAAAGTAACGGTTTTGAAATCAATAGGTGAGTATGGAAATGTTCATTGATTTTTAGGTTATCCTACAAAGGATTAAATTATTTTTTGGTTTATTCATATTTTTTGTCGGAATGGGATCAATAGGGATACTTGGTTTAAATACTAAATTTGGAAACCCAAAACCATATTTAAACATAATTGACATAATTTGAATAATGGTAATAAACAAAAATATGTAAATTAATTTATGTAATAACATATTAATTATGATAACATACTCAATGGTCATTAAACAAAAAAAAAGAATAATTACAATTAAGAAATAGAGTTACAGTAATCCAAATCATGAAAAGGATATATAAATATCACTAAGAAACACTTCCCCCTACAATAAAATCACCCAAAATAAGAATAAAACCCCATTCATGCTAATCATGATGAGAATGAGCACCAAATATACCCAGATAATATCAGTATACAAGAATGGATGTAAAGAAAGGGTCTATGGTTGTACGCGTGTCTCTTGTAATCAATCATCAATCTGTCTCTTTTTGATATTTGAGATATGTATTATGTGCACCTAAATGGATCAAAATAATAAGTGTCTTGGTATAAAAAATATAATATTTGTTTATATATTTTCAGTTTCCAGATAGGTTCATGACATATATTTTTTACACAATGTGAAATATGTGGTGGTTATAGATTCTATGAAATAACTTCTGTTCTGATTCTTTCATGATGTGAAATGTATATCATGCCATGTAATGTTCCAATCCACAAATATCCAATTCATGTATATCTATAATGATCTTCTATCAAGAATGTCATGTTATGTATGATGTACATTATATGATAATTTCATTCACTAGATTCTCTAGACTGCGTCGACCTTCTCCCTATATATGTATCTTTTTTTATTAATAATCTATAGTATCCTACCAAAAATCAAAAAACTAGTCAAATAGTAAAATAATTTGAAATATTAATAATTTACTTACTGAAATAAAAAATTTAAGATACCCAAAAATTTATTCATATAATACAATTTTCAAGGATATAGGGAAATTATTAGGTGTTCACATAGTGTGCTGGGGATGGTGATTGGAGGAATTGGTTGGATGATGTGTCAAAAGTTAGAGGGAACTCTAAAGTTATTTAACGAATCCCACCCACACATATTCTTGATCTGGAATGGTGAGTGCCTTGGTTAGATACAATGCTGAGTGTATGTCCTCATCTATTTTGGGATCTCCCTGTGGAACTCAATGGCAGAGGTAAGGTACACCATAAGACATTCCATGGGGATCCCCTATTGCAGGTGTGGGTCTTAGTTCATCACTGGGGGCTTCATTGGGGAGCCCAACGAGCATCGAATTTCAACACATAGGGAACCACAACATTTCCATGGGCATGGTGTCACATCATTGGATGTTCCATATAGAGTTCCATGGTGGGGGATATAAAGAATCACAATGCATCATGACATGGTGCTGAACGTGGTGATAACATGAGGGACACCATGTGGTGGTGTCATAGTTATAGGAAATAGACCATGACGTGGTCAGGTTGTTCGTGATTCATGTATTCATCATCATAGCAGGGAGATTCAATGCATTATAACATGGATCCTTTGGGCGTTCAACTTCTTGGGCCTTTAATGGCCATTAATATGTTAAAAAATAGTTCTAGTGGGTATTTTTCAATCCTTTTTAAGAGGGGTGAGGCTTGAACTACTTAGGTGTTTAGGTGTGTTCTTATTTGGATGTTTTAATCCCCACTTTGTAGTATAAATTATTATTATTAAGATTAGATATTAAAAATTAGTGTCAATAATATTATTAATTATATAATTAATTATAATATTATTTTTAATTAATAATAATAATAATAATGTTTAATCGATTGAGGGGATTACAAACCACAATCACAGACCAACCCATACACCTTAGTGGAATAATCCTCATCTATTCCACAAGTAATGTCATGCTCAAAATAGACCTTTTTAATTATATATAAGTGGTTTAAATTTCTAAGTTGTCTTGGTCCATATGCCCAACTAAAGATGGACCAAAAGACAATTTTGAAGAATTGACATGATATCCTAGAGACCCACCACACCATGTCATCTTCAAGCAAGCTATCCCATTACAAATCTCCATCACAAATTATAAATCCATGTGGGTGAATGGAATGTTGATAAGCACAAACATGACCCCCACTTTCAAATTTCCAACCTAGTTCCTCCGCTACTGCTATCATGATGTGCCTCTTGAGTCAAAGTGCACCACCCATGTCAATTCATTTTGTCACCCACCATGTCACACCACTCTTTAATATTCTTGTATACCATTAAATTTTGGTCCTAATTAACCCCTTAGACACCCACTAAATGAGACCACCAAGATTGGAACCCTAGTGAGATGCAAGATAACATGATTAATTTACCTCTTAAGAAATCTCCAAATTGTATTAATTAATTAATGATAAGATCAATATTATTATTATTACATTATTATATTTATTTTGATTTATTTAACTAATGACCTATTCTCATTAATAATGTATTTATGATTATAATAATATATTATGAGTATTAATTGATTATTATTATAATGATCAAAAAGAGGAACCCAATTCCCATGTTGAAAATTATTGAAAGAGTAAGGACAAAATTCTTCTAAAAATGAGGCATCAGGGAGATTTTAGGTAATTTTTTTATTACATTAATGAATGAAATACTTGATGTATTAAATAATAAATAATATTTAAAATTTTATTATATATATATATATTTTAAAAAAATTCAAAAAATCAGTATTTCTTATTAATTTTAAAAAATTCATAAATGTGGATAATGAATTTTATGACTATACTAATAAATAGTTATAGTCTGGACAAATTTAAATTTTTTTTATGAAAAATCGTTTAACAAAACTCAAAAAAAAAACATGAGTAAATGATATAATCATTAGAAAAAAGGGTCTAAAAAGGGGTGGTTTAGTTTGGTTTGAAGATAAATCTCACCCAACATTCAACACCACAACGTATCAATTTTCATAAAACTCAAAATGGTGGGTGGAGGTGGTAAAAAAGGTTGATTGATTCTAGTTTGAAAAGAATTATAAAAATTTATAAAAAAACTTATGTTTTTTAATTAATAAAGATAAATAATGTTTCAAATTAAATAATCCCTTCAATTACAATACTATAAACGTAATAATTTTTGACAAACCCATATTTTACTTTAATACTTATATTTAAATTGTATTTTTCACACCAAAACTTATAATATTAGGCCCACAAGGGTCTTTAGTGAGTGATTCCTAGAGTGGTTGGGGGGATGAATATGAATATGAAACACATTCAAACTTAGATACATAAACCTTAAAATCTATTTGTTCCAAATTATCATAACCTCATTGTTAGTAGGTTGAGACTTAAGTTATTCGTTCAACGATGCTCTAATAGTTATTTCTATTATATTTTAAAATAACCATAATAATCAATAATGGATCAACCCACACTCGCCAATTTATATCTTGTGAAATATAAACAAAACATATACACAAGACATAAGAATTCTCTTGGTTCACCTATACTAGGCTAATCCTATAATAATAAAATGATAATATGTCAATGTAATGGGATCCACTTAATTCACTCATTGGTAGTGGGTTTATGGTAATCCAATCCAAGAATAGGGTCACTACACTTAAAATGATTTAGGGATAGTTCACTACCTACCTAGGCCCACCCTCGTACTCCCCTCCCTTTCTTATTAACTCATAAAATGAAAAAACATTGAAACACACACCAACTCAAAAAACATTACTGTTGTTGTTGATGAACTATGTATAGGAATGTGCCCCTTGATCTCTAATTTTTTCTCCTTCAAGGACCGGTTGTGAAAATAACCATAACAATAACATCACTGTACATGATTCGTCCTAGATACTCTATACTCATTCTTTAGAAAGGTATTATAAGAGTTCTATTTATTTACTTAATCTCCATCTACACTGCTATCTGATAAAATGATCTTAAAATACTAGATATATCAATGATTATCTATTTCTTCAAAACAAAAATCTATGATATTTATGGAGATATTTATATCCATAATTCCATTCTTACTATTACAAGAGAAATTATCAATGAATCTATCATCAATTACCTTCAGTTCTTTATGAGTATGATTGAAAAAATCACCCCATCACTAAAAACTATTTAAATATTTCTAATAAGAACAAAAATATAGGAAAAGGTACATTTTCTATCGGAAATTTTTTTTACCAACATGTTTGTCCCTATAACTAAAATCTCGGTAAAAACTCTATCACAATATGTTATAACGATAGATAAAATTGTTTTGTTACAATAATATTAATATTAATAGAAAAAATATATGTTGGTGAAATTGTTTAGAAACAAGATTGTATGATAATGTTTTCTATTGATAAAAATATTACCAGTATAGTATATCTATTTATCAATTACATTTAAATAAAAATTGTGCATTTTTTTTTCTAGTAAAATTTCATATTATATTTATAAATTTATCATATATTAGAAACATATTTTAAGTATAAAATTGATGACACATTCACACATGTTTCATCTTAGAAAAAGATTAATTATGTTAATATTTTTATTTAATACAAAATGAATCAATAATAGTTGAATTTGATTTATATTAAAAAGAACATAAAAGACCCAAGATCCATCAACTGTTACTGCACCCCCACCCAATGAAAAAAGAATAAGTTATGTATTTCTTGCAATCCCTTAGGATGCATTTATGCTTTCATCGCATCCCTCACCCCCTAATGAAAAAATGGTATGTGGCCTCTCGACTCATCTAGAACACCCCATGGTAAAACAGTAGTAAATCAAACAAAATAAGATTCATTAACCTCTAATTATGACACTAAAAGAAATAATCCATCTTGGCTCTAATGCCAGTAATGAACATCAAGTCCCTCATATACCACCCCCTTCATCTCCAAGATCTACACCACACAAAATATATTATCATTCCAATAAATTAGTGAAAATATCACAAATAATTGTAACTAAAATAAAAATAAATGAAAGCATAAAAAATTAACTCCACAGAATGACAATTTTTCATTATCCCTATTGACATATCAAGGATCAATAGTTCAAATGACTCAAATCATGGAATTTTTTATCCTAAATGATTCTAAAGGGATCACAAAAACTATATATTTGGAAAAAACTATCTACACCTTGTGTAGTGATAGAATTTATTAAACATGTTGACCTCTTATCATTAACATAAGAATCAAAATTTAGAAAAATCATTTTATAATTAAATCAATGTTTAGTTCTACCGATGAGATGTGTTTGGGAATTAGAACAAAAATGTCATCTCTAAAACAACATTCTATCATGTACATTTTTAGAGGGACAACAAAAATGTAAATCAACATGAGTGATCCCAATAAAAAATAAATCACGTATAGTGATGCAGTGTAGATTTGTAATAAGAAAATAATTATTCCCACTATGAACACCTCAATATGTGTTTCTCTATTAGTATGTGTATGATGTTTCAAGTAACTATACCATTTTTAAATTTCCACATTATTGGGGAGATAAAATAACCCTTCATTGATTGAATCATATCTAACCAGGTATAATTTCTATTATATATTTCATTGAATTATGTTTAAGGAACATCATTATAAACACAAAACCATATTGAATAACTTATTTATTAATAGTTATAATGTTAAAATAAGCACCAATAGGTTGTTTGGTCATTGAGACAAATACATTAACATGTACATGGTTCAATAGTTCACTAATAATTTCTCAATACTCACTAGATATATCATTATTTGTCCATAATATAATACAATATTCACTTATATAAAATATATTGTTATCATTTTATTCTAATAAAACCATCCTTGTGATGTTTTTTTATTGATTTATCATTTATATGAAAAAGAAAACAATATTAAAAGTTTGTTATTCTATAATCAATAATCATTATCTGTTTAATCTAAATTTTAAATGTTGGATAATTCATGGATATGATTTATAAATTTCTAAACATATATCAAAATCTGTAAAACATTTAATCCATGAAAAATGACTATCTTTTTTGTAAAACAAAGAACCAAAAATAAATTGTTTTTATTAAAAAATAGAAATAGAAATTTTATTTATGTACAAAACATACCCTTAGTTTTCTAATTCCAGATCAACCACTATAATTTATTACCACAACATAATCATTCACATATTTTAAAATGGAATACAAACTCAATAATGTTTCTTGATTAATATAGGCTGATGAATAAGGTTTAGAGAATAGTTTTACAATGATAAAATAACATACTTACCGATTTAATTAAAACAAAAAAAAACAATGAATCAATATAGTAAAAACTGACAAAAAAATCATAACTGAATAATATCATAATCCAAAAATATGTTTGTCTCTCTAATCTATTTTTATTTAAATTTCATTGTAACTAAAAATGGATATAGTTGAAAACATTACACAAATTCACCCTTAATATGACACTAACTAAATAAAATCATCCCAATAAGTTGAATGAACCTAAATAAACATGAGTGTACATGCCAAAAAAACATGAAGAGGTTCAATTCCAAAAAATACGTGCCCATAAAGTCAATTATTGAACCCCTGTAGGATAACATATTTAATATATGCACTATCACATCATATGCCATCAAAATAAATATTCCAGCTCATCGGGGTAGACACCCCACAATAACATAACCAAAAAACACAATCTCTACATCAACATTTCAACCACCAGAAGAACACCCATATCATGAAAAAAAATCATATTCATAAAAAGTAAATACTTTCACTTAGCACTGAAAACCAACCCAAAAGGTTCCAACCATTACTCCATGAAACTATCCTTCACATTCGTAACCTATTACTCATTGGAACATGAAATTAATACACACCATCAAGAGAATATCACATTCCCAAGAACATCTAAATCCCCATTATAACCATGGTGAAATGTGCATTAATAAATTTTGTAAATCATGTATATGTGATACACCAAAAAACATTTGTCCATCCATTCTGTATAACTTCCAATAGAATCCCTCACCACACTAAAGTCTTCTCACATCCCTAAGAGGAAAAAACCCAAATATTCCACCTAGAAGTTACCCTATACATAGATTATAGTGGAATTTTTGAGAGGAAATTATGAGAATAGGAATACGGTTTAATACCAGATGCCAAGACAATACTAAAGAACCAAAGGGAAAATAAATATTACAAACCTGGATGACAAATAAAACCTACCAATCAATAGAGGGGATGTCAAAAAATTATGGTGAAGTCAAAGAAACTATTACTAAGAAACCCATTAATGAAATCCCAACACACCATGAGAACCATAATACTAGAGCAAGGATAGGGTATAATAAAGTATGTTTTGAAGAGTGACGAGGAGGGTGAATATGGAAATTGACAGTGTGCATGAATGATAGTTAATAACTAATGCACAAGTAATAAAAAAAGAAAATTAATAAAATTGATAGCCACCAATGATTCTAAAAAACCTTCCAACTAAAAATTCCTAAAAATAATAATAAAAAGGCATAATGTTGAAAAATATGGTTTCAATTTCAATTTCCATGAAACATGAAAATCGATTGTTCCCAATAATTTAAAGTATTATTTATGATAATAAAAAACTCTATCATAAAAAACAAAGAGATTACACAATTTAAAAACATATCTAAAACAAAGTAGATATAAAAAAATAGAAGAAATCAAAAAAAAGATATAGAGAAGGGAGAGGTGAAGTGTGGAGAAATGAGGAATCCATTATTCCAAAAATGGGAATGTAAATAATAATTATAGTTTTGTCATTATGGATGTGTAGATTTAATGATCAAACCACCGGTGTAAAAACATTAAAAAAAGAATTCACATTTTCATGTGATTGTTACTGCATTTTTGATAAGTGGATTTGATGATCGCCTCATGAAAAAATATATTCATCTTCATCACATCAATACATTTTCAAACATTACCTGTAAGAAACATATATAACATTGGTATTTAATAAAATAAAAAAATACCCACATTAGCTTAGAATTAAACATGGGTCATTTTTAAAAAAATATATAACAAATATATGTCAAAAAATCATAAGCAAAAAAACCCACATAGGATAGACACACTCATTAACATCCTATTTTTCAGAAGATTCTAACTACTTTATCCACTTAATCATAACTACATAGAAATAATAAAATTAATTTTAAAATTACATATAATAAATAATAATTAATTATAAAAATATAAAAATATGTTATGTTTTTTTGATGTATTCTCAATAATGATGTGAAATTAAAACTCAAGAAACCTCAATATGTCATATCAAATTCACCAAAACAAAAACTAAATATAATATTAGTAATCATTCAAAAATCATAAATGTGATAAATCAATATCATTTAAGAAGTCATTTGAAACAATGACTAATGAAAAAATATGACAGTGTTTTGTATCGACATTAATTTCTATTCCAAAATAATACAAATTTCAAAAATCGGTAATTCGCACTCTTTTTATACTTTTATATACGATGAATAAATACCCTAGAATAAATAAAAAACAAAAATAAACTGAAATAATGTATTTTAAATCATTTAATAAATATTGAACAACACACTTACTCAATCCCTGGTAAACTCATGTCGTTTATGGGGCTGATATCTGGAATAAACATTTTAAATTCATATTATTTACTGAAAAAAACTGTTGCCTCAAAACCATATATTTACATTCATATAAGCTTGAAATATTATCTACGATATTATTTAAATAAGTAAATTCATAATGCATATATCGATTTACTGGTTGAAAATGGATTATTACCCATATATGGTCATTCATGATGATGTGATTCCAAAATTAATTTTTTATTGACTAATGAAAATCATAAATGAAAATTCTTAACTAAATTTAATTGAAGATAATATTTTATAATAAAATTTTTAATGGAATAATAATCGAGTTGATATATCTTAATCAACATTTTAAAATTTTTAAATAAATTTATTATACCAAATCTGTTAAAATTACTTTCACAAATAAAATCTTTCCTAGACACTGGTATTCTAAGGCTAAATATACATTTCTTTGGTAGAAAATATTATTTGTAGACACTTGGGAGGATGACCAAAAATATAGATAAATTTTAACCCAACTAAAGATTATTATACCAAGTACTATTTCATCATAAATTATATTTTTTTATCCAATTTCACTTCTTAGTTTGTTTTCAAACTTCATATTGTGCACATTAATCATAGTGAAAAAACTATCCTTCTTTAAAGCTAAAACTATAGGGATCATGCCATTATAATTTTTAATTATTAATTTGAATTTGTGTTGATAGTTAAAACAAAATTTCAACATATTATTGAAAAAATCAATGATGATTTGAAAACCTATAAAATTAATGGTCATCATATGTACTGAGAAGAAAGAAAAATATTTCAAGTATTAATAAAGGGGATACAAGTTAAAAATTTAACTACTCGACATTGAATATAACTTTTTCTCTAGACCAACTAATTAAGGACAAGAAAAACCTCAATTATTAAGTGGATATATAATATAAATGAACAATATATAAAATAAATTTTAAAAGAAATTAACTAGGAATAAAACATTGATGGGAAATAGATGGTAAGGTATGAACTAAAAAAGAAAAACTTTAGTTATGTCAATAGAACACAAATCCCCTTGACACACTAACTTTATAAAATTTAGTAATATCTTATCGAGAAACCACAAATGAAAATGGAACTGAAAATAGGGAGGAAAATTTACTTCTTGATAAAAATTTGATTCGATTCCCCATGGAATTATATATTACATAATAATTAAAAAGAAAAGACTCCAAAAAAAATCTATGCATAAAAATTCAAAAAATATAACAATGATCAATGTTATAGTAAAATTAATGATAATATATCCTGTTAAAAAACATATACACACCAAATAGTAACTGCTAACTAGAAACAAGAATAGAAACTAATGTTACAACTGATCTATCTGTCATGCATAATTATTGTCCATCAAACTAATCTCTAATTAGTAACTAAAATTATACATTAGAGCTGAAAGGTATGGGGAGAGTTATTTCCATGAAAAGCATCCAAATCATTGATATTTGGACAACCTTAAAACTAAGGGGAAGTAGTGGGTGCTATAGTGAAATGGAATGGATGACCATGGGTTATGGATAGGGAATCCTGGATGACTACTAGTGAGATAGGGAACCTGAGAGAGAGGGGTGGTGTGTGGAAAAGGGACTAAAATGCTGTAGACACGACGATCATTTGGGGACGATGATTGAGAACAAGAAGGGGGTTTCGTGCGAGGATGTCGGCCATGAGAAATATGGTTAGTAATAGAGAGGGGTTTTGTCTGAGGATTCTATTCTAAAATAAGGGAAGGGATGACCATGGGGGATATGGTAGATGATGGTTGAGTGGGGATGATGGAAAGGTCCAATGATGAGGTTTCACATGAGGATAACATCTAGGAAATGGGAGGGGGTTCATACGACGATGGTGGAGGTGGAAACCGATCGAGAATATCGAGGGTGGTTCCTATAAGGAGTTCAGCAAGATGGATGGGAATTGGGATGCCATAGGGTTGGGGGAGGGGGTCGCAGGGTGAGGGGTGTGCATATTTGGAATTTTTTTTTTTCATATATATATATATAATTAAAAATTATGCATTTATATAAAAATTTATATTATATAAGGATTATGTATATGTATATAATTATTTATTAATTATAGATATTTTAATTAATCATTTATTTTTATTATCAAAATGATATGCTTTTAATTGGTAATATATATATATATATTCAATTTTTGTTAAAATATTTGATAATATTGAATAATTTATTAATTATGAAATGACATGATTATAAAATATTCATTGGTAATAATAATTAATAACAACATATTCACTTATAAATAAATCAATTGTTCGGATTATTATGATATAGTGACAAATTATAATTTTAGTAAAATATTTTTTGGCAATGAACTAATAATTTAAATAGATATACTTTTTGGTAAAAATAATCATTGCAACCTATATTTAATATCAAAAGAATTTATTATCTATTAGAATTAATTATTTTTAAATAGAAATATATTATCTTTTAGATATTTTCTATTTGTAAATTTTTATTTTTTGTATTGAATAATCACCATGAAATTTGAGTCAAATTAGTTTAATGAATTATCATATTTAACTTATAAAACAAAGGATATACAAAATATATAAATCTTTGAACTCTTCATCTTCACACTATGATACCTAACACCACAATGTGATGCACATATCATTTTCAAACAAAAATGATAACTCTTACCATCATAGACACCTCCATGCTATGATATTTTCATTTTCAAGTTATAATTACAAACATATAGATTTTATGGCCCATTCCATGCAACAAATATCATGAATAAAACCTTAGGATTATCCATTAAATTAGTGGGGATAAATTGAAGTATCCACATTATGAAATCTATGTTGAAAAAAGAAGAAATGGAAGAAATATTAAATTCTTCCATACAAGGCTCATTTATCTAATTTTGTTTGGGAGGTTCCATCATTAGGGTTTCCCCTTGACCAAGCCGAATCCAAACTCCATCATGTGTTGGGAGAGGTTATTTTAGGAGAAGTTCGAGCTCATGGAAATTTCCTCATGTTCTATGCAAACTAAATTTCCACCCATGAAAACCACCGACAGTTATCTTAACCTTAGATATTATGCAGATTTTTCAGTGGGATTTTAAGTAGAAGTCATGATTATATAAACATGTAATATATAGATTTTTTATTAATATAATAATTTTTTACATTACATATTTCTAAATGAATTAATTTTAAATAATTATTTTAAATAAATAATAAATTTTGTAGTCAATAAAAAATTATTGATAAAATTTATCTAATACATATTTAACAATTTTATCAAAATTAGACTTTTGGAATAAAATCACTTATGATCGATTTTTTTGAAAAATTATATTTTTTATGTATATTAAGTACTTTACCTTAATAAATTAAATAGAAAATTTTTATAATAACATTATAATAAAATAGTTTAATGTAAAAAAATAGATTGTCACATATTTAATTGATAATTGGTATGAACTAAACTTAAGAAACCTTTTGGTTTTAAAGAATCCATTTCAAAATAAAAACATCTTTCACTACATGTTTCCATTTAAGGGAAAAATTCCAAAATATTAGAATTTGAATTTAAAAAAATTAACTTCATTTTTGGTTTCATTAGGATAATATTTTATTAGGGTATATTTTTTATATTTTTATTGAGTGACTAATTTTCCTATGAATACTAGAAAATACCATTTTTATAAAAAAAATTAAGACATCATGAGAATACAAAAACAAATTTAAAATCTATAATAAATTTTTTCATAAAAAAATATGAATTTAATAATTAAAAGTAAATATTTAAAAATAATGTTTAATTGAAAAACTATTGTTTGAAATTTCGGATGCACGTAATATTTTATTCAAATGAAAAACTTTTGTTGACCTATTTTTGATTAAATAATCTCATGGTGGATTTCAGTTTTTGATTTCCATAAAATAAATTTTTTTTATTGAATTAATTTTAAAACAATTGATTATATAAAAATTAATGAAATATATATTTATATCCTAAACATAATTTTTATGCATAAAAAATATATTTTTTCCAAAAAACGTGTTTTACGTGTTTTTTTCACTAATATTAAAATTATTTTTTCTCACACTTAAAATTAATTAATTGAAAAACAAATTTCTATTTGAAATAATATTTTTTAAATTATGTGATAATTTCTATATTAATTTTGGTCTTCAAAATAAATTACCTATCTTCAAAACGAGTTATTGTAGAAAATGTAAAATTAGGTAAAAGTTATCACTATGGAATAAATGCCTAAAATTCATCAAAATTTATATATAAATATGTAATGAAGAGTTTTCTCAACCAAAACCTCCTAAAAACTTTATTATTTTAATTTTTTTACTCAGAAACATTGAATAACGAGTTTTGTATTATTATAAAAAGGTCACTCCCCTCACTTATAAAAGGGGACTTTCACCACCATTTTAAATACACTATAAATTTAAAATTCCTCATGAAATACTACTTATTTTAATTTAATTATATCCATATACCATGTTTCTCATCACCTTTATCAATTTAAAATCCATAAATACTCAAATTCTCAGATTTCCTCTAAATAATGTTCAAATTATCAATGTATGAAAGATTCGCTACATAAATGTTTCTTATTATATATATTTATCTTATGAATATAATTTACCCACACTAATCTAATGAATTCTATACTATTTTTATAATGAAATTCTATTATGTTAACTGTATAACCATTTTCAGCCCTTCCGACTACCCTAGAGAAATGAGATTGTTCAACTGTACATGTGGACTACCACCTCCATAAAGCGACGTATTTAAATTTTCATAACAATATTTCATAGAATGTTTTAAAATTATATTAAACGAAAAAATACTTTATTTAAAACACATTTAATTTTCTGAAAAATAAACCACTTTTTACATTATCCCTATTATATATAAAAATGAAAACATCATGTGTGTTAACATATGGACTACCGCCCCCACAAAGAGGCATGTTTCATTTTTCATCACTCTCTCACATGGATGAATCTAAAAATATATTTGATATATATATATATATATGATATTATTAATTAATATATTTCATGAATAATATTTTTGATGTATAACACTAGAATTAATGATCATTATAAAGTTATGCATCTATATCATTTAATTACAATAAATAAGCTCATTATGGATTCCATTTTCACAAACCATACACATGAATTTCATGAAGAAATGGGTCATGCTAAATAATTTAAAAAAATAATAATATATTAACTAATCTAGTAATGTGGAAATTTGTTTCAAATAATGGGATATGACATCACCATTACAAAACAAATATGGAAAAATAAAAAATACTAACATCTGATGATGAAAATAAAAGTCAATTAACATGTACAGGTGTAATTAATCGGTGTAATTAAATAATATAAAAGGAAATATATATGAACATGTTTTTAAAATTATTTATTATGATGATTATGTTTATTATACAATTAGATAAAATTATATTGAGAATATCATGAGTAAAAGGGAAGATTTATCTCGTCTAAATTTTGAGATATGTTATATATCTACCATCTTCATTATTTATGTGATGTTTATGCTACCCCATGACAATATTCTACAATAGAATTCTTAAGGTTCATGTAATTTTCAATGTCATATCATGTCCTTCCCTTAAATATTTTCTAATATAAACGTAACTGAACTTGTAAGGGTTTCTTTTCCAATGTTTCTTCTT
Source organism: Viscum album (assembly GCA_963277665.1). Lineage (NCBI taxonomy): Eukaryota > Viridiplantae > Streptophyta > Magnoliopsida > Santalales > Viscaceae > Viscum > Viscum album. The sequence continues at coordinate 880,053,265 of OY728155.1, forward strand.
TTTGGTGGGGAATATTTCCCCTCCACATCCATATTTTTATTCCTATAAATGTTTTCCTTTATTATTTTAAAATGAAAATATTGATTATTTCATTTGATATTTTTATTTCTCTTTAACTCTTCTCAAAAAGAAAACTCATTACTCCTTTAAGGAAATGGGATTCAATAAATATATATTGAAATATTATTTGTGTTTGTATCTTTTATCATCTAATTATAGTTCTTGGACCTAACCCTTATTTCACTTCAATACTTGTTTTTTTACAATTTATATTTTTATATAATATGTTAAAATGTATTTTAGTATTATTATTGAAAATTAAATTTAATATTGACTTGTTGATTCATTTTTATTAAAATTTATCTACATTATAAAATATGAATGGAAAAAGAAATGGTTTCCATATAAATACATTTTCTTACTTCCTTTTTCAATTTTATTTCCGAAACTTCTTTCTCCATGTTAAATTTTAATTTAATTATAATAGATTTTTTTCATCTATGATAAAATGAATTAATGTTTCTATTGTTTTTCAAGGGATATGATCCAATTATACCATCCACTTTCATTATATGGATGTAACACCACAAGCTTCCACGGTACGCTTCTCTTTGAATAATACAGTAGCACGTGTTGTATGCAACTTTGAGTTCTATCACACCACAACCAATCAAACTAGTTGTTATGAATAGTAATACCCACTTTTTGAAATTATATAAATCTTATCATTCAAAATGGACTTCATTTTTGGATTCTTAAAATTGAAGTTAGCTTAGGGTGAATTTTTGGTATTTTTATGAAAACATTCATTTTTTGAGGAATAGTGAAAAACACTCAGTCATAGTTTAAAAACGAATTTTTATTTAAATAATTATTTATTTTATTTAAATTTATTTTAGGTCAAAATAGATACATAATACCTATATAAGTTCAATTTAATTCATTGGATTCAGTTTATAATAATTTTAGATATATAAACATTTTATTGATCTTTTCACCGTCTATTACCCATCTCCTAGGAGAATTTTCAAATTCAAATAAAACAAAATTTCACTAATTTTGTGATTGGAATTTCTAAAATCCGAGAGACACTATTAATTTCAAGGAGTAAAATTTGGTTCAATAGGATAAAAATAATTTTTTTTGAATAGTAACTTTTTACTTTTATTTACCTTAGATAAAAGTTAATAGAGTAATTATGTGTAAAAATGATATTATTATTAACCTAACACATGTCCTAATTCTATTTTCTAAGTATAATTCGACTAAAAACAAAATTAGGAATAAAATATGTACCTCTTTGGTCCACTTGGATTAGATTAGGACATTTATTATTATTTAATTCAAAGAAGAGTTAAAAGAGTTAAAATCAAGGTTTAATAACTAAACCATTTTTAATATAGGGTTATAAATAAGATAAATTAGATTATAAATTTTAATTATAAATATAAAAAGATTTCATACATAATTTTATTTTATTTATAATTTTTAGACATTAAATATTTTAATTTATTTATGACACAATGATGATGCAGTAATTACCTTATTAGTGAAATGTTAAAATAAATGATATTATAAATACCCAAATAAATATAATTTGATTCTTTTAATGAATTAATCTTTTTTTAGGTTAATATGACATGTTAGTGTTTATTGAATGAATTTGGTTCGAATTAACAAAGTTGCTAAAAATTTTACAAAATTAAATTATTAACTAGTGTCAAAATTGACATAAATGAGTTTTTAAAACAAATATTATATTATTAATAGATATTCTATTCCTAAAAATTTATGGTTCGGCCAAAGGACTTATACAATGATAGGTTTATCATTAAAGTACCACTTTGGGGTCTTTTGGAAGTATATAGTATGTTTATTAACTATATAATATAAAAATACAAAGAGACAAGGTAAATGTCAAACTATTTAACTAAGACTTAAATCAAAATGATACAGTTAATATAGTGTCCCAAAACAGTTTAAAACCTATTGGTTGGGTGGTTTTAGACCCATGACCACATTCACCTTAAAATAATCCAATTTGGAGCCATTAGAAACTGAATATGAATTTATAATAATATAATATTTATAGCTTGTCCTAAGGTGTCCCTCACCCCTATTATAAATAAGGAACTCCCCCTTATCTCTAATTCACACCTTCAAAGCCTTTTTTCTCTGCCAAAACCTGCCCAAACATTCTCTCAACTTCCTTAAATTTAACCTAGAGGCCTTATTTTGATTAGAAAGCCAACCTATGGAGCCCTTTTGATGAAATCAAAAGGAAGAACCCAAATAAGAGGTATTGATTTCACCACCCACTTTCAAGTTCCTTTCTTCTTCCACTTCTTCGTTCTTGGTTATTTCTATTCTAAAATAATAACTCCATTATCTTCTATATACTATGATTTTATTATAAATATAGTACAACCATATTCAGTATTCTATCCATCCTTTGAATGACATGCCACCATACGTCCATACATACAACCTACCGTCTCCACGTCATGGTATAATTGTTATTCAAAACATTATTATCTTGATGGGTGTGATAATGATGTGTAATTGATGTAAATAATAAATATAACATGATAATTATCCTGTATATATTATATACCATCCAATTATATATTATTTTAATATCAAAAGAATGATATTGTCGCTCGTGCGTACGTACGGACTACCATCTCCACGAACGCGATGAGATTCATTCCCCATCATATCCATTCAAGACTAATTCTAATTTGAAGATTACAAATAAAGTTTAAATCCTTGATATCATTCTTGGTATGAATATTATACATCCCATCTATAACAAATATGAATCACACAACAAATAATATAATGGAAAATGAATCTGTTAACACCTGAAACAACGATAATAATAAGATATTATTAACAATGAAATGTTAAAAGAACATATATGATATCATATTTATGTATATGATTCTTGTATAATTTAATAAAAATTATTTAACTATTATAAATGAGGTTAACCTACCCTCGACCAAGGAAAAGTAATATGTAAATGTTAATTTGACAATCTCTTTATTATACGAGGTTGTTTTTCCATAAGTATCTTATGGGACATATTTATCATACACATACATGTTTCTTAAAAATGTATTTCCAAACATTCTAACTATTTTATAGTTTATGGGTTAAAGTCATTTGTACCATTTCTAGACTTTTTATAATACTTTTCTAAAGGAATCTTTCTGTTGTTCTCCAAACAAGGTCCTTTTAACCTTTTCGGCAGAATTAAGGTAAGAATGTCTTTGTTAACTTATATTGCAGGTGCGGCTCTTTTCAGCCATTATAAAATTGTAGAAGACTACCTTAAAAGATTATAATAATATTTTCAAAGTAAATATTTCCTTTTACAATTATGTGACTTTAAAATGATTTCAAAAAAATAGATATTTATCTCAAATAGTTTTGATTTCATCTATGTCAACATCATTTGATGGATTTTAAGTTTACATGAAGTTGATTTATTATGATACAAAACATCCATATTGAATTGATGGTTTTGTGAAATTTTGGACTTTGGATATGTTATTTTTATACCATTCATGTTTTATGGATAAATTTTTGACATTTTGTATGCTAGTTTCAATACGAATGTTTATGTTATGTTTAAACCTATTCATATGTGGAATGTGTTGGAATTAGTAAGTGACGGGTGGAGCCCACTATAGATCCTCGATGCATCGGTAGGTCTCATGAGAAAAAATAGTGACTTGGCACAAGGCCATGACAAAAACCTATTTGTAGTCTTGGCACAAGGCCTTGACTATGTGGTTATGATAGTCTGGAATTATGCATTCCGTCATTATAAAAGTGGTTATTGATATTGCATGTGATTATTCGATTAATAGAATATTCATGTGAATAAGTTAATGGAATTATTTAATTTTATTTCTTCAATATTATGCTGAATTTCAGGGTTAAAAGGAATTTGTTTTAGTTATACATTTCCTTAAATGTTTATGAATATTTATGAATGTTTCCACTATATTCTTATCCTTACTGGGCATATGAGCTCACCACTTTCTATGTTTTATTTTTACAGGATGTGAAGAAGTATTTTATGAATGACCTGCAGGGATAGTATGAGGGGATATGAGTGTGGTCTATGGAGACAAGATTTTTTTTGTGGTTTTTTACTTTATGATGTAATGCAATCTTTAAGAATGTATCTAGTGATTCCAATTATACTAAACTAATCGGTCTTTCGAGATTTGGTTTTTTGTGATCATTCCAAGGTTATCTAATAATGTACTGACTCTAGGTAACTGGTGTCGGGGCATTATAGTTGGTATCAGAGGATGTTTTTTAAAAACCATGGAAGCTAGATTTAGATAAACTCTTATTAGAGCATGTAGCCCTAAGATAGACATTGAGCATTACTAAAGAAGAACTTCATAGAATTTTGGTATTGTAGAGATTTTGTGAGTTTTCCAAGAAATACATCCCTATCTAGATACGAGTAGGTAGAGGATGCTCTGGAAAAGATGTACCTAGAGGTAAAACTCGAAAACACCATTTTGATCTAGACTCGAATGGGTACTGGTGCACGACAACAGGCCTTGCTGTACTCTTGGTTACAACACTCCCGGGGGATATGCTTAGAGTAATTCACATTTTTTTTACAACCCATTATGAAGGGTTTATGAGTATATACTTCCTCAAATAATTTTTTTTATGGATTATATCCATAAAATGTTCAATTTATGTTAAGTGTTTTAGAAGTTTGGAATTATATATTTCGATTCATAAACTACTTTAGTTTATGCCATTGTTTAGAAATGGATCCTAGTGGAAGGAATGGAAACCATATCAATCCACGCACTCCATGTAAGTATTTACCTCCTGCTCAAGATAATTATAGTTTAGATGGTGATACAACTGGTGTTGATGAGATTATCACCATACTGGAACAACTCACTCAAGTTATGAATAATAACCATAACCATATAGAGCACCCCAATCCGCAGCATGGAGGATCAATTTTAGGTATCTTAATGAGGTAACAACCAACAAAATTCAATGGGAGTACAAATACATTGGTATCTGATCAATGGATAAGCTCTTTAGAGAACATATTCCATGACTTGGGGAGTAGCGAAAGGGAAAAAGTTGTCATGGCAGTTTACCGCCTCACTGAAGATGCTAATCAATTGAGGTTATTGATTCAAAACACAAAGGAAGATGATGAAGTATCAAGTATGGAATAGAGGGAGTTCAAATAGATTTTCACAGAAAAATACATTCATTGTGACCATCGAGTAGATATGGAAAGGAAATTTCTGAGTCTGAGGCAAAAGGAGGATGAGAATGTTGCAAAGTATAAGGCTCTCTTTACAGGGTCAGTGATGAATGCTTCAGATTATATATGTAACCCAATAAGTAGGATTTATTGTTTCATTGATGGGTTAAAAACGTTTCTCCGTCGAGCATTAGTCTTACAATCTTTCTCATCGTACGAAGATATTTTCTCATGTGCTATCAAGACAGAAAAAGAATTCTCTATGAATTATGACTTTAAAGAAAATCAAGAGAAGGATAGATCTTCTGATAACACTGGAAATAGAAATAAAGGGAAGAAAAGAAATGTTGAATATCCATCCTGCAATAAATGTGGGAATAAACACCCTTGTACTTGGTTAAAATGAAATGGTAGTCTATTATAAGTGTGGTGAAAAAGGCCACCAAGCTTGTGATTGCAAGGGGAAGAAAGAATCTATCGATGTTCAATGCTACAACTGCCGAGAGATGGAACATTATGAAAATGAATGTCCTAAGAATCAGGGAAACATCCATTAGAAAAGGACAAGGGATCAAGGACAAGCTTATGCTATCACTACTGCTGAGGTAGAAGCTCCAATGATGTGGGGAAGGTAATTTAATGGTTTACTCAAGTTTAGACAATGGTTTATTTGATTCTGAATCATCAAATTGTTCCATATCTTTCCAATTTTCTAAGAAAATTAGATATTTCCAATTTGATTTAACAAGGGAGTTGTCAGTTAAAACTCCTAAGGGAAGTATCATTGAAACAATGTTTTGTGAATCAGCCCCCATTAAAGCACATAAATGTTCATTATCTACTGATCTCATCATCATACCCATGATTGAATTTGATATAATCCTCTGTATGGATTGAATTTCGAACCGTGATGCGAAGATTTATTGTAAGAAAAAGGAGGTTAGGTTTTTTGATGATGATGATGATAAGGAACACCTTATCTTTAGAGAAGAATCATCACCACCTAATTCTTATCTAGATCCACCACTAGTAGCTCAACCTATTCAATTATTGGGGAGGAAGAGAATTAAATGAATGTGGTTGAGGATAGGAATGTTAAAATAGATGATGTACCTATTGTGAGAGAATATGTTAATGTGTTTCTAGAAGATTTTCTAGGACATCCTCCAAAACGTGAAAGTGAGTTTTCCATTGATTTAATTCCTGGTTCAAGGCCCATATCGACGACCCCTTATAAAATGGACACTATTAAATTATTGTAACTAAAGAAACAACAAGAGGAATTTGGTAATAAGGGATTTATTCGCCCTATTTTCTCTGTATGGGGATCCCATATCCTTTTTGTTTCGAAGATAGATAGATCTATGAGGTTATGTATCGACTACAGGTTGATCAATGCTATAACAATAATGAACAAGTTTCACCTATAGTGCATTGATGATTTATTTGACCAACTTCATGGAGCTCAGTAATATTCAAAGATTGACCTTCGATCTGGATATCATCATTTGTGTGTGAATAAGGAAGGCATTCCGAAGAAAGTATTTAGAACCAGGTACGGGCATTACGAGTTTACAGTAATGCCTTTCGGGAAGACTAATGCACCTTCTATTTTTATGGATCTAATGAACAATGTTTTCAAAGAATATCATGATGACTTTGTAGTGGTATTTATTGTTGATATCTTGTTATACTCCAAAATCTACAAAGATCATGAAAATCACTTGTGCAATATATCGAAGACTTTGTGAAGACAGGAATTATATAGGAAGTTTAGCAAGTGTGAATTTTGGATTTAGGAGATTTATTTTCTTAGAAGTATTGTCTATAAGGATGGAATCTCTGTTGATCCTTCTAAGACAAGAGCAATCCAAGAATGTCCAGCACTGACAAGTATAACTGAGGTATGCAATTTTATTAGTTTTGCATGTTATTATCGACGTTTCTTCCAGAATATTGCTTGATTGGCTAACCCATTAACGAATCTCACATGTAAATGTGTTAATTTTTTTTGGAAAATAGAGTGTGAAGAATGTTTTGAAGAACTGAAGAGAAAATTAGTCAATGATCCAATATTGACTCTAACATTGGAGAATGATGGGTTCGTTATTTATTGTGATGCTTCAAAAAAGGGCTTGGTTGTGTCATTATACAGAATGATAGGGTTATTACCTCTGCATCACTATAGCAGAAAAGTCATTAGAAAAACTATGTTACTCATGATCTTGAGTTAGCTACTGTAATATTTTCTTTGAAGATATAGAGACATTATCTCTATGGTGAGAAATGTAAGATTTATACTGATCACAAGAGTTTGAAGTATATTTTCTCACAGAAAAACTCAACCTGAGACATAGTATATGGCTTGAACTACGCAAGGATTATGATTGCACGATACCCTTCCAGACGGGGATGGAAAATAATGTGGAAGATTCTTTGAGTATAATAGATCATGGAGTTTTGAGAAAGATGAGAGTTGAAAATGATCCTATATATATGGATCTAGTAATGATGGATATGGGAATAACCATGGAAGGTGAAACATCAATGCTTTTTGAAATTTTTACCAAACCATCTTTATTATAAAGGATAAAGAGTTCTCAGATCGGTGATGAAGAGTTTCAAAAGAATATTAAAGCTGTGAATGATGGGAGATTGAGTGACTTTGTGTTTGAAGATGGAATTTTGATGTTTGGGATGAGAATCTGTGTTCCCGATATACCTGATCGAAAAAGGGAATGGTTGGATGATTCCCATAGTTCCAATTTATCAATACACCCTAGGAGCTCCAAAATGTATTGAGTTTTTAAAGAACATTTTTGGTGGGACCACATGAAGATGGAGATTGCTAATTTTGTGTCAATATGTATGGTTTTTCAACAAGTGAAAGCTGGAAGGCAACAACCTCGAGGAGTCATGCATCCTCTTCCCATACCTGAGTGGAAATGGGATAACATTATGATGGACTTTGTCATGGGACTACCAAAGACTCCTAGAACGAATGATGCAATATGGGTCATTGTTGATCACCTTAACAAGTAAGCACATTTTCTTGCTATAAGATAAGATCTACCACTTGAACGTCTAGTAAGGCTATATATTAATGAAGTTGTGAGACATCATGGAGTACCCCTATCAATTTTTTCTGATCATGATCCATGTTTTACATCAAGATTCTGGATGAGTCTTTAGAATTCCTTAGATACAGAACATCGTTTGAGCAATAACTACCACCCTCAAACAGATGGACAATCAGAACGGGCTATTCGAAACTTAGAAGACATGTTGAGATCTTGATCACTTGACTTTCAGGGTATGTGGGATCAATATTTACCTCTATTGGAATTTTCCTATAATAATAGCTTCCATTCAAGTATTCGGGTGGCACCATATGAAGCATTATATGGAAAGAAATTTCACACACCAACCTGTTGGGATGATGTTGGTGAAAGAAAACTCATAGTACCATAACTGGTGGAGGAAACAATGGAAAAGGTGAAGGTAATCCAAAACCACATCAAAGCAGCTCAAAGTAGGCAGAAGAGCTATGCCGATAACCGATGGAAGGATTTGGAATTTTAGGTAGGAGATCATGTTTTCATGAAGTTATCTCCATGGAAGGGAGTTATACATTTCAGTAATAAAGGTAAATTGAGTCCCAGGTACATAGGACCCTTAGAAATTCTAGAATGAATTGGGGCTGTATCTTATCGTTTGGCAATGCCGCCAAATATCTCTAATGTTCACGATGTGTTCCACGTATCTCTAATGAGAAAATACATGTCTGACCTAATAAATGTACTCACCTAAGGGGAATTAGAACTAGAACACGATCTGTCTTATTACAAAGATACATTCAAGATTCTTGACATGCGAGAACAAGTGGTGAGAAACCGTACGACTCGTCTGGTAAAAGTTTTATGTAGAAACTATAAGATGGAAGAAGCAACATGTGAACACGAGGAACTTATGATGAAGAACAAAATAAGTATTTTTATGCAGTAATATTCTAGAAATTTTGATGACAAAATTAATTGAAGGATGTGGTAATGTAACACCCCAATCTCCCACGGTACGCTTCTCTTTGAATAATACAGTAGCGTGCGTTGTATGAAACTTCGAGTTCTAACACACACCACAACCAATCAAACTAGCTGTAATGAATAGTAATACCCACTTCTTGAAATTTTATAAATTTTATCATTCAAAAATTACATCATTTTTGGATTCGGAATATCGAAATTAGCTTAGGTTTAATTTTTGGTATTTTTCTGAAAACTATCAATTTATGATGAATAGTGAAAACCACTAAGTCATAGTTTAAAACCGAATTTTTATTTAAATAATTATTTATTTTATTTTAATTTATTTTTAGGTCAAAATAGATACATAATACCTATATATGTTCAATGTAATTCATTGGAGTTAGTTTAGAATTATTTTAGATATATAAATATTTTATTGAACTTTTTACCGTCTTTTACCCATCTCCTAGGAGAATTTGAAAATTCACATAAAACATAATTTTAACGCTTTTGTGAGTTGAATTTCAAAAATATGAGAGACATAGTTAATATGAAGTATTAAAATGTTGTTCAATATGATAAAAATAATTTCTGCTGAATAGTAACTTTTTACTTTTAATTTCCACGGTTAAAAGTAAATAGGGAAATTGAGGATAAAAATGATATTATTGTTACCCTAACACATGTACTAATTCTATTGGATAAGTATAATTAGACCAAAAACAAACTTAGGAATAAAATATGAACCTCTTTGGTCTACTTTTTTAGATTAGGACATTTATTATTATTTAATTCAAAAAAGAAATAAAAGAGTTAAGATCATTGTTGAAAAACTAAAACATTTTTAATATAGGGTTATACATAAGATAAATTAAATTATAAATATTCATTAGAAATATAAAAAGATATCTAACATAATGATATTTTATTTATAATTTTTAGACATTAAATAATTTAATATATTTATGACACAATGATGATGCATTAATTACTTTATTAGTGAAATTTTAAAATAATTGATATTATAAATACCCAAATAAATATAATTTGAGACTTTTAATGAATTAAAATAATTTTATAGGTTAATATGACATGATAGGGTTGATTGAATTAATTTTTTTCGAATTTATAAAGTATTTAAGACTTTAACAAAAATTAATTATTAAATAGTTTCAAAATTGACATAAATGAGTTTTTAAAACAAATATTATATTATTAATTGATATTCTCTTCCTAAAAATCTAAGGTTCGGCTAAAGGACATATATAACGATAGTTGTATCATTAATGGACCACTTGGGGGTCTCTTAGAAGTATATAGTATTTTTATTAACTATATAATATAAAAATACAATGAGACATGGTAAATGTATAACTTTTTGACTAAGAGTTAAATATAAACGATAAAGTTAATATAGTGACACAAACCTATCTAAAACCTATTGGTTGGGTGGTTTTTGACCTATACCCACATTAAACTTTAAATAATCCACATTTTATCCATTATAACCCTAATATGAAATTATTATAAAATAATATTTATATCTTTTACTTAGGTGCCCCTCACCCCTCTTATAAATGGGCACTATCCCTTCTCTCTAATTAACACCTTGAAAACTTTTTGGCTCAACCAAACCCCAACAAAAAATTCTATCAACTTCCCTCAAATCAACATATAGGAATTATTTTGATCATAAAGCCAACCTATAGAGCCCATTTGATCAAATCAAAAGGAAGAACCCGAAGAAGAGGTAATGATATCCCCACCATCTTTCAAGTTCCTTTCATCTTCCACTTATTCTTTCTTTATTATTTCCATTCTAAAATAATAAATACAGTATCCTCTATATACTGTGATGTTATTATAAATATGGTAAAACCATATTAAGTATTCTATCCATCCTTTTAATGACATGTCACCATACGTGCGTACGTACGGCCTACCGTCTCCATGTCGTGGTATAACTGTTATTCAATACATTATTATTTATATGGGTATGATAATGATGTGTAATTGATGTAAATAATAAATATAACATGATAATGATTCTTTATATATGAATTTACATCAGATTATATATTATTTTAATATCAAAATAATTATATTTTCGCTCGTGCGTACGTACAAACTGACATTTCCACAAACACGATGAGATTCATTCTCCATCGAATCCATTCAAGAGTAATTCTAATTTGATGATTAAAAATAATGTTTAAAGACATGATATCATTATGGTTATGAATAAGATACATCCCAAACAAAACAAATATGACTCACATAACAAAGAATATAATGGAAAAAGAATCTGTTAACACCTGAAACAACGATAATACTAAGATATTATTAACAAAGCAATGCTAAAAGATCATATATGATATAATATTTATGTATATGATTTTTTTATAATTTAATGACAATAATTTAACTATTATACAGGAGGATAACCTACCCTCGACCAAGGAAAATTACAAGGTAAGGGATATTTTCACAATCTCTTTATTATCCGAGGTGGTTTTTACGTAAGTATCTACTGGGACATATTTATCATTCACATCCATGTTTCTTAAAAATGTATTTCAAAACATTCTTACTATTTTATAGAATATGGGTTAATGTAATTTATACCCTTGTTTGACTTCTTATTAGATGTTTATAAAGGAATATTTCTGTCATTTTCCAAACAATGTACTTTTATCCTTTTCGACAGAATTAAGGTAAGAATGTCTTTTTTAACTTATACAGCATGTGTGGCTATTTTCCGCCATTATAAAATCGTCAAAGCTTCCCTTAAAAGCCTATAAAAATATTTTCAAAGTAAATGTTTCCTTTTATAGTAATTTTACTTTTAAATGATTTAAAAAAAAGAGACATTTCTCTCAAATAGTTTTGATTTCATCTATGACAACATTCTTTGATGGATTTTAAGTTTACTTGAAGTTGATTTATTATGATACAAAACTTCCATATTTTATTGAAGGTTTTATGATATTTTTTACTATGGATAATTTATTTTTACACCATTCATGGTTTATTGATAAATTTTTGGCATTGCGTATGTTAGTTTCAATATGAATGTTTATGTTATGTTTAAATCTGTTCATATGAGGAATACATTGGACCTAGTAAGTGACGGGTGGAGACCGCTATAGATCCTCGATTCATCGGTAGGTATCACTAGACAAAATAGTGTCTTGTCACAAGGCCTTGACAAAAACATATTTTTAGTATTGGCACAAGGCCTTGACTATGTGGTTATGATAGTTTGTATTTATGAATTACATCATTATTAATGTTTTTATTGATATTGCATGTGATTATTCAATTAGTAGAATACCCATGTGAATAATTAAATGGAATTATTTCATTTTATTTCTTCCATATTATGATGATGTTCAAGTTAAAATGGATTTTTTTAGTTATACATTGCTTTAAATGTTTATGTTCATTTATTAATGTTTCTGCTATATTTTTATCCTTACTGGGCCTCTGAGCTCACCCCTTTCTATGTTTTATTTTTCCCAGGATGTGAATAAATATTTTATGAATGACCTGAAGGGATAGTATGAGGGGATATGAGTGTGGTCTATGGAGACAAGATTTTTTTGTTGTTTTTCACTTTATGATGTAATGTAATCTTTATGAATGTATCTAGTGATTCCAAGGCTACTAAAATAATAGGTCTTTCAAGACTTGATCTTTTGTGATCATGCCAATGTTATGTAATGATGAACTGACTCTAGGTAACTGAGGTCGGGGAGTTACATTGGATAACTTATGATCATGTTATTTCATATAATGACTGGGGAATGTTTTAACATCCAATATGTTTATAATTATACGAAACATTTTTATATATTATTAAGGAAAGTGGATCATGAACTTTATTTATGTTACTTTATTTAATATGGTAAATGAATTGGACATATTAAGTGATGACTGGGGCCCAAATTATCCCCTGAATGCATTAGAAGGTCTCACGAGATAACGTATCTTAGTTATTTGTTCAGTACATTACATATTTATGAATGATGTATTATAATGAGTCCTTAATAGCAAGAATATGATGTATTGAATTATGAATTATGTCACTATGAAAACATTTATTTTTATCAATGAGGTTAATTATTTAGTTATGTAATTTATGTATATATTCCTCTTTTAAAATCATATAGATATTTTTATTTATCCCTTCCATAACATCCATTCAATAGTCCTTATATACTAGATTCTGTTTTACATTATCCAATATTGAGCATCATATCTCAACATTTTCTTTATTTTTTTATCCTTAGGTTACCCATGAGGGAACTTTTATTGAATTTTAGGCTATACTAGAATAAATAATAAAATTATATTTGAAATTTTATATCATATTTCATTTTTCAAATGTAATGTGATAATGATTTATATATATATTATCCCCATGATACTGAACTATGTGATCCAAATTAATGTAATCCATTGTGTTGTATAACAATTTTAATAAAGAATCTTCCAAATCTCAATTACTAGGGTTGGGGTTTTTTTTATATTTGCTATAAATAAAAGTATAAAAGAAACATTGGGAACTAGATTTATAAAAATATGGATTAGTGAAAATGAACCTATAAAATAATCTAGAGATAACTCATAGTATTGGAAAACATTTAAAAATATGGAAAATTATAAAATGTTCATTTTCATAGAAGTGAAACCTCTATCTTGATTCAAATAAGTGGATGTAAGATTTGACAAAGATTTTATAATGTTTTTTTATAAAATCTATGCCATGAATTGGTCATCCAATTCATTCCACAAAGAAACATTCTTAATGTAGAAAATAACATTACAAGCATGAGGTGTAAAGATCTTACAGCTATAGGGATTGAGGGGAATACAAGAAAATATTTCAGAAAAACTATGAAAATATCATAGTGGATGTGATATGATCCAAATGTATTATCATCAACCAGTCCATGCACGCCATAAGAGGATTTCATGGGAAATGTTATCCATTGGAGAAACTGCATGTATACATGTCACCAGGGAAAGGAAACCCATATAATGAAGACAAGTTGAGGTTGAACAGATTGAGTAGCAGGGTTGAAATGAGTTGAATAAAATTCTCCAGTAGAGGACCCAAATAAAAACCAATGCAATCTTGTTTTCAGAAAAATACTCAAATTTTTATAAAACCATATTGATCCATTAATAGTAGTGAAAAACTAGATCAAACAAGTAGTAGTGGAAACATTATGTCCAGCAACAAAAATGACCCTGACTTTTAAACTAAAGATGGTGGAACAAGATTATCTCAAACATGTTCTGGATCTCTTGACAAAATAGTTATCACATAAAGACAGTCCAAACATAGAAATACCAGAGAAAAAACAACAACTCCGAATGGTACAAAATATGGAATAATATAAACATCAAAAATAAGGATCACCAGTAGGAAAAACATTACTTCGAAAAAAAATAATTCCCAAGGTATGTCTCTAAAATTAAAATCATGATTATTATTATATTAATCAACCATCCTGATGAACATATGTTTCCTGATTTTAGGATACATATCAGCAGAAATATCACCATTGATGTATTGATGTAATGTAATTTCATATTTTTCATCGATCCATGCACCAAATTCATTTCTAAGATCATCCTCAATCAAATAAGAATATTTTTACATATGATCTTTATTTGTATAATATTCCTCTACATCTAAACCAGATGTTTCAATAGGTTCAACCAGTACCAGTTTCATTGGAAGCTTAGTGTTTTCCATCCAATAGGCTTGAAGTGATATTGTAACTATTTTTCATTCAAGGTTATTGTAGTCCATGTGTTTCTTAGTTTTTTTGGGGATTTTTGGTAATGTATCCATTATAATCAACCAAATTTTTTTCCAATTCCTTTCATTTGATTTCAAATATTCTTCCTTGCTTTGATTTTATTGATCTTCATCCTCTCAATAAGAATAATTAGAATCAGCATGGTCACCTTTCTCATTGTCCCATGTATCATGCGGTTCAAATTGTTTCTATTATTCCAACTATAGGGTTTGAGGAAAAAAGATGGAACTTGAAACATAAAGCACATTATCAACAAATTATTATATTACTTTAATTATAAAAGGTGATTAATTGTTAAAAAATCTCTTTTTAATATTAGTATCCTTCCATTCATTAGAAATTTCACAGGGGAAAACATTAACCCTATAACTAACGTGATCCCCATTAAGTCCAATATTCTACTTTCTATTTTTAACCCAAGTGGTTTTCATGGCCATAAGACACATAGTATTATAGCCACATTCATTCTGAGCATGTCCAAGAATAAGTCATGAATGGTATTAATACAGATGCCCTTCATAAACAATCTCCTGATAAAAATCCATAATCACCATTTTAGATCCATATTTGAGAGGGTAGGTAATAGGAGTTATCAATTTTAGATGAAATTATAGTGACAGAAGGTCCTAAGAGAATCCTTTTCACTGAATCTAGCTTTAATGGATTACCAATGATCATAGAGATTAGAAACTGAGAAGATTTTTTAAAAAGATGTAGGGTATTCTATGGAAACCAATCCAAATCGGAACAATGAGAGACTCATAGAAGGAGTCAAAGTTTGGGGTCCATTTATGAACATTCATGGAACAACCCCAAAAATACTATGATCGTTTCACCCATAGTTGATAATAAAAATCCTCCGAAGAAAAGAGAAAAACAACATTGGAAGAATTTATTAGGCCAATATGAAAACCCAAAAGGATGATGGCTTCAAGGGAGGATCCTTAGAATTTCAACGATAGTATGTGATCATAAATAAATCACAACATGAAAAAATTATTGATCCAATGAATGAATATTTACCTCATTTTTTTATAAAGAAATCACCAATTGTCCATGATGAAAGAAATACATATGTTTAATGTGAAGATTAAGAGCGAAAAAATCATCTGATCAAGGTCCAATGTTCTCAGTATTTCTTCTCGCAACCACATCCAAGAAGGATTTCAATTAATGTTGATGATGTAATATATAAAACATTGTGATGAGAAAGTAATATGAATATAAACATGGATAACCTAGATTATATATATGAGATTCATATGTTATGTAATGAAAATCAATTATTAATTTTATCATATACGTTATTTGTTTCTCTTACAAAATTATTATTCTTCTGATAACATATACTTCTTTATTTTATGTAATGGATGTAGAAAAGATAAACCGATTTAACAATATTTCTGAATGACAATACGATGATTGTATCCATTAGATGTTAATGAAGAAAAAATCTAGATTAGGGAATCTTATGGTAATATCTATTTAGAAATCATGAATTACGATTAACCACAGTAATATAGTTGAATTTACAAACACACAAAAGATTATAATGGTGGAATTTCATGTGAGTTTAAGTGATAAAAAACTAGTAGGAAAGAAGATTCACTTCCCTACATGTCAATATTGAGGGAAGAATCACCCATATAATAGACTTAAAGGAACTGAGATATGTTTTATGTAATGAAAAATAGGGTATACAACAAATTTTTTTTAAGGGAAAAAGAAATGTTTGGTTTAGAAAATTGAATGAAATAATGTTCATCCTATAGTAACACTAATATTTCAATGTATTAAGTGTTGGTAACTTGGGAATTATCCATTACAGCGCCCTAATATAAGGATATAATAGTTGATAAACATTATTAACATTCAATACAAATGAAATATGTAATGTCATATGGTATGATAATTATTGTAGTGAATTGTGATAATTAAGGAAACATATACTCCACTATAGATTTATGGATATCATGTTAGAGATTGACTCTTGAGACACTAGTATATCTAGTATGTTTTCTAAGATAATTATGTTAACACTATGATTGATTGATTATCCAGGAAAACTTCCATTTATATGATTATTTTATCCTAAGCATAAGTTTATGAGAGTGTGCTTCATATAAATATTATTAATTATTATTTTAAGTTTATCTAATGTGATTTTAGAAATGGATTAATTATCTCTATAGAATCCATATTAATTACTTAAATATAGGAATCACATTAAAAATATCATACAAACCATGATCATCTATAAATGAAAGGTTGATAATAAACTCTTTATGAAAAATAATTTTATGAGTTATTACACCCAATCATGTGTGTTTTTTTAATCTCAAATGATTAGAGAGAAAAGAAATTTTGTTTATGATCTTATTATAGGGGAAGAGATGAGTTTTATATGTTTTACAAAGATTGTGAGGTTGTTAAAAATTAGATATTATATCTCAATTCATAATATTATCTATTTTTTTCATTATTAATTAGTAATTAAAATTGTCGGGATGCAATTTATTGAAGAGGCAACCTAGGATTTTAATATTAACTTACCATTAAATAAATATTATGTTTAATAAATGTTTCGTACACAATTAAAAACTATTAAAAATAATAATAATTTTTATTAAGATACAATTTTATGTATCGAATATAATTTTCATAATATAGATATTGAATTGGTAGGAATAAATGGAAATAACCAAATTAGGAAATATATATAAAAATAATATGAAATGGAATCAAAAGGTGGAATTATTAATTACAAGGATCATCTATCTGAGTTTGGAATAGTGGTTGGATAACTATAGTTTTCCCTTAACTAAGCCCAAGATGAACTCCATCATGTGTGGATTGAGTGAAATCATTTTCAAGAGAAGTTCAAGATCATGGAAATATCTAAAAGATATATGTTAATGAGTATATACCCATAACAACCACCTCCACTTATCTTACCATTATATATTATATGTAAGTGGTTGAGGGTATTTATCAGTTGAAGATGAAATGATTTAGACATAAAATGTAATTAATTTAATATTAATACATATATTTTCTATATTTTCTATTTTCTCAATATTTAAATTAGAATAAATAATTTACCTAAATAATAATTTTATTGGTTAAAAACAAATTATTAATAAAATATAATTATTTCTTTATAAATAATTTGATCAATCTTAATGAATTAATAATAAGACCATTTATGATATATTTTTCAAAGAATTTTATTTTTATCAATATTAAGTATTTTTACCTTGATAAATAAAATTAAACATTTTAAAATTATATTTTAATATATAATACCACAAGAAATTAAATAGTTTAACACTTAATTAATTGATAATCAATATAATATAAAATTAAGAACACTTTTTGTTATAATAAAGTCATTTACATATAATAATAGTTTCAAATTTTGTTTTAATTTAAATAAAAAATTCCTAAATTTTAGTAATTTGTTTTGAAAAAATTAAATCCATATTTTTCTAAAAGATAATATTATCTTAGATTGGGTTTTTGGTATTTTTATAGAATGATTTGTTTTTAGGCGAATAGTACAAAATACTATTTTTACAAATACTATGTGTTTTATGAAATCATTGTTACATAAGAATGAATAAAAATATTATAAAACAATTTCCATTATTATATATGTTTTTAATAATTAAAATAATAAATTTAAAATATTAATTTTAATTTAAAAAATATTTTATTCATTTTAGAACCTAAGTAATATTTTATTCTAATAGAAACTATTTTTTGTCATTTCATTTAATTATTTTTTTACATGGTGGATTCAAATTTTTAATTGATTTGAAACACACATAAATCATATTTTTTCACTAATAAACCAATTAATGTTATTAATATAAAAACGCTGATAATTATACCCTAAAAACAGTTTTTATTATTTAAAATAAATTTTTTAATAATATAGGTTTTAGGTTTTTCACTAATATAAAAATTAATTTTTATCAACCTTGATATTTTTAAAAACTATTTTCACATTTTAATTCATAATTTTCATATTATCCAATATTTTAAATCATAAATTCTTTCCTTCAAAAAATTACCAAGGTTTAAAAAGAGTAATTGTGGTAAAAATAAATTTAGATGAAAGTTTAAACTAGAAGAAACAACCTAATATCCCACAAAAAACAACTCTAAATTTTTGGTGAAGGGATTTATAGAAAAAATAATCATAAAAAACATTTTTTAAAAATATGGGACTCACATTCCTTGAATAGTGACTTTTCCTTTTAAATTATTTAAAAAACGCCACTCCCCTCACGTAAAACAATGATTGATACCTCCCATTCACATTCACCATTAATTAGACGTCCTATTGAAAATATATCATTTATAATTAACAGGGATAAATGTAAAAAATTATTATCCCCTTATTCAAAATAAAATACCTAAATCCCCCATTTCCAATAGTTCGGGAAAGAGAAGTTTTAAATTCTCAATGTTTGTGAAAATTACAATTTAAGTTTTTCTTCTTCTTAATCATCCTCTTAAAAATATATTTTACCCACCCTAATATAATTAAATAAATATTATTGGTATAATTAAATGTAATTATGTTAATATTATAACTATTATATACCCATCTCCTTTCCTTAGTAAAATAAGAACTCCATTCATGTGTGCATGCAGACTACTACATCCAAAAAGTGATGTATTTTATTATTCATCACTACCTTAGATGGATGCTTTGAAAAGGTTATTTAATTATTAATTATTATATTTATAAAATTTTTATTAGTTTAATAAGGTAATACAATTTTCTCCTTCCATCTATTCTATAAAAAGTATAAACATCGTCTGTGTGTACATGTTTAATACTACCTCCATAAAGTGATGTGTTTCATTTTCCAAAACTAAATTACATGGATGGTTATAAAATTGTAACTGATTAATATATATGATATTATGACGTAATATATTTCGTTAACAATATTTTGACCGTATAATAAAAGAATTATAAATCATTATATTGTAACCCATAATTATCAGTAAATTACCCAAAAGAATCTCATCATGGATTCCCTTATTAAAAACAATACTACTAACTTCCGTTGAAAAAATTGTAATTCATAAACCATTTATATAAAAAAATACAAATATAATAATTTTAGAATTATGAAATTTATATCAATGAAAAGGTCCTGAAATCATCATTACATGATAAGTACAAAACAATCAAAATTACTAACATCTCACGATGAAAATAAATACTAGTTATTTGAAATTTGTATAGTTAATGTGAATAATTGTGTAATATAATAGTTATTAGATATTAATATGGTTATAAAATATCTTATTATAATTTTTATTCCTATTAGAGAAGAGGTTAAATATCTTTCATGAATGTCGGGAGTAATAGGTAAGACTTTTCTTATTGAGATATGTTCTATATTCAGAAGAATATTTATTTATATGGTTTAAATTACACCCAAGCCTATATTCTACTATATAATTCATTATATACAGGTTATTTTCAATTGCATATCAGGTTCCACCCTTCAATGAATTTTTATTTAAATTTCACTGATGCTGTAAGGGTTTCTATTTCAATTTTTTCTCTTTTTGGTTTGAAATATTTCTCCTCTATATCCACATTTTTCTTCCAAATAATTTTATCCTTTCATATCTTGAAATTAAAAATATATATATTTTTAATGTGATATTAATATTATTATTTATTCATTTTCAAAATAAATCTTTATTAGTCTTTTAACGGCTTGGGTTTCAATAAGGATATTTTGAAATATTATTTATCTTCACATCTTTTATCATACACTCCATATTTGTGGACATAGCCCTAATTTCATTTCAAAATTATAATTTTTAAAATTTCAATTTTTATGTATTTATTTAAATGTTTATGATGATAAATTATTTAAAATTCTAGTTTAATGTGAATTTTAACTTCATTTTTTATTAAATTTGACCTTAATTACCAAATGTGAAAGGAATATTCTTTTAAACGTTTTCCATAATAATGATTTTTCTACTTCTTTCGTTCGTTATATTTAAGGAACTACATTTTATACGAAATTTATTATTTATATTATAAATATATTTTTCATCTATGCCAACATACCTTAATTTTTCTGATGTTTTACTTGGGATATGATCTAATAATACCATCAACCTTCATTCCCATGATAGATTATGGTCACGTTAATTTGTTTATCAACTAGTGAAGGTGTTGATATCCTCTATTTTTTTTATTCTAGTATGGATATTTGTCTATTAATAAGGAAAAGTAATTATTCATTATACTTTTATTCATTACGTTCACATTTTTAATGCATTGGAATTATTACATTATGGGTGGTGCCCACAACAACCCCTTCATGCATGGGTAGGTCACACAAGAAAAACTAGCTGTGGAATTCGGAATATTTCATTCCTATTTGTGTATAATGTCTTCGAATAATGCATTGATGGAAATATTATGATATCCATAATTATTTATTTTATAACTATAAAACATACAATTTATATACATGTGATTAATTATGTTGTTATACCATCAAGGATACATTCCAGTTTCATGATATTAGTTATATGAAACATTTTATTGTTGTTTATCTATGAAATATTATTCATCCCTTTGTTATTTTATGATATCATCCACTATAAATTATCACTTTTTGAGTATAATATATCAACATATTTTTATTTCTTATCCTTCAGTTAATCATATGTGAACATTTATTGATTTTAGGAATATTCCATAAGAAATAATAATGTTCTCACTCAATTTTTTTGTTTTATATCATATTTTAAAATTTAATGTGATATTTTTTATGTATGTTGTCTCCCAAGACTTAAAAAATATGCCATCATCTATGATGTGATCCATTGTGTAATAACTAATCTAATAAAATAACCACCAGCTCCGGGTTACTAGAGTTGGAGTTGTTACACTATAACCGTGATCCAGGCAATGAAGGGGCTTTTTTTGAAGTTATAATGAAAGTAATTATCATTTCATAGGGGAAATTTTTTGTTCTCATGATATTCCCAATATGTTATGATATAGGCCATCAAAATATTTTTTATGTAATATTGAAGATCAATCGATAAAAAATGCTAATTATGACCAATAAAATTTATTGTTTTATACATTTTAAGTTTCACCCTAGGAAACTATTTTGACAACAACCTCTAGAAAAAATAGTGGATCCAAGACCTGATATATCCAATTGGTTTTACCCAAACCAATTGGTGGCTCTCAAGCATATTTTCAGCTAAATCAATAAGATCATCCCATGCTATGTTTCAGAATACCCTTTTCATAATATCCCAAAAATTGATTCCAAAACCTTCTTAATCAACTAAATGTGAATCTAATTTTTTATTTTAAATCCAACTCCATAAAATTAATCTTTAGAATCCCTATTAGATTCCAATTCATATGTCACAACCCATTTTCATTATCTCTAAGTGGGTTTGACCCTATACCCACACTGTTCTATGAGCCTTATCAATTTTGTTAGTTGGGTTACATAAAATTTTATTATCTGATCACCCCATGTTGAATCAATAATGGGTGTGGAGTCTAATCCAATTTTTCCACCGTTTCATGGGAGATTGTATTAGTATAGATACTTCTGATCTTGAACTATGGATTGAATCAACTTCCCTTCCTTCCTATTTTTTGTTATAATTATTATACATAGATTAGTTGGTTAATCCATGTCGCGTGATTAGTGAATGATCTGGGCCCCTTTGACATGATTAAGGATCCTGGAAAATCTGACATAACTTTATTTTGAACATGAAATATAAATATTTCTATATGCATGTCATAAAGAAATACTAGCAATTACTATTGTCTTGATAATCCCATTCTAAAAATGACAATGTTTTTACAGTTGAATAGAAGGGAGAAAACCCCTACATTTAGAGTGCAATGTTATGGACTATGTATTTCTATCTATCAGTGGTATTTAACCTATAATTATTAAACATCCGATAGATACAAGAAACTTCAAACTGAAACCCAGACTTATTAATATGATACAGAATATGGGTTAATTCAGTGTACTTTAGAGTGAGGATCAACACGATAATTTATCAAATTTCATTGAAGTCTTTGATACCTTTAAATAAAATGGTTTATCATCACACTCTATTCAGATAATAAGTTTTCCCTATTCTATAATTTATTTATCCAATCAGTGTCTGAACATCTAGGCTCTCAATTCCATTACTACATGGCTTTATTTCATAAAGAAATTATTTCATTAGTAATTTTTACCCATAAAAAGTTGGAAGCTATGAAAGGATATTCACAATTTCACCTATATAGATTGTGAATCGACATGGGGTGGATGATACTTATTTATGGAATTGAAATGAAAGAGACTAGACCATAGAATCAATATCTAGAACCATCAACAAACATTTTACCATGGATCACAACCCGACTATCACACTATGGTGGATGTTGCCTCTAATGGAGTACTCATGTTGAAAATAACTGAACTGGGAAGTGGTAATCTCGATGAAATTTCAAACAATGCTTGACATTGGAAAAATAGTTAAGGACCTCTGAGACATGGGTTACTCCATGTCAAAAAAACCACCTTCTTTACAACATAGGTCGAAGAACTTATGAAAACTCTAGATAAATTTCAGTTACCTCAAACCAAAACACCACCAAGTACTCAAGTTACATATATCCAATAATATATGTTGTGTAGAGGCCCACACCCATATCCAGACATTAAATAAAGAATAGAGGACAAAACTAAATATTTTAATTACTTTAATTACAATAAAAACTCAAAATAATTCCAAAACCGTATAACTGTCAAAGACCTATGAATCAAAATAATAGACCAATTAAGGTTATTATCATCAAATATGTTGTCAAAATCAAGAAAAAAGTCTATGAATTTATAGTTACTAACCTAAATACCAAGATTCTCACCCACAATAGTTGTTTTCCTAATAACCATTTACCTCTAGGGACCACTAGTTCCCACCCCATTAACAAAAATTATTGTAGTAATCTTCACCTATATAGGCCTAAGCATCCCAACCTCCAAATTCAAACATAATGAATAATTATATGGTTTTTTAGAAATAATTCTAGATTATGAATACATAGTAAAAAAAAATACAAAATAAAATCTCATACCTCCACATCCTTGATAATAAAGACGGGCAATTTTACAAAACATTATCAGTCGGACCACGAAGAAAACTAACAAGTAATACCAAGACACCTATAAGATAGGAGGCCAAGGATATTGTCTTTATAAGTAGAAAAGTGATGAATTTTCAATAGCCCAATAAAGGTGATTATTGGGATAAAGATGAGTCAAATCCAAATGAGGTAATAATTTAATAAGAAAAATAAAAAACAAAACAAAATCCTAAAGTAGAAGTGTGTTTAGGAGAAAATAATCAATCACAATAGAATAATAGTAATGAAGACATATATGTGCCAATTCCACCATAAATTAACCTTCTTACATTCCTAAAAAGGATAAAATTAGTAAATATAAAGGGCCATTAAATGTATTTTACAAAAATATTTATAAAATTGGACATCAATATTCCCATTTCTAGAGAAATTTTCTTGAAGAATTAGTATGATAAATTCTTAAAGTATGTTATCTAAAATAAAATGAAATTTAATGACATAGGATTTGTCTACGAATGAATAATTCAATGTGGTTTTGGGTAGAATATTCCACCAGATATGAGAGACCATGGTTGTTTCTCGATCCTATGCACCCTTGGGATGTGCAATTTTGGTAAGGATTCATGGGATCTTAGTGTGAGAATTAATCTCTTGATAATGAGCACCATTATATGACTAGAATTTGAGTACCATAAGATAAAACATGTAGATCTTTTGATTTCTAGTTGATGTATCAAATATTAATATGGATTTATTTGGAATGACATAGTTATGTTTGATAAGTTCATTTTTCCAACTAACTTTTTCCTCATAGACATGGAGGAATAAGGCAATGTTCTCATACTTCTAGGGCTACCATTTCATGTGAATTGTAAATTTCCTAAAAATTTAAATCAAGGTAGAATTATATTCTTAGTCAGCGAAGAACACATTGTATTTTATTTGGTAAATGTAGGGAAGAAAATGATGATTCACTAGACTGTCAACTTATTTTCCTAATTGGAGGAGAAGATAATATTATGACACATGAAGATGAGAGGGTGATATAGTCCCATAATAAAAAGAATATTAGTGACTACAAGTATATTTATTACATCAAACCTCTTAAGAGATACCCTTTTTCTTAAATTCACATATTTTATTATTAATCCACCAATATTAGAGATAAACACCCTACCGAGCACTCTTATATAGTCATTCTTAGTGACTACATAAAAACAATAAATATTTATAATATTTTAATTAACTCATGAATTAAGGGAGAAATTTTTATCAATTCCAAAAAATATAGAAGAATTCAATGGCTCATATCAGGGATGAATTCAAGGGAATCAAATTTACAATTTTCATTTGTAAAAAATTAAGAGAAGAAGGATATAAGACAATATTACAACCATAAAGGATACTCACACCACCCATGAGGAATGTGGTTAATAAAAAAGTTCTAATCCTTCTTGACTCCCGAAATATTGTCTCTATCCATGATGGTTAACAGGTGAGCCTTCTATATGTAGTGCCATGGGAGGATTCACTATAATTAAAAATAGTGAAGATTAATTAAACCCAACTCGCACCATTAATCAATGGTGAGTTTTCATTGATGGAAGAAATATAAATATGGTGACCTAGAAGGATAGTTTACATAACATATTCATGGATTTTAGGCTTTAGTGATTATATAGGAAGGATTTATATTGTTTCCTGGATAAATACTCGAGATACAATCAAATCTCTATCGACCTAAGTTATTATTCAAACAAAACATCCACATATCCATTTAGTGATTTCTCTTATCAATGAATTTCATTCAGAATGTATTACATAAAATAATTATTCCAATGTATTGTGAAACATATCTTTCATTATATGGTATAATATTTTTTATAGATAGTTATGGATGATATATCCATTTATGGATTATCCTTTAAGGCTTGTCTGAGTAATTTAGACCTTCTGTTGTATATTTGAAATGAAAAATTCATGGTGCTAAATTGGAAAACATTATATATTATGGTGAAAATACGAATATCACTCTAGCATAATATTTAAATGAACAATATAGAAGATGAACCAAAGATGATTCAATTCATTAATGGACTACTACAACATTACACCGTTAAATGGATAAAGAGTTTTCTTGGACATGATGGATTTTACCCTCAGTTTTTCATGGATTTCACTCAGATATCTCTTCCCCTGATGAACATGGATGTTAAATATGTCTTGTATGAATTTATAAAAAAGTATCAATGAGACTTATATATATTGAAGGAGGACATTTTGGAAGATCCAGTTATTGTCTCATGTGACAAGGAAATGTATTTCGAGGTTATGTGTGATACAATTAACTTTTTAGTATGAGAAATATTTGGAAAGTGAATTTTCAATATTTACTGACCCATCTACTCTACCAATCAAACCATTATAATTCTCAAAAAATTAAACCAATATATAAAATAATATTATTGTGCCATTTTTCCTGTATGATAAATTCTGAAATACCTTGATCTCACTAGATTCATTGTTTTCACCAATCATGCATTATTAAAATATTTTTTCAAATATAAAAGTATTCCAAATGAAGGCTTATATGGTGGATAATACTACTATAACATTTTAAAATTACTATCAATTACACAGTGGGTATGAAGAATGTTTTTGATGATCCCATATCCAAACTCCATCAACACAGTGTTCAAGATAACGAAGAGGTGATAATTTTAGAAGACTTAAAAAAAGAAAACCAACATGGATGTGTAATAGAATCCATGGTTTGAATATATAAAAAATCATCTAGCAAATGAGACCATTTTTTCAATCTTCTATTATTAGCAGAGGAAAAGTTTATTATTAGATGCATCAAACTAATACTAGGATAAGAACATATTATTTTAGTTATGTGTTTAGGGTTTAATATTTTTTTTGTATCATTAATGATTAAATTCTAGGTGTGTTATAATTTTTACATTTTTCCTTTACTATATAACACCCTAGGTCTTATTGTAATTTTTTTAAAATTCTCCATAGTGATTTTTTCCAGATTACTCTCCATTAGGCTGAAAAGAGCTTCATAAAAAGAAGTGATCGATGATAGAAAATTGGAATCACAAAAAAAGACATTAAGTTCAATATAATTCCATATTTTATGATTGTTTTTTGGATGTTGGGGGAACAAATTTCATGAGCCCATTTCCCAATTCTTATAGAAAATTGTATATCTTGTTTTATGTAGACCATGTCTTGAAGTGGTAAGAAGCTGAAGGCACCACTCTTAACACATCAAAAGTAGTAATAAATATTAAAAATAAGTACACATTTTCTCAATTTGGGGTTCACCGATTACTCATAAGTGTTCTAGAAATGCACTTCAACCACCATTCCATAAAACGAATGTATCATGAGTATGGAATTTGATATAGCACTGGAACCACTTCAAAAATATGCTATAGAGGAGTTGGAACTATAATTTCTTGAAATTAAATAAATCCTAACGGAAATAGTTAATAAATGTCAGAATTATTAGAGAAAAATATGATGATTATCTATGGGAGTATCAAAATTATTAAAAACAACAATATTTACTACACCCTTATGGTTTTCTTATGGTAAATATTTTCACATGCTAGTTGAATCAGAACATCACTCATTCTGGGTGTTCAAAAATATAAAATTAGATTCTCATAGAGCATGGAAGAAAAGGTTATAGAAACTAGAAAATATGGATAAAATAATACATGATGCTTATGAAAATTCCAAAATATATAATGAAAAATACAATGGCATGACCGATTCATCACTCGAAGAATATTCACATCGGTAGAGATTGTACTATTATTTAATTCAAGATTAATGTTATTTCCCTAAAAAATGACTTCTTGATTTTCATGACCATTCAACATAACAAAAGTATTCCTATATGTAAAAGTGTAAACCTAATGAGTCAAGGGACCTACATTCAATGGAAATGAATAAATGATTAAAATTTACCATGATCCATTTCATGAAGGGTGTGTCATATCTTTAAAATTATCACGAAAATCTATGAAAATCTATATCTCAACATTTAATAAAGAAATAATAAGGAGGGAACCTAGGATTGTTCATTAGGATAGAATAGGTTTAAGAATATTGGGTAAATTGGTTAATCTTCCATGATTTCTGGGATTAATACCCCCAGAAAAGAACCTTTCTTTAGCATAATTCCCTAAATAAATTAACTATATATGTTGTGAGTTTCTTGGGATATAAGAGAACAAATAATATATCAATAATTCATGGAATTTATAATTCATCTAATAAATTCTACATACTTCATAATAAATTAATAAACCATATATTCACAGAACCCTGCTCTACAACTTCCTCTCCCCTTCACTCTTTCTCCTCACATATTCTCCACTGCTCCCTCATTCACGCCTCCATCCATGATGATCTCCCCCACCACTCATCCTCCCTTCTTTCTTAGCCACACTACCTCCACACATATTCCTTTCTCATTAAAGTGTTTCAAAACAAAGGAATTTGAATAATACATTTCATACACATGGCATAAATTGAAGAACATCCCATGTTCAATTGGCTAGAATATTATACATCACCACCACATGTGGATCATTCCATCCAAACCACAATATCAAGTTCTTCTTCTTAGAAAACATCCCATCATTCCCAATCCCCTCCTACTATTATCAAGCTGATTCGTAGTAG
The DNA here is from genome assembly GCA_963277665.1 of Viscum album. Taxonomy (NCBI): domain Eukaryota; kingdom Viridiplantae; phylum Streptophyta; class Magnoliopsida; order Santalales; family Viscaceae; genus Viscum; species Viscum album. Next base: position 880,082,275 of record OY728155.1, read on the forward strand.
TTATTGATATATCCCCACTTGAAATTTCTTAACCCCGATTATCATGTCCACTTGGATCATTTTCTATCCAATTCCATGTTGACTGACAAGACTCTTAGCCACACTATACTTTAGAAGATCCTTATGGCCATGAAATTCATGGAGATAATTTGATGAATTCACCATTCCCAAATCGTTGAGGATTATGATGATAAATATTGGGAGATATTTCATGACTTTTAGACTTGTTCAAGTGGGATATCATTCTAGTATCATTCATATTGTGAGAATTCTCGAATAACTAGGTAGTAATAGCTCGTGACCCTGTGAACTTCCACGAATCACATAGGGTGAATAGCCCACATCATCTGTGTGCCACCCTATGGATTGTTCATTATGATTGGCCTATTCACTGATGGACTAGGTTGACACTCATAGGACCACTAGTTAGACTCAGGTACTCATTTACACCTCCATTTTATCACGTGTTGTGAACATGTCCCATTAGTTTTCTCTGTATTATGAGGTTTAGGTGAGCCAGACCCTCGAAACACATTTTGGAGGGAGCTTTATTACACACTTGGAACACAAATCTTGGAATTTTGGAGTCATTATAGCCCATATGATTAGTAATACTAATGAAGTTGGTTTATAATGTACTAATCCACTATATATAGCACCTTCAAAATATAGGGAAGCCTTATTAGTGGTCCCATAAGTACACTAAGTCCATTGATGAGGTTCCAGCTCTAGATGACTTAATAACCCATGTGCCTCAGCCACCCACTTCTAGGATCCAGAAACAAAATACCAACTCTGAAACACCCACTACTATGAATAATGTTAATATCCCTTCCAAGAATGATCCATCTATCGCTACCCCTTCCGAGGAAATTCCATATTTTTGGGGCACTATACATTGTATTCTGGAGTACAGGTATGCCTTTTGTTAGCACATAGAGATCCCATTAAATAAGACACTAAGATTACCATTCTATATTTCCATCCTCATCAATCTAAAAAACATACTTCCAACTATCCTAATACTACATCCAATTTGACTTCTAGCTCAGTACCCATCCCATCTACCATAGAACCCATAATTACCTCTATTGAGATCCTGTTGAATATTACCAGCCCAAATGCTCAAATGAACTTTTTATTGATACTCAATCAATGGGGAATGTTTCCTACTATTAATATTTCATATAATGTTATATTCATAAATCTATATACTATACAAACAACCTCTAGCATCTATCCTAGTACCACTATTGATGATCTAGCCAGCTATTATCCCCACGACACTAATTCAAGTAGTTCATCCAAATACTAATTAAAATATCACTAATTTAAAAAAACAATAGATAAATTTAGCCACCCGTTACTAGGTAGGATACTATAAATACTTATTACAATGTCTAACCACTCTTACAAGACAATTCCATAGTTTACCCCAGTTTTACACCTTATTGTTGTCTTTTGGATTCATTTTATTCATTGAAGCTGATATTCATTATTTATGTTATATAATGTATGGGATAAATGTTTTTATAACAACAAATTTAATACTCATTATCCATCCCACTTGCATATAGTTGTGTTATGTCTAATTATTATGTTCATTCCATTACTTTTAACACATCAACTAGGATTCCAATTACCCTCCTTCATGTGGTTTTCCCTTCTACTGGTATGATCGAGGGATACATAAAGATATTCCCATGAGAACTAATCTAATTATATAATTTTAAAAATAGTATTTTTTCCCATCCATTTTTACTTGGTGAATCCTACAATGTGATCATTAGAGACACCATGCAGTTACACTAGTTCCAAGAAGAGGTTAAGAACTACTGAGCTGATTTATTTTTCTGATTGATCTATGTCCATCTATCAAGCCAAAGACCAAATTATTATCACTATATGGTAGGAAAACCATAGTCTAATTTTTTGTCTTAAATAAGTCATTTTAAGTCTTTTTATTTTCTTTCTATAGTTCTTTTCTACTATGTAGTTAATTCAGGTTCTTCCTTTTATTATGGTCTATGAATTTTTATGACATGGAATTCATTTTGACTCAAGTACACATGCCTATTTTACATTTATTTTGGAAATATATTTTGAACCAATCATTTATATAGTATAGGTCAAATATTTCTTCCATTATTTTTGCAGTTATTCCAGATTCACATCATTTTCTATAATAACCCCCCCATGTAATTACATTCACTTTAGGGAGTTATTGATTTCCAATACTATTTCAATTCCTTCCAAAAAATTAGTTTTCTGATTTAATTTTCATCCATCCCACATCACATCCACAAATATCATGGAAACTATTTTCTTTTATGTGTGTGGGGTGGTATATTATTAATATTTAATTAATTTAAATTTATATTTGTTCCTACATTCAGTTGTATTTGGGACATTTGTCATTAAAAAGATGCTTTAACATTAAATCTAATTGAACATGTGTAAATTAAATAGAATGATTATATGAAAATTTTCAAATGATATTTTTTTTCACTTTTTATAATTTCATTAAGATTTTTGAGTCATGAATATTAATTTTGGATCTAAATTTCTGAAATTGATTGTAAATTATCTTATTACTTGTTACTATGAACTAAGTGATTAACCATTTTTTCTTTTTATTAAGGTTATTGAGAGGACTGTGAAAAAAAATTCTAATGATTTTCTGTGTATATTTATTGAGAAACACATAGGACATGCAAACCTATAAAAATTTTCATTGGTATCTAATTGAGGATATATCGAATAAAAGGAACATTTAAAATGATCGAGGAATTTTGATTGATTGAGACTATTTCCCGTAAGAACCACATAAATACTATCCTTACATTTAATATTGTTTCCATGAATAATCTTGTTACAATTGAGACATGTTTATAGCATTTTTACCCAAACACACTACACTCTCTACTATATTGCATGATTTTCATTTTAATAAGTGGGGGGAATGGTCATTTTTTATAGGAACAAGATGCTCGTTAGCTACGATATATGTGGTGGAATATTCATCTGATTTATGAGATGTTGTCCATGGTTTTTATGTTATACATTCATTATTATATTGTTTCTAAAAAAGAATAATAAAAAGTAAAAAATAAAAAAATTGGGGTTTTATTAAGAAGGTAAAAAATATCCATTACAAGACTAATGAATCTCATGATAGATCAGATCTTGTTATGTGGTGTATTATAGATATATCATAAATGATATATCTAAAAAAAGAAAATAGGATACCTTAATAATTATTCCATTCCATTTTCATGGGCCTTCTTTATGCTTTTGGACATGTGGATACATTACTTTCTAGAAGAGGTTCTTCATTACACTATTATTGATTATGTTTCATGATTATTTAGAGTTCATCTTCCTTTTGAGTTTATTTTTTTCATCGACCTAACAACCCTATCCCTTAGATTCATTTGGACCATAATTAAGAACTCATATTTAATTGTGATTTTTAATTTGTATGGTGGAGATGTTATATCCAATTGTTGACGCTCCTTTCGTCACAGAATCTAATGATCGGAAAAGGGGAATATCTGAGCTCAAAGTGATTCAACCTTTGAAGAAAACATCAAAAATAGAAAAAGTCATGAACAAAGGATCAACGTCAACTGCACCGCACAAGTTATATCACTGTCGCGCAAGTACACTTGCGCGACGCTCTTGGTCGCGCAAGTGACTTGCGCGACCTAAGTGATAACTGCCCGGTAACCGCCCGGGGTCTTCTCCTGCCTATAAATAGATCATGTGGGCCCCCCATTCGAGGGGATCTTTTTCCAGAAACTCGGATTGAAGCTCCCGACACCCAAGTCTCTTCTCAAAACTTCCGGAACACTTCTAAGGTAATTTCTTACCTAGAACGGAAGATCTAAAGAGAAGAAGGAAGGCCTAAGTGTTGAAACTTATCAAACACTTGCGCGTCGACTTATTTCCTTCAATATAACTTGCGTGTACCTTTTCTGGAAGAGCCTCAAAAGGATTCTAAAGGGATTTATAAAGATTCACTCAAATATTCTAATGATATTTGAGAATCGCACAAGTACCCCTCATGTCGCGCAAGTATACTTGCGCGACCAATACTTGCGCGCCGCCGCAATACTTGCGCGCCTTTAAAGACTTGCGCACCCCTATCTTTTTGGGTGCCCATCTTGCCCATTTTACCCCTCTTAAGCCATTTCACCTTTCCTTTTCAAGATTCAGTCTTCAAGACACTCTTCAAAGCCATTTATGGCGTGATTTCTTGATTTGACTTCCTTATCTAAAAGGAATTCTGTGGAATATCTCTCAAAGTCTAGTGATTTAAATATCCTTATGTCACTAAATATGGAGAGTTCATTCATTCAACCTCATCCTTTAAGATGAGAGAATCCTAACCTGGGTCTCCTTTTCAGGAATAATCCCCAGTCATAACCTTGGGCATCCTTCTTAAGAGTAAGCCCCAACCTCAAATATGGGCATCCTCCTCAGGAGTAAGCCCCAAACCTTAATCCCTAATCCTGGGTCTCCTTTTCAGGAATAAGACTCAGTCATAATCTTGGGCTTCCTTTTTAGGAGTAAGCCCCAAGTCCCCTAACCTGGGTCTCCTTTTTAAAAATAAGACTCAGTCATAACCTCAACTTGGGCCTCCTTTTTTAGGAGTAAGTCCCAGTCATAATCTTGGGTTTCCTTTTCAGGAGTAAACCCCAAGCCCCCTTAAATTTCTCTTAACCAGTCCTAATTTACCTTTGACTTGGGTTTCCTTTTCAGGAGTAAAACCCAATCATAAATCCCCTCCTAACTTGGGAATCCTCCTTAGGAGTAAGCCCCAAGATTTGAGTATTCAAATCTCCATAAAGCACATATAACTTTATGGACCCTGTTCATGGATTTTCTCTCTAAAAGTAAATCCTAAACCTTCATTTATCTGGGAAGTCATACATACATAAGCCCCAAACAATTTCTTATGATTGCATCTTTCATGGCACAATTGTCTAATTTTTACCAATACCATCTTGTTTCTCACAACGAGCATGACTCACGTGAGCTTAGAGTGTAAAAGTAATTATGAAATTGTTCTTTGAGCCATCAATCATAAACATCATACTCCATTACTCTAACTACGTGGGTTCTGATTCCTTTTCCAAAACAAATGATACGTAGGTAGCCCATTTATGGGTTCGATCCCAACTTTGAAATAATCCATGTCCTTCTGAATGACGATAAACTTCAAGTGCCTCACTGAGTGGCTTTAAAACCAGCTCGATCGTCATAATGACCAAGAGACTTTTATAAATGTTTCGAAGGATACCATTGACCAAGAATCTCTAAATAGATACAGATGATTCTCTATTGATGAAGAACCTCGAATAAATATAAAATATTCTCTAAATTTCTTTCATATTTAATCATTGATTGTTAAAACATAAGGAAAGCTCATTTTATACTTGGTAATGTAATAAGGATTCATGAACATAACTTAAATCTATAAAGAGAGTCCCGGAGTAGACAATAATTCCCCTCAAAAAGGTGTGATGAGTCCGACCTCCCATCCTCTCGACCAATGCAAATTCCTAAGACTCATTCGCCCACAAGCTAATGAGTGCCTACCTTTGGAAAGTAGGTCCAAAAGGATGTGGAATCATTGGATGTTTCCGGTTCTACGAACAAACCCGTTAGAAACCGATCGGAATGTTTGAATCTCCCATCCAGGAGGTCATCCCCGGATTCCGTGCGAAACAAAAATGATGAACCCGACGTGAATCCTTAACCAAGTTAAAGTGATATTCTACTTATTTGTTAGGCACCTTGGGCCAACAAAGCAATCATTGACATATGCTCATCCAAAAGATGCAGTGGCCGGATTCAACTTGATTATGTCTGTTATATGGAAAAGGCACTCTTTTCTCATGATCTTCTGCAAAATGGCTTTCCTTAAATTCACCCATGTGAATACTGCTGCTGTGAACACCTCTACTATGAGGTCTGCTGCTGTGAAAACCAATGCTGCTACTCCTTCTGGAACATCGTCCGCTCTAAGTATGACATCACCAACTTAGCGTCTTCAACGCTGGGTTTCTAATGCACTGGTTAAGGAGTACCGTCGCAACGGTACTATCCCAACTCTGGAGGCTGCTCGTCAAGCCCTCCATGTTAACAACTCTACCTGGTCGTCCGGACAACGGCGGCCGGCAATCAAGAAGCAGGCGGTGCTGACTACCGTCTCCAACCGTTTCGGATCGTTATCCCCAGAACACAATTTCCATTCACTCCCTGAATCTGAGGAAGTGAATGCGAAGGTCCCTTAGGGCCTTAGTTCAAAAAAACAGGAGTCCTTCCCGAGGGCTCCCATCAACAATCGCCGCCAGACTCGTGCGGTAGTGCGCCCTCAACATGATGAGGGTACCGACTCCAGGCATTCAGCTCAGGTTCCTCGAACCCGAGCAGGCAAGATGAACCGCCAGAGACGGAATCCGGTTAACAATAGGCAGGTTGTCATCCCTGCCATCTCCGGAGAAGTCCACCAACCTAACTTGGTGGCAAATAACGAGCATGCACAATCACCTGCCCGTTTTAATTCCGCTGTCCAGCAGACTCGTCTGGCAGCATCAAGCCGATCACGCCAGGCAATTTCAGCGGAGTACTATAGGCAGGAACATACACCTGCTTATACATCACCAGTTAGTCAGCAGGCTCGTCTGACTACATATGATGGATCTCATCAACCGCGTTTGGAGAAGTGTAATAAGCAGGCACATACACCTGCTAATACTAATCAAGCCTACCAACAGTCTCGCTCGGTAGCGCACGGAGAAGTCAGTCGGAAAGTCCCGACGACAAACAGGAGGAAGACTCAACTCTCTGCCTCCACACTTGAGTACTGTCAGGATTCACTAACAGGAAAAGGAGGACAGAAGCAAGCACATACACCTACTCCAAGCCCGGAATGGACGTATATCCCCGTTCCGGCGGCTGAAGTCACCAAACATATTTTGTCAATGGTGAAAGAGAAGAAGCAAATTCCTGCTCATATTCTGGATGCTTGCCAGGATATCATAACAGCTTCAGCATCATCACAGGGATAGACACATAAATCTATCCCTAGCAATGGAGTGACAAATCAACGATTCACTCTGGAACAGACACACACATCTGTTCCAGTGCAAGAGGGTTATGAGGCATACTCCCCAATATCATACGGACAACCAAGTCATGCTCATACACCTGATTTGAGTGGAGATCGTCAGCCTAACCTGACCATCTTTCCTGATCAGGCACATACACCTGCTCAGAGCAATCACTTTCGTCATCAAGTGGTTTCTAAAGTGAGTAAGAAGGCATCTAAGAAAAAGATCCACCCAGCACCGTCAAGAGATTAAAGGCCAATCTGTAACCAAGCCTTGCTCGATGCTGGAGTTCTTGAAGCCCTCAGACATTTATCTGTCGGAATTCAAGATTCTACTCCCTCAGTTCCCAATAACGGGAACATTAATTCTGAAGGTCTTCAACAGACACTTCCTCATGAAGACTTGCTTCATGAAAGTTCGGTCAATCTTGAAGTTTCTTCTTCAGATGAGAGCCACAGGAACCCTCTGTGTGGTCAGAAGACCAAGGAGTAAGAGATTTCATCTTTTGATGTAACCCATCATGACGGTCATCCTCATGGTGATGAACTTCACTGCGAAAGTCCTCTCCGCAGTAGTGATTCACGTTGTCTCGAAAATTCTTCAGAAGGCAATTTAGTGATGAGAAAGCCCTCCTATCTCGAGGCACTTGCAAACGTAAAACCAGTAATGTCTGATGCTTTACTATCGGTAGGTGAAACTCTTTCTCAATCAGAAGATATCTTGGGGTTCAGGTTATTCTCCGAACCATCCCCAGGTCATTCATCTTCCAGCATGAATAGCAGACTCTCTACCAGTCTTGTTGAATCCAATGAAGCAACAAGGAAACACCAAATCTGGTCAAAACAGGTAGAAGAATCTTCATTTAATGATAAAGAGGAAATGCTGAACATGAGGAAAAAACTGGCAAAAGGTGAAGTACCAGTCATGTTTTGGCCTTTGGACGACTCCCGGTACGACATTCCAAAGATGTTGACGGATGATGGAATCCATGATATTCGTCTCAACATATGGAAGACTCTTTGTCAATTGAAGAAGAAAGTATTATCTTACGGTGATTATGAAAATCAAATTAAGATAATAGAAGGGTTACAACACCAGATTGATTTGGCATCTCTATCAGTCTCTCGGTATCCGAAGGCTGAAAAGCAACAAAGAACCCTTCAACGTTCATGCCTTGGCACACTAAGAAAATTGCGTCAGTTAATTTCCAATGCTCCATCTGATGTTCATATCAGAGGATGGGGTGTTCACGGAGCACTACATTTCACAGTGCTTTCCAGTCAGCAAAGCCCGTCGAAAATGGTCTCATGCAATGTTATTGCCCATGGCCGGCCACAGTCAATGGGCTTTGTTCATAATCAAAGGTTTTCTCAAGAACAGGCTTCAACTAGTTCCTCGCAAAATCAAGTATATAGAGAACAAGTTGTTGAATTGCTCCTACATCAAGCAGGCGAGAATATTGCACAAGCCTCTCGTCTGGAGCAAACACGTCATCAAATGACAGAAGTTTCGGAAATCATCCAACGGTCTGTTGAACCAGGTGATAAAAGTGGATACTGGTTAATGCATCCATCTAATTTCCGAACTAAGATTCGCAAGATCAAGAGAGATTTTAAGCAGATCTCAGACATAGCATGTCAAGAGACACCCCAGCTTGCCAGACTGGGGACTTCTCTAACCCAACCCTCAGAGTCAACAAATGGGATTTGAGGAGTTGAGCGGAAGCAGCAGGAACATCCCCAGTCCACCAGACTGGGGAATTTTTCAAATCCTCAATCCCTCCTTCAGAGAAAGTCAGTATTCTCTCGATTAGGGAATAAGCCTCAAGAGGAATGAAGAGCCAAGCTATCAGGAGATTCTCTCCAAGTGACGGTTCTCCAAGAAGTTCCTGAGGGATCAAGTCAACGGAATGCCATGTCTCATCATGGACATATAAGAAGAAAATATCACAGAAATGCTGATAGAAATGATTCCATGCAATATGCATCCATTAATGTCATCAATGTCGTTGCTGCTGATTCACCAGATGAGGCTCAATCAGAGGGATCAGACGAAGAGGTTCCTGCTCAAGAAGTTGCGCACACAGACCTAAATGAAGAAGGTGTGCGCACACGTAATCAAAGGCTTACCCAAAATCTGGGTATTCCTTCAAGTAACCCACTTCCCCCTCTCCGAAAATGATCCAATAAGGGGAAAGGAAAGAATCAGGTTACTTCTCACCCTTCCTATGAAGGAGGTCAATCGCTCTCATTAGAGAAAAGGTTTGCACAACACGAGGAAGAAATGAAAGAATTAAGAAGGTTGAATGCAGAACTACTTCAGAGTAGTATTCTTCTTAAGAATGCTGAAGTCCGACAGCCGAAGGAATTTTTTGTAACTACTGAGATGGATCAAGAATATCGTCCTTTATCAGTACACCCACAGAGGTCTAATCCTACGGGTCAAACGCAACAACGGTTGGCAGCACTACCATCAGTTGCAGCACCAACCACCACGTCTGTCCAAGCTCCATTCATTGCACCTACCCAAAACCAAGTTCAACCTGACGTTTCTCAAAAGTTAATAACTACTATTGAGTCATTAACAGCTCGGTTAGAAACTATGTAAGGGAAACGGGCGCAAGTTCAACCTGAAAAGAAAGTTTACCCTGAATGGGTAGATTCAATTTCTCCTCCATCCAGTTTTGGAAACCCTGTTTTCCCTACTTTCAATGGATCAGGCGACCCCGAACAACATTTGACGCATTACGTGTCTTGTTGTGATCCTATGATGGGAACTCCAGAGCAGCAAGAAGCAGTGAAACTCAGATGCTTCGTGCGAACCTTGCAAGTACCAGCTTTTGTCTGGTATACAAGCTTGCAATCCCGGTCAGTCGTCGGATGGGAGGATCTTCGTCAAAAATTCCTTCTTCAGTTTAGCTCAACTTTTCAAAAAACGACAGTTTTCGATCTTACAAACTGCAAGCAAAGGGAGAATGAAAGAGTCTCTGATTTCATTGCTCGTTGGAAGGTATTAACGTATTCCTTGAGTTTAGCACTCCCTCAGGAGGAATTGTTTCCAATCTGTGTGGCAAATTTGTGTGACGAATTACGCACGCCATTGATCCCTGTGAAATACACAGGAGGGTTTCGAGACCTTACTTCAATCGCTCAGCAGATTGACGATTCCCTTATACAGGCTAAGGTTAAATCTCGTGTAATTCCATCAGCTCCAGGAAGAAGAATGGGTAAAGCAGAAACTGCTACAGTTATGCTTAAACAAGCACCTGTACCTATATATACTTCAAAACCTTCATCTTCTCGAAGGAATCCACCTCCTGAACGCCAACAACAAAGGCCGTTTCATCCAAATGATCAAAGATATCAATGACGAAAACAATTTGAGGATATGAAGAGTAAAACATACTCTTTCCGAAGTGAGCAAGTTCCTGGTTACTTCATTTCAGCTCTGGAAAATAATTTGGTTCAATTACCAGTGCCGAAGAGGCCAAACAAGGAAGGAGATGAAGACCGTCCCAATTATTGTCCCTTTCTTCAAATGTTGGGGCATCCCATCCAGGAGTGTTTTGTCTTTAAAGACCTTCTGCAAAAGATGGTCGACTTGGGACAAGTCAAATTGAAGGGTTCTTCAGCTCATGTAGCGTGTATTACCGCTACGGATCCAGAGGAAGGAGGCGAGTGGAAGGAAGTCAAAAGCAAAACTGCGAAAAAATATGATTATTGGATGGTCAGAAATACAATCAATCGGACCCATTCCATTTTGCGAACACAATTGAAGAAGCCAATTGTGTCTCCTACAAAAGTTGCAGTAAAGCCTCCATCAAAAGACAAATCCTCAAAAGGACAGCGCAATTCAAAGAAGAAAGAGGAATCAGGAGAAGATGAGTATGTATCAAAGCCTAAATTGTCTTTGACTCTGGAAGATTTCATGCCATCTACTTCAAAGCCACGGGCACCTCCCCATCAAACGGCACAGCCTAAACAGGCTAACCATGCAGAGTCTTTATCTGACGAAGAGTTAATTTTTGGTTCTGTTAATATGATTCAATTAACAGATTCATATTCCAGTCTTGATGAGCCTGAATTCCCTGTATCAAATAAGGTAATCCAAAGAGGTTCTAGAGGTTCCGGATATAGGGGAAGACGTGGATATTTCCAAAGCCACTACTCTAATTTTACCCCTGCTAGCACTGTATATGCAGCAGAAACTCGTGGTAGAGCCCTTCAGCGAGCTCAAAAAGAACAAGCAAGTTCTTCTGCCAATGGCCAACTCAGTTTTGGCACAGTTATTTTGGAAGACCGATTAAAGGTTCCATCTTCTTTATCTCAGCAAGTAAATGGATCTAATCAGTCTAATCTTCCAAAACCATGGATGTTGCCAACTTCAATACAAGATGCATCAGCTTCCAAAGCATCTGCTTCCAAGGTACCTGCTAAACCGCATATTCCTATTGGGAAACGCAGACCTCTAGATCAAAAGTATGATATATTGAAACACTTAGACCAATTACCATCCAAGTTATCAATTTTGGATGCTTTGAATCTGTCAAAAGATCTTCGGGAAGCACTCATCGAATCTTTGTCAAGTCCTCAGGAGTTTGAAGATGAAATTGCTGCAGCTGAAATCTATCACATAGAGAATAATCCTGAAGAATTCCATGCAGTGATATCTTTTACTGATAAAGATGAAGATGATGTTGTGCATGGGCACATAAAACCTTTGTACTTATCTGGAAAAGTCAATGGTATAGATGTTAGAAGAGCTTTCATTGACAATGGTTCAGGAGTCAACCTCATGCCCATTCGTACACTTCGTCGATTGGGCCTCACGGAATCTGATTTATCTCCTTCTACCATGATGTTGCAAGGATATGATAAAAATGAACAAGAACCACTGGGAGAAGTTACACTCAGAACTCAGTTTGGAGATCTTGTTTCCAATTCGGATTTCATGATTGTTGATCAAGACTCAGCTTTCAATATCTTTCTTGGAAGACCCTGGCTACATCAGCATGCAGCTATTCCGTCATCATACCATCAATGTCTCAAATACTGTTTCGATGGTCAAGTTGGAACATTGTATGGTGATAAGGCCCCGTTCAAGACATGTGAGTCTCAATACATTTAGGCGGAATTTTATCACATGAAGGGAAGAGAAAAATCTACAATGAAGGAAATTACCAAATTTAATGCTCCATATGGTTTGGAAAAAATTCCAATAAATCCATTTTCACATATGAGTACAGATTATGTGTTACCTATCAGTAAAATTGAAAAAATAGTCCCAAATCAAAATACTCTTATGGAAAGATCCATAATGTCAATTACGGCAATCGAGCCAGACAACATGGGAGAAATTGGTAACTTACCAAGCAGTGATGAAAGCATAAGTGGTGACGTTTTCATTTCGTCTGCTGAAATCCAACAAGTCTATACTTCGCTAATTAGGCCAGAAGAAGTTATAGCAACACCAGAGGTGAATAATGATGTCGATTCTCAATCCATCATCTCCTCTTTATTTCCCAAAGAAGACCATTTATCATCAATAGGGTCGGAAATGGAAGCTTCTTCTTCAAAATGTGAAAATTTTGACATCTCTTGTGATCATGAGAATTTCGTTTTTTCGTCTACTTTGCAAGTAGAAATGGAAGAAATAACACATGATGAAGAGGAAGAGGAAGATCTTAGAGATTCTCCTCCAGCATTTGAAGAGGGTATCTCTACCACTATGGATGAACTCAGAGAAGTAAATCTGGGTACAGAGAAAGATCCACGCCCCACTTTAATTAGTGCGGCCATGACCCTTGAAGAGCAAGAGATGTATATTTCTTTTCTAAAGAAAAATAAAGATATTTTTTCTTGGAATTATACAGAAATGCCTGGGCTTGATCCTGATGTTTCTACTCATCATTTGGGTTTACCAAAAGAACATCGAGGATTCAAGCAATCCGCGAGAAGAACACACCCAACCTATGCTTCCAAAATTGAGGCTGAAGTGGATAATCTTATCAAAGCTAACTTCGTCAGAGAAGTTCAATATCCCAAGTGGTTGGCTAATATTGTCCCTGTAAAGAATAAGAACGGACAAATTAGGGTTTGCATCGATTTCAGAGATCTTAATCGGTATTGTCCTAAAGATGATTTCCCAGTTCCGATTACAGAACTCTTAATTGATGCGACGACTGGCTATGAAGTACATTCTTTCATGGATGGATATTCTGGATATAATCAGATCCGAATGGCCCCAGAAGACGAGGAATATACAGCCTTCGGAGCTCCTCAAGGTGTGTTTTGTTACCGGGTGATGCCCTTTGGTTTAAAGAATGCAGGTGCAACATATCAACGCGCCATGCATCGTATCTTCAAACCTCTTTTAGGGAAGTTTGTTGAATGCTATGTAGATGATTTGGTGGTTAAATCCAAACAATGTTCTAATCACTTGGCTGATTTGAAAGTCATATTCCACAAGCTTCGACAACATAATTTGAAGATGAACCCCTTAAAATGTGCTTTTGGGGTAACCTCAGGAAAATTACTCGGCTTTTTTGTACGCCATTATGGTATTGAAGTCGATCCTGAGAAGACCAAATCAATCCTTGGTATGTCACCTCCTCAGAATTTGAAAGAATTAAGAGGAATTCAAGGACACTTAGCCTATATTCAGCATTTCATCGCCAATTTGGCAGGCAAAAGATTACCCTTTACCAAATTATTGAAGAAAGGAGTCACTTACCAGTGGACTGAATAATGTCAACAAGCATTTGATGTTCTCAAGAAATACCTCTTGAGTCCACCAGTACTCATGCCTCCTGTTGAGGGTAGACCTCTTATCCTCTATGTGACAGCTTTAGAGCGATCATTCGGTGCCTTTCTCGCTCAAAAGAATGATGCTGGGAATGAAAATAGTCTCTACTATCTCAGTAGAACTATGCTTGAAGCAGAAACCCGGTATTCAAGTATTGAAAAGTGCTGCCTAGAATTAATCTTTGCAGTTCAGAAATTGAGACACTACCTGCAACATCACGAGGTCCAATTGGTATCTCGTAATAATCCACTCAAATTCATCCTTAGTCATCCAATGCTTACAGGATGTCTGGCAAGGTGGGCGGTTATTCTACAGCAGTTCGACATTCAGTATGTGTCTCAAAAGGAAATTAAGGGCCAAGCTCTGGCTGATTTCCTGGATGAACATCCTTCAGTGGAAGACACGTATTCAAATATCGAACTCCCTGATGAGGAAGGTTTCTCTATTCAAGAGAGTCCTCGAACATGGGAAATGTATTTTGATGGTGCTTCTAGAAGTCCAACAGGGAAGAAAATGGAAAATCATAAATTCAACAATGTTGGTTTAGGAATTGTGCTCATTTCTCCAGATAAGGCAGTGTTACCTTATTCCTTTTTGTTGTGGGAAGGTGGTACCAATAATGAAGCTGAATACCAAGCACTCATTACAGGCTTGGAGTTAGCACTTCAAGCACAAGTGAATCACATAAAGGTGAAATGTGATTCAGACCTGGTAATCAAACAAGTCAATGGGGATTATGCCATCAGAAAAGAAGAATTAATCCCTTTGTATGATTACATCAGAGAGTTAATGTCAGAATTTCCTTCAGAACCGACATTTTCTTATGTCCCAAGATCACAAAATTCTCAAGCTGATGCACTGGCTAATATAGCCACAACTTTAGCAGATCCAAATCGGGACGAGACAACCATCTGTATTGCCCACCGTCGTGCAATTTAACCTTATGTTCAAGTCAGAACAGAGGAAATTAATGAAATTAGTCCCATTCCTGAACCGTATGGTCATACTATAGGATGGATGTCACCTATCAGGGAATACCTTCAAAATGGAACACTTCCACCTGATAGAGCCGAGAAAGAACAAATTTGGCGACGTGTGGTCAATTTTACTCTTTATGATAGCCCAAACCACCTCGAGAAAATTCTCTACAAACGTGGTTTTGATGGAGTTCTCTTCAGATGTATTGATGGTGAAGAGACAATGGCTGTCATAAAAGAAGTGCCTGCAGGAGTCTGTGGTGCCCACCAGTCTGGACATAGAATATCTGATCAAATTCGAAGGCTTGGATACTTTTGGCCTTCAATGATACAAGATTGTGTTAATTTCACAAATAAGTGTCATTCATGCCAAGTATATACCAACTTCATTCATAAACCTCCAGAGTTGCTTCATACAGCTAAATACTCATGGCCATTTTCCACATGGGGAATGGATGTGGTGGGACCTTACCCTTCAGCTACGGCCAAGCAGTTTAAGTACATTCTTACTGCTACTTATTTCTTTTCCAAATGGGCAGAGGCAGTACCTCTCAAAGAAGTCAGTTCTAAATGCATTGTTAGCTTCATCAAGTCTAACATCATTACTAGATTTGGTGTCCCTCATACCATATTGACGGACAACGGCACCAACTTCTGTTCTTATGAGGTAAAGAAATTTCATCAAGAATACAACATTAAGTCCAACCATTCATCTCGATATCATGCAGCATGGCCAAATAGAGGCCTTCAACAAGACTCTTTCAAATATACTGCAAAAGATGGTGGATAAAGATAAGAGGTCATGTCCTGATAAACTCTTTCATGCTTTATGGGCTTATCGGACTACCACTCGCAATGCAATGCGGTCAACTCCATATTCATTGGTATATGGAACAGAAGCAGTCTTTCCAATTGAAGTTCAATTTCCCTCACTCAGAATAGCCATTTGTGATCAGTTATCTACAGATGAGAAATCCCAAAAGCGGTTGAATGAATTGGAACAGTTAGATGAGAAAAGATTGTGCCCTTTGCACCACTTGGAAATCTATCAGAATCGAATAGCACGAGCTTTTAACAAAAAAGTTCGTCTTCGTTCATTCATTCAGGGAGAATTGGTATTGGTTCTCAGAGCACCAATGATACCAGGAAATAAGCCTCCCAAGCTTGAACCAAAATGGGAAGGACCTTATTCAATACATAAGGTCTACTCCAATGGAGGATATTCTCTAATCTCAATGGATGGAGAACACATTACGACTCCAACTAATGCCAGATTTCTGAAGAAGTATTTTGTATAAACACAAAATATTGTTCCCAGATCCAAAAACAATCAAATTGGATCATGATTTTGTCCTACATGACACTAAACTGTATTATGTCCTATCTACATGACGTTAAACTGTACAGAAGTTCCTATATTTTGTCCGAGATGACATTAAACTATATTCTGTCCGAGATGACATTAAACTATATTGTGTCCTAGCAACATGACATTAAACTGTGTGGCACTTCCAACGTCCAGCATGACGATAAACTGTAAAAAGTCCCCAGAACTGATATCCTCGTATTGGTTCACCTTAGTCCTAGCTACATGACTTTAGACTGTACAGCACCAGTTCTTCCTTGCTATATGACATTAAAACTATACAGTAATGGTCCAGTATGACTTTAAACTGCAACTTCGTCCCACATGACATTAAACTGTGAAAACGTTCCATGAAACGTCCAGCATGACCTTAAACTGCATCATCCCTGGTCCATGTATATGACCATAAACTATTTGCAAATCCCTTATGTCCAGCAAGACGTTAAACTGTGACGTCCTAAACTACATGACGCTAAACTGTATAAATGTCCCTCACGTCCGAAAAGACGTTAAACTATACAATCATCAAAGGTCCAGCATGACATTAAACTGTACCATCCACGGTTCATGAATATGACCTTAAACTATCCCCCTTTCATCCAATATGACGTTAAACTGTATTGTCCCCATCGTCCTAACTACATGATGCTAAACTGTACAGAAAGTCCTTGATACGTCCTACATGACATTAAACTGTTATTTTGTCCCTGCTACATGACACTAAACTGTGCAGCACCAATAGTCCTAACTGCAAGACTTTAAACTGCATAGTCCCTTTTTTATGTCCTACATGACATTAAACTGTGCATCGTTAAGGTTGTTATTGCCTCTTGTTTCTCACACCGAGTATGACTCACGTGAGCTTAGAGAAAATATCAACCATAATACTCCCTTTGGGCCACTAACCTTGTGTAAATCCCAACAACATTTTAATTAGATCGTTGTCCCCAAGAACAACATGATCATTAATTCATTCTTTAATTGAACTACACAGACTTTGATCCTTTCCCTCCAGGCTGGGTATGTAGGCAACCTCCCAGGGTTCAAGCCCAAAAATAATCTCTTCACATCGGTTCACCACCATCTCATATGATGTTGATTCGTGAAACCGCCCCTAGAATCAATATTTTTTTATATTGATTCACTTTCGTCCTTGTTATATGACGTTAAACTATGCAACACTTTTGTCCGGTACGACAATAAACTACAATATTCTTTGATTTCCTCATTTGAGAGAGAACTATTATTGACATTGATTTTTCAATCATGGTTTTCATTTTCAAAAGACTACATGCATACATGGTAATGCCTAAACTTTTTATCTTAGGTTAAACCATCATTGCACTAAAGTCCCCTTTCACCCTTCACATGTACGAACCAAATTTGTACAAAGGGTAGGTCTAGAACTACGTGGACTTGATTCCCATCCTTATGGGATACGTAGGAACATTCGAGTATCCCTCGAATCCAGTCCCAAGTCTTTTGGGCCTAACCCCAAATTTCACTTTCAGTCCCTTGGCTGAAAAGTCCTCATGAAAACACATACTGTGTATTCATTATTATGGTCCGAATTCTATGACCCTAAACTAAGATCACTCATACTTTCGTCCTGCACAACGTTAAAACTGCATTTCATGAACTACGTATGGCTTGATTCCCATTCTTATGAGATACGTAGTGAAGTCCAGGTTTTCAGGACTCAGCCACAAAATGATTATGGTTATCATTGACCTATGTATCTCTATATACATTGGAAAATACCCATCTTTATGTGTTATAATCCTAACCTTAAATATTTTCAGATCTTCATAACCCTTTTCATGACTTCAAATCACAAAAATGTCAAACTTCTGAGAATTCTTTTGCCTGACTATGCAGCACGTGCCCATAGGTGGCCTTGCATAAACAGTCCACATAACAGACTTGTCAGCCAAAAGATGCTATTTATTTGACCATGCAGCCAATACCCTTAGGTGGACCTGCATATTTCAACCCCCTAACGGGTTTTGTTAAATAATAGTAACTTCATTCTTGGGAATAATGCCTCTTTTGTCCTTATTTGTCTTAAACGACAATATGTAGGGATCTGCAAAAAAAAAATAGCCATCCTTAACATATTTGTCCCATATCCTTTTTTCATGATCTGAAAGTATTCAAGTCTATGGTTTATTCTTCTTCCCTACGTTTGGGTCAGACCTTCGTAGGAGTGATGTTCATCCAGTTCTTCGATATTCTTGTTCGGAAATATCTTCTCCATATTCAAGTACCTCTTTCCATACAACAAACTCTATACTTTAGAAAATTTGAATCTCCATAAACTTTCACTGGCTTTTAACACTAGGAAAGTAAATTTCTGGTAGTTCTTTTGCCTGACTATGCAGCACATGCCCATAGGTGGCCTTGCATAAACAGTCCAAGTAACAGACTTGTCAGCCAAAAGATGCTATTTATTTGACCATGCAGCCAATGCCCATAGGTGGCCCTGCATATTTCAACCCCCTAACGGGTTTTGTTAAATATTAGTAACTTCATTCTTGGAAACTACTTTTTCTAATGCCTTTTAGCTCTTTTTTCATATCATTCCTCAGATTCAAATATTCTTAAGCCATAGTTTACATTTTTTCCCTCATACTTGAGTATGGTAATATGTTTTCAGATAAATTGTCAAGGAATTGAATTAATTTTAATCCATTTTGGTCAAAGCTATTTCGAACATAAACATTAGCCCCTTTATGTCCGGCATGCATGACTTTAAACTGCCCACAAAAGACAAAGGAACTCTGAATAAAAGTCAAGTTCCAGCACACTTGCGCGCTTCCTTCTGCGCACTGAAGACTTGCGCACCACCTTTTCCTTTGGATGGATTCGATTTCCTCAGAGTCAAATCCTCATTTCTCTCCGGATCCAACTCTGAGGGGGGACTTTTGTTGACGCTCCTTTCGTCACAGAATCTAAAGATCAGAAAAGGGGAGTATCTGAGCTCAAAGTGATTCAACCTTGGAAGAAAACATCAAAAATCGACAAAGGCATGAACAAAGGATCAACATCAACTGCACCGCGCAAGTTATATCACTGTCGCTTAAGTACACTTGCGCGACCTAAGTGATAACCGCCCGGTAACCACCCGGGGTCTTCTCCTGCCTATAAATAGACCCTGTGGGCCCCCCATTTGAGGGGATCTTTTTCCAGAAACTCGGATTGAAGCTCTCGATGCCCAAGTCTCTTCTCAAAGCTTCCGGAACACTTCTAAGGTAATTTATTACCTAGAACGGAAGATCTAAAGAGAAGAAGGAAGGCCTAAGTGTTGAAACTTATCAAACACTTGCGCGCCGACTTATTTCCTTCAATATAACTTGTGCGTCCCTTTTCTGGAAGATCCTCAAGAGGATTCTAAAGGGATTTATAAAGATTCGCTCAAATATTCGAATGATATTTGAGAATCGCGCAAGTACCCCTCATGTCACGCAAGTATACTTGCGCGACCAATACTTGCGCGCCGCTGCAGTACTTGCACGCCTTTCAAGACTTGTGCGCCCCTATCTTTTTGGGTACCCATATTTCCCATTTTACCCCTCTTAAGCCATTTCACCTTTCCTTTTCAAGATTTAGTCTTCAAGAAACTCTTCAAATCCATTTATGGCATGATTTCGTGATTTGACTTCCTTATCTAAAAGGAATTCTGTGGAATATCTCTCAAAGTCTAGTGATTTAAATATCCTTATGTCACTAAATATGGAGAGTTCATTCATTCAACCTCATCCTTTAAGATGAGAGAATCCTAACCTGGGTCTTCTTTTCAGGAATAATCCTCAGTCATAACCTTGGGCATCCTTCTTAGGAGTAAGCCCCAACCTCAAATATGGGCATCCTCCTCAGGAGTATGCCCCAAACCTTAATCCCTAATCCTGGGTCTCCTTTTCAGGAATAAGACTCAGTCATAATCTTGGGCTTCCTTTTCAGGAGTAAGCCCCAAGTCCCCTAACCTGGGTCTCCTTTTAAAGAATAAGACTCAGTCATAACCTCAACTTGGGCCTCCTTTTTTAAGAGTAAGTCCCAGTCATAATCTTGGGTTTCCTTTTTAGGAGTAAACCCCAAGCCCCCTTAAATTTCTCTTAACCAGTCCTAATTTACCCTTGACTTGGGTTTCCTTTTCAGGAGTAAAACCCAATCATAAATCCCCTCCTAACTTGGGAATCCTCCTTAGGAGTAAGCCCCAAGATTAGAGTATTCAAATCTCCATAAAGCACATATAACTTTATGGACCCTGTTCATGGATTTTCTCCCAAAAAGTAAATCCTAAACCTTCATTTATCTGGGCAGTCATACATACATAATCCCCAAACAATTTCTTATGATTGCATCTTTCATGGTACAATTGTCCGAGATGACATTAAACTATATTTTGTCCGAGATGACATTAAACTATATTGTGTCCTAGAAACATGACATTAAACTGTGTGGCACTTCCAACGTCCAGCATGACGATAAACTGTAAAATGTCCCCAGAACTGATATCCTCGTATTGGTTCACCTTAGTCCTAGCTACATGAATTTAAACTGTACAACACCAGTTCGTCCTTGCTATATGACATTAAAACTATACAGAAATGGTCCAGTATGACTTTAAACAGCAACTTCGTCCCACATGACATTAAACTGTGAAAAAGTTCCATGAACCGTCCAACATGACCTTAAACTGCATCATCCCTGATCCATGTATATGACCATAAACTATTTGAAAATCCCTTATGTCCAGCAAGACGTTAAACTGTGACGTCCTAAACTACATGACGCTAAACTGTATAAAAGTCCCTCACGTCCGAAAAGACGTTAAACTATATAATCATCAAATCTCCAGCATGACATTAAACTGCACTATCCACGGTTCATGAATATGACCTTAAACTATCCCCCTTTCGTCTAATATGACGTTAAACTGTATTGTCCCCATCGTCCTAACTAAATGACGCTAAACTGTACCGAAAGTCCTTGATATGTCCTACATGCCATTAAACTGTCATTTTGTCCCTGCTACATGACACTAAACTGTGCAGCACCAATAGTCCTAACTGCAAGACTTTAAACTGCATAGTCCCTTTTTTATGTCCTACATGACATTAAACTGTGCATCGTTAAGGTTGTTATTACCTCTTGTTTCTCACACCGAGTATGAATCACGTGAGCTTAGAGCAAATATCAACCATAATACTCCCTTTGGGCCACTAACCATGTGTAAATCCCAACAAAATTTTAATTAGATCATTGTCCCCAAGAACAACTTGATCATTAATTCATTCTTTAATTGAACTACACGGACTTTGATCCTTGCCCTACAGGCTAGGTATGTAGGCAACCTCCCAGGGTTCAAGCCCAAAAATAATCTCTTCATATCGGTTCACCACCATCTCATATGATGTTGATTCGTGAAACCGCACCTAGAATCAATATTTTTTACATTGATTCACTTTCATCCTTGTTATATGACGTTAAACTATGCAACACTTTTGTCTGGTACGACAATAAACTACAATATTCTTTGATTTCCTCATTTGAGAGAGAACTATTATTGACATTGATTTTTCAATCATGGTTTTCATTTTCAAAAGACTACATGCATACATGGTAATGCCTAAACTTTTTATCTTAGGTTAAACCATCATTGCACTAAAGTCCCCTTTCACCCTTCACATGTACGAACCAAATTTGTACAAAGGGTAGTACTAGAACTACGTGGAATTGATTCCCATCCTTATGGGATACGTAGGAACATTCGAGTATCCCTCGAATCCAGTCCCAAGTCTTTTGGGACTAACCCCAAATTTCACTTTCAGTCCCTTGGCTGAAAAGTCCTCATGAAAACACACACTGTGTATTCATTATTATGGTCTGAATTCTATGACCCTAAACTAAGATCACTCATACTTTCGTCCTGCACGACGTTCAAACTGCATTTCAAGAACTATGTATGGCTTGATTCTCATTCTTATGAGATACGTAGTGAAGTCCAGGTTTTCAGGACCCAGCCACAACATGATTATGGTTATCATTGACCTATGTATCTCTATATACATTGGACAATACCCATCTTTATGTGTTATAATCCTAACCTTAAATATTTTCAAATCTTCATAACCCTTTTCATAACTTCTAATCACAAAAATGTCAAACTTCTGAGAATTCTTTTGCCTGACTATGCAGCACGTGCCCATAGGTGGCCTTGCATAAACAGTCCACATAACAGACCTGTCAGCCAAAAGATGCTATTTATTTGACCATGCAGCCAATGCCCTTAGGTGGCCCTACATATTTCAACCCCCTAACGGGTTTTGTTAAATAATAGTAACTTCATTCTTGGGAAGAATGCCTCTTTTGTCCTTATTTGTCTTAAACGACAGTATGTAGGGATCCGCAAAAAAAAATAGCCATCCTTAACATATTTGTCCCATATCCTTTTTTCATGATCTGAAAGTATTCAAGTCTATGGTTTATTCTTCTTCCCTATGTTTGGGTCAGACCTTCGTAGGAGTGATGTTCATCCAGTTCTTCGATATTCTTGTTCGGAAATATCTTCTCCATATTCAAGGACCTCTTTCCATACAACAAACTCTATACTTTAGAAAATTTGAATCTCCATAAACATTCACTAGCTTTTAACACTAGGAAAGTAAATTTCTGGGAGTTCTTTTGCCTGACTATGCAGCACGTGCCCATAGGTGGCCTTGCATAAACAGTCCACATAACAGACTTGTCAGCCAAAAGATGCTATTTATTTGACCATGCAGCCAATGCCCATAGGTGGCCCTGCATATTTCAACCCCCTAACGGGTTTTGTTAAATAATAGTAACTTCATTCTTGGAAACTACTTCTTCTAATGCCTTTTAGCTCTTTTTTCATATCATTCCTCAGATTCAAATATTCTTAAGCCATTGTTTACATTTTTTCCCTCATACTTGAGTATGGTAATATGTTTTCAGATAAATTGTCAAGGAATTGAATCAATTTTAATCCATTTTGGTCAAAGCTATTTCGAACTTAAACATTATCCCCTTTATGTCTGGCATGCATGACTTTAAACTTCCCACAAAAGACAAAGGAACTCTAAATAAAAGTCAAGTTTCAGCACACTTGCGTGCTGCCTTCTGCGCACTAAAGACTTTCCCACCACCTTTTCCTTTGGATGGATTCGATTTCCTCAGAGTCAAATACTCATTTCTCTCCAGATCCAACTCTGAGGGGGGACTTTTGTTGACGCTCCTTTCGTCACAGAATCTAAAGATCAGAAAAGGGGAATATCTGAGCTCAAAGTGATTCAACCTTTGAAGAAAACATCAAAAAATCAACAAAGGAAGGAAGAAAGGATCAACAGAAACCTCACCGCGCAAGTTATCTAACTGGCGCGCAAGTGTACATGCGCGGCTACCTTGGTCGCGCAAGTGACTTGCGCGACCTAAGTGGTAACCGCTCGGTAACCGCCCAGGGCCTTCTTTTGCCTATAAATAGACCTCGTGGGCCCCCCATTCGAGGATATCTTTTTCCAAAAACTCGGATTGAAGCTCCCGACGCCCAAGTCTCTTCTCAAAGCTTTCAGAACACTTCTAAGGTAATTTCTTACCTAGAACGGAAGATCTAAAGAGAAGAAGGAAGGCCTAAGTGTTGAAACTTATCATACACTTGCGCGCCGACTTATTTCCTTCAATATAACTTGCGCGTCCCTTTTCTGGAAGAGCCTCAAGAGGATTCTAAAGGGATTTATAAAGATTCGCTCAAATATTCTAATGATATTTGAGAATCGCGCAAGTACCCTTTATGTCGCGCAAGTATACTTGCACGACCAATACTTGTGCGCCGCCGCAATACTTGCGCGCCTTTCAAGACTTACGCGCCCCTATCTTTTTGGGTGCCCATATTGCCCATTTTACCCCTCTTAAGCCATTTCACCTTTCCTTTTCAGGATTCAGTCTTTAAGACACTCTTCAAAGCCATTTATGGCATGATTTCTTGATTTGACTTCCTTATCTAAAATGAATTCTGTGGAATATCTCTCAATGTCTAGTGATTTAAATATCCTTATGTCACTAAATATGGAGAGTTCATTCATTAAACCTCATCCTTTAAGATGATAGAATCCTAACCTGGGTCTCCTTTTCAGGAATAATCCCCAGTCATAACCTTGGGCATCCTTCTTAGGAGTAAGCCCCAACCTCAAATATGGGCATCCTCCTCAGGAGTAAGCCCCAAACCTTAATCCCTAATCCTGGGTCTCCTTTTCAGGAATAAGACTCAGTCATAATCTTGGGCTTCCTTTTCAGGAGTAAGCCCCAAGTCCCCTAACCTGGGTCTCCTTTTTAAGAATAAGACTCAGTCATAACCTCAACTTGGGCCTCCTTTTTTAGGAGTAAGTCCCAGTCATAATCTTGGGTTTCCTTTTCAGGAGTAAACCCCAAGCCCCCTTAAATTTCTCTTAACCAGTCCTAATTTACCCTTGACTTGGGTTTCCTTTTCAAGAGTAAAACCCAATCATAAATCCCCTCCTAACTTGGGCATCCTCCTTAGGAGTAAGCCCCAAGATTAGAGTATTCAAATCTCCATAAAGCACATATAACTTTATGGACCCTGTTCATGGATTTTCTCCCTAAAAGTAAATCCTAAACCTTCATTTATCTGGGCAGTCATACATACATAAGCCCCAAACAATTTCTTATGATTGCATCTTTCATGGCACAATTGTCTAATTTTTACCAATACCTCTTGTTTCTCACACCGATCATGACTCACGTGAGCTTAGAGTGTAAAAGTAATTATGACATTCTTCTTTGAGCCATCAATCATAAACATCATACTCCATTACTCGAACTACGTGGGTTCTGATTCCTTTTCCAAAACAAAGGATACGTAGGTATCCCATTTATGGGTTCGATCCCAACATTGAAATAATCCATGTCCTTCTGAATGACGATAAACATCAAGTGCCTCACTGAGTGGCTTTAAAACCAGCCCGATCATCATAATGACCAAGAGACTTTTATAAATGTTTCGAAGGATACCATTGACCAAGAATCTATAAATAGATACAGATGATTCTCTATTGATGAAGAACCTCGAATACATATAAAAGATTCTCTAAATTTCTTGCATATTTAATCATTGATTGTTAAAACTTAAGGAAAGCTCATTTTATACTTGGTAATGTAATAAGGATTCACGAACATAACTTAAATCTATAAAGAGAGTCCCAGAGTAGACAATAATTCCCCTCAAAAAGGTGTGATGAGTCCGACCTCCCATCCTCTCGACCGATGCAAATTCCTGAGCCTCATTAGCCCACAATCTAATGAGCACCTACCTTTGGAAAGTAGGTCCAAACGGATGTGGAATCATTGGATGTTTCCGGTTCTATGAACAAACCCTTTAGAAACCGATCGGAATGTTTGAATCTCCCGTCCAGGAGGTCATCCCCGGATTCCATGCGAAACACCAATGCAAAGATATTATTAATAGAATATATTCGAGGTATGATAAAAAATCTGATTCAATTTTACATAGAGTGATGAGATAAAATCCCTGGTGATGTAAATTAAAACATGTTCCTAGTCATATAAGGAAAAGATAAAAAATTAAAATTAAATAATGAAGAGATTTTAATTAGGATGTTAATTGTGAGGCATGACCTATTTTTCTAGGGATGATTTTGGAGTAATAAAACCTTTTTCTAATACATAGTTACATTTTCATTGAAATAATTCATGTTTCTTGTCCAAAATTATTACCTTTGAGATTTATATGAAGATGTTTTTTCATGAGGAAAAACAATTTTCCTAGTATGGTAGAATTTGATTTGCATAATTCCTATATACATTTTGGAATCAAATAATTTAGTTTTATTCATGTTTAATACTATGAAATTTTAATATTTTATTGATTCTTGTTGGAAATTGATGTTCATTTTGTAAAGGTAGTATAGCTATAAATTTCAGAAATTGTAGAAAATTCATTCTATGAATGAGACTCATGATGTTTATTCCTATAGAATATAAATTATCTAAACAAGTCCCGAGTCATTTAATCAATATAGAAAATTAATTTTTTAGATGAATAATTTTCCTGATGTGAACTATGTTCCTACCATGTATTCCTTGAAAATAAAATAATATAAATTTGAAAAACGAGTCATGAATCTATTAAACTAATTGAATCCTTTGGGTTAAGGAAAACAAGGATGTGAAATATACTCATGGAATGTAATTATTGATCTTGGTCTCTAGTCTACCTCCCTGATGATCCCAAAAACTCAACTCGATCCATGAATCTTAAGAGTTGTTCAATGCAGACTATGTTAAATTCCCCTTCATGATGTAAATTCCAAAATCATGACGTGGAATTTTTGAGAAGGTAGAAGGCCGGGATGTCTCAAGATATGAAAACCATTCACCTAATGAGTTGACCAATCCCATATATATTACAGAAACCTATGACATTTAAAATTATTATCTTTTATTATCTTATACCAAATTCACTCTCATTTTATTTATTTCTTTCATTTTTGGACGATATTCTCCCAATCCAAAGAAATTTAAAAAATCCATTCATTTTATTGAATGAATTACCTATTTTATTTCCAATTTATGTATGGATTATTTTTCTCCATATAAGTAAGTGGTTTGATTTCTATTGTTTTATTTGACCAATTATTACTTAATGAATTTCCTATTACTCTACCACTTTTCACATTTCAGGTATTTCTTTTCTCGTGGGGGGTTAATCTTCCTATTGTTATGGGTTGAGGGTAGGCGTAGAAAAAATAAATGAATGCTTAAATAAAAAATGGGTATTATTTTATAAATAAATTGGGTAAATAAATCGTGTTTATTTCCTTTCATTTCATTATACTGATCTAGGGAATTGTATAGTAAGTACCCTAACCTAATTAAAATAAATCCAGTTGGATCTAATAGAATGTTTTTTCTTTGATTATGATGTTTCACCTAATGAAACTAGATTTATGACCACTTATAGAATATATAGTGGTTTCTAGTCTAGGTTGATCTAATTTGTTTTACCAAAACCAATCGGAGACTCTTGAACAACTTCATACCCAAATCCATAATACTTTCTAATACTATATATAGGAATGTCATTTAAATAGGATCCCTAAAAGTGATCTAGAATCATTCTTAATCAAGTATAAGTTAACCCAATTAGTTATTTTAAATATAACTCCATCATATTCACATAATGAATCCTTGTTAGGTTCCAATCCCTAGGTCACAACTCATTGTTTTCACCTCTATGTGGGTTCGACCATAGACTTCCACTGTTCTGTGAGCTTATTCAATAGTGTTAGTTAGGTTACAAATAAATTTATAATTTAATCACTATGTGAGGAATCGATGATGTCACATGGAAGATCATATATGTTGTAGATATACACTACTTGAAAAATAAAATATTAAGACAAAAAAATAATAAACCTGGGGGAACTTCTATATTTGAGGTGTGATATGTGGTGGAACATGGATGATTTATTATGACTATATTGAGTGGGATTTGACCAAAATTATGATAAAATGAGATATAGATTTTTTTTTGAATGATTTTATAGATATATTGAAATATATTAAAAATCATTCCCTATTAAAGGAGTAGTTTGTCTTGAGTTTTATAGTCAACAAATATCCAAAAAGGGAGAGGACATTGGATAGAATATCTAAAGGCACAAAGGTTGTTGTGATCAATTAGTTTATTTTTTTATTTACCTATCCCTTACCTAACAAATATTAATATTTTGGTTCAGGAGTAAACATGTTGTGGTCAACAAATTATGACTTTTTATGTAATTATGAGTGATTGAGTATTGAATTTTTTTAATAGTAGTTTGTGTGAGATTATTCTATTCAATAAATATTCAATATTTTTTTATTTAAATGTGAATTATCATTGTCTCATTAATTAAATAGTTTATTTTCAAATTCATTAAATAATTATTGGTTTCATTCTTGTTCATATACTATGTTTATTTGTTTTATTTAAATATGGGGATAGACAACCCAATTATTGAAATAAAGAATGTAATTACCCATATTAAATATATTTTGATGATTAAAGAACTAATTCAAGACTAGGGGTCCACTTTGATTAAATTTTGACAATGATACAACTACCCATTACAGTATTCCACACCTAAAATTTTTAAACCCTGAATTTATAAAAAACTAGTGCACTAATCATTCATGGTTCTCTCTTTTAGATTTATATTTAGTTTTAAATTATTCAAGATAATTATCATTACATTTGAACTCGAGATTTTATGCTAAAACATAGTATTTGTATTTGTGAATAACTAATTAGTGGGATGAATAAAATTGTTTTGCTACACTTTACTGACCAAACCCTTAAATACGTTAATGATATTGTGAATTTTTATCTTTTATTTCTCCATAAAACCTTAAGGTGTTAATCATAATGATAATATATAAATTCTCACACTAGATATGTAATTTCTGATAATGATTTTTAATGATTATTTTATTTTTTATTTTTACCTTTTATAATACATATTATACGTAGTTTTCATTTTCATTCATCAAACATGGATGAAAATGATGAATTTCATATTCATGTTATTTGTACTGAAGAAACTATAAATCATGATCAAATAACAGTATTCCATTCCTTGAAGTGAATGAGAATATTTATTAAAACATTTTAATTTCATTTCTAATGTAAATAAATATATATATATATATATATTATAAAATTAATTGTTGGGGGAATGAAAAATATTTTTTCATTTATGGATGGTATAAAAATAGTGACTTTGTAAACTATGTTCAAGAATACTTATATTAATCAATTTCTTCCCATAAATAATAAATAAAAATAAAAAATATTATTTATTGAGTCATTAAGAAATAACTAAATTATTTCTTGTAATTGATTTTTTATCCTCCCCTGAAGGGATTTTTTTTAGAGTTCATGGTAGGATCATAAATTTCATGTATGAAAAGATTTTTTTACCACCTAAATTATATTAATGAGAATATTCAACATAAGTTGAATAAATTCTTTTACACGAGATGGTCATTGTTGATAAAAATTAAATTATTATTTTTTATTAATCAAATAAATCAAATAAATTCTAAAATTTATTCTCTAATTTAAATATAATTCTAATTTTATTTCATTCCATTATGTGAATGAAATTATTCATGAAAACTATATAAAATTTTTACTAACCAAGCATAGTTATTTGAGATATCATAAAAATCGGTCAGATGACTATTTTCATTCCATAGTGTGAATGTGATGATAAAAAAATATATTTATGATATTTAATTATGGTCACAATAAGAAATGTGACATGAATCATGAATATTCTCACACTATTTCTATTAGGGACACACCAGAAGCATGAACACATGAGAAATTAAACTTTCTTACATGATAATCAACATCAAAAAATCATATTTGGAGAATAAAGAACTAATAATCAACTACAGGATCTGAAGAGAATTAAATAAACATGAAATATAAAATCAAAATCATACCACATTTTATTTTGATCGAATGAGGGTTCATCTCATTTTCAATGATTCGTACACAAATTAACCAGATTTGGAACCCAATATATTTTCCATAAATGCTAAAAAATTTATAGATTTATTAATAGTGAATTTTTGGGTGCTAGCGTATAGAATAGATGAATACTTTGGGTATCAATGATTACCATAACATCATTATTTTGATCTCGGAAGAAGTACTTGGATTAGTGTGCTCCGATATATTTATTTCCACTATAGAATATGGTATAGGGGAGATATATGCTTCCTGATTTGAGTAATCAATAGTAACCTTGAATTTAGGCCCCTCTATACTTATATATTTATGTTAATACTCTTGAAAATTTAACTTTCTCCTCTGAAAAAATATATCCATCTAAATTATCCTTAAATAATACCATTGACTTAGTAACTATGTCAATAATTTCATAATTATCACATCACATTACATTATAATTAGAATAATGTTACACAATAAATTTCAGAGTCCATAACTCAAAATATCTCTCCCGTAAATATTAAACGAACCTAGATGAGAATATTTATTTTTTTATATTCTATAAGTCAGAAATTGGAGAGTGTGGATTAAGGAATCATTGATAAAAATAGATAAATTTAAATACATGGGAAATAAAAATAGGATCATCATTGAAAGAAGAACATTAGACATTCCTTTATAATAATGAGCTGAAGACCATTTAGAACAATTAGAGTTAGGGGATATAGTGTTTATGTTGGAAGTAGATTGAAACCCTAATCCCCCCCCCACTCAAGGAATCTCTCACTAATGTCCATTGTGGGCATAATATAAAAAATAAATTTCTGTATAAAAATTATTATCTTATTGAATTACTATATTAAAATATGAGGTTGTTAAAAAATTATTACTTTTATAGATTTAGATTGGAAGGATTTATTGAATTTGAAAATTCATTTATATTTATACATTTTAAAAATTATGTATTTTTATGCATTAGTATTAATATTTTACAACACAAATTCACAAAACCATTAATCCAGCTCAACCTTCCATACTTATTTTTTATTTAAAAAATCATGTTGGTGAGTTGAATGTTAGGGAAGATTCATCTTTAAAATCATTGAATCCACCCATTTGAACATCATTAGTTTTAAATAACATATCATTTAATCATTTTTGTTTTGAGTTTTTAAAAATGGTTTTTTATAAAATAAAATTATATAAGTGAGTCCAGGATATAGATATTTATAAGTATAGTAATGAAATACATTATACACATTTATGAATGTGGTTAGATTAATAAAAAAATACTGATTTAGGAATTTTTTGAAATTATATATATAATACCAATTTAGACAATATTCAATTTTTATTATATCAATTAGTTAATTCAAATAATAAATCCAAAAAATATTACTTAAAATATAACAAAAAGTTCAGTTTTACAAGGGAAAGATTTTTATCCTTTAATAATTTTCAACATGGGATTTAGGTTCCTCTTCTAATATATTGAAAAAACAATATAATAATAATAATATATTATTATTACTCTCATTAATTAATTATTATTTATAATAGTTTATTAATGAAATAAATAATAAAAATAAATTATAATAATGTAATGAAATTAATAACAATAAGAATATTAATTAATTAATTAATGTGGCTTGGGGATTTCCTGAGATATAAAGTCAGCATGTTATCACATATATCACTAGGGTTTTAAACTTGGTGGTATTATTTTAATGAAGATTTATGATTATATTATGGAAAAAAATTTAATGTTCTATAAAAGAATCAATGAGTGTTGTGATATGGTGGATGAAAATGTGGCTGGAAAAGGGTGTATTTACATTAATTAATAAGAATTTCACAATATCATTAATGAAGATACCATTTAGGGCACTCAAAAGGGGATGGAACATTGGCTCTTATCAAACCACCCTTTTCCCACAAGAATTTATTATATGGGATGGAGGTATGTCCTTTGAAATAGTGATAAAATAAGACATGATGTGGTCGGTCTTAGGGTAATCTAGTCATTTCATAAAAATAGGCATTTGGGACAATGAAAACATTGTCCTTCATACAACATATATATAATAAAATAGGTATATTTTGTAATTTTCATTCCTTTTGGAAAAAAGATGAGTCTAGACCCACTAAGGTGTATGGGTACACGTCTGTTTATGGTTTGAAATACCCTCAACCAAAAAAATATATTATTAATTAGTAATAATAATTTAATAAATAGTGTGATTGAAAATAATATTTAATATTTAATAATAATAATAAATTATAAAAATTATAGGTGATTACAAAAACAAAACCTGAACACATCAAGACACCACAGTGGTCCAAGCATAATCCCCCTCATAAGGTTGGGTCGATAGTCACTAAACCTATTTTATAAAATATTAATTAAACATGAAGGCCTTTTAATTTGAATACTTTAAGGCTATTTTATATGATGAAATGAATATCTTTGTTGCTATCTCACCCACATAAATCATGAAAGACCTAACTATGTCATTTTCCATTGCCTAAAATTAAAGGCACCACATCATGTTGTACCTCATGTCATCACAATACTAAAAACCACATCATGGTGCATTATGATTTGGTGTGGCCTAGACCGTGGATATATCTATGGAACTCCCAATGGGGTGAAAAAATGCTCAGGGAAACACTGTGGTTACCTATGTGTTTACTTTTCAATGCTCATAGGGCTCCCCAATGGATCACACAATGACGAACCAATCCCCACAAACTACAATGGAGGCTCTAAAATGAGTACTATATAGTACACCTAACAAGAACCATGGAGATACATATAGAGCTACCCATAATGCTTAGGATATCCAATCAATATTGTATCTAACTATAACACTCACCATCGCATATTGAGAATCATAGCTGGTAGGGTAGGTTAAATCACTTTATAGTTCCCTCTAACTCCTGATACATCATCCCACCAATGCCTTCCATCACTAACCACCACACACCACATGACTAGTCACCATCTCCTTACACCGTCCTATATCCCCTCATGTAATCACTATTCCTCTTTCAGAAAACCACTATCGGTAGTAGAAAAATAGATTTCATGGTTGGGGTTATTACATTAGTTGTTAATTAACCAATGTTAGTGTGGTTTACACATCAGTTAGTTAACGTACTAATGTTAAAATCCAATACAAAAATGTTTTCACATCTATTATTTTTACAACTAATGTGAAAAACCTTATTATAGGGGTTTAACATCAGTTATATAAATAATTGACATGAAAACATCGATGTGAGAAGGGTTTTTAATTTTGATATATATATTCGCAATATTAAAAATAAAATTTTAATCATAAAATATTGAAAATTAATTTTTTTCATAGCTTGATTTCAAATTTTAAAATCCCATGTAAATTTTATTAAATCAAATTCAAAAATATTTTCAGATGTAACGTAAAAATTTTCTTTCCCTATCATTTAATTTTTTTACCTAGTCCTCTTTGATCCTGATAAATATTTTATCGGTTCATCATTCAACAATTTCAAAATTGTATTTTCAATATGATCAAAATATTTAGTTTATTTATTATTGGTTCAATTCATTGATCAATAGTCGAAAAATGTGATATAAATCATAGTTTTAAAATCATCTTTTCATAACTAACATTAAATGAGGTGTGAGAAACTTTTAATGTTGGGTTTATATAAAACCAATATTAAAATCTTTTAAAAGACTAAAATTACAATGAAAATATCCTTATCTATTTAATGTGAACATTCTAAAAACCTCATCCCCTCGACTCAAAAAAAAACATAAACACACAAAAAGTTCTAATTTTAGAGGATTTTCATCTTATTTTTTAATTGTTTCACTTCAATATTCTATCCTTCATTGTTCTTCAATGACCCTAAAAAATATTCGGACCGTGGAAACCCCAATCAGATTGAATCACAACCTATCTTCATGGTTTCTTACTTTCAAATTTATATTTCATTCTTATAGAGGACCAAGACTTTTACACATATTTTTACAAGATATTGTACATAAATTTCAAACTAATACAACCCAAATATTCTGAGTTCTAGTGTCTTTGGAAGACTAGGTTTATAAAATAAATATAAGAAGCTAAAAAATCATTATTTTATTATCATTAATGAGATCTTAAATTCTATTGAACTCCTAAAACTATATAGGATATGTTGGGTAATTCATAAAAAATGGGTGAGGAACAAATCCCAATATGGTAATAAACATAGAAATGAAGCATAACATTAGAGTGATAAGGAATAACATGATAATATAAATGGCATGCCTTGTGGATAATTATTTAGATAATTATCATGAATACAAAGGAATCATGAGATCATTAGGACATAATAAATTTGTGGTATCAATAGAAATGACATAAGAATAAGTCATGGATAACATCCCAGACAATATCATATGGTGGATATGGTCCTATCATCAATTAGGATCCCTCTATAATCCCATACATATCGCCTCATGATACTAAAACATTACCCAATGCATTGGAGTAATATCTGGACACACCCATCCTAATATGTACATACATTAGTGTTCCACAAAAAGGAAATCAATCACGAAGCATAAATAAAATAATTTCCCTTGGAAGGAAATGTGTTTAGTTTTTTTCATCACTAAGGAAAACATTAAAACATGTATTACCACTTAAATGGAAGGTGCATTGAACATGGTATATATGTATTATTCAAATAAAGATAATATATAATAATTATTAAAGATGATTTGAGTGATAAAGCGGGGTATGGAGAAAGAAAGAGTATCCCAAAAAAATCTGGTTGTTCCTAGTGATCACTTACCTAATTTTCCAGATACATTTTATGATTACATTTTTCATCATAAATAATTAAAATAAAATTAATTATTTACTTACTTTGGAACTTCTTTTTTATATGTATTTTATTTATTATAATTTTATTATGATAATTTATTACCACTTCAACGAGTTATAATGCACAATTTCATTATTCTAGGATGTTCATTTTTTTGATCCAAGGTTGGATCACTTGTTTATAATTTTTGGTGTCATTTTCCAATGGGAATAAAAAACCAGAAGTGAAATTAAATAATATTAAATTACTTCCATAAATTTTATCTATCCCAGAAATTCATTTTTTGTAACATAGTAGTGATTCATTTAGTTAAAATGTTAACAGTTTTCAGTTAGTTCACAATTGTGGTTTTATCAACCATTACGAACTAGTTTGGTTACATTTAATAGTATGGTTATATATTCATTCCATAATATGAAAAAATATATAATATAAATATTTAAGTCATTTTTAACCATTACATGTGAACATAAACCTACCATGACGGTGATAATGGGAAATGAAAATTTGTTGTCAATGATGGCGGTGAAATGACATATTACAAATGATGTTTTCATTTTTTACAATAAGAGGATAAGTGATGCTCTTTAATGACAAATATTACACTAACATAATAAAATTATTGAGTAAATATGATACTAGAGTTATTATTTCATGTTTGATGAGGGAGGTGAGTATAAGGTAATAATGGAAAATAAATTAATAGTGTTAGTTAAAAGCATTACCTATTAAATTTATCCACATTAAAAACATCTAAATGAACTTGGAATTCATATTTTTGGGATATCAATAGTACTAAAAAGGGGATGTTATCTAGGAAGTCAAATTTGTATAATTTTGGATACCTCAATGTATTATAATGTGTGATGAGATGGGGTAGTAAGGTTTGGTATTTATATGTGGAGGAAAGGGCTGTTATCTAAATACTATATTCGTTGGTTTATTATTTTCCCCGAGATTTAAATAATTTGTTCTTACATCATACATGACTCAAACATTCATGTATTTTTTTTTAAAAAACATTATACCGTAATTTATTGTATTTTACAATTAATGAATAATTAAATTGTTATAAAAAAATAAATAAATTTATACGTAACCATTTTCAGACAAGTATATTTTGAAAAAAAAATTCATTTTATAAAAATAATGTTATAAATAAGATAAAAATATTTTTCAAATAAAATCATCATTAAATTGATAATTTCGAATCATAATATTATGATCGCTTTTTAGACCCTTTAAAAATTTACTTATGGTGACTTAAAATTATTTCATCATAAAAACTTAAAATATTATTAATTTATAATTATTTTTTTGTAGAAATAAATTATTTTAAACACTATATTTATTATAATATGAAATAAGAATATATATGTTTTCCAAAAACTCAAACAATCAAGTTATTATTTTTAATTCATGTATATTCTTGTCCCATGACATAAATATATAATATTTTAATTTTATAGGGTAACTAATTATTATTTTATTTTCAAATAGAAGAGGATAATATTTGATCTATTTGATCACTATTCCTAAATGTCATATTACTGTTACAAAAATTATGTTATTATTAAAAAATTTATATTTCTATTCCAATGATAAGTTTTTTAATGGTCATATTGGGTCCATATTTCTTATAAATACCTATTATTTCCTTAATTAATTATTTACTTATATTTTTACTCAAGTTTATATATATTCTCAGTTAAAAAATGAGTTTTCATTATTATTATTCAGCTTCATTTCTGTATAGTTTTTTGTGGATGATCTTATTCTGGATGATCTAGAAGATCAATATTTTCATATTTTAGTTACATTATTGTTAATATTTTTTCTCATGGTATTATTTTCAATTAATATGTACATTTTTATTCTATAAATTTAATGTTAAAATTAAAAGAAATTAGTTGGTTTCATTATGTGGTTAATTTTCCTTATACTATATCGATAAATTTTGTACTATTATAAGAAGATAAATACCTTTAATAAAATTTTGGGTTGTTACATTCTTCCCCTTTATGAAATTTCATCCATGAAATTTCATATTATATTGGATGGTGAAAAAAAGTTAAAGTAATTTTTCATTATGGATTCATTCGGTTCCCATATCACCTCCTCATACTTATGGTTTCACCATAGTACATAGACATTGTGAGTTGTCTTATTGTATAGATCGTGATATTTATGATTCAATATCTTCATTGGATGCTCCTCATAAGAGATATCATTTTATAGCTGTACCACCTCATAATTTTTTATATTTAAGGAATCTTTCATGTACATCCTAAAAAGTGATATATGGAATTCATCGTGTACTTGAGTCAGGGATTATGGGAGTGCTGGTGGATAAGCCATAAATCCAGTGTGATCAATAATATCATAGGATTTTATGTACCTAGTTATTAGATTTTCCTTTATCCCAAATATCATTAAAATTTACAAGAGGAAACTTGGAGGAAGACCTTATCCCCATCCTCCAACTCTTTTCCTCACTAAAGATTTCCAATATATATCTTATGTAAACTTTGAGTGGACCTGATGTGAAGCTTATTTGTATTCAAAGTTTCTACTATTTTATTATCCATTTTTGGTCTCATGAGATTTTTTTCACAAACTTAATCATTGAATTTTGTAGTAATATATCCATACCAACTAATATATTCATATTGATAAATTTGGATTCATGAGTGGACACTATTATTGTATGAGGACTAGACCAAAGGAATATGATGGTACCATCATACTATAATGTCCATCGATCATGCTCTCAACATGTCATCATATGACTCGAATGTTCGCTCAAATTGGCCTTCATTTTGGGGGTTATAAACCCTAATGGAGTTCAAATCAGTGTTCAGATCATGTTAATTACTATTCGAGAAAATGGAGGTAATTCTATGATCTTGATTAGAAACAATCAATATGGTCTTCCATGTATCGTCACCACTTATTTGATTTATATCCTTGTATGTTGATCGAGTGAGAAGTCATTAAAATTAAAATTAAGTAATATTTGTATGATTCCCCACCATAACCCATATATCATTATTTACTATGTATATTTATGGATGATCGGTGATAATTTCCATGGTGATGTTTTCCAATTTCCATGAAGGTATGAGTAATGGTTTCATCATACAAATTGATTTTTTCCTTTCAACATTAACTTGATGACATGCGTGGCAGTTTGATGTGTATTTTTCATTCAACCTCTTCATATTGTCCCATCAATAGTTCTCTCAATGATCTATATAAATTTATAGTACTCCATTGGTGGATGGAGAAGGTCGAGATATGTGCATCAAACAATAGATTCTATGTTATCTCTTTATTTTATGGTATGCATCGTTATAAAATTAATCATATAACTCATTGTTTAGTTATTTTTAAATATAAGGATTTCCATTTTATTATAACATCCACTTTCTTTTTAATTTCCAAAAAAACTATTAGCATCCTCAATATTTTTTCTAATGGACGATTTCGAAATCATTTGAGAGAGAAATTATGACGTACCATCCTTTATAATTCCCATGTCCAACCTTTTTATGTCTAAGAATATTATATCATTATAAATTCCCATTATTGATAAGATTATAAGATGCATTCAAATTATAGCATCACCTACATTATTTTATCCTCAGGATGGTAGTGGATTGAGAAATCATAGTACTTGTTTAGATCTAACCATATATATTGGCTCATATTAATATATTCCTATGTGAATATATATATATGAGGCTCTTATGTTATATATATATTTCACACTTCTCTCGATAGATATAATTCCCTTATATTTTCAATTTGAATATTATTTTTTCCAACTCCACATCATACAATGGTTTCCTCTTTTCATGAACATTAATATTCCTTGGGGTATAGTTTATTAATTTATCATTTTTCATTGGTACAAATACCAAGTACATCTTCTAAGAATTAATGTATGCAAGAAAGGTTCCCCAATTTTGGTTATTGTAAGTATTGTTATAGTGATAAGCCACCTTCTCTACAACTAGAATGTGCATTAACATTCATTAGTCTATAAAACCTTTACCACTTTTGAGTTATCATAGTTATTGAATTTGAAAATCATGATAATTGTCCCAAAAATCATCAATTATAACCATATAGTTCAAGGAAATTATGGATCTCCATTATAGATTATAGTTTGGTCCACTCCTCAATATCCATTGTCTTTGAAGGGTTAGTAGATATCCATTTACTGGTGGTAACATTCCCCAAGAATGATATTTCTTCTATCTCTAACTCATATTTACTATAATTTTCATATAGTTTCCTTTTGAAATGTCTTTATCACAATATACAAATGCTTCTCAAGATCTTCAATTATTTTGGAGTATATTGGAATTTCATATATAAATATTACCACCAATTTCCTTGTTAACCTCTAGATTTGATATTCATTAATTCCATAAACATTAATGGATAATTACGGAGTCCACAGGGAATCACTATGAACTCATAGTTACCAAAAATTGTTTTAAATGCAGTCTTGCGATTATATTTCTTCTTAGTTTTTTAAATGGAGATATCGTGACCAATGGTCCACATTAGAGAAATAATGTGCCTTGTGTAATTGATCAACATGGAATCTTCCCATGGAATGGGATGCATTTTCTATATCATGATTTTTTGGGTTCAAGATAATAAATATAGTGGTTCATTGACCTATCCTACTTCTTGATGAAGAGGGTTAGCTCACCCAAAAGTGAAGCACTCAGGTATATAAATCATTTTTTAGATTCTACTTAAAAACACTTCGTCAATTAATGAAACTCAATAGTTTCAATTATATAAGTATGATTTGATATGGCTTTAGATTTCAGTATATGTTTAATTTTTAATTCGGCCTCTTATTGAAGTGAAAGTCCAAAAAACTCTTTAGGGAATAAATTAATATAATCCTTGATAATGGGAACGTCGAGAAGCATGATTCTCTCTGCAGTCTCAACAATTTCAGGTATATATTCATTATCCTAAGGAAATAATATCCACAATTAATAATATGGTTCCAAATGAGATTCATCATCTTCCTCACACTTGTCCAAAATTGAAGGATGACTCGGGATCTGTATTGTGATCTCCCATTCCTTGTAACACTCCGCCCGTACCTCATTGGCTTGAGGAGGCGGTGAGGGTTACTTGGCCTTAGGCGACGTTCCCACGGCGCCAAAGGATGTCAATAAATGTCGAGGGATTCAGGGAACAATGGGGAATGATTTTATCTTAAGAAAAAACTAACCAAACCATCAACTAAAGATGCATTCACTTTCAAACCCAAAACATGTATTCTCAAAACACAACCACGTTGTTCAACAATACAACCCAAAACCAAACCAACCAACCATATCAGAGTACAAGTAGAAACCAACAACAAACACTATGAGTCGTGACACCACAACTGCTCCACACCATGCTCCAAGCTCCAAGCTCTACCAAGACATCACAACGCACCACTAAAGGAGGTGGATGCCTTAACATTGCCCACGTCAAGGTATTCAACATCTGAAAAGACACCACAGTGCCAAAGTAGGGGGTGAGTACTAAAACTCAGTAGGTTTTCCCCAAATGACTTCCCTACAAACCCCACTAGGATAAAACCATTATCACATTTATATAAAACAGTTTATATAAAATAAATCACAAGTGAAAACATTTTCATAAGCCCAACAAGTCCTTACCAAGCCATCACACCCAAACCAAGCAACCAAGGGAAATCCAACCAACATGCCATAAGCCAATTCACCATTTCAAATTTGCACAACAAATTCCATCATTGAAAAACAACACACAACAAAACAACCACTATAGTGGGACTTCCACCCATCCCATACACCTCCTTATAAACTAGTGGTACTTCCTGACCACTATCCATAATGGTGGTTCTTCTGACAACTATCCATCACCTTTTATAGTGAGACATCCCGCCCACTTCCATAATGGTGGTTCTTCCGACCACTATCCTTAAACTTTTATAGTGAGACTTCCCTCCCACTTCCACACAACCAACACAATCCGTAACACTCAATCAAAAAACAACTAGCATATAACCCATCAATATGACACAACATGCAATCAACCAATTCCATTGCGTACTAATCCACTTCACTAAATCATCCATTTATTGGAAACCATTTTCCATGCCAAACCACATTTCAATAAAACAACCCTTTTATTGAAAACAATTTCCATCAATCATTTTCAAAAATCAACCATAGCATCACATTTTAAAATCTCCCTTTTAAAATATACAACCATAGCATCTCACCACAAAACCCTCTTTTTCCTAAAAATCCCCAAAACATCACCCTAGGGATTTCTAACCAATTTTTCACAACACAACACAATTAATTTCATGCACAAAAAATTAATTTTAACCAAAACCATTAGTTCTATCCAAGTGGAGTCGAGAGAGAAACCACCTACCTTTAGGGTTCCTGAGAAATCGACCCACGAACTACCATGCCTCAAATCATGATAACACACCACCGAAACCTCTCTAGATCCCTTTACCTAACATAGAAATGCCTTAAAAAATCATTCAAGGAAACCAAAACCCTAGATCTACACACAAAAAGTGTAGATCTAGAAAACCAAGAAAGAGGGAAGAGCATATCTAGAGGAATACACAAAGAAGCCATGAGAGAAGACATACCTGGGAGGAACCACCATCAATCCACCAAGAAACCTCTTCAAAACACTTCTAAAATGAGTGGGAGAGCACCCTCAACCCCTAAGAGCCCAAAATCCTGAGTGAGGATCAAGTGGGAGGAAGATTGATGTGAAATGAGTCAATCTCGAGTGATCTCGGGTTTTAAAAACCTAATTTTAAGTGGCCGCACGGTTTGGAAAACCTTGCGCTAATCATGCGCACGCTACTGCTTGATAGAAAGGGTCTACACGGTTTCCTCACACAATTTGGAAAATCGTGCGTAGGCCGTGCGAAACCTACTGTCTCCCCCTGCACGGTTTCCTAGAGCATCCACACAGTTTCCACTAACCGTGCTCAAACTGTGCACCCCTTTAAAAGCCTCCAAACTCATCCAAAGCCATTTCTAACTCTCCTAACATCTTCCCAACTCATCTCATGAACATTAAATACATAAAAATTCATAATAAAATTCCACATACTTTAAACTAGGGGTACTACATTCTCCCCACCATTGTACTTTCCGTCCTCAAAAAGTAGTGAACTCGCCCTTTGCCGAAAGAGCTCTAGCCATTGCTCAACCATCTCTTTCTCCCACTCCCAAGTATCCACTTGAATCTAACCATGTTGCCACAAAACATGAACTAAAATAATGCTTTTACCATGAAAGACTTTCTATTGCCTATCCACAATTCGAATTGGCACGTGCACCAATGAAGCATCCGGTTCTAGATCAAAATGATCCCATCAAACCACATGGTCACAATCCGGCTGATACTTTTTCAACTGTGATACATGAAACACATTGTGGACTGCACTGAACCAAGGTGGAAAAGACAAATGATAATCCAACTCACCAACCTGCTCAAAAATCTCAAAAGGTGCAATATACATCAGAGATAAATTTCTCTGCTTCCCAAACCGATGATGTCCCAACCTTGGAGAGATCCTCAAGAACACATGGTCACTCATCTTGAACGACAAGAGCCATCGAAGATGATCCACATATGATTTATGATGACTCTGAGCCATCTCCATTCTCTTCCTGATCAACTTGATCTTCTCTATCGTCTCCTGGACATGTCTCGGTCCAACCATCAAGGACTCACCCATTTCCACCCAACATAGTGGAGAATGACATGGCCGCTCATACAATGCTTCAAACGGAGCCATATGTATGGATGCCTGATAACTGGTATTTTATGAGAACTCAACCAATGACCAATGCTCCTCCCATGAACCACCGAAATCCATGACACAAGACCGCAACATATCATCCAGAGTTTGTATCGTCCTCTTGGATTGACCATCCGTCTGAGGGTGATACACCGTACTCATCGTCAACTGTGTCCCTAGGGATTGCTGCAAGGATTTCCAGAAATGAGATGTAATCCTCAGATCTCTATCTGATACAATTGAATCTGAAACACCATGCCCCTTTACCACCTCCCAGATATAGATTTTGGATAGATCCTCCACCGTATAAGATTCATGAATCCGGATTAAATGATCCGACTTCGTTAGTCGATCCACTATCACCCAGATGGCATCGTGATTTCTGACCGTTCTTGGGAGACCTGTGAAAAAATCCATCTTTATCTCCTCCCACATCAAAATAGGGATTGGTAAAGACTGCAACATTCATTCTGGCCTCTTGTTCTCTCCCTTGACCTGCTGACAAGTCAAGCATCTCAAAACAAACTCATCCACTCTTATTTTCATGCCAGTCCACTAGAATTTCACTTTCAATGCTTTAAACATTTTTTGAATTCCAGGATGAATAGCCCACCTGGAATGATGATATGCCCTGAGAATATCCTCTTGAAAAGCAACTGGTAAAACCATCTGATTCTGAAAACACAAAACTGAATCTCCATTCAGTTTCCAATCCTCGATGGTATCCTCACCATTTTGTCTCGACCCCATGGTCACACACTCAGGATTGGATATCTATGCCTTTATAACTAGGAAAACCAAGTCAGGAATCAACAAAACTGGAAAGAGGACCATTCTATCGCCCTGGTCCTCACATTCCAACCGCATATCAGCTATAACCGACATCAACGACCACTGGTCTGATGCTTGTTTCACCACGTGAGCATATGATTTTCTACTAAATCCATCCGCCACTGAATTTCCCTTTCACGGTGTGTACATCAAGTAAAAATCAGACATATGAAGATATTTCATCCATCTCTTTTGCCTCACGTTCAAATCCATTTGTGAGAAACTATGATTCAAGATCTTGTGATCTATATATACCATGAACATCCCACCAAAAGGATAATGATGCCAGACTTACAAAGCATGGACCATTGCTTCCAACTCCAAATCATGAGTTGGGTAGTTCTTCTCATGCACTCTCAACTACCGTGAGCCATATGCAAACACATTATTACCTTGCATAAGAAAACACCCCAACCCTGATCCCGATATATCGCAATACACCACATACCCTCTTCTTAGTTCTGGAAAAACCAAGATTGGTGCTGATGTTAGACGACCCTTTAGCTCATCGAAACACTACTGAAATTGTTCATTCCACTGGAATGGAACACTATTTCTTGTCAAAGATGTCATTGGCGATGCCAAACGTGAAAAATCACGAACAAAACGCCGATAATACCCAGCGAGACCAAGAAAACTCTATATCTCAAACAAATTCTTTGGTGGTTCCCACGAGGCAACATCCTCTATCTTTTCTAGATCCACTGAAATCCCTCTTTCAGAAATCACATGGCCAAGAAAATGAAATTCTTGTATCCAAAATTCACACATTGACAATTTTGCATACAACTGATGATCCCTCAAGATCGCCAACACTGTCCGCAAGTGCTTCTCATGCTCCACCCTTGTCTTTTAATACACCATAATATCGTCT
Organism: Viscum album; assembly: GCA_963277665.1. Lineage (NCBI taxonomy): Eukaryota > Viridiplantae > Streptophyta > Magnoliopsida > Santalales > Viscaceae > Viscum > Viscum album. The sequence goes on from OY728155.1 coordinate 880,126,515, forward strand.
ACAAACACCACCACAAATGAATCGAGATATCTCGAAAATATCTTATTCATCAATTCCATAATCACCGTTGGCGCATTCGTTAGATCAAAGGGCATAACAACATATTCATAATGGCCATATCTACTTTTGAAAGCGTTTTTAGGAATATCATCCTTCCTCACATGTAATTGATGATATCCTGACCTCAGGTCGATCTAGGAGAACCACTGGGCTTCCCTCAACTGTTTGAAAAAATCATCAGTTCGTGGAAGTGGATTTCTATTCTTTATCGTAACTTGGATAAGACTACAATAATCAACATATAGCCTAAAAGATCCATCCCCCTTTTTCACAAACAACGTCGGCGCTGCCCACGGTGACATGCTAGGCCGGATAAACACTTTGTTTTCTAAATCTTCCAACTGGACATTCAATTACCGAAATTCAGTAGGATCCATCCGGTAAGATGGAAGTGAGATTGGACTGGTTCCCGTAAGGAGATCAATAATAAAATCCACTTCTATTACGGGTGGTAACCCAAAGAATTATTTAGGAAAACCATCCATGAACTGATCCACCACTGCTGGAAAAACATTCTTCTCAACACCGTCTATTGATTCCAATGACAACACCGCCAACTGATACGATAACGTACCCACTGCTAGTGCCAAAAAACCAGTTGCACCCTATCTTGCATGCTTCTCTCCTCAAAAGAGATGTCTAACTCCATCGTGTGTCGTAAAAGCCAGTGTTCGCGCATCACAATCGATGTGGGACTTAAAAGTCACCAACCAATCCATTCCCAGGATTACATCATACACATCCATCTCAAGCACTGAGAAATTCTAGGTTATCTCAACCTCGCAAGCAATGAAAAAACATTCTCTACATAATAAGGCTCTACACTCTCTTCTACCCAGAATAGTTTGATGTTTCAAAACCGATGGTATCATTTCTACCCTTAAAACCCATCAATTCAACCACACATGTAGCAATAAATGAGTGTGAAGCACCGGTATCAAACAACACTTTCATCAAGGTAGAATTTTAAAAAATAGAACCTCACACCATGGATCGTACTGAATGATCATCCACCATAACCTGCTCAGCTCCGAAAACATGTTTTCTTGCCACACTCTGTTCTTTATTTCTCTGCTAAGTCGTCATGTTATTTTGAGAATCAGCATGTCCCACTTTACTCTTCTGATGAGTGAGGTGCTGCAGTCCCGGTCCCGTCGATGCATACGATGTCTGCGATCCCTGAGGAGTGTCACGCACACCCGAACATGGAGCATTCCGAAAATAATTTTGTAGATGCCCCATCTGCTTACAATTATGACATTCTCGAGGTTGTTCCATACAATCCCGCTAGATTTGGCTCGTAGAAACACACTGAAAACATCCCAGATTTCTCTGGGGCTTCAGAGGAAGATTCACTAATCCTTCCATCGAATTATATGCCATATTCCTGGCCTGGGAATAAGTTTCCCTCCTTTTCTTGAACCCAGCATTAGAGTTCTCACTATTCCCCATGGTTACCACAATGCTTCCTCCACTTGGAGCTCCCAATAGATCCTGCTCAACCACTGAGGCTTTATTTACCATCTCTGTGTAATCATCTATACATAGTACTACTATCTTTGAACAGATTTATTGCATTAACCCCGCTTCACAGATTCTTTCCTTTAAAGATGTGCTACCCGCCACCTCGGGTGCAAACCGCACTATGTTCATTAACATAGCGGAATATTCTGTGACAGACATAAGCTCTTAATTCAAAATGAAGAAATCAGTCGTACGATGAATTCTAAACAGATGTGGGTAGAATTTTTTGTTAAAAAATTCCTCAAATCCTTCCCACATCATACACTGGTCCGTCCCCACTTGGACTACCAACTCCCACCACTGAAGAGTAAGATCTTCCAATATATATGTGGCCAAATTGACCTTCAGCTCTATCGGAATTCCCAAGAACTCAAAGATCTTATTCATTCTATTCAACCATGCTTCTTCCCTTTCTCACACTGAATCACCCCTGAATATGGGTGGATTCTTCTTTTGAAACTGAACCTCATATTCCACATGCCTCGGTTCATCAATTTTATTTCCACTTTCCACACCTTGGAAAGAATGCACTATGCTTTTCACTAACTGTTCGTTCACCTAAGGCTCAGGTGAAACCAAAATCTCATGATCCTCCTCTGGTTGGTCTCTACGACACCTACCCGGTGCCATTTCTATCAATGGAAAACAAACAACCATGAGTCTCACTTCTGTAGACATCACGAAATCCAATTTCAAATCACATTACACAACACTGTCACAACAATACTTTCCACCAGTTCACAATTTCCATGTTTCAAAATTTTGAAAACCAAACCATTTTCAAAATACCAATTTATTCACATTATATTTTCACACATTCATATAACATAATAAATTATTATACCCCAATGAAATATGAATCCTAGAGGGAATTCATTTCTACCATGCAATCCATGCTCATATCATTGGCTACTCCCACGACAATGAGATATCCAATGCCAATAAGTGTCTCCAAAACACTTATGTACCCAACTCCCTGGTTACGTGAATTTCCGCATAAAAGGGTTCACTACATCCTTTTATGCTATACATTCCATGTTCCGAAATTCCTACGCTTTGTTACCATCCCGACTCAAGGAATCTAACACAATGAATGACAACACTAAATCTGAAGATCAACTCCAAAGGACCAAACAAACTAATACAACTTGTAACACACCACCCCTACCTCATTGGCTTGATAGCGTGGTGAGGGTTACTTGGCCTTAGGTGACGTTCCCAAGGCACCAAAGGCTGGAAATAAATGCCGAGGGCTTCAAGGAACAGTGGGGAACGATTTTACCTTACGAAAAAACCAACCAAACCAACATCTAAAGATGCATGCACTTTCAAATACAAAACATGTATTCCCAAAATACAACCAAGTTGTTCCAAAATAAAACCCATAACCAAACCAACCAATTATATGAGATTACAAGTGGAAACCAACAACAAACACTACGAGCTGTGACACCACCACAGCTCCACACAAAGCTCCAAGCTCCTAGCTCCACCAAGACATCACAACGCACCACTAAAGGAGGTTGATGCCTTACCTTTTCCCACGTCACGGTACAAAACATCTACAAAGACAACACAGTTCCAAAGCAGGGGGTGAGTACTAAAACCCAGTATGTTTTCCCAAAATGACTTCCCTACACACGCCACTAGGATAAAACCGTTAGCACATTTATATCAAACATTTTATATAAAATAAATTACAAGTGAAACCATTTACATAAGCCCAAGATTCCCTTACCAAGCCATCACACCCAAACCAAGCAACCAAGGTAAATCCAACCAAAATTCCATAACCCAATTCACAATTTCACATTAGCACAAAAAATTCCATCTTTGCCAAACAACAAACACAAAAAAACCACTATGGTGGGACTTCCGCCCATCCCATACACCTAATTCTCAACTAGTGGTACTTCCTGACCACTACCCATAATGGTGGTTCTTCCGACCACTATCCATCACCTTTTATAGTGAGACTTCCTTCCCACTTCCATAATTGTGGTTCTTCCGACCACTATCCATCACCTTTTATAGTGAGACTTCCCGCCCACTTCCCCACAACCAACAGAATCCGTAACACTCAATCAACCAATAACCAGGATATAACCCACCAATATCATACAACATGAAATCAACCAATTCGATTGCGTACTAATCCACTTCAATAAATTATCCATTTATTGAAAACCATTTTCCATGCCAAACCACATTTAAATAAAACAACACTTTTATTGATAACCATTTCCATCAATCATTTTCACAAATCAACCATAACATCCCATTTATAATCTCCCTTTATAATCCACAACAATAGAATCTCACCACAAAACTCTCTTTTTCCCCAAAATCATCAAAACATAACCCAAGGTATTTGTTACTATTTTTTCACATAGAAACACAATTAATTTAAATCACAACAAATTAATTGTAACCAAAACCATTAACTCTAACCAAGTGGAGTCGAGAGATAAGACACCTACCTTTAGGGTTCACGAGAAATCGACACATGAACAACTGCACCTCAAATCCAGCGAACGCACCACCGAATCCTCTCTAGATCCCTTTCCCTAACATCCACAAGACTTAAAACATCATTCAAGGCAACCAAAACCCAAGATCTACACACAACAAGTGTAGATCTAGGAAACCAAGAAAATGGTAAGAGCAGATCTAGAGGAAAATACAAAGAAGCCATGAGAGAAGACTTACCTGGGATAAACCACCATAAATCCGCCAAGAAACCTCTTAAAACACTTCAAAAATTAGTAGGAGAGCACCCTCAACCCTTGATAACCCAAAATCCTGTGTGAGGATTGAGTGGGAAGAAGAATGGAGTGAAATGAGGTAATAATGACTGATCCTGTGTTTTGAAAACCTAATTTTAAGTGGTCGTACTGTTAGCCCACACGGTTTGGTAAACCGTGTGAACGACACTACCTCTGGAGAAAGGGTCCGCACAGTTTCCTCGCACGGTTTGGAAAACCGTGCGTAGGACATGCTAAACCCATTGTCTCCCACTGCACGGTTTCCTGGAGCATCCACATGGTTTCCACTAACCGTTCTCAAACCGTGCATCCCTTTAAAAGACTCCAAACTCATCCAAAACCACTCCAAACTCTCCCAACCTCTTCCAAACTCATCCCATGCACATTAAACACATAAAAATGAATACACAAGGGCCAAATACCTCAAACTGGGGTTACTACATTCCGGATAGATAATATTGGATTTATATAGACACCCAATCTATGTCAAATATTACATCAAATTCCACTAATGTGAGTATAAAATGAATTTTAGGAAGTAAATTCCCATATAATTCAACATGTGTCAAAATAATTTCAAACGTTTTCTCAGATTAGATCATATCACTTGGGGTGGTGACTCGATGTTTCTTGAATATAACCCATATACACTACACTGGAAATAATTCATACATAAATATGGAGTTATGGGTCATAAGTGTCAGAGTGTAGGCCCTTATGAGTTCCCTTGGTAAGTTGATTATTAGTATTTTTCATCCTAATTAACCCTTGTATTAGGTTATGTACTTGGATATTTGAAAAGATCCCCAAAATTACAAATTATACTACTAGCAGTGCCTTAGGTTGAGATTTATTTCCATTTGTCTTTCTAAATGGGCTGTTCATTTTAATTAGAAAATTTGATACATTATGCCCTCCTTTCCAACACATAATAAATATTTTATTTCCTTCAATACATTCCCCTTATTAAAAATTCCCACAGTTTTGACACCCTGAGTATCAAATATCATTTTAATTATCATTCTTATAACCTGATCTTCTATGAGACATAATCTCTCTCCTATATGATTTGTTTGGAAACAAATATATGTTCTAGATATTAATCATAATTCATAAAAATTTATTTGCTATAATCGCAGTATATGTTACATCATGTCAAATAAAGTTTTTTATATTGCTCGAGAATTCATCAAATTGCCCATCATATTGTTTATTGGTACACGTTCTCCAATGTCCACCAGTTAACTAAATAAAATAAAATTATGGATTTTGTTAATTATATAATTAATCTATATAAATTAAACTATGAGAATATAAGTAATAACTTATAAATGATAACTATATCCTATCTTAAGATTCTCCGAGATTAAATCTAGGTTATCCATGGTGACTGTACTATTATGTTTTCTATCCAAATAATCTATTCAAGTCCTTCATAATATTTCGAAAGAGTTTTCCATATTTCGAATGCATATCACTTGGGAGTGTCAAGATAGGTGTGAAGGAAGGACACATTGTCTTGTACCCGGTTTTGATCGAAGTGTGCTTCTTAGTTTTTTACCCCAAAGGTGAAAATGTTCCAAATCCACATCCTCATACAGTATTTAGATAGAGATGTAGTTTCATAGAATCCAATTTCTCTATACTTCAGGAAAATTACATGATATGTTCATATACAAATACTTACAATTAGACTTATCCCTAGGTTTATTAATAAATAATACTAGTCATAATCCCCAAAAATAACTGCACCATTATTTGATTACAACTATAGAAACCCAAGCCATTTTAACATATTGTTACATGATATTGACATAAATGTCCAACAAATATAATTCAATGATCTTGAAGAATAATGTCTTTGGAAGAATATGTTAATAAAATTAAAAAATGAAACTATAAAAAATCATTATTTTATTCTTTATAATGATTACCTAAATTACCTTGAGATCCAAAAACTACATAGGATAACAAGGTGAATACACAAAAAAATGGGGAGAGTTATAACGAATAGTAAGGGAATAAATATAGAAATTAAACACCACATATTAGTAATATGGAATAACAAGATAAAATAAATGGAATGGATCAAGAATAATCATTTAGATTCATAAAATAAAGAGAAATTAATGATTATATCATGTAATCATAGAAAATTTTTCATAGCATGAAATGTGACATACACATAATTCAAGTAAAATCACCAAGATTACATGACATGGAGGGTTGAGTCCCATCAAATAATAGGTTTAGTCCCTAATCCAATAAATATTTTCTCCTGAGACAAAAAACTTCCCAATACATTGAAGTAATATTAGGGTTTTCATGTCATAACATGTTCATGATTATGTGTTCTATAAAAAGGAAATCAATCATAATGTATAAAATGAAATAATTATCTATGAAATAAAAGGAAATGTATTGTGTTCCATGGCTATGAGAAACCACAAAACATGTATTACCCCTTAAAGGGAAGGTTAATTAAACATATAATATATTTTTGGGACATATATACATAATATATAATAATTAAAAATTAATAATGGAGAGATAATGTGATGAAAGAATAGAGAAAGCGTAACCCAAAGTAAATAGGGTGGCTTGGGGAGATCTCTAACCTTATGTTCTACATTCGTTTAGCACTTTTACATGATTCCTATAAGATTAAAAATACATTTATTAATTCCATAATTAATAACCTATTATATACATATTTTATTTATTAAAATTTCATTATTCTCTTTAATATTAATTTCAGTTATTTATAAAGATGAATTTCACTTTTCACAGGTAGTTCCTTTCTTGATTCAATGGTCAGATCACTTCTATATAACTGTTGAAGTTCTTTTCCATTGGGAATAAAAATATAGATTTGAAATGAAATAATATTCTTTTTCATATATAAATTTTAATGGTCCTAAAAAATAATTTGTGATTTGACATTGGATTGATTCATTTAGTAAAAATGTTAACTTCATTTGGTGAGTATAATTTGGTGGTTTTACCGCCCATCATGAACATGTTTTTTTATATTAAATATTATGAATATATATTATTTCCATAATGTTAAAGAAATTTAATATACATATTTAGTTCATTTTGATCCATTATATGTGAACTTCAACCAACCACGATGGCAGTAATGGGAAATAAAAACTCGTCATCAATGAATGCGGGGAACCGACATATTAGGGATGGTGTCTTTTATTTACAATAATAAGAGAATAGAAGGGATTGTATTATATACATTGCATTAAAAAAATTATAGCGTATATATGATAATAGAGTAACTATTCCATGTTGGATCACGGAGGTGAGGATAATTTCATAATGGAAAAGAGATTAAAAGAGGTAGTTTAATGTCTTTTCCTCTTCAATTTCATATCTTTTTAAAACTTCTTAAGGGACATGGAATTTTAATTTTGGGGATACCGTAACCACTTGGACACAGGGGAGATGTTTTTGATGGGAAATCAGAAAAAAAAATCTATGTTCCATGTTTTAAAATGTGTGAGGAGAAAGGGTGGAATTTATAAGGGGAGGAGAGGTGGGTTTTTTGAATATTATATTCATTAGTTTGTTAGTTTGGTTCAGGAATATCCATAGTAATTATTGTTTTTACTATATACAGTAACTTGTACATTTGTTTTTTAAAAAATGGGTTCTTATATCATCCAGAACTCAAAATTTATTATATTTATCTTGTTATGTTAAATACCCCAATTTAATATATTTAACTATTCACTAAAAAATCCTTTATTTTTAAAAATTAACAGAAATTAAACCTATTTTTTCAAAGTGATTATTTAAAAACCGAAATCTATTTTATTAATATAATTTTGTGGATATGAGAAATTTTATTTTTAAATAAAATCCAATTTTACTGAAAAACTAAAATTTTAATATTATGATTGATTTTCAAAAACATTGAAAAATTACATATGGTATTATAATATTATCTTATCATTATAATTAAATTTTATATTAATTTCAAAATCCATTTTAAAAAATAATATTTATTTTAAATGATTATATTTATTATAAAATTCTAATAAAAACATATAGGTTTTACAAATATTGTAATTATAAATTAATTATTTTAGTCCCTTTTATTTTCTTTTACCATGATATATATATGCCATGTTTTCATTTTATAAGATACCTAAATATTATTTAACTATTCCATAGGATATGATACTATTCTATGAGTATGGTTACTAATCCCAATTTTTGGATTTCTATTAATATGGATTGGTGAGTATTCCAATATATAGATTTCTATTCCAATGGTTATATTTGTAAAAATTATATGGGTTCCCTACTTCTTATAAATACCTCTTGATTCATTCATTATTTATTAAATTCTATTCAATATCAAGGTTATATATATTTTCATTTTCAAAATAAATATTTCATTACTAACATTATTCTTCATTTCAAAAGTGTTATTTGGGACTCTATTTATTTTTGGGGATCGAACATATCCACATATCCATATTTCAGTTACCATATTTTATTTTTTTATGTTATCGTAATATTTTTAATTTTTTGTCCATTTTTATTCTATAAATGTAATGTTCAAATTAATAAAATCTTTCTTCTTTCATCTTGTGGTGAATGTTCTTTATACTATAATAATAAATTTGATGCATTTTGAAGAAGAAAAATTCCACAGATAAAAATTTGGGTAGTTATATTTTTTTTCAATAGTTACTCTTAAATATTGTAGTGTTCACCATATTTTCACTTCCCCGTGAGTGAATTGATCATAATTTAGTGACTATCTTCCATTATCAACCTCCATTGTTTCTAAAGACGTTTATTTATGGAAGATCAATTAATTAATTATTTTTTATAAATTTTATCCATACATTAATTTGTTTGTTTGCATCTTATTGTCAATTATAATATTTTTTGTTATATTTTTAATGTTATAAATTTATTATAATTGATATTATCTTTATTGTAATTTTTTAAAAATTTATTATGATTGGATTTTTTTTATTGAGATTTTTTTAACAATTGGAATTTACTATTGTTTGTATATAATAGTTTCCATTTAATTTTTTTATCATAAAATATTGTTTGTGGTCAAAATTGATTATTATTTTTTCTATTAATTTTTTCATCTTTATAATTAACAATTATTAATTTTATTTATAATTTTAAATTTTTTATATTGTATTTATGATATAAATTACATTGATAAAATTTATGCATTTTTAAATATTTTAATGATTATATGTTTGAATTATATTTTTTACATGTGTGTTTAATTTTTTATATGTATAAATATTTGAATATACTATAGTATTACATTTTATGAAATTAATGGACCTAAATTGGATAAATGCATGAATAATTAGTGATTAAAATGAGAAATGGGATGACAATTTTTCAGAATTTCATAAATTAATTTTTCAATAAAAATTTATGTTTTATGTTAAGGCATGAAGTGTTCAAATAGGATTTAATTGGGATATATACAAATTAACGACCATCATATTTTATTTGTTTTTTTGGTAATTATACATACTAGATCTGGCATGGTTAAATAAAAAAAAGTAATGATCTAATGATGATGACGTTGTTTAGAAGGAGATGGAGGATCATTACAAAAACTTATTTCATGATATTGGTGTGGAAACAATTGAAAAAATGAGTGGTGAATGACTATATAACGATATTGATAAACCACTATTCTCACACTACACATAACTTTTAGGGTTATAGGTTGTGCTAAGATTAGTTAACTTGAATGATAGACATGTTTGGAGTGATAAATGTTTCATGGAATTTCCTAAAGATGTAAAATATATACTTCAAGATGGAAAGGAACTTCCAGATTTTAATTATTGGGGAAAAATATTTCATTTAATGGGATTGGGGTATATAAATATACATGGTTACCTTAATATCATAGGGTTTTATAGGAAGGAATATGAAATTTTATCAGAATTTCTTAAATGTGGGACATAACAGTATAAAATTAATTACGAATACAACCATGATCAATTCCCAAGAACATGCACCAAACCTCTAAATAATGAAAATTTGTATCCTTCAATAATTCTTTATTTGAATCATATCTTTTCAAATTAATATGATTTAATGTTTCTATTATTACATAAAAATGAGCACATATTTTATAGAAACCTACATCGACCTACTAATTCCCTGTAATAGAAATGATCTGATCTCGAATTTTTTAATTTTGGAAATGATGTTAGAAATCATATATGGGGTCTATGAAAAGACAAAATGAATCCATATGAAAGTCTGAATATCCAACATAGTTCATGGACAATTATGTTGGTTTTATATAACATATTCCTTTATATATGTGTAAAGATAAAACAGTTGATTATGAGCATGATTATTGTTAGAACAGAACATCTCGGAAATGATACTATTATTTATCAATCGCCACTGATTTATTACTTATATTTTTTTAGGATACAAGTGTTATTTTATTTTAAGAATAAAATGAAGATTATTTTATTTACATATCTAGGATAGTGTTTACTATATATAAAATTCTTGGATATGGTAAAATATCATGATATTGTGTTAGAGGACATAAGCATTATCTAATTTTTGAAGAGGGGAATCCATGTAATCAATAATAAAACTGTTGAAAAAATCATACATGATACATCTAATATTTTTGTAAATGGATAATAATTAAAAAAGATTAAAAAAATTTAATGTTTTATAAGATAATTATTTTTTCAAACAACCTTTTTAAGCTAAATAATATTATGAATAGGTTAATAAATTGATGTTTTATTTGAAAAGAAAGGATGTTCGTGTCATCAAAAAAATACATAGAAGAAATAATCTATTTCATTCATGCTACCTTATTGGAATTTTTTTGACATAAAGTGAAACATTGAAGTTATGAATTTCAAAAAAAAATTTGATAGTTTAATTGGAACATTATTAAACATTAAATGAATGAAAACATTTGGATTTCAAGAAAAACTTAAAAAAATAACCTTGGGAAAATGTTTGGATTTAACTCCCACAATGAATGGAAATAGAAAATATTTTCCTTCATAATGTCACACATTAAGAATGTTTTAGATGTAAAATTTGGATTAATGTATACATGGTATTAATGTGCTAACTGGGATTAAATCAAATGTGAAAAATGTTGTGTCATTGAAGGATTTAAAATTAATGTAATGAAATTTAATGTTAATAATGTGTTGATGCAATAATTTATATTAATTTAGTTACGTGGAATATTTTTCATACCTTTGAGAATTTCTATCATCAAGTTGTGTATTATTTTCAATTTAATTTTTAGTAAAGTAATAGATACATATTTGTTATATGTGTTGGATAATGAATCTATCCTGATAATAGAAATGTATTTTCTGTTGAGAAAAGTATTGTTTTCATCAATACATGTTAATGTTATATGAAGGGGGAGATTATTGAAAATAATACTCTATCTCTTTATGATAATTTTGATGCTCACAAATAGCCTTAGTTATTTTATAATGATTTTATTTAGTATTGTGAAGTAATTTATTAAATTATTTTACTATTGAAAAAACGAGAATTTATTACTTATTCGGAATCTGCTTTAGTGCGTTCTAGAATGACTGTTCACCTCTTAAGTAGATAAATATAGCGTGGAATATGCTTTAGAACGTTCTAGAATCACGGTTCATACCCTACGTGGATAAACGTAACGTAAGGATGAAAAGAATGTATACTTTTTGAGATAAGAGAAAAGTATGGTTAAACAACCATACGTTTTCAGCAAAGTATGGAAGAAGAACCTTACATTAGGAAGGAACCCTACATTTTGGTTATCAGAAAAGTATGGAAGGAGAATCGTATGTAAATTATAAATGTTACTTTTTTTTCTCAAAAGTATGGTTCATTAACATTACTTTTGTAAACAACCATACGTTCTTGAAAAGTATGGATCAAGTAAAAGTATGGATCTTCTACTGAATGTTTGAGTGTTGAAGAAAAAGTATGGATGATCAACCCTATGTTTTTGTTCAACCTTACATTATCAACCTTACGTTGTTAACATTACATTTGAATACTATGTTATTAACCCTATGTTTTGAGGCCACGTCATCAACCTTATGTTTGGCGTCGGAAATTTGGAAAGACGATATTTATGTGCAGCGATCAGTAACCTGATTTCTGTGCGGATTTCAAGCCGAATTTAAAGTTGGTTTTAAAGTATGTATTTGACTGATTCAAAGACATTTTATTAATTTATTTAAGATCAAATTAAAAGGAGATTTATATACCGAGTCTTAAAGGAAGTTACGGTCTCTCTGTAAATTCAAATTTTTGAATATCGCGAATCAAAAGGAGACTTTTATGGATCTAAATGTGTAGGAGATATGCTCAACTTTATTATATATGATCTCTCTGAAACACCAGGTACAAGAATATATATGTGTGTGATAAATCTATTATTATTAAAAAAAATAGAAACAGAGACTGCAGAAATTCGCGATTGATCTGCTGATTCAAAAAGGAGCGTCAAGGCTCTATTCTTTCAAGAAGAAGGAACTTGATAGAAGATTCACCTTTTCTAAATTGAATATCTACTGTGGATCTACTAATGTTGAAGTTGTGAACTATATCTCTATATCTACTGCAACTGAATCAACTCAGAACTACTTCGTCTTGAAGATCAATATTTCAAAAGACTTCGATCCAGCTGCTGTCAATTGAATTCTGTTGCAATTGTGAAGATCAACTAGAAAATTTCTTTCTGAAATTATTTTTATTCTTGAGTAACCAGCTTCTCGTTCTAAGCTGTGTAGGTTCGTGTTTGAACTAGAAGGCTTTGTTTTTCCTTGGATTGTAAAGGTGTGAACTGCCTGTACTCAGTTGTGAACCGGTCTATGGAAAAGAGGACCAGATAGTGAAAATCATCAAGCTCGTGGAGTTGAGCATTGGTGGAGTGGACTAGGGGCCTTCTGTTCCCTAAACCACTATACATCTTTGTGTTCTTGTGTTTACTTATTCTGTTGCACGGTCGAATTTGATAAAGTATAAAGGACAGAACTCATTCAAGAAAAGAGTTATCGAAAAATTGAAAAAGACACAATTCACCCCCCCCCCTCTTGTGTATAATCTGTAGATTCAGATCCAAAAATTTGTATCAGAGGGGTGGAACTTCTGATACAACCTTAGAAAGCTAGAAGCATTTAAGGATTATACAACAGAGCATCATGACTGATACAAGAGAAGGGATGTTGATGGTCAGAGCACCATATTTTAATAGAGACAACTATGGTTGCTGGAAATTGTGCATGATAATATATATGAAAAACCTCGGATTCATAGTACGATATGAACTTGAAGGATATGAATTAAATTATCTACGGTCAAGGACCAGATGAATTTAACATAGTATCTCAGTGCCCGACAGCATATGATATGTGGAAAACAATAGTCGTGGCATATGAAGGAACAGAAAATGTGTGACAAATGTGATATGCAACTTCCAAATTAAAATTTGATACTTTCATAATGGTTGAAGGTTAGAGCATTACCCAAATGAATGGGAGGTTGACAGAAATTGTCAACAACATAACAGCTCTAGGAGAACCTATCAAGCAGGCTAATCATGCATTAAAAGTACTAAGAGTACTCCTTACTCGATGGAATGGTATTTCTGCGGCAATCAGACAATCAACACCTGTCAAAGATCTAACTATAAGGGAGCTGATTGGTACACTGATGATGTTTGAAGCTGGATAATAACAATGCAAGATGAATTAAACCAGTTTAAATGAAATGAAATTTGGGAATTAGTGGAAAGACCTAAGAATTATCCTGTAATAGTAACCAAATGGGTCTTTATAAATAAACAGGATGACCAAGGTATAATAACTAGAAATAAAGCAAGATTAGTAGCTAAAGGATATAATCAAGAAGAAGGAATATACTATGATGAGACTTTTTCACCTATATCTAGGTTAGAAGCCATTTGAATCCTTTTAGCCAATGCATATTATATGAATTTTAAATTATTTCAGATGCATGTTAAATCTGCCTTTTTAAATGGTTATTTAATGGAAGTAGTTTATGTTGAGCTACCTCCTGGTTTTGAAAACTCTCAAAAACCTAATTCTGTTTTTAAACATACTAAATATCTTTATGGCCTTAAACAACACCTAGATCTTGGTATGAAAGATAAAGTTATTTTCTTTTGAAAAATGATTTTACTGTTGCAATGGAAAACCCATCACTTTTTAAGAAAACTGTGAAAAATAATGTTTTATTGGTTCAAATTTATGTTGATTATGTAATCTTTGGATCAAATAATAAAACTCTTTGTCATGAATTTTCAAAATTAATGAAAGAAGAATTTGAAATGAGTATGATAGGAGAATTAAATTTATTTTTGGGTCTTAAAATATTTCAAAAAGATTTTGGAAATGTTTTAAATCAAAGCAAATACATTACTGATTTACTTAAGAAATTTGGTATTGAAAACAGCAAGCCATTTACAACTCCTATGTCTACTAATATAAAACATGATTTGGATGAAACTGGGAAATCAGTTGACAACAAGTTATATAGAGGTATGATTGGTATATTATTATATCTTACTGCTAGTAGATCAGATATAATGTATTCAGTATGTCTTTGTGCTTGATTTCAATAAAATCCTAAAGAATCCCATCTAACTGATGTTAATTTTTTTTTAGATATTTAAAAGGAACTATTTTTAAATCTCTTCTTTATCCTAAAACTCTTGATTTCAATTTTATTTCATATTCAGATGCTGAATTTGGAATTTGTAGATTATATAGAAAAAGTACATCAGGTACATGTCACTTTTTAGTAAAATCTTTAGTATCATGGTCTAGTAAGAAACAACATTCAGTTTCCCTGTCAATAGCTGAGGCAGAATATGTTTCTGCTGGCAGTTGCTGTGCACAAGTGTTGTGGATGAAAAACACTCTTATGGAATTTTGATTGAATTTTAATAATACACTTATTTTATGTGATAATACAAGTGCAATTAATATTTCAAAAAATCCTATTAGCCATTCTAGAACTAAGCACATTGATTTAAGGCATCACTTTTTAAGAGATCGTGTTATTAAAAAGGATATATTTTTAGAATTTATAAATACTGAAATTCAATTAGAAGATATTTTTACTAAACCACTTCCCACTGATAGGTTTGATTTTATTAAGGGGGGAAAGGATTATTTAATTTTAAATAATTTTTATTTTTTATTTAATTTTATTTATTTATGTAAATTTTATTTTGTTTATTGAATACTGTTTGATATTTTCTTTCTTTTGCCATATGAAAAATTTGTTTTTTAAAATATATGTAATGATTAGTGATTACATGGGAATCAAGGCTGTCTGAGCCTTTTCGACTTCTAAACCATTTCACATCTATCAAAACCCTTTTGAAATCCGAAAATCACACTTTCTCTCATAAACCCTAACCTTCGAACCTCTGAAACCCTAACCTTCAAACCTTCAGAGACTCTCACAGAAATGGTAAGGACAAAAAGAGCCAGTGAAACCGAGCCAAGCAATGCCAAGAGACAATGCACAGAGGGAAGAAAAATCTTACAGGGCAAGGTAATCGATCTCGACTGGTTATTTCAGAAAAATATATTGTTTAAGCAAGCGTTGTCGTTTCAGAATCTTGAAAAAATGTTCAATATTGAAAATACGGAATTTTTGTATGAAGTAGAACTTTGATACTTTTTCAAATCTCTAAAGTTTAGTCAGGGAGATACCGAAGATAGTATGATGGCTAAAATATTGGATAGGGATTTCTCAATCTAATTAGTAGAGATTAGTCAGATTCTCAACTGCCCTCATGAGAGAGTTTTTCGTTTTGATTTGAAAAATATTGGAGATTCTGTGCATAAATCCAAATACATCATGTCTTTTCTTTTTGGTACTAAGACAATAAAAAAAATGTTTGTCAATGATTTGGAGCCTGATCAGAGGATTTTCATAAAATTTATTCAGACTGGAATAGCTCCACGGATGGTAGAAATGGAAAAGATTTTGTACCCAGATATGTATATAATGTTTCTTTTGTTAAGCGATATTAAGTTAAACTTTCAATGATACATGATAAGTTATCTCAGATACTACTGTCAAAGCGAGGCCCAGATGAATTTCTACCCTTTTGGTCGATTTATTTCTATACTATTATTTATGAAAGACATGGTGATATTTGTGGATGATCGAGTTAACTGTCATCACAGTAATACGTTTAATGCTGGAAATTTGAGGAAAGATGGATATTTATAGAGCACAATTAAAGGAAAACTTTTTCCAGTAGGAGCCGAGGAAGACTCAGAGAGTGCCCAGGATCAACCTATTAAGTCCAAATAGGGACAAACTGAATCTAGAGTCAGCAATGTAGCAAGAACAATTCACTTTGTAGTGGAAGATGTTGAGGAAGAAAGAAGTCAGGTGGGACTTCAATAAAAAATAAAGAGACTAGTAAATGAGGTATTCATTTCCCCAAATTTGGAAACAACCATAGAAGCTTTATTTTCTTATTATTTTGTAAGGGAATAAGTTGTTTATAATCCCATAGAAGATGTTTATAAATGAACAGAACCAGTAGAGGGATCAAGAGTTCCATAAGAAGCTCAATGGGAGAATCAGGAATTGATTGTAGCTGATGTTGAAGTTGAACTTCAAGAGGAACAAGAGATAGACGCAGTGCCTGGTGAAGAAGTGGCCAGACCTCAGGAAACTTCTGAAAATATTTTTCTTAAAATTCCAGTGGAAGAAAAAGATGTAGATGAATGTGATGATCATGATTTTGAAGCTCAAACAGAGGTACTTCAAGAGGATTATTATGTTGAGGAGTTTGAAAACTCTAAGGAAAAATCTGTGGACCAACCTTCTCCGAACAAAGAAAAAGAAAAATCTGCTGCTGAATCATTTCCTTTGGTACTGTTGCATCAACCTGAGAATGTGAATGAAGCACAGGGTGCATCCGATTCATGGAAAAAAGAAGTTGAAGAACTGTACATAAAGGTATCTCAGTTGGAATATGAGAATGTTTCTTTGAGAAATGCCTTAGACTTAGAACATTTGATGTTCTAAAAACTGAAGGAGTATACAATTTCAAGGAAAGAAGTTGAAATTTTTAAAGAGGATATGTTGACTGCTGTTACACAATTGAAATCTGAAATGGTTATGAAGTCAGATTTATCAGATCTGAGGTTGTTTATGGAGAACCAATTTGCATCAGTTGCAAATAATGTTGTTAGTGGATCAGGTACTTCACCTGATTAAATAGAAGGTTTCATACTATCACAGCTGCGTTGAGAAACATGAATGACATGATACAAGATCTTCAATGTAACAGTGCTACTTTTTTAGTGTTGCTGGACAATCAGAAGTTCTTAGTGGATCAACTGATATCTAGTGAGCCATCGATCAGAATTCTGTTAGATCAGTTATTAGAGTAGCTGTCGGTATTTGTTGAAAAAGAGGAAAGGATGCATGAGTTTTTCAGAGTCAATTTAATTGATGATATTCATATGACTCAAGAGAATAGGGAGCTCATTATCAAGCTTGGAGATGGGATGATGAAGAGACTTTAGGAACATTTTACAGAAATCAAGTCTGCAATCCAGAGGAGATAGACAATGTTTCCTATCTTACGCAAACCTTGATTCATGTGTATATCATTGTTGTGTTTATACTGCTGTTTTTTGTTTTGAATGAAAATTTCCTTCATTTTTTATTTTTTTGTTCTTTATTTTCTTTACTGATTTTATTTTCAATATTCCAGTACTCTAGATTTAATTATTAATAAACAATTCATAACAGCATTTACTAACAGTTCAGTGTAATATTAAAATTGTTAAAATCCATGATTTTTCATTATTTTTTACATCACAAAAGGGGGAGAATTTGGATAAACACAACATCAACATTTTATTTAGGGGGAGAATTAAAATGAGAAATTTGAATTTATAATTATCTTTTTGGTGGATATGTTTTTTTATAACATTATAATGAATTTTGAAAGTTAATTTTGTTTAAATAATTTTAATTATTTTATGGGTTTTGTGATCATCAAAAGGGGGAGATTGTTGAGGAAATTATTGTTTTCAACAATACATGTTAATGTTATTTAAAGGGGGAGATTATTGAAAATAATACTTTATCTCTTTATGATAATTTTGATGCTAAAAAATATCCTTATTTATTTTCTAATGATTTTATTTAGTATTGTGCATGAATTTATTAATTTATTTTACTTTTGAAAAAATGATAATTTATTACTTATTCGGAATCTTCTTTAGTGAATTCTTGAATCACTTTTCACATCTTACGTAGATAAATATAGCCTGAATCTACTTTAGCGCATTCTGGAATCACTGTTCATACCCTATGTGGATAAACGTAGCGTAAGGATGAAAAGAATGTATACTTTTTGAGATAATAAAAAAGTATGGTTAAACAACCATACGTTTTCAGCAAAGTATGGAAGAGAACCTTACGTTAGGAAGGAACCCTACGTTTTGGTTATCAGAAAAGTATGGAAGGAGAACCATACATAAATTCTAAACGTTACATTTTTTTCTCAAAAGTATGGTTCATCAACATTACTTTTGTGTACAACCATACATTCTTGAAAAGTATGGATCAAGTAAAAGTATTGATCTTCTACTGAACGTCTGAGTGTTGAAGAAAAAGTATGGATGATCAAACCTATATTTTTGTTCAACCTTATGTTATCAACCATACATTTTTTACCTTACATTTGAAGATTATTTTATTAACCCTACGTTTTGAGGCCACGTCATCAACCTTATGATTGGTGTTAGAAATTTTGACAGATGATATTTATGTGCAGCGATCCGTAAGCTGATTTCTGGGCAGATTTCAAGACGGATGTAAAGTCATTTTTAAAGTATGGATTTAACTGATTCAAAGACATTTTATTAATGTATTTAAGAGAAAATTAAAAGGATCTTTCTATTCTAATTCTTAAGGGAAGTTACGATGTCTCTGTAAATTCAAATTTTTGAATATCGTGAATCAGAAGGCGACTTTTATGGATCTAAATGTGCAGGAGATATGCTCAGATTTATTATATATGATCTCTCTGAAACACCAGGTACATGAATATATATATGTGTGATCAATCTATTATTTTTTAAAAAATAGAAAACAGAGACTGTGGAAATTCACGATTGATCTGCTGATTCAAAAAGAAGCATCAAAGCTCTGTTCTTTCAAGAAGAAGGAACTTGATAGAAGATTCACCTATTCTGGATCGAATATCTACTGTGGATCTACTACTGCTGAAGTTGTGAACTATATCATTATATCTACTACAACTGGATCAACTCAAAACTGCTTCGTATTGATGATCAATATTTCTAGATACTTTGATCCATATGCTATCAATTGCATTCTGTTGCAATTGTGAAGATCAACTAGAAAATTTCTTTATGAAATTATTTTTATTCTTGAGTAACCAGATTCCCGTTCTAAGCTGTGTAGGTTCATGTTTGAACCCGAAGGCTTTATTTTTCCTTAGATTGTAAAGGTGTCAACTTCCTGTACTCATTTTTGAACCGGTCTGTGGAAAAGAGGACCATATAGTGAAAATCATCAAGCTCGTAGAGTTGAGCGTTGGTGGAGTGGACTAGGGGCCTTCTATTCCCCGAACCACTATACATATTTATGTTCTTGGGTTTACTTATTCTGATGCACGATCAAATCTGATAAAGTATAAAGGATAGAACTCATTCAAGAAAAGAGTTATCAAAAAATTGCAAAAGTCACAATTCACCCCCCCTCTTGTGTATAGTCTGTAGATTCAGATCCAACATTTTCCACCGTCATTTTTATATAATGATCTTAATCTGATTCATTTACTGTGAGAGATGAGAATATTTGGGTCTGTTTATTTATAATGGATACCTCTTTCTAATGATTTATGAAAATTTTGAAGGGACATACTAGTAATCTACATTGAAAATATTCCACTATTATTCAAATATATATATATATCAAAATAGGTTATTGACTTATGTACTAATTATTTTTCTTATCATAATAAAATAATTCTCACTATAATTCAATATTTTATATTTTATAGTGAAGGTAACTGGATTCATGGATTAAATGTAATCATAATTCTCTGTGATGAAGTGATGCATCAAAATTTATAAATTTTTAACAATATATGTGATGTTCTTATATATATACATCATCGCATATTTTTAGATTGAAGGTACGATATCCAAGAGAACTGAATATTTTTATCTGTGAATATAAACACAAATTTTCTTAGTGATTTAAGGAAAAAATCAACACCTATTCATCAACATTAGAAATAATGAAATGGTTTGAAAGGGGAAAAGTGTTAATATGATCATGTGGTTTGGTTTTGAAATATATTGTTATATAATTTGAACAAAAAATTTCCTAACAAGACTATTGTTTAAAATATGGTATTAATGGTTTTCACTGAAGCATTACATTTTTCATGTGCCATTTATAAATACCCAATTTCAATATCATCATCTTATTTTTGTGTTTTGGGGGATATATGGGTGATTTTTTATACTAAATTTTAAATAATAGTATTTAATTCTAAATGGGTTGATGGAAATAGCGGGGTAAAAATGATGATTTTAGATTTACACTTGTTGATTTTAAAATATTTACTTGAAAGGATGAATCATTTATCATGATGACTAATGGAAAAAATAGGTTATTTTGTTGACCCACCAAATGATCAATGGTATGTTATACAGAAATGGATAAAATTCAATTAGGAGATTATAATTTTGATGATGTTGAAAACCTATCTTGAATTTATTCATCTATTATATGACTACCCAATGAGAGAACTGATTGCTATGTAGAAATTTTAGGTTGGACAATAATTTCTCTTGTAGAGTGGATATGGGAAACAACTTCATTAATATTCTAGTTAATAGATAATCTTTATTTTTATAAAATATTAAAAATAAAAATATAATTTCTTTAAATTTTATATTTAAATATACATGGGTTTATCATTAACACTATTTTTTAATATTTTTATACTCATTAGATTCAGATATCCATTTTTTGGTTGAAAATTTTTATCATCACCATTTTTGTGTTCACCAATCTCGTTCCATCTGATTTAATTGTTCGATCATATTTTGATCATTTTTGTGAGGGGATCTCTTTTCTTGGTTTCCTCTAGTCATTACATGTTAATTATTTCACTTTTGGTAATAGGATTTAATTTTTTTAATTAATAATTAATTTATTCTGATTTTTAACAATTAAAATTATACATATGAATGTTATTTTTATTATTCAAATATATGTACAAAAAATAACAAACTTTTTTGATGATAATCATTTTTCAATTTTTAGCTAATTTTTATATTGACTTTTTTTAGTTACATAATTTTTTTGTTAAAAAGTATAACATTAAATGTAATATTTTCTAATTTGAGTGGCTGATTTTTTTTTTATCACAATTATTTAACTTTAATAAAAAATGTACAAATAATTTTTATAGGATCATACATCATTCTAAATGATAAACACAAGGTAAGGGTAGCCGAGGTATGCGTGTTTTTTGAAATTATATACATAAATATATATTAATTAAATAATTTAATGAAATTAAACATGGATTTATTGAAATTATATGAAGCTCTTATTCTTCAGTAGAGATGATGATGCCTAAATAAGGCATACATGAGATTACAGATTTATCAATATTTTCACTAGCACATGGTGATCAAATGTTGATAATTAACTATGTTGATAATGACCACCCAACATGCCAAATTCGATGTAGTTTAGGACTTACCTAACTATACAGTGTCATTGTATGATAATTATATTATTCCCCTATTAGAGGAGAATCGACTAGTCGGTGAATGATCTATTATGGGATTCAATTATTATAATATCTCTAATATTATTTATCTAATTTTCTTATGTTTTATATATTAAACATTTCTTAATATTATATATATTCAGTTCCAGATGAAATTTTACCTTCAAGGGATAAAAAGATTAATAAAATGTTTTTATCCTTTCCATAAAACAGATGGAGATATTTTACATGAATTTTGATATCTTTTTCTAGTTCTGGGTGTGATAAAATGAAAAAAAATGACTTAAGTATGAGTTTATATATAAAAATAGTTTTCATGAGTGTGTCTCCAATCAGTGGGAGGAATCCTTTTTTGTATGATTTTATTGATTACAAAATTTATTTGTTTAATTAATTTTAATTACATGATAACATATTTTTTTTTTCTTATGTAACATGACTCATTGAATATTCAGTAGGGTATATATTCACATAATCTATACCACCCAACATTTCCACATAAAGGGTATCCATTATTAGAGGAGAAATTGTTTTTTGAATAATTAGATTATTGAGATCCAAACCAATTTTTGATGTATAGTGATGAAAACACATTGGGACCCTCAACTAGTAATTTTTGGGTGAACCAAGAATTATATCTATACCAATGAACCATTTTATATATAGGGATAATGTTTAATGAAATTTATAACATTTACACACATTGCTGGAAATATGTGTGTAGGAGACTTACATGCTAAAGGTGATAGAGAGTTTTGTGGATGCCCGAGTGGCTGAAATTATGCTAAAGTCCTATTCAAGAAAGAAATGGGTTCTTGCACAAGGTACAACCATTTATGTGTATCGTTTCATAAAACCATACAATTGTTCTCTAATAAAGACATCCAATCTGATAGGTTTCATGATTATCCACTAAAAAATATTTTAATTAAATTTTAGTGTTATTAAATGTTCATTTTTGATCTTATGGGACTAGGTTGTTGGATTTTAAATTTGAACATCAATTCCAATAATTTGTGAACTTAATGCCTAATATACAACAATTTAGGCCCAATGATACATATGATTTTATGGAATTTAATTTTCCATATATTAATTTGATATTCTGTGAAAGGTATATACTTTTTAATATGATCATTTTTCATTCAGGGATCAATTGAGGATTCATAATGGATGATGGGGATATTTGGAGATGAATGAAAGGAATTTTAGGGAATGAAGATTGGACACCAGCCCATTGATGAGAATGTAGGGCCCAAAATTAAGGCCCAATGAAGCCCAAATTTCATGGGATTCTATATCAAATAGAGGGTAAAAAATAATTTTTCAGGATCCAGTGCTATTTGGGCTTCCATGATGGTAATTAAGGCGGCCCAAAAAGAATATCAAAATCATGGCCAGAATCTTTGGCCCAGAATGTTATCCCACTACATCGACCATAACTCCCGATTCACAACTCCAACTAGGCCCAGATTTTACAAGTTGTTAGGTGACATCCGATATAAATTTTTTTCTTCTTTTGCCCACTCTAATTCATCCATATAGATGGTCATTTCAACGCGTCTGTTCGTTGGATTCATGATGGCTGCCACCTCGGGTCAAGAGTGGAAAAGTCCAAGTTCCACAAGCATTCCACCACACTAATCCTTCCATAATATAGTGGGATGACTTTCATTATTGGAGGATCGACCCATTTCTCCCAAAATTTCAATTTAAGGTAGTGGTGTTGGGGGATTTAATCATCTTTGGTGCTTTGTTTAATTATAATGTTATGCTGCGATTTTGTTGTCTCAAATTTTTCCTCCACATCTAAGTTGTTCAATTCATTTTAGTTTATTAATAAAATTTCTTCTTCTCCTATTATTTTGTTGTTCTACATATCATCTTGATAACTTTGGTTCTAGGTTTGAATTTATTCACACCCAACCTAGTGAAATTATCACACAACGGTGGAGTGATCGTTATTTCATTGTTTTTTTACTTCTCCTTTTCCTCCCTCATGAGTCTATTTTCCGCTACCATTGAAACCATTGAATCAAAGGAGGGATAAGCCACTTATGAGTTGATCCAAGGGAGTATCAAGAGGATTGATTGGATGTTATTTCTCACTCGATTAATTTACAATTACTTATTTAAATTGAGAATTTTTTTAATATCTTTAAACTCCTTCATCCTTATTGAATTTATGGCCACGCTCTTCAAGTGCTAATATGAAAATTTACCTTGAAGTAGTAAAAACATTGAACCCTCAAGTTTTTATTTGATTACTATTAAAGGGTGTAGGTATTGAACCATTAAGTGATGATGTTTTTTGGTCTTCTTAAATGAATCCATCTCAAATATAAGAAATAAAAATAGATGAAAAGGAATGCATCTAATCCACCCCAACTGATAACCTAGTATCAAATCATTCTGTTAATTTTAATTCACATAAGTATCATAGCATTCACATAAACCCATATAATATCATCCCATGTTGGCCACTTCATATCCAAAAATATTCCATATAATGTACGTTTCTTTAGGTTAATTCTTAGGTCTCTAAGGATTCGACAACCCAAGATAAACTACAAGGACTGTTCTACCTTCATCTCTTGGGTAAATTTGAGCGTGAACCAAATTTTGGTGCCTTTTCTGGGGACCCATGTAAGTAATATAAACAACCATTCTATTCTCCTCCATTTCTTATTTTCTCATCCAAATTCTCTTATCTTTTCCCTTTCTCATTTGTTTTCTTTTCACGCATGTCTGCCTACATCCGTGATCAATCAAACTGTCTAGTTAGGGTAGATAGTCCAGAGGTTAGGGAGTCAAGTACAGCAAAGAACACTTTCCATTAGATCAAAATATTCCTAATACCCCTGAGTAAAAAATTGATCCCATTTCAATGGATGGTCTTCAAAGAAAACAACACATAAACCCTGGTGGGAACCATAATGGAAACGCAAAAGAGGGTGCCCCAAACACGGGGAATGCAGTTGATCAAACGATGAATGACTACCTCACATCTGCCTGGACCAATTCCCCCTCATGAATTGGAAACAACTCCCTAGTATATTCAAACTACATCTTTAAACCCCATGTCCTAAACCATAATCCCACATTCCATGTAATGGAGTCCAAGATTCCCTACCATGACGTTAAGGAATTCAATGACATTGTAGAAACCATGTGTCCCCCACATCAACTAGAATCAGATAAAATGAGGCTATATCTGTTCTATTTAAAATATTGAGCAAAAAATTGGATAAAAAATTGGATACCATCATCCATCAATTCTTGGGAACAATTACCAATTGAATTCTACACAAAATACTTTCCCCACCACAAAACAATTTCACTTAAAAAAAGTATCCAAAACTTTTTTGAAATAGAGGGAGATTCATTCTATTATAAATGGGATAGGTTCAAGGACACTCTAAACAAGGTTCCACAACATGGTTTTTCTATTCCCGAACTACTGATAATTTTATATGAAGGGTTGGGCCTGATGAACAAACAATTCATTGACATGATGTGTAATGGAACCTTTAAAAACAAAGCCCCAAATGATGCCTACGAGTATCAAGAATGCCTTTCTGAACAAAACAATACATGGGTCACCTAAAATTATTATGAAAAGTCACAAAGGTATACTAGAATTCATACACATAGAGAATTAGAATGGAAAAGGGATAAACTCGTAGAACTCTCTAGGAAGGTTGAAGAGATAGACCTTAGGAAACTCCATAAAATCCCAATTGTAGGCCTTGTTTGCACAATTTGTGAAAAAAAAGACCATAAGACTGAAAACTGCCCAACCATTCCATCCATCAAGAATGTTCTTTCAGGAGGACCCCCAGTGGAGGTAAATGCCTTGATCTTTCAAAAGCCTCAATACCAAAACACCTTAAACCCAAGGTATAATGACCACCCCGGCTTCTGCTGGAATGATAACATATAACCTAGCCAACCACAGGGACCAAATCCGTATCCCCATCAGAACTAACAAACCCATAACTATTTCCAAACACATTCTATCCAATACCAACAGCCACCAGTCCATTTTCAAAAAACCATCCCACCTCCAAAATATCCCCCTGGGATAAACCAATCATCTCAAGTATCAAACCAAACTGTTCCACAAATCCTTCTTGAACTTCTGGGTAAAAAATGGAGAAAATGAACTCATATTTATCTACCCTTAAACAATAAATTCAAACCATAAAAACTAGGAAGTCACCCACACCTACTCCAGCGATAACATCCTAAGATTTAAGGGGAGAATCAGGTTTCACTCAAACAACTCATGAACAACTAAAGGTTGTGTCTGTTTTAAGAAGAGGGAAATTAATTGAGAAACCTGAACAACTAATTCATAACCAATCTAAGGATTAAAACTTGAATGAAAATTTAGATGAAGCAAATGATAAAATTAAAAAACATGATAACATTGTGAAAGAATCAACTCTTCAACAAATTACCTCACTACTTGCACCAATTACTCGACAAATGAGGGGGAAAACCAAGCCTAAATTGAGTGAATCATTGAGGGAAATCTTCTAACAAGTCATGTTGAACATTACCCTTCTAGATGTCATTCGAACCATTCCTGCATACTCAAAATACATTAAGGGCCTTTGCAAATTTAATAAAATCACATAAAAACAAAGAATTTTTTTCTTCTAATTTTAGTACCACCATTCAAGGGACCATTCATCCTATGTTGAAAGAACTAGGTTACCCTTAAATTAATGTTGAACTAGGAGAGATAAAATTTATCATGGAATTGTATGACCTAAGTTCTAGTGTCAATCTCATCCCCTATTTTGTGTACTGCCAGTTAGGCCTAGAATAACTCCAACCCACATCTGTCACACTTCAACTTGTTGATCTTTGGATTAGGGTTCAAATAGAGAATTTAAAGGATGTTCTGGTAAAGGGTGAAAAATTTATATACCCTATTTACTTCATTTTCCTTGAAAAACATCCAAACATAGGAAATAAGGACTAAACCCCAATCATCCTTGGTCATCCTTTCATTGCAATAATCAACTCTATTTTCTGAGTTTGAAATGGGAACATGACCATCACCTTTAGAAACAAGAGCCTAGACTTGAACATCGATAATGCAAACTCACAAATAGGGGATGATGACAAAATTCCTGATGTAAACATGATAGGATGCATTGATAAAGAATCCATTTAATATCAAGGAATATTTGATGGATGTTTAAGTCAAGATGAGATTGATTTCTTTTTTTTCACATGAAGAAAGATTATATCTTTGGCTTGAATCATTTTAAAATTTCTGTTATGATGAAATCTTAGGTCCAACAAATAGTGAAAACTTTTAGGAAACCACTTTCAGGGATACCAATCAAACATCTTTCAATAAATACAATCAATCCAATATTGTAGCTGAAACATATATACGTGGGGAATCAATACTATCTGAAACTCTAAAAAAATTAATTGATCTTAAGCTAATGTCACATTATTCTACAGAAATTTTGAACCAAAATAATCTTGAATTGAAATAACATGCTTTTTCACTAAAGTATTCCTTCGTAGGAGAAAATAGAACACATACTATTGCCATTTCTTCTTCTCTTTAATCCAATCATGAGAGGATGCTTCTAGATGTCCTTATAAAACATAAGAAATCCATTGATTGGTCCCTGTATGATATTCCTAGGATAATCCCACATATCGGGACTCATATGATTGTTAGAGAATTTGATTCAACGC
The DNA here is from genome assembly GCA_963277665.1 of Viscum album. Lineage (NCBI taxonomy): Eukaryota > Viridiplantae > Streptophyta > Magnoliopsida > Santalales > Viscaceae > Viscum > Viscum album. The sequence continues at coordinate 880,154,463 of OY728155.1, forward strand.
CATGTTGTCAAACTCAATGCTGACTCAATCCTAATCTCATAGAAGTAGTGAGAAATGAACATCAGAAATTGTTTAAAGCTGGTATCATCTATCCCATATATGAGAGTCAGTGGGTGAACCCAATCCAAGTGGTTCCCAAGAATATTGGAATCACATTGATAACCAATACGAATGTAGAGATTCTTCCAACTAGGGTGAGTATTTGATGGAGGGTTTGCATTGACTATAGGAAGCTAAACTCATTGAACAAGAAGGATCATTTCCCATTACCATTCATTGATCAAGTCCTTGAGTGAGTGGAAGGTCCTGCTTTCTACTATTTCTTAGATGGGTACTCAGGGTATAATCAAATTGAGGTCTCCGTAGAGGTACAAGGGAAGAATACATTCACATGTCCATTCATCACCTTTTCTTTCAAACCCATGCCCTTCAGGATTTGCAATGCCCCTGGAACCTTCCAGTGGTGCATGATGGGAATATTCTCAGACATGGTAGGGTATTTTATTGAGGTATTCATGGATGACTTATATATATCTAGGGATACATTTGAGGGATGTATTAAAAATGTGGAGAAAGTTTTATCTAGATGTGAAGAAATGTATCTGGTCCTAAACTAAGAAAAATGACATTTCATGGTTAAAAAGGGATAGTTCTGTGGCCATATAGTCTCGGGTATGGGTATTGAAGTTGATAAAGAAATGGTAGAAATCATTTGTCACCTTCCATCATCCAGAACTATTAATGAAGTGATGCCTTTCTTAGGAAATGTTGGTTTCTATAGAAGATTCATCAAGGACTTTAGTTCTATCTCCCATCCCCTTTGTGCACTCCTAGTAAAGGATTATCCATTTTTTTAGAAAAAAACCTGTGAGGGTTCATTCTGAACTCTCATATCCTCTCTCACCTCTCCGCCAATTATGAAATCTACAAATTATAACCTTCCTTTAAAACTAATGTGTGATGCTAGTGATATTGTTGTAGGAGCTAGGTTAGGACAACATTGTGATAAGACCCCTTATGTCATTGATTAGTCAAGAAAATCCTTAAATGATGCCCAAATCTACTACACCACCACTGAAAAGGAGTTACATTCTATTTTTATTTCCTTAGAGAATTTTAGGTCCTAACACTTAGGATCACCCGACACTATGTTCAATGACAATTCTGCACTAAAATACCTCTTCAAAAAACATGATGTTAAGGCTATACTGATTAGGTGGGTCCTTATCTTACATTAATATGACCTCACAATCACGGATAAAAAAGGGGGTTGAAAATGTTTTAGTTGATCATTTCTCTAGGATGGAATTAAAAGAAAACACAACTCACCTCTCTATGTCTGATTCAATCCCTGATGAAAACCTATACTCTGTGAGTGATTTCCCGTGCTATTTCGACATAGATAATATCATAGTTACAAGAGTCATTTAAAAATTCATAGGGACACATGCTCTATGGTAATTCCTTTCAGATGTGAGGAACTATGTGTTTAACGATCCATACATCTATATGTTCTGCCCTGACCAAATCATTAGGAGGTGTGTCCCAGAATCTGAACAAGCGTCAATCCTTAAATTCTTTTATAGTGAGGCATGTGGAGATATATTTTCCTCTAAGAAAACATCTGCTAAGATTATTCAGTGTGGTCTTTTCTAGACCACCCACACAAGGGACTTCTACACATTTTTTCAAAGATGTCCTAGGTGTCAACAAGTAGAGTCAATTACAAAAGGAATCAAAATCCATTCACTCTCATCTTAGTGGTTGAAATCATGGACTATTGGGGAATTGATTTCATGTGTCCCTTCCCAAACTCTAAAGGATATCATTACATCCTCTTAGATATTAATGGGTTGAGTCTATTCCCACAAAATCCAATTATCATCAAACTGGGATTAGATTCCTAAATGAAAATATCTTCTATAGACTTTGAATTCCTAGGGCTATCATTATTGATCGTAGAACTAATTTTTGCAATTATCCATTCTCAAGCCTCAAGGAAAAGTATGGAATTTCTCACAAAGTGTCCACTGCCTATGTCACGAACCATCCTTGGCGCTCGTGCCGTGACTACCCCAAGCCCGCCTTCTATAGGCCAGGGGCTGGCGACTAGCACCAAAGGGGTAAATTCTTATGATGGGAAGGCATTGCCTTTATGAAAGTAAATAAACACAGAAGAGTACGCAACAGTAGTAAACACATTTTAAATACTTTATAAAATATTTTAGTGCTGAAATGAAAGGGGTTGAATAAACAAGCCCAACTGTAAGTACAATACAACTAAAAAACTAGTACAACTGTAGTAACGTAAAACAACAACTGACGAGTCATCCCCCAGAAATCCCACCTGAAAGGTGGATACAGATGGAATCCATAGCACCTCAGGTTTGACCGTCTGCTCCGTGAACGTCTCACCATGTGGTCCACCTCCGGGTATCGTCCAGCTCCATAAGCCTCCAACTAGATCAGTGTTGTCCGTCGTCTTTATCCAACACAACGTAGATAAGGAATAACCCATGCAAGGGGGAGTATACTATACTCAGTAGGGATCTCGAGACCCCTGAAGGTCTCCTAGAATCCATGAAGGATAAACCAATAAAGAAGGATACAATAATGAAGTACCAACCAACTCTACATAGGCATATTCCCATACATATACCTAAGTTATCAACCACAGTACGACTCCAACTCTCGAGACCAAGTACAACCCAACCCACAGAACAAAGTAGTCAATCACATCGATGATAATGATTGAAATTCAAGACTCATATCACACAGATATACATCTTTCATATAGCGATAGAGATGATCAGATTTATTCACTAATTCATCTAAGCTATCGGACCCACACAAGATACAAGAACAGCTAAGCTATCAGAGCCACATAGGATACAAGACCAGCTACTCTGCCAGACCCACACAGGATACAAGAACAGTAGTCATCGTCGTAGAACCCATGGAGGATTCCTGTACGGTAGTCATCGCTGTCAAACCCATGTAGGATCCCAGTACAGTAGTAATCGTTGTCGAACCCATGGAGGATTCCAGTACAGTAGTCAACGCAGTCACAGCCAACTCTAGGTTTCCGGCACCCAGAACGCTCAATTATCAGAGGTTCCGCTTCATGAGAAAAGGGGTTGATACATCAACTGTCACGAATTAAAGAGTTTATGTATACCAATGTTCTGTCTTGTCAATAGAAAACAATGTGATAGACAGCGCGTCAATCAGATGCCCGGTCTAAGAGTTATTGGTTTTTCTGTTCTAGGGGCCCGGATGGAATTACGCTCGTTCCAAACGCAGACATTTACCAAAGTTTTCCAAAATTCACTTAGAGTTTCGCAAAAGTCCCACCTCATCGCAAGGGTCTTAGATCCATAGACGACGCATCGTTCGGATGCACGTTCGTGAAGTTATTCGCACTTATGCGAAACGGGCCCGACCCGTCAAGCCTGGTGCGCTGGTAGGTCAGCCCGTTCTGGCTCGGCGGGTCCGACCCGGCTAAGGGGACAGCCCGACAGGATAATGCGCGGACCGGCCCGGTATGGAACGTTCCGGCCCATGGCAGGCGGCGCGGCCCGACGCGATGCTACCCGACCAGGCTGGCACGGACCGGCCCCGCTGGCGCGGCCCAGCTAGTAGTTGGCCACGGCCCCCCGACTTCAGGAACTGGCAACACCAAGCGGCACCGCCCTCCTGCCGAGCCGGCTGGATTCTCCAGTGCAAGCGTCCCGCTTGGGCGGGCCGCTGTCCTCTGCACGAGGGGCTAGGTGGCGCCGCGACCTCCTCTGACCTAGCGGCTGATGAGCCGGCCGGTTCGCCCACCGAAGCGGCTCGCAGAGAGCGGGTCGTGGTCCTCCACTGCGCGGCACCATGGGGCACCGCAGTTCTACCAGCCCGACTGGCTACGACCGATCAGTTCTTCTTAGGCCGAGCGGCCCGCGGATGCAGTCCGCGGTTCCTATCCACACGACCGACATACGGTCTCCGCTTCATTTAGTCGCTGCCACCCCATCCATCAACGCCTCCATAGAAATAAAATGAAGATCAACGGAGGGTCTTCGGGCCATGTTTGTTCGGCCCGTACCCTCCATGTTAGGAGGTATAATTATTCTGAAGATAAAACATTGTTTCAATTCAGAACAAAGAACAATTTTAATCAATTAAAAATTGATTCAAATACCCTACCTCATAATTGACGTCACACATCGCCAAGCCGCGGAAGACGAGCATCGCGGTATTCGGGCGTCACGGAACATGGAGTCGCGGAGAATGGTGTCATCCCATCAATGTTGGAGGAAGAGTCGTTGACGTAGGAAACACTTCTCTTGAGCGGTGTCTCCTCCCTTGATGCAGACGAAGTAGAATGTAGGAGATGTCGTGGATCATTCTTTGCCGAGAGAGGATGATGATTTTCGTGGAAGAATGAAACTCCTCTAATTCTCCAAAGGTTCCCCACCCAAATATTTTCTTAGGAAAATATTATAAATAAGGCTTCCCCCAATTTAAATGAATTGCCATGAAATTAAAGTAAATTCAAAGGAGGTGGCAATTACTTAATATAGATAATAATTAGATATTGGAACATTCAATGGGCGCGAGGTGGAGAGGATCCATCATATTAAATATGGGGAGTTAAGGTGAGGTGAAAGGGTTTGGGTTCGTGTGGCCCCACCACACTAAATCCTCTCATGGGAGGTTATGTGGGGTGTGGGCCCCACCCCTAACTTCCTATTAGAGAAAATAACAGCCTCTTAAAGTAAAATTATGTATCACCATAATTTTATTTAATTTATGATAAATCCCCAAATTATAACTTTTGGCTCGCATAAAACACAAATGCGGTAAAGGTCCCTTTAAGAAAATACTGGCGCTACGAGTTCATCGGTGTCCTTAGATGTCAATTCCGAGCACCGGTTCAAAAGATAGAAAAACCCGCATGTACGATTACTGAATGTAAACGAACAAAACTTCAAAAATTGATTTCGGGAACACCGGGCCTTGGAATCAGGTTCCGTCAGTAACTACGGACTCATAAAATTCCAAAGTATTTAAAAAAAATTCCATTAAATTTTAGGGTCATCACATTACCCCCAACTCAGGGCTTTACGTCCATGTAATGCTACAACACACACTAGAAGAACAAATGAGGGTACTGAGCATGCATTTGAGCCTCTCGCTCCCAAGAGCTCTCTTAGAGGATCCCGTGCTGCCAGCGAATGCGCACCAGAGGAATCGACCGTCCATGTAGGAACTGCTCCATTCAATCCTCAATCTCTATTAGGACCAATGTGAATGTCGTCCCATCATCAATGTCTATCTCCCCGTGGTCGATTATGCGAGATGGTTCGTGCATGTATCTCCTTAGCTGGGATACGTGGAAAACGTCATGCATCATGTGAAACTAAGGTGGAAGGGCCAAACGGTATGCCACCTCGCCTACCCTGCTGAGGACCTGGAATTGTCCAATGAATCATGGAGATGACTTGCCGCCCTGGAAAAATATACATAGACCTCATCGAGGTGAGACCCATAGGAAAACGCGGTCTATATACTCGAACTCCAGTGGTCTCTGTCTCCTATCAGCATAGGACTTCTGTCTACTCTGTTCAGTCTTCATCCACTCCTGGATGATTTGCACCTTATCTGTCGTATCCTGCACCATATATGTCCCTACAAGTGATGACTCCCTTGGGTCTGTCGAGCACCAAGGTGATCTGCAAGATCGGCCGTACAGTGCCTCGTAAGGGACCATGCTGATGGTGGAGTGATAGTTGATGTTGTATGCAAATTCCACCAAGGGTAAGTGATCCTCCAATCTGCGACCAAAGTTGAGGAAACATGCACGGATCATGTCCCTGAGAGTCTAAATGGTTCTCTCAGTCTGGCCATCCGTCTGAGGATGAAATATGGTGCTCAGAAGTAGCTGCATCCCAAATGCCTCCTCCAACCCCATCCAAATTCTGGAAGTAAAGTGTGTGTCCCAGTCTGAGACGATCTTCGATAGCACACCATGAAGCCGTATGATCTTCTGTATGTAGAGGCGTCCCAAGAACTCTACTGAGCCCTGCTCTATGATTCGTAGGAATTGGGCCGACATTGTGAGTCGGTCAACAATCACCCAGATAGAGTCATGTCCTCTGGATTTATGTGGAATCCCAATCACGAAATCCATGGAGATCCTATCCCACTTCCACTCTGTGACCTCTAAAGTATGTACCAAGCCTTCTGGTACCTGGTGCTCCACCTTCACTTGCTGACAAGTGAGGCATCATGAAACGACCTCCACTGCAACCTTCTTCATACCCGGCCACCAGTGTTGTCATCTAAGGTCCTGATACATCTTTTTCACTCTTGGATGTACCACTAGAGGGGATGTATGGAACTCCCTCAACACCTCCTTCTATAGTAAAACTGGTACCATGGTACGTCCCCTGAAGAAGATGATGTGCTCCCATCCTTCAAGAAATCCATCAGGCACCAGACCTATGGATATCTGAGCACGTCGTATCTCACAGTCAACATCCCCATGTTGTGCCTCTCTAACAAGATGAATAAGTGGTGGAGTGAACGTGAGATACTGAAGAAAGGATACTCCATCTATATCCATAAAGGATATCTGCAACATGGATAGCTGCTCCATCGCCTATCATAGTAGCTGAATACTCGATCTCCTTCTGAGATCATCATCTACAACGTTCCTCTTCCCAGGAGTATAGACTATCTAAAAGTCATAGTCCTAGAGGAACTCGGTCCATCACCGTTGTCTTTGGTTCTGGTCCTTCTTCGAGAATATTTACCGAAGACTCTGGTTGTGAGAGTAGGCTGTAAAGCGCTCGCCCATCAGATAGTGCCGCCAAATCTTCAGGGCAAAGACCATTGCTGCTATCTCCAGGTCATGGGTAGCATAGTTCAACTCAGGCTGTCTCAACTGCCGGGAACCATATGCGATCACCGCTCGCTCCTGCATCAGGACACACCCGAGTCCGGTCCCTAATGCATCACAATAAACTATGTGCCCAACACCCTCCTCTAGTAGCCTCAAGATGGGCACATTAGTCAATCTCTGCATCATCTCCTAGAAGCTCTGATAGCATCTATCTGACCACACGAAGGGTTTCCCCTTCTTCATCAAAGTTGAAAGCAGTTCTACAATTCTCGAGAAGTCTGGAACAAATTTCTGTTAGTACCCAACCAGACCCAGGAAACTCCGCATCTCCGTCACGCTCCTTGGTGACTCCCAAGAAAGCACTACCTTGATCTTTGTTGGATCCACTGCTACCCCTACCTCCGAGATGTAGTGTCTTAATAAGTGAACCTATCGAATCCAAAACTAGCACTTTGAGAGCTTACCATAATGATGGTTCTCCTGGAGTGTGTCCAGTACTACCCGCAAATGGTAGGCATGCTCCTCCTGAGTAGTCGAGTAAATGAGTATGTCTTTGATGAATAATACGACAAATCAATCGAGGTAAGGCTGGAAGATCCTGTTCATGAGGCTCATGAACACTGCTGGAGTGTTGGTTACGCCGAAGGGCATAACTAAGAACTTGTAGTGGCCATACTGATACCTAAAGGCTCTCTTCTTCACATCCTCATCTTGAACTCTGAGCAGGTGACAGCCTGACCCGAGGTCTATCTTCGAGAACCATCGTGCTCCCTTGAGCAGATTGTAGAGGTCGTCAATCCTCAGATGTGGGTACATGTTATTTACGGTCACCTGATTCCAGCGACGGTAGTCGACACACAGTCACATGCTCCCATCCGCCTTCTTGGTGAACAAAATCGAGGAAGCCCAAGGCAAAACACTAGGTCAGAAAAATATCCTTCCCTAAAAGACCTTCAGCTATACCCCCAGCTAAAGAAGCTCGGTAGGAGCCATACGATATGATAGTGTAGATATCGGTGTTGTCCCGGGGTACAGGTGTATGTAGAAGTATACCTCTCTTAGAGGAGGTAGTCATGGAATGTCGTCAAGAAAAAACGTCCGCATACTAATCCACCAAAACAAGAAAACTCGGACTACGCACATCAACCACTCCGAGGATGAGAATAGCAAACTTATGTGTGATCGACTGCCCTCTATTCTGTGTATGTCCATCCTATGCTGCAAAGGATCCCTTCTCGCCGGTGAATGTGAACCTGGTCCCATCTGTGTGGACACACAACACTTTGCACCTAATACAGTATATCTGAGCATAGACTATAGATAACCATTCCATACCCAAGATGACGTCGTATGGCCTTGATGCCACTACATGAAGATCCTATCCGAAGCTCTCGTCTCCTAGAGTAAGCTCATAATGCCAGCACCAGATCGTAGTCATCCAGTATGCTCCCATAGGAGTATCTAGCTGTAAGGATCGAGCCAACAGCTCTGTCAGAATCTCTGAACTCTGAAAAAGGGTAGCGGAAATAAAAGAATGACTCGCACCTGTGTCTATAAGTACTGCATCATGGGTGGCGTAGACACCGATAGTACCTCGAATCATCTCAGGTGTGCCGTGGTCGTAGGCCTCGACTACCTGGAGCTGAGCCTGAATCTATCTGCAAGCTCCCTAGGGTCGGGGTGGACCTACTGCTGGTGGTGGTGGTAGAGCCTCGAAATTTTGTCCACCACCCGCTGCTCAGCCAGCTCCTCTGCCTCATCCCCACGCTCCCGGCGGACCACCACGGTCAAACCACTACCTCTGCCTGGGAGGTCACTCTACTGTCTGCTACTCATCTGCATGGAGGTTCGGGCAGTCACGAGGAATGTGGCCCTCCCCGCCACATGCATAGAACTGCCTTCTCCTCGTACAGTTGGCTCTATTTCATGTGTCCCACACAACCGAACCTGTATCCTGAGGTCACCCACCTGATGGCCTGGTCCTCTTGGGCCCCTGTGACATCTATCTACTAACTTCTATAGAATACTCCACTACATGTCTCCCTACGGTGGGTCTCGCCGCTGGTGACTGCTCAGGGAGAAAGCTCTCCACTAGAAGGGCTCGCTCAAACACCCCTGCCTGCGTCGGGATGCTGAGGGGAATCATCGATGCCCTAATCTCGTGCCTCAGTCCCCGTTCGAAGGTCTGGGCCCTGAAGAACAGGTCATGTACCATATCCGTCGAGTAGCGTGAGAGGTCAGTAAACCTCACTGAGTACTGAGCTACTATCATGCTGCCCAGCTGCAGATGTAGTAACTCTTGAATCTGCACCGCAAAAAGGGTGGCTAAAATAAACTCCAAGCAGAAGAGACTCTTAAAGTATGTCCAAAGAAGTGATGCCTCATCATGCTTATGGAGAATCAGGATCCACCATCTACCTATTTCCGCATGAAAAAGACTCGTGGAACGAATCATCAAAAGGTCAGATGGTGTCCCTACGAATCTGAAAACTCTAACGATAGCCTCTATCCAATCTTCGGCTTCCCGTGGGTCCGTCTCTCCGCGGAACATGGTCAACCTTTGTCGCTGAAACCCGTGAAACACACCCAATCAGCGTGCACTCTACACTGCTAGAGCATGTGGTATTGGTGGCCCAGTGGGGAGCGGTACCGCTGGTGCCTCTGCTGTGATGGGGCCCTGCACCGAGGCCTCGTCTCTCGGTGGGCTACCATCCCATAGGTAACTCAGAACTCTAGTTGGCTACCTTCGTGGGGCCATCCTAAAAATAAAAAGGTGGGCCATGGTCAAACAGTATACCTAGTCAGCTAACACAAAGTAATCACAAAGAAAACATTTGAAACACACATGCAATCTGTGTTTTCGTGCACCGAGTCGGAAATCAGAGGTCAGGGTCTTGGTGTATGGACGTCGGTCGCTGCAACAACACTGGAAGCCCTAGACTGATAACCACATTCAATACTCTTAACACTATTGTTTCACCGAAAAGAATAATTAGAGTCCTGAGTTCTGTGATCGAACTGACTCCTCTGATACCAATTTGTCACGACCCATCCTCGGGGCTCGTGTCATGACTACCCCAAAACCGACTTCCATAAGCCAGGGGCTAGTGACTAGCAACAAAGGCGTAAGTCCCTAAACTGGGAAGGCATTTCCTTTAGGAATATAAACAAACACAACAGAGTATGCATTAGTAGTAAACACTAAGTAGATACTTTATACAAAAAGTAGGCATTGAAAGGAAAAGGCCGGAAATACAAGGCCAACAATAAGTATAGTACAACTGAAAAAGTAGTACAAATGTAGTAAAGTAAAACATCAACGCCTGAGTTGTCCTCCGTAAACCCCGCCTGAAGGGTGGGTATAGATGGCCTCCACAGAACCTCAGGTATGAACGTCCGCTCCGTGAACATCTTGCCAAGTGGTCCTCCTCTGGGTATCGTCCAACTCTACAAGCCTCCACCTCGATCAGTGTTGTTCGTCTTCTGCATCCAACACAACGTAGTGCAGGCATAGCTCGTGCAGGGGTGAGTATACGATACTCAGTAGGGGCCCGAGTCCCCCAAATGTCTCCCAGAATCCACGAAGGATAAACCTATAAAGAAGGATACAATCACGAAGTACCAACCAACTCTACTTAGGTATAGGTCCATACATATACCTATGTTATCTATCATAGTACGACTCCAAGTCTCGAGCCCATGTACAACCCAATCCACACAAGACTGAAGTCAATCGCATAGATAATAATGATTGTATGTCAAGACTTAGCTCAAACAGATATACATATTTCGTATAGTGATAGAGATGATCAGATGTAGTCACTGATTCATCTAACCTATCAGACCAACATAGGATACAAGACCAGCTAAGCTGTCAGACCCACACAGGATACAAGTACAGAGGTCAAACTGCCAGACCCACACATGATACAAGAATTGTAGTCATCAATGTCAAACCCACAGAGTATTCCAGTACGGTTGTCATCGTTGTCGAACCCACGGAGGATCCCAGTACTGTAGTCATCACTGTCGAACCCACAGAGGATTCCAGTATAGTAGTCGACACAGTTGCATCCAGTTCAAGGGTTCCCGCACACAGCACACTCGATTCCAAGAGGGTCCTCTCCTCAAGAAAAGTGGTCGATACATCAACTGTCACGAAGTCCAGAGTTGATGTATCACAAAGTTCCTTCTCATCAAAAGAAACACAACGCGATAGACGGCGCGTCAATCAGACACCCCAGTCTGAGAGTTATTGGATTTTCCGTTCCAGGGGCCCGGTTGGAATTACACACGTTCCAAACCTGGCTGTTTTCCAAAGTCTTCCAAAACTCACATTGAGTATCTCAAAAGGACCTCCTTGTTGCAAGGGTCCCAGTGCCACTGATGGTGCGTGTAGAGACCCGAATCTTGACGTATATGGAGAATACATTACTTTTTCGGAATACTTAATACATAACAAAAACAGACACACAATGACCGTAATAGTTTAGTGTCTTTGGAAACTCGGAATAAAATCTTCTAATCATGGTGAAAGATCTTCAACAACTCCCATAATGATCTTCCCCTTTTTGTATCCTTACCTAAAACCTTTCTGTACTACATGGGGAAAATAAAACATAAAAAGGTTCAGCTCAAATGCTCATTAAGGGAAAACATAGATATCATAAAACAATCCATAAACATTCGGAAGCAAAAACATGAACATGAAATTTAAAAATCAAAATATTGAGCCAAGACATAAATCGTGGAAGTACATAAGGCATATATCATAATAGAACATCAACCATGATAAAATTAGAATAAACCATGTAATTGTGGCAACCATTCAGCACATGTCATGATTTCCATAGTTGCAAAGGCATTGCTGCCAAGACCATATTAGTGGACAAAGTCCCTTTCTGAATCGAGTTCACTCCTCATTTCAGTCCTGTAACACTGAACCGGATTAACTTACCATTTCAGCCATATCAATATCATGAGATATAAATCTTTCCCCAATGCATTGGAGGGAGATATAGGTCCCACCCATCTCATAATGAAATCATTCTTTCATGTTCCATAAAATCATAAATCATACATCATAGCATAACCCATGAAATAAAATAGGATTCTTAAACATCATGCCATAATAAAGTAATCCATAAATGTTTGATATCATTTCTTCATAAGAAAATTGAAACCATTTAAATCATATAGACATATTACTTGAAACATACACATATGAAATAATGTCATCTTAGATGCAAAATAGTTTGGGCAAAACACTTGAAATGAATTCTTGAGGAAAATATCCTTTCTTCTTTAAAATAATTTTCTTTTCACAAAATTCCATGCAATTTTAAAAGAAAAGGGTTTTGTTGAAAATAATCATTCAATCTTGTAGAGGAAGCTTCTTAAAAATGAGGCGTTATGAAACCGTAAAAATCTGTTCACGCCGTATAAGTTAAAAATAACATTCTCCTCGTACTTTTGTTGGAAGAGTCAAAAAGTACCTTATATGGTAACCAAAGGAAAGATTCCATTCATACAATGTGGTAAAAAGTCAATAAATGGTAAAAATGACTTTAAACATTCAGGGAATAATAGTAAACATTTTATGAAAACATTTTTAGAAAACATGGTCATGGATGATAAACATAACCCCAGAAAATACTTACGTATAAGCAATCTCAGATAAAAATGTGATTGGAAATTTATCGCTTAACTTATGTCTGATATGCTTCATATGTATCCTAACCTCCTATATAATGATTTAAATAATGTCATTGACTTATTATAGAATTATACATATTTTTATGATATCATATATGGTCATATTCTTAGATTATTATTAGTAATATTTCATTACTACTTGTTATTCGGGTGTTTATTACTTTTTGTTCTTATGCGTGTTTTGTCGAATAAATTATTATTCTTATTTTTAGGTTATAGTTTCCTCATTTACAGAATGGTATTAGTGTAATATATATCATATTGATTCATTAAATTCATTTATATAATCATTATGCAATTAAGATCATGTAGAACGAGTCGCATCACATCGTGGAGACGGTATTCCGTACGTACGCACGAGCGATGATATCGTTACCATGATCGTGAAATTGTAATGGAGTATATATATAATATTTCAGAATCAATATCACTTTACAATAATCATATATAGTTATTATTTACACAATTATACCCATGCATGTAAGGTGGTGGTAGAAAAACAGAATACACCACGGCGTGGAGACGGTATTCCGTATGTACGCACACGCGGTGATTTCATTTTCCATAGGATGGATAGATGGTTAAATAGGGTTGTTTCATACTTATAATAAAATATCAGTATATGGTTGATACGAATGTTATTACTTCATAATGAAACAACTAAATAAGAAGAAGTGGAAGAAGAAATAAAGTTGAATGAATCGGTAACGGACATTACCTCTTCTTTGAAGCGCCTTTTTGAGAATTCCTCATAGGGCACTAAAATTAGTCTTTGAAGAATACCAGGACATCTAGGATGTTTCTAGGGAAGTGGAGAAGAGAATTTGTCAGGGGTTTGCCGAGAATGAAGGCTCAATGTGGTGTGAGGAAAAGAGGGAGGATGTGCCCTTTTATAAGGGAGGAGAGGGGCACCTTTGGAATAACTAAACATATTATTTTATTATAAAGTCAAATTCGGTTTTTAATAGCTCCAAATTGATATATTTAGAATCTAAGGTGGGGATTAGTCGAAATCCTCTAATAAAATTTAATTTATACGAGTTTAGGTCATTATATTGACCTTATCTTTTAGTTTTAACTCTTAGTTAATTAGATTGACATTTACCATGTCACTTTGTATTTTTTATATTATATATTTAATAAACATACCATATAAATTCAAGAGACCCCCAAGTGGCCCATTAATGATACAACTATCATGATATAAGTATCTGGGAAGAACCTTAGATTTTTAGGAATATAATAACCATTAATAATATAATATTTGTTTTAAAAACTATTTTATGTCAATTTTGACAATATTTGGTAATTGATTTTTGTGAAAATCATAACAGAATGATTAGTTAAAAAAAATTAATTAAAGAAATACTAACATGTCATTTTAACATAAACAATTATTGGAATTCATAAAAAGTCTCTAATTACATTTATTTGGGTATTTATAACATCAATTATGTCAATATTTCATTAGTATGATAATTACTGCATCATCATTGTGTCATAAATGAATTAAATTATTTAATGTCTAAAAATTACAAATAAAATATCATTATGTAGGAAATATTTTAATCTTTCTAATGAATATTTATAGTTGAATTTATCTTATGTATAACCCTATATTAAAAATGATTTACTTATTAAACTTCGATTTTAACTATTTTAACCCTTCTTTAAATAAATTTATAATAAATGTTTTAATCTAATCTAATTGGGCCTAAATGGTCATATTTTGTTCCTAAGGTTTTTTTTGGTCGAATTACACTTATCCAATAGAATTAGGACATGTGTTAGGGTAATAATAATATCATTATTACTCTTAATTACCCTATTTACTTTTAACCGTGGTAAATAAAAGTAAAAAGTTACTATTCACCAAATATTATTTTCATCTCATTGAACCACATTTTACTTACTGACATCAAACGTGTCACTCGGATTTTTGAAATTCCATTCACAAAATCAGTAAAATTTTGTTTTATGTAAATTTTCAAATTCTCCTAGGAGGTGGGTAAAAGACGGTCAAAAGTTCAATAAAATTTTTATATATCTAAATTTTTTAAAAAATGACTCCAATGAATTACATTGAACTTATATAGGTATTATGTATCAATTTTTACCTAAAAAAAATTTAAATAAAATAAATAATTATTTAAATAAAAATTCGGTTTTTAAGTAGTAACCTTGTGTTTTTACTATTCATCAAAAATTGAATGTTTTCAGAAAAATACCAAAATTTCACCCTAGGCTAATTTCGATATTCCAAATCCAAAAATGAAGTCCATTTTGAAAGATGAAATTTTCAAAATTTCAAAAAGTTGTTCTTACTATTCATAACGGCTAGTTTTAAGAATATTTTTATAACAGATCGTTGTTTAGTGAAACTCGGTATTGCGTAGAACACACGCTGTCGATGAAGGTCGCAATTGTATGTAATGTAGCAAAGTTAGGGTTGTGTGTTGTGAAAGACTCCTTTTTTGTAATGTACCGCACAAGAAATCAATAAAATTAAAAAGAATATTTTTCATAAAATCTCGGGGTGTTACATTCTACCCCCCTTAAAATGAATTTCTCCCTCGAAATTCATCAGAGTTATAAATGGTTTACTACTCAAAAGTTTCTTTAATATAAACCCACATCATAAAAAGGAATACCAAAACCAATCTTTAAAAACTAAAGTATGAAACCCAATGGTTACCCAAATTAACTAATCACTGGAATTCCACATAGGAGAACATAGGTGAAAATATGGATATGGAAGAGAAACCTAACCATCATGTTCTGATGGAGAGTGGTATAGAACATGGCTATGAAAAAGCCAACAATCACAAAGCCATAGATTTTTTATGATCTAAGCTACCATCTGATTCATCGGATATAAGGGAACTAGGACCACATTTTTGGTTTTCAAGATCAGTTACCTAAAGTTAAAGAATTTGAATTAGAATAAATACTTACTTTATTTTGGCACAATCTCACAATTGTTCATGCTTTGAACAATTTCAACTTCTCTTATTAAAGAAATGAAGTTGAATTTGTTATTCGTGAAGTGTTAACAGATCATGTGATAGAATGATGGGCCATTCCATCTATTTCAAACAAAAGGTTAGCAAAAGTTATCAAATATACATAAGTCCATCTATGGCGAGGTTAATCGTATACGATTCCAAAAATGACCTTATAATTCATATAAAATACCGTGTAATAAAATAAAACTAGTTTCTACTAATGAGGGACTTCTTGTAGGCCAGTGGTAGGCGATAAAAGCCAGTCGCACTTCGGTTGTGGGTTCGATTCCCACAGCCTTCTCTGATGCGATGGGCTGTCGCCCGTCCTGCAGGTTGTCCTTTTTCAAAAATATATTACTATAACATCCCATCAATAATATCCAAAAAAGTTCTATCATTAATCAATACTAACTTATGTCCAACATAATTCATTACAATCTTTTGGCTTATCTAAAATACTTCGATTCAAGCTCATTGTATAAAGAAAATGATTACTTGAAATGTCACATAACAATCCCATGAATGCCATCATTTATCCCCCATGTATCATAAGATATATTTTGTTGGTCAAATTACAGACATGTGAATACCTTAATCATGTATTCTCTTGAAGAATGAATACCCATTGAACCTTAGTGAAAACATGAATGCAGTTAAAAGTTAGCACTTTCCACATACCAAAATCCTCAAAATTATTTATACTCTAACCATGATATCACTTAGTCCTTATATCAATCATGAGCTCATGAATACAATCAAACATCTCATTATCTTGTTATCCCTTCATTATGCGGATATCACCTGCTTACCAACATTTTTCAATCACTTTTCATGGTTACCGGTACCATAAAATTATTGAAAACCACAATTGACCAATACACAAATATTCCAATATTCCAGGATACTATATACATCATTATTTTGGAATCCCATTACATAAATACTTAATCATTCCACCACATCGTTTTCATATTCATCATCGCTAATAGTGATCGCATGTGACTTCCCTTTGTCCTTTGCCTTAAGTGGTTGCTCATGTCGATCATCATTATCCCTTGGATTAGGGAATTGATTAGCATAATGCCCCATTTCATTGCAGTTGAATCATTGAAGTGTTGTTGGTGCGTTCTCTGCAGTATTTTCTTTATTCACACCATTAGAAACACTTTTTCCATTACTCCAACACTCAGCTGCACGATGACCTTCTTTTCCACATTTAAAAAATTTTATAGTCCCTTTAAGACAGTCTCTACCATGCTTTATTCCACACTTTGAGCATAAGAAAACATTGATATTCTTTTCACCATTATTCTGAGATTTCTCCTTGAACTCCATCTTTCATTTCTTGTCAAAACCACGAGATGGATATGTATCACCAACTTACATTTCTACTGTAACATCCCCAAATGATAAAGGGTTAAATGACTAAATGATATGACTCATGTCAACAAGGTGCATCTTCCTTTTCGGGAACCTGTCTGATTAGAACTCCACAGTTAAGCGTGCTTGTCCTGGAGTAGTGATCAGGATGGGTGACCTCCTGGGATGTTTTTCAGGGTGTGTGTGAGTGAAGACAAAGCACACTGGAAAGGACAAGTGTTGGCATGTGGGGACTATCATTAGTCAGATGACCCATTCAGGCACGTGGGTGGACCCTGGGGTGGGCCCCACATATGTGCGGGGCAACTAGTGGTACCTGGTGGGCCAGGACCCGACGGCCATGTTAAGGCGGGGTGGTTGTGTTGTCACCGGGACCCAGTTGTCACATTTGGTATCAGAGGAGGAACCCAGCCTTAAGTGCGCGGTGCACAGCATGGGTTGAGATATAGGGCCCACAACGAGGGCGTTGTGCTCTAAAGGGGGGGGGGGTGATTGTAACATCCCCAAATGATAAAGGGTTAAATGACTAAATGATATTACTCATGTCAACAAGGTGCATCTTCCTTTTCGGGAGCATGTCTGATTAGAACTCCACAGTTAAGCGTGCTTGGCCTGGAGTAGTGATCAGGATGGGTGGCCTCCTGGGAAGTTTCTCAGGGTGTGTGTGAGTGAAGACAAAGCACACTGGAAAGGACAAGTGTTGGCATGTAGGGACTATCATTAGTCAGATGACCCGTTCAGGCGCGTGGGTGGACCCTGGGGTGGGCCCCACATGTCTGCGGGGCAACTAGTGGTACCTGGTGGGCCAGGACCCGACGGCCATGTTAAGGCGGGGTGGTTGTGCTGTCACAGGGACCCAGTTGTCACATTTGGTATCAGAGGAGGAACCCAGCCTTAAGTGCGCGGTGCCCAGCATGGGTTGAGATATAGGGCCCACAACGAGGGCGTTGTGCTCTAAGGGGGGGGGGGGGGGGGTGATTGTAACATCCCCAAATGATAAAGGGTTAAATGACTAAATGATATTACTCATGTCAACAAGGTGCATCTTCCTTTTCGGGAGCATGTCTGATTAGAACTCCACAGTTAAGCGTGCTTGGCCTGGAGTAGTGATCAGGATGGGTGGCCTCCTGGGAAGTTTCTCAGGGTGTGTGTGAGTGAGGACAAAGCACACTGGAAAGGACAAGTGTTGGCATGTAGGGACTATCATTAGTCAGATGACCCGTTCAGGCACGTGGGTGGACCCTGGGGTGGGACCCACGTGTCTGCGGGGCAACTCGTGGTACCTGGTGGGCCAGGACCCGACGACCATGTTAAGGCGGGGTGGTTGTGCTGTCACCGGGACCCAGTTGTCACATCTACCTTGATATCACAACACACAATTTCTTCTTAGCTACTGAAGTCTTTTATAGCTAATTCCCATCGATTATTTGGTTTTAAGCCACTGAAGAATCGATCAATTTTACTTTCAGGTTGGATGATAAAGCCAGATGCATACCTTGAAAGCCTTGTAAAATTCACTTCGTATATACCAACAGATTCATCATCCTTTTGCTTTAGTTCAAGAAACTCCTTCTCCATCTTTGTTCAAAGAATACGAGGGAAGTACTTATTGAAAAATAAGTTCTTGATCTCGTCCCATTCCATGGACTCAATTTCATCTATTGGCCTCGTATTCTTGATAAAATTCCACCATTGATCAGCTTTACCTTCCAAGCGATATACTACCAAGATGACTTTATCATGTTCAGAACATTGATGAACTAAAAATATCTTTTCAGTGGTACTGATCCATTTTTCAGCAACAAGTGGATTCGAAGACCCACTAAAAGAAGGTGTACATTTCCTCATGAAAGACTCAATAGAATATTGTTCCCTTCTCTGCTCATTTGGAAGTCCAGAATGATTCATAGCTTGTGTAAGTATAATAATAATATTTTGCACTCCATCTCCAATAACATTTGTTTGTTCATGAGAACAATAATTGCATTGTCCATTACATTGATCAACATGGTTCCTTCAGGTTCCAGCAATCGTCTAATACCCAAAAAGAATAGTGTGAGAGGAAAAAATCATGCTAGGGAAAAGAACACAACAAAGGGGGAGTACCTACAATATCTAACATATTATGTTAAATTCTAAGATCATTACCATAGTTCTAGGACTATATCTTATACGTATACTTATCCTTATGGACATCCCTAGACATACCTTAGAAATATCCTTAGGGATCTCACTAACATTTTTGCATCTTAGTTTCCAAAGGTTGACTAAAACATTCCTCTGATACCAACTGTAGAGACCCGAAGCTTGACGTATATGGAAAATACAATACTTTTTCAGAATACTTAATACATTAAAAAAACAGACACACAAGGACCGTAATAGTTTACTGTTTTGGAAACTCAGAATAAAATCATCTAATCGTGGTGAAAGATCTTCAACAACTCCCATAATGATCTTTCGCTTTTTGTATCCTTACCTAAAACTTTCTTTACATCCTGGGGAAAATAAAACATAAAAATGGTGATCTCAAATGCTCAGTAAGGGAAAACATAGATAACATAAAACAATCCATAAACATTTGGAAGCAAAAACTTGAACATGAAATTTAATCATCAAAATCATGAGCAAAGACATAAATCGTGGAAGTACGTAAGGCATATACCATAATAGAACATCAACCATGATAAAATGGGTATAAAACATGTAATTGTGGCAACTATTCAGAACATGTCATGATTTCCATAGTACCCAAGGCATTGCTGCCAAGACCATTTTAGTGGACAAAGTCCCTTTCTGAATCGAGTTCACTCCTCGTTTCAGTCCTGTAACACTGAACCGGATTAACTTACCGTTTCAGCCATATCTATCTCATGATATATAAATCTTTACCCAATGCATTGGAGGGAGATATAGGTCCCACCCATCTCATAATGAAATCATTCTTTCGTGTGCCACAAAATCATAAATCATACATCATAGCATAACCCATGTAATAAAATGGTATTCTTAAACATCATGCCATCATAACATAATCCATAAAAGTTTGATATCATTTCTTCATAAGAAAATTGAAACCATTTAAATCATAGAGACATATTACTTGAAACATATGCATATGAAATAATGTCATCTTAGATGGAAAATAGTTTTGGAAAAACACTTGAAATGAATTCTTGAGGAAAATAACCTTTCTTCTTTAAAATAATTTCCCTTTCACAAAATTCCATGTAATTTTAAATGAAAAGGGTTTTGTTGAAAATAATCAATCAATCCTGTATAGGAATCTTCTTGAAAATGAGGTGTTATGAAACTGTAAAAATCCATTCACACCGTATAAGTTAAAAATAACATTCTCCTCATACTTTTGTCGAAAACGTCAAAAAGTACCTGATATGGTAACCAAAGGAACGATTCCATTCATATAATGTGGTAAAAATTCAATAAAGGGTAAAAATGAATTTAAACATTCTGGGAAGAATAGTAAATATTTTATGAAAATATTTTTAGAAAACATGGACATGGATGATAAACATAACCCCAAAAAATACTTATGTATAAGCAATCTTAGAAAAAAATGAGATTGAAAATTTATCCCTTACCTTATGTCCGATATGATTCATATGTATCCGAACCTCCTGTATAATGATTTAAATAATGTCATTGACTTATTACAGAATCATACTTATTTTTATGATATCATATATGGTCATATTCTTATCTTCTTATTAGTAATATTTCATTACTACTTGTTATTCGGGTGTTTATTACTTTTTGTTCTTATGCGTGTTTTTTCGAATAAATTCTTATTATTTTTTTAGGTTATAGATACCTCATTTACAGAATGGTATTAGTGTAATATAAATCATATTCATTCATTCAATTCATTTATATAATCATTATGCAATGAAGATCATGTAGAACGAGTCACATGACATCGTGGAGACGATATTCCGTACGTACGCACGAGCGATGATATCATTCCCATGACTGTGAAATTGAAATGGAGTGTATATATACTATTTCAGATTCAATATCACTTTAAAATAATCATATATAGTTATTATTTACACCATTATACCCATCCAAGTAAGGTGGTGGTGGAAAAATAGATTACACCACGGCGTGAAGACGGTATTCCGTACGTACGCATGTGCGGTGATTTCATTTTCCGTAGGATGGATAGATGGTGAAATAGGGTTGTTTCATAATTATAATGACATATAAGTATATGGTTGATACTGATGTTATTACGTTATAATGAAACAACTAATGAAGAATAAGTGGAAGAAGAAATAAAGTTGAATGAATCGGTAATGGACATTACCTCTTCTTTGAAGCCCCTCTTTGAGACTTCCTCTTAGGGCACTAAAATTGGTCTTTGAAGAAGACCAGGACCTCTAGGATGTTTATAGGGAAGTGGAGAAGAGAATGTTTCAGGGTTTGGACAAGCTTGAAGGCTCAATGTGGTGTGAGGAAAAGAGGGAGTAGGTGCCCTTTTATAAGGGAGGAGAGGGGCACCTTTGGAATAACAACAAATATTATTTTATTATAAAGTCAAATTCGGTTTTTAATAGCTCCAAATTGATATATTTAGAAGCTAAGGTAGGGAGGATTCGACATACTCTCATCCAAAATAATTTAGACAAGTTTAGGTCATTATATTAACCTTATCATTTAGTTTTAACTCTTAGTTAATTAGATTGACATTTACCATGTCACTTTGTATTTTTATATTATATAGTTAATAAACATACTATATACATATAAGAGACCCCCAAGTGGTCCATTAATGATAAACCTATCATGATATAAGTATCTTGGCTGATATTTAGATTTTTTGGAATTTAATAAAAATTAATAATATAATATTTTTTAAAAACTATTTTATATCAATTTCGACACTATTTGGTAATTGATTTTTGTGAAAATTATAACAGAATGATTAGTTCAAAAAAAATTAATTAAAGAAATACTAACATGTCATAGTAACATATAAAATTATTGGAATTCATAAAAAGTTTCAAATTACATTTATTTGGGTATTCATAATATCAATTATGTCAATATTTCATTAATAAGATAATTACTGCATCACCATTGTGTCATAAATGAATTAAATTATATAATGTCTAAAAATTACAAATAAAATATCATTATGTAGGAAATAGTTTTAGCTTTCTAATTAATATTTTTTGTCTAATTTATCTTATGTATAACCCTATATTAAAAATAATTTACTTATTTATCTTTGATTTTAACCATTTTAACCCTTCTTTAAATAAATTAATAATAAATATCATAATCTAATCCAAGTGGTCCTAAATGGTCATAATGTATTCCTAAGGTTGTTTTTGGGGGAATTAAACTTATCCAATATAATTAGGACATGTTTTAGGGTAATAATAATATCATTTTTACTCTTAATTACCCTATTTACTTTTAACTGTGGTAAATAAAAGTAAAAAGTTACTATTCACCAAAAATTATTTTCATCTCATTAAACCAAATTTTACTTACTAACATCAACTGTGTCTCTTGGATTTTTTAAATTCCATTCAAAAAACTGGTAAAATTAAGTTTTATGTAAATTTTCAAATTCTCCTAGGAGGTGGGTAAAAGACGGTCAAAAGTTCAATAAAATTTTTATATATCTAAACTTTTTAAAAAATGAATCCAATGAATTACATTGAACTTATATAGGTATTATGTATCAATTTTGACCTAAAATAAAGTTAAATAAAATTAATAATTATTTAAATAAAAAGTCGGTTTTTAAGTAGTAACCTAGTGTTTTCACTATTCATCAAAAATTGAATGTTTTCAGAAAAATACCAAAATTTCACCCTATGCTAATTTCGATATTTCGAATCCAAAAATGAAGTCCATTTTGAATGATGAAATTTTCAAAATTTCAAAAAGTGGTTATTACTATTCATAACGGCTAGTTTTTATAATATATTAATAGCATATCGTTGTTTAGTGAAACTCGGTATTCCGTACAACACACGCTATTGAGGAAGGTCGTGATTGTGTGTAATGCAGACAAGTTAGGATTGTGTGTTGTGCAAGACTCCTTTGTTGTAGCGTACAACACATGACATCAATAAAATTAAAAAGAATATTTTTCATAAAATCTTGGGGTGTTACAGTGCATCGTTTGGACGCACGGTGGTGAATTTATTCGCATTTAAGTGAAACGGACCCAGCCCGTCAAGCCCGGTGGGCTGGCGGGTCGGAAATTTATAACTCGGCGGGTCTGACCCGGCTAAGGGGTCGGCCCGGCCCGATAATGAGCCACCCGACTCAGTGGGGCACAGTCCGGCCCGTGGCAGGCGCGACCCAACCAGGTTGGGCGTGGCCATCCGGTTGGTGTGGCCCAACCAACTATTTGCCTCGGCTCTGCCAACCGGTCGAGCGACTTGGAGTGGGGGTGTGGCCCCCCGATTTCCCGAACTGGCGGCGCTGAGCGGCGATGCCCTCCTGCCTGGCCGGTTGAAACCAGCCGGCTTCTCCTGTGCGAGCGGCCCACTTGTGCGGGCCGCTGTCCTCCAGCGCAATCGTCCCTCTTGCCCAGGCTGCTGCCCTCCACACGCGGCGCTAGGTGGCACCGCTTCCTCCTCCATCCCGGCCTGCTGACGAGCCGGTCGGTTCACCCGCCGAAGTGGCCCACAGAAAGCAGGCCGCAGTCTATCGCAGTGCGGCACCATGGGGTGCCACGGTTCCACCAGCTCGGCCGGCTACAGCCAGCAGGTTCTTCTTCGGCTGAGCGGCCCGGAGATTTGGGCCACAGTTCCTCTCCACATGGCTAGCATACGGCCGCTGCTTCCTCCGATCACCGCCGTCCCTTCCATCACTGCCTCCATCGAAATAAAACGAAGATCAATAGCGGGTCGTCGTGCCATGTACGTTCGGCCCACGCCCTTCGCGTTAGGCGGTATCATTTGTCCAAAGATAAAACATGGTTTCAAAGAAGAAAGAAGAACAATTTTATTCAATTAAGAATTGATGCAAATCCCCTACCTCGTAATTGACGTCACACGTCGACAAGCCGCAGAAGACAAGCATCGCGGCAGTCGGGCATCACAGAAGATGGCGTCATGGAGAACGGTGTCCTCCTATCAACGTTGGCAGAAGAGTCGTTGGCGTAGGTGTCACTTCTCCTGAGCGGTGTCTTCTCCCTTAACATGGATGAAGAAGAAGGTAGGAGATGTCATGGAGTGTTCTTCACCGAGAGAGGATGATGTTCTTTGGGGAAGAATGAATATCCTCTAATTCTCCAAAGGTTCCCCACCGAAATATTTTCTTAAGAAAATATTATAAATAATGCTTCCCCCAATTTAAAATAATTTCCATACAATTCAAATTAATTCAAAGGAGGTGACAATTAATTAATTTACATATTAATTAAAGGTTGTCACATTCAATGGGTGGGAGGTGGAGAGGCTCCACCATAATAAATATGGGGAGTTGAGGGGAGGTGAAAGGGTTTGGGTTCGTGTGGGCCCCAGCACACCAAATCCTCTCATGGGAGGTTATGTGGGGTGTGGTCCCCACACCTAACTTCCACTAATAATAAATAAATGCCTCTTAATATAAAATTGTGGATCACCACAATTTTATTTAATATAAGATAAATCCCCAAATTATAACTTTTGGTTCCCATAAAATGCAACTGCGGTAAAGGAACCCTTAAGTGAATACTGGCTATGCGAGTTCATCGGTGTCCTCAGATTTCAATTCCGGGAACCGGTTCAAAAGATAGAAAACCCCACACGCACGTTTACTGAACTTACCCGAACAAAACTTCAGAAATTGATTCCGGGCACACCGGGCCTCAGAATCAGGCACTGTCAGAAACTACAGACTCATAAAATTCCAAAGTATTTAAAAACAATTCATTGAAATTTCAGGGTCTTTATATCATACCACCCATAGAACAATGGTCATGTAGAGTTTTCCAATCGAGAAATCAAACAAATTCTTATGAAAACTATTAATCCATTTATGAATGATTGGTTAAGAAAACTCGTAGGTGCTCTTTCGGGCTATTGAACCGCATATAAAACCATTTTAATAATGTCCCCATATAAGTTGATTTACGTTAAATCATTCAATTTTCATGTGGATATTGATCATAAGGACTTTTGGGCCATTAAGAAAATGAATTATGACCTCTCGTTGGCTGAAACAAAAAGGAAATTTGATCTCAATGAACATGAGGAACATAGGATAGTGGATTATGAAAATTCAAGGATCAATAAAGCTAAAGTACAATACTACCAATCTCAAAATCTTAAAGCCAAACACATTGTACTAGGTAAACCTATTCTTTTGAATATATCTAAACATCATTTACACCTAGGAAAGATGTGGTATACATGGTCAGGTCCTTACATAGTTCATAAGGTGTACCCCCATGGGGCTGTAGAAATTCAAGATCCCACCAATGGTCAAAACATTAAAGTTAATTGTCATAGAGTCAAACCATTCATTGAACCATTCCAAAAAATAAAGTTGATGAAACCTTGTGTGAACAAACCATATATGAGGAAAATACAAAAATAATTAATGGTCGAAGTCAATCTAGCGACATTAAACTAAAGCGTTTCATGGGAGGCAACCCATGGTTTTCATCTTAGAGAATCATCTTTTTTTTAAAAAATTGGATTAATGAATTGTATTTCTATTTTTAAAAAATAGACTATTGTTCTGTTCTTCTATTATTAGTATGGATGGGTATGAATGGGGATCCCCCTATTAATCCGTCTCACGTGGTGCGATCCTTGAGTAATACATTACCTAGAAATTTTAAAAGAAGATAATTTATCATTAGTTTATTTAATTTATTTTAATGTGTTAGTAGGTTAAAATAACAATAAAAAAATAAAAAAATACTAATAAAAAAATGACACATCGTAGGTCGTGGGTCAAACCCCATCACAACCGGTGAAGCCATGGGAAATCGAACCCAGAACTGAAGGGAGATAGGGGAGCGCACGTAACACTAACATACGACTTATTGTACTTCTGTATTATGATATATATATATATATATGTATATTTATATTTATATTTTACTTTATATATATATATATTGTTTTGTTTGTTTGTTTGTTTGTTTTTTCCTTTTTCCACTACAGAACTCTCTATGTCACATAGATATCTATGGACTAAATTGTACCAGTATGAACATTAACATCAACAACCAGGTGACTTCATTCCATTATCCTCATATTTCAATTTCCTTTTTGAACTTCTTTTATCTTCCTCTACTCCTTCTAAATTTTCATTTCTTCAAAAACTGTGGATAGTGTTATTTTAAATTGGGGGGATGAAATAATTTTTTTCCTTTTGTGTGAAATAAAAGATTTGAAAAAAATATGTGTAAATGGAAGGATAAATTCCATTAACTTTGACCATGACAATATAAATTCAAAACAATGAAACTAAATATCGAATTTTTTAGCATTCCCCAATTCTGATTTTCATCCATATATATTTTCATGAGCATAGATTTTGGAATGTGTGGCTGTCCAATGTGATATTTCATCGTTTATATTTCCATCCAAATAAAAAAAGATCATAATGCATTCCCATTGGATAGTGGGGTATTAGTTTTAGTACATGGGTTACCAAAAATAAATAGCATTGGTTTGGTAATCATTTTAGTTTTAATATGATTATTCAAAAAAATAATAAAAAAACAATAAATTTGCTCATAGAGCAATGAAATGACCTGATGAGTGGCTTTTGACACTTGGGGATCGTGACTCCATAGTTTTCTGGACCATAGTTAGTAATTCTATCTCTATTTTTTGTAATTGGAATTTATTTTTGACTAAGTTAACTCGAGATGATTCCCAAGTATGTGGGATTAACTTGGTTCCCTATGTTCTTTGAGCCTGGGAGTCATCGATAAAGTCTCGCTACATCGGTTGACTCTTTTGACTGCAATTTCAATTACCATGGAAATATTGCAAAAAAATTTAATACTAATTTTAATATTGAAATGTGATTCAACCTAGCGCTTCTGTAATTCCCGTCATGAATAAAAATGAATCCCCATGTCTATTGTTATACAAAACACATCCTCATAATTAATTAATATTGGATAAAATATGGAAATGAATTTAAACAAAGGAATGGGCTTTGGATTGGGATTTTATTATGAAACTATTTTGTATTAAAATATTTTTATGGGTTTCATGAGTGTTTGGTATAACTGTTTTTGGAGATCATTGTGTATTAACATGTTTTTGGAAAAGGGAATTCAAATTTCATATTTTTGAGAAACATTTTTATCAGGACTAGAAAATCTCATGTTTGGGGGTGTGCTTTTCCAATAAAAACACATATTTTAATTACATTTTGTTGGTATTAAATGTTAATTTTTGATCTTATGGGACTGAGTTAGTGGATTTTAATTTTTAACATCCATTCTCATCATTTGTGCACTTCATGCCAAATGTACACAAATTTAGGCCCAATGATTCATACTATTTTATGAAATTTAATTTTCCATATTTAAATTTGATATTTTGTGAAATGAATCTACACTTTATTATGAAAGATTTTCTTTAAAGGATAAATGTAGGAGTAAAAAAGGATGATAGGGATATTTGGAGATGAATGGAAGAAATTCTAGAGATGCCAGATTGGACACCATCCCATTGATGAGAATGTGGGGCCCACAATACCGGCCCAATGAAGCCCAACTTTCGTCGCATTCTAGAATAATTATAGTGGAACAAATCATTCTTTAAGAGCTAGAGCTAATTAGGCCTCCATGATTATAGAAACCCAACCTTTCCATACATTACTATTACATTATTTTAATATAAACATCATAATATTATTAAAAATAGAGGATCCAAAGGTTTAGAGTCTTGGGAAAACTAGGACCATACATCGCAATTACCTCATCAAGAATAAACATTTATTTAATTTCTTCTTCTCTAGCTTCTTATTGGCACTTGACCTCTATTTATTACAGTATCCAACTGAGGATATACATCAAAAGGGGTTACCTAAAATCCCATTAAGAGGATAGATAAGAACAATATAGCATGGGGTTAGAATAATCATAACATGCAAAAAAGATCATGAACATGAGAGGAAGCATAATTAAAATATTTGAAGTGTGGCAATGCATAAAAATGAAACATCATGTCTTAGTGGTTAACTACCACACATAATTGTGAAAAAAACTAGAATCTTGTCCACATCATTTCTCATTTACTCATGATATTCATCACTTTACCCAATTCATTGGAGCACTGTATAATTCCAGGTTCACCCATCATATTCAAACATTCAGATTGCACAATATAAATTCGGGTGCACCCGTCACATCATAATATTATCATTATCATACATGCCATATAGAACAGATATCAATAATTAACATATCAAACTCTAGTAATGGAATGGGTTTCATCTCATAAGAACACATTCATAATCATTGGATTCCCAAAACAAATAGGGAATAACATACTTGATACAAGAACCATCAACTTTGAATGAGAAGTAAAAGTGGTGTTCTTAAAAGAAGAGTTCTTTTGGAAAACATTTTTCATGACAAAAACAATAGTCGTAATCATATATATACAAAAAATTGTAAAGAAAATAATGAACAAATTATTTTTGTTAGTAACCATAACAAATGAATGGAGTGAAAGAGAGAGAACCCGAAGGATTAAATTTGGGTTCGAGAATTTCTCCTTAACTTGTATTCGAACACTTCCTTCTATTTAATGTCCTGTATAATGACATTATATTAATTATTTATAAATTCTAGAACATTTTATACATTAATAGGGTTCATTTTGGTTTCATTATGTCATTTTATGGGCCTTTTGATAAGTTACATGGTTTAAAAACGTTGTTCGGGAATGTTTGTTTTAATGGTCTTCTTGAGTGGTTAACTCGTATTCTTAAATGAATATTTTGATAAAACATGGGTAAACATCCAGAACTGATATTAAATGTTATTAATGAAATTCCAGAATTTAAAATTATCTTATAATGAATTACATTATAAACCTTGTGGATTAATCATTAAATAAAAATTAAATGATTATTTTTTTTTGTTAATTTTGGTAGTTTTTCGATCACAAAGAACTAGTTTTAATTTATCACATAGTGTTATGTTCATAAGTTAGTTATAGAACTTTAAATAGGACATAATAAATATATTATATTCTGGTTCAACAATTAAAATGGTTTCATGACCATATGTGAAGGTAGAAATGGAAGAAGAAGACATGTCGTTCTTGAAGGTGATAAATTAACACCTCACGAACAACGTTCTTTTTAATAAAATAATAAGGAAAGTAGAAAGGGGGGTTGTATGATATAATATACCATTAGTATCATAATATTCCAGTATATTAATTATACTAGAGATACTATAACATTTGGACAAAGATAGGTGGGGAGTGAATAAGAAATTAACATGAAATTGAAAGGGAATTAAAGGAGAAGAGGGAGAGAAATTACCTCTTCAATACTCATCTTGAGATCCTCCTTAAGAGACCTATGCGTGGTCTATTGATGAGACCAGAAGCTCTTAGACATGGGAGAGGGTCTAGAAATGATTTTTGTGAAGATTTTAGGCAAGGAATCAAGTTTGAGAGGTGTGAGGAAATAAGGGTGTGAATAGTGGTATTTATAGTGGAGGGGGGAGGAGTTTCCTTAATATAAAATTCATTATTTTATTAATTTCCCCTATGACAAAAAATAGCGAGTCTTCCATGAACAAAAATATTAAATAGGGAATATGAGTTCGAGATTTGGGTGCTTAAATTACTTGTGATGTCAGGAATAGTGATTTTCAATAATATTGTATTGATACGGTAAATTAATGTATTTTACTATTCACCAAAAATTCATGTATTTCAGAAAAATCCCAAAAACATACCCCAACCATTTTTTGACATGTAGAATCCAAAAATGATTTCTTTTTTACAAAAATAATTATATATATATGATTAATTTAATATTTAATTAAAATCATAATTTATTAGTAAAAAACCAGTTTTAAAACATTTATTTACTTATTCTAGAAAATAGGTACATCATACCTTCACTTGAATATTATTTTTATAATATCAAAGGTAAGTTTACTATTCAATGTGGTATATCACTATTTATAAGGGTAGGTTACTATTCATAAGGGTATGTTACAGTTCACCCAAAATTATTTTTGTTTTATTAGACTCCAAAAATTTTCTTGAAGACCACCGTGTATGACAGATTTTCAAAATTCCCAATACAAAAGTGACAAACTAATATTTAAAGGTCACTTAGAACATAATAGTTTATTATTTTGGGTTTTCATGTTATTTTATGATATATTTATAATAAGGTAATTTCCATTGAAAAACTTTGGGTCATTACATTCTTCCGCCATTATGAAATTTCACCCTCGAAATTTCAGTTTACCCAAATAGGTGAGGGTAGTTATTCTTCATCGCCTCATCCGATTCAAAAGTAGCTTCTTCAAACATATAGTTCATCTACAAATGTTTGACGATATGGGTTGTATTATTGTGTAGAACATTATCTCTCCAGTCTAGAATCTCTACTGTCTGCTCCTCATAAGAGTGATCATCTTCATGATATACCACCTATGAGTTTAGTACATTTGAGGGGTCCGATATGTACTTCTTTAGGAGTGATACGTGAAACAAATCATGAACATGAGCCATATTCGGTGGAATTGTAAGCCGATAGGCCACATCTCCTATGCTGTCAAAGATCTCAAAGGGGCCAATGTACCTTGGGATTAGCTTTCCTTTCTTTCCAAACCGCACAACTCTCTTCCATGGTGATATTCGAAGGAAGACTTTATCTCTAACGTCGAACTTCAAGTCCCTTTGACGATTGTCAACTTAGCTCTTTTTCTGACTCTGAGTAGCTTTGATGTGTTTCTGTACGCCTTGAACGATCCCTATCATCTCTTTCACAAGATCTAGACCAAGTAGCTTTCTTTCTCCAACTTCATCCCAATAGGTTAGAGTTCTACATCACTTTCCATAAAAAGCTTTATATGGAGCCATCTGAATACTCGAGTGGAAGCTATTTTTATATGAGAACTAAACCAATGGGATATGTTAATCCCATCCATCATTGAATTCTAGAGAGGAGGCTCTTAGCATTTCTTCCAGCGTTTGAATAGTCCTTTCGGACTGGCCAGTAGTTTTGGGGTGACAGGCCATGCTGAAATTTAATTCAGTACTCAAACCATGTTGAAGGATCCTCAAGAATTTATATGTGAACCACGGGTCATGGTCAGAGACAGTATAGAGTGGAACACCGTGCAGTCTCATCACTTCCTTCACATATATCGTTGCTATTAGTTCAAGCGAGAGATCATCCTGAATAAAGATAAAATAGGAAGTCTTGGTGTGTCGGTAAACCACAACCCATATCTCATTATTTCCCTTCAACGTCTTCAGGAGACCCAAGACAAAGTCCATAGTAACATTTTCCCATTTCCACATGGGTATAGGAAATGGTTGAATCATCCCTTTGGACTTCTGTCACTCTGCCTTAACATGTTGACTTACCAAGCACCTTGATATATATTCCACAATATCCTTCTTCATGTTATCCCAATAGAAGTGTTCTCGGAGATCATGATACATCTTATTACTCCAAGGATGGATAGACAAAGATGAGTTATGCGCATTTTCCAATAACTCCTTCTTTATATCAGGTGATGAAGGCACACAAAGCCGCCTTCTAAACCAAATCACACCTTCATAGTTGATATGGAACTCTTGAAGCTTATCTTAATTTACTACATTCACCCTTTTTTGTATATCCACATTTCCCCTTTGTTCTTCCTTAATATTATCTTGGATGGATGGCTATAAAATCATTTGGTAAAAAGGTAAGATGTATCTCCTACCCATATGATTTCCAAATACATACATTTCATATCTAATTAGATATGGTCTTTCTCAATCCATAACATGGATAGAGTAGTGGGTTCTTTTCTGCTTAGATCATCAGGTACATTGTTCGCCTTTATAGGATGGTAGTGAATAGAGAAATCATAATCCTTGATTAGATCTAACCATATCCTTTGATTCATGTTTATATCCTTTTGTGTGAATATATACATTAGGCTCTTGTGGTCAGTGTATATGTCACACTTCTCACCATAAATGTAGTGCCGCCAAATTTTCAAGGAAAAATTCATGGATGACATCTCTAGATCATGCATCAGGTAGTTATTCTAATGGATCTTCAACTATCATGAGGTGTAGGCTATCACATTTTCATATTGCATGAGTACGCAACCTATGCCTTTCCTTGATGCATCACTGTATATCACAAAACATTCTCCACTTTTCGGTAGTGTGAGTACGGGTGCAGTGATTAGCCTTCTCTTTAGCTCCTTGAAGCTTCCCTCACATTCTTCAATCCTTACATACTTTACCCCTTTCCTTGTTAACATTGATAGTGCGCTTGAAAATCATGATACGTTTCTCACAAAATGTTGGTAGAACCCAGCTAATCTAAGAAAACTATGGATTTCTGTGACATTAGAGGGCATGGGCCATTCTTCAATCACCTTTCCCTTTGATGGATCTGCAGAAATTCCCTCACATGTGATCACATGTCCCAAGAACATGACTTGCTTCATCCAAAAGCCACACTTGCTGAACTAGGTGTAACACTTCTCCTTTCTCAATGTCTCCCACAGAAGTCTTAAATGTTCTTCATGTTCCTCCTTGCTCTTGGAGTAGATGAAAATATCAGTAATAAAAACTACCACAAATTTGTGTAGGTAATGTCTAAATACTCTTTTCATCAAATCCATGAAGATTTCAGGGGCATTAGTATGTTCGAAGGGAATCACCAGAAACTCATAGTAACCATACCTTGTACAGAAGGCAGTATTCTTGAATATCATCCTTCTTCGCCTTTAATTGATGATATCCAGAGTAAAGATCCTCTTTTAAAAGTATTGACCTCCTATTAATTGATCGAACAAGTTGTCAATCCTTGGATGAGGATACATGTTCTTTTTGGAGATCTTATTGACTTCCCGATAATCAATACACAGCCGCATTGTTCCATCCATCTTCTTCATAATGAACACTAGCACACCCCAAGGTGATGCACTATGGTGTATGAACCATTTGTCCAGATACTCATGAAGATGCTTCTCTAACTCCTCCATGTTCGACATGAGACATCCTATAAGGAAACTTTTTGATAGGAGTAGATCTAGGTATGAGTTGAATTAAGAAATATACCTCATCATCCGTGGGAATTCCAGGTATGTCCTCTGTAAATACATCACTATATTCCCTAACGATGGGAATTTCCGCAGGGTTGGCCCCTTCCTTTAACACAACCATTTGGGAGAGGTATGCTTCTTCATAGGGAATCAAAATCCACACAGATGAAGGATTTTTCAAAGAAGATTCATCATCATACATGCATTTGTAGAGGAGCATGGGATGATTCTAAATATGAAAATATATTTCCTTTTCCCGGTAATTGATTTGTGCTCTATATAACGAGATTCAATACATTCCCATTATAGAATATAATTCCACCAAGGGAAGTATTACAAGACTGTACAGAAGAATCTTCCAACATACGCCAACGGGAGAAGATTCAAACACTTGGGTTTCAATAATTGCAACACTTGGTTTTTTACAGATATCTCTACTTCAAGGTTTTGGGGTTTCGATTCTATAGTTCTAGAAAACATACAAGATATAAATAAATGTGTAAAACTAGAATAAAATAAGATATTTTCCATTCATGAGTGAATAGGAATTGTACCTTGTACAACTTCATTATCTTTCTCCACTTACTTTGTAGTGATTTCATAAGCCTTCACTTGTTCCTTTGGATTTGGTGGCCGATAACGCTGATTACCCTCAAGAACACGTGGTTTAGTGCACTGGCTTGCATAGTTCCCTAGCTCCATACAATTGTAGCATTGAACCATGGATGTTAATCTCCTTTATTCTGAAATATTATCCATCCTTTTCATGTCTTTTAGACACCCTTGAGCATGATGTCCTTGTTTCACACACTTGTAGCATTTCCCCGTCCCTTTAAGGCAGTTCCCATGGTGCATCTTCCCACATTTTGGGCTTGTGGGTCATTGAGTTTTCATCCCACCATTATCATTTGATCCACCGGATTGAAACTCCATAATTTATTTCTTATCACCATATTCATGGTACCATTCTCCAAACTCCATCTCCACTTTGAGAGAACGTGGAACAACTTCTTCATAACTCCCGGAGTCTCTAAATGCAAGAGCCTTTCGAAGGCCTGGTTGTAATCCACTAAATAATCTATCAATTTTTCTGTCATTGTTGATAACGAAACATGTAGCATACCATGAATGCCTTGTGAAATTCTCTTCATAGATTGTGAAATATTCTACTTCATTTTTCTTGAGCTCTATAAATTCTCACTCCATCTTTGTGTAAAGAGTTCTTGGGAAATATTTATTAATAAACATGATCTTAAAGTCTTCCCATTCCATCTCTTCAATTTCTTCTCTTAGCTTGGTGTTCTTAATCAAATCCCACCATTGATCATCCTCTCCATCTAGATGATAAATGACTAGAGTAACCTTCTTCCTCTAAAAAAAGTTAAGAATAGAAAAGATTTTCTCTATGGTGTTGGCCCACTTTTCCACAACTAGAGGATCAAAAGATCTACTAAATGTCGGTGATCATTTCCACATAAAACATTAGATAGCCAGTTGCTCTCTATTTGGTGAAAGAGGACGTTCCCCATTACTATTTTTAATGTTCATAACATGATATAATTGGGTAATAATCTCCACGAGGATCTGAAATCCACCTTCCAAATCATTGGGGATGTCATTCAGGCAATCGTTGCATTGGCCCTCGCATGAGTTGGTGGACTGGTTTCTCCACGTTCCCATCATTTTATAAAAATGAAAACATTAGAACAAACATAAGTCAACAAGTCATGAATAAATAACTTATTAATTTTCAAAATTTATACTAAAATCATAACATATCAGATCCCTATGTAGATATTCATGTGAGCATATTTGTACTTAGTCTCATGCTAATGGTTTTCTCTAGGGTTTACTAATCCGAATTCCCTAATTAACTAAACCTTGACTCTGAAAACAACTATAGAAACCCGACCTTTCCTTACATTAATATTACATTATTCTATGATAAACAACATAATACTATTACAAATAGAGGATCCAATGGTTAGTGTCTTTAGAAAACTAGGACTATACATAGAAATTACATCATCAAGCATAAACATTTATTTAATTTCCTCTTCTCAAGATTCTTATTGGAACTTGACCTCTCCTTGGTAAATGTATCCACATGATGATATACATCAAAAGGATTGAGCTAAAATCCAAATAGGAGGATAGATAAGAACAATATATCATTGGTTGTGCATAATCATAACATGGAAAAAAGGTCATGAACAAGAGAGGAAGCATAAATAAAAGACTTGAAGTGTGGAAGTGCATAAAAATGAAACATAATGTCTTTGTGGTTAACTACCACACATAATTGTGAAAAAAGATAGAATCTTTTCCACATAATTTCACATTTACTCATGAGATTAATCACTTTAACCAATACATTAGAGCGTTGTATAATTCCGGGCACACACATCACATTCAAACATTCATATTGCGCTATATAATTCCGGGCACACCGGTCACATCATAATATTATCATTATCATGAATTCCACAAAGAACAAATATCAGTAATGAACATATCAAAACCATGGAATTTAATGGGCTTCATCTCATAATAACACATTCATAAGCATTGGGTTCCCAAAACAAAGAGGGAATACAATACTTCATACTAGAACCATCAACCTTAAATGAGAAGTAAAAGGTGAGTTCTTAAAAGAAGAGTTCATTTGGAAAACATTTTGCTTGACATAAACAATAGTGGTAATCATTTATATCCTAGAAAAGGAAATACAATGATGAAAAAATGATTTTTAGTAGTAACCATAAAAAAATGGAGTGAAAGAGGGAGAACCTGAATGATGAAATTTGGGTTTGAGAATTTCCCCTAATCTTGTATCTAAATGCTTATTTCATTTTAATGTCCTGTATAGTGACATTATATTAATTATTTAGAAATTAAAGAACCTTTTATATATGAATATGGTTAATTTTGGTTTCATTATGTCATTTTTGGGCCTTTTGATGAGTTATAGTGTTTAAAAACATTGTCCGGGAATGATTGTATTTATGGTCTTCTAGAGTGGTTAACTCGTATTCTTAAATGAAAATTCGAGTAAAACATTGGTAAACATCCATAACTGATATTACATGTTATTAATAACATTACAGAATTTAAAATTTTCTTATAATGAATTATATTATATACCATGTGGATGAATCATTAAATAAAAATTAAATGATGATTGTTTGGGTTAATTTAGGCGGTTTTTCAATCACACAGAACTTTTTTTAATTTATCGCATAGTAATATGTTCATAAGATACATCCAGAACTATAAATAGGACATAATACATATATAATAATCAGGTTCAACCATATTAATGGTTTCATGACCAGATCTGAAGGTAGAAATGGATGAACAAGACATGTCATTCTTAAAGGTGATAAATTAACACCTCACGAACAACGTTCTCTTTAATAAAATAAAAACAAGAGGAGAAAGGGGGGATGGATGATATAATATCCCATCAGTATCATAAAATTCCCGTATATTTATGATACTAGAGTTAAAATATGATTTTTACAAAGATAGGTGGGGAGAAAATAAGAAAAGAACTTGAAATTGAAAGGGAATTAAATGAGAAGAGGGAGAGAAATTACCTCTTGAATACTCATACTGAGATCCTCCTTAAGAGGCCTAAGATTGGTCTTTTGATGAGACCAGTAGCTCTTGGACGTGGGAGAGGGGCTAGGGAAGAAGATTGGGCAGAGTTTAGACAAGGAATCAAGCTTGAGAGGTGTGAGAAAATTAGGGTGTGAATGGTGGTATTTATAATGAGGGGGGGGAGAGGGGTTTCCTTAATATAAAATTTATTAGTTTATTAATTTACCCTAAGTCAAGGAATAGTGAGTCCTCCATGACCATTAATAGTAAATAGGGAATGTGAGTTCGAGATTTGCGTGCGTAGATCACTTGTTATGTCAGGAATAGTGAGTTTAAATTATAATGTATTTATACGGTAAATTAATGTATTTCACTATTCACCAAAAATTTGAGTATTTCAGAAAAATCCAAAAAATCTACCCCGAAATTTTTTCAACATTTAGAATCCAAAAATGAATTTCATTTTTCGAAAATAAGTTTCTAAATATGATTAAATTAATATTTAATTAAAATCATAATTTATTATTAAAAAACTAGTTTTAAAACATTCATTTAGTTATTCTAGAATATAGGTACATCATACATTCAATGAATATTATTTTTATACTATGAAACGTAAGGTTACTATTCATTAGGGTATATCACTATTCATAAGGGTATGATACTATTCATAAGGGTAGGTTACAATTCAGCATTTGTTTTTGTTTTATTATACTCTAAAAATATTCTTGAACACCACAGTGTATGTCAGATTTTAAAAAATCCCAATACATAAGTGAAAAAACATATGTTTAAAGGTCACATAGCACTTAGTATTTCAATATGTTTTGTTTTAATTTGATTTTATGACATATTTATAATATGTTAATTTCCATTGAAATACTGTGGGACTTTACATTCTTCCCCCCTTATGAAATTTCTCTCTCGAAATTTCAATTTACACAAACAGGTGAGGGTAGTTATGTAACACCCCGAGATTTTATGAAAAATAGTCTTTTTTAATATTATTGATGTCTTGTGTTGTACGCTACAACAAAGGAGTATTGCACGACATGCAACCCTAACTTGGCTGCATTACACACAATCACGACCTTCCTCGATAGCGTGTGTTGTACACAATACCGAGTTTCACTAAACAACGATATGCTGTTAAAATATTATTAAAACTGGCCGTTATGAATAGTAATAACCGATTTTTGAAATTTTGAAAATTTCATATTTCAAAATTGACTTCATTTTTGGATTTGGAATATCGAAATTAGCCTAGGGTGAAATTTTGGTATTTTTCTGAAAAATTTCAATTTTTGATGAATAGTGAAAACACTGAGATACTATTTAAAAACCGACTTTTTATTTAAATAATTATTTATTTTATTTAAATTTATTTTTGGTCAAAATTGATACATAATACCTATATAAGTTCAATGTAATTCATTGAAGTCATTTTTTAATAATTTTAGATATATAAAAATTTTATTGAACTTTTGACCGTCTTTTACCCACCTCCTAAGAGAATTTGCAAATTTACATAAAACGTAATTTTACCACTTTTGTTAATGGAATTTCAAAAATATGAGAGACACGGTTGATGTCAGTAAGTAAAATGTGGTTCAATGAGATGAAAATAATTTTTGGTGAATTGTCACTTTTTACTTTTATTTATCACGGTTAAAAGTAAAGAGGGAAATTAAGAGTAAAAATGATATTATTATTACCCTAACAAATGTCCTAATTCTATTGGATAGGTGTAATTCGAACAAAAAAACCTTAGGAATAAAATATGACCATTTAGGCCCACTTGGATTAGATTATGACATTTATTATTAATTTATTTAAATAAGGGTTAAAATAGTTAAAATCAAAGTTTAATAAGTAAATCATTTTTAATATAGGGTTATACATAAGATAAATTATACTATAAATATTAATTAGAAATATAAAAATATTTCTAAAATACTGATATTTTATTTGTAATTTTTAGACATTAAATAATTTAATTCATTTATGACACAATGATGATGCAGTAATTATCTTATTAATGAAATATTGACATAATTGATGTTATAAATACCCAAATAAATGTAATTTTAGACTTTTTATGAATTAAAATAAATTTTTATGTTAATATGACATGTTATCATTGATTTAATTAATTTTTTTCGAACTAATCATTCTGTTATGATTTTCACAAAAATCAATTACCAAATAGTGTCAAAATTGACATAAAATAGTTTTTAAAACAAATATTATATTATTAATTGTTATTATATTCCTAAAAATCTAAGGTTCGGCCAAGATAATTATATCATGTTAGGTGTATCATTAATGGACAACATGGGGTCTCTTGGATGTATATGGTATGTTTATTGACTATATAATATAAAAATACAAAGTGACATAGTAAATGTCAATCTAATTAACTAAGAGTTAAAACTAAAAGACAATGTTAATATAATGACCTAAACTTGTCTAAATTCTATGGGATGAGAGTATTTAGACTCATACCCACCTTATCTTCGAACTATATCAATTTGGAGCTATTAAAAACCGAATTTGACTTTATAATAAAATAATATTTTTGGTTATTCCAATGGTGCCCCTCTCCTCCCTTATAAAAGGGCACCTCCTCCCTCTTTTCCTCACACCACTTGGAGCCTTCATGCTCGGACAAACCCTGAAAAATTCTCTTCTCCAGTTCCCAAGAAACATCTTAGAGGTCCCGGTCTTCTTCAAATACCAATTTTAGTGCCCTAAGAGGAAGTCTCATAGAGGCGCTTTAAAGAAGAGGTAATGTCCGTTACCGATTCATTCAACTTTATTTCTTCTTCCACTTCCTCTTATTTAGTTGTATCATTA
The DNA here is from genome assembly GCA_963277665.1 of Viscum album. Classification (NCBI taxonomy): domain Eukaryota; kingdom Viridiplantae; phylum Streptophyta; class Magnoliopsida; order Santalales; family Viscaceae; genus Viscum; species Viscum album. The sequence goes on from OY728155.1 coordinate 880,194,169, forward strand.
TTAAGTAATAAAATCAGTATCACTAATATAATGATATGTTATTATAATTATGAAACAACCCTATTTCACCATCTATCCATCCCTCGGAAAACGAAATCACCGTGCGTGCGTACGTACGAAATACCATCTCCACGCCGTGGTGTATTCTATTTTCCACCACCACCTTACTTGGATGGGTATAATGGTGTAAATGATTACTATATATTATTATTGTAAAGTGATATTTATTCTGAAATAGTTTATATACACTCCATTACAATTTCACGATCATGGGAACGATATCATCGCTCGTGCGTATGTACGGAATACCGTCTCCACGATGTGATGTGACTCGTTCTACATGATCATCATTGCATAATGATTATATAAATGAATTGAATGAATTAATATGATATATATTACAATAATACCATTCTGTAAATGATGTATCTATAATCTAAAAATAAGAATAAGAATTTATTCGACAAAACACGCATAAGAACAAAAAGTAATAAACACCCGAATAACAAGTAGTAATGAAATATTACTAATAAGAAGCTAATAATATGACCATATATGATATCATAAAAATAAGAATGATTCCAGAATAAGTCAATAACATTATTTAAATCATTATACAGGAGGTTCAGACACTTATGAAGCAAATCGGACCTAAGGTAAGGGAAAATCTTGCAATCTCATTTTTATCCGAGATTGTTTATACTTCATAATTTACTGGGGAATATTTATCATCCACACCCATGTTTCCTAAATATGTTATATTTATATCCTTCTACAATATTTTATATCCAATTTTTCCCTTCGGTGAATTTTTAATAAAAGATATGAAAGGAATCATTTATCATTTTTCGTACGAGGTACTTTTTGACTTTTCCGACAACAGTACGAGAAGAATGTTTTTTTAACTTATACGCATGAATGGATTTTAAAACAATATTTCCAAGAATCTTCCATTAAAAGGTTTCATGTTTATTGTTAATTAACGTCTTTTAGTTTAAAATTGTATGACATGTTAAGAAAAAAAATGTTTTTGAAGTAGAAAGGATATTTTCCTCAAGAATGGAGTTCAAGTGTTTTATCAAAATTATTTTCCATCTAAGATAATAAAGGGTTATGTTTATATACCTATTATTACATTTATTTGATTATGTTTTGATGGAATTATTTTTATGAATTCCTTTATCTTATATGAATTGTTTTATGATTCCACGATGTTTAAGAATTCCATTTTTATTACATGGGTTATGCTATGATGTATGGTTTATGATTTTGTGGCACACATAAGAATGGTATCATTATGAAATGGGTGGGACCTATATCTCTCTCCAAGGCATTGGGTAAAGATTTTATATCTCATGACATAAACATGGCTGGAACGACAGGTTAAACTGGTTCAGTGAAACAGGACTGAAACGAGGAGTGAACTCGGTTCAGAAATGGACTTTTTCCACTAAGATAGTCTTGGAAATGAGTCTTGACTAATAAGAAATGATTCTCTAGGATTATGTGTGTATGACACAAAGTATCATGTTTTATGTTATGATTATTGGGATTACATTTCACTGCTATGATTTATCCCATGTTATGAAATTATGATCTCTTTTGCAGGTTAAGATTTCCAAAAGATATGTTATCATGTATATGATGTGATTGATATTTCTTTTGTTTACCCTTACTGAGCATTTGAGCTCACCCTTTTTATGTTTTCTTTTCCCCAGGAAGTAAATAAAGGTTTTAGGTAAGGAAACAAAAAGGGGAAGATCATTATGGGAGTTGTTGAAGATCTTTCACCACGATTAGAAGATTTTATTCCGAGTTTCCAAAGACACTAAACTATTACGGTCCTTGTGTGTCTGTTTTTGTTATATATTAAGTATTCTACAAAAGTATTATAATTTCCATATACGTCAAGCTTCGGGTCTCTATAGTTGGTATCAGAGCAAAGGTTTAGTCAACCTTTGGAAACTAGGATGCGAAAACGTTAGGGAGATCCCTAGAGATATTTCTAAGTTATGCCTAGGGATGACCCTAAGGATAAGTATATGTATAGGTTATAGTCCTAGAACTATGGTAATGATCACAGAATTTAACCTAAGATGTTAGATATTGAAGGTACTCCCCCTTTATTTTGTGTTTTCCCTAGCATGATTTTTGCCTCTCACACCATTCTTTTTCGGTTTTAGACGATGGATGGAACCCGAAGGAACCGTGTTGATCAATGTAATGGACAATGCAATGATTGTCCTCCTGAGAAAACAAATGTTATGGTAGATGGAGTGAAAAATCTTATTTCTATACTTACACAATCTATGGATCATTCTGGACTACCAAATGAGTAGAGAGGGGAAAAATATTCTATTGAGTCCTTCATGTGGAAACGTCCACCTTCTTTCAGTGGGTCTTATGATCCACTAGTTTCTGAACAATGGATCAATACCATTGAAAAGATATTTTCAGTTCTTCAATGTTCTGAACAAGATAAAGTCATCATAGAAGTATATCGTTTGGAAGGTGAAGCTGATCAATGGTGGAATCTTATCAAGAATACGAGGCCAAGAGTTGAAATTGAGTCCATCGAATGGGACGAGTTCAAGAACTTATTTTTCAATAAGTACTTCCCTCATATTCTTCGAACAGAGATGGAGAAGGAGTTTCTTGAAATAAAGAAAAAGGATGATGAATCTTTTGGTATATACGAAGCGAATTTTACAAGGCTTTCAAGGTATGCGTCTGGCTTTATCATCCAACCTGAAAGTAAAATTGATCGATTCTTCAGTGGCTTAAAACCAAATCTTTGAAGGGAATTAGCTATAAGAGACTTCAGTAGCTATGTAGATATTTTTCATCGTGCTATCAAGGTAGAAATGGAAGTTGGTGTTACATATCCTTCTCATGGTTTTGACGAGAAACGAAAGATGGAGTTCAAGGAGAAATCTCAGAATAATGGTGAAAATAATATGAATGTTTCCTTATGCTCAAAGTGTGGAAAGAAAGATGGTGGAGATTGTCTTAAAGGGACTAGAAAATGTTTTAAGTGTGGAAGAGAAGGTCATCGAGCAGCTGAGTGTCGAAGTAATGGAAAAAGGGTTGCTAATGGTGTGAATAAAGAAAATACTACAGAGAATGTACCAACAACACTTCAATGCTTCAAGTGCAATGAAATTGGATATTATGCTAATCAATGCCCTAATCCAAGGGATAATGATGATAGACATGAGCAACCACTAAAGGCAAAGGATAAAGGGAAGTCACATCCGATCACTATTGGCGATGTTGAATATGACCACGATGTGGTGGAATGATTAAGTGTTTATGTAATGGGATTCCAAAATAATGTTGTATATAGTATCGTGGAATATTGGACTATTTATGTATTGGTAAATTGTGGTTTTCAATAATTTTATGGTACCGGTAACCATGGAAAGTGATTCAGAAATTTTGGTAAGCAGATGATATGCACATAATGAAGGGATAAGAAGATAATGAGATGTTTTATTGTATTCATGAGCTCATGATTGATATAAGGACTAAGTGATATCATGGTTTGAGTATAAAGAATTTTGAGGATTTTGGTATGTGGAAAGTGTTAACTTTTAACTATATTCATGTTTTCACTAAGGTTCAATTGGTATTCATTCTTCAAGAGAATACATGATTAAGGTATTCACACATTTTTAATTTGACCAACAAGATATATCTTATGATATATGCGGGATAAATGATGGCATTCACGTGATTGTTTTGTGACATTTCAAGTAATCATTTTCTTTATACTATGAGATTGGATCGAAGTATTTTAGATAAGACTAAATATTGGATTGAATTATGTTGGACAGAAGTTAGTATTGATTAAGGATAGAACTTTTTTCGATATTATTGATGGGATGTTATAGTAATATAGTTTTAGAAAAAGGACAACCTGTAGGATGGGTGACAGCCCATTGCGTCGAAGAAGGCTGCGGGAATCGAACCCACAACCGAAGTGCGACTGACCTTTATCGCCTACCACTGGCCTACAGGAAGTCCCTGGTTAGTTGAAACTAGTTTTAATTTATTATTCGGTATGATATATGAATTATAATTTCATTTTTTGAATCATATAAGATTAACCTCACCATAGATAGACTTATGTATATTTGATAACTTTTGCTAACCTTTTGTTTGAAACAGATAGAATGACCCATCATTCCATCACATTATCTGTTAACACTTCATGAATAACAAATTAAACTTCATTTCTTTAAGAGATGAATTGGAAATTGTTCAATGCACGAACAATTGTGAGACTGTACCAAAATAAAGTAAGTATTTATTCTAATTCAAATTCTTCAACATTAGGGAAATGATCTTGAAAACCAAAAATGTTGTCCTAGTTCCCTTATATCCGATGAATTAGATGGTACCTTAGATCAAAAAAAATCTATGGATTTGTGATTGTTGGATTTTTCATAGCCATGTTCTCTACCACTCTCCATCAGAACATGATGGTTAGGTTTCTCTTCCATATCCATATTTTCACCTATGTTCTCCTATGTGGAAACCCAGTGATTAGTTAATTTGGGTAACCCTTATGTTTTATACTTTAGTTTTTAATTATTTGTTTTGGTATTCCTTTTTACGATGTGGGTTTCTATTTGAGAAACTTTCGAGTAGTAAACCATTTATAACCTCGACGAATTTCGAGGGCGAAATTCATTTTAAGGGGGGTTGAATGTAACATCCTGATATTTTATGAAAAATATTATTTTTTTAATTTTATTGATGTGTTGTGTTGTACGCTACAACAAAGGAGTCTTACACAACAAACCACCCTAACTTGGCTGCATTACACACAATCGCGACCTTCCCCGATAGAGTGTGTTGTACGCAATACCGAGTTTCACTAAACAATGATATGCTATTAAAATATTATTGAAAATGGCTGTTATGAATAGTAATAACCTCTTTTTGACATTTTGAAAATTTCATATTTCAAAATGGAGTTCATTTTTTGATTCGGAATATCGAAATTAGCCTAGGGTGAAATTTTTGTATTTTTCTGAAAACATTCAATTTTTGATGAATAGTGAAGAAACCGGGTTACTATTTAAAAATCAACTTTTTATTTAAATAATTATTTATTTTATTTAAATTTATTTTAGGTAAAAATTGATACATAACACCTATATAAGTTCAATTTAATTCATTGGAGTCATTTTTTAATAATTTTAGATATATAAAAATTTTATTGAACTTTTGACCTTTTACCCACCTCCTTGGAGAATTTGCAAGTTTACATAAAACATAATTTTACCGCTTTTTTGAATGTAATTTCAAAAACTAAGAGACACGGTTGATGTCAGTAAGTAAAATGTGGTTCAATGAGATGAAAATAATTTTTGGTGAATATTAACTTTTTACTTTTATTTACCACGGTTAAAAGTAAATAGGGTAATTAAGAGTAAAAATGATATTATTATTACCCTAAAACATGTCATAATTCTATTGGATAAGTGTAATTCGACCAAAAACAACCTTAGGAATAAAATATGACCATTTAGTCCAACTTGTATTAGATTATGACATTTATTATTAATTTATTTAATGAAGGGTTAAAATCGTAAAAATCAAAGTTTAATAAGTAAATAATTTTTAATATAGGGTTATACATAAGATAAATTCGACTATAAATATTAATTAAAAAGCTAAGAAGATTTCCTACGTAATTATATTTTATTTTTAATTTTTAGTCATTATATAATTTAATTAATTTATGACACAATGATGATGCATTAATTATCTTATTAATGTAATATTGACATAATTGATGTTATAAAAACCCAAATAAATGTAATTTGAGACTTTTTATGAATTCAAATAATTTTCTATGTTAATATGACTTGTTAGTATTGATTTTGTTTTTCGAACTAATCATTCTATTAAAAGTTTCACAAAAAATCAATTACCAAATAGTGTCAAAATTGACAAAAAATAGTTTTTAAAACAAATATTATTTTATTAATTGTTATTATATTACTAAAAATCTATGTTTCGGACAAGATACTTATATCATGATATGTGTATCATTAATGGACCACTTTGGGGTCGCTTGGATCTATATGGTAGGTTTATTAACTATATAATATAAAAATACAAATTGACATGGTAAATGTCAAACTAATTAACGAAGAGTTAAAACTAAAAGATAAGGTTAATATAATGGCCTAAACTTGTTTAAATTCTATTGTATGAGAGGATTCCGACTCCTCCCCACCTTAGCTTCGAAATATATCAATTTCGAGCTATTAAAATCCGAATTTGACTTTATAATAAAACAATAATTTTAGTTATTCCAATGGTGCCCCTCTCCTCCCTTATAAAAGGGAACCTCCTCCCTCTTTTCCTCAAACCACATTGAGCCTTCAAGCTCGGCCAAACCCAGAATAATTCTCTTATCCTCCTCCCTAGAAACATCCTAGAGGTCTTGGTCTTCTTCGAAGACCAATTTTAGTGCCCTAAGTGGAAGTCTCAAAGAGGCACTTCAAAGAAGAGGTAATGTCCGTTACCAATTCATTCAACTTTATTTCTTCTTCCACTTATTCTTATTTAGTTGTTTAATTATGAAGTAATAAAATCAGTATCACCCATATAATGATATGTTATTATAAGTATGAAACAAACCTATTTCACCATATATCCATCCTACGGAAAATGAAATCACCGCGAGTGCATACGTACGGAATACCATCTCCACGCCGTGGTGTAATATATTTTCCACCACCACCATACTTGGATGGGTATAATGGTGTAAATAATAACTATATATGATTATTGTAAATTGATATTAACTTTGAAATAGTATATATACTCTCCATTACAATTTCACGATCATGGGAACGATATCATCGCTTGTGCGTACGTACGGAATACCGTTTCCACGATGTGATGCGACTCGTTCTACATGATCTTCATTGCATAATGATGATATAAATGAATTGAATGAATTAATATGATATATATTACAGTAATTAAATTCTTTAAATGAGGTATCTATAACCTAAAAATAAGAATAAGAATTTATTCGACAAAACACGCATAAGAACAAAAAGTAATAAACACCCGAATAACAAGTAGTAATGTAATATTACTAATAAGAAGCTAATAATATGACCATATATGATATCATAAAAATAAGTATGATTCTGTAATAAGTCAATTACATTATTTAAATCATTATACAGGAGGTTCAGAGACATACGAAGCAAATCAGACCTAAGTTAAGGGAAAATCACGCAATCTCATTTTTATCCGAGATTGTTTATACTTCAGAATTTACTGGGGAATATTTATCATCCACATCCATGTTTCCTCAATATGTTATATTTATATCCTTATACAATATTTTATATCCAATTTTACTCTTCGGTGAGTTTTTAGTAAATGATATGAAAGGAATCATTTGTCATTTTTCGTACGAGGTACTTTTTTACTTTTCCGACAAAAGTACGAGAATAATGTTTTTTTAACATATACGGCATGAATGGATTTTTAAAACATTATTTTCAAGAAGATTCCCTTACATATTTTCAAGTTTATTTTTAATCAACTTCTTTTAGTTTAAAATTTTATGACATGTTAAGAAAGGAAAAATGTTTTTGAAGTAGAAATGATATTTTCCTCAAAAATGGAGTTCAAGGGTTTTACCAAAATTATTTTCCATATAAGATAATAAAGGGTTATGTTTCTATCCCTATTATTACATTGATTTGATTATGTTGCGATGGAATTATTTTTATGAATTCCTTTATCTTATATGAATTGTTTTATGATGCCACGATACTTAAGAATCCCATTTTTATTACATGGGTTATGCTATGATGTATGGTTTATGATTTTGTGGCACACATAAGAATGGTATCATTATGAGATGGGTGGGACCTATATCTCCCTCTAATGTAATGGGTAAAGATTTTATATCTCATGAGATATACATGGCTGGAACGGCAAGTTAAACCAGTTCAGTGAAACAGGACTGAAACGAGGAGTGAACTCGGTTCAGAAATGGACTTTGTACACTAAGATAGTCTTGGAAATGAGTCTTGACTAATAATAAATGATTCTCTATGATTATTTGTGTATGCCAAAAAGTTTCATGTTTTAAGTTATGACTATTTGGATTACATTTCACTACTATGATTTATCCCATGTTATGAAATTATGATCGCTTTTGCAGGTTAAGATTTTCCAAAATATATGTTCTTATGTATATGATGTGATTGATATTTCTTTTGTTTACCCTTAATGAGAATTGGAGCTCACCCTTTTTATGTTTTATTTTCCATAGGAAGTAAATAATGGTTTTAGGTAAGGAAACAAAAAGGGGAAGATCGTTATGGGACTTGTTGAAGATCTTTCACCACTATTAGAAGATTTTATTCCGAGTTTCCAAAGACACTAAAATATTACGGTCCTTGTGTGTCTGTTTTTGTTATGTATTAAGTATTTCGGAAAAGTAATGTATTGTCCATATACGTCAAGATTCGGGTCTCTACAAGTTATCCTTCATCGTCTCATCCGGTTCCAAATTAGCTTCTTCAAATTTATGGTTCTTCCACAACACATTGAAAAGTTGGGTTGTCTTATTGCGTAGAACCTTATCTCTCTGGTCTATAATCTCTATTGGATGCTCCTCATAAGAGAGATCATCTTCCAGCTGTACCACCTCTGAGTTAATTCATGTGAGGGGTTTGTTACGTACTTCCTCATGAGTGATGCGTGAAACACATCATGAATATGATCCATATTCAGTGGAAGTGAAAGATGATATTCCACAGCTCCTATGCGGTCAAGGATCTCAAAAGGTCCAATGTACCTTGGGTGTAGCTTTCCTTTTATTATAAACCGCATGACTCTATTCCATGGTGATATTCGAAGGAAGACATTATCTCTAACTTCTTGAATTCCCTTCGACGGTTATCAGCATATCTCATTTTCCGAATCTGAGAATCTTGGATGTGTTTCTGTATGACTCAAACCTTCTCTATCATCTCTTTCACAGGATCAGGTCCAAGTATCTTTCTTTCTCCAATATCATCCCAATAGATTGGAGTTCTACATTGATTTCCATATAGAGCCTCATATGGAGACATCTGAATACTCGAGTGGAAGAAAGTGTTGTATGAGAACTCAACCAATGTGAGATGTTGAATCCATACAACTTTTAATTCTAGAGAGCAGGATCTTAGAATATCTTAAAGCGTCTGAATAGTCCATTTAGACTGGACATCAGTTTGGGGGTGATAGGCCGTGAAAAAATTTAATTCAGTACTCAAATAATGTTGAAGGCTCCACTGGAGTTTAGACGTGAACACTAGATAATGGTCAGAGACAATTTGGAGTGGAACACCGTGCAATCTCACCACTTCCTTCACATATATATTTTTGAAGTTGTTCAAGCGAGAGATCTTCCTGGATAGCAATAAAATGGGAAGTCTTGGTTAGACAGTCAACCACAACCTGTATCACATTATTTCCCTTCGACGTCTTTAGGAGACCCGTGAAAAAGTCTAGAGTAACATTTTCCCATTTCCACAGTGGTATAGGAAATGGTTGCATCATCCTTTGGTATTTTGTAGCTCTGCTTTAACTTGCCGACATACCAATCACCTTGGTATATATTCCGCAATATTTTTCATCATTTTATCCCACCATATGTGTTCTCAGAGATCATGATACATCTTAGTAATCCCAGGACGGATAGAGAAAGTTTAGCTATGTGGAAGTCCAATAGCTCCTTCTTTATCCCATTTGATAAAGGTACACAAATCCATGTTCCAAACCAAATCACAGTATCAATGTCAATATGGAACTCTTGCAGCTTCCCTTCCATTACTGCATTCACTCTCTTTTGTATATCCACATCATCCATTTCGGCTTCCTTAATCTTCTATTGGATGGATGGTTGTGCAAATATTTGGGAAAGGTAGGATTTTTCCCCTTCCCTAATGATTTCCAAATATATCGTTTGCATATATAAGAAGATAGGGTCTTTCTCAATTCATAACATCAATAGAGTAGCAGATTATTTTTTACTTAGAGCATCAACTACTTTGTTCTCCTTACGATGATGGTAGTGAATAGATCAATCGTAATCCTTGATTATCTCTCACCATCTCCATTAACAGATGTTGAGATCCTTTGGTGTGAATATATACTTAAGGCTCTTGTGGTCGGTGTATATGTCACACTTCTCACCATAAAGGTAGTGATGATAGATTTTCAAGGCAAAAAACATGGCTACCAGCTCTTGATCATTCATAGGGATGTTCTACTAATGGATCTTCAACTGTCATGAGGCATATGCTATCACATTGTCATTTTTCATGAGTACGCAACCGAAGAATTTATTTAATGCATCACTGTATATCAAAAAAATTTCTCTACTTTTCAGTCGTGTGAGTGAAGGTGTAGTGATCAGCCTTCTCTTTATCTCCTTGAAGCTTCCCTCACATTATTCCATTCATACATACTTTACCCCTTTAATTATTAACTTAGTTAGTGGGCTTGACAATCGAGAGATTTTTCTCACAATACGTTGTTAGTACATAGATAATCCATGAAAACTATGGATTTTTGTGACATTAGAGGGCCTGGGCCATTCCTCAAATGAATTTTTCTTTGAAGTATCCACAGAAATTCCCTCACATGTGATCACATGTCCCACGAAGGTGACTTGATTCCTCCAAAAGTCACACTTGCTGAACATGGCGTTCATGTTATCCTTTCTCAATGATTCCAACACAAGTATTAGATGTTTTTCATGTTCCTCCTTTCTCTTGGAGTGGATGAGAATATCATCAATAAACACTACCACAAATTTTTCAAGGTAATTTCTAATGACTCTATTCATCAAATCCAAGAATATTGCAAGGGCATTAGTAAGTCTGAAGGGCATCACCAGAAACTGATAGTTCCCATACCTTGTAAGGAAGGCAGTCTTGTGAATATCTTCCTTCTTCACCTTTAACTGATGATATCCAGAGCAAAGATCCACCTTTGAGAAGTATTGAACTCTTCTTAACTGATTGAACAAGTCATCAATCCTTGGAAGAGTTTACACTTTATTTATTGTGATCTTGTTGAGTTCCCGATAATCTATAAACAACCGTATTATTCCATCCTTCTTCTTCACAAAGAGCACTGGCGAACCCCTAGGCAATGCACAAGGGTGTATGAACACTTTCTTTAGATGCTCTTGTATCTACTTCTTTAACTCCTCTAGTTCGATATGAGCCATCCCATAAGGAAACTTTGATATAAGAGTAGATCTGGGTATGTGTTCAATTGATAACTCTACATCACGATCCTGGGGAATTCTGGATAACTCTTCGGGAAATACAACACAGTATTCCCTGACGATGGACATTTCTGCTGGGTTGGAACCTTCATTTGACTCAACCATTTGGGAGAGTTATTCTTCTTTGTAGGGAATCAACATCCACACAGATGAAGGATTTTTGAAAGGAGATTCATGATCTTCATTGCATTTTTAGACGATCGTGGGCTGGTTCGGAATATGAAAAGATATTTCCTTCTCCTGAAAATTGATATGTGGTCTATATAACAAGAGCCAATCCATTCCCATTATAGAATCAAATTACACCAAAGGAAGTATTATGATATTTTCTTGAAGAATCTTCCCACATACACCAATAGGAGAACATCCCAACACTTGGGTGTCAATGATTAGACAATTGGGTGTTTTTACAGATATATCTACATAACGGTTTCAGGGCTTTGATTATATAGTTCTAGAAAACTTACAAGATATAAAGGAATCTGTAGAACCCGAATCAAATAATACTTTTTCCATTCATGAGTGAATAAGAAGTGCACCTTGTACGACTTCATTATTTTGCTCCACTTCTGCTGTAGTTATGGCATAAGACTTCTCTTGTTTATTTGGCTTTGGTGGCTCCTAATGCTGATTACCCTTGATAACTCGAGGGCTAGTGCACATGCTTCCATAGTTACCTAGATCCCTACAATTGTAGCATTGAACCATGGATGGTTCTCTCCTTTCTTGCACTACATTATCCTTACTTTTCATGTCTTTTTGACACTCTTGAGCATGATGTCCTTCTTTACCACACTTATAGAATTTAACCATCTCATTAAGGAAGTTCCCATGGTTCAACTTCCCTCATTTTTGGCATGTGGGTCATTGAGTTTTCTTCACACCTTTTTCATTAGATCCACTGGCTTGAAACTCCATCTTTAGATTCTTATCTACATAACCGTGGGACCATTCTCAAAACTCGATCTCCACATTGATAGAACACCAAACAACTTCATCATAACTCCTGATGTCTCTAACTGTAAGATCCTTTCGAAGGTGTGGTTTTATTCCACTAAATAATCTATCAATTTTTCTATCATTGTTGATAACTAAACCTGAAGTGTAAATTAAAGCCTTGTGAAATTCACTTTATAGGTTGTGACAGATTCTTATTCATTTTTTGTGAGCTCTATGAATTCTCTATCCATCTTTGTGAAAAGAGTTCATGGTAAATACTTATTAATAAACATGATCTTAAAGTATTCCCATTAAATCTCTTCAATTTTCTCCATTGGGTAGGTGTTATTAATCAAATCCCACCATTGATTGGCCTATCCATCTAGACTATAAATGGATCGAGAAACCTTATCCTTCTAGAAATAGTGAAGCACATAAAAGATCATCTCCATGGAGTTGATCCACTATTCTACAACTATTGGATCAGATGATCCACAAAACTTCAGTGGTCGTTGCCGCCCAAAACATTCGATAGACACTTTCTATCTCTTTGGTGAAAGAGGATATTCCAAAATATTAAAGTTATTGTTCATAACCAAGGATAATTAGGTAAGAGTCGCCATGATGTTCTGAACTCCACCTACCAAATCATTGGGGATATCGTTTGGGCAATTGTTTCATTGGCCCTCGCACGAGTTCTTGGCCTGGTTTCTCCTGGTTCCCAACATTGTATAAAATAAAAAATATTAGAAAAAAATATAAGTCAACAAGTCCTGAACAAATAAATTATTCATTCAAAAAATTTATTCTAATAGCATAACATATGGTATGACTATGTAGAGATTCTTGTGTGTATATTTTGTAATAAGTATTATGCTAAAGCTTTTCTCTTGGGTTCACTATTCCTAATTCCCAAATTATCTAAACCTTACCTTTGATACCAACTATAGAAACCCGACATTTCCTTACATTAATATTACATTATTTTATGAAAAACAACATAATAGTATTAAAAATATAGTATCCAAAGGTTTAGTGTCTTGGGAAAACTAGGACCATACATAGAAATTACATCATCAGGCATAAACATTTATTTAATTTCTTCTTCTCTCACTTCTTATTTGAACTTGACCTATCCATAGTACATGTATCCACCTGAAGATGTACATCAAAATGGGTGAGCTAAAATCCCAGTAAGAGGATAGATAAGAACAATATAGCATGGGGTGATCATAATCATAACATGGAAAAAAGATCATGAACATGAGAGGAAGCATAAATAAAAGACTTGAAGTGTGGAAATGCATAAAAATGAAACATCATGTCTTAGTGGTTAACTAACACACATAATTGTGAACAAAGATAGCATATTTTCCACATAATTTCACATTTACTCAAGAGATTCATCACTTTACCCAATGCATTGGAGCGTTGTATAATTCCTGGAGCACCAGTCACATTCAATCTTTAATATTGTGCTATATAATTTCGGGTGCACCCATCACATTGTAATATTATCATTTTCATGCATGACACATAGAAAAAATATCAATTATGAACATATCAAACCAATGGAAAGTAATGGGTTTCATCTTATAAGAACATATTCGTAAAATTTGGGTTCCCAAAACAAAGAGGGAATAACATACTTTACACAAGAACCATCAACCTTGAATGAGAAGTAAATGATGAGTTCATAAAAAAGAGTTCTTTCGGAAAACATTTTACATGACATAAAAAATTGTGGTAATCATGTATATCTGAGAGAAAGAATTAAAATGATGAAAAAATGACTTTTAGGAGTAACCATAACAAAAAAATGGAGTGAAAGAGGGAGAACCCGAAGGATGAAATTTGGGATCGAGAATTTCCACTTACCTTGTATCTGAATGCTTCTTTATATTCAATATCATGTATAATGACATTATATTCATTAATTATAAATTATAGAACCTTTAATACATTAATAGGGTTCATTGTGGTTTCATTATGTCATTTTATTTTCCTTTTGATGAGTTATTGGGTTCAAAATCATTGTTTGGGACTGTTCGTTTTTATGGTCTTGCTGAGTGGTTAACTCGTATTCTTAAATGAAAGTTCAGGTAAAACATGGGTAAACATCCATAAATTATATTAGATGTTATTAATGAAATTAAAAAATTTAAAATTAACTTATAATGAAATATATTATATACTATGTGGATGATGCATTAAATAAAAATTAAATGATGATTGTTTGGGTAAATTTGGGTGGTTTTTCGATCACAAAGAACTTGTTTTAATTTATCACATAGTAATATGTTCATAAGATAGTTCTAGAACATTAAATAGAATATAATAAATACATTATATTCTGTTTCAACCATATAAATGGTTTCATGACCAGATATGAAGGTAGAAATGGAAGAAGAAGACAAGTCGGTCTTGAAGGTGATAAATTAACACCTCACCAACAACGTTCTCTTTAATAAAAAAAGGAGATGAGAAAGTGGGGTTGGATGATATAATATCCCATTAGTATCATGAAATTATATTATATGTGTTATACTAGAGTTACCATACCATTTTTTCAAAGATAGGTGGGGGGAGAATAAGAAAAGAACTTGAAATTGAAAGGGAATTAAAGGAGAAGAGGGAGAGAAATTGCCTCTTTAATACTCATCTTGAGATCCTCCTTAAAGGGCTTATGATGTATCTTTTCATGAGACCAAAAGCTCTTGGACGTGGTATAGGGGATAGGGAAGATTCTTGGTCAGAGTTTAGACAAGGCTTCAAGCTTGAGTGGTGTGTGGAAATGATGGTGTGAAGGGTGGTATTTATAGTTGAGGGGGGAGGGGTTTCCTTAATATAAGATTTATTAGTTTATTTATTTCCCCTAAGACGAAGAATAGTGAGTCCTCCATGACCAAGAATAGTAAAGAGGTCATTTTTGATTCGAGAATTGGGTGCTTACATCACTTGTGATATCAGGAATGGTGAGTTTAAATTATAATGTATTTATATGGTAAATTAATGTATTTTACTATTCAACAAAAATTCAAGTATATCAGAAAAATCCCAAAAATATACCCCAATAATTTTTTGACATGTAGAACCCAAAAATGAATTCAAATTTTTAAAAATAATTATCTAAATATGATTAACTTATTATTTAATTAAAATCATAATTTATTATTTAAAAACCAGTTTTAAAACATTCATTTACTAATTCAAAAATATTTGTAGCTCATACCATGACTTGAATATTATTTTTATACTATCAATGGTAAGGTTACTATTCGTTGGGGTATATCAATATTCATAAGGGTAGGTTACTATTCATAAGTTCTGGTTACTATTCACCCATTTTTATGTTAGACTCCAAATATCATCTGGAACACCACCGTGTATGTTAGATTTTCAAAATTCCCAATACAAGAGTGACCAACTTTTGTTTAAAGGTCACATTAAACTTAGTAGTTCATTATTTTGTGTTTTCTTGTTATTTTAGGACATATTTATAATATGTTAATTTCCATTGAATAACTTTGGGTCATTAAAATGATGTCAATTAAGGTGTCCCAAATAGAATATCACAATATGGGCCAGAATCTATTGACTAGAATGTTATCCCACTAAATCGGCCATAACTCTCGATTTAGAAACTCAACTAGGCCCATATTTTACAGGTGGTTAGGAGAAATCAGGATCTCCATTTTCATGTTCTATGGCCCACTGTAATTCAGCCATATTGATGGTCATTTTGACACGTCAGGTCGAAGGTTGCAATCTGGCTGCCACCTCGGGTCAAGAGTGGAGAAATCCAAGTTACACAAGCTTCCCACCACCCTATGCCTACCATAATTTGGTGAGATGACTTTAAATATTGGAGAATCGACCCAGGGTTCTAAAAATTTCTATTTAAGGCATTGGTGTTGGATTATTTAATCATCTTTGGTGCATTGTTCAATTGTAATGTTATGCTGCGATTTTGTTGCCTCAAGTTTGTCTTCCACATGTAAGTTGTTCAATTCACAGTAGTTTCATAATAAAAGTTCTTATTCTCCTCTTATTTTGTTTTTCTTCATTTCACTTTGATAATGTTGGTTCAAGGTGCGAATTTATTCACACCAAACTTTGTGAAATTATCACACAACGGTGGAGTGATTGTAATTTCAATGTTTTTTTACTTTTCATTTTCCTCCGTCATGAGTCAGCTTTCCACTTCCATTGAAACCATAGAATCAATGGTGGGAGAACACACTTATGGGTTGATCGAAAGGAGTATTGAAATACTATATGGGATGTTATTTTTTACTACATTATTTTCTAATCACTTTATTTAATTGAGAATTTTGTTTCATGATGATTAAACTCCTTCATCCTTGTTGAATTTAAGTCCACACAATTCAAGTTCTAATATGATCCTTTACCTTAAAGTTATCAAACCTTTGATCCACCAAATGTATAGGTGATTAGTATTAAAGGGTGTAGTTATTGAACAAGTGATGATGTTTTTTGATCTTCTTAAACGACCTCATCTCAAATATATGAAATTGAAATAGATGAAAAGGAATGCACCTAATCCACCCCAAGTGATATCACAATATCAACTCATTCATTTAATTTGAATTCACTTAAGTATCACAGAATTCACTTAAACCCATAAAATATCAGCCCTCGTTGTCCACTTCATTTCCAAAAATAGTCCATAGAATGTACGTGTCTATAGGTTACTTCTTTCGTCTATGAAGATTGGACAGCCCAAGATAAACTACTAAGACTATTCTACATTCATCTCTTGTGTAAATTTGAGCGGGAACCATTGAGCGACCACACCCTTGCAGTGCTGAAATGAGAAGCATGTGTCCTTATTTAATGACCATGGAGTTTTATAGAATGGGAATGTATTATATATAAATTAAACCACACCATCACCATGGTAGATTATATCTAGGTGGTGAACTACCTATATCATGTGTGTAACCCCTCATCGTCCAATAGAGTGTGAAACCTTAGAGACTATGGACCATTAAAGTTAGGGAACTTGCATAAAAGATCTCCTATAGTCCCAAATAATGAAATGTCATGTGGTAGAGTGAATATCATCCAAAAAATCCCGATTTTGGAAGAGTTCACACAAGAGAATCC
Source organism: Viscum album (assembly GCA_963277665.1). NCBI lineage: Eukaryota > Viridiplantae > Streptophyta > Magnoliopsida > Santalales > Viscaceae > Viscum > Viscum album. The sequence continues at coordinate 880,211,573 of OY728155.1, forward strand.
ACCTTCATGCAACCCTAGCATGCAAAAAACTCTAATCCTTCATGCAACTATGATGTTTTAATCCATGACATTCCCTTGTGCTAAATCCTTTTTCTCATGTTACTTTTTTCATGAAATGTAATAAGGTTGCATGAAAATTTTTTTATCTCAAGAAAAATGTTCCCAATGGTTCTACTATAGCCATTTTACTACCATTTTCTCCTTTTAATTGGTACAGTAATGGGTATTTCTTCTAATAATGGGTACCCTAATGTCCCTCCACCTGATGGTCACCCCACTGTAGACCTATTTAAACTACATCCCAACAAAATAAACATGGTTGGTGAACACATAAGCCCTAAAAGATGAATAATAATGGGAAACTAGTGAGACCTCATAAAAGCAATTATTTATGAGGATTCTTCCCCATGTGTTGATGTTGTACCCACCTAGTTGAATCCCCAAACACGACCTAGTTGTTCATTGTAAAAATTACGAGATCCGTATCCTAGTTATACGATGTTAACTTCCAGAGAATATCTCCGCACATGATGTTAAACTATGGCCTTACACCTATTTCAAGAACACAGTATTCAGAGTGTATGAATCAAATGGGACGACTCCAATCCTCCAACATAGTGTGATGTATGTGGGATTCTCCATGACCTGTCTTCATGGGATACCACCCCTCTCATACTATCACCCTCAAGGTAGGATCATGTATTGGGAAGATCCAATGAGTAATCCCCCACACAATCTTCCTAAAGAATTATTATCTTATATTAGGAATCATTAATTCATAATCCTCACACAATCTCTTGCTAATTCTCCTTTGCGACACAAGAATCCGTACCACATAAGGTTAAACACAATGGAATAGTCTTGTATGTGGCATAAAACAACATAATTTTTAATCCTTGTATACCAATGTGGTACGTAGATCATTTTCATGAGTTTCAATACAAACAAACAACCAAAACCAATGTTCGATATTCACTTCTGGGAAGACACTCCACTAACTCGAGTGTGACATGTTCCTGCTCGGGGAGACACACCACCTTGATCGACGCCAACAATGTGTCCCTATCCTATCCCCCAATACAAAAAATTTGGGACCATCCAATAGGAAAATTCCTTTACATAATCACTAATATTATCCCTGTAAGACTTTAAACATGTTCTAATACTTCCTTCAAAATACATTAAACCTATGCTCATCCTGTCTACCGAATATTTTTAACTTGAGCCCCAATCCAACTAAATAGGGAATCCAAATACATCTCTAAAAGATGTATAACTTCTGAAAAAAACCACAATACCTATAAAATTAAAAAAAACATGGGATTCATAAGGTAAAAATCTTTGTAAGACTTACACCCATGGTATCACTACCGTAAGGTTGACACAGGATGCCTCTGGTGTCACGCCAAACATGGAACTTATGAGAATTTGTCACGGTCTAATACTATCGTCGAACCCACCCTGTGAAGTCGTACGATATCATGAATGTAGAGATGTACCACGCTCTCTACCAAACCCTTCTCTCAAGTAGACTAGAAGTTGGTCCACTTGGTGAGTAGATCAAGGATCACCAAGATGGTATTGCTCCCTATGAACATATGCGGTAACCCCATTAAGAAGTCTATAAATATCCCTTCCCACTTACAAACTAGTATCTCTTGGGATTGGGTCAATCCTTCTGGTACCCGGGTCTCGGCCTTCACTTGCTGGCAAGTGAGGCATCTAGAAACAAACTCTACCACAACTTTCTTCATCCCTGGACAATAATACTGATGTTGTATGTCCTGATACATCTTCATCACTGTTGGATGTACTGCCAAGTGGGATGTATGGAACTCACTTGGCACCACCTCTCATAATTCCCTTGATAAAACTATACATCATATTTGAAGGATAGTGTGCTCCCCAAGTTTAGAATATTTGTCAGGTGCATGGTCTTAGAATATCTAAGCACGTGTAGTCTCACAACTGTTATCTCTAGGTTGTGCCTCCTTGACTCACTAAAGGAGTGGAGGGGTAACTATAATCGATTGGAGGTAGACTATCTCATCTCTATCAACATAGGATATCTGAAGAGAGGATAAATACTCTGAATCCTTGTTTATTAGCTACAAATTCGATCTACAGCTCTGAGAATCTGCCACTACATTTCTATTCCCAGGAGTATATACTATCTCAAAGTTGTAGTTCTAGAGAAACTATAGACAACGTCACTATCGTAGATTCAGATCGTTATGTATAAAGATATATATGATACTCTTGTGTTCTGAGTAAACAATGAACCTATCACACATCAAGCAGTGTCGCGAAATCGTTAGTGTAAAGAATACTGCTACCAACTCCAAGTCATGACTCACATAATTCTTCTCATGAGGCCTCAACCATCATGATCCATAATCAATTACTGCATCATCTATCATTTGGAATCAACCGAGTCAATTCCCTAATGAATCATAGTAAACTACATAGTCAGTTCGCTCCTCCGGAAACCTCATGATGGGAGCGCTGGTCAAGCTATGACTCAGCTATTGAAAGCTCTACCGGCATTTCTCTGACCACATGAAGGGTTTACCGTTTTATGTAAAATTATTCATAGTTGCTTCTACTCTGGAGAAATATGGTATGAACCTCCGATAGTATCATGCTAATCCAAGTATGCTTTGCACCTCAGTAACACTCCTGGGTGGCTCCCAAGCAAGTACTGCCTCGATTTTCGCTAGATCAACTACATCTCCTACCTCTGAGATGACGTTTCCCAAGAAGTGGACTTTTCATATCAAATACTCACACTTAGAGAGATTCCTATATAACCGGTGCTCCTAGAGTGTGTCCAAAACAATCCTCAAGTTTAAAATGTGCACTTCCTCAAACGATGAGTACACCAAGGTGTCTTCGATGAAGTGCACAAAAAATAAATTGAGGTATGGATGAAAGATCATGTTTATTAGCCCCATGAACACTGCTGAAGCATTGGTAATGTCAAAAGGCATCACGAAGAACTCATAATGACCATTCCAACATCTGAATGTTGTCTTTAGTATGTCCATACAGCAAACACTGAGCTGATGATAGCCTGATCTTAGGTCTTTCTTCAAGAACCACTTTTCTCCTTTCAACAGATCAAATAGGTCATGAATCCTCGGTAGTGGATACTTGTTCTTCACAGTCAGATGGTTTAGGCACCATATGTCCATGAATTGCCTCAAAAATCCGTCCCCCTTCTTGGAAAACAACATCAGAGATTCCCATAATGAAACACTGGTAATTACAAATCCCTTCCTCTGTATGTCCTCCAATGATACCCTCAGCTCCCGGAGCTCTGCAGGGACAATCCGATATGCTGGGGAAGATATCGGTGTTGTTCCAAGGTACAAGTCAGTGCAGAAGTATAACTCTCTATGAAGAGGATATCTTGAGACATCCTTCGGAAAGTTTTACTCATACTAATCCACCACCATTAGGAACTTTGGGCTCACCAAATCCACTATATCGAAGGTCATGCATGCCAGCTGATATGTAATCAGCTATAGCCTCATGATCATAAGTCCATCTCTGCTTGTATATTTTCCTTGTTACCAAGAAACAGATATTTTCTTCCATATCAGTGCATACATCACACTATAAGTCTCATGTATTCAATCTTTGCGTGAACTGCTAATAGCCATTCCATGCCTTTAATGATGTCGTATGGCTTCTTTTCCGCTACTATAAGATTCCATCTGAAACTCTCTCCTCCGATAGTAAGATCAAATAGTTGGCACTAGTGTGTGTCCACTGAATCACTTCTCATTAGAGTATCCAAATGAAAAGGTTGAGAAAAATGCTCAGTCAGATTGTCAGAGTCCCGAACTAAGTTCACAGATATGAAAGAATGACTAGCACTTATGTCATTAAGCACTACTGCTAAAGTAGAGAAGATAAAAATCGTACCTCATATCATCTCAGGGACATCAAGATGGTGAGCCTCTACTACCTGTAGTTGGGCCTTTCCCCATCCAATTGATCCCTGAGCTCATGGTGGACCACCTGGGGGTGGTGGTGGTGGTGCCTCGTGACCCCGACCACCTCAACCTGCATGTGATGCCCCCTACCTCGTCCGCCGCCTAGCTTCCGCTCATCCTCCTACCGCTGCCACTGCCTCGGTGTCCCCTCCACCATCATCCGATCATTCTCACAGGGAATTTTATAGTAACGAGCTCTTTGAACCTATCCCCCATAATAAAAATAGATCATTCCTTGCTCGTGGCTCCCTCAACCTCTTGAGTCTCACACCTTGGACCTTGTGTCTCAAGGTCACCCTCCTCAAGGTCTCACACACTTGGGCTTCTACATCTTCTATCTAATGCCAGATTAATCTGACTTTTCTGCTTATCATCTTGTAGGGGTTCTCACTATTGGTTCATTCCCATCAAGGAATCCCTCCATTATAAAATATCTCTCAAGCACCCCATAATGCGTTAGGATGCTGAAAGAAACTTTTATAGTTTTGATCTCTCATCGGATCCCCTGCTCAAAGGTCTGGGCCATAAAGTAAGGGTCACGTACCATTTCAGTGGAGTATCAAGAGAGGTCAATAAATGTCACCGAGTACTAAGCCACAGACTGGAGTCCCTACTATAGATGCAACAACTCCTGAATATCCATAGATCGTAGTGTCATTGGCATTAAATCCACACTGAAAAGTATCTCTGTAAGAACCCAGTTCTTATTCTTGAGGTATGTGTTTTTTCATTTCCTTTTTCCTTAAGTGTTTTTGAGAAAACAAGGAAAATGGGAGAAAATACTAAATTTTGTGACTACACATCGTGTACTTTTCCACATGTTGTGTACTTTGGTCATGTGGAATGAGTATATGGGGCGTGTAGGCCATTCGACGATGATGTCTGTAAAAACCGACTACATGTCGTTTATAGGGTAGTTACACACCGTGTATTTAGTCGGTAGGTGAACAGTAATGCGGTGGAAGCAGCTGCCATCTGAGTGACAGTCCACGCCGTGTAATCAAGAACACTTGTTTTGTACTCATGTCGGTAGATGAATAGTTCCATGGTGGAAATAAGCCGCCTAAGGAACAGTTAAAAAAATGGAATGTGCACGTCATGTACTCGATAGTACAGGCCATGTAGTTTGTTTTTTTCGCTTAAAATGGGAAGTATCCTACCCTTTTCACATAATTGTCTTAGAACCATATGAGGGCTTGGGAGAGACGGACCAACCATTGGAGATCACCCGAGCGAGCCCCAAGAATCCGATTCTGCCTCTGTCGATATCGTGGGAACCGTACGGGTATGCCCTTCCCTCTCTTTATATCGATCATACCTATTCTTTCCCGAGAGGAAGTTATTTACAATTGAATGGGATTTTATTCATCTCATATCTACTTCGTTCTTGGACGATTTGAAGAGCGTCATTCACGTATATCGATCAGGGGCCATCGAGGAAGGTGGCTTGGTGTTTAAATTCCAACTAATGTGAGTTTGTTTGTACCATTGTGCTAAGAACCCATGTTGGGGTGTCTTGTGGCTGAGGCCTCAGATGTTTTGAATACCTAGAATTGTATAGGTAATTAAATGTGATAATAAACTATTGTTTGGGATCGCTGCTTGGATCTAGACCCACCCCGGCGGTGCGTTCCTCTGTTTATCAGTTTTGCTAGGATACTCGATGGTATGCCATCTTTATATTGTGAATTAAATTTTCCTTGATAGGAATTGTATATAATTTTTAGGTTTATGCTTTGGTCCTAGCCTGGTTACTTGCGCCCGAGGGCAGTGTTCTTTTTAGCCTGAGGGAATGGTTAGTTTAGCCTGAGGGAATGGTACTGCTTAGCCAGAGGGTAAAATTCTATTCCGCTTGAGGGAAATGATTCTTCCGCCCGAGGGCAGTGACTTCTGTTTCTGGGGCGACACTTCATACGCCTGAAGGAAATATTTGTTATGTATGAGGACATTAAGCTGAGGGTTTTTTTATTTTTACTTGAGGGTAAGAGTTGACATGTCTAAGGACACTGACTATCTACATAGAACATTCACTGAGGTGATGTCTTATATTAAATGGATTAAATGAATATTAAAATGGCGATATAACTCGTAATGTTAGTTACTTTTGAGTACTGTTTAGCTTATTGCATTTTTTTATACTATCCACTGCTGTTGCACATTTACACTATCAATTGGAAACATGCCTTTGGTGGGTACCTACTAAGATGTATTTCTCACACCCTATTTGGGTCATGTCTTCGTCCCAAACAGATTATGTTTCTGTAGGTGTTTACAAGGGCAAGGGTCCCTATACAGGTACATGATTGTAGCATAGGAGTAGGAGATCATGGGACCGAGCATAATCTTGCGATGCTACTACGTTCTGTCTAGTCTGCTTTTTTTGCATTACTGTACCTTGTTCCTCAAGCTATATTGTATTGTGTTGTATTACTGTGTGACATGTTATGGATGTTTTCTTAGAACATGAGACATGTTGCATCATTGTCTATATGAATGTTGGTTGTCTTTAACTATGGTTGTTCACTTTAAAGGTATATGGTTTATTGCTTCTACTACTGTTGCATGTTTGTATATTTTATTCTGTTGCGCTACATTTTGGACAAATGAGGGAATAGTTTCCCCACTATCAGACCTCGGCCCTCACTACTAGTCAATAACATAATGAATTTGGGGAAATGCGCTTGAGGTCATGTGACCAACCGGGTTTGGGGCACCCGTTGAGTGGTACCCAGGCCCGGGACGTTACAAAGTGGTATCAGAGGAGTTATTTTCTTAGAATTACTATTTAGAGCCTTAGTCAGGGATAAGACACGAATGGTAGTAAGTAATAAGGCATGTCCGGGAGTAGCTAACCCGTGTACAGGGAAAATCTAGTCTACCTCGTATTTTTGCAATTATTCTGATTTTTCAAATTTTACTGTTGATTTGATTTTCACCGTTGTGTGACGCAATTGTGATTGTACTGTTTATATTTTATCCATTGGATCTATTTACTTGAAACCCAATGAGATGAGGGTATTCCATCTCATGCATCATTTAGGCACATACTAGAAATCACATACCAGACATAGTTCCATGTCATGTAGGCGCATTAGAACATGCATGTTGTTGTGATAGTTGTTGTGCTAGAAAAAGCATGTTGTTGTGATAGCTGCTTTGATAAAAACCTGTTATATTATAGGGTATATTTGTGTGAGTCTATGAATAGGGTGGACTTCAAAATTTTGTTTTTGGGGAGTATCGGCTCTCAATGACCAGAATTTGGTGGATCATTGACTTTTTTGAGTATGTATAACATGTATAAGATGCCAAACTTTGATTCGCGGGGAGTATCGGCCCTTGTGGGTCATAATTTGGAACATAGGTGTTTTTTTCAGTATTTTATGTGTTCTAGAGTAGTTTCATAGGCTTACTATTTGGAAAACCCAGGATAGACGCTGTGTAGTTCCTTGGACACACGCCATGTGTTCTTCTGTTCGGGAAGAAAAGAAAACTTTTTAAGTACAAGTTGTATACCCTCTGTACACACTGTGTAGTCTCTTCTCATGTCATGGACTGTGTGGGTGGGGACACAGGGTAGGGAAAGGCTTGAGAAAAACACACCGTGTACCGGATGTACACGTCGTGTAGTGTTGACCCGGAGTCCGCCCGTGTAACTAACAACACGGACAGAGGAGACCTTGAGATATACACGCCGTGTCTACCTTGGAACACGCCATGTAGTTTGACCTAGGGACCCAGCCGTGTAGCTAAAAAACACGGGTTGGTGTTACCTCATCTTGAACATGCAGTGTAATAGAGGACACAGTGTGTAGTCCTTATCGGTGGGAGACCGTGTGGACTTAGTCGTGTGGTTGGGGGAAACATGGTGGTTTACACACTGTGTGTGGGTGTAATACGTCGTGTAATGTCATCCAAGTAGTCGGTTGTGTCACAAACAACATAGGCAATTGTAAATTAAACCACACACACCGTGTAGATGATATACACACCGTGTAGTGTTGTTCAAAAGAGAGCCATGTGGCTTAGCCATGTAGAAGGACCGGGGAAGGGGAAGAAAAGTCAGGTACACCACGTATAGTTAATATACACACCGTGTAGCCTTGTTTTTCAAATCTTGAATGCTTTCTCTCTCCTATTACCTTTTTGGCCCCCTCGTTTTTCAGACTGTGACAATCTTGATTTAAGGTGTGCGTTTGACCTTGTAGATTCATGCCACTGAGACGACCACATGTTGTTCACCAAAAGAGCGGTAATGATTATACTCTAGAGATAGTGGGCCATGGGCTACCAGTAGATCTTTCAGCAGAGCCAGATGTGGCGCTAGCTATTATACTGGACATAGGTGCGGATGCGCTTTTCCGTGAACGCTTCATGCAGTTCATACAGACCTTTTAGGGAGCACCACCGGCTGCCACATCTATGTCTGAGCTGACTCGTATATTGCAGAAGCAGCATCTACCTACATTTTCAGGGGATGGTGGACCACAGGCTGCGGACTCTTGGTTGGGGTCTATGCAGATTATTTTCAAGCATCTTGAGATTCCTCAAAGGAAGATGGTAAAGCACCCGACTTATATGCTCCGTGATTCTGCCAAGAGGTGGTGGGATGTTACCACTCAGACAAGGTATCACAGAGACATGGCATGGGAAGATTTTCAGACAGCTTTCTTTTATTTCATCTTCCCAGAGACGCTGAGGGAAGATAGTGCTCGAGAGTTCATGAATATTTAGCAGAGCGCTATGTCGGTGATGGATTATTCTGCTCGTTTCACCGAGCTTCAACATTTTGCACACGTTCTGGTGGGTGATGATAAGATGAGGGATAAGCACTTTTAGGATGGTATTCGATATGAAATTCAAGCACTGGTAAATGTTTTCAGGTTGCCTTCAATACATGCTATTGTGAACCAGGTGCTGATTATAGAGAGGATCCTTTGGGAATATAGTGGTGCATGCCAGGGTGGATCGGCACCAGTTTATGGTACTATTTCTGCCGGTAAGATGAAAAAACTGATGAATTTATATCACGGTGACAGTACTAGCCAGGTGATTACTTCAGGTGGCCCTCTCAGGTGCTACAAATGTGGTAGATAGGCTCACCAGAGACTTCAGTGTCCACGAGACCTAGTGGAGTGTCGATCTTGTTGCAAGATGTGTCATCTACAATGCATTTGCAGGGCGTTTCCATCAGTGGCTAGTGAGAGGAGATCAGTGCAGACTCCACATGCGGGAGCGGGACCAGTAGCATATTACCAGTCAGAGAACTGGATTACGTCAGGGCGTGGAGATAGAGATGGTGGTCGTGGCCATGGTAGCCAGACACCAGGATCTCAGAGGCAGCAGGGCAGGACAGCTCAGGGTAGCCAGGCTGTGTCGGAGGGCCGCGACACTGGGTATCCATATAAAGTGAAAAAGACCCAACAAGAGCTGGATCCCGGACCTTCTACTGTCAGAAGTACTATTCTAGTAGCTTCTATCTTATTTTAAGTACTTTTCGATACGGGTGTTACACATAGCTTTATATATGTGCCCGTTGTGGAGAGAATTGGGCTCTGTGTTTCTCTTTATACTACTACTATGACACTAGACACTCCGTTGTTAACTAGAAAGGCTGGTGTGCATCAGTGTAGGGAGTTCCGCATAGAGGTTGGTGGGTGTCACTTTCTATGGGACCTCTATGTCTTAGAGATGACGACTTATGATGTCATTCTTGGTATGGAATGGTTGGTACCCTTTCAAGCCTTTGTAGACTGCTGTTGTCGTAGGGTGAGTTTCACGTCACCAGAGGGTGGAGAGTTTCTATACAAAGGTGAATTGGATGATCAGGCGAGTCGAGCTAGACAAGAGCATCGCAGGAGACGTGGTGTGACAGCCTAGATTGTGAGTTTATATCTGGATGACCAAGGAACTTGTCAGAAGGATTTCCTTCCTGTGGTTGATCGTTTCAGGGATGTTTTCCCAAACAACTTCTCGAGTCTACCTCCGGAGTGTGAGGTGGATTTATCTATTGAGATTATTCTTGGAGCAGCACTGGTGTTCATTCCACCTTATTAGATGACCACGCCTGAGTTGTAGGAGCTCAAGAGGCAGTTAGAGGAGTTACAGGAAAAGTGTTATATCTGACCTATTACTTCTCCTTGGGGTTCTCCTGTCCTGTTTGCTAAGAAGGCGGACGGTACCCTCAGACATTGTGTGGATTATCAGAAGATGAAACAGTTGACGGTCATGAATCGATATCCCTTACCGAGGATTGATGATCATTTTGATCAACTTTATGTAGCGGGAGTGATATCAAAGATTTATTTGTGATCGGGATATCATTAGCTGCGCGTGATACCGTCAGACATACCACATACATATTTTCGGAGCAGATATGTTCCATATGAGTACTTGGTATTGCCTTTTGGACTCACGAATGCGCTAGTAGTTTTCATGGCTCTGATGAATCGTGTGTTCCATCCTTATCTGGGTTCTTTTGTGGTAGTACTCATGGACGATATCTTGGTGTACTCTCACACTCGACAAGACCATGCCACCCATCTTTATATCGTGCTGAGTACACTGAGAGAGCATCATCTATATGTTAAGATCTCAAAGTGCCACTTTTGGAGGGACCATATTCACATCCTAGGTCATATCATCTCAGAGGAAGGAGTTGTAGTAGATCCGGAGAAGGTGAGAGCAGTAGTTTCATGGGGGAAGCCTGATAACATGTTTGAGATACAGAGTTTCATAGGGCAGGCTGGTTTCTACAGATGCTTCATCCAGGACTTCTCCCACTTAGCAGTTCTGTTGACATGTTTGACTAAGAAGGGTGTGTAGTTTGTTTGGAAAGAAGCTTCCGAGACAGCCTTTTAGGAGCTGAATGGAAGGTTGACATCATCACCAATCCTGATACTCCCAGAGTAGGGGAAGAGCTATACAGTTTTCTGTGATTAATAATGTATTGGTTTGGGAGCCTTGTGGATTCAGGGAGATCGAGTTTTTGAATATGGGTATTGGTAGATGAGGCCACATGAGAGGAATTAACCGACGCATGATCTTGAGTTGGCTGCAGTTGTTCATGTGTTGCGCTATTGGAGAAACTATTTTTTGGGAGAGCATTTTCTGGTTTTCACCGACCAAAAAAGTCTCAAATATATCATTACTCAGCGTGACATGAACCTGAGACAATGAAGGAGGTTTGAGTACCTACAGTTCTTCAATTTTGAGCTTCCCTATACCCGTGTTAAGGGTAATTCATTAGATGATTCACTCAGTAGGAGGACTCAGATACAGGCAGTGCAGGAGGCCAGTGGTGAGTAGCGGCTCAATGCTTCGTTCTTTGAGATGCATTTGAAGGTGCACAATAGTTAGGGGAAAACCTATATTTCTTCTTTAGCTATGAATTCTACCCTCCTGGATAGATTGAAGATGAGACATCTATCTGATTTAGAAGGCCTAGTTCTACGGTAGTCGGTGGAAACTGCGGACCCTCCTCCTGGATGGATGATAGGTGATGATGAGGTTTTCCGTTTCTATGGATGAGTTTGGTTTCCAGGGGATATACGCGAGGATTTATTGTGGGAGTTTCATGATTCAGTTAGGGTAGTTCATTCTAGAGTTACCGAGATTTACCGTGCCTTGAGACGTCAGTATTGGTGGCAGGGTATGAAGAGAGAGATAACTTGTTTTGTTACGAGGTATTCCACTTGTTAGCTGGTGATGGCGGAGCATCAGAGGCTAGCCGAACTGTTACAGCAGTTACACATCCCAATGTTGAAATGAGATGATGTCATGGTGGACTTCGTGGCTGGGTTGCTGAGGTAACCTCGAGGCAATGATGTCGTGTGGGTTGTTGTGGATAGACTCATGAGGGTAGCTCACTTTTTGCCGATAAAAGAGAACTTCGGTGTTGACAATCTCAGAAAGATGTATATCCAAGAGGTCGTACGTCTTCACGGGGTCCCTAGTTCTATCGTTTCTAATAGGGATTCCCATTTTACTTCTTGTTTTGAGCAGAGTTATCAGAGGGAACTGGGTACATAGGTGATTCTGAGCACAACATACCACCCTTAGACCTATGGCTAGTTAGAGCGTACAATACAGGTGCTAGAGGACATGTTGTGTGCATGCATCATAGACATTGGGGGCTCTTGGGAGAATCAAATACCCATGGTCGTGTTCTCCTAAAATAATAGTTTTCCGGAAACTATTGAGATGGAACCTTACGAGGCATTATATGGTAGGCCATGCCGATCACCCTTGTGCAGGTTGGAGGCAGGTGAGGCAGCTTTACTGGGACCACGTCTCATGCAAGAGACTTCTAAGCAGATCTAGTTGATTCAGAAGAGGATGGATACCACACAGTCTCATCAGAAATATATTGATGATCTCCATAGATGACCATTAGAGTTCGTGGTCGGGGATCGGGTTTTCTTGCATGTTTTTCCAAGGTCGGGACACAGACGGATCAGCAGACAGGGTAAACTTTACTCGAGATATGTGGGCCATTTGAGATTCTGGAGATAGTCGGGCCGGTTGCCTAACGGTTGCAGTTACCACAGACGTACTGGGCCATGCACGACGTCTTCCATCTATCTCAGTTACATCGCTATCATTCAGTCCCACATCACATCTTTCAGCCAGAGGAGGATGAGATTTATGTTGATACGTCATTTGAAGAGCATCTGATTCATATAGTTGATAAGAGCATGAAGGTTCTCTGAGGCTGGTCAATTCCTCTCGTACAGGTGCTATGGCAGCATTTCCAAGTGCAGGACAAAAACTATGAGTGGGAGACCGATGTACGTGCTCAGTGGCTAGATTTGTTCACAGCTTAATCTTCCCCACCATTGGAAGGGAAATTCGGGGAGGAATATCATTATGGGTGGAAGTTTTTAAGAACCAGGTTCCTATTCTTGAGGTATGGGTTTGTTATTTTCCTTTTTTACTTAAGTGTTTTTGAGAAAATAAGGAAAATGGGAGATAATCCTAAATTTTGTGACTACACGCCGTGTACTTTTCAACACTTCGTATACTTTGGCTGTGTGGAATGAGTACATGGGGCATGTAGGCCTGTTGATGATGATGGGTGTAAAAACTGAGTACACTCCGTGTATAGGGTAGTTACACGGCCTGTATTTAGTCGGAAGGTGAACGGTAAGGCGGTGGAAGCAGCCGCAAGCTGTGCGACAGTACACGTCTTGTAATCAAGACTACACGTCATGTACTCATTTCGATAGATGAACAGTGCCGTGGTGGAAAGAAGCCGTCGGAGGAACAATTAAAAAAATGGAAAGTACATGCTGTGTACTCAATTGTACCAACCGTGTGGTTTGTTTTTTTCACTTAAAATGGTAAATAGCGTCCCCTGTTCGCAAAATTGGCTTAGAACTGGAGGAGGGCTTAAGAGAGATGACTAGACCTTTGGAGATCACCCGAGAGAGCACCAAGAATCTGATTCCACCTCCGTCGATCTATTTGGAACCGCACGGGTAAGCCATTCCCTCTCCTTAAGTTTTTCTAACCAATTCTTTCATGAGGGGAATTTATTTACTATTGAATGTGATTTCATTCATCTCATATCTACTTCATTCTTGGACGATCCGAGGAGCGTCGTTCACATATATCGATCAGGGGTGATCGAGGTAGGTGGCTTGGTGTTTAAATTCCATCTTCTATGCGTTTGTGTGTATCATTGTGCTACGAACCCATGTTGGGATGTCATGTGGCTAAGTGATTGGCTGTTTTGAATACCTATAATTTTATAGGTAAGTAAATGTGATAATAAACTATTGTTTTGGATCACTGCTTGGATCCAGGACCACCCCGGGGGTGCGTTCCTCTGTTTATCCATTTGGACAGGATACCCGAGGCTATTCCATGTTTATATTGTGCATTAATTTTTCCTTGAGAGGAACTGTATATAATTTGTGTGTTTATGATTTGGGCTCAGCCCGGTTACTTGCACCCGAGGGAAGTGTTCTTTTTACCTTGAGGGCATGGTTTGTTTAGCCTGAGGGTAAGGTACTGCTTTTCCTAAGGGAAACGTTCTATTACTCCTGAGGGAAATGCTTCTTTTTCCTGAGGGTAGTCACTTCTATGCCTGAGGGCGACACATCGTACTCTTGAGGGAAATATCTGTTATGTATGAGGATAGTTACCTGAGGGTTTTGTTTCGGTTTACCTGAGGGTAAGAGTTGACATGTCTGAGGACACTGATTGTCTACTTAGAAAATTCACTAAGGTGATGTCTTTTATTAAATGGATTAAATTAATATTAAAATGGAAATGTAACTCATAAAGTTAGTTACTTTTTAGTATTGCTTAGTTTATTGCATTTTTTTATTACTGCACACTGCTGTTGCATATTTACACTGTCATTTGGGCACAGGCCATTGGTGGGTGCCTATTGGGAATTATTTCTTATACCCTGTTTGGGTCATGTCTTCATCCCAAATAGATTACGTTACTACATGTGTTTACAAGGGAAAGGTCCCTATACAGGTACATCATTGTATTAGAGGAGTAGGAGAGCATGGGAGTAAGCTTAGTTTTGTGATGCTGTTGCGTTCTGTCTACTATGCTTGTTTTAATTTACTGTACCTTGTTCCTCGAGCTATATTGTATTGTGTTGTATTGTTGTGTAACATGTTTTTTCTATTTTCATATAACTTGAGACATGTTGCATCATTATCTATATGTCTATTGGTTTTCTTTTACTACAGTTGTTCACTTTAAATGTGTATGGTTTATTGCTTTCACTGTTGTTGTATGTTTGTATATTTTATTCCGTTGTGCTACACTTTGACAAATGATGGCATAGTTTCCCAAATATCAGACCTGGGCGCTCGCTGCTAGTCGACAGCCTCTGCATTTGGGAAAATGCACTTGAGGTCATGTGACCAACAGGGATCGGGGAACCCGTTGAGTGGCACCCGGGCCTAGGACGTTACAATCTTAATTTCCGGCCAGGTTAGGGTTGTCTCCTCATTCATCTGGAGCGTCAAGCTCCAACATCATCCTCCTAAGCCCTGAATAAGGCTAGTGGCCAAGATTTCCATCTTCTTGATTGGTGTTTCTACTAAGGGAAAGACCCACAAAACTACCTCAAGCTAGTCCTCTGCTACCTGGGGGTCCATCGCACCTCAAAACCCCAAAGGCCTCTATCTCTGGAACTCATGAAATGAGCTAAGGCAATGTGCATGATACACCATTAACATCTACATCTCAACATGTGGTGGTGAAACTAGTTCACCACCTGAAGGTTCCATCATTGTGAGTAGACCTTATACCGATTCCTCGTCACTCGGTGGGCCACAATCACTATCTCTAACCATAATTCTGAATAGCTATTTTCATGGAGGCATCTAATAAGAAATAGATTCTCCACAGTCAATAAGTTATACCTGGTGAGTCGACTCAAGAATGATCATGAATACTTTTCAAAACACTAACAACAAAAGTTATCATGTACTGAGTTGGAAAACAGAATTCAAGGTCCTTGTGTATGGATATGTCAGCCGCCAAACAAACACTAGACTCCATGTACTGAAATCCAAACTCAAAGCACATTACACCATTTCCTCATTAAAATTAGACTCGTAGTTTTTGGGTAGAACTAACCGCCCTTTGATACCACTTTGTCATGATCCGTCCCATGGGTCCCTGGCATGACTACCCAAACCAACCATTGATTGGCTGGGGTTGGTGTCTAGAACCTGAAGGATTTTCCCAAATAGGGAAGGCATTGCCTCAGTGATTTTTACACACTAAATAGTGGAAACTAAAGTAATCAAAAAACAAATGTATGGTATAACAACGAGAGAAAAGGAAAACCACAAGTATAACATTAAACTGAAAATAGTGGGCCTGAATACAAGCCCTAGAAACTAAAAAGAACGTAAAAAACTATTGCATCTGCCCTGGAGCTATACCTCGGCGATATTAGTTGTACGTTTGAAGTCGAAGAAGAGGATCTCAACTACTCTTATCGCACAACGCTCCACCAAGTCCTAAAACTCCAAAGTCTACCATGAAGAATTTGTAGTTCTCACCAAACTCACACGTGTGTGCGGATCCCGTTCAGTGGTGAGTATAACAACTCAGTAGGGGACCCAGAGACCCCCGAAGGACTCTCAGTAATTGAAAATGGGAAAAATCTCAAGAAATACCCCAATGGTAATATCAAAAGCATGATCTAAATCATTAAAAACAAATAAAAAGAGGCAAATCACTCTAACAATATAAATTCACGGTTACTGGGATAAGGATGACTAGTTGTAAAGACCGATCATCTTATCTAATGTAACTCTAATACTGACCTGCATAGGTCAATGTATGTTGACCAGTATCAGTTGCTAGAAACTGACCCGTATTAGACACTGGTGCTGACCCGTATTGGTCACTGGTGCTGACCCTCATTGGTCACTGGTGATGAATCGTATTGGTCACTGGTTCTAACCTGTATTGGTCGCTGGTACATAGGTAGCGATGATTAGTCATACTACTAGATCATCCCACTCTGGAGTTTCTGATGCTGAACCATATTGGCCACTCATCTTCTTCATGTCACATCCAGCCGCTGGATTCACGCACATAGCATGCCTGATCTGCAGAAGATTCTTCACCTCAAGACATCAGTCATATTTCAAATGGTACAAAGTCCCGCAAAAATCATACCCATGGGACTTCCCCGTTATAGGGGTCCCAAAATGACACACAATGCGTCGATCAAACACCCTATCTCTAAGATATGGGAACCTTTGTTAAAAAGACCCGGTTGGATTCAAGTCTTATCCAACCCAGGTGGCACATTAATATCCAAAAAAAAATCTTAGAGTATCTCCAAAGGACCATATTGCCACAAGATTTATTTTTTACATAGATGGTTCATTAATCGAACACCTGGTCTGTTAGTTACACCAATTTTCATGAAACGGGGGTGATCACACCTTGGTCTAGCCTAGGTCAGTCTGGTATGCCAGAATATTCCAATGGACCACTTTCTAAATAGGGGTCACAATTCCATAGACGGTGTGTCAAATAGACACTCGGTTCCTCAGTTACATGTGTTTCTATATTCGGGGGCCAGTTGGGTCTCATCCCGATCCGACTCGGTCATGCCGACCCAACGCAACGGGTCCTAGGGTCTACCTGACCACGCCTAGGTCTAGACCATTTTGTTTCGGCCTGGATCACTTGGTACGACCTGTCGGGGTCAGCCCGAATGGTTCGTGGGCTCGGGCCGTGGTTGGGTCGGCCCGCCATGTGGGGCTCGACCCACACATACTGGGCCACTAGGCCGAGATTCCTGCCCGTTCGGCTGACCTACCTTCGACCCAATCAACCTAATGGCTATCCACATCGCCATCAAGCCCTGCGGACGTGGGGAAATTTCATATGGCTGTTGTGGAATTACCCCACCTCTTAAAATGGTTGGCTGGATGGCCTACTAGTCTCCAATGGTGTGGCCCTTCTCCCACATGGTCAGATCGGGCTGCATCACTTTGGCTCTCGCCACACGTGACAATATACCGCCTTCCCACCTCCCGCGGCTGGTTGCTGCGGGCCCCCTTCAGACACCGTTGGCCACCACCAGTAAGGTGCACCGTCAGTTCTTTTCACGAGCCACCAGACATGCACTACATGTCGGTTCATGGTGCCATATGAACCTATGATCCTCTCGGGTCACCGCCACCACTGTGTGACCCCTATCTGCCTTTCTGTCACATTTCCCAGTCGTGCACGAAAAGGATAAGAAAAACAAGATCAGTGGAGGGTTTAGGCCTTGTTCAGATTCTCCGACACCCTCCACATTAGCATTTTATCAAAGGGGGTTATCAAAAAACAGATAATTTATAAATTACTCCTGAATATTAACCCGACATCAACCTCCCACGTTTAAAGAACTTTTCATGGATCAGCCCGTTGGTCGGTTGATCCGATTTCTTTGTATAAATCAACAACGAGGAATGGGGGATTTTATAATTGGAAAAAAATAACCTGCATTGATGAGACGTTCTCTGACGACTAACGATAGAACCTCCTTTGTCGTTGTCGCAGGTTCGTGATTTGGTGGTGCTCATCACCTCACACTGAATCCGGTCTCATCATCCCACTGGATGTTACCTCAGGACATGCCAGAGTTTCCTCTCTTGAAGAATCCATGCCAAAACCCCAACCCGATTTCCATATAAATAGGTGGGGGAAAGGTGAGTAACACATTGAGGAATTAATGAGGTTCCATAAAGGAATTTTTTAACCTCTTTTAATTTATAGTGGTGGAGTTACGTAGTTGATGATTGATGCCATTAAATGTCTTTACATTTCACCGGTCCCTCCACCACTACTCATCCATTGGAGAAAAATAAAATAAAATAACAATTACATGTTATTTTACATTTCTTCAAAAAGTCCAAAGACTAACATTTTATCCTGACCTACTTTTGTCGTAGTGAAGCCTCCCCTATGTGAATATTGGCACTACAGATTAAAAGGTGTCCTCAGATTTTTAATCTGATCACAGTTTCAAAAGATAGAAAACTTCACACATGGGTTTACTAAATTTAACTTTAAAAAAGTTCAAATGTCCATTCATGGCACACCGGGCCTCAGAATCATACGCCATCATTTTGTTTAGACTTGTAATAATCCTTAATTATTATTAATATTACATGGAATTTTTTGGGTCATTACATTTAAGACTTGAATCAACTTAATATTCACAAAATATAGATTCTCCCTCAAAACCACTCCTTAAAAACATCAACAATAAATCAACAACATGAGCCTTGCCTCAGATTCCAATTTAGATTTCCCATCTTGGATAAATGTATCCCTGAGAGGGAAAGGGGTGAATTAGTGATAACTTATTCTTTTATGTTTCCCTACTTATTAAACAACTGTAACCTCATGTTAAATATTTATCACTATTATGAAAAAAACAATTACACATCTACAAGAAAACAATAATTTATAATTTTCACTACTCAACAAGAGTATTTATATCCTTGTAATGGTATAGGAAAAATATGTTACCACACAATCAAATATATAAAAAATTTTCATTGTGGATAAAAACAAGTATGATATACCCTTACACCTGTGTAACACTATGATCAATAAAAAAGACAATCTACATAATGTATCATGAAATAATGTAATATACAGTTTATTAAAAAGTTATGTTACATTCAACAATTCCTTCAAAACATTGTAATGTGATGCCTTGTCAACATTCACAAATATTATTTTCAAAATAATTCTTCACCCTCTTACCTAAAACAGGGTATAAAAATATCTAGTCTAGTTAATGATACAACTTCTAATACCTAGTATGATATGTTATTCTGATAGTTTAGTCCAAAAATATTTCTCCTATTGAATAGTGTTGAAAAAATTCTGAACAAATTTTTCCTTGGTCCAAAAATCCCAGTATGATTACTCAGTCCTATCTAGAAAAACTGAATTCGATCTTCCTTCATCATCATAATCTATTCAGTAAATTTCATTTGTAATTCTAAATCCAAAAAACACATTATCTATAATAACATTTATTATTCCACTATCTCTCTTTACACATGAATATTACAAGTTTTATAGTGTAAAAGGTAATTCCTCCTTTTATAGATGATTAAAATGTGTTCTATGTGGGAATCTAAATAGTATTCTAACTTAATAAAATTTATCAAAAATTAAATCAAACAAAAATTTTAGATACATTTTTTACTTATTCAATAATCCTCAACTCTTATAATTCAATCTTGAAACTTCTCAAATATTCTCACAACTTCATTATGTTTCTCCATAGTTAATTGAATCATATAAAAATAAAATGTATTCTTATTAAAATGATTATAACCAATTGGAAAAATCTACCCATTCCAATTCTCTCTCTTAAACCATAAATATAACACATTGTAATTATTTTTCTAGAACATTATTGTTACTTTTTTAGACATCAACCGTTTTTTCCATAACCATATTTAAAATATATAAAGATACAGAAACTTCTTGAAGCACTTATGTATTTGATTCATATCATCGTGTGACAAAATTTCATGATCCAGCTTAACACATCATTCCAAATTGATTTCAAATAGTTCTTATTTTATTCTATTCCTCAAACTGATGATCCAGCATCCAATGAATTCTAGCACATAATTATTTTTATCTATGTTAGCACCTGATGTAAATTTCTTTGTCTGACCATAATAATTATATTTTTTTCTAGTAGGATGACTCTTGAAACACTTGAAAATATATCAAAGCTTTCACTTCTCTTTACACATTTTAAAAAACAACCAAAACATAATCCTCATGAAAATTGGTGACTACACTGTTAAATGACCTCTAGTCAGATTTTTAATTGGTCTCAAAAAATTGGATACTTCATCAACCCCAAATAAATAATTTTACTAATCTAATTCAACAAAATTTTTAGACTCTAGTTATCTTTTGCAATCACCATTGAATCTGAAGATTAGTGTCAGGGTCACTTCGATGATCGGTGGGACACAATGTTTGATAAACTGATGTCATCATAATTTATTTCAGTAACATATTTACTTTTTATAATATGACACACCTAACTTATTTCTCCCAATATTTATATATTTTTGTTTATTTTCCTAACATGAGACCATCTTCTTCATCAATTCATTTTCTGAAGAAAACAACATTACCTTCTAACAATTTGGAATCCAGAGATCTAAAACCAACGAACTATGTTTAGAAGGCTCTGAATTCATCAGCATCCATCTTATATAAACATTATATTGTATAATTACATCATTCTGACTTTGATTACATTTAATATGGGAATAACATCATCTTACATAAAATGGATGGTATTATGCATTTCATCCCTTAATAAATTTCTTTCACTCAAACCAAACTCAACATGGCTACAATCACTTTTACTCCCCCTTTCATTCATAAGGCATGAATAATAATTGTTCTAGTTGAATTATGATTTATGATAACTCAATGATAAGAAATTAATCTCCAGATTTTCATCAGATCCATGAAGAATCCAATTCATCTTATCATTATGATCAACCTTTCAATCTGGACTTGTGGTGAGCCTGATGAACGTTTTTTTCAATAAAACCTCTTCACTAGATGATGTAATTTTTTACTTATTTCGCTTCAATTAGTTTTATTATGATAATCGGTCAAATTGGAAAAAATTACCAACTGAATTGAGTTCTTTTTGTTGACAACCAAAGAACACCATTTCAATATAAACTCCTTCCATCTTCAAAAAAAATTCTTATATAACTTGGATCTAATGATAAAGATATAGTTTAAGGTCATGCATGAAGTATTTTCACCCATTATCCATCTCTCACTTATCATATGAGGAAACCCAGATTCATTTCACGGGTTAATGAAACAATTTAACATCATCCACCAAGGATGTTAGTCTCTGATCATCACAAACTAATCATACGAGGTATCCCAATTTTAAATTGGGTAATTATTTTTTAACCCATAGTTATTGTATGAGGTATCATCACATGAAGAGATATATCTCAACCACTAAACTCACCCTTTTAATGAAATTGCGATCATTTTCCATGACACTCATGAAACTCTTTGTTTTTATTAATCAACATGTGTGAACTGATATAACTTTTCATGAACTATTCCATCATTTCATTTCCATGACATAATTTTCATGAACAAAACCGATATTTATGTTCTTTTTTCATAAAATTCATAGAACATATAGAAATATCCAACTAGAAGAACCATGTTGAGATCAAAGATACTATCATTTTTGCTACCTATCAGAGGGCTGAAATGGTGGGGAACCTAGAGATTCCATGGGCTAGATGGGTAATTTCTATAAACCATGAAATCCATGGCTATCTAGTCGAGGCCTATATAAATTATCTATTGAGAAATCACCAGAGACTATATATATTTTAGCTGATGGATGATGTTGTAATACCATCCATCAAAGTCAACAGGTCACTTTTCAAGTTTTATCATCATAATAATATTTCCCGCTATAATATAACTATTGAGGGACACCATTCTCAAGTGAATGAGGTCACTGCAATCTAAAGGCGGAGTGGGAAAACAATGACTCTTTATTTGGAGTAACTAGATAAAGAGGATTTTATATCTCACTATGAAAACAGATTTTAAATCTATATCCAAGAAAACAATATCCATAAATTAGGAAATAATATTAAATATATGGTTGGGGTTGATTTTAATGAATTATCACAACATGAAGATGTTCAGATGACTGAATTAGATTCCGGAGGTGCAAAAGAGGAGGGAGTCGGGATCATACTAGTTTCTCCTAGAGGAAGGGTAGTAAGAGAAGTAGGGATATACATGGTGGAGGGATAGGAATTAGTAATCCTCCAATCTATATTCCCAGAAACATTCTTCAATGGTTGGATACTTCTAGTAAGGGATATGAGTATGGTTCTATGACCTGGGACGCTTGTGATGGTGACGACCATATCATCTGGATACTGGAAAAAACATGGTGTATCAATAATTTCCCAAATCTACATATTTTTGGTCCATTTTCCCATTGGGAGTGTTAACAGGTGTATCTATGGTCCCTTTTTCTTCATGAATGTCCAGATTGCGGTTCCCTTTAGGCGATATAAATATCCGAATTCGATCACTCCAATAGATGATAGTCTACAGACTTCTCTGCTCAACAACACCATGGTTCAGCCGGTGGTGCTCAATAGGGTCAAGGCTGTATTTCATATTTACAATACCATGAATTTACACATAAACCAATATTCAACACCAATTGGAGAGATTATAGATAACTCATAGGGGATATTGAAGCATCGTGAATTCCTATTTACTTTATGATGTGGAGTTATTGTGACCAGAATTGATGGAAATATTTATTTTGAACTATACACTCCATCTCGATTTTCCTAAATGTTCAGATGCATCTAGAAGTAGATGAATGGAGTATGCATGGGGGGTCTATTTGGAGATCCATCCATGTATCCTTCATAAGTGGTGGTGGATTTTTACTAGTTATGGAATATGAGAAGTCGTCATTAAACTGCCATCAAACATCCACACTATAATTTCCTAGATATATAATAGAAAATGGGTTAAGGAATACACATGATTAATCCATCATTAGTAAAAAATGTTAATTGTTCCTTTAAGAGAGTAACATGAGCAAAAAGGTGGAAAAAGAGCTAATCTATAATGGGATATCCAACCATCAGGGGAAATAGATGCAGTGCCATTTGGGGAAGGCAATGTGATGTTGGACCCCCCCATATATGGGAGGGGAGGGACATCATTTGATATGATCATCTGATTAGGGATATGTCTTTCAGTATGGAATGAGAAGAGATATGGAATCCCTTATGAAGAAGTTGTGTTACATGTTGCCACTATCCACTAATGCTTCATTACCACTACTCTGGGTGGACTAGGGGATCTTGATGATGAAACTTATGGTAGAGTAGATTTGGAAGAAGCAAACTCAAGAATTGATCCAGCATCCAAAGATGGACATCAATAGAATTGAAACATGGGTGCACTTCCGTTATAGGTTTTCATACTGAAAACCTATGGACATCTTTTCACACCATCATGGGACACCCGACCCTACCTCTAGCTTAGTGGGCATGATATTTGGTGGTGACCCTGGCCGTGAGGAGATACCATTTTTCAATGAATCATATGAGGAATCAGCCCCACGTATGAATATATAAGGTACCAATGATGGGCAGTATTCGAGATTGAAATCATATTAGGTGACTCTTTAATATGGTAGCAATATCACCAATTAAAATGATATTAATTTGGTTATGCGTCTTGAGGTAAGACTTGTTTTTTGACCCCTATATCTCTTCTATCCTTTATCCCCATGTGTCTCATATGATTTAACATAGGTTTTCTGTATGTATGAACAAGATGAAAGTGACCATGGGGACCAACTATAGGGGTAATTTTTCTCTCAATGATATGATTGGGAATGACTCAAAATCAGTTATTTGGGATCTTGTAGTTTTCGTTCCTAACTAGTAGGTCAAATTGGTGGCCTCAGATCTCCCAATCCTCCCAGTCATCTATGAGGGACTGCATCCTAGCATCTCAATGCTGGAATCGACCACCACTAAGGAAGATTACTAATAGTAAATTATTATTTAAATATATATACCTCAGGGTCAGAATATATCTCAATGAAAATAGATATTTTAAACCTTCATGGATATATTGAGTTTAATTCATCAACATGTTTATTTTTTCTAAGGTGTCATCCACCCAACCAGTATTGATGGGTCTGAAGCTAGTCATCGAAGAACCCACTACAATCGAGGGTTCTCTTAAATAGTACATTAGAGGGTGTTATCTTAACAAGACAATATGATTGGGGAATATAAACCACATCCCTCTATATTAATATAGAATCTAGGTGATCTGGTTGTCCATGATGACCAAAACATGGTCCCTAGAGGGTTTCTTCTTGCGGTCGTAGGTTATTCCAATGGGGGGGGGGGGGTGGAGATCGATGTTTTTGGAGGTGGTTCTTCTGAAGGAGGGTAATAAATGGATGAACACCCTATTATCATGGATCTTAAACAATATAATAGGATACCAGAGGAGGTACCTACCAATAAATTATTCATTGTCTTTCTAAAATATGAACCAGTTCCACCCAATAGACCAAAATATATTGGGTTTGATGATTTCAATGAGAATAAGATATTCTGGTGAGGGGTGTAAAGGAGCATAAATTTCTTCATCATCCAAACCCTAGTTCTATATATTTTGATCTAAATGTAGTCAATTTTTCACTAGATAAACATATAGGGAACCTAAATGGTAGACGCTCAAGCTCTTTATGGACTGATCTGTGAATACATTGTCGACTTGGTGAATTTGGAGAGAAAATAATTTGTTGTTTCTATGAATAATGATAAATTTGATGAAACTAGAAATATTATTTAATAGGATCATGAAATAAAACCTTAGAAAGAGATGTTGAATGATCCAAAAACATTTTTCATCACCCAATAATTTATCATTAGTAATCTAATTGATTATCTTGGGATGAATGAGGCTCGATCAGAAGATGATGTTTCTTAGATTTCTGAGTACCATGTTTGAAACACGTGGCCAATCTCAAAAAAAAATAGATATCTTTGGGGCATGGCCTATGATGATAGGTGAGCCAAAATGGACTGACTAAATTACCATTAAGGGTGACCATTAGGATGTGTAATATTATGGGGATCCATGTAGAGGTACATTAGAATCATGGGGATGATGTGATGGAATTTTAGAATAGAAATCAACAATATTGAGATTAAACAATTGTGGGTTTGAGAACATTGCGTAGAAATATTGGTCTGAATAATTGTCAAAATCATCTTTTAATGGGAGCATTATCATGTATTTCAAATGATGGTCATTAAACTGGAAAATTTTAGTAGGTGGCCTAAATTAGAGGAAAGGCCTTCTCATGAAAGGGCCTATGATACTCTACATTTATTTCATGCAGTAAGGACGATGGACACATAGTTTAGCATTATATAGTCAGGAAGATGCATCCCACATTTTAAAATTGTTTTCCCTAGATTCAGAGTCATAGAATTTAACATCCAGTGAAAATGATGTTAGGATCATAAATTATGGTCATAGAGTTCACACGAAAAAAAGGATGGGATATGATTATGGAAGAGGATATGTGTGTCATAAAAGGTAAGTAACCTGACATAAATGAGGATCATAATAGGTCCTACCATATAAAATACCCTCAAGGAAAATGGAAAACCATTTAAGGTTGTGATTCTTAGACCATAGGGTAAGTATCCCAAAACTATATATGTAGTGTAGTGGAGTGAAAAAACAATGTGTATTGATAGACAAGAATTCAAAATTCCATATAACTTATTCCTAGGATAATTTGAACATAATTTATAATCATGATTCTTGGACATTGGATCCTAGTTTAAGGTCCTAGATTTTAGACCATGGGATATATGATTAATGTTTTAGATTTTGGGACAAGGAGTAGCCTAAAGTGATTAGAGAATCGTAAAAGAGTAGTTACTCAATGTGAATGGGTGTTCAACGGAGACCCCACACCACTAAAAACAAAAGGGGATGGTTTTGAATAGATTATTTTTTATCCGTGGACATTATTTGTGTGTCTCAAAGGAATATGTTCGTTATCTATGAATGGTTAACAAATCTTAATAGAGGGGAAATGATGACATCTGAAACTATAAAAAATATTTCTAAGACTACTTTCACACAACTTAATTTTATGATTATTGGTCTAGGCGCACTATCGCGTATCAACCATGCTCATATATTGAAGAGATCTTCCTACCTAAAGAGAAAATATGATATTCAATACCTGGAATGTGAAAGGAGATTGATTGATAACCGTGGAACAATTGTTTACTATGTTCAAAATATAGGACTTATGACCATGATGTTTTGGAATGTGGGGAACAGATATGGAATCAACCATTGACCGATTTTGAAACATGGGAACCACTATTCATTA
The DNA here is from genome assembly GCA_963277665.1 of Viscum album. NCBI lineage: Eukaryota > Viridiplantae > Streptophyta > Magnoliopsida > Santalales > Viscaceae > Viscum > Viscum album. The sequence continues at coordinate 880,238,090 of OY728155.1, forward strand.
TCAATATCCTTCTAGGCAGGATCCATGGATGGCAGGTGGGACAATGTGGCATATAAACATTTCATTAGGGGGCCTATTCATATAAGGAGGATGATGAATAAACAAATTAGAGAACTAACTATAGGAAAACATGAAAATGGGGAATTTAATGGAGGGAATATTTGGTGTCATGTGATCTATTTCATCATGTTATAAAATGTTCTTGATGAACATGAATGTAGGTGATAATCAAGGATGGACCAGAGGGGAATGATACTAAAATGAGCGAATGGTTAGGATAGGACTAGAATGATATATCCAAGAATCACAACATATTCAAAGAGAATAGTAATTAAGCCACACATATTTATGGTTCGTGATGGTAGGATATTGATGATAGAAGGGTGATATCATATATTGTTATGGTATCAACCCATCTTATATTATGAGGAATCCCACCTTTCTTTGGGGTAAATATTTCTTTCATCTCATACTTATCATAGGAGTCCTCCTAGTTTTCTCGGAGTTATGATCAAAGTTTATCATCATGCATTGAGTATAGTAGATTTTTTAGTTCCAATTCATGTAACACATACTATGGTTACTATTTGTTTAATGTCAATGTTCTTAGACTATGGTTTCTACTAGACTAAAGTCATAGGTATCATACTATGGTTTCAAATAGATTAGAGGAATACGAATTATACTATGGTTTTACTAGTTTAATGTCATTAGTCTTGTACTATGTTTACTAATAGTTTACAGTTATAGGGATCATATTTCAGGGGTAACACGTTTCTTAATGAGTCTAGAGTGGAATAAAAGAATGATAAACTACCATGGAATGATGGATAAAGGGACACTATACCAAAAAATCATAATAAATCATACCTAGGGTCAATATTATGTTACTGGGGAAGGAAGTCCCCATGAAGATTCAATTAAGGGGATGGCCCTATATTGAGATATATGGGCATCACTAGGTATCCCATGAGAATGGGAATCAATCCGTACATTGTTTTATTTGGTCAGGGGAATTGCCTTTCTTGAAAACTATAGATAATGAAAACCTTGCAGATGAGGGGTAAATGAAGTTGATTTGGAATAGTTCTATGATATAATAATTGGACTAGGTATCCTAGTTGATGTTCATATAGAATAGAGTAGGGGAAGTTGGGAAAAAAATTATGTCATGATTATTGGACTATCAGATAAAATTTTAATGTGATGGTACTTTTACTGAAGTTATATTTACTCTAAAGATGTTTTTGTTGCATGAATGCAGTAAAATATAATGTGATTTGAAGGAATTATAGGACCACATATAACAAAAATACCTGAAAAAACAAAGCATAATTTAGGGTCATAATTCTCAAGTCATACATTGTTCCAAAAGGTTCTAACTATGTAGATGGTTTGGGAGATAGAATTACTAGGAATCACAATGTACCCCTTGAAATGGGAATCAAGCCATAGGTAGTTATAGAGCATGGTGTGGTAGGGGACTAATGTATGATGTCGGGGAAATCCTCTCTGACCAGGGAATTCAATGATCATGACAAGGGGTAAGGCTATTTTTTAACATCATGCAGGGAGGATTTCCTCCCATTTTGTTCATCTCACTATTGATGTATTAAGAATAATGCATTCATTTCTTACGGTAAGGTTGAAATTTAATGTCATTCATTGAGGTTTTTATTTTTTTAATACTCTCATACTTATCATATGATGAGTCCCTATTTTATATGGGGTAATTCATTATCATGAAACACATATTGCATGATTCATGATGTTATTATTTCAAAGGGTATGGATAAATTTATAAATCATTCATTGAGTATGTTAGTTTATTAAAATCCCATACATATCAAATCAAGCATCATGAATTTATACTGTGTAATTATTTTTTATCTAACACATATTGTATGATGAATCATATGTTTATTGAATAGGATAAATATAATGTTTAACATCATTCAGTGATTATGCTATTTAGTGATCATTAAATATATATAATATGAGGTATAATGATTTTATATGGAGTAATGATTTATAATCCCACACTTATTATATGAGGTATATCATCATTATATGTGGTAAATTGTAATTTAATCATCCTGTTCTTTGGAAATTTTGAATTTTTTGTTTAAATTTATACAACTCATATCATGGTTACTGCTTGTTTAAAGTCATGGATATTAGATTATAGGGGAGAAATATATTTTAAGGTCATAATTCTTAGACCATATAGTGTCTATTAAATTAGTTTTATAGATATCAGAACGTACAAAAATAGTATATGGTAATACTTCGAAGACTCTAGGAGGCCAGCCAATGTCAGAAGAAAACATATGTGAAATAAATTTCACACAATTTAGGGTTATAAGGCATGGAATCAAGCACTAATTCCTAGGATCTTAGTTGAGGGTCACACAGTCTAGACAATAATTTCCATTAGTTTATGGTTATATAGATAAGACCATTGGGGAAGAAGTTTGTGGACATGCAACTTTGAACAAGGTAGCTGATAGTTTTTGATTGGAGAGCTCGGATTAGAAACATAAATTATATGGTCATACAACCTTGATCATTGGGGTGGTACTTTAAGGTAATGTGCCTAGGACCATGGTAGATTCTAGTTTAGTTACATAGAACATAGAATGGTTCCATGTAGTTTACGGTTATACTGCCTGGAGCACTAGGATGTTATCTTAAGTTTATGTAGCAATAAAATAGGCAGTTGAAACATTAAAGTCGTTGAGCTCAGACATGTTGCAAAAAATTTAAGTACTTACTTCTTGCACCATATTTATCCTTACATAATTTACTAGTTGAGAAACATGGAATTGATGGAATGTTTGATACAACCTTCATCCATGGTGATTAAAGAGTGAACCATTGAAATATACCTTATGGATGATGTATGGTCCTTACAACTAGGGTTCAATATTTGGAGGATTTTTTCTAGGTATCATCAGTGTTCTATGATCCAGTACCAAGTCACCCTAGAGAAAGGGATACTCGAAAAACCAGTCAAATTATCTCACTATCTTATTTTAGTGCCTCTCTAGATTTTGCAAGGCCTAGATCCTGTTGTATTCTTGGGCTTAAAACTCAGCTAGATTTACTTCTTCCCTTCTATATAGAATCTTCTAGACATATAATGGTTTTTATAGAGATGGAAAATTAATGAATATGAGAATAATACCTTTTTCCAAATACCATTGAGTACAAAATCATCATGTTGGAATTCCAAGTATTATCTGATTAGAAAAAGGTTATATGGATGTTTTTAGTTAAACTCCATATGTTTTTCCCCCATAATATGGAAACTGTTATTGATGTTATTTTTGAATTTCTCAATCATTCCATTTTTCTGTGTATGGTATTGAGAAGTGTGGTTTGTATAGATGTTTCACATTGCATAAAACTTCATTATCTATGCATCTCGGAAGTTTGGGTTGTTCTATTTGTTAATATAATGAGGATCTATAAATCAATTGTTGATGTGGGATCTCATGACCTCAATCACAGACCATTATTTGACATCCTTGATGAGATCAACTTCTTCCCATTTATATAAGGAGTCATGTCTGGTAAAGATAAACCTATATTGGAGGGTTGTCACTAGTTGGAATGGCCCCATAACATCAATTCCCCATAATGTGAAGGACCAAGTGTACACATTGGTATGAAGAAGCTTAGATTTTTGATAAAAAAGTTGGAACTGATATAAAATGCATCAAACCACATAGAAAACTAAATGTTGCTGTGAAACATGGTGGGATTGATGTAATCCAAATTGTGAATATGATTGGATAGCTTCAATCACACCTGATGGGCACCACAAGATCTGGCATGGAATTATCTCATGATCAAAGGGATCTATTCTACATGGATACAATAGAGGATAATTCCATCAATCCTATGTCTGTAGAGGTTTTTCCCAAGGATATTCCCAAATTGGTGGGTGAACTGAGCTTCATGTTGGTAGATTCTCTCACACTCATTTCATCTTTGTGGGATAATTCTATATTTGAGACACTAAATTATGGGACTTCTCCAATCACGAATTTCCTCAAATTTTGGGGACATCGAAGGCCATGGAACTAAATCATTGAAAACTAGTTAATTTAACTATTAGATTCATTCATCTAAATTGGTGGTGGTTATGAAACATCAATGTGCCACATGAATGGACACATCATCCTAGTTGGAATTTGAAAGAGATTTTTCTAGACCTTCCAAGGCATTGGATAAAATATTCTGTGACCAAGGAAAATTATCTACATTCATTTGGGGTGGGAACTAGGCCATCAACTAGTTGGTATGATCCTACTACGCTAAAATATCCTCATTCAACATGATTTAGTCTACACTAATATATTTTATGAATATCTTAGAGCCTCCCTTCATATAAAATGAAGGGACATCAATCCTATGATCAATCATGAGACCAGTAATGCGGGAATAATATTTTCACCATTGTTGGTGCAACCTTATGAAAAAAGGAATTAGTATAGAAAGATGACCTATGATGAAGTGTTGATGATGATCCCCAGGATGCACTATTATTCTCGGAGTCACTGATCCTTATACCTATTAGGATCTATGAGGCACCATTGAAATGAATATACCATCATGGTACAACCTTCTCCACTGAACGAATAACTTCGTATAAGAAATAAACATTAAGGTGTAGTTCTTTTTTGGATGGATGTGTGGCTGTAATATCTTCCAATACAAATACATTTAAGGGATTCAATTGGAAAATGATATTGATCTTTATTAGGATAAATTCTCATAACACCAATCATCCCATCTTCATGATGTGATTGAGGATGTACATTGGTGTGATCACTCAAGACATTAGTTATACCTCATGATGTAGAAAATACTATCACAAATTTTACACTACAATAACCATAATGAGGAAACTATTATTCATGTGGGAGTATTTTATCTATGCTCTCAAGAGCATGTGGATGGGATAAAAGAGTATTATCCCCCTACTCTCACTATTTTTAGGGTCTCGAAGAGGTCCAAGGTACAATTCTAGGGAGGTCACATAAAAGACCAATGATTTTCCTAATTCGGGTGGCATTAGAATTGGATGAATAAATAAGTAATTCATCATGTCAACAAAGGAAGTATGCAACACTTCTTCCTATTTGTAAATTGTTCCATCTATCATGATCCACATTAATATACAACACTTTCCAGAAATATTTCAAATGAATCTTCATATGTAGGATATGTGGCATTGGAGGCCCCACAACTTATGAAGGTTACTTAGGGGAGGCTTCTGGTTGATGGCCATAATCTTATCTATGTCAATTTTGATATGTCTATACCAAACTATGAATCCAAAAAACATTACATAGGTTACCCTAAATGTGAACTTCAAGGGTTTCGTATTTAAATGATGAGAGTAGAGGAATACCAACACATTATAATGGTCCATGAGATGTTTCTAATGTTGTTGGGATTTGAGATCTAGATTGTCCATATAACACTCCACCAGTTTCCCAAAAGTATTTCTTGAAGATGTGATGAATCTACAGTAGATAAGTGGCCATATTATTTATTAGGACATAGGGAAGAAACTTATAGTAGAAAGAGCCTTTCAGTTCCTTAGAATTGGTATATTCTCATCCCCAATGTCCCTTTAGATACTATTATACCCAAAGTATCCATCCAATATGGAGAGGTCCCAATCCATACTGTGAAATCAATCAATAGCTATGCTTATAGAGAGAAAAATTAATCCTTCGCAAAATTAAAATTGAGGCCTTGGAATTCAATACAAACTATAATCTATACATTATTATTCATTATTTCAATGATTTTGTCTATCCACCTAGTGTATTGGACACCCTAATTATGTTAGATATGACAGTAATTTCTATTTAATCCTCAACAATCGAACAATGAGAGTGGTGCATCTTTGTAAGAGGATATTTCAACCCATGATGATTCATTAAGAGGCCAAGATTATGGTTGATGACCTAAGGGTCTATTCCTGGAATCTCATCATAGATCTAGGATAATCCATGGCATTTTAATTATAGGAAGTCCACATACTACTAGTTCTCTTATAGAGTCATGGTTTGATATCTCAATATTGGCCATGGATATTCCTTGGCACTGAGGTACCCCTTGGTTAACTGATCAATGGTGGTGGAGAAACCCTCTTCAAATACGAGACGAGTACATTCTAGATCTAATTAATTGTTTGATATTGGTTTAAAATAAGAGGAATTAGTTTTTATAGGATAGTTATCATAGGGGAAGCACCAGAGAATACTTTATCGGACCAGAAATCCCTACTCAGACTATAGAGACATAATATTTAACACCAATTCCATCATGTCTTCCACTAGGTTGTCCTTGCTTGAGGTCAAAGTAATGGTGGCAGGTTCAACTTTGTCATTTTAGCCATGCTTTGTAGAACATGAGGGAATGTTTTGAATTGGTGGACATGAGTAAAACCTCTAGGTACTTTACAGGAGTAATGGATTCCGTTATCAGTTGGTTCTATATAGTGTATGAGTATGATGAATTCAATGGTTTCTTCTTCATATTGATAGAAACAATAAATTTTTTCATAGTGAGAGAAAACACCCCCAATTCTTGAATATTGGGTCTAACAGATGGATTGAGAGAAAAAACATTCTTCCATGTCTTATAATGGTATGTCTTTAGTGGTTTCTAAATCAATAGGGGAATTTAAACACTCAACATCATTGGTCTAAATATGATTTCTTATATCTTGTAGTAACTGAAATATAGATAGTGGGCCTCACAAGAGTCTAAGGGGGATATATTCCCATGGAGTACCCGTAATCGACTGTTGAGGGAGTACTTGATCCATTGATGATATGAAGAGGGGACTTCCATTTGTAAATGAATCTGGCATCTTCCTAGGGGCACATCGTAGGTGGTATCCTATTATACTTCCATGAATTCAATTATTCAACCTAAAAAACCGAACCATGTCTTTAGAAAAATAATTACACATGTTTCCTTCTCACTCATATCATAACATTGAATTTTCAGGTTAGAGGGAGTATGATCTACATTCATTAGTCCAAAAATATGGAGCATTTAGGTCTAGATGAGGTTGACCCTGAAATTGTTGTGCACTGAGAAGCTGCAAATATCATCACCATTTCAATGAAAAATGATGTATAGTAGGCATATGTTCCCCTACATGATGACACCATCATGTTACCTAGAAAAAAATATGATTTCCTGACATCCCTCTTTCTTAGATTCTTATTCATATTAGAACGCTAAAAAAACTATTTCTACTTCAAAATGGAGGAGATTTGGAAATATTTAAAAGGGACTCACAGATTTCACTAGATAAGTGGAGAGACTCAAGGATTGATAGGTTCATGGGTATGTGGTTGTAGTGATTAAATTCATCATACATCCAAACCAGGGGGAATACCTTTACTTCTAGAGGGTCTCTCTTTGGTAAGGTGTGAAAATAATGATATCAACTGAACCGTTGGAGTCTATTTAGTGATAGAAATTTTATATTTCTGACTAGATAGACTTCTATTAAATATATCTGGTTGCTACTACTAATTATTTGATATACCCTGAATAGTTACCTTGTGTCCATCTATCTACTAGGTAAGGCCAAACCTGGGTACTTCTAATCGAGGCGTGGTCATGGCTGAGCTTCATAGTCCACTAACATGGTTGGGATAATCAGATTACACAGTATAGAGGAAAAGAAGGATAATTATTACTCATCTCTCTTCAAAATCATTATCCCTGCCTCAGTAGTGTGAATAGCCTAATTATCCAGATCATTCTAACAACTCACATATCCTCTTCCATTCCTTTAAAGAAACTATCCAGAGGAACCCTACGGGTTTATATGGTATTCATCATTATTGGGAATCATGATGTAATCAACTAGCTTGATGTAATTTATATAGACATACTATTTTTTATCATCTGTGGAATAGACCACGGTAGTAATGAACCTATGTGAATCTACAAATTCAGGGGGCATGAAGTCGACAAGAGTGTGAGATGGATTTGGAACTGGTGGGTGTATTTAGATTCCCTTGTGCAATAAATTTCAATTATTCAAAGACATGGAGGGATGTGAATCTGATGTGGAGGAAATTTTCATTGGAGTAATAAAAACAAAAAGCAGTTCGGGCTTTCTCAAACGGTAATAGTTAACACCATGTGTGTGAGAGATTAAATTCCAATCCAACTTGTCATCATACTTTTGTGTGCCATGGATGGGGCCCGAATTCCATTTACCACAACCATTAAAATCAATGTCAGGTTAAGTAGAGTCATGATTCATCTGTGATGGAACATTTCCTTGCTTGAAAATTCCAAGATCTACATGGTCCTAGAGCCAATATTTGAACAGATGAAATTAACTGATGGTGTGTCTGATGATCCTATGGTATGAGTAATGATTGGGGAGGCCTATGAGTCTTGCCTCCTAGGGTCTCCTACATTATACTGGATTTATGATTCCTTCCTACAAGGAATATATGAAGTATCCTAGAACCCATGATTCCCTAATGGAATAATTTTGATTTGTTATATTTAGAAATAGAATCTAGGGATCTTGGTCGGGATGGTGGTGACGCTGCATTCTCCCATCGTGGTGGTTGCACTATGAAATGTTGTGTTGGGCGGGGCTATATCATGTGAGGCGACACCTTATGTGGCTCATCCGATAGTGGGCGTAGCATTTATACCCTCACGATATCCTCTTCTTTCATTACAATAGATATCTCTTCCTTCATGGGTCTTCTCATAAGAGTTGGATGATACAATGGGCATTAATGATGTCCAATCCATTGTAAGGCTTCTTCTAGACACTAATCCTTTTATAAGAACACACAAAATACACATGTGTAATTCATATTTATGAGGGTAGAAACCATATTACTATTGACATTCCCCACACACATTTAGAGAATCTACTCATGAGACAATGATATGTTGGGTGAGTATGTGAGTCCCTACCATCGGGTGATGATGTTCTCAACTCACTCATCAGGATTCATTTTTCATTGTAATAGTTTGAAAATGCTTGTATTATTTGTTTTGGAGATGAAATTTTAAGTTAACTATCACTAAAGATCCTCCCATCCATCAATAGATTCTATGGGCAACTGGTTGCATGAAATATTCATAGACCCTTCCATGATCAAGAAAAATCATCAAAGTTTGTCAGCCTGTTATAGTTATGTTATCCCAAACATTGGACCACACCATGAAGAAGAATGAGTCATGTGATTTAGTAGTTCACCTTTCCCATAAAATTTTGGTGAATCTGGGGATACCAAACTATGAAGTTTCATTCACACTGTCTACCCATGATAGGTACATCTTTCCATTAGAATGGATCACAACCTGTCATGTTTTTGGGACCTAAATGTGAGTGGTTATAGAATCCATTAGGTCATCATAGTGATTACATTTATCCACCATTTCATTGGAGGAATCATTAACCGAAGGAGTGATTTGGCCTTAATCTTAATGTGTATAATATTGCAGAACATGTGGGGTTGGTGACTCATATCTCAGTAGCATACCATATACTCTACATTATTCCATGAATGGATGCACGGGGACACCGATTTAAAATTGGTCAACTTGAACAATGAAGAATGGTTGTTTCATTAGAGGAGAGATAGGTTCCCTTGGTACATTAATTTATTCTATGAATTTCTATGTAATGATGATGACACTGATCCCTTATTACTCCTCAAGTTGTTGGAGTAAGGAAACTATAATATGTTTTGAGGAAAATTTTGGCATATCCCTAGATAGGCCAGAAGTCCAAATATGACCCTTTCCTTTGTACATGTATTTAAATATGGTTAGTAAGGTCTCATTAGTAGGGCTTATGAGGACAATCCATTTATTGACGAAGAGTGCATACACATGTCGTGAGGTCTTCCTAATATTATAACGACCATTACAGTTTGTAATACCTATCATTAATTTCATCATCAACCCTATTCCCTTTATCCTATAGAGGGTCAGTGAAGACCATGTTTATTTTGAGGGAATTCCTAGGGGATTTTTCACTATCGGATAATATGTTAGACTATAGTTTATGTTGTTGTTACATGTTTGGGAAGAAATAAAAGGCTACATACTTCCCCTATCCTCTTATCTATTTAGGCAGAGATGCATCTTCTATGACTATATAGATCTTAATGAGTCTCTTGACATAGGATTGATGTAAAGTCTAATGGTAGGCATATGAATCAGGGAACTGAGCTAATGGGAGTAAAAAAATTTAAAAGTTTTTGTATTTCTGTTTGAAGGCATTATGATACTCGTAGAACCCATGATTGGGTAATTGTGGATCACATAAGAAGTGATATGTCTACTAGATGATCTGGTTGAAACACAGTACCTGGTCCATAATAAGGGACTCTAGGATGACAAATTTTGTATCATCAGTTGGCCAAAATTCCAACAACACCTAGTTAGTGGATAGAACCACCCACATACCCTCTTTCTCATAGAATGGGTCCTACACATAGTCAATGAAGGTCCCCGTTGGATTAGGATATGATAAGGGTCGAAGTACTGATATAGATCATCATTGGTTCTAATATATTTTTATAGGATTCATTACAATAGTGAAATGGATACTTCACCATAGAACGCCTCTTGGGGATGGTGCCAACCTCTTCATCATATCCCTGTAGGATGCGGTGTTCACTAGTTCCTCATGAGTGACGGTGGAGGTATAAATTTATGAATTTATGGAGTAATATACATCAATTGACGGTGCTAATAACTTCTGAGACGTCTCTCTAACATCCAGTGTGAATTTTGGGAGAATGGAAAGTGTTGACGAAGGAGATGAATGAACTGTAATCCCTTAGAAAGAGGAAAAAACATCCTCTATATGCAGGTACATGCTTATGGATCTGGGGATCTTGGGGAACTTATATTCCATGATAAAAAATATCAATTATCTCTATTTTCCTTAGAATTTTGTTGATGGGGTAATGTTTCCATCATTGAGTGGTCGGTCACCTTAAAATTTGAGGGGTCAATGAAGATGTGACAGTACCTAGGAATCTATTTAGATGGAGGGTGTTTTTCCTCCTACCTTGGGATGGATCATTGGAGTGGGGTGTGTCATCAACATGGGATGAACCTCTAGGTTTTTTGTTGATGGAGTGAAGAGGACCCTCACTTTAGTATATGGGGACATGGAGAGTACATCAATGTTCATTATTTACTGAGATCGTTTGATATAAACTTTGATTAGAGATTTTACATAGAGGAAATTCATGTTTTTAATAAATATTTGGGGTGGAATTCCATACAGTATCGTAATGGAGTGGGGAGGTCCTCCGCATTGGTGGATGTTGGTAGGAGAAGGACCACTTTGATGATTGTTGTTGGTGTTGTGAGGACCTCTGCACTGATTCTTATTATCACATGTGTATTGTAATGGTTATTAGTGTTATTCATGATTTATAGAGCCAGCTTGTACTACCAATGATTTGTCTAGGGTATCCATTGTAAGTTGGGAATCATAGATCCATATTCAATTGTTTTATTGTTCTAGTAGGATTTTTTGGCAGTGTCAATGTCCACTGGAGTTTTAGAAGTTTCCCATTTTCAAGAACTATTCAAGGCATTCCCTTGGTATCCCCACACACTGTTCTGAAATATGGATTGTGAATTTATTATTAAACAACCCTATTTTTTGACCGATGATTCATATTGTTTCTTGTGTTTAAGGGTCTTTGTAGGATCCCTCATAGTGGGTACCTGAGTGGTGGTTGCTTCCAGAGTGGCTCGAACATCCCCAAATTCCCTGGTGTAAATAAGAGATTTTCCTAAGTGATCTAATGATAGAAACGTGATGTGGTTTTTCATTGGAATGGGAAGTCATTCACCACTACAAGGACCATGGGGTAAGTGGTGTGGTTGAGGCACTGTTGCATTTAAATCTTGGTGGGACATTTAACTTATAGGAAGAACCCCTTCCTGCTCATACCAACACATCAGGTTTTCAGTCACCCTGTTTTTTGAAGGTGTTATGGGGTGAGATGGGGTTGGGGTGACCAGTAGTCGTGGAATATGTGGAGGACATGGTAGGGGTTATGTTTTTTGGGATTATAGAACCATGATTCCTCATTCCCTGGTGCCTATGAGTGTTTGGTCATCGATCTATTGTATCTTGAGTCCTAAAGAAAATGACGAAACATCCATCAATATAGGTAATATGATAGTGATTCCCTATGCCCCAACATCGCATGTTCCACTTGAAATGGGGATCTTATCCTCGCTGACGATGTCACAAATGGAGGATTCAGAATATTAACTTCTCGAATTCATAGGAGAGTGTCATGTCAGGCTCACCATTTACATGGATGTGTGCAACATTAAATTTCAAGATCATGTGGCATCAAAATACTTTTTTTTAATGATAAAATTGCCCATGGTTTTGGAGAAGAGTTTCCCATAAGGTTCACTATTTCGATTTCCTATGCTTTCTCGGGGCACAACAACATCCTTTTACTTAATGGTGATGTGTTTCATTTATTATTACCCAGCATTCCTAGTTTCCAAATGTGGGTAGATTCCATCACATTCATTAGTAATGTAGGATCCATTATTGAAATGGGATGATGGTAAGTTTATTTCTCCTTCAATGGATTATTCATTGTATATCATCACCTAGTTTGTGTTTCCCACTAATATTGAGTCATATTTATGAAACACATTACCATCGATATCTTGATATGGATGCCAAAAATTTTTGCTACATGTGGCTCAAAAGAAATGAAACCTTTAGTCAGTGTGAGTAGGAATGTCATACATGTTTGGATGTTGAGTACATTGGTAACCTATATTTATTCCTCTTTAGGAGGGAATCTCATATAAGGTATCTCAGGCACCGAACTAGAGGCATCCCATGTCAACCATGAGGTAGTTAATTCTAGGGTTTATTGTCTTCCTAATTTTTTTACCATATGTATACCAAGTTAGTTTGATGGGTATGGACTCTGGGTCAGTTTTCATGTTCTATATAATGTGAAGATGGATCAGGATTCCCTATCGAGGTGGGTCTGGGATTGAGTTTAAAATCCTAAGGATACGTAATTAGTGCATGGTTAATGTATCATGAAGTTATGATTAACATAGATTCAAAGTCTCATAGGGATAGGATTGGAAGAGTTTTAAAGTATTTCAGGAATAGGATGGGTGAGGATTTATTGTCTTACAAGAATAGAAAGGGTATTTGTTTGTGAGTGATCAAGGTTGAGTGTGTCCTTAGGGGGAAGACGTTACACTTTGGTAAGTTCAGTTTATTATCGGAAGTAAGGACATCACACTGGTTTTGGATGGTTGTTGGGATAGAACCTCATGGAGGCATTATACATACCCTATTGAAAAGCAATGATAAAAAAAATTCAGTTCGATGTCACAGTTTACGTTTTTGTGATAGGAATGATCGTTATAGGTTAATTTTTTGTTGTATAGATACTCATGCCATGAAAGGATGTTCATCAAGGTATGGTCTGCATCATACACGTTAAAGCTACACAGTATATAAGAATCATCACATATGTATAAGGGTTTGTTATTGTGCATGAGAACTTCCAAATATAGAATCTCCCCTTGAGGGGGATAGTGTGAGACTGGTGTCATCCCCTGATAATCATATATAGGGAATCATGTGTTCATAAAATGAGGTAAGAGATATGGGGTCATCCCATGTGATTCATACATAAGGTATCCTATGTTCATCAAAGACGGTAAGATTATAGTTTAACATCATTTTATATGGATGTTGTAGTGCAGTTTAAATTTTTTCCTCCTGGTGGCCACTCCCCTATGGCCATGTTTACACCATTACCCAAATAGAGGTGCGTATGGGGTGAACCCAAAATCCCTAAATTTGGAATCTTCATGGTAAACTAGTGACCCCACTTGGAATATATTACATATGATGAATCATATTCTCTCCCCTAATGTGGTCTATTCCTTTTTTAATCCCTAAACACATTCGATATGCATTACATAAAACTAACTAGTTCTACATCCTAGTCAAATGATGTTAAACTAAAAAATAATGTACCCATAACATGGTGTTGAATATTAAACCTACAATGTGTTATGAGCAGAAGATGCCATGTGTATGAGTCATAGGGGATGAATCCACACCACATACCTCATTTGATGAAAACAAGATGCCAGTTGTGTGAGTATCAAGTTATTATACCCTTCGCCGAATATGTATCTCAAGGGATGATCCTATATTGGGAATATCCCATGCATAATCCGCACAACATTTCCCAAGGAATGATTCAACAATTTTCTGTAGCTTTAATGTGAAATAACCACACCATCCCTAGCTCACGCTACCTTCACAACATGAGTATCCTTCCCTCATGTTGTCAAACGACATTGATCTGTTCTGCCACATGACATTGAACTATGGAATCAATCTATAAGGGTTTTGATACATGTTTACAATCAAGGTACGTAGGATGAATCAATGAGTATTAGTCCCAAAAACCATCCAAATCCAGCGTGAGATATTCCCTTACCTTACTAGAATATAATCTACTGCACTGGGTGTGGCATATTCCCCCCATTGGACACACTTGATATCGATCTACCCCTATAGGGAATCCCCATACTCTCCTAGAATGACCTTAAATCGATGACTATCATTCCCCAAAAATACTTTAAATAGATTCCCCTCTTTTCCTCAAAAAACATTAAACCTATTCCCATCTTGTCCCCACAATAATATAAACCTATACTCATTTCAACTCCTTAGAACATTAAACTCGAGCCCCAATATGCCTCAATAGGCCATCATAATCCATCTCTGTGAGACATAGAACATGTGACCTGACCCCAAATTTCTAGCTCATGCAATGAACATGGGAAGCTTGAGGTATAAATCAATAAAAGGATTATGACCCTGGAATAAACAACTTCATTGATGACATGGGATTCCTTAGGTTATGTGTCTTAAATGCCTCATCTGAGGTTTCACCTTAATGAAGAAGACTTTTCAGGTTACCAATGTGACCAATATCTATAAATAACTTATGTTACTACTCATATTAACCAAACATTATTCCCAATCTACACATAATATGTAAAATTAATTGAAATCCTCATTAATGTGGAAGGGATGTAAAGACCCAGAAATTATTTGGAATTTTTTTTATAAAATACATTGGAATTTTACGAGTCCATAGTTTTTGACGGTGCATGATTCTGAGGCCCATGTGCCCGTAATCAATTTCTGATGTTTTGTTCGGGTACATTCAGTAAATGTACGAGCGATATTTTATAACTTTTGAAATGGTGGTTGGAACTAACATCTGAGGGAAACATTGTACTCAAAACGTTGGTGATTTAGTAATGAGACCTTCACCACAGTTGCGTTATAATAAGAATGGAATTTAAATTTTGGGGGTTTTTAATAAAATTGAATAAAAATAAAGTGTTAACTTTATTTTTATTTTGGTGGTTGAAACCTCCAAGGGGATGTTGGAGGTGTGGGCCACCACACACTAACCTCCAATGGGAGGTTATGGTGGTGGGGCACACAAGAGAATAACCTCCCTTGGTAGGATATTATTAAGTTGGGACCCAAATGGGCGTTAAACTCCCTTAACCCCCTTGGAACCCCCAATTAAGTGGGGAGCGTCTTCACCTTCCTTCCCCAATTAATTGGGACAACTTCACCCATTTAATTAAGTGAGATAACTTAATTAATTTTTAAAACTTTTCAAATTCTTGAAAATAATAAAATAATAGGAAAACCTATTATTTCATTTTGGTTGGTCATTATTCTTGGGTGGAACTGAGAAAAGGAAGAGCTTGGGAGGAGCCATTTCTCTCCAATGAAGAATGACAGATATCTTCCACATTCTTCCTTATTCAACCGATACAAAGGAGGGAGAACCATCCATGAAGAACTCCAACGACTACTCATTGACTTCTTCCTACCTTTCGATGTCAACGGAATGACATCCGCCTTCCCTCCACTCATTCAATGATCACCGAACTCGAGGTAGGGATTTGAGTTGAATTTATTTCCCATACATCATCGAACAATTTATGGATGATAACCAAATGATAACACCATAATGACGAGGGCTCAGACTGAACAAAAATGGCCCGACCCTCCCCCTTTGATTACCCTTCTTTGTTCATGACGGAAGTTGAGCAACAGCGGCAGGAGTCGGGCCGACCGCGAAGAAAACCGGCAGCGCAAGGCAATCGGGTCGCCAAGAGGGCATGAAATCATTGTTCCACAGAGAAGGAGAGTCGTTGACATGACATGCCGTGGTGGAATCGTGCAGTGTCTCCGCGCCTCAAGAATTCCAGCAGAGGGCCTCAGCAGAGGAGCGCGGTGCCGTCGTATCGCGCCGGCAGAGTAGGGAAGCCGCGGCCAGTACGGGCCACAGTAGAGGGGTACGACACCATCGTTCCGCACTGGTGGAGCAAAACCGGCTGGCCAGTTAGCCAACCGGACAAGGCGGGACCCTTGGGTCCCGCATAAAACTGAACTGGAACCTTGCAACGGTTGGGTTCGGAAGTGGGGGGGGGGGGGGGTGTAACCCCACATGCGTGGCCAGCCGGCCACACGGGCCAGCGTGCCGGCCACGTGGGCCAGCCAGCCAGCTGGGCCACCCTCGTCCAGGCCGCCCATTCGGGCCAGACTACACCCTCAGGCTGGACCATTTCCTCGGACCAGGTCAGACCCGTGGACCGGGTCAGGCCCCGGTATGGACCGGGTCGGGTCATGTTGGTTCTACTCGGTCGGACCGGACCCAGACGCGTTTTGAAAGTTTACACCTTTTCACCCATATCTTGGGATACATGTGTCTGATCGATGAACCGTCTACAGAGATGGAATGCTTGGAGAGAGAAGGTACTTTTGGAATACCCTACTTGAGTTTTGGAAATAGATGGGGTATGTTGAGGTTGGTTTGAACCTAAAAACCAACCGGGCCCCTAGGACCGAAATGCCAATAACACACAGACCGGTCATCCGTTTGATGTTTCGTCTGTGGCGTTGGGTTTTTTATGATGAGGTGGAACTACATGATACATCAACTTGAGTATTTGTGGTAGTTGATGTATCAACACTTGGCTCGAGAATAGGATCCTCCCGAAATCCAACGTGCTTTGTGCGGGAACCCTATGGCTGGTTGCGAATTTGATGATAGGTTCCCACCTGGACCTACTACTATACCAAGATCCTCCATGGGTTTGAGAGTGACGATACTATACCAAGATCCTCAGTGGGTTCGAGAGTAATGGTACTGGACCCGGATCCTTTGTGAAATCGATAGTGATGTCTTCTGTAACTGGATCCTTCGTGGGTTCGACAGCGCTGATATTGTTCCAGGATCCTATAAGGGTTCGACAGAGGAGATGATTCAGTGGCTACAATTAATCATCTCTACCCCTCTACATGAGTTGTATACCTATGTGAGCTGAGTTATGTCTTTCAGTTGTTATCATCGAGATGATTTACTTTACTTCCTTTGTGGAAGGGGTTGTTCTTGGGCTCGAGTGATAGAGTAGAACTATGATTGGTAACATAGTTATATGTATGGGCATATACCTAAGTATGGATGGTTGATACTTCTAGATTGTTTCTTACTTCTGTAGTTTATCCTTAGTGGATTCTAGGAGACCCTAGGGGGTCTCGGGGTCCCCTACTAAGTATTATTATACTCACCCTTGCACGGGCTTTGCCCACACCTTGTTGTGTTCTGTGTAGACGGCGATCAGTAGTGATCGAGGCTGTGGGAGACGGACATGATGCTTCTCAGAGCTATACTAGATGGGGCATACCTCAGGGACGAGTTTTTTGAGATCTATGCATACTCTTTAGGTAGGATTCCCCAGTGGATGATCTAGGAGCTGTTTATTCTTTTTTACTTGTACTTGTACTTGTTGTTCAGTTGGGTTTCTATACTGGGCCTCTTACTTTCAGCACACCTTTATTTTCTATATTAGAACGTGTTTATTCTACTTCTTGTGTTCGAACTTTATGTGTTATAAGTTTAAAGGAAATGGCTTCCCTTTTTATCAATAATTCACATTTGGTGCTAGTCACCTACCCCTGGCCTATGGAAGGCGGGCTTGGGGTAGTCGCGGCACAGGTCCGGAGGACAAGTCGTGACAAATTGGTATCAAAGGAGTCGATTCTACCGCAGAACATAGACTCTATTTCTTTTAATGGAAATATTGTTAATTGTTTTGGGTGTGGATATCAGTTTAGGGAAACCGATGTTAGTGCGGCGACCGATGTATCCATACACTAGGACTCTAACTTATGACATCCAACTCAGTGCATAAAAACAGTAATTGCGTGTGTGTTTGATTTGAAAAGTTTTATTCGTGATTACATTTTGTCAAATCACCAGGTATATTGTTTGGACCTTGGCGCACTTGTTCCTTTTTGGGATGGCCCCACTTAGGCATCCATATAGGGTTTTGAGTTTTGTACGAGATGGTAGCCCAACGAGCGACGAGGCCTCGTTGGAGGGCCCCATCACAGCGGAGGTAAATACAGTACCACTAACCACTGGGACACCGATTACACCAGCCCCAGAAGCAGACAGGGCATGTCGTCTAAGAGTGTTGCACGAGTTCTAGCGCCAGAGGCTGCCAATGTTCAGGGGAGAGACGATCCCACAGACAGCTGAGGTTTGGCTGGAGGCTGTTGTGAGAATTTTCAGATTGGTAGGGACACTAGCTGACCTCGTGATGATCCTTGACGTGAGTCTCATGTAGGCAGCTGTAGGTAGATGGTGGAGCTTGATGCTCCAGGTGCATGACAAGGCATCACTACTCTGGGTAGAATTCGAGAGTCTCTTCCGGTCAGAGTTTGTCATAGCCACCCTTTGTGCGCTGCGAATTTAGGAGCTGCTTCATCTGCAACAAGGCAGCATGATGGTGGCACATTACTCAGCGTGGTTCACCGACCTCTCGTGCTACTCCATGGATATGGCACGATACCAATTCTTTAGGGCCCAGACCTTCGAGCAGGGTCTCAGACATGGGATAAGGGCTTTGATGATCTCACACAACATTCTGACGTAGGTGGGGGTGCTGGAGCGAGCCCTTCTTGTGGAGAGTTTTCTTGCTGTGAACTCACCAGCAGCGAGACCCACCACAGGTCGACACATAGCGGAGTGTTCTACAGCCGAGAATATACAGATGTCATAGAGGTCTATGCAGATCAGGACATCAGGTGGGCGACCCCAGGATACAGGTTCGGTTGTGCAGGACTCATGAGATAGAGCCAACCATATGAGGAGCAGGCAATGCTATGCATGCGGCATTCATGGTCACATGGATTGTGACTGCCTAAGCCGCCATGAATATGAGAAACAGACAGTAGAGGGACCTCCCAGGAAGAGGCAGATATTTGACCGTGGTGGTCCGCCGGGAGTAGGCTGACGTGGCATTGGTGTCGGTTGAGCAGCAGGTGGTGGATGACGATTCGAGGTCTTACCACCACCAGCACCAGGAGGTCCACCGTGACCATAGGGAGCTGGCGAATAGAGGCGATCTCAGCTTCATGTAGCTGAGGCATACAGCCAAAGTGACCTAGAGATTATTTGAGGTACTATCTGTGTCTAATCCACCTTAGTTACAGTTCTTATAGACACAGGTTCCAGTCATTTATTCATATCCACTGCCATCGTTCAGAGCTCGGAGATTCCAACAGATCCATTGGCTCGATCCTTGCATCTAGAGACTCCAACGGGAGCAGAATCGATGATTACGCTCTCATTTTGATAGTGTGAGGTTACTCTAGGAGGCGAGAGCTTTAGCTGGGACCTCCTCATAGTGGCGTCGAGGCCAAACGACATCATCTTGGGTATGGATTGGTTATCTACAGTACTTTCCCAGATTGACTGTATTAGGCGAAAAGTGTGGTGTGTCCGCACGGATGTGACCAGGTTTTCCTTCACCAGAGAGAATAGAACCTTTGCAGCACATGACAGGCTTACTCGGAGGATGGTGCAGCCGATCACTCATCAGTTGCAATGCCTTACCCTTGGAGCAGTTGATGTGGAGTGTCCGACTTATCCTGTAGTGGTGGACTAGTACGCGTAATTTTTCCCTGATGATGTTCTAAGACGACCTCGTCGTAGAGAGGTGGACTTCTACAATGATCTGTACCCCGAGACATCGCTGATATCTACTCCAGCATATCGGATGGCCCTCGCCGAGCTTTGTGAGCAGAATATATAGTTGGAGGACTTGTAGGGGATGGGATTCATCCCGCATAGTGTTTCTCCCTGGGCAGCCCCAATTCTGTTTTCCAAGAAGGCAGAGAAGAGTTTGAGGCTTTGTGTCGACTATCGTCGGCTGAACCAGGTGACCTTGAAGAACAAGTACCCACTTCTGAGGATTGACAACCTATTTGATCATCTCAAGGGAGAATGATGGCTGACAAAGTCAGACCTCAGATCAGGCTATCACCAGCACATAGTCTTAGATGAGGATGTGCAGAAGACGACCTTCAGGTGATGGTATGAATAATATGAGTTCATGGTTATGCCCTTCTGTGTAAACAATGCTCCAGTAGTGTTCATGTGTCTCATGAACTGCATCTTCTAGCCATACCTCGATCACATTGTCATAGTCTTTATCGACGACATTTAGATCTACATGACTACTCAGGTGAAGCATGCATACCATTTGCAGGTGGTACTAGAAAAACTCTGAGAGATCCGACATTATGGTAAACTCCCGAAGTGACAGTTTTAGATTTGAGAGGTTCAATTCATGGGACACTTATTCTCAAAGGCTAGAGTTGTAGAGGATCTAGCGAAGACTGATGAAGTAATTTATTGGGAGCCAACCAAGAGTGTGACAGAGGTACATAGTTTCTTGGGCCCGGATGGATACTATCAGAGGTTCATTCCATACTTCTCCAGAGTTTCAGCACCACTTTCAGCCTTGAAGAAGAAGGATAAAAAATTTGTGTTGTCGTGGAGATTCCAACAGAGCTTTCAAAAGTAGAGGCAGAGTCTGACTAGTGCCCCCATCATGAGGCTTCCAGAGGAAGCTATACGGTATATAGTTTACTACGACGCATCAGGGACCGAACTGTGGTGTGTCCTGATGCAGGAGTGAGTAGTGATCGCTTATGGCTCTCAGTAGTTGGGACAATATGAGAAGAACTACGCTACCCATGACTTGGAGTTAGCAATAGTGGTCTTCTCCTTGAAGATGTGGTAGCACTATATTATGGGAGAAAGTTTTACCGTGTACTCTGATCACAAGTGTATGAGGTATATCTTCTCTTAGAAGGACCTGAACCTGTGACAACGATGTTGGATTGAGTTCCTCCAGGACTATGACTTTGAGATAGTCTATACTCCTTGGAAGGATAATGTTGTAGCGGATGCTATCAGCTGAAGATCGGGCATTCAGCAGCTAGGAGATGCCACAAAGTAGCTGGTGTCCATGCAGAAATCCTTTTTGGATAGGGATGGAGCAGCCTTTCTACAGTCTCTTATAGTCACTCATCCACTTCTTCAACAAGTTATGGAGGCACAAATTGGGGATGATGGCTATGAGACGTGATGTGCCCAGATATCCACATGGCAGGCACCTGATGGATTTTCTGAAGGTGGGGAGGACATTATAATTTTTAGTGGATGTACTATGGTACCAGTATCACTTCAAGAGGATGTTTTAAGGGAGTTCCACACATCTCATCTAGCAGAACATCTAGATGTTGAGAATATGTATCAGGACCTTAGACTACTACACTGGTGGCCAGGTATGAAGAAGGCAGTAGCTGAGTTTGTCTCTTGGTGCCTCACATGTCACCAAGTGAAGGTGGAGCCCTAGGTTTCAGCAGGATTAGTTCAGCACTTAGAAGTCCCAGAGTGGAAGTGGGTCGAGATATCCAATGATTTCGTGATGGGACATCCACGTACATCCACGTACATCCATAGGACACGTCTCAATATAGGGGATTGTCAACCGACTCACCATGTCAGCCCACTTCCTACCAATCAGAGAGAAGGGCTCAGTAGAGAGCATGGGAGACATCTACGTACGGAATGTTGTACAACTTCATGGTGTGACATCGACGATCTCCTCCGATAGAGATTCTCGTTTCACTTCCTGGGTATGGAAGGGATTGGAGGAGGCTTTTGGGACATAGCTACACATGAGCACTGCCTTCCATCCTCAGATGGATGGTCAGACTGAGAGGACCATTCAGAATCTTGAGGACATGCTCCCTGTATGTGTCCTTGACTTCAGTCGTACCTGGGTGGATCACTTACCCTTGGTAGAGTTTTCATATAGAAACAACTACCACTCCCCCAACGGGATGGAACCTTTCGAGGCACTTTACTACCGACCTTGCAGATTACCTCTGTTCTAGACTGACCTAGGGTAGTCAACACTTATGGGACCAAAAATGATGTAGGATATGAAGAAGAAGGTGCAGATAATCTAGGAGCAGATGAATACTGCAAAGAGAAGGAAGGAGTCCAATGCTGATAGGAGACGGAGACCACTGAAGTTTGAGGCTGGCGACCACGTCTTTCTACAGGTCTCACCTTGACGAGGTCTATGGTGATTTGGCCGAGGCGGTAAGTAATCTCAGCAATTCATCGGATGTTTATAGGTCCTCAACAGAGTAGGTGAGGTGGCTTACCGCTTATCTCTTCCACCTCACTTGCACCAGGTGCATGACGTCGTCCATGTATCTCATCTGAGGAGATATGTGCATGACCCTTCTCACATCATTGACCATGGGGAGCTGGACATCAATGACATAGAGACTTTCCCAGAGGTTCCAGTGGAGATTGAGGATCGACAGAAGTGGGTCCTAGGTGGACGGTCGATACAAGTGGTGCGCGTTCGTTGGCAGCACAGGAACCTCCAAGAGAGCACATGGGAGAAGGAGGCTCAGTTTCGTACTCAGTACCCACATTTGTTCCTTTAGTGGGAGTTGTAGTTTACATAGACATAAATACCCGAGTTGTTGAGAATGTAATGACCAGGAAATTCCATGGAAAAGTTTTTCTTAAATATATGGGAATTTTATGAGCCTGCAGTTTCTGACAGCGCACGATTCAGAGGCCTGGTGTGCCCGAAATCAATTTCTAATTTTCTATTCAGGTACAATCAGTAAACGTATGAGTGGGATTTTAATAATTTTGAACCACTGCTCGAAAATAAAATTCGAGGGCACCATTGTACTCACATCTTTGGTGATTTCATAGTGAGAACTTCATCGCAATATTGTTATAACAAGAATAAAAGATAGATTTTGGGGGTTTTTAATTAAATTGAATAAAAATAAAGTGTTAACATTATTTTTATTTTGGTGGTTGAAACCTCCAAGGGGAGGTTGGAGGTGGGGGTCTACCACACCCTAACCTCCCATGGGAGGTTATGGTGGTGGGTCCCACTAGAGCATAACCTCCCTTTAGAGGATATTATTAAGGTGGTGGCCGCATGGTCTTTAAACTCCATTAACCCCCTTCGAACCCCCAATTATGTGGGTAGCCTCTACACCTTCCTTCCAAAATTAATTGGGCCAACATTACTCATTTTATTAAGTGAGGGAACTTAATTAATGTTTAAATAATTTCAAATTCATGCCAAAAATAAAATAATAGGCAAACCTAATTTTTCATTTGGGATGGAAATTATTCTTGGGTGGAATAGAGAAAGAGGAGAGATAGGGAGGATCCATTTATCTCCAAAAAAGAACGACAAACATCTTCCAACTTCATCGTTCTTCAACCAGGACAAAGAAGGGAGCCCCATCCTTGAGGAATGATGACGACGCCGTCCTCGACATCTTCCTACTTTCCGACTTTAACGGAATGACGTCCTCCTTCCCACGACTCTATCAATGATCACAGAAATCGAGGTAAGTGTTTGAGTTGAATATATTTTCCCTACATCGTCGCTCAATTGATGAATGAGAACTGAATGATAACACCATAATGAGGAGGGCTCGAACCACACAAACATGGCCCGACCCTCCCCCTTTGATTTCCCTTGTTTGTTGATGATAGTGGTGGAGAAACGATGGTCGGTGTCAAGCCAGCTGTGAAGAAAACTGGTGGTGTAAGGCTGTCGGGTCTCAAAGAGGGAGCGACACCATCTGGCCACATGGAAGGAGAGGTGCGGCAGAGGCGCACGGTGCTGTTGCGCCACACGAAGGCCATCAGAGGTCCACGACTTGCCGAACTGTGGTGGAGGAGCGCATCGTCATCGCCTTACGCCGGAGGAGCATGGAAGCCATGGCCACGGCGGGCCATGGTACCGTTGTGACTTGCTGGTGGAGCGAAACCGGCGGGCCTCTCAACCAGCCAGACAAGGCGGGACCCCCTGACTCCCGTGGAAAACTGAACTGCCGCCTAGCACCGGTTCGGCTCGGAAGTAGGGGGTGTTACCACCCAGGCATGGCTGCCAGGGCCACCCCTTCAGTTTGGACCACCCCCTCAGGCCAGACCATTTCCTCATACTAGGTTGGACCACGGTACAGAATGGGTCGGTTCGACTATGTCAGACCTGACCTGGACCCGTTTGGCCAGTTTACACCTTTTCACCCATATCCTGGTCTGTGAGTGTCTGATGGACAAACCGTCTACGGCGATGGAAGGTTTGGAGAGAGACGGTTCTTTTGGAATACCCTACTATAGGTTTGGACATAGTTGGGGGTATGGTTGGGTTGGTTTGAACCTAAAAACCAACCGGGCCCCTAGGGTGTAAATGCCAATAACCCACATACCGAGTGTCCGATTGACCCTCCGTCTGTCGCGTTGGGTTCCTTATGATGAAATCGAGCTATGGGATACATCAACTTGAGACAATGTGGTAGTTTATGTAACAACACTTGGCTTGAGGAGGGGACCCTCCCAGACTCGAGCGTGTTGTGTACGGGACCCCTATGGCTAGCTGTGACTGAGATAATAGGATCCTACGTGGACCTACTACTTTACCCGGATCCTCCATGGGTTTGACATCGACGATACTGTACCAATATCTTCCATGGGTTCGACAACGATGGTACTAGACTAGGATCCTCTTTGGGTTTTATAGTGAATACTTTTGTACCGTGATCCTACGTGGGTTTGACAGCTCTGATACTGATCCAGGATCCTGCGTGGGTTCGACTGAGGGGATGATTCAGTGGTTACTACTAATCATCTCTATACCTCTACATGAGTTGTATACCTGTGTGAGCTGAGTCTATTCTTTTAGATGTTATCATCAAGATGATTTACTTTACTTCCTTTGTGGAATGGGTTATGCTTGGGATCGAGTGATGGAGTCAGACTGTGATTGGAAACTTAGGTATATGAATGGGCATATACCAAAGTAGGGATGGTTGAAACTTCGTGATTGTATCTTACTTCGGTTGATTATCCTTATTGGATAATGGGAGACCTTCAGGGGTCTCGGGGTCCCCTACTGAGTATTTTTATACTCACCCCTACAGGGGATTCGCCCGCACCAAGTTGTGTTCTGTGAAGATGATAATCAGTAGTGATCGAGGCTGTGGGTGACAGACGGGAGGCTGCTCGGAGCTGGACTAGATAGGATGTACCTTAGGGATGAGTTTTTCGAGATCTGTACCTACCCTTCATGTTTGACTCCCAGGTGTATGATCTTGGAGCTGTTATTCCTTTTTACTTGTACTTGTACTTGTTGTTCTGTTGAGTTTGTATACTGGCCCATTTACTTTCAGCACACCATTCTTTTTTATATTAGTACTTGTTTCTTATACTTCTTGGGTTCATACTGTGTGTGTTAAGGTTTAAAGGTAATTTCTTCCCTTTTTATCGGGAATTCTCCTTTGGTGATAGTCGCTAGCCACGAGCCTATGGATGGAGGGCTTGGGGTAGTCACGGCTCGGGCCCCGATGACGGGTCATGACAAGGGGAACGAGTTTCAAATATATGACTTAATCTATGAAGGATACTCAGGCTAGGAAACATGTAGTAAGGATGAATCCATGTAAAGGAGAAACCAATATGAAATTATCATATTCTGATCAAGGATCCTATATCACAGATGATTGTCACCCACCATTAGAAAGAGGGAATGTTGGTCAACAAATAAAGTAGTGTGCCGCTGCTAGGTATAAGAACAAAGTTATTCCCTCATGAATCCATCAAAAACAGTGGCTTCAAAGTGGATCCATGACAATCCATCTACCCATCATCAAATAAAAAATAGAAAAGGTAGAGAATGATAAAAAAATGGGAAGTATATTGCTGATATAATAATGGAATTAAATGACAAGATATAAGTAATTAATTGTTAATTTTCTTCAATATTAATATTTTAAAACATATTTCACTTATAGCATATTTGAAAATATTATTTTTCAATTAACTTCATAATAAAATGATTCATGGGGAATTTCTAACTAAGGGTATGTTTAATATTAATACTCTTATTTTAGAATATCCAAAACACCTGAGCCATGTCATAGGGAATAAAACGAATACCTGTTTGAATTTTTTTTGGTCACACCCATATTGTAGCATCCATGAGAGGAGAATATAAAAGATAACTATATACATTGAATACTAGAATGAGAAAATTAAATGTGTTGGATATAGATCGAATCAAATAATCTGTATTTTCCATACTAGTAGATGTTATGAGACAAACACTTCTAACCTCTCCAGATCGACCACCTCACAATTTATCCCAAACAACGTACTGTGAGTTTCATGCTAGCGATCCCCAAATATGTATTATATCATCCAGAATTGTACCTTATATGGGGGATTATTTACATCATCATCTTATGTAGTTGGATTAGTTAAGAGTTATGGTAAATGATGTTATTGATAAAATGGGTCTACTGTCGCTACCTACTGAAGAGGTGTCCATGGTTATATAGAGTATTGCTCATTTTTACATTGTCCAACTAATCTATTCCATCGGTTGAAATATGTGGTATGAATTGTTTTTCAATTATTATTTATCAATAAATTTATAATTATTTATAATACATTCATACAATCACCTTATATATATGGATCATCATTTTAAGAAATAACATTAATAGAAAGGAAAATTTCAAGTTACAGTTCCTTGAGATACATATGAAAATGTTAATGGGTAAAAAACATTGATATACATATTTATATATTATCTAATTATTATAATTTGATTGATCATTGATGATTATTGTGGAAAATAATATATGTTAAATAATTTTAAAGCTGACATTATGGATGTTGTTAAGAGAGAGGATTCATTGTACCTTTTTTGTGGTTGTTTTCCACATAAGTGGATTTCGATTATTATTTGAATCTATTTAAGTAAACATATGTTATATTGGACTAACAAATTAATTTTCTAATCATGAATAAACACACTATTTTCATCCAATATGATTGCACATAACTTTTTGGTTTTGTTCGGAGATTATTTAAAATTATGCCAAAGCAGTATGCCTTATTGAATTAATTTTTTAGTCCTAATATTTTAGTTTAATATTAATTTTTTTAATTTACATTTCAAATTAAAACATTTTAGGATTTGAGTTCAAAAGGGATCACTATTAAATATTGGATTCATAAAAAATGAATATGTGAATGTTCAGGTAGATAACTATTTAATCAGTGAATACTAATTTTTTATAAAGAATCTAATGTTTCTATTTTTAAAATATTGTTTCCGATTTTTAGTTTCATCACCAAAGAGGTAGTATTAAATGTGAGTGTTATATTTTCTTATTCATTTATAATATAATTAAAACCAAAATAATAATATATTTTGAAAAGGATTGTTTTTTTAAAACACATATACTATATACAAATTTTTTATATTTTTAAAATCATAAAGCATTATGATATTTGATTTTGTTTAATTTTATCTATATACATCAAATGACATGAAATTAATTCAGAAAAATATTTAACAGTATTTTTTATGTTTGAAAAATCAGATATTTTGTTTCATTTTAAATATATTTGTAAAAAGTTTAGTGAAATTTTTTATGAGTTTTCCCTTGTTAATTTTTTTCATTTATTTCTACTATTTGTTTCCGATAATTCTGATTACATGTTGTGAATTATTTATTTTTTATATATTTTTAAAAAATAGATTTCCTTTTTTATTTAATAAAAATGGACTCATAAAGGATTCTATATTTCATTCTTAAGATGGGATTTCAGTAGTTGTTTTATAGAAAACCGAAATTGAAAGGTTTATATATTTTATTTCTCAATTTTTTTGAAATTACGTTTCTTAAACCAATTTTAATAATCCATGTTTTTATGATCCTTGTATTATCATCTCATTATAATCATCCTTCACAGGAAAAAACCAAATGTTAGAGGTTTTTTTCCACCATTATGGATGCCATAAAAGTTGTTTTTTCAAAAGATGAGAAATATTAATAAAAACATATCGATTCGAAGGAAAAAACTACAATCAATGTAATTAAGTCAATGTTTAATATTTATTTTTGTTGTTTCATTTTTTTTTTCAATTTTTTGTTCATAAATCTCATTTTTCCTCATTGTGAGTAATCTGAATCTAAATATAAAAAAGTGATAAAATATCTAGATTGGTTATCTAAAAAAATAACATTTAAAGTCTGAAAGATTCAATTTTGACACCGATTATCGTAATAATCAACATCAAAAGACTCAGACATTATTATTTTAACATAAATTTATTTATTTATCATTATGAATATCAATTGAAACATTATATTAATTGATTTAAAATAAGGAACCGATGTTAAATGATAAAAAATTATGTTTAAGGTCACTTTTTCTATTGGTGTATTTTGGAGTGTGATGGTCTAGAGGCCCAATGGCCCAAAGGTCTTATGACATAAACTAAAAAGATATTTTTTAGGAATATTATAAATGTTACAGAACCCTATATAGTCCCTGTAATAATACATGCACTGTTTCAATGATAGAGTACTACAATAACATAATATAAACTCATCCCTACCTTTATTTGATCGAGTGTCTAATTATTTTTAATTTATAATTTGATTATTAATAAATCATTAAATGGTAGTGAATGTTAAAATTATTAATTAATTTAAAAAATAATAAATAATAATTGATATATATGAATAATAATATAATTATTATTTACGTCATTGTTGTTGATAATTAATAATATAACTATTTTTAATAAAAAATATTTGTAATGTGATTCTTGTTTATTTATGATAAAAATTTAATTAATAGTGATTTAATTTTTATTATGATTTTTATTAATTAAGTCACTAAATATTCTTCATTACATACTAAATTATTTTAAGGTACACTAATACTTAATGTATGATTAATTACTGGGTTCTTTTTAATTATATTAATAAATTATTATTTAATGCATTATTAAATATTGGATTATTACTTATTATTTAAAATATATTATTTATTATACAATGTTAATCACGTTTTTATTTAAATTGTTAATTATTAATAATTAAATCATTGTTTTATTACTTTTATTGACATTATTAAAAAAAATATTTTTAAGAATATATAATTATAAGGATATTATTATTCCAAATCCAAAAATAATAGAACATGAATCCAAAATTAATTTTTTTAAATGATTTCAAGGGTCACTCTATAAAACTAGGGTTTTAATTTGATATTAAATAATTTACATAAATCAATTTAATTAAAATTAATATCACATATAATAAAAAATAAATATACAATATAATTTTACTCTCTCTCTCTATAAATGTTTGTAACATTGAACCAATTAAAAAATTATTTAAAAATACAATTGAAAAAATCCTTTGTTATTATCATTTTTATTATAATTCATAAAAAATATATCATTTGTTTTTATATATATGGTAATATAATTTAAAAAATATTTTTTTTTAAATTTGTATAAAGATAGTACGATAAGTTTAAGGGTAACAATGAGTATTTGACATTACCTAGTCTAATTAAATTTCATTTGTGGAGTGGTAAATCATGGTTTTTACAGGGTTACAATATTGAATTTAAAATATTTTTAAATTAAGCCTTAATAGTTCATTAACTAATCTTTTTTAAAGGATTATAAAATTATAAAAATTGATTATTTAAATTTTTATATATTTATTTTAAATTTAAAATTGATTTTTAAAATATTAAAATTAAAATTGGATATTTAAATGAGTTATAGAATTTAAATTTGTATTTTTAAATGCAATAGGGTATGTGTAGGGTGATATATTTAATAATTAAATAGGTTTAGGATTTTATAAATTTAATGGGTTTGGATTCAAAGGCCCCAAATTTCATATTTACCAAAACCATTGGTTGTAATCACAATATATCTTATAAGATTTAATGTAAAAATCATATTTAGATTCAACTATCACATTATTCCATGAAAAATTATATTTTCTCTTAAAATTAAAATTTCATGTAGTAACTAATGAAAAAATATATATAATTCATATCTTTAAATAACTACTCTATTTTTTTCATGAAGATACCACTCTACATAAACTATTAAAAATTAATTAAATCAAATATTTGATATTCCTGGAAAATTAAATTAATTTAGCTTAATTCAAAGAGTTCATAACATAATTAATCAAAAAATTAAATTAATATAGAAATTGAATAAAAATAATTGATTTGATTAAATATAGTAATTCATTTATGTAATTCATAATCACAGGAATCATGGTTAACTTTAAGGTGTTACCTATGTGTTTCCAGGTGAACTATTATTCCTTCGCTAGATTAGCACATGGGATCCAACCTATTGTATAATAAAATAACATAAAATTAGTTTTAAATATAGTTTTTCATATTAATTCCAATTAAATATACTACAATAATATAAAATTAAACGTCATTTTTAAGTGAATTACTAAATAAAAACACATAAGGAATATTGTTGAAGAAGTGCATTGTGAATAATAGTGTCAAATTGTTTATTCTAATCAGTTTTCTAATATTCATGTTCTATTAATATTGAAATGACAATATAGAGGAAATGGGATATATTTTCCACATATTCAATCATGATCCATCTCAGTAGCACCATATACAATTTGACCGGTGATTTCTTCATCAAACTCTTTTACTAAATCCTTCTACTAATAACAAAATTTATTACACATGAACATTAAATTGATGAATATAGGTTTTTATTATTTATATTATTGTTATCAGAGCGGACGTAGGCCCTTAGGGTTATCAATTTGAATTATAAATGATCCATATAAAGAGGGTAAATATTATGTTATACATTCAATTTGTAATTACACATTAACTCATTAATCTATCAATGAAATTAAATATTTGAGATTTTAGGAGAAAAAATTTAATATTATCTCAATAAAATTAATATATAACATTATTATAAATAATGTTATCAAATATATATATATATATATATTATGAATACATATATGAATTAATTTATGTTCTTTATAATCATGAGCTATAAGGTTAACATTATGATAATCACCATGTGTTTTTGTGGTAATCAATTGATGATATTTTTGAATATCCTGTTTTTATAGATAAATTTTAATAGAATAATTTTCAATATACCATCATATAATTTAAATTCAACATTACCAAAGCTCAAATTCCTTATTTTTTTTTCATTACCCCCCCCCCCCATTTAAATATGGTTTAAGGGATAAACTTATGTGTTCTGTAATTTCAGAGGCACGTAGGACTAGTACAAGACTATGAAGGCCTCGATACACACAGAGAATACCCTTCCCTATATAATGCACTTGATTCTCAAATAATAGAACCTAGAAAGAATATTAGGTAGGAATTAACTATACAAAAATTATATTATCCCACAAACCAAGAGTTAATTAAGGTTTCCTCTCAAGGTTTCCACTAGATTTTCTAAATAAATATTCATATGGTTTACATAAAAGGTGATGAACATTATCAGTTTGATCACAGCTTTACATATGGCCATAAGTCCTAATACTCACATAGAGTAAAATAAATATTTTAATGTTTTTATTACTCAAAATATTTTTAACTTATTTTTCCTCGTTACTACATGTCTTAATTTAATTTATTATAATTTTTTACATAGACAAACTTTTGATGATGCATGACCCTCAGATCAGAGAATATGAAGAATCTATTTTTGGGAATTTGGGGATGCACACCATAAACTTACTTCCTCATCTCATATTTCTAGGTCATTTGTTACTTCTGGAAACATGGTCATCAAATTTGAAAACTATGTTGTTTTTATTGTTTAAGAAGTGGTTTGATGTTTTACCTCATCATTTTATATATAAATAAATTATTTTAATGTCATAATATCCTGATAATATGATATTAATCATTTATCTATAAAATATTGTTCTTGTTATAGGTATTAATAAGTTCATTTTTAATTCAATTTGTGTTATATTTTCTTGGTATGTTATCAAATATTATCTCCAATCTGTGATTTATGTAAAACGTATCCAATTCACATGGAGAATGGTTAAAATTAGTTGGAAACATTGGAATTATCAAGATTAATAATGTATTATCTAAAATATATATTAATTAAATATTCATATATTATATTTCTTATAAAATCCATTTCTAAAAAATTAATTTAAATAAATTTATTTTCTTTGTATTTTTCCTCAAAAAAACACCACAATATTTTCACTATAAAATAAAGCAAACATTGATAGTATAATCTCCCTAATCCCCTAGGATCTTATACATATTATTAAAATCACTCTAGGAAATGAATAAGGTTGAAGTATTTAAATATAACATGTTGATTTAATGTTTTGCAAGGCGTGAATTTTATATCATTGATGGTTTATGGAATACATTGCTACAATTACGAGAATTCCATAAAAATATGTGGAAATTTAATTCAAACTCAGAAGAGGATTTTCTGTTATTCTTAAATAAAATTTGATTAATGTTTACTTAGGGATTCTTAACCTTGATTTATTATAATATATGAAAATTTGTTATTATAATGTATGGTGGGTTAATATAAGAACAATATCTGATTGTAATTTGTGATATTGTTTGCATTTTTATGGTGGTTATTTTTTTAGCGATGCATTCATGGTGAATGTTTTGTAGATATTTTTCAAAAATATTGTTTTATCTATGTTTTTAATGATTTTCTATTTTGGTTTTTTCATTATCACAGTTAATGATTTGTTTCATGGAATATTTATTTAAATTCATTAATATATTTCTTCACTACCCTGTTGAGGCTCTCTTCTTTTATGTTATTTCCATGCAGATGTTCAATCAGCTAATCCATTAGTTTTTTATTAAATGCCACATATAAGGGAGATATGATTTTTTAGGTCTGTATTCCATGGTGTTGAAATGATGTGAGTGTTTTTTTCACTTGTAGTATCAATAAACATTAAAAAAAGTGGAATTAAAGTTTATTGAAACTAATATTGATACGTTGAAAAATATTTCTAGTTTTGAGTCTATTCACACATGAAAAGAGGATATAAAATGTATTGATGGGGAATCAATTATTCCATTAATCAAGGAGTTGAAAGATATTGATGATACTTATATTTCTATGTGGTTTCATCATGTTCCAATATAGTTTTGTATGAGGTTAAAACATTATTCTTATACTAAAAATATGTCAATTACAGTCTAATTAAAAAAATTATATTAAGTACGTAAAAAATATTTATCAATTAGTAAAACATGATAGTCATGTTCTAAAAAAATCAACAATATTTCTCTATTTTAAGATCACAACGCACACTAAAACAAAACATCTTACTAATTTTTTTAAATAAATTCAATTCTATATTCATAAGGAAAGTGAAAAAGAATGGTTTAAACTATATCAAAGTTAAAGGGTTTTGATGTTTTCATTTTAACTGGATTAAAAAGGTTTTATTATTTTATTCATGTCACTCGATTTCAACATTCAATTCCATCTCTAGAATTTTATATTTAAAAACAAAAGATACATGAAAAAGGTACACATAATGATAAAAGACATCACTAAAACATTATTGGGGTTATGTAAATATCATATACAATATAAAATAAAAACTTATCCCAAAAATCATTTCCCATAGAGGATATCCCTACCATCAACACATACAATTACCTTTAATAATTTCACTCAACAGATTAGAAGTGTATGGTGAGGATTTTTATTGAAATCCCTCTTATAATTATTCTAAATTTTCTTATTATTCCCAAGTCCCAAATTATTATTTTTTAATACTTAAATGGAATACCATTAATTTTTCATTCCCTAGTTAATCATCATCATTGAGGACCCAATCTAATTTTCTTTCTATACCTGTATTTCTTTATAATCAATTTTTTATTATAGATTTTAAATTATTATTCCTTTTCTATTTTTTTCAAATGATAAGATAGTTTCCATGATTTTAATTTGTATACAAGAAAACATAATGTGTACCATGAAACCAAATATTTTAAAAGGGTTAAACCATAGAGGAAAATATAAAATGTAAACTAAATGGGTTGAACCAAATAAACTGATAATGTTTTACACATAAATATATGATGATAAAATTGTATTATTTAACAAATAAACTTCCAAAAATTATTCTCATAATACCTTCAAATAATATAATGTTTTGGTGAAGTGTATGTGTATTTAAGAAATCGTTTTACTGGATAACTTCTAAATTTTTTATTTTTTTATTTAAATATTAAATTCTAATATTTGTCACTTGTTGGCGGTATGGTGGGTGACCTTGAGCACTGTTGATATATCATTATCAATTTCAAAATAATAGATGTAATTATATATATTTATATTTATCATCGTCAATATAGTGTTCAAATCTCATAAAAAATATTTTTTGGGTGCGGGATTCAACAGAGTGAATATTTTTTTCCATAGAGAATGTATATATTACATAAAAAAATAATATTCAACAACCATTAATAATGTTTAATAAAAGTATGATATGAGTTTAATCAGATAATTTAATAAATTGATGCAATTAAACCTTTTTAAAAAAGGAAATCAAGGCAAATAGTAATGAAAACATGTTTAAATAAAAATAATATTTTTTTTAATTTGATCTAACTGTTTTATATAGTGAAAATAAAATTTATTATCTACTATAATATTATTAAATGTATTTAAAAAATAAAAAACAATATATAAACAAAGAAATTTATTAATATTGAAATAAACATGTATATATCTATAATAAAAAGAGAATATAAAAAAACTATTGAACTATAGAGATTAATTATAGAAAAAAATTTTATGATGAAAATAAATTTAAAGATATAAAAATACATTTAAATAAGGAGTTCGGTTCTATTATTACACATAGTATCCTCTTCACCAAAATAACCAAGATAAAAAATCTGCAAATAATTTTGATTTTAGAATCAAATGGGAGTAAGAAAATATTTCCAAATAAGTGAATTAAATGGATAAATAAAAGAGGATAGTGTAGTTTTAGAATAATCCCCCTTAATACAAAGGGAGGAATATATATATATATATAAACCAAAAAGTTTGAATGAGTCTTTCCAAAAATCTTACTATTGACTATACCAGAGAATGGAGCAATTTAAGGTTAGTTTGGTCTGATCTATTATGTTGGATGAGAGAAATGAGGTATATATTTTTTAATATTATATTATTATTCTATATTAAAAAATTATTATTTTTTAAAAAATATTAAAAAATTAAATGAATTTCTTTTCCAAATGGGTTTTTATCAGATTACGCTGGTAAAAACTAGATGAATGTCCAAATAGACTAATAACATAGTCCATATTTAAAAACCCATCGGTTGATGACCTATTCTTGTGTATTTTTTAAAATAGTGGTATGAACATAATATCTTTTGTTGAATTTAAAAAATGTGAAAATGTAAATTAATTTTGGGATCTAGTATATAAAAATGATGGATAATAAATAGTACATACTTCTCATGAGTGATTATCATCTATATTTATAGCTTATTATATATATATACATTGGAATAGTTAAAATTTACATATTCGTAGAACCCCTCTATGTCCACCAGGGATACATGCTCCTCTATCCATATATACTAAAAAAATCAAATTACATTTGAATATTATTAGTTTAAACTATTTATTGAATGGTGTAATAATAAAAGAACAATTATAATATATTCAAGCTCATGAACTATAATGAAAATTAACATTAAATATTTTTGGAAATTTTACAATGTGTTGTCAATCGGGATTAAAGATCCATCATGAAACTATTAAAAATTATCTTTTTGGTCATTTGGGATTCTCATAACTTCTTTTACTAAAGATGTAATATATTTAAAAAATTTGGGAAGATCCTTTTATAGGATTATATAGTGCTACTAATATAATCATAATAACTCTGGATGAATGTCTACATTATTGTATTGATAATGGTCTTGAAGAATAGAAATTTTATAAAATATTACTATATTTTTCAACATAATAAATTCATAAATCTTCAAGATCCCAATAAAATATATTAATTTCAAAATAATAATTAAATTTGATAATAAAAATATAGTGAAATTAGCATTTTTCAACTTGGATGATAAAAAGTCATGAAATAATTAAAATCATAATAAACATGTGAAATAAAAATTGATGGATAAAATTAAAATATAATATGAATCTTGAGAAATATTGATCTATATAAAAATTAAATATTTAATTTTAGATATATTAATATCCAACACAACAATAAATTTTAAATTGAGTTTCTAAAAAAGAAAATCAAACCATTTAAATTCATGACTTTTAAAATAAAAGAACCAGAGAAATGAATAAGATGAAATATCAATTAATTAAAATGAAAAGTATAAATCATATTTCTGGAAAACATCAAATAAGAGAAATTGGGTCCCCATTTAATCATTAAAAACCCATTTAAGAACATATCAAAAGGGTTGGAACTAGAACCAATGTTAAAATAAAAATTTGAAACTGGAAAAAGAAGAAGATACAAGGGAATAAGAGATAATACCAAATAGATATAAATAAATAATTATACATATTCAAAAAATAAAAAACTTTTAATGAGTATATAGTAATTTTTTTAAAAATATATTTTTCACTAGTTATTGGAAATGAAATGAAATATTTTATTTTATAAATTGGTACAAGGCCTAGAAAAAGGAGTTAAAATACATTGAATCTTGACTTCTTAGACTACCAGAAATAATAATAAAATAACACTAAAAGAAAGAAAAAAACAAACAAAATCATTCCATTAAATATCATTTACATAACTAATACAATTGGAATAAATTTCAATTTACATTAAATTATCCTTTATGTAAGAATTTTCATGTTGACATATGAGAAAAACTGTATCTATTTGGGTTCAAAATGCATTTAAAACAAATTTAAGTGAAATTAAATTAGTAATTTTTGGTTTATTTACACCGGTATGAGGTTCTAATGTAAAAAATGTATTGAAAAGGGAAAACATGTTTAGTAAATAACTTTTAAATAATGAATAACTTTTTTAGTATTGGTGAAAGGGTTATGTTCATATTATCGACCACTGTGATGCATTATAAGAAACTATATGAAGACATTGAAACTAGCCATAGAATCTATATTAGTATCAATATCCCCTTCATACTCAATGCATATTGGATAATTTATTTTATGAAGTTA
Source organism: Viscum album (assembly GCA_963277665.1). Classification (NCBI taxonomy): domain Eukaryota; kingdom Viridiplantae; phylum Streptophyta; class Magnoliopsida; order Santalales; family Viscaceae; genus Viscum; species Viscum album. Next base: position 880,275,727 of record OY728155.1, read on the forward strand.
GATGATTCCTTTATTTAATGCACATTCTTCTGGAAATTATATGTAATAGGAGACATCATAATGTTCTTGGAAAGTATTAAAATAAATTTCTTCTTCTAATCTTAATACAACTGCATGCTTATATAAGTCATTTCATGTGTTATTTCTTAATATTACATTTGTGTGAGTCATTTTTTCCAAATAAGATTTTTTTTTGAAAATTTCATTAGACACATGTTTGAGATGCTAAACAACTCCTTCCACAACATTAGAAACTATTAAAAACACCAAATTCTATGTTTTTATTTGAAAATAAGTTAATTGAGACACAAAAAAACAATTACATTCATTTTCCAAGATGTGAAATATTTGACATCAATTGTTAAATATTCTAAGGTATCTACAACTTCAACTATGATAAAATGTTTTTTTATTAATTCATTTTTAATAAATATTATGTAATCATGAATCCTTAATTTTTTAATATCAATTTTTGAATTCATTGTTGGATGGATTTGGGACACCACATCATCAGTTTTACTCTGTCATATGAAGTCATCATCTCAACATCCAATATTGAAATATTATTATAATTTTACATCAAATATTAAAGATAACTTTTATTCAAATGTTGTGAAATCTTATTTTATAAAAGGTTTTACAAATGAGAAAATTGATATGATAAAATCGGTAAAATTTACATTTGAACATTCATAGATTGCTGCATTTCATTTGAATAAAATTACACCAAAAAAATTATACAAAGAGTATCTCCATTTTTACTACTATATAATCATTATATTTCAATACGTGATTGAATCCCTATAATTATACCATTGTTATGTTTGAAATGATTGGTATTTCACCCTTAGATTTAATTTTTTCTATCAAATATGTTGTTAGTTATCTCTAAACTATTAGGTAATATTCTTGATAATCATTTTGAATCTATGAATATATATATTCCTCTAAAAATTAGGTCACATGATCATTTATGTCTTATAAATTATAATATCAACCCCCATCATAAATGTATGAATTTTTTAAATCATGAATAAAATACTCATATTCATGAAAAGTGGTCTAAAAAACCATTACCAAATAGTTTTTAGCCATATGAGTCTCTTAAATAATGGTGGATTATGCTCCAATTTATAGGATAAATTATTCAAAATCAACACCTTATTTAGTATGGGTTTTAATAGGTTCATTTTATGAAGAATCTTGAACACTACCTTATTGAATAAAAAAACGAGGAAACACTTCTTGAGTGTCTTGGACCACTCTCCCATAAGAGTCTTATTCTTCATTAAGAACACCTTCATGGTCCACTATTACCACTTTAATTTCATGTTCCCACTGATAATCTGGTCTTAAATATCTTTATTCTACAATACCTATAAGGACATGACCATAAATATTACATAATCTAGTATATTCTTTTTTAATTCACTTTGTTACATTCCAAAATATCTTTTTAGTTTATTGATTTATAGCATTAGGACATAACTCATATGTATCAACCCAAAATCCTACAATGTGGGTATAACTATAATAGTTTCTATTTATTCCATATTAATTTATTTTTAATAAAAAATGAAATCGTTTCCTAAAAAACCTTCACAAAATTCATCTTGGATTATTATTTTATCTTAAAAATCCTTTAACCCTCTAAAAATATTTTAAGACTTGGGTTTAATTAAATTAATGAACCCATGAATCTCATTGTAGTGTAATTACACATGAAAGTGTAACTGATAATTAAATGGTCTAACAACCCAACAGTCCTGCCACCATCGCTCATCAGTTACAAAGAATGAAATAAAATAACTCATTGAGTTTTCTTTGTAAAGTCCATAAATTAATGTTTTTGTAAAAGCCTTTCCAGTCAATGTTAAGCATCACATAAAAAATACAGGTGCTGTGAATTCAATGGTGGCCTCTAATATTTAATCTGAGAACCAGTTCAAAAGATAGAAATCGCTGCTCATACGTTTACTGAACGTACTATAAAAAAAGATTAAAAATAGTTGATAGTCACCCTCAATCCACGCCGTTTGAGTTTAGGTTTTGCGTAATGGAAAAACACCCTCAAAATCTCAATGGTACTCCCAGATTTCAAATCCAAGTTACCTTTTAGTAGTTAAATAATTTAACAATAAAATAATTGATACATAATTATTTTATTTACAGCCGAAAACTAACTTCCACTGCTGGCCCGTTCCGGCCAATGTTAGGATCTTCCTAAGGAATGTATACCATCACTATCTCAATGGTGGTCTCAAACTTTTAATTCGAGTCAACATTCATTAGTTTTAAGAATTTGAAAAATAAAATTATTTCACTTAATAATTTTATTTAAGGTTATGCGAGTTTTTGGGATTTCTCACTGGATGCCTATGCTGAGTAAACATAAGTTACGGCTATGGTGAACCTTCCATCCTAAACACAACAATTACCTTGGATTTATGATCCCATCACCCATTTAATTGTTATTCCACATTTTCAGGAAAACTGCTGATGTGCACTATTTAATGTTTAACATTTTTTTGACAGATCAGTGTGGGCACTATGGGCCTCAGAACCATGTGCCATTAATTTTTGATATCTCTTTATAATCCAATAGAAATTAAAAATTATATGGAAATTCTAGGTCTTCAAATCTGCCCCAACATAGGGATTTACATCCCCAAAAGCAAAAACAAACCTAGGGAACAAATTATGGTACTAACCACATATCTGAGCCTCCTCATCCCATGTGCTCTCCAAGAGGTTACTGTTTTACCAATGACCTCATACCAGAGGAATCGACTACCCGTGAGAGAACTTCTCCTATTGATCCTCTATCTCCATCAGGAACTCTGCGAATGTCGCCCCATTATCAATATCCATCTCACCCGAGTCGATAACGTGAGATGGATCATGCACGTAACTCCTCTACTGCAACACCTGGAAAAAACGTATGCACCCGGTGAATCTGTGGGGGATGTACTAGGTGGCACACCACCATTCCTACTATACTGAGGATTAGGAAAGGATCGAATAACCTTAGAGATAGCTTTCCCCCTATTCAAATCTCTATAATCCTCATCAGGGTAAGACCCATAGGAAGACATAATCTCCCTCCTCGAACTACAAAGGCCTCCATCTCCTATCGATATTAGACTTCTGCCAACTCTATGCAGTCTTCATATACTCTTTGATTAACTGCACCTTCTTAGGGGTATATTGTACCAACTATGGACCATTATGTGATGACTCCCTTAGGTCTGCCCAACATATAGGTGATCTACATGGTCGCTCGTACAAGGCCTCAAATGGTTGCATTCCAACAGTTGAGTGATAACTATCGTGGTATGCAAACTCCACCAAGGGAAAATGATCCTGTCAACTGCTGCCAAAATCGACGACACAAGCATAGATTATGTCCTCAAGCATATGTGTGGTTCGTTTTGTCTGACCATCAATCAGATGGTGAAAGGTAGTGCTCAAGAGTAGCTACGTCCCGAACACCTCCTATAATTCCTTCCACAACTAGGATTTTAAATGAGTATCACGATATTATAATATCATCGATTGGACCCTATGAAGCCATACAATCTTCTATACATAGAGGCATCCCATGCCATCTACTAATCTATTCTCTTGGATGGGTAAGAAGTGGTCCGACTTGGTGAGTTGGTCAATGATCACCCAGATGGAATCATGGCCCTTGGACATATGTTGTTTCCCTATCACAATGTCTATGAAGATTCCATCCCTATTGCATTTCGGTACCTCAAGTGGCTGAGCCATGTTTGTTTGACCATGCTGCTCGACGTTCACATGCTCACAAGTGAGACATTATGAAATTAACTATTCCACTTGTTTCTTCATCACTGGATACCAGTATTGACACCAGAAGTTTTGGTACATCTTCTTCACTCTAAGATGTTCAGCCAAATGGGATTTGTGGAACTCCCTCAACACATCTCTCGTAGAATCATTGGAACCACGGTGCATCCTAGGAACTAGATGATGTTCTCCCCACAATAAAAAACTCTTTCATGATTCTATCCTGAGGATATTTGAGAATGTCAGGTATTGTAGACAACGTCGCCAAACTGTGCCTCCCAGAATCATTGAAGAAGTGGGGGAGTGACTGTCAAAGACTTTAGGTAAGCTGCTTCATCACTATCCACAAAGAACAACTGTAACGTAGCTAGCTGTTGTGTCACCTCACTTAGGAACTATATCCTAGAACTCATGCTGAGTGAGTTTCCTACTATTTTTCATTTCCCAAGAGTGTACACCACCACAAAGTCATAGTCCTGAAGGAACTTCATCCATCACTGTTCTTTCTGGTTTAGGTCCTTCTGTGATAAGATATAACTCCGACTGTTGTGATCAGAGAAGAGAGTAGATCATTCACCCAACTATACTTTCAGCTCTCGGAGTTTCACAGGAGCCATCCAATATGAAATTTCAGATATTGGTCCCATCCTTGGGTTAAAGCCAATGCATAAGTCCCTCTCCCTAAGGGGAGGTAATCCTGGAAACATGTTTTTAAAGTATGTTCTCAAAATATACCACTACTATTGGGAACATAAAAACTCATAAGACCTACTGCCATGAGGGTATGTCTGGATGATAGAAGAATGATTGGTTACACCCTCTTATGCATGAGTATATCCCGTGCTGTCTGGGTTTCCTTTTCCACAAACCAAGGAAAACCACATTCCAACACTATAGATGTACCAAAACCTTTTTTCCTATGACCGTCAATCTTAGCATGAATTGTGGATGACCATTCCATACCCAGAAAAATGTCATAAGGCCTCGACGCTGCCACAAAGGGGTTCCAACCGAAACTCTCGCCTCAGGGGTTAGATCACACCATCAACATAATATTGATTATCAAGTCATATCTAACAGGTATCTCTTGACGTAATGGTCAAGTCAACGGTTTAATTGGAAACAATAGGTTTCAAATATTATTCGATATAAGAAGGAATAATTAGTACCTATGTATATTAATTACAACAGCTATTTTTAGACACATACAATACCATGAATCATTCATGGAGCCCTTTGGTCACACTCCTTTACCGCATGTAGCTACTCTCTTACCCTGTCCTCTAGCTCTCTAATCCTGGTGAGGAACACATTAGGGTGGTGGTTATAACATGTCGAAATTTCCACCTCCTTGTGCTGCTCTATTGGAACCCCTTCCACATCTGCTACCCTACAGATTATTTTATCCCTATAACTTCCTCTTCCTGAAACATTTTACACATCTAAGTCTCAGATAATGATGTTAGTTTCATGCTTTCCCACTACTGACATCCACTACCTGCATCTACTCATCCAAAGAATTTTCATCAATACAGGTTCTCTTCAGCACCAAAACATACGTTAAAATCCCCTGAGGAATATTGTTTCCTCAGATGTCCCTAAGCACATCTTACTCGTAGTTATGATCCCTGAAACATTGGTCATATCATATTTTATGAGTACCTATAATGGTCGGTACACCTCGATGAATACTATATTAACGACATGTCTTCCTGTCGAAACTATAAAATATATTGGGAACACAAACCCCTAAGATTTTCATGGAATGAGATCCCCTTATCTGAAGAAGGATATCAAGAACTATCAACAAAAAAAGTCACATCATCATACGATAGGGGCAATATAAACCCTTCCATTTCCATACTGATCCACATAGAATGCTCACTTCTAGGACCACCATCTGATGTAATGGTGTCCAGGTTAGAAGTAAACTCGGTCACCACCTCATTAAACTCCTTAGATGCATGTGATTTAGGCTTCTCTCAGAACCTGAGGGGTATCTGTCATTGAAACTTATGTGAGGCACGAAGAATATATGCTTTCTCAACTAGTAGAACCGGTAGTAACTGCTGACCAACAGGTTGTGGTGTCGCCGGGACACCGCCCAAATGTACAATCTTGGGTAACAATCATTTTACTGAAGCCTCATCACACTGTGGACCATCCACATGGTCACACATTAGAATCCTGGTTGGATTTATACATGGAGGCATCTTGACAGAGAATGAAGATGATCCATGTTTAATAAGTTATACATGGAGAGATAAATCAAAAAGATCAAAAGAAAAACATTTCAAAAACACACACAATTAATGTTTTCATGTACCGAGTCAGAAATTAGAATTCAGGGTCCTTGTGTATGGATATGTCGCCCACCACAACAACATTGGACTCCATATAGTGAAATAGGAACTGAAGACACATAACACTATTGCTCAAATGAAATGATCATAGTATTAGTTCTTCAGTAGAACCAATTTTCCATTGATACTACTTTTTCATGACCTATCCCCCATGGATCATGTTGTGACCACCCCAAGCCGTCCTTCCATAGGTCAAGGGTTGGTGACTAGCACCAGAAAGGCATTACAATAAAATAGAAAGGAATTTCCTCAAAACATGTATAAATATAGTCCTGGCACACTTCGTACATGTAAAACACAATATAAAGAGAAAGGTACAACCACAACAAAAAACTACCAAAGATTTTAAAAGTATGTACTGAAGTAAATGGGCTAGAATAAAAGCCCAACTAAAAAGGATATACAAAAAAACAAAAATATATCATGAGGTGTTCCACCAACTATCAAACCAAAAGGGTAGGTACAGCTCGTCACTACGGCTCTCCATGTCCACCTGTCACCTCCACACACCATCAAGTCCAAGATCCTCGAGACTCAGTCAGATATGCTCGTCGTCTGCACAAGACACAATAAGGTGCAGGTGAAGCCTGTGAAGAGGTGAGTATAATAATATCTAGTAGGGGCCCTAAGACCCCTCAAGGACTTTCATAATTCCACAAGGAAAAACCACAAATCATTATCTCAATCACAAATCATAATGAAAAGGAGAGCTCACACCAGTTATATTCTAGGTTAGTAACAATAGCCTCATCAGTCACAAAATTGAACACCTCGGCTGCTTGACACATTTCCCTCTATCGAGTATAGTGGTCATACCAAGTCATAAAGTGGTGATTCCCGCTATCCTTGATCTGCTTAGGTACTCCTCCCCATCACATACCATGGGTCTTTTGTGTCACACCATGCCACTCCCCACCATGGTCCAGTAATGTCAAGCAGAGGCGCTTCCCACTGGGTCGTCAAGTTACACAGAGTCAAAAGTTAGTAGTCTTTATTTCTCAGTCGGTCGTAGGGTTCCACATATAGTACGCTTGGGAGAATTTCTACTCAAGCCACATGTTGTATTTCATTCAATGACCCAATGTTTTTCAAATGGAAATTAACTTCTTATATTTATGTCATAAAATAACATGAAAACACAACATAATAAACCACATTGTGATAAGTGACCTATAAAAATAATCTTGTCACTATTGTGTTTGGAATTTTGAAAATCTGACATACACAGTTGTGTTCAAGATGACTTTTGGAGTATAATGAAACAAAAATAATTTTCAGTGAATAGTAACATACCCATGTGAATAGTAACCTACACGTATGAATAGTATTATGACCCTTATGAATAGTAAATCATGCAAAATAAGTGTAAGATTACCCATGAATAATTAAATAAAATTTAGAAATCTTAGAAAGTGATAATTTGACCTTAGTAAACGTTTTGGTGCTATGTAAGTCATAAATAAATAATTAATTAATTTAAAAGAAACTTTATTTCAATAAAATTTATTCATAAATTATTGAATCAATGTCTTATAGAATTTAAATAATTTTTTAGGACCCTACGTAATTTTTGAAAGCACTATAAAATCACTTTTAATTATTCAAAACTGTTCTTTATGTCAATTATGATTTTAATTAAATATTAAATTAATAATATTTAGAAAATTACTTTTGAAAAAAGGAATTAATTTTTGGATTCTACATGTCGAAAAATCGTGGGGGAAAATATTTGGGATTTTTCTGAATTGAAAGAAATTTTTATGAATAGTGAAATCCCGTATTTTACCAAAATAAGAAAAATAAGATAATTATAGAGTCATGTGTGATGTTCTGCTGATGTAAGCTCACATTGTTTGGGATCACATGATAAATTAACTATTAATTATCATTAAAGACTCACTATTCCTTGTTTTAGTAGAAATTAATAAACTAATGAATTTTATATTATGGAAACCTCTCTCCCCTCCACTATAAATACCACCCTTCACACCCTCATTTCCTCACACCTCTAAAGCTCCAAGCCTTCTCAAAACTCTGCACAAACAACTTCCCAAGCCCCTCTCCCACGTCTCAGATCTTCTGGACTCATAAAAAGTCCAAGCCTAGCTTCCTTAAGGAGAATCTCAAGTGGATGATTTAAGAGTTAATTTCTCTCCCTCTTCTCCTTTAGTTTTTTCGTTCAAGTTCAAGATAATTATTTGTTCTCTCCCTACCCATCTTCATCAAATTGTTATTTTAACTCCATTAATATAGATTTAGTTTAATGTTATGTTGCTAATGGGATATTATATCATTCAATCCCCTTTCCCCTTCCTTTTATTTTTTTAAAGAGAACGTTGTTCGTGAGGTGTTAATTTATCACCTTCAAGAACGACAAGTTTTCTTCATCCATTTCTACATTCAGATCTGGTCATGAAACCATTTTTGGGTTGAATCCGAATATTTTGTGTATTATGTCCTATTTAACGTTCTGGAACTGACTTATGACCATATTACTATGTTATAAATTAAAACCCGTTCATTCTGATCGAAAAAATGCCCAAATTTATCCAAACAATCTTCATTTAATTTTTATCTAAGGATTCATCCACATGGTACATGATATAACTCATTATAAGATCATTTTAAATTCTCTAATGTCATTAATAAAATTTAATATTAGTTCTGGATGTTTACCCATGTTCTACCCGAACATCAATTTAAGAATACAAGTGAAACACTCAAGAAAACCATAGAAACAAACATTCCCGAGTAATGTTATTAAACTATATAACTCATCCAAGGCACATAAAATCACTTAATTAAACCATAATTAACCATATTAATGTACATAAGGTTCTTGATTTATAATTAATAAATATAATTTCATTATACATGACATTAACGAGAAGAAAGCATTCAGATAAAAGGTATGGGGAAATTCTCTATCCCAATTTTCATCCTTCGGGTTCTCCCTATTTCACTCCATTTTTGATATGGTTACTCCATAAAGTGCATTTATTCATCATTTCCTTTCCATTTATAGGATATAAATGTTTACAAATACTGTTTATGTCAAACAAAATTATTTCCAAAATAACTCGTCTATTAAGAACTCAAGGTTTACTTCTCATTCAAGGTTGATGGTTCATGTATCAAGTATGTTATTCCCAATTTGTTTTGGGAACCCAAAGTTTATGAATGTGTTATTATGAGAGGTAACCTATTCCATTCAATGGGTTATATATGTTCACTTTTGATATATTTTTTATGTGGCAATCATGATGATGATAATGTTATGATGTGACGGGTGCTCTCGGAATTATATAGCGCAATATGAATTATTCAATGTGATGGGTGCACCCAGAATTATACATTGCTTTAATTCATTGGGTAAAGTGATGAATCTCATGATTAAATATGAAATTTTGTTTGAACAAGATGCTATCTTGGTTTACAAGTATTTTTGGTAGTTATCCACTAAGAGACGATGTTTCATTTTTTATGCATTTCCACATTTCATGTCTTTTATTTACGCTCCTCTCATGTTCATGATCTTTTACCTGTGTCATGATAATGCTCACCCAATGATATATTCTTCTTATCTATCCTCTTACTGGGCTTTTAGCTCATCCATTTTTATGTATATCCTCAGGTGGCTACATGTACTAAAGAGAGGACAAGTGCCTATAAGAAGCTAGAGAAGAATAAATTAAATAATTGTTTAAGCTTGATGTTGTAATTATTTTGTATGTTCCTAGTTTTCCCAAGTTAGTAAACCTTTAGATCCACTATGTGTAATACTATTATGTTGTTTATCTTTGAAATGATTTAATAGTAATATAACAAAAGGTCGGGTCACTATAGTTGGTATCATATGAAAGATTTAGTGAATTTGGGAATTAGGATTAGTGAACCCTAGAGAAAACCTCTAGCATGAGACTAAATACAAATAAGAACAAAAGAATATCTAAATAGGGACCCCAAATGTTATGTTTTTATTATAAATTGTTTAAATGAATAATTTATTCAGGACTTGTTTAATTATGTTTTGTTTTATCCTTTTCTATTTTATAAAATTGTGGGAACTAGGAGAAATCATGCCAACAACTCGTGCGAGGGCCAATGAAACGATTGCTCGAATGAAATCCCCAATTATTTGGGAGGTGGAGATCAAAACTTCATTGCGATGATTACCCAATTATCTCAGGTTATGAACAATAACCATAATCATAGGGAACATCCTCTTTCACTAAAGAGGGAGCAACTGGCTATCGAATGTTTTATACGGCAATAACCACCGACATTTAGTGGATCTTCCGATCCACTAATTGTGGAATAGTGGGTCAAATCCATGGAGAATAAATTTTCATTGCTTCAATGTTCGGAGATGGAGAAAGTGACTCTATCCGTTTATCGTCTAGATAGAGAAGTCGATCAACGGTGGGATTTGATTAATAACAGCACACCAAGGCAGGAAATTGAAGAGATGGAATGGGAATACTTTAAGAAAATGTTTCTTAATAAGAATTTCCCATGAACGCTTCGTATGAAGATGGAGAGAGAATTCATAGACCTTCGGAAAAAAGAAGGAGAATCTTTCACAACCTATGAGCTGAATTTCACAAGGCATTCAAGGTACGCTTAAGGGTTTTTGATCAACAATGATAGAAAAACTGATAGATTATTTAGTGAATTAAAACCACACCTTCAAAAGGCCCTCACAATTTGAGACATTGGGAATTATGAAGAAGTTGTTCGGTGTGCTCTCAAAGTGGAGATGGAGTTTGGAGAATGGTCCCATGGCTATGGTGTTAAGAAACGGAATATGTAGTTTCAAGCTAGTGGATCTAATGACAATGGTTTGAAGAAAAATCAACCACCCACATGCCAAAAATGTGGGAAGTTTCACCATGGGAACTTCCTCAAAGGGACAGGGAATTGATTCAAGTGTGGGAAACAAGGACACCATGCTCAAGAGTGTTGAAAACACATGAAAAGGATGAAGATTGTAGCTGATGAAAGGAGAGAACCACTCATTGTTCAATTCTACAACTATAGGGATCTAGGGCACTATGAAAACCAGTGCACTAAACCTCATGTTCTCGAGGGTAATCAACGATAGCAACCTCCAAATCCAAAGGAACAAGGGAAGGCTTATGCCATCAGTAATGCGCAGGAGGAGCATGATAATGAAGTCGTACAAGGTACACATCGTATTCAATCAAAAATGGAAAAAGTTTTATTTGATTCTGGTTCTACACATTCCATTATATCTTGAATGTTTTCTAGAACTATAGAATTGAAGACCCAAAACATTGAAGTAGAGATATATATAAAAATACAATGTGGTGAAATCATTGCAACCCAAGTGTTTGACTCTTCTCCTGTTGGCGTATGTGGAAATATTATTCTGGAAAATATTGTAAAACATACCTTGGTGGAATTCGATGCTATAATGGGAAGGGATTGGCTCTCTTTATATAGAGAACATATCAACTGTCAGGAAAAGGAAATATCAGTTCATATTCTGAACCATCCCATGCTCCTCTACAAATAAAAGGAAGATCATGAATCTCTTCTGAAAAATCCTTCGATGCAGTGGGTGTTGATTCCCTATGAAGAAGCATACCTCACCCAAATGGTTGGGTTGAAGGAAATTGCAAACCTTGAGTAAATTCACATCGTGAGGGAATGTGACAATGTATTTTCTGAAGAGTTACCCAAAATTCCCTCAGATCGTGAGGTAGAGATATCAATTGCACTCATACCTAGAGCTACTCATATATCAAACTATCCCTATAGGATGTCTCCTATCAGACTAGAAAAGATAAATAAGAAGCTACAGGAGCATCTAGAGAAAGGGTTAATACACCCAAGTGAATCACCTTGGGGTTCACCAGTGCTCTTTGTGATGAAGAAGTATGGAACAATGATGTTGTGTATCGATTATCAGGAACTCAACAAGATCCCCATAAAGAAAGTGTAAACTCTACCATGGATTGACGACTTGTTCAATCAGTTAAGAAGAGCTCAATATTTCTAAAAGGGGGATATTTGTTCTAGATATCATCAAGTAATGGTGAAAGTGGAAGATTTTCAGAAGACTGCCTTCCGAACAAGGTTTGAGAACTATGAGTTTTTGGTGATGTCGTTCGGACTTACTAATTCCCCTGCAATATTCAAGGATTTGATAAATAGAGTCTTTAGACATTACCTTGAAAAATTTGTGGCAGTGTTTATTGATGATATTATCATCTACTCCAAGAGAAAGGAGGAACATGAAGAACATCTAAGACTTGTGTTGGTGACATTGAGAAAGGAGAAGTTGTATGCCAAGTTCAGCAAATGTGACTTTTGGATGAATCATGTCACGTTCTTGGGACTTGTGATCACAAGTGAGGGAATTTTTGTGGATCCTTCATCAAAAAGGTGATTGAGGAATGGACTAGGCCTTCTAGAGTCACAGAAATCAGTAGTTTTCTCAGATTAGCAGGGTACTACCAACGTTTTGTGAGAAACTTCTCACGATTGTCAAGCCCGCTGACTAAGTTAACAATGAAAGGGGTAAAGTATTTCTAGATTGAATAATTTGAGGGATGATTTAAGGAGATAAAGAGAAGGATGATCACTGCACATGTACTCACACTATTGAAAATTGGAGAATGTTTTGTGATATACAGTGATGCTTCCAAGAAAGTCTTGGGTTGTGTACTTATGAACAATGACAATGTGATAGCCTACACCTCACGATAGTTGAAGATCCATGAGCAGAACTACCCGACGCATGATCTAGAGCTGGTAGCCATGATATTTGCATTGAAAATATAGAGGCACTACATTTATGGTGAGAAGTGTGACATATACACCGACCACAAGAGCCTAAAGTATATATTCACACAAAATGAGCTAAACATGCATCAAAGGAGATGGTTACAACTAATCAATGATTACTATTGCTCTATTCAATATCATCCTGGAAAGGCAAACATGGTAGCTGATGCTCTAAGAAGAAAAGAACCTGCTACTCTATCAATGTTGTGGATTGAGAAAGACCCTATCTTCTTGGATATGAAAAGAATGGATTTGTAAATCATAAGGGAAAGGTACACATCCCACCTTTCCCAAATGATTGTGCAACCATCCATCCAGGAGAAGATTAAGGAAGCACAAAGGGGTAATGTTGAGATACAGAAGAGGGTGAATGCAGTGATTGAAGGGAAGCTGTATGAGTTCCATATCGATGATGATGGTGTGATTCGGTTTGGAACACGGCTTTGTGTGCCTTCATCACCTGGGATAAAGAAGGATCTATTAGATAATGCACATACCTCAACTTTATCTATCCATCCTGGGAGTACCAAGATGTATTGTGATATCTGAGAACACTTATGGTGGGATAACATGAAGAAGGAAATTGTGGAATATATATCAAGTTGCTTGGTATGTCAACATGTTTAAGTTGAGCGAAAAAAGCCCAAAGGTATGATGCAGCCATTACCTATACCCATGTGAAAATGGAAAATGTAACTATGGAATTTGTCATGGCTCTCCCAAATACGTCCAATGGAAATAATGCGATATGGGTTGTGGATGACCAAATCACCAAAACAGCCCTTTTTATCACTATTCGGGAAGATCCCTCTCTTGAATAACTTGCAAAGATATATGTGATAGAAGTGGTGAGACTGCACCGTGTTCCACTCTCAATTGTCTATAACTGTGATCCTTGGATCGCGTCTTAATTCTGGAGGGGCCTTCAATATGCTTTGAGTACTGAATTAAATTTCAGCACGGCCTATCACCCCAAAACTGATGGCCAGTCTGAAAGGACTATTCAGATGCTTGAAGATATGCTAAGAGCCTGCTCTCTTGACTTCAATGGTGGTTAGGATCAGAATCTCCCATTGGTTGAGTTGTCATACAACAATATCTTCCACTAGAGTATTCAGATGGCTCCATATAAAGCTCTATATGGAATGCAATATAGAACTCCAGCCTGTTGGGATGAAGTTGGAGAAAGAAAGCTACAAGGACCTGACCTTGTTCATGAGATGACAAAGAAGGTTCAACTCATCCAAAAACACATCAATTCAACTCAAAGTCAGAAATAGATCTATGCTGACAACTGTTGAAGGGACCTGGAGTTCGACGTTGGAGATAAAGTCTTCCTTCTATTGTCTCCATGGAAGAGAGTCATGTGTTTTGAGAAGAAAGGGAAGCTAAGCCCAAGGTATACTAGCCCCTTCGAGAGCCTTGGCCGCATAAGTGCCGTGTCCTATAATCTTTCAATTCAACCAAATATGGATCAAGTTCATGATGTGTTTCATGTATCACTACTAAGGAAGTACATACCAGACCCCTCACATGTACTAAACTCAGAGGTGGTGGAGCTGGAAGATGATCTCTCCTATGAGGAGCATCCAGTAAAGATTCTGGATCGGAGAGATAAGGTTATACACAACAAGACAACCCATCTTTTAAAAGTGTTATGGAGGAACCATAAGTTTGAGGAAGCAACTTGGGAACCAGAAGAGGTAATGAAGGAGAAACACCCTCACCTGTTTGTGTAAAATGAAATTTCGGGGGTGAAATTTCTTAAGGGGGGAAGAATGCAACGACCCAGAGTTTGTCAATGGAAATTCCCTTCTTATAATTATGTCTTAAAATAACATGAAAACAAAACATAATGAACTACTAAGTGATAAGTGACCTTTAAACATAATTTTGTCACTTCTGTGTTTGGAATTTTGAAAATCTAATATACATCGTTGTGTTGAAGAAAAATTTTGGAGTCTAATGAAAAAAAATAATTTTCAGTGAATAGTAATGCATCATTGTGAATAGTAACCTACTCTTATGAATAGTATTATGACCCTTATGAATAGTAAATCATACAACATAAGATTAACCTTACCCATGAATAATTAAATAAAATTTGGACTTCTAAGAAAGTGACAATTTGACAATAGTAAACATTTTGGTATTTTGTATGTCATAAATAAATAAATAATTAATCTAAAATAAAATTTATTTCAATAAAATTTATTCATAAATTATTGAATCAATGTAATATAGTTTTTATATAATTTTATAAGACCCTACGTAATTTTTGAAAGCACTATGAAATCAGTTTTATGTTTTAGAAACTGTTTTTTATGTAAATTAGGATTTTAATTATTTATTAAATTAATAATATTAAGTAAATTATTTTTGAATAATTTACTTCATTTTTGGATTCTACACATCAAAAAAATTTGGGGGTAAAGTTTTGGCATTTTTCTGAAAAAATTGAATTTTTTATGAATAGTGAAATACCGTAATTTACAAAAAATAAGATAAATAAGCAATTTATAGGGTCATGTGTGATGTTATTATGATGTCAGCCCACTATGTTTGGGATCATATGATAAAATTATTATTAATGGTCATTCAAGACTCACTATTCCTTATCTTTGGGGAAATTAATAAACTAATGAATTTATTATTAAGGAAACCCAACTCCCCTCCACTATAAATATCACCTTTCACACCCTCATTTCCTCACACCTCTCAAGCTCCAAGACTTATCTAAAATCTGCCCAAAAATATTCCCTAGAACTTCTCCCACGTCCAATAGCTACTTGTCTCATCAGAAGACCAAGCCTAGATTTCTTAAGGAGGATCTCAAGAGGAGGATTTAAGAGGTAATTTCTCTCCCTCTTCTCCTTTATTTTTTTCTTTCATGTTCAAGATCATTTCTTGATCTCTCCCCAGATATCATCCCCAAAATGGTATTTTAACTCTATTATTATACATGTACTGTAATTTTATGATTCTATTGGGGTATTATATCATCCAAACCCCTTTCAATCTCCCTTTTATTATATTAAAGAGAACGTTGTTCGTGAGGTGTTAATTTATCACCTTCAAGAACGACAAATTTTCTTTTTCCATTTATACCTTCAGACCAGGTCATGAAACCATTTTTATGGTTGAACCAGAATATGTTATATTTATTATGTCCTATTTAAAGTTCTGTAACTGACTTATCAACATATTAATAAGTTATAAATTAAAACAAGTACATTGTGATCGAAAAACCGCCCAAATTAACCCAAACAATCTTCATTTATTTTTTATCTAATTATTCATCCACATGGTATATGATATAACTAATTATAAGATAATTTTAAATTATTTAATTTCATTAATATCATGTATTATTAGTTCTGGATGTTAACTCATGTTCTACCCAAACTTCAATTTAAAAATATAAGTGAACCACTCAAGAAAACAATAAAAAAACATTCACGAGTAATGTTTTTATACTCTATAACTCATCCAGAGGCACATATAATCTCTTAATGAAACCATAATGAAACATATTAATGTAAAAAGGTTATATATTTCTAATTAATGAATATAATTTCATTATACATGACATTAAATAGATGGAAGCATTCAGATACAAGGTTAGGTTAAATTCTTGAACCCAACATTCATCCTTAGGGTTCTCCATCTTTCACTCCATTTTTTGATATGGTTAATCCTTAAAAATCATTTTTTTCATCATTTTCTTTCCTTTTCTAGGATATAAATGTTTACCAATACTATTAATGTCAAGCATTATTTTTTTCTAAAAGAACTCTTCTTTTAAGAACTCACCTTTTACTTCTCATTCAAGGTTGATGGTTCTTGTATCAAGTATGTTATTCCCAATTTGTTTTGGGAACCCAAAGATTATTAATGTTTTCTTATGATAGTTAAACCATTCCTTTACATAGGTAATTTATGTCCACTTTTGATATATTTTCTAAGTGGTAAGCATTAGGATGATAATGTAATGATGTGACAGGTACGCCCGAAATTATATAGCGCAATATGAATGATTGAATGTGACGGGTGCACCCGGAATTATACAGTGCTCAAATGTGTTGGGGAAAGTGACGAATCTCATTAGTAAATGTGAAATGATGTGTGATCACAATTCTAGCATGGTTCAAAAGTATGTGTGATAGTTAACCACTAAGACATGATGTTTCATTTTTTTAGGCTTTTCCACATTTCATGTGTTTTATTTATGCTCCTCCCATGGTCATGATCTTTTTCCTATGTCATGATTATGATCACCCCATGATATATTCTTTTTATCTATCCTCTTAATGGGCTTCCATATCACACCTTTTTATGTATATCCTTAGGTGACTACATTTACTAAGGAGAGGACATGTGCTAATAAGAATCTTGAGAATAAAAATTTAAATAAAAGTTCAATCTTGATGTTGTAATTGTTTTGTATGGTCCTCGTTTTTCTAAGACACTAAACCTTTGGATCATCTATGTGTAATACTATTATGTTGTTTAACTTTGAAATGATGTAATAGTAATGTTTGAAATGGTTGGGTCATTATATTTCTTCTATCATGAAGTCCCTCAAAAAAGTAACCCGATGATCTTCCATGTCATAAGAGTTCCATCGTAATATATTGAACGTAAACTGGATGCCCGGTTTGTATATTATATGCATTTTAATATCGAGGGCCCTGTTGGATTATGGTATGATCCAAACTGTCCATTCTATAAATTTCTCTAAGTCTCTCGTGGAGTAACTCAAAACTACTACCTTGTCCTAAGGTTTCAAACTCCATATACGGTTCATCAAATGGACATTCGGCTAAGGAGATATGCTTGTTTAAACATAACTGGGAAAAAAGGGGTCCGAGTATGGTCTGGCCCTGTAGGATCGACCCGACCCAAAGGGGTATGGACTTGGACCAATATGGATGGGTCTGGTCTGACCCACTCTACTATGGGTTCAGCCCAGCCAACCAAGATGGGTGTAGCCCTCAGGCTTTGTCTGGGGGTCCGATCCCATCCCAAATGGCTTTGGCCATTCGGGTCTTCAAAGCCAAGACCCCAGTTGGTGCCACACCTCCTGGCCGGTATGAATGGACCGGACCCGCGACCATGCATCTGCCCTCCGCCGCTACCCTCCACCGCGGTGTGCTGCTTGGCTCAACAGTGATGTCAGATGGTGCCACACCTCCTAAGAGGTCCACATGGACCGACCCGCAACAGACCCACGGGCATGGGTCCGCCCTCTACCGCGACTTTTTTTCGCGGCATGCCACTTTTTTGCGCTTCCCACCTCCAATGGGATCGGTGCTGGCGGGCCACCCCCTTCATTCGCTGTGGTGCCTTCAGGCACTGCCTCCTTCTTGCGGTCAGTGCTTGCTGGACACCAACTCTTCCGTTCGTCGGCGCCACCCCACCGATGATGCTTTCGTGAGCCATAGGGGAAGCTTTGATGGTCCAATTCCTTTACTGCATGTTCCTACGAGCCACTAGAGATATCATTAACACTGTATTTCCCTATGTTTCACCTTTTTTCCATATTATCTGATCACCCATGAAGAACACAACCAATATTGATATCAGCGGAGGATTCGGGCCATGGTCGTTCAGCCTGCGCCCTCCACGTTAGCATTATAACATAGAAGCAATTCAATCATCACCAAAATTAGAAGAATTATAAAACTATTTGAACAAAACCCCTACCTCAAACATATTAGTGGGTTGTGTGGATGAGGAATATGGGTCTACGTCATTAGCGTGTTCATTGGAATTCAATGAACACCGTAATGAATCCCCTATGATGTCGAAGATCTATTTTATGTTGGAGGAAGTCATTGTCAGCACTTCGTCAAAGGTTCCTCTCGTGAGTGCAGATGACACATGCCCAACCATTTTTTAAATTGATGAAGAGAGGATTTTGACTCATCTCACAATTAATGAGGTTCATTAATGAATTCTATTAATGAACCTATTAATCTCCTAACGGTGCTGTTATACAAGTAAGTGTAACCGAACCTTAAATTATCTAGAAACCTAGTAGTCCTACCACCATAATTCATGGGTTACAAAGAAAGAAATGAAATAACTCGTTGAGTTATTTAATTATTTTTCTAAAGTGAAAAAATTAATTTTTTCGTCTGATGCTTGTCATTCAAAGTTAAGATTTTCCTATGGGAATTGCAGTGCTAAAAATTCAATGGTTCCCTCAAATTTTTAATCCAAGAACTGCTTTAAAAGATAGAAATCAATGCTCTCACATTTACTGAACATACCTTAAAAAAGGTCAATTTTTTTTGACAGTCTCCCTCAACCCACACCAGTCGAGGTTTGGCTCTCCCTAAGGGAAAAAAACCCTCACGAGCTCAACAATACTCTTAGATTTCAAAAATGAGTAACCATTAAAGAGTTAAATAATTTAAAAATAAAATAAGTGTTATATAATTATTTTATTTATGGCCAAAAACTAACTTCCACTATGGCCTGCACCAGCCAATGTTAGGATCTGCCTAAGGAAAGAATACCCCCACAAGTTCAGCAGTAGAATCAAAATTTTAATCTGAGTAATTGTTTGTGAGTTATAATCATTTGAAAAATAAAATTAATTTTATTTATTTATTTTATTTACATTTAGTCCATTTTTGGGTTTTCTCACTAGAGGCCTGCACCGACTAAACTTAGGTCATGCCTGGGGTAAAATGGCCATTTTTAACACAACGATTCCCTCATATTTTTGATCCGGTCATCCATTTAATATTAATTCCACTTTTTCAGTTTAAATTCTCAAACAAACTATTTATTGCTTAAAATTTTTTCGACGGATCATTTTGGGCACTCCGGGCCTCGGAATCATGGGCCGTCATTTTTCACAGTCTCGTAAAAATCCCATATAATGAAAAAAAATTATACGTAAATTCGAGTTCTTTACAATTTTATAGGTACCTAGACTTTTAAAACAATAAACATGGGATATAAGATATGATCAGGTGTTGTGGGTGAATATTAATAGCTTATAACAAAAATTTCTTTAACCTGAATCATTTGCCCATCTTCTCATTTATATACTTTAACTCAATTTCATCTTTGTACGAGTATAAATCTCAAGTCCATTCATTTATGGGAACGAAACATTTTTTCGTCTTTACAAACAAGAGCACATGTTTCAATCAATTGGATATAAAACTTGAAAAAAGTATAATTGGTGGGAAAATAATTCATCATTGAATGAGTGGTGGATAGAAAGAGGTAGTGTCCATTGGAATTGACAGTGAATATGAACAAAAAAGTCTTAAAAACAAATATACATGGTTATATTCATGCATCAAACGTCTCTAATTAGTTATATTGAATACAATATTTTAATATAAATCTTTTAAAAAATTATCTTGAATGATTTGTTTAAGGTTCATGTCGGTCTACCTTTACATCTTCTAATAGGTATATTTTTTTCGTAAATATTAATTTGTTAACAGGTACATCCCTATATCCTTTCCTAACATGCCCAATATATATTAATTTATTCATTGTTGTCTTATTTTCAATTAGAGCATATAAAAATTACAATTAGTTTTTTTTCTAATATTATTCTTCATAATATTTCCATATGTCCATATTTATATTTTAATTGAAACTACCTTTATTTTTTTGTTCAATATTTCTTTCCAAATTTTAACACTCACAACCATATAGAAGAACTAGTCATATCAATGCCCTATAAAATTTACCCTTTAATTTGGAAGGAATTCTATCCCAAATAATAACTACATAAGACTTTCTTCATTTTATCTATCCAGTTTGAATCTTACGAGGGACATATACATTAATATCTCCATAACATTGTAGAAATGTGTCTAAATGAAAATCAACTATTAAAATTACGCGGTCTTGAAATCTCACATATATAAAATTAATGCAGAATCATATTCTTAAATCATTTTCTATATATTCTATCTTATCCCTATTATGTTGACACTTTTTGGGTTTTATAGTCTCTCTACAAAGATTTAACATTAAATTGATTATCCCTTTGGATTCTACATGGAGAACTATTTCATCCAGAAACAATATGTAATTATATATATCATCTTATAATCTCCATAATTGAATACATATAAATCATTGTAATCAAAAATAGTATCTAAGTGATAATATATAAGAATGATATATTGAATTTTAAACTTTTATTAGACTACTCATATTGAAAGATGTACGTTGTAAATATATTTTGTTTACATTTTTACATTCCAGTAGTTGTCACATTTATATTAATGATTATAATAATATGATTGGTCATTTTAATAAAGGCAAAATAACTAATAAATAGTAAATTATTGAATGGATTTTAATTTTTATATTAACCATGATTCACCATCTCAATGGGGTGATATTTCACTCTTTTGGTCTTTTGTGTTAACATGTTACATGTGAAAGAACTTCCTCAAATTCATTTAATGAATCATCCAAAATACATTTATTTATGAATCTAATTATACTATGTTCACATACCCAAGATAAGTTTGTATCTCACTATAAAATAACTTCTTTCATAAGCGAATTACATAAGATAAATCATGAGCATCAAATTTTGGTATGAAATATTTTTTGGGTGTTTGATATCTAGAAAACTCTGATTATCCAAAGGAATTGTAAAATTTACAATTTATGAGATAATTTAGTTGATCTAATCATCTATCTTAAATATTAATCTTATTGAATCTCATATAATAAATATAAAATAAATTCTTATATGTATTCATTTTATGAATGTTACACACAATCAACAAAATTAATAGACATTAAGTATATATCCATTATATAATTAATTATCTTTATCATGAATACACAATAGAAAGATTTAATTTGTAAGATTAGAAAACATACACAAACAATACATTTGACTTTTTTTCACAAAACTCATTTCATGCATGTGATTAGAATCCCAAAAAACAGAAATCCTACTCTAAAGTTGGAATGATGAAGAAGTTATCCAATTTAAAAAATTATAGAAAAATCCTAAGAACATAGTCCATTGAGTAACCTAGCATTCAACTGAACATAACATAGTAAGTATTGAATTCGTTTTAATTGTTTTTTTAATCCAAATATGATAGAATAAGAAAAGTAAAACAAATCATTAATTTGGAATTATAACATGCCAAATAATTAATTTTTATTGAATTGCATTAAGTCAAATGAAACATCTAGCATTCAAAAATTTAAATAAATGATTAAATTTTTTTATTAAGCACTATCCAATCATCATGATATAATTATGAGTGATTAAAAAAATTTCATTATCTATAAAAAATTAGGATATAATAATATTAATACCTAATTTATTAATAAGTTGTCCAAATTAATATAATGTATTCACTTTGAAAACTAAATTTTATCTCCAATATCAATTTAGTATATTCTTAAGTTATATGGATGCTTGGTGCGATTCCTACGACATGAAATAGATAATTCCTTATATGATAATGCACAAATATACACAATTCATATTTATTAATTATTTATATAATAAATATTTAAAATTTTAGAATCATGAATATCTAATATTAAATGATTCTCATATGTTTATGATCATATAAATATAATAAGAATATTTCAAAATATCGAAATACAGAATTTGAAATAACTCATAAATGGATCATAAGGGAAGGTGTCATAGATATGGAATTTGGAACACATAATCTGATTAGTGGATATCATTTTCTATGATGATAAAACAACTCTAAGATATAAGAGATTGTACAAATATTTTTTTATCAAATAATAACTTTTGTTAATTATGTATAGCATTTGTTGTAGCATAAAATGTGTTTCAAAAATTTATATTTCAAAGTGTTGAATCAAGAAAAATTACTCAATCCCATTATATGAATTGGTTTTATATAATTATAGGTGTTGGATTGGTGTAGTATGATCCTTGGATTATGTTGAGCCAACTGTTGGTGGCCAATACTATAAACTAGGCCGCAACTCCCACATATTATAGAAGAGATGACTGATGATATCAACATGGCACAATAGTAGTTTTGTCCTATTATATCAATATGTGATATTGGTATTGTAGGTCTATAAACTATAGTCCATATATGATGTAGCATCTTTGAATTGGGTGGTTGTGATATTGTATCATAGTGGAATTACTATGCTGGTTCTGTAGCAATGTGGGATAGTATTTATAGTGTTATTTAAGGATCTCTTTCGAGTTAAGTTGTTATGAACTTTAAAATAAATAAACTTGTAATTATTTACCTAATTTTAGTAAAGTGATTATCTCTCTACGTGGAATTAGATATTATTTAAAAAGTATGAAAATAATTTTCCCTGATGTTCTTGTTATTCATTGATTTATTTTTTTCTCCGTATTACTGTCTTTTCTGAGATATTTTATTTTTGTTTCACCTTGTGTTTTAACAACACTAGATTTTACATTAATTATAATATAAAATAAGACCCATAGTAATATAGGACTAATAAATTAATGTAATAATAATGATCCACATCACATCGTAGCACCTGAATTTCCCATTTGATAACAAGATTTCATTATTGGGTAAATTTAATTTCACTATTGGATTTATGGAGAATGTTAAATACCTAAACTAAATGAAAAAATATAACCCAAAAGGTTTGATAAGGGAGGAATTGTTATATAAAATGAACCAAATAAAAACACATAGCATTATTATTATAACATTATTTGTGTTTTTAAACTCCACAATTACTCACTAATTTATTTGTGGATTCTCAGTCAATCAAACTACTTTGTTAATCTATGATTTAATTTGAAGGACTTATATTCACGAGAAATTTTATAAAACACTCAATGTTAAAGGATATATATATATATAGATATATGGAGATACAAATAGGGTGGTAGGGGATTTGACTGACACGATACTCCAAGAATGTCTTCCCTTGTTTTTTATGATATCTTTCTATATTTATTTGTTTATTTGATATTATCACATAAGAAATTATAATACTAATAATGAAATTTTGGGGATTAAAGATTATCTATGAAGGCTTGGATTACATATATTTTAAAAGAATAATAAAATTAATATGGTGGATGAATATATTGAAGAGCATATTCAGTTATGAGTGAGCTAGAGTGTCCACATGCCACTTTCCCTTTTGGAGGTTGATGGTATAATTTCTTCCTTCATATTTGAATCATCATATATTAGTTTGTTCATGAAAATTACTAATTATGGGTGGTGATAGTTGAGTGTGGGTTGACTGAGATGGTAAAACTATGGATATATCAGTAGCATTAGAATGAAACTTATAAGGAGATTGAGCTACCTTGATGGCTAGGAAACCATGATTTGTTTTATGTAACCTTCTCCAAAAACATTTACCTTGTTTTTGGATGATTTTTTTTGTATAAATCTATTTGTTCTCACATAAGGCTTATTCTTGGTTAATATTGTTGGTGTGGTGATTTTAAATTATATTCCATTAAGATTTTTTCTTCTTTCATTTACATGGGATTTGGAAATTCATTATATGTTCCATTAAATATCAATATACCTTTCTTACTCAATTCCATATTGGATAATTTTGTAAATTTTGGTAGATAATTCCAAACTTTTATTCAATTTATCATTGGAATTAGAATTCATAAGGGAAATTATTAGGTTCATAGTATGTATTTGAAAATAATTTATTCAACCACTCTTAATATAACCTATTTTATATATCAGTAATTGCATGATTTATTTATGTATATTATTATTGTGAGATTCATTTTTTTATTCCCAATCAGAAATGTGAATGTTAATTAATCCAAACACATAATTTGGATTATTGACCAATTATTTCTTTGGATTATAATAAATTTTCCACAACAAATAAAATATTTCTATTTCCAAAACACATCCATGATACTCTAAAAATTATTTTTATTCAATTTATTTATAATTAAATATTTTAATTTAATTTTCAAATTTTTTATGTTAGGTGAAACTTCTACTACACTACTAGTAATAATTTTTTAATGAGTTTTTATAGAAGTTATGAAATCATCAATCCTAATTTTTTTATATCAATTTATGATTCATCCATAGAAGTATTTAAGATACCATAACATGGGTTTCACTATTTAATGTGAATTCCTCATCTATACTACTAATATTGATATATGATGATAGTTTTATATCATATATTCAAATTATTTTTGATAAAAATGTTTTAAAATGTTCTTATATATATTGGATTTATGATTTTTGAAAATCAACTGATAAAATATGTACATTGTTTTCTAAAACATCATAAAAAATTCATTTCCTATGATAAGAATCCTACTGAAACATCCCTAGTAGAAGGAGCACTATTTTTAACACTGATTCATCAGGATATTATAATTCATGAATGACTCTATAAAATTATTAATAATAGAGTTATGAAAGGATATTAATATCACTATGTAATTTATTTTGGTCAAATGTGTTAAAATAACCCCATAAAAGTTAGATCATATTATTGAAAATAATCTTAAATAGGTGAAAATTCATCTTCCCATGGAAATTACATCCTATAGTCATTTATATCTAAACAAATAAAATAAAAAAATTACCATTCCTCCCCCTAAATGTGGGAATATTATAAACCATGAATATGATGCTCATTTTCTTGAAACATTTTCTAAAAACCACTACCATATATTCTTGATCCCGATGAGTTTATTAATCAACTAATGCTCCCAATTTTCCTGGATAGTTCATCCCAACTCGACGACATATTTACTATGGGTTCAATATGTTATGTATACATATATTGTTGAGATAAAAAGAGAAAACTATTCTAAGGTTTCTTGAAATAATCTCTCAAAATGGATTTCCCCTACTTCAATTACTACACTAGGGTCTACCACTGCCTCATGAACATTACTTCCCTATGATCATCTTAGTTTCTTTATTATACCCATCATATAATATTCCAAAATCATTTACCCATATTCGGTTCCATGTGATCATTATAGAAATTTTTAGTCAGTAGTGGTTATTATGAGATAATATCTTCATCTCGATAATGAATTCATATAAAATTTTGAAATGTATAGCAGAACATTCTAAAACCTAATCTATAATTCCCTATAAGATTTCATGAAATCATAATTCACATATGTTATGAGATAAGTGTATCATTAAATCCAGGGAGGTTCTATTTTTTGAAGATAAAACATCCATGAATGTGGGGATAATATGTTATAGATTATTCAAAGATTTTTAGTTGAGTTTCATCTTGATACATGATATTAATCACAATTTTGGTGCTTTAGTGTAAAAAAACCAATAGATTATAAGCACACATTCTATTCTGGTAATAGAAGACTTTTGATGTTGGAAGAATAAGAAACAAGGTGACTCACCTTTATGTCTATTCTATAAGGGATGTGTTTCTTGAGTTTCTTGGAAGGTGGGTTGTTTGATTTAGCGATAAAAATTAAAATTTCATATTCACATCAAAATAGCTTTTATAACCTTATTTTAATTATTTTTAATCAATTTTTCATTTCAACAACGTTCCTTAACAATTTTAAAAAATTTATCTATGACTTGTCTAATTATTCAACTCTAATACTACTAAATAAAACCATAGAGTGTTTTTTATCTTAAGAACATAAAAAATAATTAATAATTAATACATGGAATAAAACATAAATTAATGATCATTATTTTAGGGAAAAATAATTTTCATGTTCTCAAAGCATTATCAACTCACTGAACATGGACCCAGTAATATAAGAACTCATCTTGGTGTGGATACTAAAACCCAAACCTGAGTAAAGATAGAGTTATTATCAATCCTTAATGTCTTTTCCTATCCATATTAATATTTATAGTAAAACATTACTCACATACCAATGGGTAATGGTATGAAAACCCAACTAAGATAATATTCATATCACACCAAAACAATACACAACGAAAATCTGGTAATGTAAATTGATATAATACCACCAAATAGAAAATAGATACAATTATATAGAAATAAAATATGTGATACATATATCACACTATAAAATATTAACACCACATGATTTTATAGTATGTATCTTTTAAAAGTTATTTAATCACATCAAATAGCTTGTGCTGCACCCAAATCTGAGTTAAAACAAACCATGATCTATTATTATTTTACCATTATAACATAGCTTTTAATTTGGTGGGAACTAAATAAGAATATCTAAATTTTAATGTTTATATAGTTTATAAAATTATAAAATAAAATTTCTTGGTTATCATTTTCAATAAATAATAATAATAATAACAATATGAATAAAATAAGTGTTTTCTGAGAAACTATTTTTATGCATGTAATATATTTATATCATAATAAATTTAATTAGTCTCTTTTGGTGAAATATTTTAATAAAATATATATATTATATATTTAATAACATGGTTTCAAATTCATACTATAATTTTTCTATGCTTGGAATAACAATAATTCCAATTTTGTACTTATAAATTGTATTTTCCAGAATGTGATTTTTATCCCATTTTTTAACTTATATTAAAATTAACTTAAACAACTTATTTTTGTTGAATCTGAAAAAATTAATTATGAATTTATAATTATGCGGTTCAAATTTCATATTTTACACACATTAATGTTTGGTCAAAATGAAACGTAACTGTGGTAAAATTTATCACCTTGATTAAGGGTAAATTGGATTAATTTAGGTTATATCTAAGTTATGGGGTCATTATTATTCATCCAAATTATTTTTGGATTAATATGCCTAAAAACTAATAACCCAAGTATAAAATTTGAGTTCATTAATTGAATCTTTTCCCTGAAAATGGCTTATATTTTTATTATATTATAGATAGTTACAAAATGCCATTCATTTTTGTTTTTAATATCTTTTATATGACAATATGGGAAAAAATGAATATTTGAAATATCCTTAATGTAAATGTTTAGATTAAAGAAATTATTTTCATTGAATTAATTATTAATTAATTTCTATAAATTTTTTAATTATTTTAAGTTCCTGTGCAATGCGAAAATATTATTTATTTATATAATAGGAAATAAAATAAATGATTTTACAAATATTTATTTTGACAAAATTTGGATGATTTAATATTTATAAATAATTTTTTATATCTATATGATACCTTATAGGTGTTTGAAATAATTACAATCTAATTTTCAATTTGTCTTGAAGTATTTAACATGAAATTAAAGGAATTTTGTCAAAATAGTCATTAATGATAATTTATCAAAATATTATTTTATGAAATTATTTAAATTTCATAAAAATATTATCATTGACAAGTTAAATTAATTATAGTTAAAAAATCATAAATGGACCATTTATGAGTTGTTTTTTTATATATATAATCATTATTAAACATTAATAATTAAAATTGTGGTTAACAAAGTTACAAATAAAAATAATTAACCAAGTGGTTAACTGTAACACCCGAGATTTTTTATGAGTAATATTTTGTTATATATATATCATCAAAGGAATCTTTAACTACACACTAGCTTGACTTACTTTACACGCAATCGCGACCTTCCTCGATAGCTTGCGTCGTACGCAATACCGAGTTTCACTAAACAACGATATGCTATTAAAATATTATTAAAACTGGCCGTTATGAATAGTAATAACCCCTTTTTGAAATTTTATAAATTTTATTTTTCAAAATGGACTTCATTTTTGGATTCGGAATACCGAAATTAGCCTAGGGTGAAATTTTGGTATTTTTCTGAAAACTTTCAATTTTTGTTGAATAGTGAAACCACTAAGTGGTAGGTTAAAAACTGAATTTTGCATAAAACATAATTTTACCGCTTCTTTGAATGGAATTTCGAAAATCCGACAGACACGGTTGATATCAGTAAGTAAAATGTGGTTCAATGAGATAAAAATAATTTTTTAGTGAATAGTAACTTTTTACTTTTTTTCCGCGGTTAATAGTAAATAGGGGTAAATATGATATTACTATTACCCTAACACATGTCCTAATTCTATTGGATAAGTGTAATTCTACCAAAAACAACCTTATGAATAAAATATGACCATTTAGGCCCACTTGGGTTAGATTAGGACATTTATTATTAATTTATTTAAAGAAGGGTTAAAATAGTTAAAATCAATGTTTAATAAGTAAATCATTTTTAATATGGGGTTATACATGAGATAAATTAGACTATAAATATTAATTAGAAAGCTAACAATCTTTACTACATAATGGTATTTTATTTATAATTTTTAGACATTAAATAATATAATTTATTTATGACACAATTATGATGCAGTAATTATCTTATTTATGAAATATTGACATAATTGATGTTATAAACACCAAAATAAATGTAATTTGAGACTTTTTATGAATTCCACTAATTTTTTAGGTTACTATGATATATTAGTGTTGATTTAATGAACTTGGTGCGAACATATAACTCTGTTCTGACTTTCACAAAAATCATATATCAAATAGTGTCAAAATTGACACAAAATAGTTTTTAAATCAAATATTATATTATTAATAGTTATTTTATTCCTAAAAATCTAAGGTTTGGCTAAATGACTTAGATAAGGATATATATATTAATAATAAATAATTTGGGGTTCTTTTGGCATGTTATAGTAAGTGTATTAACCATATAGTGAAAGAAAAGAAAAAGACAGGGTAAAAGATAAATTATTTAACTTAGAGTTAAATATAATTTATAAGGTTAAAATAATACCCTAAACTTGTATAAATCCTTTTTGTTGATAGGATTTCGACCCTTCCCCACTTTAGCTTCGAAATAAGACCCTTTGGAACCATTATAAACCGATTTTGACTTCAATATAAACTAATATTTTGAGATATTCATAAGGTGCCCCTCTCATCCCTTATAAAAGGGCATCTCCTCCCCCTCCTCCTCACACCAATTTGAGCACTCAAGCTCGGACAACCCCTGGCATCTTCTCCTATCCACTTCCCTAGAATAATCCTAGAGGTCCTGGTATTCTTCAAAGACCAATCTTAGTTCCCTAAGTGGAGGATTCAAAGAAGCCTTCCAAAGAAGAGGTAATATCCATTACCGATCTTTTCAATTTCTTTCTTCTTCAACTTCTTATTATTTAGTTGTTTCATGATAAAATAATAAAATCAGTATTAATTACATACTGATATGTTATTATGAATATGAAACAACCCTAATTCACCTTCTATCCATCCTACGAAAAAATTAAATCACCGCGCGTGCGTACGTATGGAATACCGTCTCCACGCCGTGGTGTAATCTATTTTCCACCATCACTTTAAAAGGATGGGTATAATGCTGTAATGAGTAACTATTTATGATTATTATAAAGTAATATTGATACTGAAATAATATATATATACTCCAATACAATTCCACGATCATAGGAACGATATCATCACTCGTGCGTACGTACGGAATACCGTCTCCACGATGTGATGCGACTCGTTCTACATGATCATCATTACATAGTAATTATATAAATGAATTGAATGAATAAATATGATATATGTTACACTAATACCATTCTGGATATAAGGTATCTATAACCTTAATAGAAGAATAAGAAATTATTCGGCAAATCACGCATAAGAACAAAAGGCAAAAAAGACCCGAGTAACAAGTAACAATGAAATATTACTAACAAGAAGCTAAGAATATGATCATATATGATATCATATCAATATGTATGATTCTGGAATAAGTCAATAATATTATTTAAACCATTATACAGGATCTTCGGACACGTACAAAGCAAATCAGACCTAAGGTAAGGGAAATATCACAATCTCATTTTTATCCGAGATTGTTTATTCGTAAGTATTTACTAGGGTGTATTTTATCATCCACATCCATGTTTCATAAATATGTAATATTATTTCCATCCACCTACAATTTTTTAAATCCATTTTTACCCTTCGGTGAGTTTTTAGTAAAATAAATGAAAGGAATCTTTTGTCGTTTTTCATACGAGGTACTTTTTGACTTTTCCGAAAAAAGTACGAAGAATGTTTTTTTTAACTTAAACGGCATGAATGGATTTTTAAAACATTATTTACAAGAAGATTCCTTTACAATTTTTCAAGTTTATTTTTAATCAACTTATTTTAGTTTAAAATAGACGATATTCTTGTCTATTCAAAGAGAAAGGAAGAGCATGACGATCACTTGAGAATTACATTGAAGACCCTGAGAAAGGAGAAGCTTTATGCCAAATTTACCAAGTGGGAATTTTGGCTTCAAAAAGTTGCATTTTTGGGTCACATATTCTCAAAAGAGGGGATATCTGTGGATCCAGCAAAAACAGAGGTTATCAAAAGATGGTCAAGACCAACAACAGTAACTGAGATCCGAAGTTTTCTTGGTTTGGCTGGATATTATCGACGTTTTGTAAAAGATTTTTCACGATTATCAAATCCACTCACCAAGTTGACTCGAAAAGGAGTTAAGTTTGTTTGGACAGAGGAATGTGAAGAGAATTTCAAGGAGTTGAAAAGAAGGTTTTCCAGTGCACCTGTGCTCACATTGCCTTGTAGTGGAGAAAGGTTTGTGATATACAGTGATGCATCCAAGAAGGGATTGGGGTGTGTTATTATGCAAAATGATTTGGTGACAGCTTATGCCTCACGACAGTTGAAAATCCATGAGAAAAATTACCCAACACATGATTTGGAGTTGGCTGCGGTAATCTTTGCATTAAATATTTGGAGGCATTACCTTTATGGTGAAAGGTGTGATATTTATACTGATCATAAAAGTTTAAAGTATATTTTCAAACAAAAGGAGTTGAATATGCGTCAAATAAGATGGTTGGAGCTGATTAAGGATTATGACTGCTCAATCCATTACCACCCTGGGAAAGCAAACAAGGTGGCAGATGCATTAAGTCGATAAGAACATGCTAGTTTATCCATGATGAGGATCACAAAAGATCAAATATTTATGGATTTACAAAGGATGGATCTTGGAATTATAATGGAAGGGTAAAAATCTTATCTTTCTCAAATGAATGTTCAACCATCTATACTTGTGAAGATTAAAGAGGCACAGAAAGAAGATGTAGAGTTACAAAAGAAGGTGAGAAATGTTCCTGAATTCAACCTTGATTGTGATGGGATAATAAAGTTCAGGAATCGGGTTTGTGTTCCTCCCATCCCCAAATTAAAGAAGGAGCTGCTGGATGAGGCTCATAGTTCTTCATTCTCTATTCATCCTAGAAGCATGAAGATGTATAGGGACCTGAAAGAGTACTTCTGGTGGGATGGCATGAAAAGAGATGTTGCTGAATATGTCTCTCGATGCTTGGTCTGTCAACAAGTTAAAACTAAGAGACAGAAGTCTAAGGGGATGTTACAACCATTACCCATACCCGAATGGAAATGGGAAAACATCACTATGGACTGTGTCACAGGACTTCCTAAAACATCCAAAGGCAATAATGCTATTTGGTCCATAGTTGATCGTCTTACAAAGTCTGCATACTTCATTGCTATTAGAGAGGATTTATCTCTAGATCAGCTTGCCAGGAAATACGTAAAGGAAGTGGTAAGATTGCATGGAGTACCAATTTCTATTATATCTGATCGGGATCCGAGATTTACCTCAAAGTTCTGGCGAAGTCTTCAGCATACTCTGGATACAGAGTTGAGTTTCAGCACTGCTTATCATCCTCAGACAGACGGTCAGTCTGAGAGAACAATTCAAACCCTAGAAGATATGTTGAGAGCTTGCTCTATGGATTTCAAAGGAGTTTGGGATCAACACCTACCTTTGGTGGAATTTTCTTATAATAATAGCTTTCACTCCAGTATTCAGATGGCTCCTTATGAAGCTCTCTATGGAAAGAAATGAAGGACTCCAACTTGCTGGGATGAAGTTGGGAAAAGAAAGCTATTAGGACATGATCTCGTTGATGAAATGGCAGAAAAGGTCAGATCTATTCAACAACACATAAGAGCAGCTCAGAGTCGACAGAAAAGTTATGCCGACAACCGAAGAAAAGACCTAGAGTTTGAAGTGGGTGATAAAGTGTTCTTACGAATATCTCCCTGGAAGAGGGTTATGAGATTTGGAAAGAAGGGGAAGTTGAGCCCTAGATATATCGATCCTTTCGAAATACTGGATCGTGTTGTAAAGGTAGCTTACCGATTGGCGCTTGCACCGAATCTCTCTCAAGTTCATGATGAGTTCCATGTATCTCTCCTGAGAATGTACATACCTGATCCTTCACATGTACTCAGCTCAGAAGTTGTACCACTGGAGTAAGATCTTTCTTATGAAGAACAACCGATAGAGATTCTGGATCGTAGCGAAAAAGTCCTACGAAACAAGACCACTCGATTGGTGAAAATTTTACGGAGGAACCACCAATTAGAAGAAGCTACATGGGAGCTTGAGGATATGATGAGGGAGAAGTATCCTCGTCTGTTTGTTACAAAGTGATGAATTTCGAGGGTGAAATTCTTTTTAAGGGGGGTAGAATGTAACACCCGAGATTTTTTATGAGTAATATTTTGTTATATATATATCATCAAAGGAATCTTTCACTACACACTAGCTTGACTTACTTTACACGCAATCGTGACCTTCCTCGATAGCTTGCATCGTACGCAATACCGAGTTTCACTGAACAACGATATGTTTTTAAAATATTATTAAAACTAGCCGTTATGAATAGTAATAACCACTTTTTGAAATTTTATAAATTTTATTTTTCAAAATGGACTTCATTTTTGGATTCGGAATACCAAAATTAGC
The DNA here is from genome assembly GCA_963277665.1 of Viscum album. Classification (NCBI taxonomy): domain Eukaryota; kingdom Viridiplantae; phylum Streptophyta; class Magnoliopsida; order Santalales; family Viscaceae; genus Viscum; species Viscum album. The sequence continues at coordinate 880,309,491 of OY728155.1, forward strand.
CTAGGGTGAAATTTTGGTATTTTTCTGAAAACTTTCGATTTTTGATGAATAGTGAAACCACTAAGTGGTAGGTTAAAAACTGAATTATGCATAAAACTTAATTTTACCGCTTCTGTGAATGGAATTTCAAAAATCCGACAGAAACGGTTGATATCAGTAAGTAAAATGTGGTTCAATGAGATAAAAATAATTTTTTTGGTGAATAGTAACTTTTTACTTTTTTTACCGCGGTTAATAGTAAATAGGGGTAAATATGATATTACTATTACCCCAACACATGTCCTAATTCTATTAGATAAGTGTAATTAGACCAAAAACAACCTTATGAATAAAATATGACCATTTAGGCCCACTTGGGTTATATTAGGACATTTATTATTAATTTATTTAAAGAAGGGTTAAAATAGTTAAAATCAATGTTTAATAAGTAAATCATTTTTAATATGGGGTTATACATAAGATAAATTCGACTATAAATATTCATTAGAAAGATAAAAGGATTTCCTACATAATGGTATTTTATTTATAATTTTTAGACATTAAATAATTTAATTTATTTTTGACACAATTATGATGCAGTAATTATCTTATTTATGAAATATTGACATAATTGATGTTATAAACACCAAAACAAATGTAATTTGAGACTTTTTATGAATTCCACTAATTTTCTAGGTTACTATGATATATTAGTGTTGATTTAATAAACTTGGTTCGAACATATAATTCTGTTATGACTTTCACAAAAATCATATATCAAATAGTGTCAAAATTGACACAAAATAGTTTTTAAATCAAATATTATATTATTAATTGTTATTTTATTCCTAAAAATCTATGGTTCGGCCAAATGACTTATATAAGGATATATATATTAATAATAAATAATTTGGGGTTCGTTTGGCATGTTATTGTAAGTGTATTAACCATATAGTGAAAGAAAACAAAAAGACACGGTAAAAGTTAAATTATTTAACTTAGAGTTAAATCTAATTGATAAGGTTAAAATAATACCCTAAACTTGTCTAAATCCTATTGGTTGATAGGATTTCTCCCTTCCCCACTTTAGCTTCGAAATAAGACCCTTTGGAACCATTATAAACCGATTTTGACTTTAATATAAAATAATATTTTGAGATATTCCAAAGGTGCCCCTCTCCTCCCTTATATAAGGGCACCTTCTCCCCCTCCTCATCACACCAATTTGAGCACTCAAGCTCGGAAAACCCCTGCCATGTTCTCCTCTACACTTCCCTAGAATAATCCTAGAGGTCCTGGTCTTCTTCAAAGACCAATCATAGTTCCCTAAGTGGAGGATTCAAGGAAGCGTTCCAAAGAAGAGGTAATATCCATTACCGATCTTTTCAATTTCTTTCTTCTTCAACTTCTTCTTATTTAGTTGTTTCATGATAAAATAATAACATAAGTATTACTTACAAACTGATATGTTATTATGAATATGAAACAACCCTAATTCACCTTCTATCCATCCTACGGAAATATGAAATCACCGCGCGTGCGTACGTACGGAATACCGTCTCCACGCCGTGGTGTAATCTATTTTCCACCATCACCTTACAAGGATGAGTATAATGGTGTAATGAGTAACTATTTATGATTATTATAATGTAATATTGATACTGAAATAATATATATATACTCCAATACAATTCCACGATCATAGGAACGATATCATCACTCGTGCGTACGTACGGAATACCGTCTCCACGATGTGATGCGACTCGTTCTACATGACCATCATTACATAGTAATTATATAAATGAATTGAATGAATAAATATGATATATGTTACACTAATAACATTCTGGATATAAGGTATCTATAACCTTAAAATAAGAATAAGAATTTATTCGGCAAAACACGCATAAGAACAAAAGGCAATAAAGACCCGAGTAACAAGTAACAATGAAATATTACTAACAAGAAGATAAGAATATGACCATATATGATATCATATCAATATGTATGATTCTGGAATAAGTCAATAACATTATTTAAACCATTATACAGGAGAATCGGACTCGTACAAAGCAAATCGGACCTAAGGTAAGGGAAATATCACAATCTCATTTTTATCCGAGATTGTTTATTCGTAAGTATTTACTGGGGTGTATTTTATCATCCAAATCCATGTTTCATAAATATGTAATATTATTTCCATCCACCTACAATTGTTTAAATCCATTTTTACCCTTCGGTGAGTTTTTAGTAAAAGAAATTAAAGGAATCTTTTGTCGTTTTTCGTACGAGGTACTTTTTGACTTTTCCGTCAAATGTACGAAGAATGTTTTTTTAACTTATACGACATGAATGGATTTTTAAAACATTATTTCCAAGAAGTTTCCTTTACATGTTTTCAAGTTTATTTTTAATAAAATTCTTTTAGTTTAAAATTGTACGACATGTTAAGAAAGGAAAAGTGTTTTTGAAGAAGAAAGGATATCTTCCTCAAGAATGGAGTTCAAGTGTTTTATCAAAATTATTTTCCATCTAAGATAATAAAGGGTTCTGTTTTTAACCCTATTATTTCATTGATTTGATTATGTTGTGATGGTATTATTTTTATGAATTCCTTTATCTTATATGATTTGTTTTATGATGTCATGATGTTTCAAGAATCCCATTTTTGTTACATGTGTTATGCGATGATGTATGATTTATGATTATGTGGAACACATAAGAAAGGATTCATTATAAGATGGGTGGGACCTATATCTCCCTCCAATGCATTGGGTAAAGATTTTATATCTCATGAGATAGACATGGCTGGAACGGTAGGTTATGTCGGTTCAGTGAAACAGGACTGGAACGAGGGTGACTCGGTTCAGAAAGGGACATTGTCCACTAAGATAGTCTTGGAAATGAGTCATGACTAACAAGAAATGATTTCCCATGATTATGCGTGCATGCCACAAAGTTTCAAGTTTCATGTTATGATTATGGGGATATCATTTTCACTTCTATGATTTATTCCATGTTATGATATTATGATCTCTTTTGCAGGTTATGATTTTCAAAAAGATATGATATGATTTTTATTTCCTTTATTTTCCCTTGCTGAGCATTTGAGCTCACCCTTTTATGTTTTCTTTTCCCCAGGTCAGGAAGATGGATATTAAGTAGAATATGCTAAAAGGGACCCTATATATGATGAAATAAATGGGAGACACTGTAGAAGATTTATGAAGCAGTTGTTTATGTTTCCCAGTTTCTAAAGACACTATACCTATACGGTCCTTTGTGGTTTTGTCATATGTTGTAATAAGTGTGCTTCAATTTTGAAGTATTAACAATGTATGTAAGTATGGGTCGTTATATTAACCAAAATGATGTGATTAAAAATGAAACCTAAAATTTAATAAATTCTATTTTTTATTATATTAAAACGATTTCATAAATTATCTTCGATTAAAAATCAATTTGGAACCATTTTTCATGATTAATTAATAAATTATAATTTAATAATTTGAGATATTACAAAAGATCCTATCACTTTAATTATAAAAGGGAACCTCCACCCTTATATATTAACACATCTTTGATTCATCTATATTGAAAAATCACTACCCAATTATTTTAAAAAGATCCTTATTAATCTTTTTGAGGTCCTCATCTTCCAAAAATAAAAACCCCACATCACATAATTAGAGATCTTAATAATGTCCACCGAAGAAGAGGTAATCATACTCTATCATTTATCCATCCTATGGAAAACTAAAGCACCACATGTGCGTACGTGCGTATTACCATCTCCATGTTGTAGTGTAATTCGTTTTTCATCACCAATGTATTTGGATGGTTTGAATAATGGAAATAATATATTTATATTATATTTATAAAATTATTTTTATTCTTTAAAATTAATATACCAACCACTTCATTAACATTTCAACCATTTGTAAATGATATCATCGCTCGTGCGTACGTATGGATTGCCGTCTTCAAAAAGAGATTCGATCATTTTCTATGTTTAAAATTTTAGAATGGTAATAAAAATTTAATTTATGTTTATGTGTTATATTTATGACATTAATATTATTCTATGTATATTGTATCTATATCCTACACAAGATAAATGGGACACTGAATACAAAACACACAAGATAAAAAATGGAAATTAATACCAAAAATTATGAAAAAAATAAAATATTATTAATAAAAGAGTTCTAAAATGTTATAAGGGGTCATATAAGATATAATAAATATTAATATTATAATTTTATTATTTAAAATGTATAAAACAACTATACATGAGGTTAATACATGTAAAAAATAGAATTTCACCTAATGTAAGGGTTATTTCACAATCTAATTGTTATTCAGGATTGTTTATGTCTATGTCCCCAAAGGAGAATAATTATATTCCATTTACATGTTCTATCAGAATATTTTAAAATTTATTTTAATATTATCCTATGAATATTTAAATTTTTTTAACCCATGTTTGAATTTTTTAATTTTTTTGAAAGGAAACTCTTTGAAATTTTCCAAATGGGCTTCTTTATGACTTTTTAAAATTGAAAACGAATGTAATGATTTGTTTAATATATATGATATGAAATTATTTTCCCACATTATTGATGACATAATAGTTTTAATCTTCCTTTAAAATTTTACAAAGTTATCTTTAATGAAAATCTTTTCTTTTATAATTTCACTTTGTTTTAAACAAATTTGATTTCAATGTAAAAAGGGTATTTTCTTCAAAATATTTTCAATGATCTAAAAAAATAATTTTCCTCTATGTCAGTATCGATTAATGAATATTATTATTAATTGAGGTGTAACTCTTATGATAACACCTAAAACATATTATTGATTGGTTCATAATAATGTTTTCTCGGAATTTTGTATTTTGATACCATCTTTCGTATAATATTTGATGATTTAAGATTATGTTTATTAAATGGAGAATGTTGTTATCATTTCATATGATAGATTCAATTTCAATGTATATGTTTATAATGTTCAAAAAATTTCATATGAGAAATGAATTGTTGTTAGTATATATTCAGTGGGGTCTTCAATAGCCCCATGAGGCTTCTGTAGGTCTCATTAGACAAACTAGTTTGGGTATTAATTGAGGGCTTACCCATTTATGTATGATGCCCGATATGAAATGATGAAAATATGTTTATGATGTCCCGTATTAATTATTCCCTCATTATGATTTTATTTATTTTTCACATGTGATTATATGATTATTTTTTTATATCCACATATAAGTTTTAACTCACGTTTTTATAGAATAATTTTAATTAAATTTACTCCTGCAATATTTTTCTCATGCTAGTTGTTTAATGGAAGTTTTTTAAATTACTTACCTTCCTATAACTACTTATAATAATTTATTTTAGCTTATAATATATGTATTCCCTTATTGAGAATATGATATCAAAAATTTGTTTGTTTCATTTTTTCCAATATTCCAAGAAGCATATTATGAATAATATGTAGTTTTAAGCTAAGAGTGTAATGCTGTTTTCAATTGAGTTAAATTTAACGTATTTTTAATTTTTAAATTTAATATATGATTTATGTATTTATCTAGTTTTCCAAAACTACAAAACTATTTAGTAGTTTTTTAATCAATTCATTTTTTCATTTTGAAAGGGAATTCCCATGCGTGGCCTTTTGGAACCCTCTATATGGCATCCCGCCTTTTTATTTCATAACATTACATTACATTCTACATACAGAGGATCATTAAAATCTATTGTCTTGGAAAAGAGGAATAAAAAAACATGAATACAACATAAATCATTGATCTAATACACTTGTAAGGATTCATTATAAGTTCTTCCTAAGTACAATCACTGTATCTCATATCCTGCAGATGTACATCAACAGAAAGGGTGATAAAAAGGCTTAGTAAGGAAAACAAGTGAAATAGTTGACATGTGATATTGAGAAATATTTTTAAGAACATGATAAAAGTCATAAAGGCATGAGAAAAGTAATAATACTGATATCATAATAAAAATGACATGAATCATAACTAGAATATGTGTCTAAAACATTTCATTTAGACATTCATGAACATATCATCAAGGTTTATCCCTGAGGTGTCATAAAAATTACCAAGGTTATTCACAAAGGTATCATGAAACTTTTCATCTCTAGAGATTAATTATTTACCCAGTGCATTGGAGCACTATCAGGGAGAACCCTTAATGTGTCTTTAATTTCATGTGGGCAACATTGAACATTTTCAAACATTTCTTAAATAACACATAGAGAATAAAAGAAATGGGTTTCATTTCATAATCGTCTCTTTTTAAAAGTTCTTTAAAATAAGATCATTATATCATTTATAACCCATGGAAAAGGAGTGAAGGTTATATGTATGTCAACTCCAAAATAAAATATATCATTTTAAATTTTTTTGAAAACCCATAGAAAGGAGACAGGTCTGGGTATTCACATGAATAAAACAAGAGAATTTCTTTAGAGAACGGGATAGAAAAGTTTAGACGAGATTTCTACAGCATAGTAGCTATATAACATGGATTTTAAAAACATTAAAAAGATAGGGGACAAGGGTAAAACACTAATAAATAATTCATAATAATTTATAAATTCATAATAACATGTAGATAAGAAAATGTTATCGAAATTTAAATGACATACCACATGAAAAGGAAACATGAAAGAAAAGAGAAGATGTGATCTGGAAAAATTCGGCAGCCTAACAACGTCACTTAAAAATTCAGAATACAATTTGATGATAGTAGAAATGGTCTTTAAAAAATTATACATGAAATGGAATGTAATTAGATCATATAATAACATACCCTCAACATAAATAGATTTAAATTAGAAGACATAATATAAAGGATGTCTTGACATAAAAGAGGAGGGTGAAAGAATCCCCTACCTTGAAGAGTGGCTTCTAAAGCATGAAGGTAGAGACCTTGAGAGGCCTGAGGGAACCTAGGGAGGACTCATTGGGAGGTAAAGAGTCAAGAACCTCGTTTAGGATGATTTTTGGTTTGAAATGAATGAGATAAATGGCTTGGTATTTATAGGAAACTTGAGTGAATAAAGTATTAATTTCCAAGGGACACCTCATCGGTGGTATTTTCCAAACCATGGGCATTCCAATGGTATTTGCCAATGCTATTGGCCGATTGGGACACATCATAGGATATATAACTACTAATAAGTAGACCATAAATCTGGCATCATTATTACATCATTAATGATGTCATTAAACTCCCGAAACTCAAAACATCATTTTTACTATTCACCGAAAATTCAACTACATCAGAAAAATCCCTAAAATTAACCCTAAAACAATATCATTTCTCTGAATTAGAAAATGAACTCCATTTTATGAAAATATGTTTCAAAATATTTTTAGTTAAATTTTTAAAGAAAATCATTATTTATTCCAAAAATACAACTTTAAAACTATAACATATTTTGTAACACCTTAAAAAAGTAATCAAGGTCCCATAAATTAGCGTATACCTATAAGAAAATAATGTAAAAATTTAGTATTAAATATTTATGAAAATAAATTTCCATTTTAAATTATTAAATTAATTTCAAAATTTTAAATAAAATATATATGACATACAAAAATACCGTAACATAAATTATGACCATTTTTCACTTTTAAGATGTCTAAAATGTATTTATACATTCAAGGGTGAAGTTTCTATTTTTTTTAAATTACTATTCATTACTATTAATATGGGTATGTTGCTATTCCTATTTTACTAATCACTAAAAACCATGTTTATCTTATTAGATTCTAAATTTCTTACTGAACACAACAATAGAAGACTTTTTATTGAAAATAAATTCAAATTCTTAATAATTTAATGAATAAAAAAAATAGGTTAACATACCCTTTCTTCCAAAATTAATCAATAATACACTTCCTATATTTATATAAATATTGGAAATTGACAAACATGGCCATAATAAGAAATAAAAATTTATTTATATAAAAGGGTTACATGAAGCATCTAAGGTATCGTTACATTGACCCATATAACACCAGCATTGGACCTAAGTGTATGGAGTGCTCTGGTGATATAATCATTGGGTGGCTCAGACAACATTGCCCGAGTGGTGATTTCTATCAGCTTGAACTTCTCCCTTATGTGATTCCGATCAATCTTTATATGTTGATGTTCGACTTGGGCTTGGTTCAATGTCACGACCTATCCTCGGGGCCCAAGCCGTGACTACCCCAAGCCCGTCTTCCATAGGCCAGGGGCTGGCAACTAGCACCAAGGCGTAAATCCCGATAAATAGGGAAGTCATTGCCTTTGTAATGTAAACAACCACAACAGAGTAAGCAAGCGGAAAGAGTAAACACTATGTAAAAACTGTAACAAGCTGTGCTGAAAGTAAAAGGGGCCGGAAATACAAGCCCAACTGTAAAGTACAACTGAAGGGAAAAACAACAACTGAAAAGAAAAGCCGCAACGTCGAGCTGTCCACTAGATATCCCACCTGAAGGGTGGGTACAGATAGCTCCACTGCTCCCCGGGTCCCGTCGTCTGCTCCGAGTACATCCCGCCCAGTGGTCCTCCTCTAGGTACCGTCCTGCTCTGCAAGCCTCAACCACGATCAACGATGTCCGTCGCCTGCAACCAACACAACGTAGTGCGGACATATCCCGTGCAGGGGTGAGTATAAGCTACTCAGTAGGGACCCCGAGACCCCCGAGGGTCTCCCAAAATCCACAAAGGATAAAACACAAAGGAAAGATACAATCACGAAGTAACAACCGACACTACTTAGGTATATTCCCATACATATACCTAAGTCATCAATTCCCGTTCGGCTCCAACATCTGAGCCCATGCACAACCCAATACACACAGGAAAGCAAAACGTATACTCACACAGAATAGCACAACACAATCCACGAAGGAGAGAAAAATTAATCCACATAGGAAAGTAAACAGTAAATCCACACAGGATAGTTCAACACAATCCACAAAGGAGAGTAAATAGTAAATCCACAGAGGATAGTTCAACACAATCCACAAAGGAGTGTAACACAGGATTCAGCTCACACAGGTATACATCGTCGAAAAGGTGAAGGTGATGATCAGATATAGATACTGAATCATCTAACCTGGGACCCACTTAGGATACAAGACCAGCTGTCTTCATTGATTTACCTATGCTGGGACCCACATAGGATACAAGACCAGCACTGAATCATCTATACTGGGACCCACATAGGATACAAGACCAACACAGCTGGGACCCACATAGGATACAAGACCATCACTGAATCATCTAAGATGGGACCCACATAGGATACAAGTCCAGCACAGCTGGAACCCACATAGGATACAAGACCAGCACTCTTCATTGATTCATCTATGCTGGGACCCCCGTAGGATACAAGACCAGCACTGAATCATCTATGCCGGGACCAACATAGGATACAAGACCAGCACGACTGGGACCCACATAGGATACAAGACCAGCACAGCTGGGACCCACATAGGATACAAGACCACCACTCTTCATTGATTCATCTATGCTGGGACCCACATAGGATACAAGATCAGCACTGAATCATCTAAGCCGGGACCCACATAGGATACAAGACCAGCACAGCTGGGACCCACATGGGATACAAGATCAGCGCTCTTCATCGTCGCAGTCCACTGAGGATCTATGCACAATCGTCGTCGTCGAAGTCGCAGCCAGCACTAGGGTTCCCGCACACAGCAAGCTCGTTCGGGAGGGTCCGCTCCACAAGCCGAGAGGCTGATACATCAACTGACCCAAGGTCCAGAGTTGATGTATCCAAAAGTTCTGTATCGTCAACGGGAACTCAACGTCGTAGACGTCGCGTCAATCGGACGCGCGGTCTGAGAGTTATTGGCTTTTCCGTCCCAGGGGCCCGGTTGGTTTCTAAGGCAAAACCAACCCGACCATACTCCACCTGCATCCAAACCTCGGGCGGAGTGAGCCAAAAGATCCGTCTCACTATGAGGAATCCACCAAAGTCGACGACACGTCAATCGGATGTCTGGAGCTCAAGATATGAGTGTTTCCGCTCCGAGGGCCCGGTTGGTTTCGTGTACGAACCAACCCGGCCGAACCGAAAGTATTCCGAAACCTTGAGTGTGATATACCGAAACGACCGTCTCGATCCAAGGATCGCATCGACTCTAACGGCGCATCGTTTGGAGGCCCGTAGCTCATGTTACGGGCAAAAGACCGAAAAGGTCTGGGAATGGGGGGTCTGGGCCCGGACAGACCCGGCCCGACCCCCCCCCCCCCCCCCGGGTCGGCCGAACCGGGTCCACCCGACCCGGTCCGACCCGGCGGGACCTGGTCCGGCCAGGCCGGGGTGCGGCCCGTCTCGGCTCGGCTGGTCCGGCTCGGCTTGGCCGGGTGGCCGGTCAATGCGGGGGGCGCGCATGCCCCCGCGTGATAACATCGTGGCCCCCGCAAGGGGCCGCACTGGATCACCCGGACGAGGCTGGGCCACCGCGTCCCTGAACCGCGGTTCCGCGCGGCCGCGGAACTGCCTCGCCGCCGCGGAGAGGTTTTCTTGGTGGCGCGCTGGGCACCGCCGCCGCCTAGCGGCCGGCCGCTGCAGGCCGCCGCCTCCGGCCGCCGGCGCCGCCGTGTCGGCGTGGCGCACCGGCGGAAGCTTCCGCGGGCCACCAGAGTTGCTCCGGTGGTCCGATTTCCTTCTCGTCTGCGCCGATGTTCCTCCCGGGTTCCGTTCTTCACTGCGGGATCATTAAATCGCCTCTGCGGCACGTTTTGTCGTCGCCCGCCAAATCCGCACAACAAGGAAGAACTGCGGAGGGTTGTCGGGCCGTGATTGTTTGGCCCGCACCCTCCGCGTTAGATAATAACAGTCGGGAGAAATATTCAACACATGAAAAAATAACAATAAAACAATTTTAAATAATTTAAAAATGTTCTTATGAAACCGGGTTCTTTGTTTTGAACGGAAACACCCACGGAATAAAAGGGGTAAAATAATTCCAAATAAAACCCCTACCTCGTCAAGTCGTCGCACGCACGTTCTTCACAGAATTGATCGTCGCGGAAGGAGGGGACCGTCGCGTCGTCGCGGTATCCGGCGTTGCGTCGACGAACTCCGAGGACCAAGAAACAACAAATTTAATTTTAATAATTAAATCCATATTAAAGTTATAATCCACAAAGGAATTTAAAGAAGCACAACCCCCTACCTTGTCGTTGTCGATCGAAGGTTGTCGCGGGGTTGGATTATCGCGGAAGAACTTCGCGGAAGAAGAACCGTCGGCATCTCCATACTTGGCGTCGCGTCGTCGATCTCCGAAGTCTCGGCGTTCTTCATCGCCCTTCGTCGAAGGGCAGCGTTCTTCGCGTTCTTCGCGTTCTTCGCATTATTCGCGAAGAAGGATGAAGAAGTTGAGGTTTGTCAAATCCTCTCAACGAACAACACATAAGGAGAAAAAGCATTGGTCTTATTTTATTAACATGCCAACAAATGAAAAAGAGATAAGTAACGACCCATTAATTCATAGAATTAATTCAACGAATAAAACCACCCAATTAAATGGTGCGTTAAGAATTTAAGAAAACGCATCAGTTGACTTTCATAAAAACGGGTTTTCGCGGGTGCGTTACTTAGGGGAAGAGAAACGGTGGGGCTCGTGCGGGACCCACCACAAAAATATCCTACCAAGAGGGTAGGATATTTTTGGATAGCACCCTATCCGCATCAACTCAGCTTAAACAGCTTGAAGTGGTCTTTAAGCGGCTTTAAGTGAAATAAAAATAAAATTGTCGCACAACTTTATTTTATTTCTTAACTTAAAACCCAAAATTTAAAAACCACAACCAAGAAAACGCAACTCCGGAAGAGGCGTTTCTAAGCAAAAACCGGCGCTGCAATTCCATCGGTGCCCTCAGAATGTGATTCCGAGCACCAGTTCAAAAGTTAGAAAAACCCGCGCGTCCGTTCACTAAACGTACCCGATCCAAACTTCGGAAAATGATTCCTGGCACATCGGGTCTCAGAATCAGGTGCCGTCAGAATCTACGCTCTTGTAAAATTCCAATGAAAATTAACAAAAAAATAATTTCCTTCAAATTTATGGGTCTTTACATTACTCCCACCACATGGCTTTACGTCCCTGTAAAGCTTCACCACAAACTTAGGGATACAAAGGCGGTACTGAGCACACATCTGAGCCTCCCGCTCCCAAGTGCTCTCCTGGAGGTTCCCGAGCTGCCATCTGAAGCGCACTAGAGGAATCGATCGTCCACGTAGGACCTGCTCCTGTCGATCCAAGATCTCCACTGGGACCTCCGTAAAAGTCGTCCCATCATCAAAGACCTGCTCTCCATGGTCAAAGATTTGCGTCGGGTCGTGCACGTATCTCCTCTGCTGAGATACATGGAAAACTTCGTGCACCCGGTGCAATTTAGGTGGTAAAGCCAGGCGATAAGCCACCTCGCCAAACCTGCTGAGGACCTGGAATGGTCCGATGAAGCGCGGAGACAACTTGCCGCCTCGACCAAATCTCCGTAAACCATATCCAGGTGAGACACGCAAGAAGACGTGGTCGCCATCCTTGAACTCTAGTGGCCTCCGCCTCCTGTCAGCATAATACATTTGCTGGCTCTGAGCTGTCCTCATCCGCTCCTAGATGATCTGGACCTTCTCTGGTCCTACAAGAGATACTGTGATTTCTTCTTTTCCGATAAGAGAAATCCGGTCTCATCCCTTGGATGAACCACTTCCTTTGCCTAATACAGTCAATCCCGACATGGATGTTGCTAATCCACACCAAGGATGACGTCGTAAGGCCTCAGCGCTACTACCAAGAGATCCAACCGTTACTCTCGTCTCCAAGGGTTGAGTCACACTGTCGGCATCAGTGTGTGGTAACTGGGTCTCCTCCAGTTGATGTCTCAAAATTGAGGGTCAAGTCAACAGTCTAAACTGGAACCTCTCAGTAACAACACAAAAGAGGATAGGAATGAAAACATCACAAAGGTAAGCGTCTTTTACCATTGTAGCTCATAATACAAAGACACCAAACAACAACAATAAGGAACTAGAAGTACAATGGACGTATCCACTAGTTCCGCTCTTATCCATCTGCCCCCAGACCTCCATGATCGAAGGCCTCTGCTGCCTGAAGCTGAGCTCTTGCATGTCCACCAACTCCCTGCAGTCGGGGTGGACCTCCTGGTGGTGGTGGTGGCAACACCTCGAAGTGTCGCCCACCATCTGTTACTCGGCCAGCTCCTCTGCCTCATCCGCTTGCACCCTGCGGACCACCATGGCCGAAACTCTGTCTGGGAGGTCCCTCTACCACCTGCTTCTCATCTGTAAGACGAGTCGGGCAGTCTAGAGCCATGTGTCCTTGCCCGCTGCATGAGTTGCAATGCTTTCCCCTCGTGTAGCTGGCTCTCCTTCGGGTGCCCCGCACAACCGATTCTTCAACCTGAGACTGTCAATCTGATGGTCTGGCCTATTTGGACCTCTGCGTCACCTGTCTACTTCCAGCTGCAGAAGACCCTGCTACGGGCCGTCCTGTAGAGGGCCCTGTCACTGGAGCCTGCTCAACGAGAAAACTCTCTACTAGAAGGGCTCTCTCCAACACCTCTGCATGTGTCAGAATGTTGAGGGAGATCATCGAAGCCCCGAACTCGTGCCTCAGTCCCTGTTCGAAGGTCCGGGCCCAGAAGAACGGGTCTCGTACCATATCTGGGGAGTAGCGCGAGAGATCAGTAAATCTCACCGAGTACTGGGCCACTGTCCTGCTGCCCTGCCGTAGCTGTAGCAGCTCTTGGATGCGCACCACACGGAGGGTGGCTGGGACGAACTCGGAGCGGAAGATGCTCTCAAAGTCCGTACAGAGGAGAGATGTCTCGTTGTGCACCTGGAGCATCAAGCTCCACCATCTGCCTGCTGTCGCGTGCAGGAGGCTCGCTGCGAGGATCACCATGAGGTCTGTTGGTGTCCTCACCAATCTGAAAACCCGTACAACTGCCTCCAGCCAGTCCTCCGCTGCCTGGGGGTTCGTCTCCCCGCGGAACCTAGTGGGTCGCTGACGCTAAAACTTTTGCAGCGCGCTAAGGCGACGTGCATCGTCAGCGGCTGGGGCTGTTAGCATCGGTGGCTCGGCGGGTAAAGGTACCGCCGGTGCCTCTGCTGACAAGGAGCCCTACACCGAGGCCTCGTCACTCGGTGGGCTATCATCACGCTCCGCTCTCGGAACCCTAGCTGGATGTCGTCGTGGGGCCATCCTAAAAAGAAACAGGTGCGCCATGGTCAGAACTGTATACCTGGTGAGCTGACACAAGTAATCAAAAAGAAAATTTTAACACACATGCAATTAGTGTTTTCGTGCATTAAGTCGAAAATCAGAAGTCAGGGTCCTGGTGTACGGATACGTCAGCCGCCGCACCAACACTAGACTCCCTGGACTGATAACCACACCCAATATGCTAAACACTATTGCTTCACATAGAAGAAAGATCAGAGTCTGCGGTAGAACAGAACTCCTCTGATACCAATTTTTCATGAACCGTCCTCGGGGCCCGTGCCGTGACTACCCCAAGCCCGCCTTCCATAGGCCAGGGGCTGGCGACTAGCACCAAGGCGTAAATCCCGATAAACATGGAAGGCATTGCCTTTGTAAAGTAAACAACCACTACAGAGTAAGCAAGTGGAAAGAGTAAACACTAAGTATAAACTGTAACAAGCCGTGCTGAAAGTAAAAGGGGCCGGATATACAAGCCCAATTGTAAAGTACAACTGAAGGGAAAAACAACAACTGAAAAGAAAAGCCGCAGCGTCGAGCTATCCACTAGAAATCCCACCTGAAGGATGGGTACAGATAGCTCCACTAATCTTCGGGTCCCGTCGTCTGCTCCGAGTACGTCCCGCCCAGTGGTCCTTCTCCAGGTACCATCCTGCTCTGCAAGCCTCAACCATGATGAATGCTGTCCGTCGTCTGCAACCAACACAACGTAGTGCGGGCATAGCCCGTGCATGGGTGAGTATAAGCTACTCAGTAGGGACCCCGAGACCCCCGAGGGTCTCCCAAAATCCACAAAGGATAAACCAAAATGGAAAGATACAATCACGAAATAACAACCGACACTGCTTAGGTATATGCCCATACATATACCTAAGTCATCAATTCTCGTTCGACTCCAACATCCGAGCCCAAGCACAACCCAATCCACACAGGAAAGAAAAAAGTATACTCACACAGAATAGCACAACACAATCCATAAAGGAGAGAAAAAGTAATCCACATACGAAATTAAACAATAAATCCACACAGGATAGTTCAACACAATCCACAAAGGAGAGTAAACAGTAAATCCACACAGGATAGTTCAACACAATCCACAAAGGAGAGTAAACAGTAAATCCACACAGGATAGTTCAACACAATCCACAAAGGAGAGTAAACAGTAAATCCACACAGGATAGTTCAACACAATCCAAAAAGGAGAGTAAACAGTAAATCCACACAGGATAGTTCAACACAATCCACAAAGGAGAGTAACACAGGATTCGGCTCACACAGGTATACATCGTCGAAAAGGTGAAGGGATGATCAGATATAGATACCGAATCATCTAAGCTAGGACCCACTTAGGATACAATACCAGCTGTCTTCATTGATTCACCTATGCTGGGACCCACATAGGATACAAGACCAGTACTGAATCATCTAAGCTGAGACCCACATAGGATACAAGACCAGCATAGCTGGGACCCACATAGGATACAAGACCAGCACTCTTCATTGATTCATCTATGCTGGGGCCCACATAGGATACAAGACCATAACTGAATCATCTAAGCTAGGACCCACATAGGATACAAGACCAGCACAGTTGGGACCCACATCGGATATAAGACCAGCACTCTTCATTGATTCATCTATGCTGGGACCCACATAAGATACAAGACCATCACTGAATCATCTAAGCCGGGACCCACATGGGATACAAGACCAGCACGAATGGGACCCACATAGGATACAAGACCAGCACAGTTGGGCCCCACATAGGATACAAGACCAGCACTCTTCATTGATTCATCTATGCTGGGACCCACATAGGATACAAGACCAACACTGAATCATCTAAGACGGGACCCACATAGGATACAAGACCAGCACGGCTGGGACCCACATAGGATACAAGACCAGCGCTCTTCATCGTCGCAGTCCACTGAGGATCTCTGCAGAGTCGTAGTCGTCGAAGTCGCAGCCAACACTAGGGTTCCCGCACACTGCAAGCTCGTTCGGGAGGGTCCGCTCCACGAGCCGAGAGGCTGATACATCAACTGACACAAGGTCTAGAGTTGATGTATCCAAAAGTTCCGTATCATCAATAGGAACTCAACGTCGCATACGGCGCGTCAATCGGACGCCCGGTCTGAGAGTTATTGGCTTTTCCGTCCGAGGGGCCCGGTTGGTTTCTAAGGCAAAACCAACCCGAACGTACTCCACCTGCATACAAACCTCGAGCGGAGTGAGCCAAAAGAACCGTCTCACTAAGTGGAATCCACCAAAGTCGACGGAACGTCAATTGGACGTCCGGAGCTCAAGATATGAGCGTTTCCGCTCTGAGGGCCCTGTTGGTTTCGTGTACGAACCAACCGGGCCGAACCCAAAGTATTCCGAAACCTTGGGTGCGATATACCGAAACAACTGTCTCGATCCAAGGATCGCATCGCCGCTGAAGGAGCATCGTTCAGATGCCCGTATCTCACGTTACGAGCAAAAGACCGAAAAGGTCCGGGAACGAGGGGTCTGGGCCCGGACCGACCCCCCCTGGGTCGGCCGAACCGGGTCGACCCGGATGGGGTGCGGCCCGGCTTGGCCAGCCGGTCTGGCTCAGCTCGGCCGCGTGGCCGAGCAACGCGGGGGGCGCGCATGACCCCGCGTGACAACACCGCGGCCCCCGAGTGGCGCGCCGGCGGAAGCTTCCGCGGGCCACCGGAGTTGCTCCAGTGGTCCGATTTCCTTCCCGTCTGCGCCGTTGTTCCTCCCGGGTTCCGTTCTTCACTGCGGGATCATTAAATCGCCACTGCAGCACATTTTTTCATCGCCCGCCAAATCCGCACAACAAGGAAGAACTGCGGAGGGTTGTCAGGCCGTGTTTGTTTGGCCCGCACCCTCCGCATTAGATAATAACAGTCAGGAGAAATATTCAACACATGAAAACATAACAAGAAAAAAAAATTTAAATAATTTAAAAATGTTCATATGAAACTGGGTTCTTTGTTTTGAACGGAAACACCCACGAGATAAAAGGGGTAAAATCATTCCAAATAAAACCCCTACCTCGTCAAGTCGTCGCACGCGCGTTCTTCACGGAATTGATCGTCGCAGAAGGAGGGGACCGTCGCGTCGTCACAGTATCCGGCGTTGCGTCGACGAACTCCGAGGACCAAGAAACAACAGATTTAATTTTAATAATTAAATCCATATTGAAGTTATAATCCACAAAGGAATTTAAAGAAGCGCAACCCCCTACCTTGTCGTTGTCGATCGAATGTTGTCGTGAGGTTGGATTGTCACGGAAGAACGTCGCGGAAGAAGAACCATCGGCGTCGCGGTACATGGCGTCGCGTCGTCGATCTCCGAAGGCTTTGCGTTCTTCGCGTTCTTCACGTTCTTCGTGAAGAAGGATGACGAACTTGTGTTTTTTCAAATCCTCTCAACGAACAACACTTAAGGAGAAAAAGCGTTGGTCTTATTTTATTAACATGCCAACAAATGAAAAAGAGATAAGTAACGACCCATTAATTCATAGAATTAATTCAACAAATAAAACCGCCCAATTAAATGGTGCGTTAAGAATTTAAGAAAACAGTCAGTTGACTTTCATAAAAACGGGTTTTCGCGGGTGCGTTATATAGGGGAAAAGAAACGGTGGGGCTTGTGTGGGCCCCACCTCACAAATATCCTACCAGGAGGGTAGGATATTTATGGATAGCACCCTATCCGTATCAACTCAGCTTAAATAGCTTGAAGTGGTCTTTAAGCGGCTTTAAGTGAAATAAAAATTAAATTGTCGCACAACTTTATTTTATTTCTTAACTCAAAACCCAAAATTTAAAAACTACAACCGAGAAAACGCAACTCCGGAAGAGGCATTTCTAAGAAAAAACTGGCGTTGCGATTCCATCGGTGCCCTCGGAATTTGATTCCGAGCACCAGTTCAAATGTTAGAAAAACTCGCTCGTATGTTCACTGAACGTACATGATCCAAACTTCAGAAAATGATTCCGGGCACACCGGGCCTTGGAATCAGGTTCCGTCAGAAGCTGCGCTCTTGTAAAATTCCAAATAAAATTAAGAAAAAAAATTTCCTTGAAATTTACGGGTCTTTACATTCAGAGCCATGCCCAGTGATGCTACCTCCTTCCCAAGCTCCAACAGATGGGCTTCATATGGCTCGAGTCTACTGGATGAGGCCATTCAATCTTAATTCTGTATTAATTAACTAAGATAACCATATTTATAAAAATAGAACATTAATATTATATTTTCCAACAGTCATATTGACCAATAGTCATATAACAGTTGAAACCCAACAGTCTCATTTTAATTATACCCACTTTATTAATTAAATGATATAGTTTTGTTGAGTATAAAGTAAAATAACACACAAAATTAGAAAACAAATATAATTAAATAGTTCAGGTCTTTATATTCTTCCCCCTTAAGAAATTTATTCCCTGAAATTTTTAATTTGTACCATCTGAAGAGAAATGGTGTGGGTAATTCTGCATCATTGACTCCTCTGGTTCCCACATGGATTCTTCATATTTGTGGTTCCTACACAACACCATAACAATGTGGGTAGTCTTTTTGAGTAAGAACATTTTCTCTACAATCCAATATCTTCACCGGATTCTCCTCAAAAGAGATGTCATGTTTCCTGTTGTACCACCTCTAGATTTAGTATATGTGAAGGGTCAGGTATGTACTTTCTCAAGTGGGATACATGGAAGACATCATGAACTTGTGCTAGATTTGGAGGAAGTTCAAGCAGATATGCCACTGCTCCCACACGATCATGGATTTGATAGAGGTCAATGTACCTATGGCTGAACTTCCCTTTCTTCCTAAACCTCAGGACTCCCTCCCATGGTAAAATCCACAGAAAGATTTTTTAACCAACATCAATCTCCAAGTCCCTTCGACAGTTGTTGGAATAGATCCTTTACTAACTCTGAGAAGCCTTAATGTGTCGCTAGATGACATGGACCTTTTCTATCATCTATTGCACAAGATCAGGTTCAATAAGCTTTATCTCACTAGATTCATCCCAACAAGTATGATTTCTACATCGATTCCCATATAGAGCTTCACAGGGCTCCATTTGAATGCTCTAGTGGAAGCTATTTTTGTAAGAGAACTCAACTAAATGGGGATGTTGGTACCATACACCCTTAAATTCCATTGAATAATTTCTCAGAAAGTCCTCGAGTGTTTGAATAGTCCTTTCAGATTGGCCATCAGTCTGGGGGTGACAGGGCATACATAAATTCAATTCAGTGCTCAGATCTTGTTGAAGACTTCTCCAGAATATTGATGTGAATCTTGGATCACTATCCAATACGATAGAAAGTGGAACTCTATGCAGCCATACCACTTACTTCATGAAATTTTGGCACGTTGATCAAGAGAGAAATCATCCTGAATGTAGTTAAAATGGATAGTCTTGGTGAGATGGACTATAATAACCCATATCACATTATTTACTCTGGATGTTATTGGGGGACGAGTGACGAAGTCCATAGTGATATTGTCCCACTTCCATGCTGGTATGGGTAGTGGATGCAATAACCCTTTAGGAATTTGTCTCTCCGCCTTCACTTACTAACATACCAGGAACCTTGACGTTTAGTCAACAATCACCCTTTTCATATTATCCCACCAATAATGATCATGAAGGTCCATATACATTTTTGTGCTACCAGGATGTATAGAGAAAGTAGATCTATGAGCATAATCCATAAGATCCTTATTTATTTCCGGAATAGATGTAGAGCATAGTCATGTTCAAAATTTTAGTACACCTTCTTGATCAGTATTAAACTTAGGAAACTTCCCATCCTTCAAAACCTCAAACATCTTCTGTAATAAAGGATTTTCTTTCTAAGCTATTTTTATCTTATCTAGTAGTGACATTTGAGAAATAATTTGGGTCAGGGTTGACAATTTCCCTTCCCTTATAACTCCCATGTCCATCTTTACTAGGTCATTGATGAATGGATCTCTTGGAATCCTCATCATGGAAAGAACAACTGGGTATTTCCTTCATAATGCATCATCGACTTTGTTTTCTCTTCCAGGATGACAATGAATTGAACAGTCATAGTCATGAAGAAGTTGCAATCATCACTTTTGTCTCATGTTCAATTACTTTTGTGGGAAAATATACTTCAAACATTTATGTTCAGTGTATATATCACATTTCTCCCCAAAAAGATTGTTCCTCCATATCTTCAGAGCAAAAACGACCGCAACCGGCTCCAGATAATGCGTAGGATAGTTCATCACATGAACCTTTAACTATCGAGATGCATAATCAATGAACTCGTAATTTTGCATGAGGATGCAACCTAAGCCCTTTTAGAGATGCATCACTAAAAATAATGACTACTTATCCACTTGAGGGAAGAGTTAACATAGGTTCAGTAAACAATCTCTTTTTCCACTCTTGGAATCTTTCCTCACACTCCATTGTCCATATTAACTTGACCCCTTTTCAAGTTAACTGGGTTAATGGATTAGAACGTCAGGAAAAAGATTTTCACAAACCTCCTATAATATCCCTCTAATCCAAGGAAGCTATGAATCTCATTTATTTGTGTAGGTTGAGGCCAATCCTCTACAACTTTAGTCTTTTCGGGGTCAACTATGATTCCTTCATTTGTAACAATGTCCCCAGGAAAGCAACTTGTTGTAACCATAACTCACATTTACTGAACATTCCAAAAAGCCTTTCCTTCCATAGAGTTTTCAAAATAACCCTTAGATAATCCTCATGCTCCTCACGACTTTTGAAATATATCATAATATCATCAATAAAATCTACTACAAAGATATCAAGGTAGACCTTAAAGACTCTATTCATAAAATCCAAAAAAATAGCAGCTACATTAGTAAATCGAAAAGGCATAACAACATACTCGTAATGACCATATCATGATCAAAAGGATTTTTTTAGAATATCTTCTTTCTTCACCCTCAATTGATGATAACCAGGTCGAAGATAAATCTTAGAGAAGAATTGATCCCCATGAAGTTGGTCAAATAATACATCAATGCTTGGAAGAGGGTATTTGTTCATTAATGTTATACCATTCAGTTCTCTATAATCAATGCATAGCCACATCGATCCATCCTTCTTCTTCACAAACAGAACTGGTGCTCCCCAAGGAGACACACTTGGGCAGATAAACCCCTTCTCCAATAGATCTTGGAGTTGATTATTTAATTTGTCCAACTCCACATTTTCCATCCTATACGGGGTCTTTGATATCGGGTGAGATCCAGGTACGAGTTCAATGGTTAACTGTACCTCTCTTTCTGGGGGAGGTCCATGCATCCCCTCTAGAAATACATCAACGTTTTCCTAGACGATGGGGACATTTTCTATCCCCAAACTCTCACTTCCTTCATCTTCTTCACTAATAAATTCCATAAAAAATGATATAGGAGGTTCTTCTAGACAATGATCAGGTTGAGATATCTCTCCTTGGATGATAACTGTAGGTTTTACATTCAATACTACTGAGATTTCCTTAATTCAACTTTTATCTTATCATTATACTTTGAGAGCCAGTCTATCCCTAGTATAATGTCGAATTCCAGCATGGGAATGACTACTATATTTACGATATGATTGTTCTCACTAAAGTAAATACTAGAGTTTCTAAACACTGATGATTCTTGGACAATCCCACCAAGAGTTTTGACTGATAACTCTACTTTTAGAAAATCGGTAGTTGATTCTAAATTCTTTGCAAACGTGGAGGAAATAAAGGAATGCGTAGAACCAGAATCAAACAAAGTACTTTATAGCTTTGAGAGAACAACAAGACTACCTGCTACCACATCATTTGGAGCTTCAAATTCAGCTGTCATGATAAAAAAATCACGAACATTCTCCCTTGGCCTTTGCTAAGGCTTATGGTGGTTCCCCTCCACTGCCCTCAGATTTGGACAATGATTGGAATAGTGACCAAGTTTTCCACACATAAAGCACTGGACATTAGGTAGGGTCTGTACCATCTTCTACTTGTCATTAGTGTTTGTAAGTTGAGGTTTCACCTCACTCTGACAATTCATCGCAATATGGCCATCTCTTCCACACTTGTAGCATTTCCCGCTCTCGAGAAGTTAGTTCCCCAAATGCTTCTTCCCACATTAATTACACGTGGGACATTGCACTTGCTTGACTTCTCTTCCTTGATCAAATCTCCTCCTAAATCATGTCTCCATTTATCTCTTTTTGTCGTTGGATTTATGAGACCATTTCGTCTCACCAAACTGTAGTTCAACTTTCATTGCACCTCGTAAAATCTCTTCATAGATATCATAATCACGGTTGGATAGATTCATCCATAGATGAGATCTCAGTCCCCCAATGAATCTATCAACCTATCCATTTGGATCCCTGACAAAGCTAGAGTTTTAAAATGATATTTGGGTGATGTTCTTCTCATAGAATCCGACAAAGTCGTTCTCCTTCTACATCAGCTCAAAAAATTCCTTCTTCATTCTTGTTCTCATTGAATGAGGGAAATAAATACTGCATAAGATCTCTCTAAACTCTTCCCATTCCATATATTCAACTTTCACTATTTTCCTCATGTTTTTAATCAGGTTCCACCAATGATCATCTTCTCCTTCTAAGTGATAGACAGCCAGGGTGACCTTATATTTCTCTAAACAAAGTAGCACAAAAAATATCTTCTCGATAGAGCTGATCCATTGTGTAAAGCCCCGACCCCTGTTACCCAGAGTCGGTGCATTATTTTAATAAATTGGCATGATTACAAGGAATCATGTCCCGATGTACCGATCAATTTAGTATTCTTGGAAAACATATTACATACATGAATGTTACATTACACATCATAACATACAAACAACATAAATAATCCTTTATGAATGCCATTATTCCCTTGTCTTAACCCTACATATCAATCACAATACACTTCTTGGAATCCTGGGAAAAATAAAACATAGAAAGGGGTGAGCTCAGATGCTTAGTAAGGATAATAATATAGATGAAACTTTCATATATAAACATAAACATTTAAGGCAATGTATAACTAAAACAAAAGCCTTTTAAACATGAACATCAACATAATATGGAAATGATATAACGAAATAATTCCATTTACTTATTCCCAGTGATATTATACTAGTATAATAATCACATGCAATATCAATAAACACTTTCATAATGATGGAATGCACAATGCCAGACTATCATAACCACGTATCCATGGCCTCGTGCCAAGACTACAAATAAGATTCTGTCACTGTGTCGTGCCAAGAAACTAGTTTGTCTCATGAGACATACCGATGCATCGAGGAGCTATAGCGGGCTCCACCCGTCACTTTCTAATTCTAATTCATTCCTCATATGGAAACGACAAAACGTAACATAATCATTCGTATTAAAACTAGCATACGAAATGTCAATACTTTACCCATAAACCATGAATGGTATAAAAATAACACATCCACAGTAAAACATATCACAAAACCTTCAACACAATATGGAATATTTGTATCATGATAAATCAAATTCAAAACAAGTTTAAAATCCATTAAAGGATTTTTATGTTGATAAAAATGATTTTTAAAACTATTTGAGAGAAATACCCCTTTTCATGAAAAATTATAAATATCTCACAATTTGGAAAAGAAGTCATTTAATGATATTTTTGAATCAAAGTGTCCCATACGACTTTGAAACTTTTTAAAGGAATTGACATTTTAAAAACATTAATGTCCATATAAATATATCCTTAAAACCCATTTTGAAGACATGGACATTAATGAGAATGATTTAGAGGAATAACTATTTAAAACATTTTAAATGATGTTTTAGTAAAACGTCCCTTAAAATAATCCCTTTGAAAACTCTTTCATAAAACATGGACATGGATGATAAATATTTCCCAGTAGATACATACGTAAAAACAACATCGAATAATAAAAAGATTGAGAAATTAACCCTTACCAATTTGGTAACTTACGAAACATACAGCCCATGAAAAAGGTATTATACAATGAATATGTAAATACAATTAAATTAAAGTTTATTACATAAATAATACAATTATGGTAAGTACATACACCACACAAAAGGTAATAGTGGCAATATGGCATGAATCTCACGGGAATAAGGAGTGAGATGAAAACCCCTTACCTTGCACTTTCATTTAGTAGAGGGTACATTTAGCCTCCTGTATGAAGACAATAGTATGTCATTAAATTATAACAGAACAATATTAATATTTATGATATTGTAAATTATTCATTTATGACTTTATACTACCCATTTAATAATAATTTCCATGTTATATTAATAATTCGGTTTATAATCGCTTTCTTTATCGTACGTGTTTAAACGTGTTACTCTTGATTGTATCACTTAGATAATGACTTAAATAAATCCATAAAATAAAAGATGATTTATTTATCATATATATTTAGAGTATAAAAATTTATAATAGACGTATATATGAAATGGAAAACACCGTTTACGGAGACGGTAGTCCGTACGTACGCATAAACGATGTTTCTGTTTTCATATATTATTGATCGGAAATAAGTGAATAAGATATATGTAAGTATGTAAATACTTATATATATAAATATATATATCTCCAGTAGCATTATTATTTCATATATTACATACTTATTTGTAATATATATTTTTTATAATCATCGATGAATGGTGAACTTGGAAATGAATCTCATCATGTCGTGGAGACGGTAATCCGTACGTTTGAACGAGAGAAAATATCATTATTTTGATATTAATATAATATATAATTGGATGGTATATAATATATAAAGAACCATTATCATGTTATATTTATTATTTACATCAAATAAAAATCATTATTATACCCATCCAAATAAAAATGTATTGAATAACAATTACACCACTACGTGGAGACGGTATGCCGTACGTACACACGTATGGAGACATGTCATTCAAAGGGAGGATATAATAATGAATTTGGTTGTACCATAATTATAATAACATAATTTTATATACAATATACTGGAGTTATTACTTTATAATGGAAACGACAATGAAAAAGGAAGTGGAAGACGAAAGGAACTTGAAAGAGTGTGGTGAAATCATTACCTCTTCTTCAGGTAATTCCTTTTGATTTGATCAAAAGGGCTCCTCAGGATGGCTTTAAGATCAAAATAATGCCTCTAGGTTTAAGGTAGGATAGTTGAGAGGGTATTTGGGTAGGTTTTGGGCCAGCCAAATGGCTCAGAAGGTGTGAATTAGAGAGAAGGGGGAGTTCCCTTTTATAAGAGGGGTGAGGGGCACCTTAAGAAAAACATAAAATATTATTTTATAATAAATTAATATTCGGTTTGTAATGGCTACTAAGATGATTATTTAAATTATAAGGTGAGTATAGGTCTAAAAAAACACAAAAAATTGGTTTTAGACAAGTTTAGGTTACCATTATAACCTTATCATTTAGATTTAACTCTAGGTTAAATAATTTAACTTTTACTGTGTATTCTTGTATTCTTACACTATATGGTTACTAAAAATACTATATACTTTCAATAGAAGCCCAATTGGTTCATTAATGTCATATATATTATTATATAAATCTTTTGGAAGAAACTTATATTTGTAGGACCATTATATCATTTAATAATATAATATTTGTTTTAAAAACTATTTTATGTCAATTTTGATACTATTTGGTTTTTGTTTTTTTAAATAATAATAGCATGATTACATAAAAAAATACATTGAATCAATACTAAATTTAATATTCACCTGGAAAATTAGTTTAATTCAGAAAAACTTTGAAATTATATTTATTATAATATTTATAATACCATTTATTTGATTCTCTCATGAATATAGTAATTACTGCATCCTCATT
This sequence comes from Viscum album, assembly GCA_963277665.1. Taxonomy (NCBI): domain Eukaryota; kingdom Viridiplantae; phylum Streptophyta; class Magnoliopsida; order Santalales; family Viscaceae; genus Viscum; species Viscum album. The sequence goes on from OY728155.1 coordinate 880,335,672, forward strand.
GTGTCATAAATAAATTTTTTATTTAATGTCTAAAAATTATAAATAAAATACCATGATTTATGAAATCTTTTTATCTTTCTAATGAATATATATAATCGAATTTATCTTATGTAAAACCATATATTAATAATGATGTAGTTATTAAACATTGATTTTATCTCTTTTAACGCATTTTTGAATTAAATATTAATAAATGTCCTAATCTAATCCCAGTGGACCTAAATGATAATATTTTATTCCTAAGGCTTTTTATGGTCGGGATACACTTTTCCAACAGAATTAGGACATGTGTTAGGGTAATATTAATATCATTTTTACCCTTAATTACCCTATTTACTTTTAACTGTGGTAAATAAAAGTAAAAAGTTATTATTCTCAAAAAATTATTTTTATCTTATTTAACCAAATTTTACTCCTTGATATTAACCATGTCTCTCGGAATTTCGAATTTCCACTCACATAAGCAGTAAAATTAAGTTTTATGTAAATTTCCAAATTATCCTAGGAGTTGGGTAAAAGACGGTGAAAAGTTAAATAAAATATTTATATATCTAAACTTATTCTGAACTAAATTCAATGAATTAAATTTAACTTATATAGGTATTATGTATCTATTTTGACCTTACTTAAATTTTAAAAAAGTAAATAATTATTTAAATAAAAATTCGGTTTTAAACTAAAACTTAGTATATTTCACTATTCATCAAACATTGAAAGTTTTCAGAAACATTACAAAAATTCGGCCTAACCTATATTTGATATTATGAATTCAAAAATGTTGTCTATTTTACCAAATTAAAAACATATAATTTTCATTAATTTATTTAATAATTAATTCCTGTTGTCAAAACAAATAACGTGTTTTTTAGAAATAATAACCATCAAAAGATTGACACTTGCTTTTGTCTGGTTTAAATGTGAAATTACGTAAAATCACCAAAATTTTATTAAATGATAAAAAAATATTCTAAATATACTTTAAAACCACTAAAATAAATAATTTATCGCTATTAATTATTTCGATTAAAAAAGTTGTTTTTAATTAAAATTTAGTAATTTTCACTATTGATCAAAATAAGAAAGTTATCCAAAAGCACCATAATTTCACCCTAAGATAAATTAGATATTTTGAATCCAAAAATGAAGTCCATTTTGAAAGATAAAATTTATAATATTTCAAAAAGTGGGTATTACTATTCTTAACGACTATTTTTATTGGTTGTGGTGTGTTATAACTCGATGTTGCATACAACACATACTACTGTATTATTCAAAGTAAAGCATACCACAAAATCTTCGGGTGTTACATTCTCCCATCATTCAATAAATTGTGTCCTCACAATTTGAAATTTCTCTTCGAAAATAATAGGTTGAAAATAGAAAATATCTTTGTGGGAAAACCCTCATAGGAAATTGGGTTAATAAAATTTAGTCTTAATAAGAGGAAAAGAGATATGAAAGGGTCACCACCAAATTATGATCTCGATTAGGAGAACATTTGTGGAAATTAGAGACACGTAACTGTAGGAAAAAAGTAAATAATTATAGGGAGTGATTGAGGTTATCAATCACAAAAAATTGTAGATTTGTGGGCCTCAAAGCCACCAATTTATGATGATTTAAAATACCATCGGTTCAACAAAACGTAAGGTATTAGGATAACTTATTTTTGGTTTTTAGATCCCTTCCATTATGTTTAATAATTAATGTATCAATAAAATAAGAGGAAATATATATATAATTGACAAATAGAGTTTCATCCTTCAACTAATTCCTAATACAAACTCATCTTTCACTCTAAAATATTTAATATATATATATATATATATATTCTATTTATCCTAATTTTATAGGGTTCCAAAAATAATGAATTTATAATTCACATATCATACCCTTTAAAAACTACATTATTCAATCCAGGACGTCACGTGGGCTAGTGGTAGGTGATACACCCTTGTCGCCATTCGGTTCTGAGTTCAAGTCTTGCGGCCTTTCCGGACACGACGGGTTGCCGCCCAACCTCCGGGTTGTCCTTTTTATGGAAATCCAAATATAATCTCAAACTAGACTTATCCAAAATTATTCTGGCCAAACCCACAGTCCAAAATTTATATGGTAGGTAAACACAATGAAGATCCTTTTTTTCACGTAATAGCATGTGGACACCTTCATCATGTATTCTATTAAAATATGGTAACACCCTAAATTACCATAAAACATTATTGGTTACATTCATTCTTCCTTATTCCTTATAGAATATTAGATATATTCCTCATATCCAAATACTTTGAATATTCAAACAACGATGAAATAAATAAACCACTAATCAGTGCCAAGGTAGTCAAGAATATCCAATATAAATCATCCAAATCAACCATCTATTATTCCAAAATTACTACATTAGTATAAAGACCATATTATGGATTACCTTTCCTTCAACCATGTATTTTCAAAAAAAAAGTTTAACCTTCTATTGATCCACTTCTTATAGTACTTTAATATCTCAAATCCTCAATGAAATAGTACTGCAGTTCAATCCTTATTTATCTCCATAATTCATATAACCAGTACATCATTGATACAACACTCAAATGAAATAATTCTTTAATAAAAACATAAGAACACTAGTCATTCATCTTCATATGTGATAGTATCAAAACTTTATTATTATCCAAAAGAATCATTTGGTGCATACTATGAAGATATGAACATTGGTTTGCATAGTGTCCCAACTCATTGCAGATGAAGCATTGTACATTTGAAATTTTTTTCTTACCCTTGAAATCACGTACTTGGTGTCCTTTTTCTCCACACTTATAAAAACTCCCAATACCTTCAATCTTTTAACAAGGTGATTCATTCCACATTTATCACATATTGGAAAATCCTTTTTCCATTATTCCCTTTATCCATATTTCTTTATACCATCCTTTTCTTCTATTGCTTCCCTCCAATGCCATAGAATTCAGAGTATTCTTTACTGACCTTTTGATAATATTTTTTCAATTTATGAATCACAATTCATAATTCGAAACATGTAAAATAGCTAACATAAATTGAATAGTTTATGGATATAATACATAATCACAAAAATGTTTTTTTGAGGAGGTATATACTCATAAACCCTTCATAGAGGTTTGTAAAGAAAATGACAATTATCTTATGCATATCCCTCGGGAGTGTCATAACAAAGATTGCAGCAAGTCCCATTGTCGTGCACCCGTTCCTGTTCGAGTCTAGATGAAAGCGGTGTTTTCGGGTTTTACCCCTAGGTACAAATGTGCCAGAGCCGCCTCTACCTACTTGTATCCAGACAGGGATGTATTGCTTGGAAAACTCACAAAATCTCTACAATACTAAAATTATAGGAAGTTATTCTATAATATTCCTCTATCTTAGGGTAATGTGATATAATCAGAGTTTATCTAAATCTAGTTTCCAAGGTTATTTCTAAACTTCCTCTGATACCAACTGTAACGCCCTGACCCCAGTTACCAATAGTAGGGGCATTATTTTAATACATTGCCATGATTACAAGGAATCAAGTCCCGAAGGACCGATCGGTTTAGCAATCTTGGAAAATAGATTACATACATGGATGTTACATTACACTTCATAAAATACAAAACAACATAAATAATCCTTTATGAATGCCATTATTCCCTTGTCTTAACCCTGCATATCAATCACAATACACTTCTTGGAATCCTGGGAAAAATAAATTATAGAAAGGGGTGAGCTCAGATGCTCAGTAAGGATAATAATATAGCAGAAACATTCATAAATAAACATAAACATTTAGGGCAATGTATAACTAAAACAAAAGCCTTTTAAACTTGAACTTCAGCATAATAGGGAAAAGATAAAATGAAATAATGCCTTTTAACTATTCACGTAGATATTCTACTAGTAGAATAATAACATACAATATCATTAACCACTTTCATAACGATGGAATGCATACTGCCAGACTATCATGACCACGTAGCCAAGGCCTCAGGCCAAGACTACAAATACGATTTTGTCAAGGCCTCGTGTTAAGACACTAGTTTGTCTCATGAGACCTACCGATGCATCGAGGAGCTATCGAAGGCTCCACCCGTCACTTACTAAGTTAAATGCATTCCTTATATGAAAAGGCCTAAACCTAACATAAACATTCGTATTAAAACTAGAATACGAATTGTAAATAATTTACCCATAAACCATGAATGGTATAAAAATAACATATCCACAATAAAACACATCACAAAACCTTCCACACAATATGGAATATTTGTATCATGATAAATCAAACTCAAAACAAGTTTAAAATCCATTAAAGGATTTTGACGTCGATGAAAATTATTTGTAAAACTCATTGAGAGAAATAACCCTTTTTCATGAAGACTTTTAAAAGTCTCACAATTTTGAAAATAAGTCATTTAAAGAAATCTTTGAATCAAAGTGTCCCATAACACTTGGAACCATTTTAAAGGAATTATCATTTTAAAAACATTCATGTCTATATAAATAAATCCTTAAAAACCATTTTGAATACATGAACATTAAGGAGAAAGATTTAGAAGAATAAAGATTTAAAACATTTGAAATGATGTTTTATTAAAAGGTCCCTTAAAATAATCCCTTTGAAAACTATTTCATAAAAAATGGACATGGATAATAAATATGTCTCAGTAGATACTTACGTAAAAACAACCTCGAATAATAAAGAGATTGTGAAATTAACCCTTACCAATTTGGTAACTTATGAAACATACACCACATGAAAGAGTTATCATACAAAGAATATGTAAATACACATAAATTAAATTGTATTACATAAATAATACAATTATGGGCAGTACATACACCACAAAAAGGTAATAGTGGCAATATGGCATGAATCTCACTGGAATAAGGAGTGAGATGAAAACCCCTTACCTTACACTTTCCTTTAGTAGAGGGTACATTTAGCATTCTCTATGACGACTATAGTATGTTATTAAACTATACCAGAACCATATTAATATTTATGATATCATACATAATTCATTTAGGACTTTATACTACTCATTTAATAATAATTTCCATCTTATATAAATAATTCTGGTAATAATCGCTTTCTTTATCATACATGTTTTAACTTGTTACTCTTGATTGTATCACTTAGATCATGATTTAAATACTTACAGAATATAAAACATTATTTATTTATCATATATATTTAGAATATAAAAATTTATAATAGACGTATATATGAAATGGAAAACACCGTTTATGGAGACGGTAGTCCGTACGTACCCATAAATGTTTTTTCTGTTTTCATATAGTATTGAACGGAAGTAAGTGAATTATATATATGTAAGTACATAAATACATATATATATATATAAATATATATTTATCTAGTAGCATTATTATGTAATATATTACATAATTATTAGTAATATATATTATTTATAATCGTTGATGAATGGGGATCTTGGAAATGAATATCATCGCGTCATGGAGACGGTAATCCATACGTATGTACGAGAGAAAATATCATTACTTTGATATTAATATAATATATAACCCGATGTTATATAATATATACAGAACCTTTATCATGTTATATTTGTTATTTAGATCAAATACACATGATTATTATACCCATCAAAATAATAATGTATTGAATAACAATTACACCACAACATGGAGACAGTAAGCCGCACGTACGCAAATATGGTGACATGTCATTCAAAGGGTGGATATAATAATGAATTTGGTTGTACCATAATTATATCAACATCACATTATATAGAATATATTGGATTTATTATTTTATAATGGAAACAACAAAGAAAAAGGAAGTGGAAGAAGAAAGGAACATGAAAGAGGGTGGTGAAATCCTTACCTATTCTTTGGGTTCTTCCTTTTGATTTGATCAAAAGGGCTCCTTAGGATGGCTTTAGGATCAAACTAAGGCCTCTAGGATGAAGGTAGGGTAGTTGAGAGGGTATTTGGACAGGGGTTGGCCGAGCCAAATGGCTTAGATGGTGTGAATTAGAGAGAAGGGGAGTGCCCTTTTATAAGAGGGCTGAGGGGCACCGTAGGAAAAACTTAAAATATTATTTTATAATAAATTCATATTCGGTTTATAATGGCTCCAAAGTTTATTATTTAAAGTCTAAGGTGGGTATAGGTCGATAAAAACTCAACCAATAGGTTTTAGACATGTTTAGTTTACCATTTTAACCTTATCGTTTAGATTTATCTCCAAGTTAAATAATTTAACTTTTACCGTGTCTTATTATATTCTTACACTATATGGTTACTAAACATACTATATACTGCCAATATAACCCCAATTGGTTCATTAATGTCATATATATTATTATATAAGTCTTTTGTCTGAACCATCGATTTGTAGGATCATTATATCATTTAATAATATAATATTTGTTTTGAAAACTATTTAATGTCAATTTTGATACTATTTGGTATTTGTTTTTTGTTAAAATAATAAAAGCATGATTACATCGAAAAAAATACATCGAATCAATAATAACATGTAATATTCACCTATAAAAGTATTTTATGTCATAAAAACTTTGAAATTATATTTATTTTAATATTTATAATAACATTTATTTGATTCTCTCATGAATAAGTTAATTACAACATCATCATTGTGTCATAAATAAATTTATTTACTTAATGTATAAAAATTATAAATAAAATACCATGATGTAGGAAATCTTTTTAGATTTATAATTAATATTAATAATCGAATTTACCTTATGTAAAACCCTATATTAATAATTTTTTAGTTATAAAACATTGATTTTAACTCTTTTAACTCCACTTTGACATAAATAATAATAATTAGCCTAATCTAATCTAAGTGGACATAAATTATAATATTTTATTCCTATGGTTTTTTTTGGTCGTGTTACACTTTCCCAATAGAATTATGACATGTTTTAAGGTAATATTAATATCATTTTTACAGTTAATTACCCTATTTACTTTTAACCGTGGTAAATAAAAGTAAAAAGTTACTATTCACCAAAAATTATTTTTATCTTATTGAACCAAATTTTACTCCTTAATATTAACCGTGTCACTTGTATTTTTAAAATTCCACTCACATATGCGGTAAAATTATGGTTCATGTAAATTTCCAAATTCTCATAGGAGGTGGGTAAAAGACGGTGAAAAGTTCAATAAATTTCTTATATACCTAAAATTATTCTAAACTAACTTCAATGAATTACATTGAACATATATTGGTATTATGTATCTATTTTTACCTTAATTAAATTAAAATAAAATAAAAAATTACATATATAAAAGTTCGGTTTTAAACTATAACTTTTTATTTTTCACTATTCATCAAAAATTGAATGTTTTTAGAAAAATACCAAAAATTAGGCCTAAGATATATTTGAAATTATGAATTAAAAAATTATGTCTATTTTATGAAATTAAAAACATATAAGTTTCATTAATTAATTTAAAAATTAATTCCCATTGTCAAAATAAATAGCGTGTTTTTAAGAAATAATAACTATCAAAAGATTGACACTTGTTTATGTCTGATTTAAATGTGTAATTATAGAAAATGTCCAAAATTGCATGAAATGATGAAAATATATTCTAGATATAAATTAATACCACTAAAATTCTTAATTTATCACTATTAATTATTTTGATTAAAAATGTTATTTTTAATTAAAATTTAGTAATTTTCACTATTCATCAAAATATGAATGTTATCCGAAAAGTACCAAAATTTCACCCTAAGCTAATTTCGATACTCCGAATCCAAAAATGAAGTCCATTTTGAAAGATAAAATTTAATAAATTTCAAAAAGTGGGTATTTCTATTCATAATTGCTAGTTTGATTGGTTGTGGTGTGTTATAACTCGAAGTTGTGTCAACACATGCTACTGTATTATTCAAAGTGAAACATACCATGAAATCTAGGGGTGTTACACATTACACAAAAATCAATGTGTCAGTCGATACATTGATGTTTGGTGGTCATTAACTCATAAAGGACTCAACAGAATGTTGTTCCCTTCATGGTGAGATCAGTATCTCAGCTTAATTCAATTTATTTCCCATAAGTTGAGTTAGTTGGTTCATCATTCACATGGATGTTTCCATTCCAGCTTCCATCGGAAGGCTGTCAGCGCATGGTCCATTGCGGTAACCATTTCCATGTTTCCTCTTATTTACTGCCATTTTTAAATGAATAAAACCTTAGTGTGAAACTTATTTCATTTACAAATCTTTTAACTATAATCAATTTATGTCTTAAAGCATCATTAAAAAATTACATTTCTCTATAAATCATTCATAATGATTGATAAAAAGCTAATGATTAACCAAAGATATCCCCCGAGAGTGTCGTAACCAAGAGTGAAGCAAGGCCCATTGTCATTTACCAGGATACCCCGGTTCATGCCCGAAAATCCTTGTAGGAGATTTCACTCCTAGGAACCTCTGTCCTAGAGCCATCTCTACCTGCTCGTATCCAGACATTGATGTATTTTCTTTATAAACCACTTACTTAATACTCACCAAAATACTAGGAATTTTTCCTATATTTAATCATTTCTATAGGATTCTTAGTAATGTTTTCATTTCCCAATTTTCATAAATAACCAAACTATCATTTGATACCAACTATGGAATCCATCCTTTTTATTTCATAACATTACATTACATTGTACATATATAGAGGAACTTTAAAGTCTAGTGTCATGGAAATCAGGAACAAAAATACAAGAATACAACGTAAAACATTATTCTAATCCTCTTTTAAGGATTCATCATAAGTTCTCTCTATATACTGTAATTTCATCTCATATCCTGCATACATAAATCAATGAATAGGCTGAGCAATAGGCTCAGTAAGGAAAACAAGTGAAAGAGTTGAAATGTGATCTTGAGCAATATTATTAAGAACATGATAAAGTCATAATGGAATGAGAAATGGAAGAATAAGAATATCATAATAAAAATAACATGAATCATAACTTGAATATGTGGTTACAACATTTCATTTAGACATTTACGAAGATATCACCAAGGTTTATCCCCGAGGTGTTATAAAAATTATCAGGGTTATTCACCAAGGTATCGTGAAACTTGTCATCTCTAGAGATTAATTCATTACCCAATGCATTGTAGAGATATCAGGACGCACCATTAATATGAATTTACTTTCATGTTATCTACATAGAACATAATCAAACATTTCATAAAAAATCAATAGAGAACAAAAGAAATGGTTTTCATTTCAAAATCGTGACATTTTAAACGTTATTAAAAATAAGATCATTATATCATTTATAACCCATGGAAAGGGAGTGAGGGTTTTATGAATGTAAAATACAGAATGAAATATATCATATTTATATGTTTATGAAAACCCATTGAAACCAAATAGGTTTTTGTATTCACATAAATAAAACATGATAATTTCTTGAGAGAAAGAGATTGAAATTTTGAGATGAAATTTATGCAGCATAATGGCTATATAACATGGTATTCAAAAACATTGAAAAGAGATATGAAAAGGGTCACCCACTCATAAATATTTCATAATACAGTATAAATTCACAATAACATGGAGATAATAACATGCTATGGAAATTTTAATGACATACCACTAGAAAAGGAAACATAAAAGAAAAGAGAATATGTGATTCCGAAAAATTCGGCAGCCAAACAACGTCACTTAAAAATTCAGAAACCAAATTAATGAGAGTAAAGGGTCTCTCATCAATTATACATGAAATGGAAAGTAATGAGAACATATAAGAACATACCCTCAACATAAAGAGAAGGAAATTTGAAGACACGCATAAAAAAATTCATGACTTAAGAGAGGAGGGTGAAAGGATCCCTTACCTTGAAGAGTGACTTCTAAAGCATGAAGGTCGGGACCTTGGTAGGCTTGAGGGAACCTTGGGAGGACTCATTATGAGGTAAGGAGACAATAAATTCGTTAAGGATGATTTTTGGAATGAAAATAATGAGGGAAATGGCTTGGTATTTATAGGAAATGTGAGTGAATAAATTATTAATATCTAAGGGACACCTCATCGGTGGTATTTGCAAAACCTTGGGCTTTCCCATGGCATTTTCTCATGGTATTGTCCAATTGGGACAAATCATAGCATATATCACTATTCATAAGTCTAATAGAAATATCACATCATTATTACATCATTAATGATGTCATTAAACACGTGAAACTCAAAACTGAATTTTTTACTATTCACCGAAAATTCTACTATTTCAGAAAAATCTCTATAATTCACCCTAACCAAATATCGATTTTCTGAATTCAAAAATGAACTTCATTTTATGAAAATAATTTTTTAACTATTTTAATTTTAATTTTTAAATAAAATCATTATTTATTCCCAAAATAAAACTTTAAAACAATTACTTATTTTATAACACCTTAAAAAAAGTAATCAAGGTCTCATAATATTATCTTAATACAATAAGACAATAAAGTAACAATTTATGATTTAAATTTTATGAAAATACATTTCTATTTTAAATTATTAAATTAATTATAATATTTTAAATAAAATATTTATTGCATACAAAAACAACAAAACATAAACTATGATCATTTTTCACTTTTAAGATGTCTAAAATGTATTTATACATTCAAGGGTGAAGTTTCTATTTTTTTAAAAGTACTATTAATTACTATTCATATGGGTATGTTACTATTCCTACTTTACTATTCACTTTAAACCAATTTGATCTTATTAGACTCTACATTTGTTATTGAGAACAACTGTAGAAGACCATTTCTTGAAAATCATTTCACATTATTAATTATTCAATGAATAGAAAAATAGTTTAAAATACCATTTATTCCTAAATTTATCAATAATACACATCCTATATTTATTCGGATATTTGAAATTCAAAAACATGGCCGTAATAAGATATAAAAAAATTATATAAAAGGATTACACAAAGCAGCTAAGGTCTCGTTACATATCCCCATATAACACCAGCATATGACCTAAGTGTGAGGTGTGCTATGCTGATATAATCTTGGGGTGGCTCATAAAAAATTTCCCAGATGATGATTTCTATTAGCTTGAACTTCTCCCTTAGGTGATCTCGTTCATGCTTTATACGTTGAAGTTCGGCTTGGGCTTGGTCCAGAGAAAAGCCCAGTGATGCTAACTCCTTCACAAGCTCTGACAGATGGGCTTCATATGGCACAAGTCTACTGGATGAGGCCATTCAATCATCTTTCTGTATTAATTTACCAATACAATCGTATTTATAAAACCGCAACATTAAAATTATAATTTTTTCAATGGTCATATTGAACAACAATCATATTTACCAACAATCATATAACAGTCGAATCCCAATGGTCTCATTTTTATTATACCCACATTATTAATTAAAGGATATTTTTTTTCTAGATTATAAAGTAAAATAAGAGACAAAATTAGAAAACATATATAATTAAAAAGTTCGAGTCATTATACTCTACACATGGTAACCCCCTCCGCCACATTGAGGTCACTTACTTAAGGTAAATGCCCAGCTAGGGAAGGAGTCGTTGCTAGTTGAGATGGAAGAGCATCCCGGAGGGTGAAAAACTGATCAGTGATGGTTCGTCAAAGAAATCCTTCAGCACATTGGGTCACTCCTCATTTTTCCCACCTAGTTAAGACCGAGTGACCTAGCATGATTGGTGGTTCCTAGGGGAGAGGTTAGCCCAGAAAGCAGACTCCTAGGTTTTGAACCCTGAACCTCCCAAATAACGATGGTGTTGTACCACTCCCCTTAACCATCATGCCACCAACGAAGTGGTAAATGAGCTATGGGTAACGATGTATAGGTGATTTCCACACGACACTTATTATGGGCCCCATTCACCGCCTGTGTGCCGCTCGTACCAAGGTGAATTTGAGCGTGGTGAGACTCAAACCAGCACCAAATATGTTATCGAGGAGTGGTCACCTTACACGGTACCACTAAGACAACCACGATCGGAAAACGAGTTGTGGGTAATGAGGTATAGGTGATTTCCACACCATGCATATTCTGGGACCCATTCACTGCCTACGCGCTGTTCGCCCCCAGCTAAATTATAGCGTGGCGAGACTCGAACCTGCATCGGTTCCATTGTCGGGGAGTGACTGCCTTACACTGTACCACTATGCCAACCCAGTCAACTAAAAAATTACATTGTTTACGATGCTTATTTAATAATGAAACCACCAACTCAGGACAAGTGGGGCCAAGGTATTTACATAATGAACCTGGAAAAATTGAATGATCCATACAACAATAATTTCCACTATATGATCATTGGATCTTAGACCCATCCAATGAACCATCAACCATGCAACATGAAATAACAGTCAACAAGGTCTTCATGTGAACCAAAATGAAAATGTATGGGGTGAGTACAAGTACTAGTTGAATATTCCTATGAATTTCCATGTACCCCATGAATTTGAAAATACAACATGCTAAAAAATAAATTTATAAAAAATACCCCAACACTATTTTAGTTTATAAAAACATTTAAAAGTACTTTAATAATAAACATTGTTTATCATATACCAAAACCCACACAACATCAATATTGATTTTATAAATGAAACATCACAGACTATTTTCTCAACTAAAAACTGACGGGATTTGAAACCATTAGCAATAACCATGAATGATTATCACCAACTCATGAATGGACTAACTACCTTTGAACATCACCTTATCATTACCCACATGGACCTTACACCCAATTAGGATTTTACCAAAACCTCAACTCATTATTTCTGATAAAGACCATACACTATGTGGCCTTTTTCAAAAACTCTTGTAAAAGACCTCACCAAACATAAATAAACATCATCAATATATTAAATGACATAAGAATAAAATTGACTAGAAAATCAACACCTAATCTAAATAACATTAACCTTGGAACTCAGTGAACCACCAAAATAACATCACCTCCATAATAAAATTCACAATTACAGTAACATAAAATATATTTTTTAATGAAAATTCATAATATCACCTATATTAATAATCCTAATAAAACAAAGAAACTCTCAACTATACTGGTAACACCCATTTTTCAAATGCACATTACAATTACCGTAATTTCATGGAAATCACTCCCACCACTATAAATCCATAGAATCCCTTTTCACCTTCAAAACTAATGCTAAAACCCTTTTTATCCCAAATCCAGCTACCATTATGAAATTATTTTAGCACCATAAAAAACTAATTAAAACTCCATATTCTAGATCATGTGATTCAAAACAAAATAGCATGAGTGATAAGCCACTTACCACAACCCAATGAAAAAGAATATATTTTAAAACATATCTAATAACATAAAATTTTATAGATTTCTCAAAACCCTAACCACAAAATCCCAAAAAACGAATGGGTTTCACCATGTCTAAGTGAAACTCATAAGTCCATACACTTGATCCAGATGGAGAAGAGAAAATGACATGAGAAACATTCTACTAATCCGACACCCAAAAATTCAATTATTAAAGGGAGAATAGATCCACCAAAAAAATCAAAAAATCATCCTATATCTAAGAAACATATGAAAGAGGGTAGAAATGAGACCAAAACATACCAAATATGGGTAAAATATAATATTTTGAAAGGATTTTATGTTGTTTAAAGACCTAACTACACAGTTCTAGGTGACCATACATTATCTATGTATCCCTCTCTACATCCCAACCACATTCACTACTAACTAGGGGATTATGTGTGGTCAATCAGGCCATTCACCTTCTCTAAATCATCCACAACACCCAGTTTAATCTAAAAACTCCCCTGAACACTTTCTCCCACATCTCTTACACTTCCAAGCACTACCAAACATCTCAACAAAACTCCCCCAAATATTTAAACCATCTAAACTAAATCATATTCCTTAACTCAATAAACCTAAAAAATACAATCATATCATCCTATGCCATTTTTCATCCTTGAAATTCTATGTTCAATCCAATTCATCGAAATATCAAAAAACCATTATTCACTCCCCAAAATCAAATTGATGATGTATGAACACTATCCTATACCAAACATAACTACTACGACTCCTAAATCCATTCTATTTTTTTATGTTACACCACACTATTCAGCTCAATTCACTTCATTACATTACCACACTCACACCACAAAGGATATAACACCATATCTGACCTAAAATAGACATTCCTCCAGAATTTGTACATCAACTCAATAGTCATGTATAATTGAACAACCACTAAATGAATTATAATTCTACCAAACCTTTTCCTATTCAAACCAAGCATGGCCAATCCCAAAATATTATTTACGTGAATAATTTACCCATATTCACATTTATGCACATCAACTTAGTTTCATCATCTTACAAGTAGAAATTTCTATTGCATAGAGGTTAAAAAGAGCTAGTATCCCTTAAAATCTATGGATAATATGTATAAAATATTTTAATCTCAAACTGTACCTTCCTAAACAAAATCCTCAATTCATTGAAGGTGTTGGATGATTCATCTATATACTTTGTTATGAGAGAAATGTGACATCAATTATAGGTGTATTATTTCATTCAAAGATTAAGAATCCAAGAATTATGTGGTCAAATGTTCCAGCTTCTTCAGGGAGTTTTAGTTGAGGTTTAACATGATACATGATATTATATAGAAATTTTTTTGTTAATGTTTCTAAAAACTACAATGTCCAAGTGAACACTCTATGCAAGTGAAAAACATATGATGTTGGTAGAACATGATCCAGGTGGTACATCTTCAGGTTTTCAATAAAATCTATGTATTATTATTCTAGTTCGATTCCATTTCTAGTTTTATATTCACTTCAATATTGTTTTTCTATATTTATTCAAATTTTAGTAAAAATTTTTAGATAAAAATCATTTTTGAGAAAAATTGATAAAACATTTATGTATTTTTTTTATTTTTCATAAAATAACATTTTTTATTTTATAATTAGATCTGTTATTCCAATTTTCTAAATTTTATAACAATATAATGAACATAATAAATTAATTTTTAATTAAAAATGATTTTTATTAAAACCAGTCTAAAAGGAATCCCACAAATATGATGAATTTATACAAATTATTAAATTGAATCCATGAAACAGTAGGCAACATCCACTTGTTTAATACATGATGAAATGTGCACTAAACCGAACCTTTTATCAATAAAAGCAGTATTCATTAACATTTTAGTAAATGTATCAATTACTTTTCTAATACTACTAGTGACACTTAAAAATTAATTATTAATGTTATTCATCAACAACAACCATTATATCCAAAATTTACTCAAAACATATTTGGTATATTACTGTGATAATTTTGAATGAATTTAACATCAATTTTCATTGAAAATTATCTTTAAATATTTATGGAACCATAATAACATAATCTTAAAATATCTGTGCTGGAGATATCTTTTAATGATGCTAAAAACCCTGATGTTTTGAGTGTCATTAAAAAGTATTCTCATTTATTTTTTATAATGTTAGTAGTTTCTTTTGGATTTGAGGGAACGGAAAGGATTTCACTAGATGGTTTGGTTTTGGGTGATTTTAAGGCCACGTTCAATTTCTTGAATCGGGTATTCCATTTGTTCCACCATTCCTAGAAACACCCAATGGATCCCTCATTTTTATCTAGGTAAATATCTACTTCCAAAGTTCGACAGTCATCTGGTTTTTTCTATCCCAAAAACTCTTGGGGACTAGTACTAGTCGAGAGGATTGTAGGTCGAGATCATAACACCCTTCAGGGGGAGGGAATTTTTACCCATTATGGGACTCACTATAGATTCATGATATGTTGGTGAATATCTTACTAATCTCGATATAAGACTGGTTACCCTAAAAAAATGATGATATTTTAACTCTATTTTTTGTGCAAAAGAATGAGGTCTCTTCAATTGATACATCTGTATTTACCCATGTTTTTCCACCATTTTTTCGTAATAGGTAGCTACTTATGTGTTGAATCTATATAACCCTATGATATTGAATGTGATTCCATGCATTATGGTAGTTAATATTTTTAGTAGGTAATTAAGCCATTATGAGGTGTCCTGTGTATCATTATTATTATTAGAATCAAAACCAATGTATTTTGTTTGATCTATGCAATTTAACATCACATGGAAAAGGCATATATGGGTGCTTCAGGATGCTAAATATTCACACTCAAATCTCAGAGGGATGTCCTATGTATCACTAGTATAACGAGAATCAGATTTTTCATAGTTCATTTTGTTAGGGATTATATATCGACAACATCCATATCATTGTAGACACCCATGGTGAAAATGATATGTTTATTGAAACTCCCTATGCTCATGTGTTTCATTCTCAGTGCGAGAAACAACGGATGGAAAATGATCATTTTGTTACTCATGATGTCAAACTTAAATGTTGGGAGTGCCCCATGATGGTAAATATGGAACTTCAACCACATTAGAGATATCATACATATCCTCAATATATTAGGAATCCGAGATGTCGTAGTTCACTCCATAATGGGGCTTGCAAACCATGTCTTATCGTACAATTGTGGAGGTTAATGGTACATATTTCATGATCATTGAAACTCCATAGGCCCACATGACCCATTCTCATTGTGAGAACAAGCGATAGAAACTAATAAATTCCATTTCCTTGACTATGGGGCTTAAATGTTGGGATTACCCTAGATGATCAATATGGAGCTCGAACCTCGAGATATATGGACTACATATTCTAGATATGGTAGGAATCAGATTCACTATAGTTCCCTTTATATTAAGGATTACACCTTAAGGTAGCTCGAATGACCATTCCTACTTGTATGGAAGGTGTTGCACGACCCATTTGACATTTCTAGATGACATCACAAGATCAAGATTGATTTTTATAAGATACATCACCTAACCTGGCTGGGATACCCAAGTTGTTTCACCTTATCCAACTGACATGTCCTGGTGTCATTCCCCAGAGTTGGTCCAACACATTTGGAGTGCCTTACAAGAGTAAGTACAACATGGATATAAAGATTATATGTATCATTTATAACATAATTAGAGGACATTGTGAAATATGGAAAACATTTCTAGTGGGCATCATGGGTCTCAGATGACTTTTCCAGAGGATACCATTAGAGATCACATCCCATACCCATGTGCAACCATGATACTTGATAAACAAGAGTAGGTGCCATTATATGATTCAAGAAATGCATCTGAAGGATGTCGCATGGTTTAGATGATTGGGCTAGAGGGTTTTCTTAGAACAAAATCTGTGTGAAAAATGAGATTGTATGGCTTTCATTAACATGCATGAAGGAATTTTCATGTCCCAAATAGCATGATTAGTGATCATCATGATATCTATGTGACATTTCCTGGCACAGTCACGGGTCTTTGGATGCCTCATGCGGAGTTTAAGAGGATTACCAAACATGAATTTCAATAAAATATTTACCTTTTAATTTTGATTCTATCCCCTTTATTTAAAACGCCTTAGGTTTATTCAATATCAGTTTATCATGAGTCTTCTGTGATTTAGAGGATATGTGGTATATTCTTCAGAAAACTTTCTTGCAGTCCATCACATAATATATGAATGATCATGTGAAATAACATATGTATGGAACATAAAAAAACTCTATAGTATATTACTTGATGAAAGGATTTATTGCTATGAGATTAGCTACTCTAAAAAGTCCACTCTAGCCCTTTTTCATGAGTGTATAGTATGTTAGAGTCAATTCATCCAGATTCTAAACCTTTTTTCAAGTCAAGGTGCCGAATTTATGTGTCACCACCCCGATTGTTTGAATGTTTGTGTGACATATCTTGAATGAATCCAGGCTGGAGTCGGTGAGGGGATTTGGTGACCCATGGCTTCATGAGTCTCTACTATAGGCCACTCCAAGTGCATTTCCTGATTTTCAATGACATTGAGTCCCACTCATCAATGCCTTGGTAATTGTATTTTTTCAAATTATTGATATTTTTTTCACATAGGCATATTGAAGGACTTCTTTACCATCATGTTGACATGTCAAAGTGCCTTCTTGAGACCGAAGTTCATCTTTGAAGGCATCTGCAAGATGCTCGATGGCATGTATGAGGTTTTCTAGTGAGAAAATGTTAGTTTTACTGGGGGTTTTGCCGGACTGTGAGGTGGAATTCCATAACATGTCATGACCATTTTATGACCATGAGTGCCTTCATCCTTCTCCCATACTTACTTAGATTATTTTAGGTTTCAATGTTTTAGATATATGAGATGTTTCATGAGTAATATGAAAAAATTACACTATATTTTGATGACCCATCATGTAGATAGTATGGGTCATATGGGGGTGCATGAGAATTTGTAGAAAATTATATTTGTTTTCACTTACTGTTATAAAGGGGTGCTCTTGGTCCCCCAGACACATCCATGTATATTTATGCAATGTGGCTAACAATCCAAATGGACTCCATGAGATGAGGCAGACACATCTCTAGAGACTCAAAGTGTCGTGAAGATCACCAGGGGTGCACGTTATGTCTTCATGTGACCGTGAGTATATCCTTACTCTTCAAATTTTATCTCCTTTGTTTTCTTTAAAATAGATTGTAGGTCATGATGTTTTTTGGATGTAGTTATGAATAATTACCCCTGTCATCGATGATGAGTCATGTAAACATTATGACCGCTAGCGTTCTCCACCATTAATGTTTCCTTCCACACATTTTTAGAGTATTTTCACGTTGTATTTCCATGTTCCTATCACTGAAAACCAACATGTCTTTGGGAAACTCAATCAAATTCAACCTAACTTGTTACTACTTTTCGAGTGCACAATCTAAAAAAATATATGGACTCATTGAAATAGAGATATGTGGGATCCATAAGAGGTTATGTGATGTGTGTATAAATTTCTTGTGACCTTATAATGGTCACGTGATTGTTAGTAACATAAAGGTCCACATGATTCAAAATTCTATACTATATTAATATTACTTTTATTTTATGTTGGAAATAATATTGATATTCAGATTTGTCATCCCATGTCATTTTTTTTATTCTAATTTTTCTGGCATAAAAAATTACCAACCTTGGGACCGACGTCCGTAGGGACTAGGGCTCAGTTCTGAGGAACGTAAATGCCCACCATATCTTATATGGGTATTTGAGAATTACTTCCCCTTTTGACATTTGGACTATCAGGCGATGCTTGGTATTCCTCAAGATTCCCAATATATTGGATGGGGAGGAAGATATTCATTCCACTAGTCACCACTTTTCTAGAGCACTCTTTATTTTTTTTTCTATTATGAAACTCCCATAAAAAATCATGACATAAATCTTTATTTTGAGACCATGTTTGCGATATTTCATTGCGATATCTATCCCATAAGTCCTAAAACCACTTAGAAGAACTTCTATCCCAAAAATATCAAATATGGTAATTTTTTTTGATGTCCGACCATGATGTTCTTTGATTGTTTTGGGGGTTTCTTGGGGCCTGATGTTTTGACCAATCAATTCGATTGATTCACATGACCATGTTCTGGCCATGAAACTGCAAGTCTAATAATAGGTCTTGTAATCAAAAAATGACATATGGGGATTATGTGATGTATGATTGTTTGGGATATCAACTGATTCACACATCCTTTATGTGATTAAAAAATTCATTATTAACTCATGTGATGTGAAAGAAGTCGTCAGGAAATTAATGCTTTTTTTTTGAACATATAGTGTCTTCTCCTTGTCTGAAATGTACCACTAACTTATTTTCATATGTATTCATGTTGTCATACATCCTCTCACAAGCACTCAAAGAAGGAGTCAAAGGAAACAATATCTCATCAGAATCTTATAGTGGAAATCAATGATCATTATTGTCCTCATCTTATATGGTAAAACCAGAATATCATGATATCATTTATGGGATTAATGTTCGGAAAATATCCCAATTTAGAATTATTTCCTCTTATGGGTTTCACATTATTGGCGATTCTTCCATCCCTCCACCAAAGTCATCATTTTTACCTTTATCTTAGATAAAGACAACCCATAACACCTTCTAACCACAAAATTCCATAGGGGGATACTTTATCAATCAAGGGGCCATCAAGATGGGAATATAATTAATTTTATTCCCACTTACATTGGTGGGACTAATCACACGCCTCATGAATATTTCCATATGTATAAATCTATAATGTCGAAATTGGATCCTAATAAATTGATTGGATGGAATATAAACTAGTATTTCCAATCCCGATGTACCTATGGTATGGATTGGGGATGGACTTTCTGGGTGCATTACATTTCATTGAAATTATCTATGGACTTAAGGGATATAAGAATGTATGAGTCTATTTGGATGTCCCTAGTGTCTACCTATTGTTAAAAAGGATTGATGATGGAGTTGTTCAGCCATTGGATCGTGGATAAAAACACAATTCATGTTATGCATAGAGACGTTGGAATGAGTCATTAAAATGTGGATTAGAACTATGGAACACAAATATTGGGTGGAATGTATGAAGAGTTCATTCCTCCTTGATATGACTAGGATTATGCAACAAATATCTATCCTCTAACTCAAGAATTGATTAATATAGCCCAAAAATCCCTTCCAAAGGGGATCCATCCTGGGGAAGATATCTCTTTCAATATAAAGGATGAATTACCTATCAAGAAAGGTAGTTCTATGATGTAATTATAATGGCCAAAACAATGTGTTATAATGGATTTTCATGGTTTGTTGGGTTATTTTTGGGCCACAGTTTAGGATGGGATGTTTAACGAATGGGAATGAGTGATTTTCTTTGATATGAACCGAGTCGTTAAACTAACTGATTTCATACCATATACCTAAGTGGGAACTTAATTACCATGAATAATAATGGTGGATATATAGTTTCCACATTCCCATTGGAAACCTCAATGGAAGGTGTGGAGCATATGAGGATGGCCATTAATGTGTCTCCCAAACACTACCACCTTCTGCAAAATTTTTATAAGGGTAATTCCCACAATAGGATTATGGGACCCTTTCGAGTGTTATGGGGTTTCATAAGAGATGACTCGAGTGTTTATGAATTTATGAACATTTAGGATATTCTCGATTCTCACTTCATAGCATATTGTAGTGTATCTTTAGAGTGAGACATGTCCCATTGAATGTTCAGCAGGATAGAGACTATATATGCCACTTCGATCATTTCACTATTAGGACATTAATTCTAGTACCAACATGTGATATTATTGAAAATGGTGGAACCCATTTTGATAAACATTCTTATGTGGTGTCACTTCATGAAGGATTTCTTTCCACCCATATTGATGGAAAAATAATATATGAGTTTTATACACCCTAATTGTTCATATACATGTTTTTGTGTGTTCAATAAAGATGTACCCACTATATCTATGCTCTAACTAAAGGGAATATGAATGAACCTCTCTAATTTTGGTGGATTTTTACTAGGTAGGGGACATAAACTCCGATAAACCTCCCTCCAATAAATTTAGTGACCGGTTTTTCTCATTAATTTGAAAATATTTGGATTCACTTATATCCAAGTAGTAAATTATCCCAATTAGTAATAGAAGAATTTCAAAAATTGATTATGGAGAATAATCTTAGACAAAATAAACAACTAGCCAAAAAAAGGCATGTTTCCCTCGAAGCACCTTGCACGTAGATGGTGGGATTACTATTACTAGAAGAAGAGAAAGCACCATGGTTACAATGAACATAATGGAAGGGGGTGAGACTGTTCTAGAGCCATTGATTCCTATTCCAAATCAATAGTGGGAAATTTGGAAGGTGTAGTGTCCCAAAGATGATCTGTGGAGTATATTAGAATTATCAAAGGTGATTTTAGATGGTTTATCTTTTACCACCTTTCATCATGGTATCACCTTTAAAAACTACTGTGAGGATGCCAGGTCCTTTCATCATGACCTTGATGTGGCTTTGGAAAGTGTCATGGGGTATCTATATTTCTCCCCAGTGGTTCACCATTTAGTCATCCCAGTAAATCATCAAATTTCTAGGATGAAGAAGGCTACAATATCAACATGAAGCGGTAAGTCTGATCTTACTATTGTTCTTAAGATGTCATAGTGTTCTTTCAACTGTATTGAAATAACTTCTACGTGTTGACGTTCTGGGAGGACATTCTAGACCATTATGCCATGACATTTTAAAAATATACTCCCCAATTTATGAAAATGGGAGAGAGATTTGGAAATGACAAGAAAAATAATGATGAAGGGTCTCCAGGTTGACATGCTCAAGTGAGGGCATCATTTTCCACTTCTAACAAAATAGTCATAGATACAACACCTTCTGGAGGGTCCTCCATATATGTTTAGAATAATAAAAAAAGAAAACGGTTTTCACCGTCATATCCTTCTCCTATTAGATCCTCACGTAAGTGAGATACTTTATTTTTATGTCATCTTGACCCTTCCTAGCAACACATTCTGATTTGGAGAAACTTCATAGGACCCCATCATTTTAACGTAAAATGTAATGTATTTAATTTTGAGAATGTGTATGGTAATTTGGTTGCTTTGAAAAATCATTCTCTATTAGGTTTGAAGTTTTAAAAACTGGATATAGCTAGTATGTATACTTGATCATTCCCATCACCTTCTTTGAATTCTTTCGTGACTGTACCATATGATCTATCTTTGGTGTGTGCATTTCGGGAGAATACCGACCTAGGTAGATATTGTAATACTCTGTTATCCTCAATGGAGGTGATTTTTGATGAAGATAAATACATCATTAATAGTGGAAACTTAAAAATATTGATTCATGGCACTTGATGATGTTATTTTTTCGAGCCAGCCCTTAGGAATGGTGGGAGGAGTTCTTCTTTAGAAAATGGGTCAGAAGGGCCACATGACATCTCATCTCAAAAAATCATTACTTCATCCCTTTAGGATGGGTTTGGGGTAGTGGATATTTCTAGTGACGAAACTCAGATTGGTATTCTTCTATATATGGTCTTATATTCCAATTACATGGTGATACCAAAACAAACATGCTATAGATGATGAGCCCTGGTTTCCTTTATTATAGCATATTCACCATGAAATTTAGGGGCTTTAGTTCTTACTCCCCTAGGAGTTCCTCATACCGAATCAACTAATGATGAGGTGGGATCTCTCCCCTCATCATCAGGGTCTATGAGTAAAACTATTTCCCAATTATACCTGGTTCCATCATACATTCTAGTTCCAATAATGTTTATAGGTTAGGGTTTGAGGTGTGCATCATTATATTAGTTGATGAGGAGACATTTGTGGATGGAGTTTTGTGACTTAGTTTTAGAGACCACCTTGGAGGAGTTGATGGATATGTTAGGTCACCTTGAGTTTATGTTTCCTACACTTGATTATGAAGTATTTGATTATTCTACTACTCATACATTTTTATAAGAAGTAGTTTCTAAGTGTGAAAAAAACAAGACCATGAATTGGGGTTTGTAATGGACGAGGCAGACTCTTTGATGATTTAGAACTGGGGTGAGGCTATAAAGGAATCCTAACAATGTAAAAAGCGGCAGCCACTTACCAGGATGTTGAAGATTCTGGGATGGTCAAAATTATATTCTCAAATATGAAATTGGTCATCTTTAATATGAGATCGAGAACCATTGAGTAATGGTATCCCAATTTCATCAAACACTCCAAAAATTAGAAAATGTTTTGATGGAACAATAATAAAATATTTTTGGGGAAGTGAATGAGAGTCCTGAAGCTATTTCTTTGGATGAGGTGTTACAATATCCTATAAAGGTGGAAACTAAATATGCAGAACAAATGTGATTTTATTTTGGCTCTCAGGGATAAGATACAGTGAGCGCATAAGTAATCAATTTAGGAAATTTAGTGATGAAATAATAATATTTCAATATTTCTTTGGGTTTTTACCCCCTGTTATAGAGAACGGTATGTGGAGATTCCTCATTTTCTAGGTTTTTTATCGATGAATAGACATCGTGGGACATTATATGTGTTGTAAAATTTATTATCTTCCTCATGAGATGTGTGAATTTTTTTCATCCAATATTTCAAGGATCACTGATGGTACTCATCACTTTCTTTAAATTTAAGGAACATGAGTTCATGTAATCTAATGTTGATGGTCAAACCAATTTTTTCTAAGTGATGATCTTGACTTCCCACTATCATTAGATTCACTATTTTTAATATGTTTGAGCAATCTTGATATCACCTAACATGTTGAGGGGTTATTTGGTTATAGACTTTTATTTAAGGGTATGTTATTTGTATCATCGTCAAAGGTAATAAGATTTTGGATACAATAGGTAGATCGTGTTAAGAACATTTAATGTGCCTCATATTCTTTATTAGGATAGATAATTTCCATGTTATTATTTTAATGTATATAGCTCGGACCTTCCAACTCTTTAGTTTATGGACATGTAGCTCATACCTTCTATCACTTTAGTTTAAGTTCATTTAGATTAGACCTTCTATATAATTTTATTAATTACATTTATCTCAGACAATATGTTTTTTTAGTTTACGTGCATTTAGCATGGAACATTGGAATAATGTAGTTTAACATATTCTAGATTAGACCTTTGGTCACTTTAGTTTATGTTCATTTATCTCGGACCTTCAAAAACATAGTTTAATTTCATTTTCCACGGACCTTATGTATCTTTAGTTTAAGGTCATTTAGCTAATACCATTGGTATATTATAGGTTAAGGCCATCCATCTCATACCTTTGTGGAATATGGGGCTGATAGACCGGGGATGACTCAAACACCATGGGGTATTGAGTTCCACCACAGAGTTTTTAGCAATCACAAGAACTGTAGTTCATTTTTTTTCAAAGAGACGCCTTTATATGGAAAGTTAAATATTTTATGAATTGATACCATGTCTAGGAAATGTAGGTCTCCACTCTTTTTCATGAGATATGCATGATTTTGGGAATGAAATATTGATGAGGGAGAAATAATAGGTCTATTATGACTTCATGGATATTGGATGTGAGGGTGATATAAATCATAACACAATAGATTGAGTATGTGAACAAGGGATGGGGCATACATGATGGGGATGACACAGAAAACTCTAAGGCGTTGAGTTCGACCACGTTGTTACAAGGGCTTGCAAGTATTAATTATCTTTTTTGACAAGGAGGATAATCCTTTAGTTATAGTGTCAGTGACCTTATGTGTTGGTAGAATGGCCAACTAATGGTGATCTCCACTTATTTTTGAATTATATAAAGGATTTTCGAAGACTCAAACATGAATATTATGACATTGGGTATGGAAATAAGGCTATATAAGAAGGATTCTTGAACCGTAGGGTAGTTTAGATTGTAATTTCAAGCTCAAGATCTACACCATATGGTTTGGAATCAGGAGTCATGGTTCCTAAATGGTTTGAGAATGGAGGGTGTCATTCTATATTTGAGAAATGTTACAAAACACAGTGACTTAACATTGAGGATATTCGATATGCGCGGATTGATTGGCATGGGAATTGTAAATCATGGATGAATGTACTTATATCAGGAAGATGATGTTGGAAAATTATATTTGGATTAGTTCAAACACACTGTGGTGTTGAGTGATACCTCCATAATGTCTTAGATCACAAGGACTAGAATCTATTTTTTTCCGAGTGACACATGTCCTAGATAATCATAAGCGCATATGTAGGAGTGATGAGAACATGTTCATAGTCCAGTAATGGGTCTATCAAATATTAATATCATTCCCAATTTTTATGAAAATTTTAATGTCTTCCAAGGTACCCAAATAATGAAGTGTGATTCGTGGAATGTGTAATACTCAAGAAGGGTTTTATCACTATAAAGGATGTGTCATCACCTAGTGAACATATTCTCATTCTTAGGATACATTAAATTAATATTCTAACTTTTTCATTAACTAGTGGTTCTAGTGAGGAAATCATGGATTCTACTAGGGATAAAAATTAGACCCTATGAGATTTGTATCCTATACATTTTTCCCCTAATGTTTTTTTTCTAAACTCCAAAAATGTAGAGTTTAGTAGGTGGAGACTTTAATTTTTATAAGGCTTCCCTTTGTGGGGTTTCAACCTGATAGGTTTTTGTTTAATTTTCCCATTTAGTTTCATGTCATATTATTTGGACCACTATTGGATAAGTTTCAACACCATACAACTTTGACAAAGGTGCATGCACTTTATGGTATCGACTCATCTGGACTTAATTTGGGAGATGTCACACAAGATTCTAATTAGGATACCCAGGGTCAGGAGTACCCCAACATCCTTCTGATTGGGAGGAGGAAATTTTGTAAATCGCGGATTAAGTTCCTTATGTCATGATAAATTATATGGGACAGTAATATGAGGTATGTCTCGTGAACACCTAAGACGTTTGGTTCCACCTCAGTGATGTAAGGATCATAAGGATCAGTTGGTCCTTTATATAAGACTAAGATTTCACCATTTGGTACATCTAAAACCATTATGTGTCAATAGCATATCCCACCAAGAGATATATTTTTTTCCTTTCAGTTGTAATGAAGGGTTTATGGAAACTCTTAGAATACAAGACATGAATTCTAGTATACATATTGAAGTGATTTTAAAAGATTGTCGAAGAACCTCATACTATGGGTGACTAATGAGATTATCCTGTGATCCTTTTATAAGTAATAGAAATTGGGGGATAGACTACATAAATTATCATCATATTTTGTGGATGTAGATCATGTAGTTTTAATGTCCTGCAACGAAGACATTTTCCATACAGTTTAACATCATGTTTTAAAGACATATTCCCATTCAGTTTATTGTCAAGGGGTAAGGAAATTATTCCATGTAGTTTATCATCATTCGGTAAGGAAATATTACACACAATTTAACATCATTTTTTAGAATGTACTTCCATGTAGTTTATCATTATCCAATAAATGGGTGCTTCAATGCTGTTTATCATCACATGGTAAGGATGCTTTCCTCTGCTATTTGACATCATGTGGTAAGGATGTACTTTAATATATTTAATTTTCATGCAATAAAGATATAGTAATACACGTGAATGGATGAAAACATTGTGGTTGGTCCCAAGGGTTAAAGTCCATGCATCAATACATATATCATGAAAATGAGAATCAAACCACACAAAGTTCATAATAGCTGTTTAGTCTAACATCGTGCAAAAAGTAAATTGATCATCCGATGTGAATTGGTGTAATCATGGATAGGCCCGTGGGTGGAATTATTGGTAGAACAATGTATCCCATATTTATGGGAATCATTCTCAATGTAATTCCTAAATGAGAAACTCCCTCTTCACTTATTTGGACTATACGGAGAGGTAGGAATTGTTTCTGTTTATTATTGTAGATAGGCCAAGGATTGGAGGTATAAGTGTCATTATGTATCCTGTAATGATAGGAATAAAACCACACATAGTTTTTTTAAGGTACTGTACATTTTAGAGTAATGAGGAAACTATGAATAGGTACCCAATTGAATAGTGGTGATATGGTGGTTGGGACCAAATATTGATGTTTGGTTTTCACTATGTATCTCATCAAAAATGAGAATCAAGAAACACATATTTCTGTAAATCCCATTGATTTTAATGTCATTTAGTGAGGATGGATGAAAACTGATATGAATTTATGGGGATATTGCAGTTGGGTCCAAGGGTTTAAGTCTTGGTATCACTATGTATCTCATGAGAATGAGAATCAAGTCACACGTTGTTATGAAGAGCCATGCAGTTTAATGTATTATGGTGAGGATTGATGAAATTCATTTTAACGTCTCCTATTCCGGATGAAGACAAAATTTTCAGAGGTGTTACACCTTGTAATTATGGGGAATCCCTTCCTAAAATTCCTAATACCATGTCATCAATGCTCGGGGTGAGAAACAAGGAATGAAAAGGGTCCCACACCGAGTAATTTAAGAGAAAGCCATATGCCTTTTTTATCATGTGGAAGCAAATCCAAGATATAAGATCAATGAATCCCTATGAATCTCATTCAAAACAAGAATCAATCCAAATATAGTACTAGAGATCCATGATGTTTAGTGTCATGTTGTATGGATGTTGGGTCACCCGTCTTCAAGGAGGTGGTGTTTTGGATCATTAAGGTTTTATGTCATTCCGTGAGGACATTGGATCACATGACATAAGGAGGTGGTGTTTTCGGTCGAAGAGTAGAGATTTAGGTGTCACTATGTATCATATGATGGAAGGAATTAAAACATACATAGTTTTTAGGAAACTGTGCAATTTATTGTTACACATCTAAGAAGATCTCCATAGTTTAATGTCATGTGGTCAATAAAATTCTCCATCTAGTTTAATGTCAAGTGGTTAATATGGTCTTTATATAGTTTAATGACATGTGGTTAGGACCATCTCTATACATATTAATTTCATGTGTTCATAAAAAATTATGAGGCTTATTATGATGTGGATCCCCTTGCTGAAGACTGCTTATTGAAAGTATTTTGGGAGAAATATCACAGTGGTGGGTGGTGTGACATGATCCCCATCCATGGTATGTAGTAAATATTCCCCACTATGATAATTCTTATGTATCACATTTGTTCCTTACCAAATGTGTTGCAATTTCAAGGGATTCTTTCTCGATTTCATGGGGGTTCAGAGATACAACAATAGTTTTCCTTAGAGTAATGAATGAAGGAAAACCTTTTTAGGCCCGTGCTATCTGATTTTAATATACCATTAGGTTGTGCAATGTGCACAATATGTTCTCATTTGGCTATTCAAATTCATCTAGACAAATTTTTTATTATTCATTTTCTATTAGTTTTCTATGAAAGGATATTAAGAGAAAAGGTACATGAACCTCTATAGGAAACACTGCCTCTATCCCACACAACAATGAGTATGATGTTGACTATGTGGTGGTACACATGGCTGTACAATAGGACCATAAAAAATTGATGTGGTAATCATGAAAATACTTATTATTAATGTTCACCAACTTTTGGAATTTGTTTTATATAGTCTTATTGAAGGCCTCTACCTATCCATTTGCTACTTCATGATAGAAGGACAAGTTATTGGACTCAATATTATAATCATTTAATAGATTCATCAACTCCAAGGGATATTAATTGGTGTCATAGTCTATCAATATTTTTGGATGGACTCCAAACCAGGTGATGATATGGGTCTTCATGATGTTTATAATATTCATTATCTTGACTTCTCTGAGGCGTTATTGCCTTATCTCATTTGGAGTTGAAGTCAGTAGTAGTAAGGATGTTCTCAAACTTCTTAGTTGTGCATGTGGGAGATGGCCCAACAACATCCATCCCCCATAACAATGGTTTGGAATATTTAGTTGTATATTTAAAATTCAGGGGATGATGGATGAAGATTTCAAGAATCTAGAAGACATGAAATTTTCTTTTGAATTCCACATAGTCTTGTATCATGGTTTTCCAATATTATCCCAACCTCCTGATTTTACAGGAGATCTTGGTTCCTTATTGACGGGCATCACATGATCCTGTATGAAATTATTCCATTATGGATAAAATTTATCTTTCTACTAAGCACCTGAGAAAAATTCCATAAAATCCACGGTTGTAGAGGAATTGTTTATCACTTGGACCATCTAGTAGAGTGAAGTTAGCTTCTCGACGTTGAACATGTTCCCTTCTTGCATGATCTTTTGGTAGAATCCAATTTTGGAGATAACCATGTATGGGATCCATCCATCTAGGATTGTTCATTGGTTTATCATGCTTTTTGGTGGTGCTGACATTATTGATTTCTTCCATATCACGTATGAAAATTGACGAGACCATTTTTTGATGTGTGGTGAAGAGGAGTGCTTCCTTCTAATCTAGGACATCTAGAATAATGATTGCATTAGCCAGGGTATTGTGGTCACTATTCTATGATTGGGGAAAATGATGCAATGTCGGATCAAAAGAGAATTCCTCTATGAATCCCCTACCATACCCAAATGGGTGGGGGGATAGTTCCTCCTTTATAGTTTTATATTCCACATTGATTTTATTTCGAACCAATTTTGAATCCCCCTAGATATTCAGGTAGGCTTTGTACAAATGTAGGGCTAGTTCTAACCCAGCGATTAGGGTTGGTATTTTGCCTCATTATTCGTGTAGCCTTCAGATAGTGAGAGAGAGTACGATTGAACTGATTTTTCTAGAGAAACTAATAAAATCCACAAAACATATTGATTAGTTTTTTGATTTAATATTATTGTACCAATTGGAATCTGAGAGGATCCATCAAAGTACATCTCCCATGTTTGGGTGGTGTCGTGGATGTGTTGAAATCGTCCATGGATTTCCCTTTCACTGACTTCTATGATATGAAATGGATATCATATTGCTGCATAATAATATCCCATCTAACAATGTGCCTAGTAAAAATAATAAAAATAACGATGTACATGATCAGATCAGTATCAGAGACCTAGTGTACTTTTTTTGTGCTACAAGTAGTGCCATATGTTTTGAAACCACAAAGATTAGTGATAGGTAGTTCATTTCGATAATAGAATATCTGGACTCAGTACCTATTACCATATGGCGGAGGTATTAGCGACTATTCTTGCTTCCCATAAAATATTTCTATACGTGGAGGGATCCCAGTGAACGTTCCATAGAATAAAAATATAAGATGAGTGGCCTCCCTTCCACCAGAGTCATCAAAACTAGTGGGTGAAACAAGTACCAGTTGAGACATTTGAAGGATCTTTGACATTAATCATCCCATTGATTTGTGATTCCTTATTCATTAGCGTAGTTGAAGAGAGAGATTTTCCAGCCAAATTAGATTGGAAATGATTAATATAGGAGAGGTTTCCTTAGAGTCCCATAATTTCCTTGAGATTTCTAGGGCGACTTTGAAAAGATAAAACTAATTGTTTATGGGTCTATCTCAAAGCTTCCATGGCATTATGATAAGATAAGAAATTATCACGATGTTACCCCAAAAGTAAACTTGAGAAAATTCATCTTTAGATCTAGCTTTCAGAGCTTGTCAAATATTTTTCGGATATCCGTGAATTGATCACATCACTATATGTATTTAAAAACTAGGTATTCAACATAAAACAATACTGTCCTTCCCAAAAATGGATTAATGATATGATGCATGGTTTGTTGTTACGTGTAACCCACATTCTATTAACCGAAGGGAATTAGAAGATAGTAGAAGATCCCTTGAGGTGCTCTGGTCAATTTATCTTATTCATCTTCAAGGGCCATTTTGATTTGATTATACCCTAAGTACCTATACATGAAGGAACATGCTTGGAATCTGGCAGTTTCACTGTTCTAGAGTTCTATGTTTGGAGAAGGGAAATTAATTTTCTTGAAATTCTGATTAAGGTCTTAGATATTAATGAATAGTCTACTATTTCCATTCTTTTTTCATGATATAGAGGATTTTGGAAATCTATATTGGGTATTTAACTTGTTGTAAAATGTGTCTTGGTTCAACTTATCAAATTCCACCTCCACATTGGTGGAATGAGAGAGGTGCATCCTCTTGGCATCCAGTTTGAAGCCTCAATGTTAATTGTGCTATCTAAGATGGTGTGTAACCACATATAGTGTCTATCCAAGAATTTCTGTATAGTTCCATATGAACACATATCGATTATTCATTATAAATTTGATGTAAATTGCTTTCTCTTCATGGGTCATGGTAGAACTAATCAAAGTAAGCCCCATTCAAATATTTACTTGTCTAAGATCATCTATAGTGGTGCATATGCTTTCCTATAATGTTTTTGGTAAATTTAAATGGTCATCATAATACTCATAGATTTTTGAGTTTATAGAGACAATTTCAAGTCATGATGGAGATCTGGGTGCTTCTTCATCACTAACGGGATGAGGGAGGTTGTTGGAAGAGACATCATCATACCTTTCTATTTGAGTCATTATAGAGAGATGACAAAGTTTATTTTTTTGCATTATTTATAAGGACATGATGATCTAGGAACTTTGGGATTGGATATATTAAATCTACAATGTTTCAGGGTAGCACATAATCACCATTGATCATACTCTAGGGGTTTACAAGGGCAGACACCATGCCATTGGGAGTTGGAACCTATATATCATCATCCACCATTTGTTTTCTTACCTAATTTTTTAGAAATCTTATTTATTATATCTGGATATAGATGTTTTTATTGGGAAACCATCACCATGAAGTAAGATAAAATTTCTATTGATGGGGTACTTTTGAAATTGATGGTACCCCCATGTGGCTATGGAGCCAAGGCCTACAAAGAAGAACATTATATGCGATGTCCTACTAGATAACCATGAACCCAACATTATATGTGACTAACCCAAATGGATCTTCGAGTATGATATTTTTGATAGGTCTTTGATCACATTATATGAGGTGTCCTGCAGTATAACCATGAACACATCATCAGATGTGACTTACCCAAATGGAGCTTCGAGTTTGATCTTCCTGATATGTATTTGATCAAATTTATCATACCCATGTATGGTACGCATTGAGGGGGATAGATCCACTTCACATTATCTTATACATTAGAGAGTAAGAAATGGGATGTGATTAATCACATATCCATTTTCAATTATAACCCTTTGGAAATTGCCATTATTGAGTTTGCCCGAGTCATTTAAGGGCCTGATGTTCCCTTGGATGGCCTCTTCCAGATCATGATCCATGAATGGGATGGCACCATGACAGTCTGATGCCATATTATTCCCCCAATAGATCTTGTTTTTAGAGACTTTGGTCTTGAATTCATGTCGTATCTAGAGGGATAAAACAATTCCTTCTCTATGTTCATTTAAAATGTGGATTATTTCAAGGATTGATAGCTTTTATGGTATTACATCTTGGTGCTTCAGAACATGGTACTTGTGTTCCAAAGGTTGTATCTTTCTGACATCTGGCTACTCATGGGCATACAGTTTAGGAATAGAATATTTTGAGGTAGATAAACCTAGTGTGTGTGTGTGTGGAATATGAGGGAGTGACAACTTCCAAGAGTGAAGGTCACACTTACATTCATTGTAACCATGGTTGATCTGAATAAACCCCCACCAAGAAGTACTATGAGATAATTAGACACAGGTGACAAATGGGGGGATTTGGGGAACAACCTTGCCTTTTTTAGCCTATTAGAGTCCTTTCCCATGAGTCTCAACTACATATCTTTTCTCTGTGGGTATATTACATGAATATTGACTATGTCCACATCCAACATGTCACATGTGTCCTCGGTTTTGGTGCATGCTGTAACACCCCGAGATTTTATGAAAAATATTCTTTTTAATTTCATTAATGTCTTGTGTTGTACGGTACACCAAAATGAGCTTTCAAAATACATCCCTGACTTGCCTTGCATTACACATAATCACGACCCTCCTCGATAGCGTGTGTAGTATGCAATACCGAGTTTCACTAAACGAGATATTATTATAATATTATCATGAATTAGCCGTTATGAATAGTAATACCCACTTTTTGAAATTTTATAAATTTTATCATTCAAAATAGACTTCATTTTTGGATTCGGAATATCTAAATTAGCTTAGGGTGAAATTTTGGTACTTTTCAGATAACTTTCATATTCTGATGAATAGGAAAATTACTAAATTTTAATTAAAAACAAATTTTTTAATCGAAATAATTAATTCTGATAAATTATTAATTTGAGTGGTTTTAAATATTATTTAGAATAGATTTTTTCCATTTAATACAATTTTGGTCATTGGATTTAATTTCACATTTAAACCAGACATAAACAAGTGCCAATATTTTGATAGTTATTATCTCTTAAAAACACGCTATTTGTTTTGACGACGAGAATTACTTTTTAAATTAATTAATGCAAATAATATGTTTCAAATTTGGTAAAATAGAAATCATTTTTGAATTAATAATATCAAATATAGCTTTGGCCTAATTTTTGGTATTTTTCTGGAAACTTTCATTTTTTGATGAATAGTGAAACCACTAAGTGGTAGTTAAAAAACTGAATTTTTCATAAAACTTAATTTTACCGCTTCTGTGAGTTGAATTTTGAAAATCCAAGAGACACGGTTAATATTAAGGACTAAAAAGTGGTTCAATGAGATGAAAATATTTTTTGGTGAATAGTAACTTTTTACTTTTTTTTACCACGGTTAATAGTAAATAGTGTAATTAAGGGAAAAAGTGTTATTATTATTACCCTAACACATGTCCTAATTATATTGGATAACTTTAATTCGACCAAAAACAACCTTAGGAATACAATATGACCATTTATTCCCACTTGGATTAGATTAGGGCATTTATTATTAATTTATTTAAAGAAGGGTTAAAATAGTTATAATCAATGTTTAATACCTAAATAATTTTTAATATAAGTTTATACATTAGATAAATTCGACTATAAATATTCATTATAACTCTAAAAAGATTTCCTACATAATGGTATTTTATTTGTAATTTTTAGACTTAATATAATTTAATTTATTTATGACCTAATGATGATGCATTAATTATCTTATTAATGAAATATTGACATAATTGATGTTATAAATACCCAAATAAATGTAATTTGAGACTTTTTATGAATTAAAATAATTTTATATGTTAATATGACATGTGATTATTGATTTAATTTAGTTTTTTCGAACTAATAATTCTGTTATTAGTTTCACAAAAATCAATTACCAAATAGTGTCAAAATTGACATAAAATAGTATTTAAAACAAATATTATATTATTAATTGGTAATATATTACAAAAAAATCTAAGGATAGGCCAAGATACTTATAGCATGATATTTGTATCATTAATGGACCACTTGGGGGTCGCTTGGATGTATATGGTATGTTTATTAACTATATAATATAAAAATTCAAAGTGACATGGTAAATGTCAATCTAATTAACCTAGAGTTCAAACTAAAATATAAGGTTAATATAATGAGAAAAACGTGTATAAATTAATTTGGATGAGAGTATTTCGACCCATACCCACCTTATCTTCGAAATATATCAATTTGGAGCTATTAAAAACCGAATGTGACTTTATAATAAAATAATATTTTTAGTTATTCCAAAGGTGCCCCTCTCCTCCCTTATAAAAGGGCACCTCTTCCCTCTCTTCCTCACACCACTTTGATCCTTCAAGCTCGTCCAAACCTTGCCAAATTATCTTATAAACTTCCATAGAAACGTCCTATAGGTCCTGGTCTTCTTCAAAAACAAATTATAGTGCCCTAAGAGGAGGTCTAAAAGAGGCGCTTCAAAGAAGAGGTAATGTCTGTTATCGATTCTTTCAACTTTATTTCTTCTTCCACTTCTTCATATTAGGTTGTTTCATTATGAAGTAATAACATAAGTATCACTCACATACGGATCTGTTATTATATGTATGAAACAACCCTATTTCACCATCTATCCATCCTACGGAAAACGAAATCACCGCGCGTGCGTACGTACGGAATACCGTCTCCACGCCGTGGTGTAATCTATTTTCCACCACCACCTTACTTGGATGGGTATAATGGTGTAAATAATAACTATATATGAGTAGTGTAAAGTGATATTGATCTGTAATAGTATACATACACTCCAATAAAATTCCACGATCATGGGAACAATATCATCGCTCGTGCGTACGTACGGAATACCGTCTCCACGACGCGATGAGATTCATTCTCAATGATTAACTGTTCATAAATGATTATAAAGTATATATAATAATTAATCATGAAATATATGTCATAATAATGATACTGTATTTATGTATATATATATATTTATGTCGTCCAATTAATTCCATTCAATTCAATGAGGAATCGAAAAAAACGTTCATGCGTACATACGACATACCGTCTCCATGAACGGTGTATTTCATTCCATTTATCGATCTATTATATATATGCATATTCTGAATATATATTATATATAAATCATGTTTATATTTTGGAATTAAGTAATCATGATCTATGTAATCATATGAATAATTACAAGTCAAAACACAGACGACAAATGAAACGATTTTACCCAAAACACTCTTTAACATGGAATTTACAAAAGAACGGGTAATATAAAGTCATAAGTGAACCATATATGATATCATAACAATGAATATGATTCTGTAATAAGTCAATGACATTATTTAAATCATTATACAGGAGGTTCGGATACATACGAAGCATATCAGACCTAAGGTAAGGCATAATTATTCCAATCTCATTCTTATCTGAGATTGTTTATTTGTAAGTATTTACTGGGGTTATGATTATTATCCATGTCCATACGTTCTCAAAAGGTTTTCATAAAATTTTTAATTTTATTCCATGTATGTTTAAACTCATTTTTACCCTTTTCTACTTTAACCATATCTTATGGAAGAAATATTTCTTTTGTTTACCATACGAGGTACTTTATGAGTTTTCTGAAAAAGTACGAGAAGAATGTTATTTTTAACTTATACGACCTGAACGGATTTTTACATTTTTATAAAGCCATATTTTCATGAAGCTTCCTCCAAAATATTTCATGACTATTTTCAACAAAATATCTATTATTTTAAAATTTCATGGCATTTTGTGAGAAGAAAATGATTTTGAAGAAGAAAGGATATTTTCCTCAAGAATTCATTTCTAGTGTTTTATCAAAACCATTTTCCATCTAAGATAAAATTATTTAATATGTGTATGTTTCATGTATAATATCTCTATGATTTACATGGTTTATATTTTCTTATTATGAAATGATATTCATTTCTTTTATATGGATTATGTGATGATGGGATGATGTTTATGAAACCCATTTTATTTATTGGGTTATTATGAATTATGTATGTTTATTTTGTGGCAAAAGTAAGAATGATTTCATTATGAGATGGGTGGGACCTATATCTCCCTCCAATGCATTGGGTAAAGATTTATATCTCATGAGATATACATGGCTGGAACGGTATGTTAATCTGATTCAGTATTACAGGACTACAACGAGGAGTGAACTTGATTCAGAAAGGGACTTTGTCCACTAAGATGGTCTTGGAAGAAATGCCTTGGCTACTATGGAAATCATTACATGTTCTCAATGGATGCCACAATTACATGTTTTATTCCCATGCTATGTTATCATGATTTATGTTCCATTATGATCTATGCCTTATGTACTTCCATATTTTAAGTCGTTGCTTAAGATTTTGATGTTTAAACATTATGATCATTTTTTAAGTTCAAATGTATATGGTATGTTTTATTTTATCCATGCATACCCTTATTGAGAATTTGAGCTACTCCTTTATGTTTTATTTTCCCCCAGGATTGAATGAAAGGTTTTAGGTAAGGAAACAAAAAGTGGAAGATCTTTATGGGATATGTTGAAGAACTTTCACCACAATTAGAAGATTACGTTCCAAGTTTCCAAAGACACTAAACAATTACAATCCTTGTGTGTCTATTTTTGTTATGTATTAAGTATTCTGCAAAATTAATGTAATGTCGATGTACGTCAAGATTTTGGTATCTACAGTCGGTATCAGAGGAAAGGTTTAGTCAACCTTTGGAAACTAGGATGCGAAAACGTTAGTGAGATCCCTAGAGATATTTCTAAGGTATGTCTAGGGATGTCCCTAAGGATAAGTATACGTATAGGATATAGTCCTAGAACTATGGTAACGATCATAGAATTTATCCTCAGATGTTAGATATTGAGGGTACTCCCCCTTTACTCTGTTGTTTTCCCTAGCATGATTTTTGCCTCTCACACTATTCTTTTTGGGCATTAGAAAATGGTTGGAAAGGGGAAGATTCATGATAATGGAGGATATGATAGAAAATGGAATGATATTCTTCACGAGAAACCAAATGAAATGGGATTTAAAAATCCAAACATCATTATTATGATGAATCCTCAGTGTCATAATATGATCAATAAACTCAATTATGGTAAGTTTCCTGACTCAGATAATAAGAGAAATATGGAGTTTCATGATGATCATAGAGGAATGAAAGTTCAATTTCCCCTATGTAAATCCTGTGGGAAGAGGAATCAAGGAGAATGTTTCAAAGGATTTGGAAGATGCTTTGGGTGTGGAAAAGAAGGACATAAAGCCAGTAAGTGCAAAGGAAAAGGTTCAGTTAACACCATGGATGAGGATAATGGTATTTCTACGACATCAAAAATGTTTAAATGTTTTAAATGTGGAATGTACGGGCATTATTCAAACCAATTCCATAAGGGAAAGTCTCATGAAGAGAATTAGTATAGTCGTATGGGTAATATTTATGTTGATGATGATGAAGAGACTACAAATGATATGTGAGATGAATGAATTGTTGAAGCTCGGTCAATGGTTTATGAAGGTAGTGGAATGATTACATGTTTATCAAGTGTAATGTTGTATAAGTAATCTCATGGTACTATGGAATAAAGAGACATATAAGGATTGTTACACTATTTTCATTCCTTATGTTTTGAAAGTATGTGTGATGAATGGTACTAGTATTTTTGGAAAGTGGAAGATATGCGCATAATTAAGGGATAAGGAGAAAATTAAATGTTTGATAGTATTCATGAGCTCATGACTGATATAAGGAGAAGGTTATATTAGGGTTTGAGTATATAGAATTTTTGGATTTTGGAATGTGGAAAGAGATAACTTTTGGAAGCATTTATGTTTTCACTAAGGTTTAATGGGTATTCATTTTTCAAGATAATACGTGATTAAGGTATTCACATGATTGGAATGTGACCAACAAGATAATGGGGGATAAATGATGGTTGGTTGATGACATTTCAAGTAATCGTTTTCTTTATACTATGAGCTTGGACTGAAGAATTTTAGATAAAGATTGGAATGGATTATATTGGGTATAAGATAGTATTGTTTAAGGATATAACTTTTTTCGATATTATTGATGGGATGTTATAGTAATGTAGTTTTAGAAAAAGGACAACCTGTAGGATAGGAGACATCCCATCGCATCGGACAAGGCTGTGGGAATCGAACCCACAACCAAAGTACGACTGGCCTTTATCACTTAACATTGGCCTATAGGAAGTCCCTATTTAGTAGAAACTAGTTTTATATATTAAGAAGTATGATATATGAAGTATAAGTCCATTTTAGGAACCACATATGATTAATCTCACTATAGATGGATTGATGTATTTTTTGGTAACTTTTATATCCTTTTGTTTGAGACAGATGGAATGACCTATCATTCTATCACATGATCTGCTAACACATCACGAATGAAAAATTCAACTTCATTTCATTAAGAGATGAAGTGAAAATTGTCCAAATAACAACCAACGGTGAGACTGTACCAAAATCATGAAAGTATTTCTTCGAATTGAAATTTCATCAACTTTAGGGATATGATCTTGAAAACCGAAAATGTTTTCATAGTGATCTTATATCTGATGAATCATATGGTACCTTTGATCTTTTCAAATTTTTGGATTTGGGATTGTTGGATTTTTCATAGCCAAGTTCTCTACCACTCTCCATTAGAACTTGCTGGTTAGATTTTTCTTCCATATCCATATTTTCACCTATGTTCTCCTACGTGGAAACCCAGTGATGAGTTAATTTGGGTAACCATTACATTTCATACTTTAGTTTTTAAAGCCAATTTTTGGTATTCCTTTTTATGATGTGGGTTTCTATTAAAGAAAATTTCGAGTAGTAAACCATTTATATCCCCGACGAATTTCGAGGGCGAAATTTATTTTAAGGGGGGTAGAATGTAACACCCCGAGATTTTATGAAAAATATGATTTTTAATTTCATTAATGTCTTGTGTTGTATGCTACACCAAAAGTAGCTTGCACAATACACATCCCTGACTTGCCTTGCATTACACGCAATCGCGACCTTCCTCGATAGCGTGTGTAGTACGCAATATCGAGTTTTACTAAACAAGATATTATTATAATACTATTATGAATTAGCCGTTATGAATAGTAATACCCACTTTTTGAAATTTTATAAATTTTATCTATCAAAATGGACTTATTTTTTGGATTTGTAATATCGAAATTAGCTTACGGTGAAATTTTGGTACTTTTCGGATAACTTTCATATTCTGATGAATAGTGAAAAATACTAAACTTTAATTAAAAACAACTTTTTTAATCTAAATAATTTATAGGGATAAATTATTAATTTGAGTGGTTTTTATGTATATTTAGAATATATTTTTACCATTTAATACAATTTTGTTCATTGGATGTAATTTCACATTTAAACCAGACATAAACAAGTGTCAATCTTTTGATAGTTATTATCTCTTAAAAACACGCTATTTGTTTTGGAGATGGGAAGTACTTTTTAAATTAATTAATGAAACTGATATTTTTTGAATTTGGTGAAATAGAAATCATTTTTTAATTCATAATATC
This sequence comes from Viscum album, assembly GCA_963277665.1. Lineage (NCBI taxonomy): Eukaryota > Viridiplantae > Streptophyta > Magnoliopsida > Santalales > Viscaceae > Viscum > Viscum album. The sequence goes on from OY728155.1 coordinate 880,376,154, forward strand.
AAATATAGCTTAGGCTTAATTTTTGGTATTTTTCTAGAATCTTTCTTTTTTTGATGAATAGTGAAACCACTAAGTTGAAGTTAAATAACTGAATTTTTCATAAAACATAATTTTACCTTTTCTATGAGTGGAATTTCGAAAATCTAAGAGAAATGGTTAATATCAAGGACTAAAATTTCATTGAATGATATGAAAATATTTTTTGGTGAATAGTAACTTTTTACTTTTTTTACCAAGGTTAAAAGTAAATAGTGTAATTTAGGGTAAAAGTGTTATTATTATTACCCTAACACATGTCCTAAATCTATTGGATACGTTTTATTTGACAAACAACAACCTTAGGAATACAATATGACCATTTATGCCCACTTGGATTAGATTAGGACATTTATTATTAATTTATTTAAAGAAGGGTTAAAATAGTTAAAATCAATGATTAATAACTAAATCATTTTTAATATTGGGTTATACATAAGATAAATTCGACTATAATTATTCATTAGAAATATAAAAATATTTCCTACATTATGGTATTTTATTTGTAATTTTTAGACTTAAAATAATTTAATTTATTTATGACACAATGATTATGCAGTAATTATCTTATTAATAAAATATTGACATAAATGATGTTATAAATACCCAAATAAATTTAATTTGAGACTTTTTATGAATTCCAATAATTTTATATGTTAATATGACATGTTTGTATTTATTTAATTAAATGTTTTCTAACTAATCATTCTGTTATGATTTTCACAAAAATCAATTACCAAATATTGTCAAAATTGACATAAAATAGTTTTTAAAACAAATATTATATTATTAATTGTTATTATATTCCTAAAAATCTAAGGTTCGGCCAAGATACATATATCATGATATGTGTATCATTAATGGACCACTTGGGTGACGCTTGGATGTATATGGTATGTTTATTAACTATATAATATAAAAATACAAAGTGACATGGTAAATGTCAATCTAATTAAGTAAAAGTTAAAACTAAAATATAAGGTTAATATAATGACCTAAACTTGTCTAAATTATATTCTATTAGAGTATTTTGACCCATCCCCACCTTATCTTAGAAATATATCAATTTGGAGCTATTAAAAACCGAATATGACTTTATAATAAAATAATAGTTTTTGTTATTCCAAAGGTGCCCCTCTCATCCCTTATAAAAGGGAACCTCCTCCCTCTCTTCCTCACACCACATTGAGCCTTCATGCTCGGCCAAACCATGAATTTTCTTCTCCACTTCCCTAGAAACATCCTAAAGGTCCTGGTCTTCTTCAAATACCAATTTTATTGCCCTAAGAGGAGGTCTCAAAGAGGCGCTTCAAAGAAGAGGTAATGTCCATTACCGATTCTTTCAACTTTATTTCTTCTTCCACTTATTCTTCTTAGGTTGTTTAATTATGAAGTAATAACATCATTATCACTCACATACTGATATTTTATTATAAGTATGAAACAACCTTTTTTCACCATCTATCCATCCTACAGAAAACGAAATCACCACGCGTGTGTGCGTACGGAATACCGTCTCCACGTCGTGGTGTAATCTATTTTCCACCACCACATTACTTGGATGGGTATAATGGTGTAAATAATAACTATATATGATTATTTTAAAGTGATATTAATTATTTAATAGTATACATACACTCCAATAAAATTCCACGATCATGGGAACGATATCATCGCTCGTGCTTACGTACGGAATACCGTCTCCATGACGCGATGAGATTCATTCTCAATGATTAACTGTTCATAAATGATTATAAAGTATATATAATAAGTAATCATGAAATATATGAAATAATAATGATACTGGATTTATGTATATATATATATATGTATTTCATCCAATTAATTCCATTCAATTCAATGAGGAAACGAAAACAATGATCATGCGTACGTACGACCTACTGTCTCCATGAACGGAGAATTTCTTTCCATTTATCGATCTATTATATATATGTATATTCTGAATATATATTTTATATAAATCATGTTTTATATTTTTGAATTAAGTAATCACGATCTAAGTAATCATATGAATAATTACAAGTCAAAACACGGATGACAAATGAAACGAATTTACCCAAAACGCTATTTAATATGGAATTTACAAAAGAACGGGTAATATAAAGTCATAAGTGAACCATATATGATATCATAACAATGAATATGATTATTTAATAATTAAATGACATTATTTAAATCATTATACATGTGATTAGGATACGTACGAAGCATATCAGACCTAAGGTAAGGGATAATTATTCTAATCTCATTCTTATTTGAGATTGTTTATTTGTATGTATTTACTGTGGTTATGATTATTATCCATGCCCATATGTTCTCAAAATGTTTTCATAAATTTTTTACTTTTATTTCATGTATATTTAAATTCATTTTAACCCTTTTCTACTTTTACCACATCGTATGGAAGAAATCTTTCTTTTGTTTACCATACGAGGTACATTTTGTCTTTTCTGAAAAAGTACGAGAAGAATTTTATTTTTAACTTATACGACCTGAACGGATTTTTACAGTTTTAAAAAGCCTTATTTCATGAAGCTTCCACCAAAATATTTCATGACTATTTTCAAAAAAATCTCTTTTGTTTTAAAATTTCATGGCATTTATTGAGAAGAAAATGATTTTGAAAAAGAAAGGATATTTTCCTCAAGAATACATTTCTAGTGTTTTATGAAAACCATTTTCCATCTAAGATGACAATATTTCATTGGTGTAATTTTCAAATATAATATCTATATGATTTACATGGTTTCACTTTTCTTATTATGAAATGATATTCATTTCTTTTATATGGATTATGTGATGATGGGATGATGTTTATGAAACCCATTTTATTTATTGGGTTATTATGAATGATGTATGTTTATTTTGTGGAACAAGTAAGAATGATTTCATTATGAGATGGGTGGGACCTATATCTCCCTCCAATGCATTGGGTAAAGATTTATATCTCATGAGACATACATGGCCGTAATGGTAAGTTAATCTGGTTCAGTATTACAGGACTGGAACGAGGAGTGAAATCAATTCAGAAAGGGACTTTGTCCACTAAGATGGTCTTGGAAGCAATGTGTTGTCTACTATGGAAATAATTACATCTGCTTAATGGATGCCACAATTACATGTTGTATTCCCATGCTATGTTATCATGATTTATGTTCCATTATGATCTATGCCTTATGTACTTCTATGTTTTAAGTCGTTGCTCAAGATTTTTATGTTTAAACATTATGTTCATGTTTTTAAGTTCAAATGTATATGGTATGTTTTATTTTATCCATGCTTAACCTTACTGAGAATTTGAGCTCACCCTTTTTATGTTTTATTTTACCCCAGAATTAAAAGAAATGTTTTAGGTAAGGAAACCAAAAGTGGAAGATCTTTATGGGAGATGTTGAAAATCTTTCACCACGATTAAAAGATTATGTTCCATGTTTCCAAAGACACTAAACTATTACGATCATTGTGTGTCTGTTTTTGTTATGTATTATGTATTTCGCAAAATTAATGTAATGTCCATATACATCATGATTTGGGTCTCTACAAATGCGGTCACTCATTCCCCAATTATGTGTGGTAAAACCATATTTGAGGGAATATTCATTATCATTGAAGGGTTATCCCTAGTGTATCACATTTAAAGAACAAAAATATATCTCCTCGTCTAATTTGGATTATCATTGTTGGGGTGGTTTGCATCCTCCGAAAATTATAGGGAACAAATATGCAAGAGTTAGGTATTGATTTTGAGTAGTATATGACTATTCCTCCTCAGTCACTTCTTGATTCCAGTGGTCACAACCACCTTTGGGAGGCACTTATAATGTGACCTTATTGGGTAGTCGATCTATCATGAGTCGACATAGAAATTTTGTTAGTGAATTTTGATATCGATCAACTATTTTTTATGTCATCTAGTTTTCAAAATTTTGCACACAACTGGATGAAACATTTTTCTAATCATCCTATTATTTAGACCAAATGATTGTTATGCAAGACACATGATAATGGATGTTTTTAAGAATAAACTATCTAGAGTCAAAAATTCCTTAAAATATGTCGTTCAAGATGAAAAAATCCTGGATATTTTATCCCAAACATCTATAGTAAGTGTAGTAGTTAGTATGGTTGGTGAGGTTTAATTTCTCTGGCTTCCAGGGCTATTGTTGTTTAATCAGTTCATTATCCATGGGTACTTGGAAAAAACTAACGTAATTTTCATTCTAAAATGAGTCTAATTTTTTCAAACATTCCTCAGATACGGGGTGAAATTTATTTCTCTATAAATATGATTGATTGAGATTCTATGGTTGTAGCTGCTCGATAGGAGGTTTTGGATGGTTGAAGACATACATGAGAATATGGATGGGTACTGCTACAGGCTTGAGTGTGAAAACTATATCTTTTTATCTACCTAGGGTTTTCCCAATGTTTCTTGTGTATGTTGAGACTTAGACCAGGTTTGATGAATAGAATCATCAGGAAGTAATTCCATTTCAATGAACTCACAGAACCCACATGAATATTTCATGGGGAATAGAGAAATATGAAATTAATCCTGATATTTTTAAAATATATTTTCTACAGTTTCTCTTACAAGATAGGGATTCTGAGTGAATAGGTCGATCATTTCCACCATGGTATGAAATTTGACACTCTCACATTCTCAAATTGTTTGTAGTTATTCATGTTGACGATCGTTGTCTTTATCAATGTTGAACTGAACTGATAAAATAACTGACGACGAAGGTCTTCCCACCCAAAAATAGATCATGTCGATAGACTGATGTACCAAATGAAGTCTTTCCCTATTGGATTATACATTAAAAACATCATATTTTTCCTCTTATGGATCTTAGTGTCACATCATTATCCAACATTGGGATACTAATTATGTGAGATGTTTTTCAGGGAAACCTTCACCATCAATGGTTGAGAAGGTATGGTTAATGATATTGGGTGGGGGTTGTGTATCATCCTACAATTCAGGATATGTAATCCTTTCAGGCTACGGAGGTGCATGTATCCCTGACATGGAATCCATTTGATTAGTAAGGGACTCGATGACATTATTAAAATTAAGAGGCATTATTGTTGGAGCCTCCATCCATCAAAAGGTAATGTAATGATGTTAATGTGGTCGTACCACTTTTATGTCTCAGTAATATTCAATTTATCCTATTATTTAATGACTAAACTTATGAGGGAGAGGTTGTTTCTACAACATAGGGAACTGACAATCATTTTTCACTTACTCATTTATGTAGACCAGATGTCTGGGTATAGAGCTAGTATGATGCTCTGATACTTCTATTGTTGATGGATCAGAAGTCAAAGGGATAATATTAATCTCTGGTTGAAGATGATACCAAGATGTAATTTTTCTCTTTAGTAGCTCCCCATTGAGTTTCTAGAGAACACCTATTTCACTCTATTATTCTGAAAACGCTTCCTCCAAGGAAGGATCTTCAGTTCTTTTAGGTGGTGATTGATATGTATCCATACCTTTCCCTTTTTCATTGAAGGTACTCTATCATAGAGTTGTGAACTCCTTATTTTCTGTTGCAGAATTTTGATTATTTATTTGGTTATGGGTGCACTCAACCTAATTTGGTGCATCTAAATCACCACCTACTATGTTAAATTTTTAATGTTGCAGCCCTATGAATTCATGTCTTGATCGATGTCTTCAATGTTGACAGTGATGAAATTCACAGTGGCATACCAGGAAATTGTGCTTCTTCCATTACATTCAATGGAACTGAATGATTCTACACGGTCTTTATCAGGTCCATTATTTAAACCCATATCCATGATATTCCATTTTGGCTTGTGAACCCAGCATGGTATGATTTTGTTTTTATGATCCTCCCATATCATCCTATGAAGAATGGCATTTTGGATGTTTTTATTATTCTTGTCGTACGAGCCCTGACATGAAGAGGTGTTTCATGTGGTGGGAGGAACTGGTCGGAACACCAAACATTAATTTTTTCATCCTAACATATATTAGAATAATTCTCTCTATGGTTATAATGATGATGAAATTCACCCATCCCTATAGGGTGGGGGTTATTTTGGGTCATCATTGGAAAAAATTGGTCCTATTGTTGAAGACCCAATGAATCAAATTAGGAACTTAATTATTCCTAGGACATTAATGATGATATAAATGCCCCCAACCTAGTGAGGTGGGGTGATATGGAATCAATACTAATTCTTCTGGGACCCTCATGGTGGATGATTAACCTCAATATGGTGATTTAGATATAAATGGACCCATCCCAGCATGTTGGGGTTCGCTTGTGGCTGCTTAGGGTATGACTTGAATCCTCTCATGAATTGACAATATGAAGGGTGGAGGCAATGGTAGATATTATCCATGACTAGGGGACCAAGTCCTCTTCTAGAAGACTATTATGGAAACATCTATTGAAACAAATTTGATATGGAACATCTGTTCTCGTGTGGGATCTCAGTGAGATGACATCCAATGATGAGAATTAGGTTTCACGGGGAGCTACCAAGATGATAGGAACATTATTATATGTGTTCAAAATGTGTTTTCATTTCTTTTAGGGGATACATATTATAAATTTTTGGATATCCCCTTACTCTAGTTGTGATTTTTATGAATCATTAAAGAGGGATCATTCGGTTGTAGTGACCAACTAGCCCCTGAAATACCTGGTCCCTTGATTTCTCTAGATGCTACAACATTACATGATGTGGAATCTGAGGGGTTCTATTATTAAAAGGTTCAAAAAAGTTCAATTCTCTACACTGTCCCCATCGTTGAATATGGATGCATGATATGGCTACAGAGATCAGCAGCCGAAGTGTCACAATGCAATGGAAACATTCCTGTTGCATATTTTCAATGTGCATTTCCGGTTTTGGATCTTGGCAAAAGAAGATAGTAGCTACATTGATCTAAAATGAGAGTATCTTGATTGTTTGAAGGTGACACCTGTATCTTGGATAAGGGATACATCAAATCTTTAGTTCGTGACGTGTATCCCATATATTTTGGCATAGTTAAGGAAACCACTACTTTCTACATCATCTAAGACACCAAAACTAGACGTAGAGGGGGAAATATAACATTATGGGGATGTTTTATCTGGATAAATATCTCCATATTTTAATGTTGGCCTCCTCATCATTAGACATACGTGCCACTATCCTATCAGACCATAAAATCTATCTTTGATTGTCACCTTCCAATGGGAACAGAGTGTTGTTTATGATGATGGGTAACCATATACTTTTGAGCCCATCATCTCAAGCACGTCTCTATATGAAGGTGTTATATTTTGGGATGAATCTCAATAAATGGGTAATTCAGAAAGGGGAGGATTTTTTTCCATGGTTGATATGGTTGTGGGGAGGTTGACCATGGTGGATGTTAGAAGTAGTGCCTCTATGATCCATGTCCACACCACCATATGGATGACTATCATGGCAATGAGTGTCTTCTTCTACTTATATGATAGAAGAGTCGGTATACCCTCAAGGAGTTGAGAATATTTCGCGAACAACCTAGAAGATACTAGAATAGAGAAAATTAGGAATATGTTCCATGTTCTCATCATAGTCGGAATATGTTGACATCCCTTTTATGATTGTGTAGGGATACACAAATTCTATGTGACGACTACGAGAACTTGTATATAACAATCTACTTTTGCAGGAGTATGACACCACTGCTGAGAAGATACTGGAATATGCCTTTATAATGTCTCATTATTGACAGTGATATGAGCCTATCATGGGGCATGTTCAATTCTCACTTGGTGAGCCTCTTTCAATATGAGTTTAAGAGCCTGATCTCGAGCCTTTGGGAAATGTTACTGGTCATTGTTGGCATGAGTATGATCTTTCCCCGATGCATGTGCTGCTCTCACTTGGTGGGCCCTGGTGGGAAAATGAATATGAGCATGGTATAAATATACATTCCCCATTAGAATATTTTGACAAACATTCAGAATATGAGAAGGAATATGATAATCTTATATTTCATTGGAATGATACTGGTGCTTTCATTTATTTACATGAATAAGAATATGCACCTTGTGTTGGTGAGTTTATGGAATATGCCAGGCTGATTAACTGATAGGAATTTGTGTCTATCCCAAGGCTTGTCTTCTTATCACACGATCAGCCTCATCTAGAATAATGGTATATGCTTGATCTTGGGCCTTTTGAGTATTTTGATGGAATTCTTCGATAGGAATATGAGACTTCCTCAAGGCTTGTGCCCCTATAACATGGTGATACCTTAACAGAATAGGTATATAATCCTAATACCAGGCCTTTGGATTATACTGCTGGACATTTTTGATAAGAATGTTCCCTTATACAGTGGCATGTACTACTCTCACTTTTTGATACCTATTTGGAATAGTGTATATGCCAGGACTGATTCAATGTCCTTTATTGGAATATGACCATAATCCTCCTGGATTGATGAAATAGTATGTTATTGATCTGATACAACCACTTATTAGTAATAATCAGAGTATTATGTTTCCCTGGATGTAGGGATAATAGTATGTGCCTTTCCATTTATCAGAAATAGTGATAGAATATACTGCAAGATCTATATATCTATTTCCAAAATATATTTCTATTTTATAAATGTGTCTATAGGGATATAAGCTTTCACATGTTCTATATTCACCATATACTATCAGATTTATTCAATTGAAGTGGGGATATTCACCCACTTTTTTCCTTCTTATTCTAGCAATGTATGCTAATGAACATTATTCATGAGGGTTGGGATATGACCTCACCATTCTTGTTGTGGGAATATTCTCACAAACTTGTTTTGAGATGATATGGAAATGAAATTTCTTCCTGGTTCTTGACAGAGTATGTCAAAAGACATCATCATCTAGAGTGGGGATATGACCCCTCTCTAGGATATATAGTGCCCTCCTCCCCCAATGAGCCTTCCTTGTGGAACATTCATGAGTATCATAGGTTTATGAATGTTGGGTGGTACTTATAAGAGACAATAAGTGGGTATCAGTGGTTTGATTTTGGCGATGACAGGTGGATGGTGCCCCCTTTGGAAGAACCTGAACCAAAATAGAACTGTATTATGCTTCCTTTCCCACCTTCCTTAGATACAAATGTATTCAATTTTTACGCATTGGAGACATCCTCTGGAAGCGCTTGGTTGTTGTGTTGAGGGAAACTGGATTAGAAGGACCCTATACCAGGTGATATGGACACACTAGCTACTGGTATTAGATATCATTGTCGGTAGATTCCACTATCATGACTGTACTATGTCATTAGTACTCTAGAACCATAGTATTTTACCCCTTCCATTGGAGCTATCGAGTAGGTGAAATTTCATTATGACCTATGGGGGTCGCAACTGTAGAAGATTTACATAATCAAATGCTACATGATGAATACATTACCTCAGGTTGGGATGTTGTTATTGAGATAATTATCAGAAATCATTCAAATAACATGGAAGAAGGTTAAAGTTTACAGAAATATTATACAAATGAAAATGATCAATCAAATTTGCATGGTTAACACATGTATCTTATTTACCCAGTCCAGTCATTCTGCTTGCATGAAATTTTCAACGTGAGGGTGGGATTACAAGAATTCCTATTATAGAAGATCATATACATGATCATGGGGATCTTACATATTTTTTGTATAAAGATTACAAAATAATGTTTGTTATGAGATTCCTTTTAGGCCTGTCATTGTTGTCTGAATTAGTGGGTAAAAACATTTTCTGTCAAATGGTAACAAATAATTTTCTATTAAATAGGTTCACATCGGGTTTACCATTTTTGATTTCATATATTGGGGTTGAAAAATTTTCCAATGTATTACAACTAGGTCATTTTTTTATTTCATATATTAACTTCATGTTCACCATTTTTGATTCATCAGGATTAGAGGTCATGGAATGGGTTTCACTCAATGGTATGGTTGTGGTGATTAAGGCCTCACTCAATTGCATTCATCTAGTTTTCCATTGGGTCCTCCTTTACTATAAACTCCCAATGGTTCCATCATCTATAGATGGGTATGGAATTTCTTTCAAAATGCCAGCAATCATCTATGTGTTCTGGTCCAACAACTCATGGTGACACTCATTGGTCTAGATGATGGGTGGTCAAGATCATTGTACCCTTTTGGGGGGAATTGTTTCTTACTCTGAGACCCTCTTATTGATTTAATATATGTTCATGAATCTATTCCTAATCTAGATATAGGACTAGTTACCCTAACAAAATGACTATAGGTTAATTCTATTCCATGTGTAAAGGACTGGGGTATCTTCACAGGATCAATGTCTATGAATTCGAGTTTTTCGATCATTTTGTTGGTAATAGGCATATGCTTATGTGTTGAATTCATATATCCAAGTGATTTGGAAAGTGCTTCCATGAAAGGAGGTAGTTAATATTATGATGAGGGGATTGATACATTGTGAGAAATCATACGTATCTTAGTTACTATAGGAATCAAAACCAACATAGTTCATTTGACCAATGCAAACTAACATCATATATAAATGATTTATATGAGAATACTGAGATGATGAATATTCAAGCATGAATCTCAGAGGGACGTCCTATGTATCTTGAGTATATTGAGAATCATAGTTTTCATAGTTAATTTGGTCAGAGATTATATATTTTGGTTATCCCTATCATTGTAGTGACCAATTGTGTAGATTATACGACTATTTCAACTCTCTGTGCTCACATGTTCCATGCTCGGTTTAAGAAGAAATGTTATGAAAATGATTATTTCATTGGTCATGATGTAGGACTTATGTGATGGGGCTACCCCGATATGGTAAATATGGAGATCGAACCGCATGAGAGGTGGCAGATGTATCCTGAATATGGTAGCATCCAGAGTCATTGTACTTACCTTTATATTTTGTATTACACATTTATTATTCCCATACCATTATAGAGGTTTATAGTGAAGATTTCATGATCATTACAAATCCTTAATCCAACCTGAAACCTGATGCTTGTGAGAAAAGGGATGAAAAGAAATCAATTCAATTTCATTGAAAAAGGGACTTAAATTTAGGGATTACCCATGTTGGTCAATATAGTACTTGAACTATGGGATAGATGCCCTATGTATCGTAAATATGGAAAGAATCTGAGTGGTCATAATTCCCTTTATATTTAGACTTACACACTGAGTCTTCCCAAATGACCCCATATTCTCATCTAGAGGTTTTTACATGACCCATTTGACTTTCCTAGAGAAGATTATAGGACCTAGATGGTTTGATTTGAGAGCTATAGCTTGACCTATATTTTATACCAAAGATGTATCACATTATTCTACAGATGTGCACTGGTGTCATTCATAAGAGTTGTTCTAACACATATGGAGGGTGTGACAAGAGTGACTATGACATGGATCAGAGGTTGTTATATATATTTCCTAACATCCCTGGAGGCCATTGCGTGAAATGGATGACATGTTTGGTGGAATCATGGGTCTCGTATGACTTGTACAGAGGGTATCAAGAGTGCTTGGTTGTCATGACCAGGTGTAAACACGAGACTTGACTAACTAGATTAGGCATCGTTAAATGAGTCAGGCAATGCATCTGAAGGACATCACAGGGTTTATGTGATAGGTCCAATGGGTTCCGCAAGACAAAAATGGTGTTCACGATGGGAAAAAATGACTTTCATTGACATGCCTTAAAAATTTTAGAAGTCCCAAATATAATTATAAATTTACATAATGAGATCTAGGCGACATGTCCTGGTACCATCGCCTGTCATTGGTTGACTCATGGGAAGCACATGGAGACCATCAATCTTGTCTTTCACTTGTCTCTTCACATTTTAATCTCAGTTCTAGCCTTTGTTCTCAAATTTCACAAGATTTTAAAATTTAATTTAATCATGAGTCTTGTTTGATTTGGGGATATGATGTATGTTCTTCACAAACCATGCCAAAAGTACTTCATGTGATATTTGAATGATCATGAAAACTACATTATGTATGGTGCATGATTTATCTAGAATCTCACCATTATATTTCTTGATGGAAGACTTTCCCATTACATGATCGACCACTCTGAAAATTCCACTCTATCCCTTATGCATGAGATTCTAGAGGCTGAGAGTCAAATCACCTTGTTTCTAACGTTTTTCCATGTCAGAGATGGCGAATTTATGGGAATATCTGCCCGGATTGTTCAATATTTTTTATGCAATATCTTGTAATAATCAAGGCTAAAGTCATTGAAGGGATCTGGCACTATGTGGCTTCACATGTATCTGCCATGGACCTCTCTGATGGCATCACCTAATTTTTAGAGACTGTGTGTCCCTCTTGTCAATGCATCAATTATTGGGGTTTTCCAATTAATAGAGTATTTTTTGATCACATGGAAAATTTTAAGGACTTACTTATCTTCAAATTAACATGTAAATGGGATTTCATGAGATCCAATTTCCTGCTGAAATGCATCATTGAGATATTCAAAGGCTTGTATGGGCCTTTCCATGAGATAGGGATGGTTTTACCAAGGGTCTCATGGGACCACACGATAGACTTCCTTAATGTGTCTAGACCGTTTTATGACTGTGAGTTCCTTCTGCCACCTCAATATTTCATTTATATTGTTTTATATAAAAAATGTTTGGAGTCATTAGAAATTGAATGAGTAATGTTAAGTACAATTACTGTAATTATTGTTAATGCATCACATGAACAATCTGGGTCATATGGGGGTGAACAAGCATTTTGTGGACAATTCTGTTTGTTTTATATTGGAGTTCCAAAGGTGAGAACATGGTTACCCAGACATATATATGTTTTTACAAGTGACAAGACTGAAAAGAAAAAAGGACTCCATGAGATGAGTCATACATATCACTAGAGACTCACAAAATCTTGAGAATCACCAGGGGTGTTCCACGTGCCTTTTAGTGAATGTGAGTAGCTCCCAGTTCCTCTCCTTGTATCTCCTTTGTTTTATTGCACAATGTATCATATGTACTGCTTGTGTTTTTTGATTTTTCAATGAAATATTACCATTCCTATTGATTTTTAGTCACATTAACATTTTGACTACTATGGGTCTCCTACTTTCAGGCATCCTTCCTCCCATCATCAGAGGATTTAAAAGTTATATTGGCTGGTGGCTATCGCTGAAAACCCATGTTACCTAGGGGAACTCATCCTCCTACCTCCTGTGTGGTTTCTGGTTATTCTGAGCACCTTCCTAAAAAATAGAGGGACATTGTGAAATGGGGTCCGTGTGATCCATCATAGGTTAATCATTGTGCATGGAATCTTCATGTGACCTTATAATGGTAACGACTTCATGAGTCTCTAATGGTTCATGAAATCCATACGTCTTGACCATCTTCCACTTCATTTTCTTTTCAAGTTAAAATAGTATCAATATTCATGAATTTCTTCCCATGTGAATTTTTCGATCCTTACTTTTCAAGTATCAACAATAGCGATAATGAAGGACCTTCCCATATTCTATTAAAATATAGTATTCATATTTGTAATTATATGAAACATTCAATAATAAACATAAACATAAAAATAAATTATATTTAAAATAATAAATTAAATAAAATAATATATTTTCCCTACATCATTATTCTAATATAAATATTATATTAAATAATTTCAGTATAGTAAAATTTAATTAATATGTATATTAATTGAAAGAAAAAAATGATTACAAATAATATGAAACAAAATCACTTCTATTAAGCCCTATTAAACTATCAAAACAACCTCATACAATAGAATTATGTTCCTTTAACAAATATAATTTTTATTTTAGAATAGTATGTAATTAAATTTTTTAAAAAATTAATTGAAATCCTCTATAATCCATTATAAATTTCTGTTGGAATGATATGATGTCAATTGCTACTATTTAGAATGGGAAAATTAACTGTTATCATGTATCTTGATAGCTAGAGCACATTTTCATGGGTTTTAGTATGTGATACTTGTTTGGAACTAAAATGTCATTTTTAAATGAAAACACGCTTTCATTGATACAAGTATCACAATGTATCAAATTTATGTGTTGTTAATTCATAAATATATAAAATGAATTATCAATCATTTTCCTAAAATATGATGAAAATATGTTGGTGTTTTGATTGATTGGATAATGTGAGTCACTTTTTGAACTAAAATGTAGTTCTTAAATGAAAACACACAATTATAGTCATAATGATCACATAGTGTTCCAAATTGACATGAGATAAATTAATAAACATGATAAACGAATCACAAATCATTATTATAAAGTTTCAACACAATTCATGTTTAGTTGATTAGTTTTGACTACATGATGAACATTTTTTTACTAAAATGTAACTTTAAAACACAAAACCTTGACTTCCAGTCAATCTAACCACACTTTGAGTTGGATTTATAAACATTTTATTACATAAAAAATGAATCATATACAATTTTCCAAAATTATCAAGGAAATTTAACCTGCTTTTATTAGTTTTGACTATGTGATGTGTCTTGTGAGCTAAAATGATAATTTTTTACTAAAAAACTCATTGATTCATATCATCCATAATTTGGGAAGGATTTATGTATGGTTGAATTGTACATGTCCCAAATCAGTTTTAATTTTTTTTTCAAAATTATCAAGATAATCCATGAATATTTGTTTAGTTTTGATGATTTTATGCATGTTTTAAATTAAAATGTCACTTTTAAATGAAAGAACATTTTTAGTCATACTAACTACAACATGGGTTGAATTCAAAAGCAGTAAATTCCAACATTTCCCAAAAGTATTATCAAATTTTGTACAAATTTTTCAATAATACTATTGTTTCTTCTTAATTTTGAATTAGTGATGCACTTTTGGAACTAATATATCAATTTTAAATGAAAAAATGCACTTTTAGTCACATTAACCACATCTAATGTCATATTTACCTGTGGTCGATTTCTACATTTAAAATATTAATTATGGATCATTATTATAAAACATCTTGATAATTTGAGTGTGTTTTCTTGATTTTGAGTGTGTGACATGTTTTCAACTGAAATGTCTTTGTTGATTGAAAACACATAATTTCTGTCATATTGGTCACACGTTATGTCATATTGATATTTAGTTAATTCATAAACATTACAAATGAATTGTGGATCATGGTACATAAATATTAAGAAAATATGAGTAATTTTGTTTCTCAATTTTTAGTATGTGATGAATCATTTGAATTAATATGCCATTTTTAAATGAAAATAGACACTTTCATTCAAACCATCCACACCGTGTGTTAGAATGATGTATAGTTGATTCTTACACATCATTAATGAATAACAGACTATTTTACTAATGTATCAGTACATGTAGATAATGTTTTCTTAGTTTTGACTATGTGAATCACATTGTGAGTTCAAATATTATTTTTAAATCAAATCACACCCTCTCAATCATACCTACCACTCTATGTGTCAGATTGATGTGTTTTTAATTAAAAAACATCATTAATGAATTATTATTATTATCCATTAAATAAAAAAAATAATTAAATTACAATTTCATTGTATTGATTTTGTGGAATTAATTTTGAGTAGAATATTTGTTATTAAATGATATCACCAACATTCGATCGTAACGGACACACCGAGTATATGATTGAACTGTGATTAATTCCTACACATAAAAATGAACAACAAATTGGTTTTTAAAGTATCATGACAATATTTTCTCATATTCATTGTTTTGAGTACATGACTTGTGTTTTAGACAAACCAATCACTTTTATACAAAAACAATGTACAGTCAATAAATCCATTCCCACCGCATGTCATATTAATGTGCAATTAATTCTTATACATCACAAATGAATCATGAATTATGGTCACAAATTTTTAGGTAAATTTGATTGTGTTTGGTCAATTTTGATTATTTGATTCACATTGTAAGCAAAAAATGTAACTTATTTATTGAATACATGCACGTTCAGTCATTCCATCCATACCATGTGTTATATTAATGCGTGGATGGTTATTACACATCAAAAATAAATCAAAGATATATATAAGTGATACTTTCATTCCAAAATCACCCACAACAGTAATTTTAATAAATTGTTTTTTTATAGATAAAAAACATTGTCTCAACTACATGTTATTAAAGAGGATTTTACAAAAATGGAATGAATTTTATCACTACTAAACAAAAATAAATTAAATGAATATTAAAAAGATCAATGGAGGGATCATTGAACATTACATGTGTGCATAATCCATTCAGAATAATTTTGAAAGATGAATCATGATCATTGAGAGCGGTGTGAGGAAAAAGTTAAGTGAGAAATGAATCATATTATTATTACAAAAAACATGCGTAAATAAAATGGTGAAACAATATATTCTAATACATCTATCATTTAATCAATATCAACAATTTAATCTTGTTTTTTCATATTAAAAAAAATATAGGGAAAATGTTCCAGTCTAATTTGTGTATGGTTTTTGAAGATAATAAGAACCTTATAATGTCAAATATTAATTTTTTATGTTTAAGAAATTTAAATAAAAGGTTGATAACCCATGACTATTTATATTTCATTGGATATTTTCCCTGAATTTACAACAAACCAATGTTGAAGTGGGATCATATATAATAGGTTCATAATTTCATCACATATGGAATAAAAGGTCACTTGAAGAGGAACCAAAATGTATTCAATTATATGAAAACAAAGGCCTCAACTTTATGTGTATTCATCATTTAATGTGATATTTTATTCTCACATTTTTTATATTAGATACTATATGTGTGTCACATATTTCCATCCTAATATAGTAACAATGTATGTTCAAAAACATTACAAGATATAAGTTGAATTCCCCATGTAACTGAGAAAGGATTATTCATATGTCACTTATCAGAAGAAGATTACTTTTATTTTTATAACATTATTAATTCTAGTTAAAATTTTGTTTAAAATTAATCATGAAAAATATGATTATCTTATGGTTACATTAAACTCATCATGAAACTATTTGATTTTGGAATGTATGTTTTTTTTGTTACACTTTCTCAAAAAATAGGTTAGTGGTACTTGATTCAAAAATAATAAATGATGAATATTAAATATAAGACTAAATAATTCTACGTTATGGAAAAAATAATAGTCAATTAAATCAAAACAAAAATATTATTTAAATACCATGAAGTTTGTTTAATCACTTATTGAGATAAAACTATTAGATATTATAAATGAGTTATGACAAGTTATAATGACAAAAAAATATTATGTGTTATAAGAGATAATGTTAAAAAGATTCAAAAAATAGTTCAATAAGATATGTGGAAACTATTTAAAGTAGAATCATAAGGTAGATTCATGTTCATTGTGATATTTATTTAATAAATAATATGAATGTAAAATTGAATAAATCGATATTATTTTTAGAAGTATTTCAGATTCGTCCGACATTGAGCCAAAAAATATTTATACCAAGCATTAATTGATCATTAAAATGTATATTGTATTTATTCTTAAAATCACATTTCTTTATACACATCATAGAGATGATTCTAGTAATTTAATGATAAATGATGAGTCTTAAAAACATTAATTGATCATTAACATGTTGATTGAGTTTAGTAATAATCCCAAACCTCCTTATACACATAAAAGACATCAATATAAGTAATAATAGAATCAATTGGGAGAGTTATAAGTAATTCGATGTCTTTCAGTATCTTTTTGAGACATAATTATCAAATAACAATGTTATCCATAACCATATGACAAATATAATGAAAACTTTATATCAAATGAATTATAGTATTAAATAAATCCATTGTTATAGCGTCCAAAACCTTTTTAAAGATATTAAAACATTATTCTTAAACATAAACATCAAATAATACAAAAAATGTCTTTAAATGCATATTTTATTTTTTAAACTAGGTTCATAATACACCAAAAGGAACATTAAAAATGGGATTAATATTTAATTATACATAATGTTCTCCTAAAATCCATTCGACCTCCAAAAACTCCATTGGACAACCTACGGAATACATAAATAATTATTTTCTATAAAAAACAAGTAATAGAAAATGATGATAATGAGAAATAACAAGAGAGTCGAAAATATAACAAGATATCACAAAAGTAAAGGTTAATGAGAAAAAAATGGAATAATATCATAAATAACATGGTTTCATAAGATCATGGCATGTGAGGAAATATAGAAACAACATATATCATTATGTAATCATGGTTTAAGGATTATAGCCTAAATAATATCATATGGTGGACAATGTCCCATAAAAGACTAGTTTTAGTCCCCATATACCATATATGAATTCTCATAATACTAAATATTTTCCCAATGAATTGAGAACTATTTAAGAGAAACCATACAAAAATATTCAAGATTTATTTGTTCCACAAAAAGGAAATAAATCATAATTCATAATCGTAAGAATTACTTGTTAAAAGAAATAAGTTGTATAATTTTGACTCAAATCACAATAAATGGAATATTTTATAATGATGTTATTTGAGGGATGAAAATAAGGAATGTATTACCCCATTAAAGTATGCTATAAACTTTATGGTATATATTTATGTGACATATATATAGTATTTGAAGAATTCCATAACATTAATGGTTGTTATCATTTATAAAGTAAAATACTTTTAAAAAGACTATTTTTTTAAAACAACCATTCAAAATTGAAAATAATTATTTAATGAAATTTCAATACATATTAATTAAAAAAATTTCTTTGAAAATGAATGTGAATAATAATAAAGGAAACATTAAGGAAAATAATGGTGTAAAATACTATTCACGATAGAAACATTAACATAATGGTTCTATTCAAATTGTTTTATAAAAAGACATAAAGTACCTCATTAATAAAATGAAAAAAAGATTCAATGTAAAACATTTTGAAAAAGGTAAAAAAGGTAAAAATGAGTTCAAAAATTCATAATATTATTTTAAATTATTTATTAATACACTTCAAATAATACATGTACATGGAAGAGAAAGGGTTTTCTTCCTAAGAGAGAAATAAAAATGATTTTATTTAAATAATTCCAAATATTTTTAAGCGACAATGAAAGGAATATGGTACCATTACATGAAGGATTAGTGAATAACCATAGGATAATAAAATTTATGTGTTTGATGAAGAAAATTATAAAATTATTTTTAACCATGAAAATTTAACCCTAAACAATCTCGATGAAAACAAGACTTTAATATAAACCCTTACCACTTTGTTAGCTTTCAAATTACAACTCCCATGAAAAAATTAAAATAATTGCAACATATAAACTACTAATGTATATATTATTTATTATATAATATTTTATGGGTTGTATATTAACTATTTAAAATTAATTTGGCATTTTAAATTACTCTTGTCTCACTGAAGGATGTATTGGGATAAAACTCTATCAAGTTTCATACCATTGAAGTGGAGATAAATTAATGAATTTAATATGTGTTTAAAATTTAAATCCACATAAATAAAGTTTTTTAATACCATAAAAATAATAAAAGTTTGATACACACATAATCTTATTATAACATAATCAATGAAATAGATGTTTAACACAATGAATGGAAATTATGTGGAGAATACACATACCTCAAGCCTGAATCATCATGTTACTTATTAATAATTATGAATAAAAAAATATTTAAATTATTTACTTTCATATGAACCTTTTTTATGTTTATTAGTCATTTTATTTTATTTTTTACCATGTCATTTGAAATTTTATATATAATTTATTTCACATTGGATGTTTTAGAAATAAACGTCTCATATATAAAAAATTACGTTCATAAGTTGACAATGGTAAAAGATATTTTTATTAGATCAGATATATAATATTAATAATTGAATAATTATAATTTTATAAATAAGTTATACTTTAAAAAAAATCTATGAATTATTGTTATTGAAAATGATATCTGTTACAACCATGGAAACAATATGTCGTACATTTACATGAGTAATGTTTCTATTTTCAACGAACATGATGGAGAAAGGGTAAGATTAATTTTATCATATAATGACTAAAATTATAATTGAAATACATTATTATTTTATTAAAAATTTCATACATGTAACATCCATGTAACGAGTGAGTAAAAATCAATCATATCACTTCACGAGGCGGTAGTGTACCTTTCACACGAAGGACAATATGATTTGTTCAATGGATGGTATGGTAAAAATTTATATGATATATTTATTTTCAATAATGATTAATATATTTTTATTATCATATATAAACATAAAATTACGACTTTTGACCATAAAGGTATTGAATAGTTGAAAAAAATCACATCTCTTCACAAGATGGTAGTCCACTATACACACTAGCGACATTATCGTATTCTATATGGAATGGAAAATATGAAGTATGTGATATTATAATTATTTCTATTTAATGTTATCATAAATTTCATATATAATCATTATATAAATCATTATATCCAACCATGAGAAGAGTTGATGGGGAATTAATTATATCGGTTCGTGAAGTGGAAGTTCATCGTACCCATAATCCAAAGTTTCATTTACTATTTGAGGGAGAAGAATATAGTCATAGGATATGAAATCAATATAAAAATTATATAATATTATTCAATTATTATTTTAGAATAATTTCATATTGTTAGTAATAGGTAGACTATGAAAAAAAAATTTAGTAAAGGACGTAACGTTTTATTCAGACAAATTGTTTAGGATTGCACTAATAGAATTCATATGATGGATTTATGGTCACAAATGTGAAACTAGGATGAGGGGAGGGAATAAAAATAGGTATTAGGGAATTTATATTCCTAACTAATGGGTTATTTAATTTCATAATGGAGATTATAGTGTGACCTATTATAATCGGGGGAGAAGACACACTTGATGTTTTTTATAGAAATAATTCCACCTACATTATTCTCACATAAAAAGGATAAAAAATTGACCATTTTTTGATCCATTTAATATATAGGCTCTAAATAATAACATAAAATAATATTTAAATAATTTATGTGTCTGTTAAAAACCATATCTTTTCAGTTTATCATCACTTTACACCTTTTTTTACAATAACATAGTTGAATATTTTGAAATATTTTCACTATTAGTTATTTTGAAAAACTATGTTGATATAATTAGATAATATAAATTTTTCTTAATCTAATTCATCAATTATATTTTTAAAATTACATTCATTTAATTGTAAAAATATCATTTAAAATTAAACTTGTAGAATCGATGAAAAAACATGTTTGAAAAGATTTTTTTTGAAAGTAGAGACTGTTTTTGTCCCAAAATTCAATAATAATGGATTCAAATGACATTACTTTTATTAATAAATATTTTATTTTACTAATTATATTTTTAAAATCGCATTAAAATAATTCAGGACTTTAAAATTATTTGAAAAATTAATTTTATAATAAAAATTCGCGTTTTCACTATTCATTGAAAAATGAAACATTTCATAAAAATTAAAGATATTATCCCCAAGATAAAATTTTAAATGATTATTACGAAATCAAATTTAATTTTTCAGAAATTTTTTTTATAAAATTACTAGAAATAAATATTAATTATTTTTTTAAAATTACAAATATACCACATTTAATAAAAAAATATGAAAAAATATACTTTTTTCTTTAAAATGGTTCTTATTTCATTCCTAATGACAAGATAACCATTAAATTTATTTTATAGTAGATTAAAAAATATTATTTTCATAATTTAGTATGTACTATTTTTAACTTCATATTAACAACTATATTATAATGGCCATGTTCAAATTATTATATTTTCATAGATAACCACATTTCATTTAAACCAGATGTTCCATGCAAGAAAAGCTCTATAATAGGTTGATTTTTTAGATATAAATATATCGTAAAAACTAATGGTTTTTCATCATACCCCCTCTTAAAAATTTTCTTCCCCAAAATTTGATCTTGTTCTCCGTAATCATGGGATTGATATTTGATAATTTCATTGTGGAAAACTACATATCATAATAAGGGTTAATAAAATATTCTCCTAAAAAGTCGGAAAGGGAAATATACAGTTAATCACATAACCTAGTTTCCACATAAGAGAAAATTGGTGGGAATTATGAATATTGACATGAATACAATGAATAAATTTTTTTGGAGAGTGATATTTTTCATTGATCATAAGAAGGTGAATGATCATGAGAACGTCAAAATCCACAATACAATACATCTAAGCTGAATTAAAAGTCCCATAATTCATCATATCTTAAGGTAATATGTCAAAATTTTTATTTCGTGTTTCATTTCAGAAACATGATAGATTATTTTAAAATATAGACACAGATAGAAATAAAAATAAATTCTGGAATATGAAAATTTCATCCTTTGACCAATTTAAACAAATAACTCATATTTTCCTATAAATGGTGAGAATTCAAGACTAATTTCTCATAAATGACACACTAAATGAAAATTAAAATAGATCACATAATTCATAAATTAATAACCATATATTGATCCTATCTTTATTAATGTTATAATGGTAAGAAAAATGTAGGATAATTCCAAAAATGAATATAAATATATCAATATCCAAATATTGTTCTTTATATAATTAAACCAATATCACAACTAACATCAATAACTTGAACATTCAAGAAGGTATTAACCTTAAAATTTATCACATACCCTTTATTATACATGTCCAATAACATAATAACATTTTTTCGTATAATCCATTACATTAAAACATATGTTTATATATACACCAACATAATAAAACATCCCCGAAAATGTAAATAATCACCAAAAACTATTTGATCACTTAATATTTATTCATCAAAACATTTATACAATTTCAATTTCATACTAACTAGTACATCACATATGCAAGTGGTAGGCTCTGCACCGTTATCACCATTCGATTGTGTTTCAAACACTGTACCCTTGGTGAATGTTATGAGTTGTCACTTGTATTAGGGGTTTTACTTTTTGTAAAACAAGGGATTATTTTATGTGATAATAATATTAATAATTCACCATAATATTATAATTTTCTTATGAATTTGAAGAACATATTAAAAAAAATTCAGTCATAAAATAAATTTTTTGACCACAATGGATTTCTATGTAGCTCAATATTTTACAAAAAAATAAATTAATTTTTATTGAATATAATTACATCAACATGAAGATAATATCCATGAATTTAATTTCCTAAATAATGTGTTTTTTCATTAAGTATCACCTTATCACTAAATCACCTTTCCAGGTCATCAATACCATTCAATAATTTCTTGAAAATCACTAATGAAAACTACTACATAAGGAATCCATAGATGTTTCAAAATTAATATAAACTTCTATTGATAAAAAAATACTAAAACAATTCAATTATTGAATACTATAACAAAAATAATTCAATCTGTTCACTTCAATGATTGGCATGGAGATGGTCATCACATGACCAATGATTAATTCCTTAGATTATGGAATTAACATGGATAATTCCATGGTTCCCCAAATTTTTGACATTGAAATTTAATCTGAACATTAGTATGAACTTAATTTATCTCCATCGATCACATCATTTTTACTCGTCAATTACTTTATTTATGACCTTTTTCCAACATAGAAAATATATTATTATCCATTAATTAAATGTTGTAGTTTAACTCATCCTATATTTTATGAAATGTAGTAAATATAATCTTTTTTCATTATTATCATACAAATACGAACCTGAAATAGACTCCATACTTCTCTTATTTGTCGGGTTTGTAAATTTAACTATATTCCTATACTTCATTATAATTTTTAAATTGCTCATTTGGAATGACCATAAGTTACATTACATTTTTTCCCATTAGGTTAGATATGTATTTAGGTAAATTATTACATTTCCCATCACAGTGGTTCTTTAAACCATTTATTTTTATTTCTATCCATTAACTAAAAAGATAAAAGAACAATTTTATAATGGATTAATATAGAAATAGGAAACTTATAAACCCTAAAAGATTATCTTATTAGAGATATGTAAGCCCTAAATTATGGGCCTCTGTGTTTCAATCTAAATTATCCATTATAGTATTTCCTATTAGGTTTTTTAACTATAAAATCCATTCAATTACTATATAATGGATCATAAAATGTTTGTGAATTTATAATGAATACCCCGAGGGAGTGTCAAACCAGGTGCATAATAAGGCATGTTTTCATATACTAGGTAATTCTAAAGTTAATCCTGATGTGAATGTTTCATATTTATTACCCCAATATACATATGTTTTAGAACCATGTATACATTTATTGTTAAGATAGTTATGTTTTTTCATGGAAACTAACAAATATATACCTCACTAGTATTCCATGTTATGTTTATATAATTTTAATTATCATAATACTTTTCCCATGGTTTATCCATAAAGGATTCCCATTTTAGTTTATAAATTTTAAATAATATATTTATAAGATACCAAATATAGTTTCTTATGAATTTTTACACACATTATTACATTATTCATAAATATATGTATCAATTAATACAATAAAAATAACATTAAGGCCTAGTGTCTTTGAAAAAATTGTTCATAATACTCAAACTTAAAACATGGGATCCTTTTTAAATTCTCCATTTTGAAATCCTAAACTCACCTTGATCTCCTAAAACTGTAATGTATAACTAATGAATTACATAAAAGGGGGTGAGATATAAATCCCTAGAAGAGAATAAACATGATACTGAAACATAACATGTGAGTTAAGAGTATAATATTAAATCATAAAATTAAAGGCACATGAGTAAACATGTATGAGAATAACATAAAGAAAATGTAATCATAATATCTTATAATCATTGGAAATATTGGAAAAATGAATAAAATGATATAAATATGAGTCATGTATAACTTCCAGGAAAATATTACCTAGCACAAAATGAGACATAATGAATTATGTTTATTTCTTAATCCCATACATGGTGCCTCATAAAATTAAATATTTAACCCATTAATTTGATTGATATCTTGGATATTCCATACTAAACTTTTCATGATTTATCTATGTCAAAAAATTGAAATCAATCAGAAGGTATAAAAATAATAATTTACCATGGAATGAAATGGGTTTCATAATATTTTCTCATGTCATTTTAAAAATAAAATTTCATAATGAAGGCATTTAAAAGACGAAAATAAGGCATGTATTACCCATGAAATTAAATTAATTTAATAAGAGTATATATGTTAGAGAAATATATACAATATTTTAATAACACTATGGGATTAATGTTTGTTTTCATTAATGAATATAAATAATTTTCAAAATACAAAAAAATATATTTTTATGGAAAATAACATTTTGAATTAGAAAACAAATTATTGGAAAATATATTATCAAAATATTCTTTAAATAATGGTATTTTATAATAATAATTGTAATATATAAAGAATGTTTCAATGGAAATTATGGTGTAAAATATTTTTCATGTCTTACATGTTAAAACAATGATTTATTTCAAATTTTTTGTAAATTTGTTTGAAGTACATTCTTCCGAAAACGAATAAAATATTAATTTTAAACCATTTCATAAAAAAATAAAAAATGTTTAAAATTACATTAAATAATAAATGAATAAATTTAATAACATTTCTTAATAAACATTGAATAATATATGACCAACATAGAGAATGTT
Organism: Viscum album; assembly: GCA_963277665.1. Lineage (NCBI taxonomy): Eukaryota > Viridiplantae > Streptophyta > Magnoliopsida > Santalales > Viscaceae > Viscum > Viscum album. Next base: position 880,401,961 of record OY728155.1, read on the forward strand.
ATTTCAATCTAAGAGAGAAATAAACTATTTTTCCTAAAAAGCATTTTCATAATTTTTTGAAGTACCTCAAAATTTATAATCATAATATTATATTAAAAGGTCACGAATTTCCAAAGTAATATAAAATGGAAATGTTTTATTCTCAAATGATAAAATAATTTCTAATAATGTAATTTCAAGCCTAAAAAATAATGAGTAAAATGAGATTAAACCTAAACCCTCAACGCATTTGTATATTTCAAGTCATAACTCCCAAGAATGATGTAAATGAATTTTACCTTAAAATATAATTATGTATAATGTATTAAATACATAATAGGTAATGGGATGTATATATACCAATTAAATGAATTTTGGTTCATAATTGAACATGTTTCTCAAAGAAGGATGTTTTGAGATGAAACCCTTACAAAGATAATACCATTGATGTGGTGATTACCTAATGAATTAAATATATGTATCAAATGATATTCCTCATAAGTAATTATAAATAAAAAATAAAGTAATAAAATTAAATTAAAAACATAATCTAAATATAACATAATTAACGAAGCATATGTTTAATCCAATGAATTGAAATTGAGTAAAGTAATCACTTACAAGGAGAATGAAAAATCAAGTTTGTTTCTTATAATTATGAATAATAAAATTATCATAGTGGTTTAATTTGTCAAGAAATATTTTTATGTTAGAAAATTATTTTATTTTTTTACCAAATCATACTCAGTTATATTAATGATTAATTCCACATTGGATGGTTTAACGATAAACAAATCATTAGTCTGAAATCACATTGATATGTTGATTATTACAAAAGAAATTATTATTTAATCATATAAAAATTGAAATTATGAAATAATAATAATTTTGAAAAATAAAATATATTTATAAACCCATCCATGAAACATTGTTATGATAATTTAACTATGTTAAAATCTTGGAGATGATAGGTCATATGTTCTCATAAGTAACATTTATAATTTTTGATAACCATGATTGAAATAAGATATGTTTTATTTTAAATTTACAATATTATAATTATGAATGAAATATATTATTATTTCTTTATATATTACTTACACATGCCATCCATGTTATGAAGCATAAAAAATGAATCACATCGATTCGTGAGGCGGTAGTCCACTATACAAATTAAAGACATTACGATTTATTAAATTGATGGTAAGGTATAAATTATATGATATATTTATTTCAAAGAATTATTTATTTTTAATAAATATCATATGTCAACATAAAATTTTTCATTATTACCATCCATGTAAATTTTAAGTGAAAAACTAGTCACACTGCTTTGTGAGGTGGTATTCCGCCGTACACACGGGTGACACTATCATATTCTCTAGGGAATAGAAAGTAAGATGTTTTATGTCGGATTATAATTGGCATAAATTTTTTATGTAAAAATTTAATACATAATTATATCCATTAGTTAATGGTTGTTGTGGAAAATGAATTGTGTTCGCTTGTGAGGCCGTAGATTATCGTAAAAACAATCATCGGTTTCCATTCCAATTTGAGGGAGGAGGATATTCTTATAATTCATGACATAAAAAATATAATATAATTATATTTAGTACACTAAATTTGTTATATAGTCATGATTCAATAATATTATAACAATGTGGAAGAAAAAATAATAAAGTATCCACTAAGGACGTTCACTATTCTTCATACATCTTCATTGGGTTTTCAATAAAAGCCTTCCAAGGAATGACATATGATCAAAAATATAATTACAGGATGATGGGAGGGATGTATGTTAGTTAATTGGTTTTGTTATTTCCAAACCAATGGCTTTTAGAATTTTGAAATATAGATAATAATGGTGACCTATTATAAGTGGGGGAGAAAGCACACTTGGAATCTTTTAAATGAAAGACATCCAACCAAATTTTTCTTATTTTAAAACGATGAAAAGTTATGTTTTCAGAAAATTAGATGATATATGGTCAAAATAAGATCATAAAATAATAATTATACATGTTTGGGGTTATTTTTGACCCTTTTCAGTTTATTATAATTCCCTTGTAAACTTTTTTTTCCATAATTATGGTAAATAATATTAATTATTTTCTCTATTTCTTAAGGTCGAAAAATAATTTGACCATATTAGATAATATAATTTATCCTGATTAAAAATTTAGAATCCATTTTAAATAAGTAAATTAATTTTATTGGTGGAATATATTTTAATGTTAAACCTATATAGATTACGGAAAAGATGGCTTTCAATGATAAAATTTTCGTATGTAATGAATATTTTAGTATCAAAATTCAATTTGAAATCGATAAAAATGTAATTAATTGGATTGATAAATATATACTAAAACTAATTTTAAATTTTTAAAAAAAATTAAAATCAATTGGGGATTTTAAATTATTTAAACCAAAATGCGAGTTTTAATAAAAAACAATATTTTTCACTATTCATGAAAAAAAATGTTTTCTAAAAAATCCAAAAAATTCACTATAACATAATTTTTGATTGATGATTTAGAAAATTAATTATATTTTATAAAATAAATTATTGTTAATATGTAATTATTTATTTTAAATTGTATGTACAAAGCTCAACTAAGCCACCTTTAACAAAAAAATTATTTTTCTGAAAACATTTATATTTACTTAAAAAGTTTCTTATTTTAATTTCAATTAGAAAATAATAATTTTATTTATTTTATAATTTTTTAAACCATAGAATAATATTTTTAATTTCTATTCATACATTTTCACATATGAGAATGATTATAATTGCTATATTAAAATAGTAAAGTTTTAATAGAGTATCATTATTCATCTAAACCCGATGTTGTGTGAAATGAATTTTATTGAAGTGTTTAAATTTATATGATAAATTATATCATTAAAAATTATTCTACCTCAATTGTTTAAAAAATGTTATTTATGGGAAAATATTTTTATGTCCTTATGTCACCAAACATTCTTTAGTCAAGAAAAAAACAAAGTGAATCTTCAAAATTATCTTAATGTATATATAGGTTATTAAAAAAATTATAAAGGCAAAAAATAATTATTTAATTGATATACATTATTTAAATGAGAGGATATGAATATCTATTTGAGATAGTTATAGAATTATTGAACATTATAAATTCACGTCTTGAAATTCAAGAGTACTTATCATAATCACAAGTTCCATTAGAACTCTTTGAAGAGTAGTTCTTCCAGATTCTTGTATTGTATAAGATGAATAGAACCGAAAGGTTGGTATTTTTTCAAAAGGTTGATGATATATTATTCATTAAAAATAATTAATACTATAATCAAATAGTTTAGGTAAAAATTCTTTGATTTAAATGTTTAAACCAATCATAAGAGGGATTTCATTTATTAGAATATAATATTTCATTTAGATAAGTATCTATAGATGATGTAAATACATTGGTGGGTATTCAAGGGAAACTCTACATGGGTGATAAAAGTGGATTACCAATAAGTATATATTGGTTATACCTTTTCAGATACATAAATGAATTATAATTATAATTTTTATAGAGTCTTTCAATTATATTGTAGACTTTAAATTTTATGTCAAGACCACATTTCATAGAAGGTGTCAAAAAAATGAATCCATAAAGGGTTGGTGAAATAATATAATTGTAGTAAGAAATAAAAGTTATAGTAATATCTTTATGGATTAATTTAAAAATATTTAACATAGAATAATGGTTTGGAATGAAATTATTCTAGGTTTATACAAGAGTTATATTGGATAAATATTGTCTTCCAAGATAGATATGTTGGATTAAATATTTAAATAGTTAATTAGTCTTACAATAATTAAAACTAGATTAAAATAAATCGTCAAATATATAATTAGCACAGAAACCTAGGGATAAATATTTATAGAGGTAGATCTATGGGTTTCTTAAACAACATAAATTAATATGAATTGAAAAAAATGAAAATAAAAGTTAGAATAATTTTATAGATAATTGTTTCTAATGTCTTATGGAATGAATACCTTCAAGGATTAATGTTTAATACATATGAAGATGTTATTATGGATGGTATTTACATATATGATTTAGTGATTTATCTATCAATTATTTCATCCAAGATACTAGATACAATATTTCTAATACATGTATTATTGCAGTAAAATATAAAATAAATCAATGAGAACAACTTTGGAAATTGTTAGATTTATCCAACAGTATTTGAAATGAAAAAATGATATGTACATGGTATTTGGAAAAGAAGGAAACATAGTAAATGAAAATGTATTAAACTATTATTCATATCATTCAATTTATATTTTTTGTTTTTTTATTGAAAATTCAATTTTTTATTTTGGAGACACTTTTAAGGAAGAATTGAGAAACCAAGATATCTGTAAAGAATAGAAAACCAACCAGGATAGGAAATAACCCAGAAAAAACTACAATACCATCTCCTCTCTAGTTGTTGTACAATGATGTCAATCCGTCACCAAAGAATGGCCATTCATCATGATGTCCCGTGAAGATCTGCACGGGCATATAACCGATGGAAAATCAATACCCTCTTAGAATCCATGTCCAAATGGCATGCTCAGATGAAGACTTGATGCTCTGAACCTGATATGAAGCAGATCCAAGTAGAGTGTAGGTACAAATCACTGAATGTTTATAAAAACAAATCAAATATCCGAACAAATGCTGAGAACCAACATAAAAATAGTGTTTAAAAATTAACTTGAGATTCCAAGTATCGTCTTCTATAAATAATTTCCAGGCTACAGTGGTAACCTGGGTGGTTGAAGCCTCGATCACTAGATTTTCAAACTCAGAAGATAGTTGATCCCAGGACTGTATGTACTCCTCGATGCTAATCTACCCTTTATTAAACCTCCTACAAGAATTTGGATTTTTTTAAAATCCAAAAGCATTTTTCCTCATTAAGTGTAATGCCTCATACCTAGTTACCCAGAGTCGGTGCATAGTCACAAACCGGCCCGAGTCAACCCTGAACCGGTCACCCAGGCGAGCGCATTACAAGTCCCAAATTTCCAAAACCTATTCATCTTATTCAAACACTTTTCAAAAGCCCAAAACACCCAATTTAAAAAAATGTTTCAGAATTACTTTAAAATGATTCACACTTTCAAAACAATTTATTTTAACAAACCACATGTTTAGATTATGGAAAATCAAATTCGGTTAAATTATTTCCACTTCCTCCCCAATTTGTTTAAAAAAACACAACCTTACCAAAACCATTCTTATAATTAAATTTTGAAAACCAATTTTCTACTTTTCAAAATCCAAACCTTCCTTTTAATCCCATTTCTATAATTATCACACCAGGATTTTCAAAAGAAAAATTCAAAATTCATGAAAGGTCTATGAAACCCACAGAAGGGAACTAGTGTCGGTGGGTGACTTCACCATATTTTTATTGTCATGGTACAAAGAAATAATTTCCTGAAAGACTGATTAGTTTAGTAGCCTTATAAATACTAGATACATTCATAAGGTTTACATTACATTATAAAATGAAAAACTAAATTAACATTTTTTCTATAGACCACACTCATATCCCCTCAGAATATCCCTGTAGGTCAGTCATAAAATACTTATTTTCATCTAGGGTAAAATAAAACATAGAAAGGGGTGAGCTCAGATTTGTAGTAAGGATAACAATATAGAGGAAACTCTCATAAATATGAATAAATATTTAAGGAAATGTCTAAGACTAAAACAACGGCCTTTTAAACATGAACATAAATATAATATGGCATAGATAATATCAAATAATGCAATTTACTTGTTCACATGGATATTCTACTAGTCTAATAATCGCAAGAAATATCAATAGCTATTTTCTTAATGATGGAATGCGTAATGCAAGACTTCATAACCACATAGTCCAGGTATTGTGCAAAGAATAAAAATAAGATTTGGTCATGGCCTTCGTCCAAGACACTAGATTGTCTCATGAGACCTTTCGATGCATCGAGGAGCTATATCGGGCTCCACCTGTCACTTACTAAGTTTAATGCATTCCTCATATGAAAAGTTTTAAACATAACATAAACATTCATATAATAACTAGCATACTAAATGTCAATACTTTATCCATAAACTATGAATGGTATTAAAATAACACATCCACTGTAAAACATATCACAAAACCTTCAATACAACTTAGAATATTTGTATCATAATAAATCAACTTCAAACAAAATTAAAATCCATTAAAAGATGTTGACATAGATAAAATCAAAACTATTTGAGAAAATATCTCATTAGTTTTTTAAAATCAAATAAAGTTACATAATTATAAAAGAGAACATTTGTTTTTAAAATAATCTTATATGCTAGTTATAAAAGCTTAGATGATGTTATAATGGTGGAATATAGCCGCACAAGCTCTATAAGTTAAAAAAACAATCTTACCTTAATTTTGTCAAAAATGTCAATAAAATAACTTGTTTGGAAAACGAAAAAAATATTTCTTTCAAAATGCATAGGGTCAAATAAGGGTATAAATGACTCTAATAAATAGTCTAATAAGTAGTGAAAATGTTTTAGAATACATTTTTTTGAAAACACGGATGTGGATGATAGACGCCCCAGTAGATAAATACCTATAAACAACCTTGAATAATGAAGAGGTTGTAGAATTAACCCATACCTTATACATTTCCTTGGTTGATGGTATTTTAACATCCTGTATAACAGTTAAATAATTTTTATTAAACCATACAAGGACCATATACATAATTATGATATAATATATGATCTTCTAATAATGATTTGTTAATAATATTTTAGTATTATCGTCATTTAGGGTGTTAACTGATTAGTTTTCCTTTATATTATAAGTTATGTAAGCCATGTTTGATTTGGATTGGATGTATATTATTCATATTCAGAATGATATTAAGTATTTAAACATTATTTTTAACCATAAAATTAAAATTAGTCTTGAATGGATAAGATGTTGATTGGATCTCATCGCGTTCGTGGAGACTGTAATATGTACTTATGAACGAGTGACAATATAATTCGTTTGTAATAAAAATCAAATAAAATTGATGTTATATAATATATAAAGTAACATTAACATGTTATATCTGTTATTTAAATCAATTATACATCATTATTATACCCATCCAAATAATAATGTATTGAATAACAACTACACCACAACATGGAGGCAGTAAGCCGTAAATACGCACATATGGTGACATGTTATTCATATGATGGATAAAATAATGAATATTACTGTAACATATTTATAATAACATCACAGTATGTATAATATACTTGATTTATTATTTTATAATGTAAACAACAACGAAAGAAGAAGTGGAAGAAGAAAAAAAATGAAAGAGGTGGTGAGATATTTACCTCTTCTTGGGGTTATTTCATTTGATTTGATCAAAAGGGATAATTAGGATGACTTTATAACTAAAGTAAGGACTTTAGGATAATGGGAGTATAGTTGAGAGGATATTTGGGTAGGGGTTGTCTAAGAAAAATGGCTTTGATGGTCTGAATTAGAGAGTAGGGGAATCTCCCTTTAATAAGAAGGGTGAGGGGCAGTTTATGAAAACATTGAAATATTATTTTTTAATAGACGCATGTTCGGTTTTTAATACCTAACAAATTCATTATTTAAATTATAAGTTGGTTATGGTTCTAAAAAAAATCTAAAACTTGGTTTTAGATAGGTTTGGATCACTATATTAACCTTATCCTTTATAGTTAACTCTTAGTTAAATAGTTTAACATTTACCACGCCTCTTTGTATTTTTTTATTATATTGTTAATAAACATACTATAAATATTCAAGAGATCCCCAAGTTGTTAATTAATAACAAAAATATCATTATATGAGTGTTTTGGATGAAACTTATAATATTATGAATATTATATCAACCAATAATATTGTATTTGTTTTAAAAACTCATTTTTGTCAATTTTGACTTTATTTATTAATATATTTTTTGTTATAGTCTTAAAAACTTCATTACTTATAAATAAATAAATTTAATAAACCCTATCATGTCTCATTAACTATGTAAATTATTGTATGGCATAAAAACTTTCAAATTATATTTATTTTAACATATATAATAAGATTTATTTTATTCATTCATTAATAAAGAAAATACTGCATCATTATTGTGTCATAAAAAAAATAATTATTCAATGTAAAAAAATTATAAATAAAATACCATTATTTATGAAATCTTTTTGGATGTCTAATGTATATTTATAGTCAAATAGATCAATTATATAACCTCATATAACAATTGTTTTACTAAAAGATATTTTTTTGTCTTTACTTTAGATTATTTAAAATAAATCGTCATTATCACTCCCATGTGAATCCATGGGGTCCCCAAATAGACCCATTAATGCCCATATTCAGACATTTATCTACCAATAGGGTTAGAAAATGTGTTAGGGAAAATTAATTTTATTATTTTATTATTTTTTACCCTTATTTACCACATTTACCCTTTAACCATAGTAAATAAAATATTTACCAAAGTAATTATTCAAAATGCCTAAAATTAAAAGTAACATATTTACACAATTTAGACCTCCTGACTCTAAATAAAGTATCCATTTTTCATAATTTAAAAACACAAAAGTGGAAGTAATTAATTTAAAATTAATTCCTGTTCTAAAAACAAAAAGTGTGTTTTTAAGAAATAATAACTATCAAAAGATTGATACTTGCTTATATGCAGTTTAAATTTGACATTCTGTATAATGAACAAAATTGTTTTAAATGGTAAAAAATTATTCTAATTATACTTAATAACCACTCAATATTATAATTTATCAGTATAAATTTTTTTGACTAAAAAAGTTATTTTTAATTAAAATTTAGTATTCTTACCTATTCGTCAGAAACTGAATGTTTTCATAAAAGTACCAAAAATTCACCCTAAGATAATTTTGATATTCTGAACCCAAAAATTAAGTCCATTTTGAATGATAAAATTGATAAAATTTCAAAAAGTGGGTATTACTATTCCAAACGGCTAGTTTGATTGGACGCGTTGTGTTATAATCTCGATGTTGCGTACAACACAATCTATTGCATTATTCAAAGGGAAATGTACCATGGATGATTGGGGTGTAACATTCTTTCCTCCTTCAAATAATTTTTTCCTCGAAATTTCTATAATATTACAGCATAAAATGACTTTGGTGGTTCTTCATTATAAGCTCTTCTAGTTCCCACGTCGTCTCTTTCATCTTATGGTTTCTCCATAGAACTTTTACCAGCTGATTCGTTCGGTTTCTCAGCACTTAATCTCTTTTATCAAGAACCTTGAAAGGATCTTCTCAATAAGATAGATCGAGTATTAGTTCTAATTACTCAAAGGTGAGTACATGTGTTAGGTCATGAATGTATTTTATCAGCAGTGATATGTGGAACACATCGTGATCTATGGAGAAACTTTGCAGCATTGCCAAACGGTAAGCTACATCACCAATTCGTTCTACAATTTCAAAAGATCCAATGTACCTGGGACTCAATTTATCATTATTAAGAAATCATATAATTATTTTCCATGGAAATACCTTCATGAAAACAAGATCTCCTACCTGAAATTCTAAATCCGTCCTTTGGTTATCAACATAGATCTTCTTACTACATTGAGCTGCTTTGATGTGGGTTTGGATTGCCTTTAACTTTTCCATCGTTTCTTCCACAGGTTCTGGGCCTACAAGTTTTCTTTCACAAATACCATTCTAATAGGTTGGTGTACAACATCTCTTTCCGTATAATGCTACATATGGTGCCATCTGAATACTTTAATGGAAGCTATTGTTATAGGAAAATTCAATCAGAAGTAAATATTGATCCCACATACCTTGAAAGTCATGTGAGCAAGATCTCAACATGTCTTATAAGGATTGAATAGTCCATTCTGATTGTCCATTAGTTTGATGGTGGTAGGAAGTGCTCAAAAAAAGTTCAGTATCCAGGGCTTTCAGATAACTTTTCCAGAATCTTGATGTAAAATGTGGACCACGATCAGGAACAATCGATAGGGGTACTCCATGAAGTCTCACAACTTCATTAATATATAGTATTTCTAGACGTTCAAGTGGTAAATCTTCTCTTATAGTTGTAAAATGTGTGGACATGGTAGGATGATCAACAATGACTAGTATTTCATTGTTCCTTCTTGGAGTCTTTCTGTAGTCCAATGACAATTTCCATCGTAAAATTATCTCATTTTCACTCAGGTATGGGAAGAGGTTGCATGACTCCTCCAATATGTTTCCTTCCAGCTTTAACTTGTAACAAACCATACATCTAGACACAAAATCAGAAATGTCATTCTTCATGTTGTCCCACAAAAAATGTACCTTCAAATCTCTATACATATTAGTGCTTCCTGGTTGTATAGAGAAATAGGAACTATAAGCATCATCCAAAAATTCCCTTTTTAGATATCGTATATCGGGAACACAAAGTCTCTTCCCAAATTTTAAAATTCCATCTTCATACAAAAAAATCACTCAATCATCCATCATTTATATATTTAATATTCTTTTGAAATTCCTCATCATCAGAATGAGAACTTTTTATCCTTTCTAGTAAATATTACTTGGCAACCATTTGAAAAATAATTGATGTTTCCCATTCCATGGTTATTCCCATATCCAACATTACTAGATCCATGAAAATAGGATCCCATTTAAATCTCATCTTATTCAAAAGTTCATGATCCTTTCTTCTCAAAGCATCTTCCACCTTATTTTCCTTCACTGGGAGGTAGTGAATGTTGAAATAATAATCCTTGAGTAGTTCAAGCCATCCCTATTGCCTCATTTTGAGTTCTTTTTGTGAGAAATAATACTTCAAACTCTTGTGATCAGTATGAATATCACATTTTTTCCATAGAGATAATGTCTCCATATCTGAAAATCAATGATTACAGCTACTAATACAAGATCATTGGTAGGATAGTTTTTCTCATTAATTTTTAGCTATCATGATGCATATGTAATAACCCTATCATTCTACATAATGACACAACCAAGTCCTTTTTTTGATGCATCACTATAAATAGAAAACCCATCATTCCCCGATGGTGGAGTCAAGATATGAGCATTGACTAATCTTCTTTTCAATTCTTCAAAACATTCTTCACACACTTTTTTTCAAAAAAAATTATACCCTTTACATGTGAGCTTAATTAATGGGTTATCCAACCAGGAAACATTTTGGATGAAACACCGATAATAATCTACTAAACCAATAATACTGCATACCTCAGTTATACTTGTCTATGCTGGCCATTATTGGATTGCGTTGGTATTTGAAGTATCAACAAAGATTCCACCATTAGAGGGAATATAGCAATGAAAAGAAATCTCTTGATGCCAGAATTCACACTTGCTAAATTTCCCATATAATTCATTTCTTCTAAGAGTACTTAAAATAATTAACAAATGATTTTCATGGTCTTAATAGATTTTAGAGAATACCAGGATATCATCAATAAATATGACTAAAAATTCATCAAGATATTCCTTGAAAAATCTGTTCATTTGATCCATGAAAACAGAGGGTGCATTAGTCAGTCCAAACGACATTACTGTAAACTCATAATTCTCAAACCTAGTTTGAAATGTTGTTTTCGTAATGTCTTCCTTCTTCACACACAAATGATGATATCAAGATCTAAGGTCCTACTATGAAGAATATAGAGCTCAATGAAGTTGGTTGAATAAATCATCAATGCAAGGTTGGAGATTCTTGTTCTTTATTATTATTGCATTGATCTCCCTATAGTCAATTCACATCCTCATAGATCAATGTTTCTTATTAACAAAAAGAATAGTGGATCCCCCAGGAGAAACACTAGGGCAAATAAATCCATTATTACTCAATTAATCTAGTTGTTTCTTTAGTTCCAAAAATTCTATAGAGTCCATTTTATAAGGGGTTTTTTATATGGGCCTTGAACCAAGAATTAAATCATTGGAAAATATAATTTCTCATTATGGAGGATGTACAGGTAAATCTTCTGGAAACACATCAACATATTCTTGAATGATAGGTACATACTCTATTTTAACATTCTTTTCCTCACCCACAGTTATTGCGTTCTCTTCCTCCACAATAATTGAATTTAGTTGAGCTACTGAGGGTAGATCTAAATAAGAATGACGTGGTGACATTTTTTCTCATAAGATAATGTGTTCATTATCATGGTCATAAAAAATCGTAACTTCCTTCTTCTAACAATTATATTTTGTATCAGGTCTGAAAGACAATCCACGTCGAGGCTTATATCAAATTCAATCATGGGTATGATGATGAGATCCTCAGATAAATAACATTTATGTGCCTAAATAGGGAATGATTCACTAAAGAATTTTGAAATGATACATCCCTTTGGAGTATTGACTGACAACATCCTTGTTAAATCAAATTGGAAATATCTAATTTTCTTAGCAAACTGGGATGATATGAAACAATGCGATGATCCATAATCAAATAAAGTATTGGCTAAAATTGAGAAAATATTTAAATTACTTGCCACTACGTCTTTCGGAGCATCAAAATTAGCAGTAGTGATAGCATAAGATTGGCCATGATCCCTTATCCTTTTCTGAGGTAAGATACCCTAACACATTGGCCATTAATTTTCATAAGGACCCCTTTCTCTACAATTATAGAATTCAACATTAAAAACCACTTTATTCCCCTTGCAATCATGAGCTTGGTGGATTTTTTCACCACACTTGTAATTGACTCCCATTCCCTTCAGACAAGTACCTGGGTGTTTCTTCCCACATTTACTGCAATATGGATATTCAACTTTTCTATTCTTCCCCTTATTTCTATTTCTAGAGTTTTCAACATATCTATTATTAACAATCTTTTCTTTAAAGTCATATGACTTAGATAATTCTTTTTTTGTCTTGATAGCACATGAGACAATGTGTTCGTATGACGAGAAGGATTGTCAGACTAATGCTCGACGGAGAAGTGGTTTTAACCCATCAAAGAAATGGTCAATCATACTTCCTGGGTTATGTATATAATCTACTAAATACCATGCTAAACATGTAAAGTTATCTTCATACTTTGCGACATTCTCATCCTATTTTTTCCTGAGACTCAGAAATTTCCTTTTCATATCCACTAGATGGTTGTGAGGAATGTATTTTTCTATAAATATTTCATTAAAATCCCTCCATTCCATATATGATACTTCATATTATTCCTTTGTCTTTTGAATCAATGACCACCATTGATTATCATCTCCAGTGAGGTGGTCAAATTCCCAGAAAACATTTTCCCTTTCAATACTACACATGGTGTGGAATATTTTCTCTAGGGAATTTATCCATTTCTCAGGTAATAATTTATTTTTACCCCCATTGAATGTTGATAGTTTTTTCCTCATGAAGCGATCTAATATTTACCCTCCATGGAGTGGATTAGGGTGCTCCAAACGGGGAAGGTTATTATTCATAACCTGAGTGAGCTATCCTAGTATAGTGATAAGCTGATCAGCACCAGTTATATCACCACCTCCAATATAATTATCTTGAGAAGGAGTGAAATTATTACATGGAGTGCGTGCACTGATACAGTTTCCATTCCTTCCACTAGGTTCCATTTCTAAACAATGGCTTACACTAGATTAGTTTACGAATCATAATAAATTATTCCAAAATATTAATATACTTAACATAAATTAAACATTTAATGGATATAATCCATAATCATAAAAAAATTTAATTGAGGAGTTATATACTCATAAATCATTCAAAATGGTTTGAAAAGATTGTCTGGATTATCCTAAGAATATCCCCAGGGAGTGTCGTAACCAAGAGTACAGCAAGGCCCATTGTCGTGTACCAGGATACCCCGGGTCAAGCCTGAAACTCCTTGTCGGATTTTTCACTGCTAGGTACATCTCTTCCAGAGCCGCCTCTACCTCCTCATATCTAGACAAGGATGTATTGCTTAAAATATACACAAAATATCTACATTACCAAATTTCTAGGATGTTCTTTTATACTAATCCTAAAAGTCTATCTTAGGGTAATGTGGTCTAATCATATTTTTTTCTAAATCTAGTTTCCATGGTTAGTATTAAATTCCACTGATACCAACTATAATTCAATGACCCCAGTTACAGAGAGTATGTGCATTATTAAATAACATTGGCATGAAACAAGGAAATCATGTCCCGATAGACCGATACGTTTAGTAGCCTTGGAAATACTAGATACATTAATAAGTTTTAAAATACCATATAAAATGAAAAAATACAATAAAATTATTTACCTATAACACACTCATATCCCCTTATACTATCCCTAAAAGTCCATCATAAAATATTTCTTCGCATCTTGGGAAAAATAAAACATAGAAAGAGGTGACCTCATATGCTTAGTAAGGAAAACAATATATCGGAAACTTTTATAAATAAGCATAAAAATTTATGAAAATGTATAAGACTAAAACAAAATACTTTTAAACATTAACGTAATCAAAATATGGAAATGATAGAATCAAATAATTCGAATTACTTATTCACGAGGATATAATACTAGTCGAATAATCACATGAAATATCAATAGCCACTTTCATAATCATGGAATTCATACTGCCAGACTTCATAACCACATAGTCAAGGCCTTGTGCCAAGACTACAAATAAGATTTTGTTAATGAATTGCGACAAGGAACTAGTTTATCACATGAGACACACCGATGTATCAAGGAGATATATCGGGCTCTACCGGTCACATACTAAGCCCAATGCATTTCTCATATGAAATGTTTTAAACATAACATAAACATTCATATAAAAACATTCATATGAAGTTCCAGTAATATATACATTATCCATGAATGGTAGAAAAATAAAACATCCACAGTCAAACATATCACAAAACCATCAACACATAATGGATGATTTGTATCATAATAAATCAACTTCAAACAATATTAAAATCTATTGAAGGATGTTGACATAGATGAAATCAAAACTGCTTGAGAGAAATATCTCATTCTTTTTTTGAAATCATTTAAAGTCACATAATTATAAAAGAAAACATTTATTTCTAAAATTTTCTTATAATATTGTAATGAATGCTTCATGATTGTTATAATGGGGGAATATAGCCCCACCCTCTGTATAATAAAAAAACATTTTTACCTTAATTTTGTCGAAATGGTCAATAAAGAAACTTGTTTGGAAAACGACGTAATGTTTCTTTTCAAAACATATATGGTAAAATAAGGGTATAAATTACTTTAATCCATAGTCTAGTAAGTTTTAAAAATCTTTTGTAACACATTTTTAGTAAAACACGGATGTGGTTGATAATGAGGTCCTAGTAGATAATTACATATAAACAACCTTGAATAATGAAGAGGTTGTAGAATTAACCCTTAAGTTGTAATTTTCCTTGGTCAAGGGTATGTTAAAATCTTGTATAATAGTTAAAACATTGTTATTAAATTATACATGAACCATATAAATAGTTATGATATTATATATGATCTCTTAATAATGACTTGTTATTAATATTTTAGTATTATCGTCATTTCGGGTGTTAGCTGATTCGTTTTCCATTATATTAATAATTATGTAAGCCATGTCTGATATGGATAGGATGTATATAATTCTTATTCAGAATGATATATAGTCTTTAATCATTATTTTTAATCATCAAGTGGATATTAGTTTTAAATGGATACGATGGGGAATGATTCTCATCGCGTTCATGGAGATGGTAATCTGTACGTACGAATGAGCGACAATATCATTCTTTTGTAAATAAAATCTTAAGTAAAAGGATGGTATATCATATATAAATAATAATTAACATTTTTATATTTTATTTAAATCAATTATACATAATTATTATTCCCATCCAAATAATAATGTATTGAATAACAACTACACCACGGTGTGGAGATGATAAGCCGTACATACGCACGCATGGTGACATTTAATTAATATGATTCATTAAATAATGAATTTGGTTGAACCATATTTATAATAACATCCTAGTATATAGAAGATACTGGATTTATTATTTTATAATGGAAACAATAAGGAAAGAATAAGTGGAAGAATAAAACACGAAAGAGGTTGTGAGATATTTACCTTTTCATCGGGTTCTTCCTTTTGATTTGATCAAAAGGGCTCATTAGGATGGCTTTCAAACTATAGGGGGGACTCTATTATGAATGTAGGAAAGTGGAGAGGATATTTGGGAAGGTTTTTTTGAGCCAAATGTCTTTGAAGGTGTGAATTAAAGAGAAGGGGAAGTGCCCTTTTATAAAAGGGATGAGGGGCAGCTTTGGAGAAGATTGAAATATTGTTTTATAATAATATCATGTTCGGTTTATAATGGATCCAAAAATGAATTATTTTAAGGATATGGTGGGAATGGGTCGAAAAATACTCAACCAATAGGTTTTAGATAGGTTTGGGTCACTATATTAACCTTATCTTATAGATTTAACTCTTAGTTAAATAGTTTAACATTTATCATGCCTCTTTGAATTTTTATATTATATGGTTAATAAACATACAATAAACTTTTAAGAGAACCCAAAATGGTTATTTAACTATAGAAATATCATTATATACGTATTTTGGATAATCATTATATTTTTAAGACTATTATATCATCCAATAATATTGTATTTGTTTTAAAAACTCATTTATGACAATTTTGACATTATTTAATAAATGAATTTTGATAAAGTCCTAAATACTACATTACATAAGAAAATACGTTTATTATACCCTATCATGTCACATTAACCTAGAAAATTCATGCATGGCATCAAAACATTCAAATTATTTTTATTATAACATCTATAATACCATTTACTTAATTCTTTCATTAATAAGGAAAATATTGCATCATCATTATGTCATCAATTAATTTAATTATTAAATGTCAAAAAATTATGAAAAAATACCACTCTTTAGGAAATATTTTTATATTTCTAATGAATATTTATAGTCTAATAGATAAAATATATAACCTCATATAATTTTTTTTTACTAAATGATATTTTCTTTTGATATTTTTGTCATTACTTTAGATTATTTAATATAAAATGTCATTATCACTCCCAAGTGGATCCATGGGGTCCTTAAATAGACCCAATGATTCCCATGGTCGGATATGTATCATTCAATAGGGTTAGTATGTGTGTTAGGGAAATTTAATATTATCATATTATTATTTTTTACCCTTATTTACCAGATTAACCTTTTAACCATGGTAAATAAAATATTTACCGAAGTAATTATTCAAAATGTATAAAATTAAAAGTTACCTCTTTACTCAATTTGGACCTACTGATTATAAATATGGAATTAATTTTTCGAAATCCAAAACATTGAAGCGGCATAAGTTAATTTAAAATTTATTCCCATTGTCAAAACAAAAAACATGTTTTTAAGAAATAATAACTATCAAAAGATTGACACTTGCTTATGTGTAGTTTAAATGTGAAATTACATCTGAAGACCAACATTGTATTAGAAGGTAAAAAATAATCTAATTATACTTAAAAACTACTAAATAGTATAATTTAGCACTATAAATTATTTTTACTAAAAAAGTTGTTTTTAATTAAAATTTAGTATTTTGCACTATTCATCAAAAATTGAATGTTTTTAGAAAAATAAAAAAATCACCCTACGTTAATTTCAATATTCCGAACAAAAAAATGATGTCCATTTTGAAATAAAATATTGATAAAATTTCAAAAAGAGGGTATTACTATTCATTACAGTTAGTTTTATTGGTCGCGATGTGTTATAATCTCGAAGTTGCGTAAAACACAAGCTATTGCATTATTCAATGGAAACAGACTATGGAATCATGGGGTGATAAATTAAGGGTCACTCTTAGAGCCCTCCACGTCATTTTAGATTCCTCATCCTCATTTTCATTGAGTATCAAGACCTTCTCAATCACTTCATCTTCAAAACATAAAATCAAATCCTAGGATAGATCACCCTAGTCCCCTGGTCCATGATTACTCAAGTTCCCCACGACTATCGACTTATCATTGACCGTTTTTGTAGGGAGGGTCTACAATGGAGTGTGTAAAGAGGAATAGTCCTTCCTCCCCATTCTCTTCCTCAATCTCAGGTTTCTCTTCATGCTTGAGGCCTCATCTGCTGAGTGTCCAGGATAACTTCCATCCAATTCCTTCCTGCAGTCCCCTTCCCCATCACCCAGGTCAGCTATAACCTGTACATGACCAACCTCTCCAAAGTATTCAAACTTATTACTCAAGTGAGTAGGGGCCCAAATCAAAGAATCCAGACCCCCTACTCTCCCAACCCTGATAAGGTTGGCCGCCTCCATAGCAGACCCCTATATCCACTAAAAACTACCACCACTACCTGTCCCTAACACCTCAAAAAACGGTGTAGTCGAAATTGACTTCTCCTCATCCATCTTCTGTTCCATATCCTCTATACCCCCATTCCTCTAGTTTTCCACCTGATCTGCCTCCTTCTAGATAAGTGCATCACCTTCCCACCCACCACCCACTACAGACCTAGCCAATTCATGTCTTTGTCAGTTAAGAACCTCGGACACCATCAGGATTACCTGAGGCACCATGACCTTCTTCCCCTTATTATATCCACGAATTATGGCCACAACCACATCCAAAATTTTGGGTCATTCCTCCTCCACCAGCCTTAACTATTGAGGCCCCTGACCTTTATCCTCCATACCAGTATCCATATGTTCCAATCAAACCTCCTCATGAACCTCTGAATCCTCACCCCTACCAAAGTCTTCCATATTCGGCGTAACCTAAGGTACCCAGTGATAGGCCTCCCTTGGGTGACCTGACCATAGGAATACAAAACAACAGTTGTTGCAGATTTCCCTGCCCACCTGCCAAGGTCCCCAATAACAAACATCTGAGGCGTGCCCCGACCACATGAAAAAAGAATAGATGTTCATCCAATTGTCGTAAATCACACAATTCCTACACCAATAATCTTCGCCGATTCTGATCCAAACATAATCAAAAGGTGATGTAGACACATCCATTTCTATGAAAACCCACAGATTTACCAGGTGACAGAAAGACTCCGTGTGACTATCTGAATGTAAAAATATATCAAAAAGATTTCCAAGCATTATTATAACTGAGGAATTTTGAAATAGAAGAGGATGGTTAAGAAAACTAAACCATACCACAGTGGATGGAGGATCACGTTTCAAGTGGAACTCGAATGGCGACTAGAACAAGAAAAATCTATGTCCATTGATGCTATGGTGGTAACTCAACCAAGAATTGATGAGGTTCTCCTCCTATGCAAATTGAACCATAATGTGGGGGGTGTCGAGAAGACCCACTATCATCCTTTCCGGATGCTCCTAAGAATTGAAGGAAAATATATCAAAGGAATCTACCGGGTGTCACCATTATTTATATCCAGAAACCAAGGTGAGATTCCGGAGTGAAGAGGTTTCCATGAACTCTGAGGTCAAAATCTAGAGGTTAGGGAAACCATCGATAAGATCTTGGACATTCGGGCATAATGAGGATTTCAAAACATATATATCATATATCAAAGATTGGATAAGTAAATGATCAAAAAAGGTCATTGTATCCAGTGGTATCCATATCTATAAATATGGAGTATGTTACGACATTTAATGCTTCAAAAGAAGCACTATCAATGTGAACCGATCTATTCTAGTTCATGGAATCATATCTAGAAATTAATTAATTATCATTATATAAATTTTAGCAAGCATATAACAATGGTACTAGAAATTTTAAAATGTTTTGATAGAGGATAAAAGCCATATACTTGGGGATATAGTCTATTTGGGGAGATTTACTCAGGGAGGTGAAGTAACAGATAACAGAATAGAAATGTAACAAAATGTGGCAGACCCATTGACTAATGTCATTACTATACAGACTCATGATTTTATCATGTGACAGAAATGTGTTGATATCAAGAATTTTGTATATAGTACAGGTAGTTAATGGGTCATGGCGGTCCACAAATAAACGAGGTGGGCCTAGTCGGTCTGCGGCCCAGATGGCCAAGCTCATTGCCCCGGCCACTTGTGTCAGCCAATCCAGTGTCAGCCAGATCGGGTGGGACCTGTGTTGCACCAGGACCTGGGTGGGGTGACAGGAACTGGGTTAGACTGGACCCGGACCCTTTTCAGCCCAGATACACTTAAAAGGTCATTTCTTGCAAACTAGACGTCCATTTGAAGAACTGTATACGACGTTAGAATACTTGGAATGAGAAGTTAGTTTTGCGAAAATCCACATGAGGTTTGAAGAATGTTGGAGTATGGATGAGTTGAAGGAAACCCAAATCCAACCGGGATCTCAGTATAAAAATGCTTATAACTCAATGATTGGGCATCCGGTTGTCATGAAGTATGTTATTTAGTGATAATTTCGACATGAAGGTCCATTGAGTTACTACATTAGAGAAATTTGCAGTAGTTTAGGCATGAATGATAATTTGATGAGTTGAAAGTAATGAAATGAAGTGCACTGGGTGCGGGGAATCTTGTGATTGGTTGTCAATTATAGAGAGATCCTATATGGATCTGCACCATAATGATCCTATGTAGATCAGAATAATAGTGACCCTATGTGGATTAGCATCATAGAGACACTGTGTAGATCAGAATCATAGATACCCTCTATAGATTAGCATCATCGTGACCCTGTCTGGATCAGTATTATAGCAACCCTGTGTGGATCAGCATCATAGAGACCCTTTGTGGATCAGCATCATAGAAACCATGTTTGGATCAACAACATAGATACCCTGTATGGATCAGCATAATAATTACTCTATGTGGATCATCATTATAAAGACCCTGTGTGGATTAGCATTCAAGCGACCCTATGTGGATCAGTAGTGCGTGACCCAACAATGACCAGCCCAAGAGCAGCCTGTTAAAGATCATTAACATACGACCCTATGTGGATTGATAATGAAACAAAATATTTGGGGTTCAAGTTGTGGAAACTTCCTAATAGAGTAAAATTATATATGATACGACTAATCAACATTATTCTTAAATTTTGAGTTGTATACCTGGTGTGAGATGTCTTTTTCCTTATTGTTTGTAATTAAAATCATGATTTTTTGTTATTTTTTGGTGGAATTATTATAGAACTTTGGGGGTCTCAGGGTCTGTTCTGGTTATTTTTATACTCACCTCTACATGGGATTCACCCGCCCCATGTTGTGTCTTGTGCATACGACAATATTCTATGGATGAGTCTCAAGGAGCTAGGAGTTGACGGTGTATGGAGGTAAACAGTTGACGTAGAGAGCCGCAATGATGAGTTTTACCTACCCTCCATGTAGGATCCTTGGAGGACGACCTCATAAGATATATTTCCTTTTTTCTGTATGTCTATTTCTCTTTTTTCTTGAATTCTGACTCATATACATCAGTACATACTTTTAAACTCTTTAGGGGTTATCTAGTTGTGGTTTCACATTTATTCTTCCATTGTGTTTTACTTGTCCAGAGTGTACCCTTTCTGTGTCTCTACAAGTTTTGGGGCAATACCTTCCAATTATAGGTAAATTCCATTATGGTACTAGTACCCAACCCCTTTCCTATGGAAGGTGTGTATGGGGTAGTCACGACTAAGGCCTCATGGGATGGGTTGTGAAAAAGTGGTATTAGAGGGTTCTATTCTACCAGATGAACTATGAGTCTATATTTTTAATGGAGCAATAGTGTTAATTGTCTTATATTCATATTTCAGTCTACGGAGTCCAATGTTGGTGCAAAAACTGATGTATCCATACACCAGGACCCATAATTCTGTTTTCCGACTCGATACATGAAAAAACTAATTACAAGTGTTTTGGAATTTTTTTATTTTGATCTCTTTAGAGTCAGCTAATCAAGTATAATTTATTGGATGTGGTTCGTATTTATTCTCTTTTAATTTTACTCCATGCAGATAGACCGCCATGATTCCATGGCGTGACCATGGGGATGGTCCACAGTGTGATGAGGCTTCAGTACAAGGACTGTTTCTCGAGATGGTACCTTTGGGAAGAGTCCAAACGATACCACTTCAAGTTGGATAGTAGTTACTACTGGCGATAATGATAGAGAACACATATAGGATCTTTTTATTACAAAATATTCATTGATAGATACCCCTCAGGTTTCAAGGCAAGCCTAACTCAAATGAGGATGAATACTAGCTTGAGGTTGTGATCATGTTTCCATCTAGCTAGGGAACCATTAGATCATATGGAAATCATGGTATTGAGAGTTACTTGTGGCTCAAAATGATGATGGTAGAGTTTAAAATAAAATATCTTATGATGAGGTGACTATTCTATGGATTGATCATGAAAACCTTCATATGATAAGGGGACTCTTTCCATAAAAAGCTAATGGGTATGTGTTCCCAACATCATGTATAGCTACAACAGGATGGAATGTCAGTAGATAAGTATTCATCAAGGCATGCCGACACTTCTAGGTACATGATGAATATGATATGAGCAATGCTTTAGGGCTCAGACCACAGAGCAAGATGTGTTTAGGGACATCTGATCTGACACTATTTCTCAATGAATTCCTACCTATAATAGGGTGCTAGAGATAACCATTACGGTTGAATGTTCTTTGGCTAAGAATATATAGATAGTGAATGTTAGCAGTGGGAAATAAGGAAACAAATTCCAGTCTTAGAGGCTTGGGTGTGTAAAATGATTCAGGAAGAGGAAGTGATTGGGACAGATGAATCTGCATGGCAGCTGACGTGGAAAGAATGATAGGATATAAGAAGGAAGTGGTACATATTTCGACATGTTACAACCACCACCCTAATGGGGTTCCCACAAGGCTCAGGGAGATGGAGGACATGGGAAGGGAGTAGCTTCATGTTGTTAAGGATTGTGACCCACGGGATCCAGGAATGATTCTTGGTATGGTCTGTTTCTACTGTTAGATGTCATATTAATAGACATAGGTACTCATAATTCCTTCTTATAATGAATCTAGTTCAAGACCTAGAGTTTTTGGTTAAACCATAGACCTGACCCTTACATCTACACATACATATGGGTGGAGACTCAATAATCACACTTATGTCGATGGTGTGATCATACCATTGAGGAGAGAGTCTTGGTTGAATCCTCTTTGTGGCAGCGTTGAGACCTTACGACATTTTTTTTGGGTATGGACTGGCCATCCACAGTTCATTCTCAGATTGACTATTTTAGGAAACATGTTTTTGTGGTTTATCTATAACGTCTGAATGTGGTTTTCCTTGACTAGAAAAAAATGCAAACCTAGGTAGCATGAGATAAACTCATGCATAAGAGGGTGCAGCTGATCTCTCTAGAGTCGGCCAGCCTTACCGTCGTGGCAGCATGAGTTTTGAGTTTTGAGTTACCAATAGTAGTGGAAATGTTCGAGAACATCCTTTCAAAATATGTTTGTAGGATTAAATACCTTCATGAAGAGGTAATTATGCTTTGTATTGTAGCCAAGGATGACAAACAAATATACAACTGCATATCGGATGGCTTCCACGGGGCTCCGGAACCTAAGAGTATAGTTGGGAGAATAGTTTACTGTCTACTCCAATCATAAGATTATCTGCTATATATTCTCATAGAAGGACATGAACCTATTATAAAATCAATGGATGGAGTTCCATCAGGAATACGACTTTGAGATAGTCTACACTCCTAGGAAGGGGAATGTGGAGGGAGGCACACTCAGTAGGAGTTATGGAATGCAGTTGCTGAGTGAGGCGACAGAGCAGCATGTCGTGTTGTAGATATAATTATTGAAAAGTGATGGAGTAAAATATCGAATCTCTTAAGACTATAACCCCCCGAATCCTTCATCAGGATTGGGAGGAACAATTTGGGGATGTGGACTGCGAAGCCCGACGTGCTCAGATATCATCAGGATATTATCCTGAAAGATTTTTTGAAGGTGGGGAGCACGTCGTCATTTTCAGTGGATACACCATGGTACTAATGATGCTATGAGAGGAGGTGTTAAGGGACTTCCATATATCCCATTTGAAAGTACATATGAGTATGGAGAAGATGAACTAGGATCTCCGATTCTAGTACCAGTGGTCTGGGATGATGAATGTAGTGGTGGAGTTCATTACATGATACCTCTCTTGTCAGCTTGTGAAGGCCGAGCATCAGGATCCATCAGGATTCTCACAATAACTTGAGGTTATGGAATGGATGTGGGATTGTATCTCCTTATTCTTTGTGTTAGGGATAACACATACGTCCAGGGGCTATGATTCCATCTAGGTGACTGTTGACCGACTCACCAAGACGACCCACTTCATAACCATATGAGAGAAGGGATCAGTAGAGGTATTAAAAAGCCTCTATATAAATTAGTTTCTATGAATTTATGGGGTTCCATAGATTATCATCTCAGATCGCTATGTTCGTTTTACCTACCGGCTATGGAAGGGATTACAGGAGGGGTTCAGGACTCAGCTGCGCTTGAGCACCACCTTTCATCCTTAGACAGATGGTCAGATGGAGAAAACGATACATACACTTGAGGAAATGATTTGTGATTTCATCCTAGAATTTATCTATAGTTGGGAGAAAAACAACCACTGGTGGAGTTTTTATAAAACAACATTTATCACTCCACCATCGACATGGATCAGTTTGACGCCCTGTACGGGAGACTATGCAGATCACCACTATGTTGGATAGACCCAGGGGAATCAACACTTATGGGTGTAGAGTAGGTATTAGCTACCATTGAGAAGGTGAAGATCATATAGGAGTGAAAGAAGGCTACATAGAGCCATTATAAGTATTATGACGACCGGAGATAGAGACCATTTGAGTTAAAGGAGGGAGATCATGTCTTCATACGGGTCTCACGCCAACAAGGATTGTTGGGATTTGGTTAGGGTGACAAGGTATCTATTAGGTTCATCGGACCTTTCAATATTTCCACTAGTGTTTCTGAGGTGGAGTACTACATAGATATTCCCCCCCACAGGTGCACTGGGAGCATATAATTTTCCATGTGTCACAGTTCAAGAGATGCGTGCATGATCCATCGCACGTTATCGACAAGGGTGAGTCGGAATTTGATGATGGGGTGACTTTTAGGCAGTTCCTATTGATGATAGAGGATCGATAGGAGCGTTTACTTCCTAGAAGGTTGACCCCTCATGTTCAAGTTTTGTGGAATCATGTGAACCTCCAAAAGATAACATGGGAGCAAGAGGCTCTGATTCAGGCTCAGTACCCTCATTTATTTGATTTTCCTTTTTTTAACTATTGGGGATGTATATCCCTAACGTAGTGAGAATGTAATGTCTTATAATTTTTTTATAAATTTTTTACTATATTAAAATATTACGAGACTGCAAAAATTGACGGTGCGTGATTATGAGGCGCGTAGTGCCCCGAATGATCCGCCGAAAAATGTTATGCTTTAAATAGCACGTGTGAGTGGTTTTCTTTAAAAAGTGGAATAAATATTAAACAGGTTCCCATATCAAAAATCCAATGGAATTGTTGCATTTAGGATGGCAGGTTTACCCTAGGTGTGAATTATGTTTAGTCAGCATAGGCCACCGGTGAGAAAACCCGAAAATGGAATAACTGTAAATAAAATTATTAAATAAAATTATTTTACATTTCAAATTCTTATGTCTCACGAACCGAGACTCAAATAAAAAATTGGAGACCATGACTAAACATGTGTGGGTATTCATTCCTTAGGATGATCATAACATTGGCCAGCACGGGCCAACAATGGATGTTAGTTTTATCTCGCAAGTAAAATGATTAAGTAACAATTATTTTATTGTTAAATTCTATAACACCTAACCAGTAACTCGGATTTGATGTCAGAGAGTACCGTCGATCTTGTGAGGGTGTGTTCCCCTTAGGTAGAGCCTAACCTCAACCGGTGTGGGTCATGGTAGACTGTTAATAATTATTGAACCTTTTTAAGGTATGTTCAGTAAACGTGCATGCAACGGTTTCTATCTTTTGAAGCAGTTCTTGAATTAAAAATATGAGGGCACTGTTGAATTCACAGAACATTATTTTCTTCATTGCAGATTAATGTGGACTAGAAAGGTTCAGATGTAAATTTTATTTTTTGGACAATACAAAAATAATAATAAAAAACACAATGAGTTATTTTATCTCTTTTGGTAACTGTTGAGTGATGTGGAAGGACCACAGAGATAATAGGTCATTCATGGACTTGAAACTTGTGTTCCATAACCTCAACATTGCTTGTTTTAATGGGGCACTAAATGTGGTTCATTAATAAACCACATTATAGTTATGTAACAAGGTTGGTTCCTCACATCTATTTAAACGAAGTTCGGGCCTGGGTTTATGGAACTCAACTGAGGAACCTCTGATGAAGTGAACTGATGTCATTCCCTACAATGAAACATGGAGGCTTAAATGAGGATGTTGGAGGAATCAATCCAGAAATGATGAATGTAAAAGGCTTCAACGAACATGGATTCTTGTTCGACAACCGTGACATCCTTTATTTCTCTTAAGGTAGAGGGTTTAAGATTGATTCCTCCCCTTTACCCCATTCTTGAATATTTTGAAGGACACACATCAACCGTCCAACACATTGTACCCTGCTTTGTTCCTTAATATAGGATGATATTTAGGGGAATACTTTATGGGATTTATTATTATTAAAATATCCTTCCCTTGTTGATATAATAACGTGGAGGGCACGAGCCAAACTAACAAGGCACATACCCTCCACCAAATTCAGATGTGTTAGAGTTCTTTGTGGAAAATAGGAAAATATGGCAACACGATTAATCAGGGAGCCACATAGTGTTGGAAGCTCCCCGAAAGGCCCATAGGAGAAATTGGAAGGGAAAACGGACCATCGGAGCTCACACGGTGGCCCGCAGAAGCCCTGCTGGTGCATTCCCGGCGCGGCAGTGACTTTGGGAGACGACGACAGCCTGCCCTTTCCAGCCATAGAGTGTGTCGACACTTGATGGCACCGTGACAGGATGCAGGGATGTCCGACCCTTGGTTTTCCGTGTAGGCAGTTAGGCGGTGCCCTGTCGCGCACTACAGAGGGAGGATGTGGCTTTGAGTCACGGTGAAGGGGAACCCACCCCTGTGGGTCCCGCTAATAGGGGGAGGCGCCATGTGGAACAACCATGAAAATCCAAACAGACATAATACCCGTTCAGGAAGGGTATCAGACCCCGTGCGGATCGGCATGTCGTGCCATGCTGAGGCGGGCCGTGCCTAGCCATGGAAGGTCAGGTCAGTCCGCGAACAAGTGGGCTGAGCTCGCAGCCTAGTGGTCCGAGCCCACAGCCTAGCCCTCTCGGGGTGGCATAACAAGTTCCGGCTAGACCAGGTTGATCCCCGACCTGGGCGGGGATCCCCGGACTGGGCGGGTCATCCTAGGACAGGGCGGGGTAGGTCGGTTGGACCAGGCCAGACCGGACCCAGACCCATTTCGGACTAGATACATATTAAAGGTCATATCTCATAAACTAGAAGCCCTTTTGAAGAACTGTCTATAGTGCTGGAATCCTTGGGACGAGATAATACATCTAAAACAATCAACCTATGTTGTAGAGAAAGTTGGAGTGCAGCCCGGTTGGATCGATCTCGAATCCAACTGGGCCTTTAGTACTAAAATGATTATAACTCACAGACCGGGCGACCAATTGACTTTCCATCAATTGTGTTGGGACCCTTTTGATATAGATGTACTTTGAGTTACTAATTTTGGGAATGTCATGGTAGTTGATTTACTAACGATATCTTGAGGAGCAGATACTACTCAACGCAAGTGCACCGGGTGCAGGGAATTCTATGGCTCGCTGTCAATTGAAGAATGACCCTATGTGGATTAGTATCATAGCGACCCTGTGTGGATAGAAACATTGTGAACATATTTAGATCAACATCATAGAAACCCTATGGGTATCATCATCATAGTGACATTGTGGGGATCAATATCATAACGACGCTATGTGGATCAGCATCATAGCAATTCAGTATGGTTCAACATTATAGCGACCCTGTGTGGATCAGTATTCTAGAAACAATGTTTCAATCTATATTTCATGACCTAATGAGGACCATCTCTGTAGTATCATATTGTGGATCAGTGACCTACAACCCTATGTGTATCAATAATATAAAAACTTCTTTGGGGTTCACGTTGTGGAAACTTCTTAACGAAATAAAACGTTATAGCATAAGAATAATCATCTTTATTAGTGAACTCTGAGTTGTATAACTTGTGTGAGAAGTATTTTTTATTGTGATTTTTAATTGAGATCATGCATTGTGATTTTTTATTTGTGGGATTCTTAGAGACATTTAGTGGTCTTGGGGTCCCGATTTTGTAATGTTACACTCACCCATGCATGGGCTTCGCTCACACCTTGTTGTGTCTTGTGTAGATGATAGATAGCCTTCTATGAGTCTCCAGGATCCTGGACTTGAGGGTGTATGGAGGTGACTGGCTAATGTGGAGAGGCGCAAGGACTAGTGGTACCTACCCTCCATGTAGAATCCTTGGCAGACAAACTCATGAGCTGTTTTTTCTGTTGGCTGTATTTCCATTTCAATCGGGCTTCTATTCTGGATCCTTTACTTCAGAACATACTTTTACACTCTATAGAGGTCTTTATTTGTGGTTATACCTTTATTCTTCTATTGTGTATTACTTGTACGTAGTGTCCAATATCATTATATGAACAGGTTTTGAGGCAATTCCTCCCCATTTTAGGGTAATGCCTTTCTGGTGCTAGTCACAAACCCCAAGCCTATGGAAGGCATGCTTGGGGTAGTCACGGCATTGGCCCTGGGGGACGGGTTGTGGAAAATGATGAGCACACTCAGTTTTTTCAAATTCACGTTAATGAAATTTTTATCCATAAAACAATTTAATGGGTTGTTTTATCATTGTAAAAATGGAATTATTGTAAACATCAAGTCTTGAATTAGCTCTTTAATCACTAAAATCCATTTAATATGGGTAATGAATTATGTTATTTAAACATTTGGGTGATCTAGAAAGATATTTAAAAATAACACTTAAACATAA
The DNA here is from genome assembly GCA_963277665.1 of Viscum album. Classification (NCBI taxonomy): domain Eukaryota; kingdom Viridiplantae; phylum Streptophyta; class Magnoliopsida; order Santalales; family Viscaceae; genus Viscum; species Viscum album. The sequence continues at coordinate 880,431,104 of OY728155.1, forward strand.
TATATGATCAAGAATGAATCCATGAAATAATTAAGAAATTAAAAATACAATATATAATTAAAGAGAAAATGATAATAAATATTGGAATTAAAATGATATTGGAAAATGGTTGAATAAAATAAAATAACACAAAATAATATTAAAAAAAATATACCTCATTACTCAGTCTCTCTGCATTAAAAACATGGTACAATATGTTTACCACCTCATATTTTCACATGAACCAAAAGATTTATCCATTTTAGGAAAGGTATTTCTAAATAAAAATCATAAACAAATTTACCACATCAACCTTCAATCCTTTGGATCCTCTAGCTAATATCCTCTATCATTTTGGTCTTATATTGACTACATTACTTTGAGACAATGAATTTTTTATAGATAATTATCAAACATATATATCAATATATATATCAAAATAATCAAAATAATTATGTATCTAAACATCCCCTTAATAGTAGTAAAATCCCACAAAACATTCTCCAATTTTATTCATTGTTCTACCATATGAGACCCATAAAATATAGAAGTTCCCCATATTTATTATATTTTTATGGATTATATTTTTTTATGTAGTGTCATGCTGTAAAAATAAAAATCTCCCTCAAAACATCATTCATTCCTCACATCATGATCATATTATAAATTTATATGTAACATAAGTAAAAATATTTCTATGTAATTAATAACAGTTTATGATCATGGTAAAAATCCCATGAATGTGATGAAAATGAGTTCTAAGCTAGGGATTGGGAGCTAATAGGTATTAACCATGTGAATTTGGTGGACATGGATTTCAAATAGAAAATTTTAATAACATACATCTCATAATAAGGGTTTTGGGATCAATTTTAGGGAGCCTATGCAATGGGTGTTCATAAACATAGATTGGGAAAGAAATATGACATAGGTTATGAAGAAAATCAAGACACTCCAACTGTTTTTTTTAAAAAAATTCAATCTACATAGAATAGAAACCACTCATAGTTTTAAGGTGGTTGTCAATATTGTTGTATAAGTAACAACTTCAATAGTAGATATCAAAATAGTTTAATAGACCAAAATATATTTAATAAAATTAAGTTAGGGTCCATCATAAGTAATTCCATAGATTAGGATCATGAAAAATATTGAAATAAAATTTATTTCTTAACACAATTCCATTCAAATAGATCACCCATGTTTTTATATAAGGATTCACTATGTGTTTATATGCCTACTATCAACCACTAACCATAGGGGGATTATTCATGCTCGGAAAAATATAAAATTATAAAAGTTGAATAGAGGAATAGTAATTGGAATATTCATTAATTATTCAATGATCAAATAAATCAATAAATATAAATATAAATTTTCGTATGAATAAGAATAACATGTACTGGAACTATAATTGAATGAGGAAATGGGTTCAAAACAATGAAATACATTTTGAAATATCATTGGAATGATATCACAATAGATAGAATACTAAAAATGAAATAAAAAGTAGATAATTAGTTAAAAGATCATAAATTATGAACATGTTAAATTTTAGATGTTCATATAATATAATTATGCCAGATCTACTCATGAAGTGAATGGTTTTCATGTTTCATGCTTTCATGGACTTCTTCCTTGTAAAATAATTCGGGTCATGAGTTTGGAATTTACACTGTGAATATGTATTTTATATACTCTACATTTAATATCTCCTGAGATTCGCAAAATGTGATGAGTTCATAGAATATTCTAGAGGGATGATGATAGACCGAGATATATAATTCATATTATGAGTGGATTTTATACCCTTATATTCTTTCCCCCAATGTAGTAACATATTCTTCAAAAGTGATGACTTGTAATTTGGATTTCCAAATTTCTATATTCAATGAATATACATCTCTAATTTGTTTTATATCCTAATTATTATTCATCATAAAAATTCATGTCCTTTTCTGATTTAACAACCCATGATTTTTCTAGACATGATTTGTTCTTTTGGAATACACATCATGAGTCTAATTCAAAAAAATGAATTGATTTAAATTGCTACATTTTATAGTTTCTATCACTTTACAAAATAATCTTCAATTTATTCTGAGAATCAAAAAAATTTTATAATATCACAATATATAATATGTATGAAACTAAAAGAGTAGATTCCAAAATGTGTATATGAATTAATCATATCTAATTATTCCACACATAAAAAATTTCTTCTCCTTAAGAAAAAATAATCCAAACCATAATTTCAAAGGAAGCAATTTTTCATAGAAAAAAATCAATGAAATAATGAAAATGAAACCATGTGTTAGAAAAAAGGTGTTATTCCTCCAAAATCATCCAGGAAATGAAAATCAGTCATTACTCTTGGTCATGTTCCTTATCCAATTCATTATTTTTTTATTGTAAATTTTAAACTCTTCATTATATAATTAATACCATGTTGTAATTTTCCTACCAATGAATTTAATCTCTTCACTATATGAAAAATAGAATCTAGGTTATCCTCATATCCAAAATACATGATAATAATGATAATATTCCATTGAATTTAACATCCGTACTCCATATAGGCCAAAAAATAAATTAATCATGAGGGAATTATTGTCGTTAAAATGACTCTGTGGATGAGTGTTGGTGGGTAAATGAAAATAATAATGCTAAAAAAGGAGTTTAACTCTAAAGAATCATGCCTGATAATTAATAATTTTGTAATGAAGAACTTCATACAAAATTTAATATCTCTACCTGTTCAAAATTTTAAACAAGTCCCATAAAAATTTCATGAATGTATAATTATGGTACAATATTTTTCTAGAATTTAGGTTTATTATAGATCTCACATTTTCCACTGGAACCCATATGATCTATAAAAGGATTCATCAGTCTGGTAATGTTGATTTTTGAACATCCTGATAAACAAAAAATTATTTTAATTTTTAATTTTTTTATTTTTTAGAAAACAGATAGTAATAAAGATATATAATAATTAACTATAGAAGACTCACCTCATATCATGTGAAAATACCATTTCATATCTCCTCAGAAACAAGCATCGTATTTCTAATGGGAATGATCTCCTCCCAACTTATGTATGTGAGAATCATGCATTATACCAAATATTGTGTTATGAAGGTATAAAATTGATATAAACATAGCTCAATACTAACCAGGTTATTAATAGAAATTAAAATAAAATTAGGGAAAATATATAGGTATGACTCCATGAATATGGTATCAGTGAACCAAAATTCCTCAATCATCTTAATAGTGAATTTGTTCTATCATATCCTTTATAATATACCAATACAATTTACGATAGGTTTAAATTTTCCTAGTGTATCTCAAGAAACATAAATAGAGAATAATTGGTAAAATTGGTTTTATAATCATCATTAGAATAGGAATGAATATAAAAAGGGGAAAACATGGTGCATGCTAAGAAGTAATCTGTTAATTCATAAATAAATTTAGGAAATTGTTATTAAAATTAAAATACACAACTCAACAATCTTTCTAAAATTATAGATAGGAATATATAAACTATTTTAACAATTTTTATATAAAAATTTTCTTTTCTTTTTGTGGGTGTTATTATATTTCATTCTAAATCATGTATTCAATGAAAAAGGTCTCGCAGAAAAATAATTATATGCATAAATTTAATTCCAAATTAATTAATTCTTAATAATATCCCCTACACACACATGAGAAGAAATATTTTCCATGATATTTGTGGGAAAAATTTTGGAGAGTTGGACATTAAAATAGAAATTATTTTATAGAAATAATGAAAATAGTGTTCAGAATCATGTGATATCAACTGTTAAAGTAATTTCATGGGAGGAAATATCGAAATATTTTTTAAATCCAGAATACCTATAAAAATGTTAATGGAATATTATACAAACATCAGAGAAATTATTAGTTCATAATATATACCAAAAATAAATAAAAAATGGGCAGGTGAACACATGATTATAAAAGAGTAAAGTATCATATAAATGTATTCACCATAGTATAAATAAGAAGGTAAATTAAATACCAATAAAAAATTCCCTGAGAAATAAATGTAAAAGACTTAAATAAAAACAAGTAAGACAAAAAGATAAGACTATGGGTTTCCTCCCATAAATCACTAATAATGAAATCATTAGCTATGTAGATGGAAACAAGTCGATCAGAATAGTCTATCTGTTCATTAGTCCTTGAACTCTCTCTGGAAGTGGTGGATGAGTATTCTATATCTAATGAACACATTAATGGATTCACCATGTCATAAATAGACAGACCAATCCACTATGGTGGAAAGTAGAGCATACGAGTTGTTCTCATTTGAATCTCCTAATGAGCCCCCTATAAGCCTTAACATAAGGGATAATCTCTTAAGGGAGGCCAATTTGCATCCCATATGGTGTGCTAATAGTAGTATAAGAAGCCGAAGAATGTGACATAGCATGAATATATTCAAGTGCTATAATAAATGAGTCTGAAATGTGTTTGTATAAAAAAGTGTATACGTTCTATTATATAGAGAAAACAAAACACATTGTAAGAAGTTAATACAATGAAACCAAAAGAATACCATTGAGAGTAAAACCTGTGAACCATGGGGGATATTTGAAGATGAACATGAACAATATCTATGAGAATCATATGTAGTTTACTCCTTAATGATGTATTGATGAAGATAGCTTTCTATGTGATATCAGTGATAGTGGTGACAACATTTTCAGTCAGAAAATGTTTTACTAGGTTAGATGATGTAAGAGGTGATGTACTGATCCAAATGGATGTCATGTGTTGGTAGCTAGATCGATGAATGGAACCTCAAACAAAATATTAATAGCAGAGTGAATTCCCCATCGACTATGTAATATGAAAAAGTTTCTTGGATCAATGATGTTAGTAATATTCAATGGGATCACAATACAAGGAATTGTGTGTGCTATACCGGATATTATGGTTATTGATTTAGAATTTTACCTATTTAAAGTTATAGGTGAGTGGGTAGTATGGGTGGTAGATAGAGGAAGAGGGGAAATGGTGGATGGTAATGTTAATAACTCAAAAAATGTGTTTTTCTGGGAACTAACCAAAGATGATTTGTTACTCTAGAGTGAAATTTAGTGCCCCCAAAATATTTTATCTTATCATAAGGAATGAGGATAAAAATCTTGGACTGGAAAAAGGGGGAAACCTTAGTCTTAGTATTATTTGTTTTAGACCTATTAGATGGTTGTGTGAATGTTGTAGTGGTTAATTGTGGAAAAAGGCTTTTTATGTCATCAAGTGATGGAACCTCATCAGTGGGATCAATATAGCATCCCGCATTTTATCACATAAACTTTCATTACATTTTACAAAAATCGAGGATCTTTACGATTTAGTGTCTTAGAAACCATGAACATTAAACATGAAAACATAAAAGATTCTTATTAAACACTTGAAAGTCTTCTCCTCATGTTCATCCTAGATTCATTACTGCATCTCATAACCCGGGGACATACATCAAGAGAAAGGGTGAGCAGAAGGCCCAGTAAGGGAAACAAGAGAAACATTTTAAATGTGAATTTGAGATACTTCAATAAGGCCATGAAAAGAACATTAAGGCATGAGAAATAAATCATGAGGCATATCATAGTAAAAATAACATTTTTCATAACTTGAAGATGTGGCTAAAACATTTAATATTGACAATCTTTTCATTTCACCAAGTTCCATCCCCAAGCTGTCATTAAATATTACCGAGGTTATTCACCAAGGTATCAGTCTAAAAAGTCATCTCTAGAGATTAATTCATTACCCAATGCATTGGAGCGCTATCTGGGAGCACCCTTGAAATGTCTTTATTATCATGTGAGCCACATATATCATCATCAATATCTTCATAAACAACCCATATAGCATAAAATAAATGGGTTTCATTTCATAATCATAACATTTTAAAAACTACTTTAATGACATGATTGTTATGTCACTTTAAACCCACGGAAAGGGAAAGTGGGTTTCATATATGTAAATCCCAGAATTGAAAATATAACACTTTGATATATATGTGAATACCCCTTTATAAATAAGATCTTTGTGTATTCACTTAATAACATAAAATAATTTTGAGATAAAGAGGGAGGCATTTTGAGACGAAACTATGCAGCATAACGTCTATGATACATGGTTTTAGAAAATTTGGAAAAGAGGGAACATGGGTCACCCACTCAAAAATGATACATAAAACAGTAGGGGAACAAAATATAAAGTACTTAAGAACATGTTAATGAAATTTTAATGATATACCATGTGAAACAAATAACTTGAAAGGAAGACAAAAAATAAGATTTCTCTTATGAGAATTCGGCCGCCTAACGACGTCACTTAAAACTTCCAAAAATGGATTGACGAGATCAAATAGGGTCTCTCATAATATTAAAATAAATGATAAGTATGATAGATATAGTGATTATACCCCAACATAGTAAAAAGTAACTTGAAATACTTGGCATGAAAATAGATCTTGAAAATGAGAAGGGTGAAAGAACTCCTTAGATATTCGACAGCCTACCGACGTCACTTAAACATCAACAAAAATTAATTGATGAGCTCAAATAGGGTCTCTCATCATATGAACATAAATTATCAGTATGATAGATTTAGAGATCATACCCCAACATAATAAAAAGTAACTTTCAAGACTTGACATGGAATTAGAACTTTGAAAAGGGAGAAAGGTTCAAGGACCACTTAAAAATTCAGCAGCCTAACGACGCCACTTAAACATCAAAATACTGAATTGAAGATATCAAATGGGGTCTCGAATCATATGGTCATAAATGATCAGTATAATAGATATAGAGATCATACCCCAACATAACAAAAAGGAACTTGAAATAATTGACATGAAAGTAGAACTTCAAAATGAGAAAGGTGAAGAACCACTTAAAAATTCAGCAGCCTAACGACGCCACTTAAAACATCAAAATACTGAATTGAAGAGATAAAGTTAGGTCTCTAATCATATGATAATAAAATATCAGTATGATAAATTTAGAGATCATACCCCAACATAATAAAAAGGAACTTGAAATACTTTACATGAAAATAGATCTTGAAAAAATGAGAAGGGAGAAAGAGTTCGTTACAAATATTTCGGCAGCCTAACGGCGCCACTTAAAACTTCATAAAACGAAATAATGAGAGTAAGAGGGGATCTCTCATTATGTGAAAACGAAAAGGGATGTAAGAGGTGTATAAAAGAACACCCTTTAACATAAGAACATGGATCATAAAAAGAATTTACATAAAAGAGATTTCTTGAAAAGAAAGAGAGAGATCAGATCCCTTACCTTAAAATGTAACTCTTAAAACTCAAAGGTTGGGACCTTGAGGGCTTGGGGGAACCTTGGGAGGACTCCTTGGAGGTAATGAGACCATAACTTCGTTGGGGAAGAGTGGGGAGTCGAATGGATGAGAGGATGGCTTGATATTTATAGGGAAAGTGAGGGGACAAGGCATTAATGGCCAAGGGACACCTCATTAGTGGTTTTGGAAAAACCATGGGCTTGCCCATGGTATTTGCCCACGGTATTGGCCACATGGGACACCTCATAACTTATCTTACTATTCATAAGTCGACCATATTGATTTCATACTTAATACATCATTTAATGATGTCATTAAACACCCGTAACTTAAAAACTGTATTTTCACTATTCATCAAAAATTCGACTTTCTCAGAATAATCCCAAAATTTCACCTTAACCAAATATAAATCCTCTGATTTCAAAAATGAACTCCATTTTATAAAAATAATTTTCTAAATATTTTTAATTTATTTTTTAAATAAATACACTATTCACCGAAAATTCATTTTTTTCAGAAAGAACCCCAAAAATTACCATAACATAATATCGGTGCTCTGAGTTCAAAAATGAAATCCATTTAATAAAAATAATTTTCTTAAATAATTTTAATTTAATTTTTAATTAAAAAACACTATTCACTCGAAAAAACTAATACTTGAATAATAATTTATGAAATCGTTATTTAACCATTTTATTGAATCACATTACTTAATCAAGGTGCCTAGATTATATTAATACTTTATTTAAGTGAGATTACTAATCCATTTGGACACATTACTAATCCTAATCATAAAATCACTATTCATAATTTACTATTCATCAAAAATTATGTTGATCTTATTAGACTCTAAATTTCGTACTGGGAATAATTGTAGAAGACCGTTTTTTGAATATCATTACAAATTTTTAATTATTTAAGGTTTACATAAACATTTTTAAAATATATTTTTTCAAAAATTCATCAAAAATATGCATACTATATTTATCCGGTCAAGGATTACACAAGGCAGTTACGGTCTCCTTACATAGCCCCTTATCACACCAGCATAAGACCTAAGTGTAAGGTGTGCTAAGGTGAGAGAATCCGAGGGAGGCTCGGCTAACATCGCACGAGTAGTAATTTCTATCAGTTTGAACTTCTCGCAAAGGCGATTCCGTTCAAGCTTCACACGATGAAGTTCGACTTGGGTTTGGTCCAGAGCAATGCCAAGTGGTGCTACCTCCTTCCCAAGTTCTGTTAGATGGGATTTGATCGGTCCAAAACTACTTGGTGAGGCCATCGAATCTTCTTTCTATAATAATTAACCAAGATTACTTGTATTTAGAGACAATAATCAAAACGTTTAGTTTCCAGGGGTCATATTGACCAATGGTCATATAACAGTCAAAACCCAATGGTCTCATTTTAATAATACTCATGTTATCAAATGAAACATTTTTGTTGAGTATAAAAAACAAAATAAAATAACACATAAAATTAGGAAACAAGATTTATTCAAAATTTCGGGTCGTTACAATCTTCCCCCCTTAAGAAATTGCGTCCTAACAATTTTTAAAATTGGGTTTTGAAATTTCATTGAAAGTCCCACATCGGAAAAGGAGTCAGTAAAACTATTACTTTAAAAGAAAAAAAGGTAAGTACAAAGGTCACCCGAGTTAGCCCACACTAGGATTCCATGTACAAAAACATGGACATGGAGGAAAAAACAAAGGGTCAAGTTCTGATGGAGAGTGATAGAAAACATGATTAGGAGAAAGTTAACCATAAGAAAATCCCAAACTTATGATGTGTGTAAACGGTCTTTGATTACCCAGTAGGAAACGTAAACCAACAACGTTTTTATTTTACGTTCCTTTTCATAATTTTGAGGAATTCATTTACAACATAAAACAAAAACATAAGAAAATATACCTATCTTCATGTAGAGTTTCATCCTTTAATAAGTTTCTAACCAAAACTAATCATTTCTCCAAACTATGAGCATTCAAAACTACTTGGTCTCATCAAAACACGAGAATCATCTTCTAGAGAATCACATAATCCACAAAATATTAACTAGCTATTTCTTCTATCTTTAAACATTATCCCAAAAACAGAAAGGGTGAGGTAAAAAAACTCTTCAAAAAGAAATAATCCCATAGGAATGGAAACTACCTTTAAATATTCAAAGTTCCATGGTACTACCCAAAGTTCATCATAGTCCATTCCATAAATAACGGTCCTTAAAATTCCTCACAATAAACCAATCTAATATTGAAACCCAAATACAAGAAGGATTTGATAATATAGTCTTCCAAAATAAACTTCATTGTTCATCTCCAAACAACATCAACCACTCCTAACATCTTATAAAAAAAGTATCTAACCTAAACATATTTTACCCAAGATTGGTTAATCATTCCCATAAGTAACCTAAATTACTATAAGTCCACCTTAAATTCATCGATTCTTCAAAATATAAGTCAACCTTAATCCTCAATGAAAATACTGTAGTAATCTATTTACCTCAATCATATAGGGCCCCCCAAAATAGTGAACGTCTTCCAAAAAAACAATCATATTTTAATCCCCTAATCATCCCTATCATATTAATACGACAATCGTCGCATTTCCTATCACATTGGTTGTTGGGACATGTTCTTCCATTTCCCATCATTAACTAAAAAGAGAAAGCATAATTAGGGGCTTAAGTACTTAGCCAATAATCATGAAAAGGAACTGAAAGCATATAAGGATAGCTTGTAGATGAAAAGTATACCCTAACTTGTGATCCCCTAGGTTCCCATCTAGGTTATCCATGATCATATATTCTTATGTGAATCTTTATTTTATTTTATCATTGTTCCTTTAACAATGGTTCATACTAAGCTTATGAATTTACCAAAGCATATCCCCTGGGAGTGTCGTAACCAAGAGTGCAGCAAGGCCCGTTGTCATGTACTAGTTCTTGTTCGAGTCTAGATCAAAGTGGTGTTTTCGGGTTTTACCCCTATTACATCTGTGCCAGAGCCACCTCTACCTGCTCGTATCCAGACAGGGATGTATTTTCTTCGCAACCCCTTACTCAATACTCACTAAAATACCAGGAAGATTTCCTATATTTAAACTTTTCTACAGGGTTCTTACTAGAGTTTTCATATCCTAATTTCCACAAATAACTAAACTATCCTTTGATACCAACTATAGCATCCCGCCTTTTTATCACATACACTTTCATTACATTTTACAAAAACCGAGGATCTTTAAGATTTAGTGTCTTGGAAACCAGGATCTTTAAACATGAAAACATAAAAGATTCTTCTTAAAAACTAGAAATTCTTCTCCTCATGTTCATCCTAGATTCATTACTTCATCTCATAACCTGGGGACATACATCAAGATAAAGGGTGAGCAGAAGGGCTAGTAAGGGAAACAAGAGAATCATTTTACATGTGAACTTTAGATACTTCCATGAAAAGAACATTAAGGCATGAGAAAGAAATCATGAGGAATATCATAGTAAAAATAACATTTTTCATAACTTGAAGATGTGGCTACATCATTTAATATTGACAATCTTTTCGTTTCACCAAGGTCCATCCCCAAGGTTTCATTAAAAATTACCGAGGTTATTCACCAAGGTATCAGTCTGAAAAGTCATCTCTAGAGATTAAGTCTTTACCCAATGCATTGGAGCTCTATCTGGGTGCACCCTTGACATGTCTTTATTATCATGTGATCCACATATATCATCATAAATAATTTCATAAACAACCCATATAGCATAAAAGAAATGGGTTTCATTTCATAGTCATAACATTTTAAAAACTGCTTTAATGACATGATCGTTATGTCACTTTAAACCCAGGGAAAGGGAAAGCGGGTTTCATGTATGTAAATCCCATAATTTAAAATAAAATACTTTGATATATATATGTGAATACCCCTTTAGAAATAAGAGCTTTGTGTATTCACTTAATAACATAAAATAACTTTGAGATAAAGCGGGAGGCATTTTGAGACGAAACTATGCAGCATAACGTCTATGATACATGGTTTTAGAAAAAGTTGGAAAGAGAGGGGACATGGGTCACACACTCAAAAATGATACATAAAACAGTAGGGGAACAAAATATAAAGTACTTAAGAACATGTTAATGAAATTTGAATGATATACCATTTGAAATGAAGAATTTGAAAGGAATACAAAAAATAAGATTTCTCTTATGAGAATTCGGCAGCCTAACGGCGCCACTTAAAACTTCATAAAACGAAATAATGAGAGTAAGAGGGGATCTCTCATTTTGTGTACATGAAAAGGGATGTAAGATGAGTATAAAAGAACACCCTTTAAAATAAGAACATGGACCATAAAAAGAAATTACATAAAAGAGATTTCTTGAAAAGAAAGAGAGAGATCAGATCCCTTACCTTTAAACGTAACTCTTAAAACTCAATAGTTGGGACCTTGAGGGCTTGGGGAACCTTGGGATGACTCCTTTGGAGGTAATGAGACCCGAAATTCGTTGGGGAAGAGTGGGGAGTCGAATGGATGAGAAGATGTCTTGGTATTTATAGGGAAAATGAGGGGACAAGGCATTAATGGCCAAGGGACACCTCATTAGTGGTTTTGGCAAAACCATGTGCTTGCCCATGGTATTTGCCCATGGAATTGGACACTTGGGACACATCATACCTTATATTACTATTCATAAGTCTACCATATTGATTACATACTTAATACATCATTTAATGATGTCATTAAACACCCGTAGCATAAAAACTGTATTTTCACTATTCATCGAAAATTCAACTTTCTCAGAATAATCCCAAAATTTCACCTTAACCAAATATCAATGCTCTGATTTCAAAAATAATCTCCATTTTATAAAAATAATTTTCTAAATATTTTTAATTTATTTTTTAAATAAATACACTATTCACCGAAAATTCATTTTTTTCAGAAAAAACCCCAAAAATTACCATAACATAATATCGGTGCTCTGAGTTCAAAAATGAAATCCATTTAATAAAAATAAATTTTTTAAATTTTTTAATTTAATTTTTAATTAAAAAACACTATTCACTCGAAAAAACTAATACTTGAATAATAATTTATGAAATCGTTATTTAACCATTTTATTGAATCACATTACTTAATCAAGGTGCCTAGATTATATTAATACTTTCTTTAAGTGAGATTACTAATCCATTTGGACACATTAATAATCCTAATCATAAAATCACTATTCATAATTTACTATTCATCAAAAATTAAGTTGATCTTATTAGACTCTAACTTTCATACTGAGCATAATTGTAGAAGACCATTTTTTGAATATCATTACACATTTTTAATTATTTAAGTTTTACATAAACATTTTTAAAATATCTTTTTTCTAAAATTCATCAAAAATATGCATACTATATTTATCCGGTCATTTAAAAATTCATAAACTTCATCATAAGAAGAAATCCCAATTTTTATTTAAAACAATGGATTACACAAGGAAGTTACGGTCTCCTTACATAGCCCCTTATCACACTAGCATAGGACCTAAGTGTAATGTGTTCTAAGGTGAGAGAATTTGAGGGAGGCTCGGCTAACATCGTACAAGTAGTAATTTCTATCAGTTTGAACTTCTCGCAAAGGAGATTCCGTTCTAGCTTCACACGATGAAGTTCGGCTTGAGTTTGGTCCAGAGCAAAGCCTAGTGGTGCTACCTCCTTCCCAAGTTCTGTTAGATGGGCTTCGATCGGTCCAAAACAACTGGGTGAGGCCATCGAATCTTCTTTCTATAATAATTAACCAAGATTACTTGTATTTAGAGACAATAATGAAAACGTTTAGTTTCCAGGGGTCATATTGACCAATGGTCATATAACAGTCAAAACCCAATGGTCTCATTTTAATTATACTCATGTTATCAAATGAAACATTTTTGTTGAGTATAAAAAACAAAATAAAATAACACATAAAATTAGGAAACAAGATTTATTCAAAATTTCAGGTCATTACAATCAATGTAATCAAAATCCAACTTATAATTCTTAACTATCTTATGATGGATCCCCATATCATGAATAATCACATTATTGACCAACTACATTAGTCCTATTGATGATAGGGGATATATAGAGTCAATCATGAAAGATTCTTGGCCAGGTGAATAATACAACTCCCTCCCATAAGCATGTTGTCGGTCCCCATATGAACCTCAGAATACCAAGAGAACTGAAGGGCCATATTCACCACAAAGGATCCCATGGTGGTGAAAATAATATATTCTTGAATCTAACTAAAACCCTATGAGAGTCATCATGGGCCATCCGTGCGTCCATTAAATCATGATAAACAATCCGAAGGGTGTCATGTTGGGTCAGGATGCATAAAAATCATGCAGTGGTGGGTCATATATAAAAATTTATTTTTAATTTTTGTTACCCAAAATTGGGAATGAGGATCTTGAACATCTAATTTAGAATTAATTTATTTACTATTTGAGGACTAATTTCCTAATATTAATAACTTTCATTATTGATGAAATTTGATCATATAGAAACAACCTTTTAGATTTCCTTTGTTTCACTATGAGTATCCCTGGATAGAATCTCTCAAGAAGTGATCCACAAGTTATCTAATGATCTCCATGAAATTCAACTTGTTATCCCAGAGCCATAACAATGAATCAAATGTCATTTATTATTTGTACATGATCCCTCTATCTTTGGTCTTTATGAAATATCTTGTGAGCTTAACATTATTGAGAGGTAGAGAGAAGGATGAGTCGACAAATAAGTTTTTGTGCATAATAGTTCTCTTTTCACTACTTTTGATGCAAAACCCAATAAAGATATATGTATTTTTATAGTGGTGGGGTTCAGGTTAAAATGTTATTTTTTTATATTTCGGTGATTAAAAACATTTAAAACCATTAATCGTCAACATTACATATAATAATAATAACATAATTATTATTTTATAGCACACACCAACTTGTTTAATAACAAATACTATTTAATAGGAATGTTAATTATTATTTTTTACTAGACATAGACACGGACCATTAGAACTCCTCTTCCATTTATTTAATACCCTACCAAATATTTTGTTCATTAATAAATATTTCAATCACACATCGATGAATAATATTTTGTCAATATTTAATAAAAGAAATAAATATATTTTATTCAAAATCTGGGGATTTAATATTTATTTTTTATGTGATAAATATAAAATGAATAAAATTATTCCTCAGTTTTGATAATAATATTTATTACTGTAATTAATTTGAAATAGAATTTTGTTGGGATAAATTGAAACACTTAGTGTGTGGACCTCTAGGATTATTTCTTGTTTAAAATAGGTAGGATTGCCTAATGTCCGAGATTAATCTCCAAAAATGGGTCACGAAACCAATGATAAATAACATAATTTTCTATTATTTGAAACCAAATAAGAATAATTACTTTTTAATATAATCCCATCATCACAATATCTCATTTTTTAGGTTGCATGATTATTTCATCAATCTATATGCTCAATATTTCATTCTTTTACTATATCAAATAATAAAATTAGTACATCATATACATGGATATTTGGAGATAGTTATATTCCAATCAAAGGGATGAGATATTAGTTTCCATAGTTTTGGAAGGGGAATATTATTCCTCAACATATCTATTAATGACATGTCACATGTGATGCACCCAACATCTCTAAATTCCCATTAAATATTATCATCATGGTTTATAAAACACATATATGTAAGTGAGAAATAATGTGAATTAATAATTATATTAATGTATAGGGACCATTACACACACTCACAAATAGAAATATTAGATGGCACAAAAACATGTAGAATTCCTACTGATGGGTATGTCCTTATAATCTCCCTTCTTAGAGATTATGAAGTGAGAACTTCCTAAGAGAAAGACTCACCCTCTAATGAGTAATCTCACAATACGGTCTAAATATTATGTGTCCCATCATAATACATCATCCAACCATAGATCTATATTGTGAATCTTTTTATATAAAATCACTATTCTCATCATAGTGAAGAGAATCTATGACCTTGTCAATGAAAAAGATACTCTAGGAATTTATTAAATTTAAGTCACATAAAATAATGAAAAATATTTAAAAATATGTTTAATAAATATTGAACACATAAAATAGATATGTAATAATATTAAAAATAGTTGGTCCTAGGAATCTGACTTTAACCAACTCCGACTTCGATTAGAGAAAACTAACTACGACCAGTAGTCCTCAAGAAGACACATTATAATCATGTTTCTACTGAGTCAAGTATTTAGTCAACTGGACTTCCATGTTTTATTCTATGGATATAGTGGTCACTAAAACCTCACATCTCTGATAAAATTAACTCCAGAGATGATACATCCAAATTATATGATGTTTCCACTGATGTAAACTTGGATATTTTTCAAGATTTACTAATTTATTATTATCATAATAGAGTATGATGTGATATTTTACTCTAGGTACCACATCAAACTCTTTTATGTTTTTTTTCATCATCAATGATTCTTTAGGTGCCTCATAATCCACAATATACCAAGAATCTAATTTAGAATCCATGACAATAGGATTCTTTGTGCTCTTCAAGCTCACAACACCTTCATTAAAAGTAATGATTTATCTTATTTTTGAATTCATATCATCGTTATTGGTTTGGAAACTATCATTTTCCTATGATATGATGACTATTTCCTCATATCCTCCATAAATAGTTACATTATCCTTACTAAAACTCAAATACATTAGGATTGTCTTTATTTCTGTCAACTAGAAGTCACTAGTTTCATATTCATATCTTTCTACCACAAATAATTCAAATTAGACATCTATCTTAGTAAATAACATAGAATATATGACTATACCAATAATTAATGTGTTTGTAATAATTTCCATTCTATTTATTTCCTCACGTGTTCATGGACACATTATCCATGAACGAATGATGTCATGTGATGCTACAAACATACACCTCTCAGATTATTCCATATTTAATATATTCAGTGTCATGGAAATGTTTGTACTTTAACATAGCATGAGAAACCTCTTGGATCTATCAGAATGGATCTTGATAACCCAAATATGTGTTTCCCATTCCATGTCCTTCATAAAGAAGAATTTATTCAACCTTTGTATAATAAACTGTATGATTGGTATTTCATTTACAATGATTAATTTTCGTTAATATATACGATTAAGATTATGACTAAGCACCGACTAAAACATTATTATATAATAGGATCAAAAAAATTATTTATGAAACCAAATTCTATTTTAACTCAATTAAAAATAATGTTCTATGACCAAGATTAATTTAATAATCTATAAATTGATTTGAAAATTTTCAATTATTTTTTGAATCTTTAGAGTCACAAACCATTCTGGTTGTCTCATATAAAAAAACATGAAGGTTCCCATTAAGGAAGGATATTTGGACATAAATTTCCCAAATATCATAGTCAGGTTAAGCTATAATAGAATGTATAATTCTAATAGATTTCAAAATTATAAATGGTGAAAAGGTTTTTGAGTAGTAAATTATTTGATTTTATTTAAACCATATTGCAACTAGTCATTCCTAATAGGAATTTACATTCCCATCCATGTCTATTTTTATCTTGAAAACACATTTTTAACCAATTGGATTTATATCCACTGGATGATCTTCCAAAGTCCAAAGAAGGTTTCGTACATGGAATCCATTTTGGAATTCTTGGATTCCTGCCAAAGGAAAATATATGTTCCACTTAATACATCATTATATGTTTGAGAATTATCTTTATCAACTAATATGAAGTAATTGTCTCAGGTGACTAGAAAATCACATTGTTATGGGTCTCTAAACACTTTAATACCCCAAAATAGTAATTTTTATCTGGAGTATTTTATACTTCCATGAGGCTTCTTTGACTTTTGTAAAGTGTAAAATATTTTGTATCTTAAGACCATACTTGGATGAATTCTACCTCACACCCACTACTTATTTTAGAGATAATAATATCCATAATAAATTCTTGACCTCTGAAAACCACAAACTTTTTATGTGAATGCGTTTATAGGTAGTTCCATTTTTTTGCGATATCTTAAATGATACACATTGTTCATGTAGAAGGAATCCTATTATCTGAAGAAGCCTAAAAAATGATTTTCAACAACACAAGTGTATGTATGACAAGAAATTTTTCTTTTGATTCTATAACTAGTATATTATATCATCTGTTACTTTAGTTGGAACTCATTTTAGTATGTATCCTTCTATTTGAAACGTATCTCCCCAAAGGATAATGGGTGAATTTCATGAGTTTTCATTGATCTCACCATGTTTAAAAAATTGTAATTTCTCCTTTCACTTACACCATTCCAATATGGAATATAAAGTGGATTGCATAGAGATAGTATCCTGAACTCCATAAATAATCAATGAAATCATGATTAAAATATTCCCCACCATGGTCTGAGTGGATTTTCACAATCTTATTACCAATATGGTTCTCAACATCATTCATGTATTCCATGAATTTATAAAAATAATATAACATATACAACATTAAGTAGACAAATTTATATCTACTTAAATCATTAATAAAAAATAGGAGGTATGATTACTCACCCATTGTTTCAACATAAAACAGTATACACACATCAATATGAACTAATTAAATAATATCTTTAGCTATTTCAACTTTCCCACTAAAGGGAAATTTATTCATTTGTCCTTATAAACACATATTTTATACACCTAGGGGTTTTACATAAAAAGAATATAAATATCCATATTGATCTAATTTAGTCATAAATGTTTAATTTACAATAATTATCTTGTGATGCAAATGTTTTGTGTGGTATGAGTCATGTGAGGTTCTTTTGTTATTGATTTCCATTAGTCGGTTTTTGTATTCCAGCAAATTATGACCACTATTTAAATGTTCCTTAACATAAAAATTTTGTCTTTATAAAAGTCGAAAAATTAATTCAATATAGGAAATTAAATCCATTAGAATCACATATGGATATAGAAATAATATTTTTTTATAGATTTCAAATAATAACAACCTTTCATAAAAAGGATCATTTCAGTCTGAAATTAGTGGTGATAGTCTAAGATAGCTAAAGCTACATGTATTCCTCCATTGTATACTTGTAGATATACCTCCCGTTAGTTTATATTTCTAAATCTAAATGGCTTCTATAATTGAATAAAAATATGAGGGAAATTTTTTTTTCTAATAACCAATTTAAAAAGATAGATAAATTTCACCAAATTAAATTGAACTGGAAGCTTCCCATTGAATACTTGGTAGGGTACCTTTTTTCTTCTAGTGGTCCTTGAATCCACATGCGAAATAGACATCATTCAATTCCCTTTCTTTCCAGAATCAAGAAGCCTTCTCATGATTTACCATAATCAAGAAGCCTTCTCATGAAGCCTTCTCTTAACCCTTCAATTTTTTTACCATAATCAAGAAGCCTTCTCATGATTTATATCATTTTATACTTGGTAATTAAGAGTGAGAATATTAGGTAGTTAATTACCTACAATTTTTATATTAAAATGCACTACCATTATATAGAATCTATGAGTGAGTGATTTCTGAATGAGTTCGGTGCATAATTTATTTGGGATATTAGACCCTATACCCTATAAGAACCCAATGTAGCCAGTGAGATCGATTTTATGAGGCCTATCAGGGCTTCCATCTCAAATATTTATATGAATAATATCTTGGTAAATATCAATAAATTATTTTATATCATTCTCTTGGAAAATACTGGAGAGGTTCTGAAGCATTTTATACATATCCATGTTTTTGTGAGTCATCATGAGTTCACGAGAAATATATGAAAGTTTCAAATATTGAATATTGACCATGTCATTAAATGTTTTTTAGATAAGGAAAAATTCATCATTCTCCATTATATATGTAGAAATATGAATTGAGGTTTCTTGCATGTAATATTTCTTTTCATGGCATAGAACAACCCAAAAGAATCTAAACCACTCTTGGAAGTTACTACATGTTATGAGGCCATGTTTATCCAATATTTATCATAACGATATTTTAAATTATGATCTTTTCATTTTATTATATAATTATAATAACATATTTTTATAACATTTCTTGATCATTTATTATGTGATAAATAATAAATAAATATAATTTTAATAATTCTGACACTATTTTATAAAGTCCCAATATCCCTCACCATTTTTCATAGATTATATATTTTCTTTGAGATTATACGGGAATGTGTCCCCCTTACATTTATTAATTATATAATCATTTTATATGAAAATATAAATAAAGTAATTGGTAGGTGTTCATTTTAAATATGGGAATATAGATTCTGTATTCATTTAGTGGATTCTCCTATCAAGAAATAATAACATGGATTTCCTCAACACTGGCAACCAAATTTTTATTGAATAGGATTTGGCTATTAAAATAAATAATTGTTATGTGAATTCAACCAAAAAACCCTCATGAGAACTACTTGATAAAATAAAATTTCCATAACAATCCATGTACTAAAAATAGTTTTAGGGATTTATTCCCAATCAAGTAGTGGAAGGCGTAGTATAATTTAATATTTAAATATTGGATTTTAATTTATTAGGAATAATTTTATCATTTTTAACACATGCCATGATTTATTAATATTATGTGTATGTTAAATAATTAATTAATCATGTTGGATAACACATTTTCTCATAATTAATTTTGTTTATTTCAATCATTTCACATTATTTAACTTATTTATATTATTTCACCCTATTATCCTACAAATAAAAAATATCACAGATAAAAATAATTAATTAATTAAATGATCAATTCATGAGATTTATAAAATTGTAACTTTAATGAATGTACATTAAATCAATCTATCATCTAAGGGGAATGTCAAATTTTCCCATTATTGGCATGAGTTACTACATTTCCCTCATACACCTTTTTATCAACGAGTTTCCATCGTCATGGTTCGATCTTGAACCTTATCCATGCAACTTTAGATTGTCAATTAATTAAAAATATATATCACTCACATGTAGGTGAGGGGAACAAATATATTGTTTAAATGGGATTACATAAATATCTTGGGATAGACATGTCCAACATAATTGTGGTGGGATGTATGAAATACATGACATAATTTAATTTAATATTAAATAATCACAAACCCATGATATAAACTATATTAAATCATACAACACATAAAATGGTCTTGTTCAAGATCTGGAATGGTCATTCATGAAATGAATATGAAAATGTAACTGGATAGAATTCGTTCATTTTTCTATTAATTATTATTAATAAGAACATACATGCATTAATTAATTACCTTTGAACTTAATGATCATACAAAGTAAATTGGATGTACTAATAATTTATGGAATTCATGGAAGATAATGGGGGGAACAAATAATGACATATTCAATACAACAATTAAATTGAGAATTTAATATAATTTAAATCCATTATTAACTTATCAAACATACAATGGTGTTATAATAAATAAAATAATGTTTACTGATATAATTTATCAATGTATTTAAATTGTATTATTTTTATTCATTGGTAGACTAAACTACATGTACATCTATCTACACATTGTGTATCTCTATTGTAGTGTATCTTCGGTACATGTGTGGGTCTACAGTGTGTACCTAGGCCAGAATACATGACATTTATATACTTTCTACAAAACATTTTTTCTGTTTTATGTCTTTTTGGGATGCATTCTTTATTTCAGAAATGTGTGTCTCATTGAACTGCACAACATGTATTGGCTAGGTACACGTCATGTATCTCTTTGAGTTTTGTGTTTGTTATTCTTGCTGAGTGTCATTGTCTATTCCTTAAAAATGGGATTTTATGAACTATATGCCATGTACCCTGCATAAAAATCATGTATATCATAGATACTCTAGTTTTCTATATCACACAGTTTAACAGTTTATTATGACCACAATGATTGCAGGATTTGCGTTGACAGCAATTTAGTACTACCGAACATGTACACTGTATAAACGCTTCATAATCTAACAACCATGAGACACCTAGGTCAATCATCATGCAGTGTACACCATATGGAATAACTACGTTATTCATTTTTTATAACTCCATATATTTAGATAAATTTTAGTAGGTTATACAGTGTGTACGTCCATGTACACACCGTGTAACCCTCATTTACTAACAAAAAATTCAACAGTTCCTAATGGAATATCCAATTAACCATTATACATTCATTTACCTTTATGAAAATAAAACACTAAATGAAAATGATTAATATGACAATGTTTTTTAATTAGGTTTATAATAATTAATGAATAATCAAAAAAATATTACCACAATTGTGCATAGATATGCCACTACATAAATATTTATATAATTAAATGTGGCCACAGATAATATAGTTTTGGGATATGGGAATATCAGAAACATATAATGGGGGGATATATTTTAAAATTTCATATAATTATTGTTTCTCACAACCATGAGAAAGGAGCATGCCTATCAAATTTGTAATTAATTTATCTATTATATACGGAAATAATTAACAATTATATGAAAAATTATAAATTCATGAGTGTTTATTATACTACAATACCCTTTCATATTTCATTCGTTTAACTGTAAGGATCAAATGATATAATACATCTTTTTATGATCCACCTATGCTCCTATGATTCTGAGAAACGCATTCCTGATCTCTAGTTGGTATCATTCGAAATCAGATATGTTGATTTTTTCACTCTTGATCAGTTGTTCATTAGCCTTGAATCAAAATTTATCTTTAATTTCAATTTCTTGAGAGTGATATTAAAGGAGGACTGAAGAGAGTATTTGTCATGCGCAATAATTATTCTTTAAAAATCATGGATTCAAAACATAACAAACATGTCTATCTATTTATAGAGCTAGGATTTAGGTTAAAATATTTTTTATTTTCATCTCATCCATTATATAACATTTAGAATAATTAATAATACCCATTCCATATAATTATAATAATAATAATATTATTTGGTGGTTTGAGCCAACATGTATAGTAAAAAAATATAATATAACTGGCATCTTAATTAATATTTGTCACTAGATTTGTTCATTCTCTGGTCAATCTCTTCTTTAATTTATTGGACACAAAAATAAATATTTTATTCATAAATAATTATTTCATTCACATACCTATGAATAAATATTTTTTATATATTTTATCAAATAAATAATTTTTTTTTTCGAAATCTAGTGAATAAATATTTATTTAATTTATGCTTTCAATATAACTTGAATAAAATTGTTCATTGGCATTGTGAATAGTTTTTATTCCTTTAATTAAATTTATATAAAATTTAATTGAGATCAATGGAAACAAATTTTGTCTATCCATTTAGGATTCGTTCTCTTTATCATCATTCGAGATTTCCTAAATTCAATGATTATAGTCTGGAAATGGTTCAAGGTAGACAATAGAAAGAACATAACGTAAAAAAATTAAAAAAACTCATACAAACATGCACTATTTAATACAATCCCATGGGAAAATCCACCTACATGTTCAATTAGTCTTTCATTGAATATCTAAAATTAACATGTCAATACACAATGGAAATTTAATTTAGGTGATATTTATAGTCTAAACTAAGGGTTGAGTTATCAGAATCCTTAAAAATGGAAGTGCAAAATTCTTCCTCAAGTTATCTATTAGTGAAATGTTACTCATGATGCACCTACCATATCTAACATTTCCATGAACAATGAATTCCACTATTTATGAAATACATCTATGTAGAATTAATAATGAAAAAACATAAAGAATTTATATTTACATGTTTTCTCGCATAATATTCCATATTGAAGATTAAATAGTGTTAACTTCATGAGAAGAATCCACATCCAATTACAATTAATCTCACCTAATCATCAATATAACATGTTTCCCATCATTTTATGCTATGAAACTATAGAAATGTATTAAGAATATTAGTAACGTCCTGGTTTTGGAAGCCACCCAGAGGCACCCTGTACCCAGTTGGACACATGGCCTCAAGCACATTTCCCCAAACACCAGAGGCTGCCGACTATCAGCTGGGGCCTTGGGTTTGGTAGTAGGGAAATAATTCCCTTATTGGCTTAGTACACAACAGAAATAAATAAAACATGGAATAACGGAATTAGTAAACATCCAAAAACAATAAACAACGGAATACAAAAACAATAACAATAGGAGCACATATGCAAATATGAAATGATGCATGAAACATATCTTGGAATGCAGCTAAACAATTCACAATGCTGGAAATACAAACAGTAGAAAAACAAGTACAAATGAAATGATAAATAGCTCCAAATCATCACAAGCATAATCATGGTCTCATGCTCTCCTCCTCCAAAGCAATCAAGTACCAGAAGGAGAAGTGCATGTTCCCTTTTCTATACCTGCAACAACATAGTCTGTTTGGGCCCAAAAGCAAGACCCAACTAGGTTGTGAGACTAAATCCCAGTAGGCAAGCACCCGATGATATGTTCCAAGAAGTCAGTGAGCATATGGTAGTTAATAGGACAGTAAGTAGTAAATAACAGGCAGTAAACAGTAAGATAAAAACTGTAAGCAGTAACTGGATGCTATACAAAAGTAGTCAGTAAATAAAATAACTAGTAGAAGTGAAGCAAATAGCTAACCACAATACAAACCCCTTTGGGAAATACTCGCAGCCACCCCCTTTAGTCATAATCAAGAAGTACCAACAACCCTCTGGGTAGTGCACTCTGCCTAACCCCTCTCGATTGGACATATGAAATTATAAGACTCCCTAGAGAAGCTCACTCTGTCAATTCCACTTATAGCCTAGGGATGTCAGGGACTCTCTAAGGAAGATCACGTGGTCTAAACCTTTTATAGCCCCAACGTATAGAAACTCTCTGAAGAATATCACTAGGTCAATTTCTCCTATAGTCTCAGGTTTATCACAGACCCTCTGAGAAAGATTGCTCAATCAATTCCTCATCTAGCCCGGAATGGTTTATAGAAATTCAAACAAGTAAATACTCTATGAGGATGCTCATTCATTTTACCCTCCTGTAGTCCATAAAATCAAAGAATCTCTAGGAAGCTCAATCAGTCTATCCCCTATAGTCTATAATATCCAAGATTCTCTGGGAATCTCACTCGGTCTATCCCCCATAGTCTATAATATACAAGACTCTCTGGGAAGCTCACTCGACCTATCCCTTACAGTCCATAGAACCAGGTTTTCATGGTCCCATGCTAGTTAGTGCATAATAATTCTATAAGGAGAAGTACACCTATAGAGCTACATGGATAACCATTCTACAGAACAACAAGCATGTTAAGAATATCATTCCATCCTACAGTCACAAGGCATGGAAAACAGGTATAACGACCAAAGGCTAATAGGACCCAAAGTGTCGTAAATAGAACAAGGAATGGGAAAAACATCCATGCATATAAAATTATCCTCATACATGGTCAAATTACCTCTGCACAAGCATAAAATCAAGAAAGGAAAACAACAGGGTCAAAAAGGTTAACACGTAATACTCTGTTCATGGGTATTTGTGGAATGTGCACATAAAACTCAAATACATCGAAAGGTAAGGCACAAACCACCAAACTCGATTCTAGGAGATAAATATACATGAACCATGAGGCTTGATTCTCCATAGAACATTGTATATCTATGAAAATGAACAAAACGTTCAACCCATGATATCCTGAGAAAGAGGGAAAATCATGGAATGAAACTCAAGAAGAAGGAAGAGCTCACCGCTGCGGTTCCAACGCAAATGATGGCGGTCGATTCAGCAAACAAACGGAGGCTCGGGGGCTCGGAGGATGTTCACGGCCTTATGGACGCTCTCGGTCAAAGAACCTTGAGAAGAAGACAATTATGTCGATTAGGCACGACCCCAGTCTGTTTAATGAAAAAACAGAAAGTACACGGTGTGTACTTCAAGAGTACACGGTGTGTACTTGGATTTTCTGTACTCTTCTTTAAGTGGCCTCTATATCGCCCCTAAACACCATTTTTGTGGCCCAGACTTGGACATCACATGTCCTTGCGCGACATCAAAGTATATGGCATGTACTTTGAAAATTTCTGGATTTTCATCTTAAAAAAAACAGAAATGGAAAAACATACCTGAAATGAAGATTCAGGTTCTTACAAACTACCCCTATTGAAGAAATTTGTCCCTGAATTTCCCTAACAAGGCGTAGAAGAAGAAATCCTAAACAGCTCCAGCCACTACGATCGTACATTGGCATCCCTCTCCCAGGTCTCATCATGTACTCGCTCGTGATGCCATAGCACCAATACTAGAAGAACATACCGGCCATGAAGAACATTTATACCACGGTCGAATATCCGGATATGATGCTCTTCAAATGACACCTCTGCTTAGATCTCATCCTCCTTGGGTTGAAAGACATGAGACAGGTCTGAATTGTAACGCCTGGGCTTAGAAACTTGTAAGACGTCGTGCATAGACCGGTACCTCTGAGGTAACTGGAACCAATAGGAAACCAGACCAACTATCTCCAACACCTCAAATGGCCCAATGTACCATGGTGAATGCTTACCATGTCTCTGAATCCTCTTGCGTCCCAACCTCGGTGCAACACACAATAAAACCTGATCCCCGACCTCGAACTCTAGAGGTCATCTTCGCTGATCAGCATAAGAATTATATCGAGACTGTATTGTAGCCAACCTCTTCTTAATCAAGTCTATATGCTCTTAGGTCTCCTGAACAAGACGAGGATCGAGCAAAGATTCCACTCCTGCCTCCTTCCAGCACAAAGGTGATCGGAATGGCCTACCGTACAAAGCCTCATAAGGTAAAATCTGAATAGTCACCTGAAAACTATTGTTCTATGAAAACTCCAGAAGAGGAATATTTTTCTCCCAAGAACTGTAAAAGTCTAGAATGCAAGCTCAGAACATATCCTCAAGCTCCTAGATCGTACGCTCGGACTGGCCATCTATCTGGGGATGGTGTGCTGTAGTAAAAAATACCTGTATACCCAAAGCCTTCTGAAGCCCCTGGATGAACAGAGAAGTAAAATAGGCATCCCAATATAAAAAAATGGAGTGTAGAACTCCTTGAAGAAGTACAATCTCTCAAAGGTAAAACCTCCCTAGCTCATAAACACTGAAGGTCTCCCTTATAGGCAAGATGTGAGCAATCTTCGTAAGCCTTTCGACGACAACCTAAACAGCATCACTCCCCGAGTTTACCTCAATAAACTGGTCATGAAGTCCATCACGAAATCATTCCACTTCCATTCTAGAATGGGTAACTGCTGTAAAAGACCACCTAGTCACTAATTCTCTGCTTTCACTACTAATAAATAGAACATCTCATGAAAAACCCTGCAACATCTCTCTTCATACCAGGCCACCAGTACTGGTGGTGTAGATCACCATACATCTTGGTGAAACCAGGACAAAGTGCCCAAACTGAAGAATAAAAATCCCACATCAGTTCCACACATATGTCTTCTGGCACCCACACGCATCCCTAGAAACCCAAGATGTCATCCTATCTCACTGTCCATCCAGGAAGAGGGTCCTCTTCTGACACACCATCCCGCAGGACTAGGACTTCTGAGTCTGGTAGCTGCCTCATCCACACCCAATCAAAAAGAGTAGAGGTAACAGCTACAGAAGAATGAAACGTCTTCCCATGACAGTTGTGCTCCTCCAAATGTATCACAGAGAATAGAGCCATAAGCTGCCACTCACTACTAGCCTCCTGAATAGCCTGAATCTGAGTTCTCCTGCTCAATTCATCAGCCACTGCATTTCCCTTTCCAGGAATATAGTAAAGCTCAATGTCGATGGACTGAAGATACTTGACCCACATACACTATCTCAGATTCATATCACGCTAAGTGAAGATGTACTTGAGACTCTTGCGGTTGGTGAAAACCACAATGTTCTCTTCTAGAAGGTACTGTCTCCAACATCGCAAGGCATGGACAACAAATTCCAACTCCAGATGGTGCGTCGGGTAGTTCCTCTCATGCGGTTTCAACTGCCGAGACCCGTAAGCAACAACCCCATCTCCCTGCATAAGCACAGCTCCTAGCCCGATACCTAAAGCACCGTAGTAATCAGTATAGATCTTTCTCGGATCAGGCAAGACTAGTATTGATGCTGAAGTCAAACTCCATTTCAGCTACTGAAAGGATGACTCACAAGAATATGACCATAAGAACTTCGCACCTTTCTTCGTTCGACATGTCAGCAGTGCTGCAAGGCATGACAAGTCTGGTATGAAATGCATGTAGTATCCAGCAAGCCCTAGGAAACTCTGCACCTCATAGACATTCTTCGGCTGCTCCCAGGAAAGTACAACTCTCTCCTTCTCCAGGTCTACTGATACTCATGTCTATAATTAATGTGACCCTAAAAGTGAATCTGGTCCATCCAAAAGTGGCATTTTGCGAGATTTGTATATAACTAATGCTCTCTTTGTGTACTCAGAATGATCTCAAGATTAGTATCATGGTCGTGTATAGTGTGAGAGTACACCACGATGTCATCCACCAAAACCACCACAAAGGAATCCATGTATGGATGGAACACTCGGCTCATAAGTTCCATAAAAGATGTTGGCATATTCGTGAGACCGAATGGCATAACCGTTTACTCGTATAGTCCATACCTTCTCCAGAAAGATGTAATAGGTATATCTGATGGTCTAACATGCCACTGATGATAACTGAACCTCAAATCAATCTTCGAGGACACTCAGGCTCCTCAAAGACGATAAAAGAGGACATCGATCCTCGACAAGGGATATCAGTTCTTGACCGTCAGCTGGTTCATCATCCAATAATCCACCCAAAGCCTAAGTATGTCGTCTTCCTTTTTCATAAAAAGGACTGACAACCCCTAGGAAGAAGCACTGGGTTGGATGAAACCCATTTCCTGCAACTCCTCCAAGTACTTCTTGATCACCTGCAACTCTGCTGTAGCCATCCAATAAGGAGGACTGGACCCTGGTTCCACTCTAGGCATGAACTCAATTGACAAGTCCGCCTCACGCTCTAGAGGAAAACATGAAAAGTCCTCTGGAAAGACATCATTGAAACGATCCACCACTGGAGGAATGTATAAGTATGAAGTCTCCTGGTCATCCAGATAAAGACTGGAAATTTGGGCTATAACTCCCTCTCACCCATGATGCTCTAGTCCAGCTCTACCCGCCTGGACACCCCACTCGCCTCTATTAAGAAAGTATCCACCATATGGTGATAGAAAACTCACCCTATTAAGATAGAAATTGACGACTACCAGGAAGGGAACTAACTAGTCCCAATTGATAATGACATCATAACCTGTCATCTCTTGGACATAGAGGTCCCATAAGTAGTGATACCCTGCAACAACAATAGGGCACTCTCTGAACTGACGTATGATAGACGTCCTCATTCCCAACACTGTATCAATAATCAACATGATAGTAGACGAAAATATATAGATACCAAGGCTCTCCAAAACAGAAACATAGATAAATCTATGCGAAGCACCAGTATCAAAAAGCGCTGAAGATAAAACTGAGGCTTCTAAGATCGTACCTCGAATTGTAGAAGGGACATTATCCTGCTCATCATGGGTCTGCTCCACAGCAAATGTCTGACCTGTACCACGACCCTATGCCCCTGGCTGACCAAACAATGCCGATCCATTCTACTTTCACTGGTATCCTAGTGACTGGCCACCATAGTCATGACCTCCACCTCAGCCCGAATGGCTGGAAGAACTCCAGCTCCAAGACTAGTGAGAAAATGGCGATACATATCCTCTATGTGGGGTCACAGATGAACCCCTACCAATAGCTGTAGGTGAGAAGATCTGACAAAAAAGATGATGATAGCTCATATTTCCGCAAGATCGACACTCGATCGGGACTCTCTGACACTGAGGCCTAGTATCTCTACTCCTACCACACTGGTAGCTTATAACCTGGCTGCGCAAAGATAAATTCCGCCTACTGTGATCTCCTCGAGAATACTCCCTATGGCGCTTACTGCTATCAGTAGGAGGGACAATGACTCTGGATGTCGAAACTCCATGGCTCACTACTCCAGAATCCCATAGATTGCGCTCAGTGATCAGCGCCTAGTCAACGATGGAAGATATCGAAGTCATCCTGAAGATATTCACCTGGGAAAAAATCTCTTGCCTGAGACCATCCTAAAACTTCCTTGCAAGGATAAACTCATCACCCACTAGAATCGGCAAGAAACACTGTTTCTCAGTAAAGCGAGATGAGTACTCCATAACAGAAAGATTACCCTGCTCGAGACTCATAAACTCCCGGGCACATTCGGCACTGAAGTTCTCTAGATAGAACTAATCCGAGAAGATATGCCGAATCTCATCTCATGTCATACTCTGTTGGATCCATGACTGTGAGATCACCTCCCACCACCTCTTGGCGGTGTCTCGAAGCATATAAGTAGCAAGATTCACCCTATTCTCTGGAGGCATCTTCAGATGCTCAAATATCGTCATCATGGACTCTAGAAATGATATTGCAGACTTGGGTCATCCATCCCCTCATAATGTATGAGGATGCTACTACTGGAAAACCCATGTCAACTTAGCCATCGACGTGGCAGGAGTTCGCGTTCCCTGAAAGATCTGCATCATCCTCAGGATGTCCACCCTGAACTGCGCATCGACACCTACAACGGGTATAACTGCTGGTGTGAAGGTTGGCACCGTAGGAGGATCTATAGGAAGTCCATGATTGGCCATATCCGGTGTCTGATCTCCGTCTGGTAGCTACCGTACAACTGGAGGACATCTATGAGGCATAGATCTGAAAGATCAAAAGTACACCATATATCAAGATTAACAAAGATCGAGAACACAAGAGTACAAAACGAGAACATGAGAACGAAAAAATCATGTTTTACAAAATATGACTACAAGGCATGTATAAAACTACATGGCGTGTTCTTTACGGCCATTCACATGGGCGTGTACTTCTTCCACCCTTGCTTGTGTAACACCCCAGACTATACGGTGTGTTGTCCCCACACACGGTGTGTACATGGAATCCATTCCGCTGCCCGAGTCTCTTTACACGGCTAACTCACATGTTCTTAGTAACCCTAGACTACATAGCGTGTCCACTAAGGACACGACGTGTATAGAAAAGGTTTCTTCGACCTTGTTGTTAGTTACACGGCTAGCTACATGGCTGACAGTTACACGGTGTTTTCAGAACAAAAACGGTGTGTATAGTGGAGATAAAACCAACCCGTGTTTTTCGTGACATGGCCAGGAACCTAGAACAAGACTACACGACGTGTTCATACAAAAATACATCATGTACTACACGATCATCCACGACCGTTGTTGTTAGTTACAAGGTCAGGTACAAGGCTCACTACTACACGGTGTGTAACGACCGTACACGGCGAGTTCTTGAAGACTATTCACAACCTCGTGTTTCTGCTCACATAGTCAGTGACACAGATTAAAAACTACACGGCATGTAGTCATAAAGTACAGGATGTGTATTCTGGGATTTTCCAGGCAGTAGCTCAGAAACTACACTGAAGGCCATAAAACACTAAAAAACATGCATGAAGGTGCCAAATTACGATATGTGAGGGCCCATACTACACACGATTCAAAGAATGGCATATCCTACATATCAAATACAAGGGAAACAAGTCAATGACCCACCAAACTCCAATTCATGAGGGCCTATAACACCTCAAGAATCAAAATTTGGTGTTCATTTATGCAATGTACAATATAAACAATTCCTCTATCAAACCGTAGGGATTATATCAAACCATCTATCAAAACAACATGCATAATCTACACAACATCTATCACAACAACATGAAATCGCTAATGTAATCTAGATGGCCTGGCAAGAATGCATGGATTTTGATTTCTAACATGTGACTATATGATGCATGAGATGGAATACACTCATCTCATCGGGTTTAGAATAAAATAGAACCGCAATAGCAATAACTATTACAACACAAGGCATGTGAATCGCTTTACGGGAAATCATATCAACCGTAAAATCTCAAAACCAGAAAACTGCAACAAACAAGGTAGATTAGATTTTCCCTGTACATGGGTTAGCTACTTTTGAGCATAGCTTATTACCAAGTAAAGAATCCTTCTTATCCCTAGCTAAAGGATCCATACAATAAATCAAGAGAAAAGAGTTTCTCTGATACCATTTTGTAATTTCCCATTTCCGGAAGCCACACAGAGGCGCCCCATACCCAGTTGGACACATGGCCTCAAGAACATTTTCCCAAACACCAGAGGTTTCCGACTAGCAGCGAGGGCCTTAGGTGTGATAGTGGGGAAACTATGCCCTCATTGGTAGAGTACACAACAGAAGTAAATAAAACATGAAATAGCGGAAGCAGTAAACATCCAACAACAATAAACAACAGAAGACTAAAATAATAACAACTGGAGAACATATTTATATATGAAATGATGCATGATATATATCTAGTAAATCATCCAAATAGTTCACAATGCTGTAAATACAAACAGTACCAAAACACGTACAAAAGAAAAGACAAACAGCTCCGCAGCATCGCAAGCCTATGCTTGGTCCCATGCTCTCCTTCTCCAAAGAAACCAAGTACCAAAAGTCAAAGTGCGTTTTCCCTTGTCAATACCTATCAAAAAATAGTTTATTTGGGCTCAAAAGCATGACCCAACCAGGTTGTTAGACTAAATCCAAGTAGAAAACCACCTGAAGATCTGTACCTAGAAGTCAGTGATCATATGGAAGGTAATAGTATAGTAACCAGTAAACAACATGCATTAAACAGTAAGCTACAAACTGTACGTAGTAACAGGATGCTATTCAATAGTAGTCAGCTACAGAACAACAAGAAGTAGTGAAGAAAATAGCTAACTACAACAAGAACCCCTCTGGGAAGTACTCGCAGTTATCCTCTCTGGACCTATCCAAGATTTACCAACAACCCTATGGCTAGTGCACTCAGCCTAACCCCTCTGGTTTGGTCATACGAAATTATTAGCCTCTCTGGGGAAGCTCACTTGGTCAATTACCCTTATAGTCTAGGTTAGTCAGGGACTCTATAAGGATGATCACGCGGTATAACCCTCTTATATCCCCAAGGTCTAGAAACTCTCTGAGGAAGCTCACTCGGTCAATTCCTCCTATAGTCTCAGGTCTATCACAGACTCTTTGTGGAAGCTCTCTCGGTCAATTCCTCCTCTAGCCTGGAATGGTTTACAGAAATTCAAACATGTAATTACTCTCTGAGGAAGCTAACTCGGTCTACCCTCCTTTAGTATATAAAATCCAAGACTCTCCGGGAAGCTCACTCGGTCTATCCCCTGTAGTCTATAATATCCAAGACTCTCTGGGAAGCTCACTCGGACAATACCTTATAGTATATAGCACCAGGTTCTCATGGTCTCAAGCTAGTTTGTGCATAATAATGATATAAGGCCAAGTACACCTATATAGTTCCTTGGATAACCGTTCTACATATAAACAAGTACGTCAAGAATATCATTCCATCCTACGGTCACAAGGCATGGAAAACAGAACAAGGCATGTGAAAAACATCCATACATAGTAAATTATTCTGATAGATGATCAAATAACCTCTACACAAGCATACATGCAAGGCAGGAAAACAACTGGGTCAAAAAGGTAAACACACAATACTCCGTTCACGAGTATTGGTGGAATTTTAACATAAATCTAAATAAATTCGAAAGGAATGGCAATAAAACCTACCTCGATGCTAGGAGATCAATATAATTAAACCATGAGGCTTTATTCTCCATTGAACATCGTAGATCTATGAAAACACACAAAAAGTTCAACCCGCGATATCTTGAGAAAGAGGGAAAATCATGGAATGATACTCAAGAAGATGGAAGTGCTCACCGCTACAGTTCCATCTCAATCAACGGCGGTCGATTCAGCAAAAAGATGGAGGCTCGGGGTCTTAGAGGATGTCTGTGGCCGTAAGGACACTCTTGGTCAAAGAACCTTGAGAAGAAGACAATAATGTCGATTAGGCCTGACCCTGGTCCGTTTAATGAGAAATGTACATGGTGTGTACTTCTATAGTACACAATGTGTACTTCGCTTTTCCGCACTCCGCTTTAAGTGACCTCCACATCGCCCCTACACACCTTTTGTATGGCCCGAACATGACCATATCATGGCCTCTCGCGACATCAAAGTAAACGACATGTACTTATAAAGTACACTGCGTGCACTTTTAAAATTTCCAGATTATCCTCTTTTTCTAAAAAACGACCAGAAAACGAAAAACATACCTGAAATGAATATTCAGGTTCTTACAATATTTTCCTATAATTTCAAGGTTATTATCATAGAAAGGAACTACTATGACCTTACTAACATGAAAAATACTCTACAAAACTATTACATTAAATTCATTAATAATAATGATTTTTTTTAATTATATGTATAATAAATATTCAATACAAGGAATATACATGTAATTAAAATTAAAAAATTTAGTCATATGAAACCAACTCCAACATGGACCCCCAAAGATAGGTTATCTTCATTATATATGTCTTGTGCATTCTTAATGCATTGCAAGCTATCACCAATTACTTTATTGGGAATTCTACCGTAAATGTGTCCATCCTCAGTGCCACATAAGTTACTGGGCAAGAAAAATCAATTGAATGGACACCCAAATAAATATTGTGGTCACCTAGCATGATATTCCATTACATTCCTCCCAATAAAATGGATATATTATTGATATCATGATCAAAAATTCCCAAGAACATAATATTATCCCCTAGTATATATCGTTTTGCACATAAATGATATAGGGATGGTGAATTATTCAAATTATCTCCATGTATTCCTAGACCATATGAACATTTTGATGTATAATAAGGCCAATAATATTGTTTGTACACAAGTGATTAGATAGAAAATGAGCCTATGAGACGTGATTCTCTAGGTTAGAAAAATGAATGTGGTGATATATTGGCAATTTCTAGGTATCAGGCGGGGAATATTGAAAAATGGTTTGGGAATGTTGGGAAGCTAACTGAAATGTTGAACCTGATTTAGAGGGTTGGAAGGAAATATCCACATGTTTTTGTGAAGGATAATGGGAAAGTGGCTTTGGTGTGGGGGGTTCTTCACATTGGGTCGCATTTTTGGAAAGAGGTGGTCAAATTCTTTTGGTGTGGACTATTTTTGAGAGAATGGAATTTGGTAGAGTGGAGGTGGTGTCTCAAAGATAGTAGTTTTACTGAGTGAGGTGTCTGATCATCATGGATGGAGGATTGGATGATGGATGTGTGGGGGTGATGTGAGCAGATAATGGGAATGGAAAAGGGAGTGGTAGAGTAGGGTGTTGTGAACCAAGGGATCATGAATTTAGTAGAATCTTCATGGAATTATCATCATTAAATGTAAATTCATCACTAGATTTATCTGGTTTTGGTTCTCTTAAATACAAATTAACTGAAAATGTTAATTATTAATTCACATATTGATTTTGGATAAATAGAGGCTCTTTTGCAGGGGTCTTCAACCATCATCTCGAGGAAGATCTCCCAATTCATAAATTCTCCTCAAAACTATTATTATCATTATCATATGTGCTTCATCTGAGGATAAAATGTCATTGGTTTCTATTACATAGTGTAACCCATGCCTCATTTGTCCTCAATAATTTTTCCAATGGCTAGAATTGTTTAAAATTTTATCTAGAACATATCTTCAAACATATCGTCTTTTCAAAATAGTTCAACCACTAGAAGTATCATCCATCATAGGGGGATCCATATGCTGTAAGCCATGGTAAATGGTTTATAGATGATGTAAGATATTGAACCAATACTATGATAAATTTCATGTCAATTCCTTAAATCAATCCCATAAATCCAAAGAATATTCTCTATTTACATAGGATTAATTATAAATATCATTTCATTACAGCTAGTTTTGTATGTGTGGAAAGTATTTTTTAATGAATTTATTTTCCAAATCATCCCAAGTATTATTGAACTCAGGAGACTGAATTCTCAGTGAATTTGTGGATTTATACCATAGTTAATAGGGGAAAACTATGAGACAAATATAATTTGATGATAAAAATTTTCCCTTAAATGTTTCGTAGATATCTTTGAAACTTTTTAAATTACCATGTTGATACTCAATTTAAATTCCACTGAATTAACCCCAATTATGCGTCATATAAATATGTCATGATTATATTTGGATGTTGTGTGCCTATATGGGAGGGGGAATGATTCTGTGTGAAACACCATTTGTGGATGAAAACACTTAATCTGTAATGGTGCACTTTGGTAGTAGTTATTGTGATCAATGATAATCAATAAGATAAAATTGGGTATTTTTTATATAGAGAGTAGCAAGATTGTTGCACTCAATTATGGTTATGTGATGACGTGCATATAAATATTTTTTTATTTCAGGTTTGAAAGAATGTGATTATTTAAATGTCAAGAACCTATATTGTGTCAAATTTGACTAGATCTTGAAATAATTATGAAACATGGATGAAAAAAGTATAATATTTATAATATTTCTATAAAATGGGGAAGGGAAATTAAGGAAATTCAAGGTGAGAACACAGAAGTCACTATACAAAGGCATGTTACCATGAAATTTGGCCAAATTTGACTAGATTCCACCCAATATTAGCGATTCCATGTTGGGTGATTAGATTATAAATTTATATATATCCCAAAAAATATTATTGATAAGGTTCACAGAATAATGGAAGTATAGGGTCAAATTCACATAGTGTTCTTGACAGTGATTTGTGACATAGGGAATGGAAATTAAGAGGGTTCATTAAGAGAATTTTATGCAGTGTGATTTAAACCAACAAATTGGGTTATTTTTCAGTTGATTACGAAAGGTTTGAGATCAGTTTTTTTGGTGGTTAAAAAGATGGTATTCATAAATATATATTGGGAAGGCCTTATAGATTTGGATGAAAATATATGCAATATTTTCAATTGATTTTTGTCAAACCTATTGGATCTACATTAACTTGAAACCACTCTTTGTTCTAGTTGTTGTAGTTAATATTGGTAAATAAGGAAAAACATCAAAAGTATTGTAACCTCCTTATTTTAGTGCTCATAGATCATGGTTATCCTATTACTAAATAGATTACATTTTTAGGATATTATATTGTGTTGAACGAATAATTGGGAAGTAATTGGATTGGTAAATATCATCATCATCATCATTTCAACTGTTATTAAATAAAAAAATGAAAAACAAACCAGAATCTCAACACCACATCCCCTCGACATGAAGGGACCTAAGGAGGTCTAAAATAGTGACGGCCGAGGGCATCCCCCCTAATTACGTTCACCCCTTTGGGTATGAGAGTATGAAAATTATGTAAGAAATCTAGATCTAGGCCAATGACGTCCACAAAAGCAAGATAGTCCACCACATGGTTCCCTTCCCTCCAAAAGTGCATCACCATAGTAGTGTAGGAGATCATACCTCTACATTTTCTGATAATATAGGTAATAGACAAAGGAGCAGGTCATAGACTATTTAAGGAATCATGTAGAATTTTTGAGTCTTTTTCAACTTCTGATATGGCAATACCTTTCTGTTGGCATAGAGAAAGTCCTAGTAGTAGGTCCTTGGCTTCGGTCTGAAGAGAGGAATCTTGGCCGAGACGAGAAGAAAAGGCCAACCAAACTGAGCCATGCGTGTCCCGGACATCCCCCATCCCCTCACAAGACTCCCAAACTACATGATCCATCGGTGTTCAACTTGAGACCTCTGGATGGAGGGTTCCATTTGACCCAATGGCCTTTAACACTGGTATCCACCGCCTGGGTGCATTTCTTCCTCAGATGTATCCAGCGAAGAGAAGGGGCTTCGTGCCAGATAATGGAGAGATAGCCCAGGTCAAGGAAGAGATTTTGCGTGCAGATGATGATATACTTACCTGAGGACTGGACACCATCATGCCTCTGATTGTTCCTGGACTGCCAGATACACCATTGACCAGCCTGCATGATCAAGGTGAGAGCTAGTTTCTCTGGACCCTTGTCACCCAAGCCGTGGAACCATCATTCAAGAAAAGGGGGTTCCGCTATGTTGAGGTCCAGGAAACCAGTGAACTCAGCAAAGAATCTCCTTACAACTCATGCCCAATCACCCTAGAAGAAGTGATGAATCTAACTTTCCTCCTGGATAGTTCGGTAATAGGAAAATTTGGACACTTTAGGGACACCACATCATTTAACATTCTCGTCCATGGGAATGGATCTGCTCCAGATCCTCCACAACAGAAAGTTATATTTAGAAGGGATGATGTTGGCCCACATGATATGGTTCCACATATCAACAATATCCAGCGCTTCTCTAGTTCGGCGGTAATCACGCATCATGTAGACCCCTGCCTGGGAAGGAGTGAATACGTAATTATCCATATCTGGAGACAGATCAATGAGGTTGAATAATGAATGTTTCTCTTCATTCAGTATGGCATTAATAATGGCTGGGTACACACTAGCTTCCTTGAAAGTTAGAGAAGGAGCAAGAAAACCCAGAAAACCAATCACCTCCCCCACCCAGTTTTGATGCTAGAATGAAATATCTCCGCTCCTGATGATCCATCTAGAATGACGAAGAAGATCATAAGTGATCTAAGAAATAACATACCAGAAGGGAGATCCGAGGGTTTCCATCATCGGTCAAACATATTGTGCGTGCATGGTTTTCCCCCCTAGAGAGCACTTTTCCAAGACATCCCAGGTGAGCTTCGTGTGCATGCATGAAATAGTATCCTCAAGACTATGCACATTAATGCCTCCTTCCCTAGTCATCCTAGAAATAATCCTCCATGAGGTCCAGTGCCGCTTCCCTTCTGTATGAGGATCACATATGAAATTAGCCAGAAGATTATAATGTTTGAGAGGACACCCTTCGGGGCTTGAACATCAGAGAGGGAATGGACCAGAGTGGCCACCAGGACACTATTGATAAGGGCAATATCGATGCCAAAAGATAGGAACCTATTTTTTCAATTGAGGATTCGATCTGAGATCTTGCTTGAAAGAAATCAATATCCCGGATCTGCACTCTACCCAGGGAAACAGGGGCTCCGAGATAATCCATGGTGAAATTCCCTCTTTTCATGGAGAGAGACTACATGACCTCTGCACTGTGGCTGGGAGAGAATTTATTAGAAATTTAGGATAGACTGTTATCTTTATTAATAACCTGACCACATTAGTGACAATACAACTCCAGCATCTTGTTCAGGCCTCTAAGCGAGGATCTCCCACCATTAATGAAAATGAGAGTATCATCCGCAAACATAAGGTGAGAGATAGACTGAACACTAATAGTCCTCTGGTAGGCCATAATCTCCCTGTTGTTGATGCACCTATGAATGAGACAGTTGAGGACATCTTGAGCCATGATAATGATGCTCGGAGAGATCAGATCCCCTTGCCTCAGGCCATGAGTAGCCTTAATAAAACCATATGACTTTCCCATAAAATAGACCGCCATCCTCGTTGAGCTAAAAAATTTGAAAATAAGGTCAATATTTCATGGGAAAAAACCCATACCATCTAGAACCTTCATGATGAATCCCCACTCCACACGGTCATAAGATTTGTCCATATCCACTTTGATAGATATGTTGGAACTGTGGGTTTTATGGTTGATATCTCTGATCATTTCTTGAGCAAGAGAAATGGCCCCTTGAATCGACCGACCCTTCATGAAACCATGCTGCTCCAAAGAGATCCATTGTAGAAGATGGATGGACAACCTCACATTGATGAGACTCGAGAGGATTTTGTAAAAGAAGTTTCACATACTTATAGGTCAGTATTTCATGATGGAGGAACGGTTCCTGGTCTTAGGTAGAAGCACCATGGTGGTGGCACAAGTAAGTCGTGGAAGATTACCTCCCTTAAAGTAGTCCCGGATAGCCAGCACAGTATCTTCTTTCACCACATCCCACGAAGACCTGTAGAAAGAACCCAGGAAGCCATCTGAACATGGGGCACTCTCCGGATTGAGGTTCATCAAAGAATTATTGATCTCATTTTCATCTGGCATGGTGTTGAGCAGTTCATTTTCCAACAATGACACAACCAACCCTGTTCTATTGTTTCCCTTATGCAACAATAATTATTATGCCACAATTGTTTCAACATTACTATTATTAGACCTTATATATCCAAAAATGATACCACCATACAAGAAACTAGAAGTCCTTCTACTGGAAGACATAATATCACAAGAACATTTACCAATACATCAATGTAGAATTACTAATGAAAAAAATAAAGAATTTATATTTATATGTTTTTTCGCATAATATTCCATATTGAAGATTAAATAGTGTTAACTTCATGAGAATAATCCACATCCAATTACAATTAATCTCACCTAATCATCAATATAACATGTTTTACATCATTTTATGCTATGAAACTGTAGAAATGCATTAAGAATATTAGTAACGTCCTGGTTTTGGAAGCCACCCAGAGGCACCCTGTACCCGGTTGGACAGATGGCCTCAAGCGCATTTCCCCAAACGCCAGAGGCTGCCGACTATCAGCTGGGGCCTTGGGTTTGATAGTAGGAAAATAATGCCCTTATTGGCTTAGTACACAACAGAAGTAAATAAAACATGGAATAACGGAATTAGTAAACATCCAACAACAATAAACAATGGAATACAAAAACAATAACAATGGGAGAACATATGAAAATATGAAATGATGCATGATACATATCTAGGAATGCAACTAAACAATACACAATGTTGGAAATGAAAACAGTACCAAAACAAGTACAAATGAAATTATAAATAGCTCCAAAGCATCGCAAGCCTAATCATGGTATCATGCTCTCCTCCTCCAAAGAAATCATGTACCAGGAGGCGAAGTGCATTTTCCCTTTTGTATACCTTCAACAACATAGTCTGTTTGGGCCCAAACGCAAGACCCAACTAGTGTGTGAGACTAAATCCCAGTAGGCAAGCACCTGAAGATATGTTCCAAGCAGTCAGTAAGCATATGGCAGTTTATCGGACAGTAAGCAGTAAATAACAGGCAGCAAATAGTAAGATAAAAACTGTAAGCAGTAACTGGATTCTATACAACAGTAGTCAGTCCATAAAATAACAAGCAGCAGTGAAGAAAATAGCTAACCACAATAGAAACCCCTTTGGGAACTACTCGCAGCCACCCCCTTTAGTCTTAAACAAGAAGTACCAACAACCCTCTGGGAAGTGCACTCTGCCTAACCCCTCTCGATTTGACATATGCAATTATAAGACTCTCTGGAGAAGCTCACTTGGTCAATTCCACTTATCGCCTAGGGAAGTTAGGGACTCTCTGAGGAAGATCACGTGTTCTAAACCTTTTATAGCCCCAAGGTCTAGAAACTCTCTGAAGAATGTCACTAGGTCAATTTCTCC
This sequence comes from Viscum album, assembly GCA_963277665.1. Classification (NCBI taxonomy): domain Eukaryota; kingdom Viridiplantae; phylum Streptophyta; class Magnoliopsida; order Santalales; family Viscaceae; genus Viscum; species Viscum album. Next base: position 880,472,008 of record OY728155.1, read on the forward strand.
TATAGTCCCAGGTCTATCACAGACTCTCTGAGAAAGATTTCTCAGTCAATTCCTCATCTATCCAGGAATGGTTTATGGAAATTCAAACAAGTAAATACTCTCTGAGGATGCCCATTCATTTTACCCTCCAGTAGTCTATAAAATAAATGACTCTCTAGGAAGGTCAATCGGTCTATCCCCTATAGTCTATAATATCCAAGACTCTCTGGGAAGCTCACTCGGTCTATCCCACATAGTCTATAATATCCAAGACTCTCTGGGAAGCTCACTCAACCTATCCCTTACTGTCCATAGAACCAGGTTCTCATGATCCCATGCTAGTTATTGCATAATAATTCTATAAGGAAAAGTACACCTATAGAGCTACATGGATAACCATTCTACAGAACAACAAGCATGTTAAGAATATCATTCCATCCTACAGTCACATGGCATGGAAAACAGGTATAACGACCCAAGGCTAATAGGACCCAAAGTGTCGTAAATAGAACAAGGCATGGGAAAAACATCCATGGACAGAAAAGTATCCTCATACATGGTCAAATTACCTCTGCACAAGCATAAAATAAAGAAAGGAAAACAACAGGGCCAAAAAGGTAAACACGCAATACTCTGTTCCTGGGTATTTGTGGAATTTGCACATAAAACTCAAATACATCTAAAGGTGAAACACAAACCATCAAAATCGATTCTAGGAGATCAATATACATTAACAATGAGGCTTGATTCTCCATAGAACATTTTATATCTATGAAAACTCACAAAACGTTCAACCCATGATATCCTGAGAAATAGGGAAAATCATGGAATGAAACTCATGAAGAAGGAAGAACTCACCACTGCGGTTCCAACGCAAATGATGGCGGTCGATTTGGCAAACAAATGGAGGCTCGGGGGCTCAGATGATGTTCACAACCATATGGACACTCCCGGTCAAATAACCTTAAGAAGAAGACAATTATGTTGATTAGGCGCAACCCCAGTCTGTTTAATGAAAAAACAGAAAGTACACGACGTGTACTTCAAGAGTACACGGTGTGTACTTTTATTTTCCGTACTCTTCTTTAAGTGGCCTCTATATCGTCCCTAAACACCGTTTTTGTGGCCCGGACATGGCCAGCACACGACCTCACGCGACATCAATGTACATGGTGTGTACATTGAAAATATCTGGATTTTCAACTTCTTTTCAAAAAAAAATAGAAATGGAAAAACATACCTAAAATGAAGATTCAGGTTCTTACAAACTACCCCTATTAAAGAAATTTGTCCCTGAATTTCCCTAACAAGGTGTAGAAGAAGAAATCCTAAACAGTTCCGGCCACTACGATCGTACATTGGCTTCCCTCTCCCAGGTCTCATCCTGTACTCGCCCGTGCTGCCATAGCACCAATACCAGAGGAACATATCGGCCATGAAAAACCTTCATACCACAATCGAATATCCGGATATGATGCTCTTCAAATGACACATCTGCTTAGATCTCATCCTCCTTGGGTTGAAAGTCATGAGATGGGTCTGAATTGTAACGCCTGGGCTTAGAAACTTGGAAGACGTCGTGCATAGACCGGTACCTCTGATGTAACTACAACCAATAGGCAACCAGACCAACTATATTCAACACCTCAAATGGCCCAACGTACCGTGGTGAAAGCTTACCAAGTCTCTGAATCCTCTTGCGTCCCAACCTCGGTGCAAGACACAAGAAAACCTGATCCCCGACCTCGAACTCTAGAGGTCATCTTCGCTGATCAGCATAAGACTTCTGTCGAGACTGTGTTGTAGACAACCTCTTCTGAATCAATTCTATATGCTCTTAGGTCTCCTGAACAAGAAGAGGTTCGAGCAAAGCTACCTCTCCTGCCTCCATCCAGCACAAAGGTGATCGGCATGGCCTACCGTACAAAGCCTCATAAGGTGAAATCTAAATAGTCACCTGAAAACTATTGTTCTATGAAAACTCCATAAGAGGAATATTTTTCTACCAAGAACTGTAAAAGTCTAGAATGCAATCTCAGAACATATCCTCAAGCTCCTAGATCGTACGCTCAGACTGGCCATCTATCTGGGGATGGTATGCTGTACTCAAAAATACATGTGTACCCAAAGCCTTCTGAAGCCCCTGGAAGAACAGAGAAGTAAAATAGGCATCCCAATATGAAAAAATGGAGTTTAGAACTCCTTGAAGAAGTAAAATCTCTCAAAGGTACAACCGCCCTAGCTCATAAACACTGAAGGTCTCCCTTATCGGCAAGAAGTGAGCAATCTTTGTAAGCCTTTCAACGAAAACCTAAACAGCATCACTTCCTGAGTTTACCTTGATAACCTGGTCATGAAGTCCATCACTAAATCATTCCACTTCCATTATAGAATGGGTAACTACTGTAAAATCCCACCTGGTCTCTTATTCTCTACTTTCACCTACTGATAAATAGAACATCTCATGACGAACCCTGCAACATCTCTCTTCATACCAGGCCACCAGTACTGGTGGTGTAGATCACCATACATCTTGGTGAAACCAGGATGAAGTGCCCAAACTGAAGAATAAAAATCCCACATCAGTTCCTCACATATGTCTTCTGGAATCCACATGCATCCCTAGAAACCCAAAAACTCATCCTATCCCACTGTCTATCCAGGAAGAGGGCCCTCTTCTGACACACCATCACGCAGGACTAGGACTTCTGAGTCTGATAGCTGCCTCATCCACACCCAATCAAGAAGAGTAGAGGTAAAAACTACAAAATAAAGAAATGTCATCCCATGACAGTTGTGCACCTCCAAATGTATCACAGAGAATAGATCCATAAGCTTCCACTCACTGCTAGCCTCCTGAACAGCCTGAATTTGAGTTCTCCTGCTCAATTAATCAGCCACTGCATTTCCCTTTCCAGGCATATAGGAAAGCTCAATGTCGAAGTACTGAAGATACTTGACCCACATACACTATCTCAGATACAGATCACACTGAGTGAAGATGTACTTGAGACTCTTTAGGTCGGTGAAAACCACATTGTTCTCTTCTAGAAGGTAGTGTCTCCAACAGTGCAAGGCATGAAAAAAAAATTCCAACTCCAGATGGTGCGTCAGGTAGTTCCTCGCGTGCGGTTTCAACTGCCGAGACCCGTAAGCAACAACCCCATCTCCCTGCATAAGCACAACTCCTAACCCGATACCTGAAGCATCGTAGTAATCATTATAGCTCCTTCTCGGATAAGGAAAGACTAGTATTGATGCTGACGTCAAACTCCCTTTCAGCTCCTGAAAGGATGACTCACAAGAATTTGACCATAAGAACTTCACACCTTTCTTCGTCAGACCTGCCAGCGGTGCTGCAAGGCGTGAAAAGTCTGGTATGAAATGCCTGTAGTATCCAGCAAGCCCAAGGAATCTTCGCACCTCATAGAGATTCTTCGGCTGCTCCCAGGAAACTACAACTCTCACCTTCTCCAGGTCTACTGATACTCATGTCTATAAGATAATGTGACACTAAAAGTGAATCTGGTCCACCCAAAAGTGGCATTTTGTGAGATTTGTATATAACCTATGCTCTCTTAGTGTACTCAAAATGATATCAAGATTAGTATCATGGTCGTGTCTAGTGTGAGAGTACACCAAGATGTCATCCACGAAAACCACCATGATGGAATCCATGTATGGATGGAACACTCGGCTCATAAGTGCCATAAAAGCTGTTGGCACATTCGTGAGACCGAATGGCATAACCGTTTACTCGTATAGACCATACCTTCTCCAGAAAGCTGTAATAGGTATATCTGATGGTCTAACATGCCACTGATGATAACTGAACCTAAAATCAATCTTCGAGGACACTCGGGCTCCTCAATGACGATAAAAGAGGACATCGATCCTCGACAAGGGATATCGGTTCTTGACCGTCAGCTGGTTTATCATCCAATAATCCACCCAAAGCCTAACGATGTAGTTTGCCTTCTTCATAAACAGGATTGACAACCCCTAGGGAGAAGCACTAGGTCAGATGAACCCCATTTCCTGAAACTCCTCGAGCTGCTTCTTGAGCTCCTGAAACTCTACTGTAGCCATCTAATAAGGAGGACTGGACACTGGTGCCACTCTAGGCACGAACTCAATCGACAAGTCCGCCTCACGCTCTGTAGGAAAAGATGAAAAGTCCTCTGGAAAGACATCATTGAAATGATCCACCACTGGAGGAATGTATAACTATGAAGTCTCTTGGTCATCCAGATAAAGACTGGAAATCTGGGCTATAACTCCCTCTCGCCCATGATGCTCTAGTCCAGCTCTACCCGCCTGGACACCCCACTCGCCTCTATGAAGAAAAATATCCACCATCTAGTGATACAAAACTCACCCTATTTGGATAGAAATTGACGACTACCTGGAAGGGAACTAACCAGTCCCAATTGAGAATGACATCATAACCTGTCATCTCTTGGACATAGAGGTCCCATAAGTAGTGATACCCTGCAAGCACAATAGGGAACTCTCTGAACAGACGTATGCTAGACGTTCTCATTCCCAACATTGTATCAAGAGTCAACATGATAGTAGAAGAAAAGATATAGAGACCAAGGCTCTCCAAAACAGTAACATAGATAAATCTATGCGAAGCACCAGTATCAAAAAGAGCTGAAGATAAAACTGAGGCTACTAAGATCGTACCTCGAATTGTAGAAGGGCCGCTATCCTACTCATGATGGGTCTGATCCACAGCAAATGTCAGACCTGTACTACGACCCTGCCCCCCTGGATGACCAAACAATGCTGATCCACTCTACTTTCACTGGTAACCTGGTGACTGGCCACCACAGCCACGACCTCCACCTCAGCCCGAATGGATGGAAGAACTCCAGTTCCAAGACTAGTGAGAAAATGGCAATACATATCCACTATGTGGGGTCATATATGAAGCCCTACCAATAGCTGTAGGTGAGAAGATCTGACAAAAAAGATGAAAATGGCTCATATTTCCGCAATATCGACACTCCATCGGGTCACTCTGACATTGAGGCCTAGTATCCCTACTCCTACCTCACTGGTAGCTTACAACCTGGCTGCTCGAAGATACATTCCGCGTACTATGATCTCCTTGAGCATACTCCCTATGGCGCTTCCTTCTATTAGTAGGAGGGACAATGACTCTGGATGTCGAAACTCTATGGCTCACTACTCCAGAATCCCTTAGATTGCGCTCAGTGATCAGCACCTAGTCAACGATGCTGGATATCGAAGTCATCCTAAAGATATTCACCTGGGAAAAACATTTCTTGCCTGATACCATCCTAAAACATCCTTGAAAGGATAAACTCATCACCCGCTAGAATAGGCAAGAAACACTATTGCACGGTAAAGTGAGACGAGTACTCCATAACAGAAAGATTACCCTGCTCGAGACACATAAACTCCCGGGCTCATTCGGAACTCAAGGTCTCTGGATAGAACTAATCATAGAAGATATGCCGAAACTCATCTCATGTCATACTCTGCTTGCTCCATGACTGTGAGATCACTTCCCACCACCTCTTGGTGGTGTCTCGAAGAATATAAGTAGCAAGATTCACCCTATCCTCTGGAGGCATCTTCAGATGCTCAAAGATCGTCAGCATGGACTCTAGCAATGATTTTGCAGCCTTGGGTCATCCATCCCCTCAGAAAGTATGAGGATGCTACTGCTGGAAAACCCATGTCAACTTATCCATCGACGTGGCAAGGTCTGCGTTCCCTGAATGGTCTGCATCATCCTCAGGATGTCTACCCTGAACTGCGCATCGACACCTACAATGGGTATAACTGCTGGTGTGATGGTTGGCACAATAGGAGGATCTACAGGAAGTCCCTGATTGGCCATATCCGGTGTCTGATCTCCATCCGGTAGCTACCGTACAATCGAAGGACATCTATGAGGCATAGCTTTGAATGATCAAAAGCACACCATATATCAAGATTAACAAAGATCGAGAACAAAAGAGTACAAAACAAGAACATGAGAACGAAAAATTCATGTTTTACAAATTATGACTACAAGGCATGTATAAAAGTACATGGCATGTTCTTTACAACCATTCACATGGGCGTGTACTTCTTCCACCCTTGGTTGTGTAACACCCCAGACTATACAGTGTGTTGTCCCCACACACGGTGTGTACTTGGAATCAAATCCCCTACCTGAGTCTCTTTACACGGCTAACTCACAGGGTCTTTGTAACCCTAGACTACACAGCATGTCTACTAAGGACACGACGTGTATAGAAAAGGTTTCTGCGACCTTGTTTTTAGTTACACGGCTGGCTACATGGCTGACAGTTACATGGAATTTTCTGAACAAAAACGGTGTGTATAGTAGAGATAAAACCAACCCATGTTTTTCGTGACATGTCCAGGCACCTTGAACAAGACTACACGGCGTGTTCATACAAAAATACATCATGTACTACACGATCATCCATGACCGTTGTTGTTAGTTACAAGGTCAGGTACAAGGATCACTACTACATGGTTGGTAACGACCGTACACGGCAAGTTCTTGAAGACTTTTCACAACCTCGTGTTTCTTCTCACATAGTCACTGACACAGTTTAAAAACTACGCGACATTAGTCATAAAGTACAGGATGTGTATTCTGGGTTTTTCCAGGCAGTAGCTCAGAAACTGCACTGAAGGCCATAAAACACTAAAAAAATGAATGAAGGTTCCAAATTACGATCTGTGAGGGCCCATACTACACACGATTCAAAGAATGGAATCTCCTAAATATCATATACAAGGGAAACAAGTCAATGGCCCACCAAACTCCAATTCATGAGGGCCTATAACACCTCAAGAATCAAAATTTGGCATTCATTTATGCAAGGTACAATATAAACAATTCCTCTATCAAACCGTAGGGATTATATCAAACCATCTATCACAACAACATGCATAATCTACACAACGTCTATCACAACAAAATGAAATCGCTAATGCAATCTAGATAGCATGGCAAGAATGCATGGATTTTGATTTCTAACATGTGACTATATGATGCATGATATGGCATACCCTCATCTCATCGGGTTTAGAATGAAATAGAACTGTAATAGCAAAAACTATTACAACACAAGGCATGTGAATCGCTTTAGATGAAATCATATCAACCGTAAAATCTCAAAACCAGAAAACTGCAACAAACAAGGTAGATTGGATTTTCCCTGTACATGGGTTAGCTAATTCTGAGCACAGCTTATTACCAGGTAATGAATCCTTCTTATCCCTGGCTAAAAGATCCAGACAATAAATCAAGAGAAAAGATTTTCTCTGATACCACTTTGTAATGTCCCGTTTCCGGAAGCCACACAGAGGCGCCCCGTACCCGGTTAGCCACATGACCTCAAGAACATTTTCCCAAACACCAGAGGTTGCCGACTAGCAGCGAGGGACTTAGGTGTGATTAGGGGGAAACTATTCCCTCATTGGTAGAGTACACAATAGAAGTAAATAAAACATGAAATAGCGGAAGTAGTAAACATCCAACAACAATAAACAATGGAAGACTAAAATAATAACAACTGGAGAACATATTTGTATATGAAATGATGCATGATATATATCTAGGAAAGCATCCAAATAGTTCAAAATGCTGGATATACAAACAGTACCAAAACACATACAAATGAAAAGATAAACATCTCCGCAGCATCGCAAGCCTAAGCTTGGTCCCATGCTCTCCTTCTCCAAAGAAACCAAGTACCAAAAGTCAATGTGCGTTTTCCCTTGTCAATACCTATCACAAAATAGTCTGTTTGGGCTCAAAAGCATGACCCAACTAGGTTGTGAGACTAAATCCCAGTAGGAAACCACCTGAAGATCTGTTCCTAGAAGTCAGTGATCATATGGAAGGTAATAGTATAGTAAGCAGTAAACAACATGAATTAAACAGTAAGATACAAACTGTACGCAGTAACAGGATTCTATTCAAAAGTAGTCAGCCACAGAACAACAAGAAGCAGTGAAGAAAATAGCTAACCACAACAGGAACCCCTCTGGGAAGTACTCACAGTTAACCTCTCTGGTCCTATCCAAGATTTACCAACAACCCTCTGGCTAGTGCACTCAGCCTAACCCCTCTGGTTTGGTCATACGAAATTATAAGCCTCTCGGGGGAAGCCCACTTGGTCAATTCCCCTATAGTCTAGGGTAGTCAGGGACTCTATAAGGATGATCACGCGGTCTAACCCTCTTATATACCCAAGGTCTAGAAACTCTCTGAGGGAGATCACTCGGTCAATTCCTCCTATAGTCTCAGGTCTATCACAGACTCTCTGTGGAAGATCTCTCGGTCAATTCCTCCTCTATCCTGGAATGGTTTACAGATATTCAAACAAGTAATGACTCTCTGAGGAAGCTCACTCGGTCTACCCTCCTTTAGTATATAAAATCCAAGACTCTCTGGGAAGCTCACTCGGTCTATCCCCAGTAGTCTATAATATCCAAGAATCTCTGGGAAGCTCACTCGATCAATCCCTTATAGTATATAGCACCAGGTTCTCATGGTCTCAATCTAGTTTGTGCATAATAATTATATAAGGCCAAGTACACCTAGAGAGTTCCTTGGATAACCATTCTACAGATAAACAAGTATGTCAAGAATATCATTCCATCCTACGGTCACAAGTCATGGAAAACAGAACAAGGCATGTGAAAAACATCCAAACATAGAAAATTATTCTCATAGATGATCAAATAACCTCTACACAAGCATACATGCAAGGCAATAAAAAAACCGGGACAAAAAGGTAAACACGCAATACTCCGTTCACGAGTATTGGTGTAATTTGAACATAAATCTAAATGAATTCGAAAGGAAAGGCACCTAAAACCTACCTCTATGCTAGGAGATCAATATAATTAAACCATGAGGCTTTATTATCCATTGAACATCATAGATCTATGAAAACACACAAAAATTTCAACCCACGATATCTTGAGAAAGAGGAACAATCATGGAATGATACTCAACAAGATGTAAGAGCTCACTGCTACTGTTCCATCTCAATCAACGGCGGTCGATTCAGCAAACAGATGGAGGCTCGGGGTCTTAGAGGATGTTCGTAGTCGTAAGGACACTCTTGGTCGAAGAACCTTCAGAAGAAGACAATAATGTCGATTAGGCGTGACCCCAGTCTGTTTAACGAAAAAAGTACATGGTGTGTACTTCTATAGTACACAATGTGTACTTCGCTTTTCCGTAATCCACATTAAGTGACCTCCACATCGCCCCTAGACACCTTCTGTATGGCCTAAACACAACCATCTCATGGCCTCTCGCGGTATCAAAGTAAACGGCATGTACTTATAAAGTACACTGCGTGCACTTTTAAAATTTCCAGATTATCCTATTTTTTTAAAAAATGACCAGAAATAGAAAAACATACCTGAAATGAATATACGGGTTCTTACAATATTGTCCTAGAATTTGAAGGTTATTATCATAGCAAGGAACTACTATGACCTTACTAACATGAAAAATACTCTACGAAATTATTACATTAAATTCATTAATAATAATGAATTTTTTTTAATAATATGTATAATAAATATTCAATACAAGGAATATACATGTAATTAAAATTAAAAAATTTAGTCATATGATACTAACTCCAACATGGACCCCCAAAGATAGGTTATCTTCATTATATATGTCTTGTGGATTCTTAAAGCATTGAAAGCTATCACCAACTACTTTATTGGGAATTCTGCCTTAAATGTGTCCATCCTCAGTGCCACATAAGTTACTGAGCAAGAAAAATCGATTGAATGGACACCCAAATAAACATTGTGGTCACCTAGCATGATATTCCATTACATTCCTTCCAATAAATGGATATATTATTGATATCATGATCAAAAATTCCAAAGAACATAATAATATCTCCTAGTATATATCGTTATGCACCTAAATGATATAGGGATGGTGAATTCTTCAAATTATCTCCACGTATTCCTCGACCATATGAACATTTTTATGTATAATAAGGCCAATACTATTGTTTGTTCACATGTGATTAGATAGAAAATGATCCCATGAGATGTGATTCTCTAGGTTAGAAAAATGAATGTGGTGATATATTGGTAATTTCTAGGTATCAGGAGGGAAATATCGGGAAATGGTTTGGGAATGTTGGGAAGCTAACCGAAATGTTGAACCTGATATAGAGGGATGGAAGGAAATATCCACATGTTTTTGTGAAGGATAATGGGAAAGTGGCTTTGGTGTGGGGGGTTCTTCACATTGGGTCACATTTTTGGAAAGAGGTGGTCAAATTCTTTTGGTGTGGACTATTTTTGAGAGAATGGAATTTGGTAGAGTTGAGGTGGTGCCTCAAAGATAGTAGTTTTACTGAGCGAGGTGGATGATCATCATGGATGGAGGATTGGATGATGGATGTGTGGGGGTGATGTGAGCAGATAATGGGAATGGAAAAGGGAGTGGTAGAGTAGGGTGTTGTGAACCAAGGGATCATGAATTTAGTAGAAGCTTCATGGAATTATCATCATTAAATGTAAATTCATCACTAGATTTATCTGGTTTTGGTTCTCTAAAATAAAAATGAACTGACAATGTTAATTATTAATTCACATATTGATTTTGGCTAAATAGAGGGTCTTTTGCAGGGGTCTTCAACCATCATCTCGAGGAAGATCTCCCAATTCATAAATTCTCCTCAAAACTATTATTATCATTATCATATGGGCTTCATCTGAGGATACAATGTCATTGGTTTCTATTATATAGTGTAACCCATGCCTCATTTGTCCTGAATCATTTTTCCAATGGCTAGAATTGTTTAAAATGTTATCTAGAACATATCTTCAAAAATATCGTTTTTTCAAAATAGTTCAACCACTATAAGTATCATCCATCATAATGGGATCCATATGTTGTCTGCCATGGTAAATGGTTTATAGATGAAGTAAGATATTGAGCCAATACTATGATAAATTTCATGTCAATTCCTTAAATCAATCCCATAAATCCAAAGAATATTCTCTATTTACATAGGATTAATTATAAATATCATTTCATTACTTCTAATTTTGTATGTGTGGAAAGTAATTTTTAATGAATTTATTTTCCAAATCATCCCAAGTATTAATGAAGTCAGAAGACTAAATTCTCAGCGAATTTGTGGATTTATACCTTAGATAAAAGGGAAAAACTATGAGACAAATATAATTTGATGATAGAAATTTTCCCTTAAATGTGTCATAGACATCTTTGAATTTTTTTAAATTTCCATGTTGATACTCACTTTAAATTCCACTGAATTAACCCCAATTATGCATCATATAAATATGTCATTATTATATTTGGATGTTGTGTGCCTATATGGGAGGGGGAATGATTCTGTGTGAACCACCATTTGTGGATGAAAACACTTAATCTGTAATGGTGCACTTTGGTAGTAGTGGTTGTGATCAATGATAATCAATAAGAGAAAATTGGGCATTTTTTACATAGAGAGTAGCAATATTGTTGCGCTCAATTATGGTTATGTGATGACGCGAATATAAATATTTTTTTATTTCAGGTTTGAAAGAATGTGATTATTTATATTTCAAGAACCTAGATTGTGTCAAATTGGACTAGATATTGAAATAATTATGAAACATGGATGAAAAAAGTATAATATTTATAATATTTCTATAAAATGGGGAAGGGAAATTAAGGAAATTCAAGGTGAAAACAGATAAGTCACTATACAAAGGCATGTTACCATAAAATTTGGCCGAAATTTGACTAGATGCCACCGAATATTAGTGATTCCATGTTGGGTGATTAGATTATAAATTTATATATATCCCAAAAAATATTATTGATAAGGTTCACAAAATAATGGAAGTATGGGGTCAAATTCACATAGTGTTCTTGACAGTGATTTGTGACATAGGGAATGGAAATTAAGAGGGTTCATTAAGAGAATTTTATGCAGTGAGATTTAAACCGAAAAATTGGGTTATATTTCAGTTGATTACGAAAGGTTTGAGATCAGTTTTTTTGGTGGTTATAAAGATGGTATTCATAAATATATATTGGGAAAGCCTTATAGATTTGGATGAAAATATATGCAATATTTTTCAGTTGAGTTTGGTCAAACCTATTGGATCTACATTAACTTGAAACCACTCTTTGTTCTAGTGGTTGTAGTTAATATTGGTAAATAAGGCCCAACTTCAAAAGTATTGTAACCTCCTTATTTTAGTGCTCATAGATCATGATTATACTATTACTAAATAGATTACATTTTTATGATATTATATTGTTTTGAATGAATAATTGGGAAGTAATTGGATTGGTAAATATCATCATCGTCATCATTTCAATTTTTATTAAATAAAAAAAATGAAAAACAAACCAGAATCTCAAAACCACATCCCCTCGACATGAAGGGACCTAAGGAGGTCTAAAATAGTGACGACCGAGGGCATAACCCCTAATTATGTTCACCCCTTCGGGTATGAGAGTATGAAAATTATGTAAGAAAACTAGATCTGGGCCAATGACCTCCACAGAAACAAGATAGTCCACCACATGGATCCCTTCCCTCCAGAAGTGCATCACCCTAGTAGTGTTGGAGATCATACCTCTACATTTTCTGATAATATAGGTAATAGACCAAGGAGCATGGCATATACTATTTAAGGAATCATGTAGAATTTTTTAGTCTGTTTCAACTTCTGATATGGCAATACCTTTCTATTGGCATAGAGAAAGACCTAGTAGTAGGTCCATGGCTTCGGCCTGAAGAGAGGAATCTTGGACGAGACGAGAAGAAAAGGCCAACCAAACTGAGCCATGCGTGTCCCAGACAGCCCCCACCCCCTCACAAGACTCCCAAACTACATGATCCATCGGTGTTCAACTTGAGACCTCTGGATGGAGGGTTCCATCAGACCCAATGGCCTTTAACACTGGTATCCACCGCCTGGGTGCATTTCTGCCTCGGATGTATCCAGCGATGAGAAGGGGCTTCGTTCCACTTACTGGAGAGATAGCCCAGGTCAAGGAGGAGATTCTGCATGCGGATGATGATAGAATTACCCGAGGACTGGACACCATCATGCCTCTAATTCTTCCTGGACTGCCAGATACACCAATAACCAGCATGCATGATCAAGGTGCGAGCTAGTTTCTCCGGACCCTTGTCACCCGAGCCGTGGAACCATCATTCAAGAAAAGGAGGTCTGTTATGTTGAGGTCCAGAAAACCAGTGAACTCCCCAAAGAATCTCCATACAAATCATGCCCAACCACCATAGAAGAAGTGATTAATCGAACTTTCCTCCTTGATAGTTCGGCAACAAGAAAATTTTGACACTTTAGGGACACCACATCGTTTAACATTCTCGTATGTGGGAATGAATCTGCTCATGATCCGCCACAAAAGAAAGTTATATTTAGAATGGATGATGTTGGAGCACATGATATGGTTTCACGTATCAACAATATCCAGCGCTTCTCTAGTTCGGCGGTAATCACGCATCGTGAAGACCCCTGCCTGGGATGGAGTGAATACGCAATTATCCATATCCGGAGACAGATCAATGAGGTTGAATAATTAATGTTTCTCTTCATTCAGGACGGTATTAATAATTGCTGGGTACGCACTGGCTTCCTTGAAAGTTAGAGAAGGAGCAGGAAAACCCAGAAAACCAATCACCTCCCCCGCCCAGTTTTGATGCCAGAATGAAATATCTCGCCTCCCGATGATCCATCTAGAATGACGAAGAAGATAATAAGTGATCTGAGAAATAACATAACAGAAGGGAGATCCGAGGGTTTCCATCGTCGGTAATACATATTGTGCGTGCATGGTTTTCCCCCATAGAGAGAACATTTCCAAGACATCCCAGGTGAGCTTCGCGTGCATGCATGAAATAGTATCCTCAAGACTATGCACATTGATGCCTCCTTCCCTAGTCATCCTAGAAATTTTCCTCCATGAGGTCCAGTGCTGCTTCCCTTTTGCATGAGGATCACATATGAAATTAGACAGAAGTTTATAATGTTTGAGAGGACACCCTTAGGGGCTTGAACATCAGAGAGGGCATGGACCAGTGTGGCCACCAGGACACTGTTGATAAGGGCAATATGGATGCCAAAAGATAGGAACCTATTTTTTCAATTGAGGATTCGATCTGAGATCTTTCTAGAAAGAAATCAATATCCCAGATCTGCACTCTACCCATGGAAACAGGGGCTCCAAGATAATCCATGGCGAAATTCCCTCTTTTCATGGCGAGCGACTGCAGGACCTCCGAGCTGTGGATGGGAGTGAATTTATTAGAAATTTAGGATAGACTGTTACCTTTATTAATAACATGACCAAATTAGTGACAATACAACTCCAGCAGCTTGTTCAGGCCTCTGAGAGAGGATCTCTCACCATTAATGAAAATGATAGTATCAACCGCAAACATAAGGTTAGAGATAGACTGAATACTAATAGTCCTCCGGTAGGCCATAATCTCCCTGTTTTTGATGCACCTATGAATGAGACGGTTGAGGACATCTTGAGCCATGATAAAGATGCTCAAAGAGATCAGATCCCCTTGCCTCAGGCCATGAGTAGCCTTAATAAAACCATATGAATTTCCCATAAAATAGACCGCCATCCTCGTTGAGCTAAAACACCTGAAAATAAGGTCAGTATTCCATGGGGAAAAACCCATACCTTCCAGAACCTTCATGATGAATCCCCACTCCACACGGTCATAAGATTTGTTCATATCCACTTTGATAGCAATGTTTCAACCGTGGGTTTTATGGTTGATATCTCTGATCGTTTCTTGAGCAAGAGAAATGGCCCCTTGAATCGACCGACCCTTCATGAAACCATGCTGCTCCAAGGAGATCCATTGTGGAAGATAGATGGACAACATCGCATTGATGAGACTTGAGAGGATTTTGTAAAAGAAGTTTCACATACTTATAGGTCTGTATTGCATGATGGAGGAACGGTTCCTGGTCTTAGGTAGAAGAACCATGGTGGTGGCACAAGTAACTCGTGGAAGATTACCTCCCTTAAAGTAGTCCTGGATAGCCAGCACAATATCTGCTTTAACCACATCCCACAAAGACCTGTAGAAAGAACCCATGAATCCATTTGGACGTGGGGAACTCTCCGGATTGAGGTTTATCCTAGCATTATAGATCTCATTTTCATCTGGCATGGTGTTGAGCCCATCATTTTCCAACAATGACACAACCAACCTTGTTCTATTGCTTCCCTTATGCAACAACAATTATTATGCCACAATTTTTTCAACATTACTATTATTAGACCTTCTATATCTAGAAATGATACCACCATACAAGAAACTGGACGTCCTTCTACTGTAAGACATAATATCACTAGAACATTTACCAATAGACATGTTACTCCAACCATGTTGTACCACCAGATATGCTACCACTAGATCTTGATACAATTAGTTTAGATGTGCTACCATTGAAATATCTTCTAATGGACAATGGTACCACTGGTATTTTCTATTGTCAGAGAGGATCTACCACTAGTATGCAAACCTGTTTTTTCTTTCCTTTATTCAAATTTAATGATACCAATGAATTATTAATAGGATCTAATCTCCATAGTTTCCTGTGGATTTGTTATTGATAATTCATAAACCACTCCATGGATTCATTTATGAAAAAGTAATTCGTTTTATGATTTTTTTCGTTGTATATGGGTTTAGGGTAGCATTGAATATTTTCATCAATGGATATTTATATCTACATAGCTATATATTTCGAAGGACCCCCTCAGGTGCATATGTGAATAGAGGAGAATTTATAACAAAATATTTCAGCACATAAATGTGGATATATATTTTATTTTGAGAGTATGGAACATATATAATATCAATAATCATTCACACATTGATTCAAAGATAGAAAATAGAATTTGAAGAATCACGATTATCCTGTAATTTCTGAGAAACTTATTTGAGCTTTTCACTATGTCAAATATGAGGAACCTCGAGCTTGAAAAGTTATATAGACCAAGCATCACTTCATATTCCCATCTATAATTATTTTACCTCTCTAAATTTTATTCTTTCCATTCGACAATGTGATTTTTTAATCTATTTGTTTTACAAATTATCTCTAATGAATTATCTAAAGTGTTCAAGAGACACTGTTTTTTATTTCTTTATATGTATACCCATAGAACTAATGGAAGATATTTTGTGTAACCTGAGTATTATTTTTCACCCCAAATAACTGTATAATATTATTTAATATGGTTTAACCAGTGTTTTAATATATCCATAATTGATCCAAGTTATGGATCTGATTATTATTATAAAAATCTTCATGGAATCATGTGATTTTCAAGTGGAGTTGATTATGTCTTATCTTCAGACTAAACCCCGTTTTTATTCCACTGTGTGTTTAATTTTTTTATTTCAAACCTAAAAATGAAATTGTTTTAAAATACATTACCAAAACATATAATTTGATAGAAACCATTAATTTTTTATATAAGGGATTTGATTATTTAAATTTATTTCAAAAGTTTATGTAATTTGAAATATTATTGTAACAGAGCCCTAATCTCAATGTTAGACATCTTTTGAATGGCTGATCTTATATTATTATAATATTATGATTAATTGATTATTTTTAATTTACTTTTGGAGTCTTGTTTTTCAAATTTTTAATAGAAATTATTATTTGTAACTCTACTCACGACCTCATAAGTTACTCAATTCGAAGAATAATTGTTATCATTGAATGTTTTAAATACCTATTCAAACATTATTTATTTGACTTTTAATGATCACAATTGGTTTTTATTTTAAATTTAAATCCCTTAAGGACAATTTATAAAATGGTTATACTAATAACTTGACACCTTATTTAATTGGATCAAATTATGCTCCATGGAATATTAAAATGAAAATGCATCTAGAAATCATGGGTTTTGAAAATTGATGCAACACCCCATGATTTCTTAGTGTGTTATTTCTTCAAAATAATTCAATAACTTGCACAGCATGGAACACTGAGTTCAACCGCACCATGACTTACCAAACAAGTCATTCAAAAGAGGTTATGAATAGTATTAACTAAATTTTAAACTTTATATAATCCTTATAATTTTAGAATCCATATTTTGAGTTTTTTAGACATAATGTAAGAACAAATTCATTTATAGTATTTCACTTTTAACAACTTTTAATAGTGAAACCTTTTTAAATACAATATTTTAAACTTTTATATATTCAATTTGACTAAATAAATTTACATTTTAGAATGGGGACATCAAAAATTTACAATGAAACATCCCAATCTTGCACAGTACGTTTTCCTTTGAATAATACAGTAGCGTGTGTTGTACGCAAGTTCGAGTTCTAACACACACCACAACCAATAAAACTAGCCGCTACGAATAGTAATACCTAATTTTTGAAATTATATATATTTTATATTTCAAAATGGACTTCATTTTTGGATACGGAATATCGAAATTATCCTAATTTGAATTTTTGGTATTTTTCTGAGAACATCCAATTTTTATGAATAGTGAAAAATACATAAAAAACAACTTATTTAATCAAAATAATGTATAGTGATAAATTATAATATTGAGTGGGTTTAAAGTATAATTAGAATATATTTTTACCATTTTATCCAATGGTGTTCATTAGAATTAATTTCACTTTGAAATTGGACATAAATAATTGTCAATCTTTTGATATATATTGTTTCTAAAAAACACGGTATTTGTTGTGACAGCGGGAATAAATTATAAAAATACAACTTATATGTTGGAATTTTGTAAAATAGAAATCATTTTTGAATTCGGAATATCAATTATATCTAAGGGTGAAATTTTGGAATTGTTCTGAAAAACATCAATTTTTGATGAATATTGAAACTACTAAGTGGTAGTTAAAAAACTAAATTTTTCATAAAACATAATTTTACCACTTCTGTGATTGGAATTTAGAAAATCCGAGAGACAAGGTTAATATCAAGGAGTAAAATGTGCTTCAATGATATGAAAATAATTTTTACTGAATGGTAACTTTTTACTTTTATTTACCACGGTTGAAAGTAAATAGGGTAATTAAGGGTAAAATGATATTTATATTACCCTAACACATGTCAAAATTCTATTGGACAAATGTATCATGACCAAAAACAAACTTAGGAATAAAATATTATCATTTAGGTCCACATGGATTAGATTAGGACATTTATTATTATTTAATTCAAAGAAGAGTTAAAAGAGTTAAAATCAAAGTTTATTTACTAAAAATATTATAATATAGGTTTATACATAAGATAAATTCGATTGTGAATATTAATCAGAAAGATAAAACGATTTCATACATAATTATATTTTATTTATAATTTTTAGACATTAAAGAATTTAATTAATTTATGACACAATGATGATGCAGTAATTACCCTAATAGTGATCAATTAAAATAATTGATATTTTAAATACCCCAATAAATATAATTTGAGACTTTTTATGAATTAAAATAATTTTCTAGGTTAATATGACATGATAGGATTGACTTAATTAACATTTTTGGAAGTAATCATTCTGTTATGAGTTTCACAAAAATCAATTATTGAATAGTGTAAAAATTGACATAAAAGAGTTTTTAAAACAAATATTTTATTATTAATTGATATTATATTCATAAAAATCTAATGACCGGCCAAGAGATATATATCATGATAGGTGTATCATTAATGGACCACTTGGGGGTCTCTTTGACGTATATAGTAATTTTATTAACGATATAATATAAAAATACAAAGAGACATTGTAAAAGTGAAACTAATTAACTTAGAGTTAATACTTAAAGATATGGCTAATATAGTAACACAAACCTGTATAAATTCTTTTGGTTGAGTTTTTTTCAACCCATCCCCACCTTAACCTTTAAATAATAAACTTTGGGTCCATTAGAAACCGAATATTAATTTATTATAAATTAATATTTCTTGCTTTTCCAAAGGTGCCCCTCACCCCTCTTATAAAAGGGCACTCCCCCTTCTCACTAATTCACACATTCAATGCCTGTTGGTTCGGCCAACCCCTGCCAAAATACTCTCTAATCTTCCCTCAATACAACTTAGAGGCCTTATTGTGATCCGAAATCCAACCTAAGGAGCCCTTTTGATCAAATCAAAAGGAAGAACCTGAAGAAGAGGTAATGTTTTCACCACCCTTTTTCAAATTCGTTTCTTCTTCAACTTCTTCTTTCATTGTTTTTCCCATTCTAAAATAATGAATACAATATGTCCTATATACTGTAATATTATTATAAATATGGTACAACCATATTCAGTATTCTATCCACCCTTTGAATGACATGTCACCATACGTGCGTACGTTCGGCTTACCGTCTCCACGTCGTGGTGTAATTGTTGTTCAATATACTATTATTTGGATGGGTATAATAATGATTTATAATTCATGTAAATAATTAATATAACATGATAATGATTCTGTATATATGATATTCCATTCAATTATATATTATTTTAATATCAAAAGACTGATATTATCACTCGTGCGTACGTACGGACAACCGTCTCCACGAACACATTGATATTCATTCTCCATAGTATCCATACAAGTATAATTATCATATGATGATTTAAAAATAATGTTTAAGGACTTGATATCATTCTGGATGTGAATAATATTCAACCTATCCATGAAAAACATGGCTTACGTAACAAAACATATAAAAGAAAATGAGTAAGTTAACACCCGAAACAACGATAATACTAAGATATTATTAACAAATCAATGTTAAAAGATCATATATGATATCATATTAATGTATATGATTCTTGTATAATTTAATAACAATTATTTCACCATTATACAGGATTTTAACCTACCCCCAACCAAGGAAAAGTACAAGGTAAGGGTTTATTTCACAATCTCCTCATTATCCGAGGTTGTTTATACGTAATTATTTACTGGGATCTCTTTATAATCCACAACCATATTCATTAAAAATGTATTTAATTTTTTTTTACTATTTACTAGAAAATGGGTTAAATTCATTTATACCCTTACGTTTTTTTTAATGGAATCATTCCGTTGTTTTCCAAACAAGTCAATTTTAAACATTTCGACAAATTTAAGGAAAGAATGTCTTTTTTTTAACTTATACGGCGGGTGTGGCTATTTACCGCCGTTATAAAATCGTCAAAGATTCCCTTACAAGATTATAAGAATATTTTCAAGGTAAATCTTTTATTTTATAATTATGTGACTTTTAAATGATTTCAAAATGAATATTATAAGAATTTGTTAAAGGTACTCTTTATCAAGATCATAATTTTAAATGTTTTAAAGATTTATCATTCTAAATCATTTTAATTAAGGTCCATATTTTCAAAATGATTTTAAGGATTTATTTATATGGACATGAAGGTTTTTAAATGATATTTCTTTTCAAATTTTTCAAAGTGGTATGGGACACTTTGATTAAAAAATCTCTTTTAAATTACATCCTTTAAAAATGTGTGACTTTTCAATGATTTCAAGAAAAGAGATATTTCTCTCAAATAGTTTTGATGTAATCTATGTCAACATCCTTTGATGTATTTTAAGCTTATTTGAAGTTGATTTATTATGATACAAAACTTTTGTATTGTATTGAAGGTTTTGTGAAATGATTTACTGTGGATGTGATATTTTATACCATTCATGGTTTATTAAGAAAGAATTGAAATTTTGTATGCTAGTTTTAATACGAATGTTTATGTTATGTTTAAAACTTTTCATATGGGAATGAATTGGACTTAGTAAGTGACAGGTGGGTCCCACTATAGCTCCTCGATGCATCGGTAGGTCTCATGAGACAAACTAGTGTCCTGGCACAAGGCCTTGGAAAAATCTTATTTTTAGTCTTGGAACGTGTCCTTGGAAATGTGGTTATGATAGTCTGGCATTATGCAGTCCATCATTATGAAAGTGGTTATTGATATTTCATGTGATTATCCGATTATTATAATATCCATGTGAATAAGTAAATGGAATTATTTCATTTTATTTTTCCCATACTATGTTGAAGTTCAAGTTTAAAAGGCTTTTGTTTTAGTTATACATTTCCTTAAATGTTTATTCTTATTTATGAATGTTTCCTCTATATTGGTATCCTTACTGGGTATTTGAGCTCACCCCTTTTCTATGATTTATTTTTCCCGGGATGTGAAGAAGTAATTTATGACTGACCTACAGGGATAGGTTGAGGGGATAAGAGTGTGGACTATGATGAAATTTGTTTTTGTAGTTTTCATTTTTATCAATTAATGTAAGACTTATGATTATATCTTGTGTTTCCAAGGATACTAAACTAATCGGTCTTTCGAGACGTGATCTTCCTTGTGATCATGCCAATGCTATGTAATAATGCACCGACTGTGGGTAACTGGGGTTGGGGTGTTACAGTTGGTATCGGAGGAAGTTTAGTACAAACCTTGGAAGATATATTTAGATAAACTCTGATTAGAGAACATAGATTTAAGATGGACTTTGAGGATTTGTATAAAAAGAACTTCCTTAAATTATGGTATTGTAGAGATTTTGTGAGTTTTCTGAGCAATACATCCCTATCTGGATACGAGCAGGTAGAGGCGGCTCTGGCACAGATGTACCTAGGGGTAAAACCCAAAAACACCGCTTTGATCCAGACTCGAACGGGAACTGGTGCATGACAACAGGCCTTGCTGCACTCTTGTTTACGACACTCCCGGGGGATATGCTTAGGATAATTCTCATTTTCATTACAAACCATTATCAAGGGTTTATGAGTATATACTTCTTCAAAGGAGACATTTTTAGGATTATGGATTATATCCATAAACTATTTAATTTATGTTATGTGTTTTACAAGTTTTGGATTAGGTATTTTTATTCATAAACTAATCTAGTGTATTCCATTGTTTATAAATGGCGCCCAGTAGAAGGAATGAGAACTCCAACAATGCACATGATACAATGAGAAAGAAGGATAATATATTTCATGGTTTTAAGCCATAATTTATAAGAGAAATAATATCACATGTATTATCATCATATGAAGAAATAATATCATGTCTTTATAAGATAAGTAAAGAGTTTTCTGAGTCCTATGGCTTTGAAGGGTAGCAAGAGAAGAAAAGGATGGAAGAGAGAAAGATGGATAAAGGGAAGAGGGAAAAGAAGAATTTTCCCATATGTGATAACTGTGGAAAGAAACACCCTACACTTACCTGAATGTAATGATAGTTTGTTATAAGTATGGAGGAAAAGGGCACAAAGTACGTGACTGCAAGGGGAAGAAAATGGTTTCAAATGTATAATGCTTCATTTTCAAGGAGTTTGGACACTACGGAAACCTATGTCTCAGTATCAGACTATGCCGCAAATGATGCTATTGGATAATAATCAAGTTATGATACTACCACAGATGAAGATGAATGATTATATTTCTTATGTTGATAATTTCATTTGAGTGTTGTATCGACAATGTACTTATTATAATAATTATAGAGTATATAAGGATTGTACTGCAGTACTATTTCATTAAGGACTTGAGATTGTGTGGAACAATGAGAAGTGACTCAATAGAGGGTTAAATTTTTGGAAAATATATGGTTGAGAGAAAGAAAAACCATAATATGGTTCTGATACCGAGGTAGTTATTTTAGAATAATACATGATTGATTTGGATAAATTATATTGGATATTCTTGACTACCTTGAAACTAATTAATGATTTGTATATTCCATCATTGTTGTGGTTTACAACATTTTTGGATCGAAGGAGTATATCTATTTTTGGACTGAAGTATTTTGGATAGTTATAGTTTGGATTATTTTGGATTGCCATAAAAGGACAACCCGGAGATCGGGCGGTAACTCGTCGCGTCCGGTAAGGCCGCGATACTTGAACCCATAACCGAAGGGCGACAAGGGTGTATCACCTACCACTAACCCACGTGATTTCCTGGTTTGAAAAATGTCTTTTTTTTAACGGTTATTCTAGATAAATTATAAATTCATTTTTTTAACCCTATATGAATAGGATGAATAGAATATTATTTTTAAGTTATATTACCTTTTAGAGTGAAAGATGAGTTTGTGGTAGAACATAGTTAAAGGTTGAGACTCTACTTGTCAAGTATATATTTTTCTTCTTCTCTTATTCAATGAAGAAATTAATTCTTATACTTTAGTGAAGGGATCTTAAAACAAAAAAATGTGTTATCCTAATACCATATGTTTTTCGGAACCGATGGTATTTTAAATCATCATAGATTGATGAATTTAAGGCCCTCGATTGTACACTTGTTTGTGATTGATGACCTCAATCACTACCTATAAATATTTATGTTTTTCCTCTAATTATATGTTTCTAATTTCCACCAATGTTCTCCGAATAGAGATCATAATTTGGTGGTGACCCTTTTATTTCTCTTTTCCTCTTATTAAGACTAAATTTTATAAACCCAATTTCCGATGCGGGTTTTCCCACAAAGATATTTTCTATATTTAACCTTATATTTTCGAAGAACAATTTCAAATTGCGAAGACACAATTTATTGAAGGAGGGGAGAATGTAAGACAACAAGATTTCATAGTGTGTTATTTCTTCAAAATAATTCAATAACTTGCACTACACGCAACATCGAGTTCAACCGCACCATGACTTAGCAAAAAAGCCGTTCAAAAGAGGTTATTAATTGTATTAACTAAATTTTAAACTTTATATAATCCTTATAATTTTAGAATCCATATTATGAGTTTCTTAGACATAATGTAAGAACAAATTAATTTTTAGCATTACACATTTACCAACTTTTAATAGTGAACCCTTTTTAAATACAATATTTTAAAATTTTATATATTCAATCTGACTAAATAAATTTAATTTTTAGAATGGGGACATCAAAAATTTACAATGAAACATCCCAAGCTTCCACGGTACGCTTTACTTTGAATAATACAGTAGCGTGTGTTGTACGCAACTTCGAGTTCTAACACACACCACAACCAATCAATCTAGCCGTTATGAATAGTAATACCAAATTTTTTAAATTATATATATTTTATATTTCAAAATAGACTTCATTTTTGGATACGCAATATCAAAATTATCCTAATTTGATTTTTTGGTATTTTTCTGAGAACTTCCAATTTTTATGAATAGTGAAAAATACATAAAAACAACTTTTTTAATCAAAATAATTTATAGTGATAAATTATACTATTGAGTGGTTTTAAAGTATAATTAGAATATATTTTTACCATTTTATCCAATGATGTTCATTAGAATTAATTTCATTTTGAAATTGGACATAAACAATTGTCAATCTTTTGATATATATTGTTTCTAAAAAACACGCTATTTGTTGTGACAGCGGGAATTAATTATAAAAATGCAAATTATATTTTTGGAATTTTGTAAAATATACAACATTTTTGAATTCGGAATACCAATTATAGCATTGGGTGAAATTTTGGCATTGTTCTGAAAAACTTCAATTTTTTATGAATAGTGAAACTACTAAGTGGTAGTTAAAAAACTGAGTTTTTCATAAAACATAATTTTACCACTTATGTGATTGGAATTTAGAAAATCCGAGAGACACGGTTAATATCAAGGAGTAAAATTTTCTTCAACGAGATGAAGTTTTTTTGGTGAATAGTAACTTTTTAATTTTATTTACCACGGTTAAAAGTAATTAGGGTAATTAAGGGTAAAAATGATATTTATATTACCCTAAAACGTTTCCTCATTCTACTGGACAAATGTATCATGACCAAAAACAACCTTAGGAATAAAATATTATCATTTAGGTCCACATGGATTAGATTAGGACATTTATTATTATTTAAATCAAAGAAGAGTTAAAAGAGTTAAAATCAGAGTTTATTTACTAACAAATTTTAATATAGGGTTATTCATTAGAAATATAAAACGATTTCCTACATAATTAAATTTTATTTATAATTTTTAGACATAAAATAAGTTAATTTATTTATGACACAATGATGATGCAGAAATTAACATAATAGTGCAAAATTAAAATAATTGATATTTTAAATACTTAAATAAATATAATTTGAGACTTTTTAGAAATTAAACTAATTTTTTAGGTTAATATGACATTTTAGGATTAACTTAATTAACTTTTTTCGATGTAATCATTCTGTTATGATTTTCACAAAAATCAATTATTGAATAGCGTCAAAATTGACATAAAAAAGTTTTTAAAACAAATATTTTATTATTAATTGATATTAAAATCTTAAAAATCTACGGTTAGGCCAAGAGACTTATATCATGATAGGTGTATCGTTAATGGACAAATTGGGGGTCTCTTGGAGGTATATAGTATGTTTAGTAACCATATAATATAAAAATACAAAGAGACATTGTAAAAGTGAAACTAATTAACTTAGAGTTAATAATTAAAAGATAAGGTTAATATAGTAACCCAAACCTGTCTAAATTATATTGGTTGAGTGGTTTTCGACCCATCACCACCTTAACCTTTAAATAACAAACTTTGGAGCCATTATAAACCGAATATGAATTTATTATAAATTAATATTTCTAGCTTTTCCAAAGGTGCCCCTCACCCCTCTTATAAAAGGGCACTCCCCCTTCTCACTAATTCACAAATTCAAAGACTTTTGGTTCGGCCAACTCATTCCCAAATACTCTCTAAACTTATCTCACTAAAACATAGAGGCTTTATTGTGATCCTAAAGCCAACCTAAGGAGCCCTTTTGATCAAATCAAAAGAAAGAACCCAAAGAAGAGGTAATGTTTTCACCACCCTTTTTCAAATTCGTTTCTTCTTCAACTTATTCTTTCATTGTTATTACCATTCTAAAATAATGAATCCAATATCTCCAATATAATGTAATATTATTTTAAATATGGTACAACCATATTCAGTATTCTATCCATCCTTTGAATTTCATGTCACCATACATGTGTACGTACGGCTTACCGTCTCCACATCATGGTGTAATTGTTGTTCAATATACTATTATTTGGATGGGTATAATAATGATTTATAATTCATGTAAATAATAAATATAACATGATAATGATTCTGTATATATGATATACCATCCAATTATATATTATTTTAATATCAAAAAAATGATATTATCGCTCGTGCGTATGTACGGACTACCGTCTCCATGAACGTGATGAGATTCATTCTCCATCGTATCCATACTAGTATAATTATCATTTGATGATTTAAAAATAATGTTTAAGTACTTGATATCATTCTAGACAGGAATAAGATACAACGTATCCATGACAAACATGACTTACGTAACAGAACATATAAAATAAAACAAGTAAGTTAACACCCGAAACAACGATAATACTAAGATATTATTAACAAATCAATGTTAAAAGATCATATATGATATCATATTAATGTATATGATTCTTTTATAATTTAATAAAAAAT
Source organism: Viscum album (assembly GCA_963277665.1). NCBI lineage: Eukaryota > Viridiplantae > Streptophyta > Magnoliopsida > Santalales > Viscaceae > Viscum > Viscum album. The sequence continues at coordinate 880,498,524 of OY728155.1, forward strand.
ATTTTACCATTATACAGGATGTTAACCTACCCCCAACCAAGGAAAAGATCATGTTAGGGGTTTATTTCACAATATCGTCATTATCTGAGGTTGTTTATACGTAATTATCTATTGGGATCTTGTTATCATCCACATCCATGTTCCTCAAAAATGTATTTATATTTTTTTTTATTTACTAGAAAATGGGTTAAAGTCATTTATACACTTATGTGTTTTGAATGGAATATTTACATCATTTTCCAAACAAGGCACTTTTAACCTTTTTGACAAATTTAAGGTAAGAATGTATTTTTTTAAACTTATACGGTGGGTGCGGCTATTTACCACCATTATAAAGTCGTCAAAGAATCCCTTACAAGCTTATAAGAATATTTTCAAAGTAAATGTTTTATTTTATAATTATGTGACTTTAAATTATTTCAAAATGAATATTTTAACAATTTGTCAAAGGTACTCTTTATAAAGATCATAATTTTAAATGTTTTAATTAATTATCTTTCTAAATCTTTTTAATTAATTTCCATGTTTTCAAAATGATTTTAAGGATTTATTTATATGGACATGAAGATTTTGAAATTATATTTCTTTTCAAAAGTTTCAAAGTGGTATGAGACACTTTGACTCAAAAATCTATTTTAAATTACTTCCTTTATAAATGTGTGACTTTTCAATGATTTTGAGAAAAGAGATATTTCTCTCAAATAGTTTTGATTTCATCTATGTCAACATCCTTTGATGGATTTTAAGCTTATTTTAAGTTGATTTATGATGATACAAAACTTTTGTATTGTATTGAAGGTTTTGTGATATGTTTTACTGTGGATGTGTTATTTTTATACCATTCATGGTTTATGGAGAAAGTATTGACATTTCGTATGCTAGTTTTAATACGAATGTTTATGTTATGTTTAATCCTTTTCATATGGGAATTCATTGGACTTAGTAAGTGACGGGTGGAGCCCGCTATAGCTCCTCGATGCATCGGTAGGTCTTATGAGACAAACTAGTGTCTTGGCACAAGGGCGTGGAAAAATCTTATTTGTAGTCTTGGCACGAGGCGTTGGTTATGTGGTTATGATAGTCTGGCATTATGAATTCCATCATTATGAAAGTGGTTATTGATATTTCATGTGATTATTCGATTAGTAGAATATCCATGTGAATATGTAAATGGAATTATTTCATTTTATTTTTGCCATACTATGTTGAAGTTCAAGTTTAAGAGGCTTTTGTTTTAGTTATACATTGCTTTAAATGTTTATTCTTATTTTTGAATGTTTCCTCTATATTGGTATCCTTATTGGGCATTTGAGCTCACCCCTTTTCCATATTTTATTTTTCCCAGGATGTGAAGAGGTAATTTATGAATGACCTGCATGGATAGTTTGAGGGGATAAGAGTGTGGACTATGATGAAAAGTTGTTTTTGTAGTTTTCATTTTTATGAATTAATGTAAGACTTATGAATATATCTAGTGTTTCCAAGGAAACTAAACTAATCGGTCTTTCGAGACTTGATCATTCTTTTGATCATGCCAATGTTATGTAATAATGCACCGACTCTGGGTAACTGGGGTCGGGGTGTTACAATTGAACTGTAATTGAGGATACATATGAATTACTCAATACTAGAATCTCTACATGGATTGATCATAAGAATGAAGCTTATAATAACAATTTTATGGAAAATAATTGTTTTCATTATGCTTTGGGTGGTGAAGAATTAAATTGAAAAAATTAATGTACTACTACTTTGGAATTATTTTATATTTTTTATGTTTGTTCGGAGCAAACATCTAATGTCAAAGAGATATGATTAAATACTTAAACAATAAAATATGTTACTTATGTGTTGAGAATTTGATAACTTATTTTTGATATGTATCTCAAATTTAATGAGACCATGATAAAATATAATTCATTGCTGAATCCTTTCTATGATAAAGTAATGTTATTCTACTATAGAGGTGTTCCCCAGATAGATAGGGAGGAACACCAATTTCAATACATGAGACAGGTGGTATAATCTAATTTTTTGTTAAGGAAATAAATATAAAACTCATTATTTATAATAATAACTCTATATAAACCAAGAATAGGACGATTATCCAAAAAGGAAATCAATATCCTTCAAATGTGCTACTTTCATACAAATGAAAAAAATTAATTCTGGTTGATTAAGTGATGAGAAATCATCTTCAGATAGTGGTGAAGGGATGTATCACTTATCCAAGAGACTGAAAATGTATTAATAATGAATAATTTTTTCAATTAAACCAATTTACAAGGTAAATTTTAATAATAAAGGTACATAGAGAGATGACTAGAAAAAATATGATACTATGAATAAACTAGCTGTCTAGGAGTTTAAATCAAAAGGTGATGCCAAATCTGACTTCCACAAGAAATAAATCATGAAGGAATATGATGACATGGATAAGAGGTATAGAAAATTTATGAATAAAAAATATATTTCATTAGAGTTTATTACAATTTAATCTAATTAATGTAGAGAAGATAACCTAAATAGATAAAACATGTATTTTATAAAAAAGGCCTATGGGGTACCTACTATTTTTACTACTTTCCATATTCATATTTATAATTATTTTAGAGATGAAAATAGATATTCGAAAATATATAATAAATAAATATTTGATTATTGTATTATTCTAGTAGGTAAATTCAAGGAAATAATAAGTAAATATTATACATTAAAGAAACAACATGCCCGAGATATTGGTTTTAAAACTGATCATACTGTAGAGACACTAAGAAATAATTAACTACTAAAAGATAAAATTCTGTTCAAACATTATAATGAGAAAATAAATAAAGATCTTGAAATATTGAAAACTGAGAGGAAAGAACATACTTAGATACATGGAAATAATTCTTCTTCCAAATACACTATATGTATAAGTTATCAATATTGACCAAGACAATCATTAAAAATAGTTTTATTCCTAGCTCAAATTCTATAGATTCTGTTAATAGTTTTTATTTTTATATACATAAAAAAGATATTATTTTTTATGTTTCAAAATCTAATTTTAGTAATCCTATCAAAAAATAATGGGTTCCTAATTCATTTATTACTTATATATCTTGACCTAAGAAGATTTGGGTACCAAATTCATTTTTGTGTAAAATTGATTTTTTATAAAACTAACTTGAAAAGCTCTAGTAAGAATTATGGTACATGAATAGTGGATATAAATTTCATATGAATGAATAATAATAATGTTTCAAGAATCATATCAGTGTATATGGTTGACATGCCACCTTTGGTTACAATTACAACGGAAAAATTATTGGACTTGGTCAAATTGACAACTCTAAAATTGTTATAATTGATAATTTTTTATTTGTTAATGGATTATATTATAATATTTTTAGAATATCATAGTATTTTTTATGATTTTTGTTTTGTAGTGTTTCATACTAAATAATGCATTGTTTTTATTTCTAGATATTATTTAGTTTTTACTAATTTATGAAAAGTGGATTTTTAGGTTTTCAATTTAGATTCATTATTTTCCCAAAACATTTATTATCAATGTTATTTTCACAAATTATATAAGCTTTTTCATAAAATACTATTTTAATTAAATATTCATTCACATAAAATGTTAACTAACTATGAGTTAGTCAAATATCCAACAAAACAATAATTCCCAAATGATTATGTCTCTAACCATTTTCCAAAAGGAAAAAACAATATCTATATCAAAACAATGAATGAATTCTCATCTTCTAAACCCCTAGAGTTTGTTTACTTGGAATTTTATGGACATTATAATGTTTCTAGTTTAAATAGGATGCACTATTTATATATTATTGTCGATTAATTTTTTATGTATTAATGGGTATTGTTTCTATCTCACTAAAATGAAGCTTGTTCTTATTTTACAAAGTTTTATTCATATGAATAAAATCATAGTAGACTTGGAATTAAGATATCAGGTAGTGATCATGTCCATGAGTTTTAAAATTATTTTATTTTTACACACAAAATTGATATAATCTTAACTTTTCTACTAATAGGACCCCATATAATAATGGTGTTTTAGAAAGAACAAATTATACCATTTAATTATTATTTTTTTAAATGTTCAATGTGTATGAAATACATATTTATATTTAATATGAGGCTATAAATACAACATTTAAATTAATTAATAATGTTTTAATAAGAAATATATTAAAGAAAACCCCTTATGATTATGTAATGGGAGAAATACTATGGTAAAATACTTTATATTTTTTAGATGAAGAGTATTTATTCGTATTACTATGAATAATTGTGAAAATATTTCTTCCATTAGTGATAATGAAATTTTCTTTTCTTATTCAACATCTAGTAATTCATATAGCGTTTCTAGAAAAAGAAAAATGATTGTGTGGGAATCATTTCATTTTATTTTGATGAAACTGATCCACATGAGCATAATAACCAATTTTTAAATACATGAGGATGACCATTTAAATCAAAATATCCATTCTAACTCTATGGAAAACTCTGTGAAACAAGATGTAAAATCATCTAGTTTCAATGAATATCCCAAATCTAAACATGTTATAGACAATGATATATCTATCCCATATATTATTAAATTAGTTAGGAATCATAGATATAATTCCCATGATTTTGTAGTAGGAGACCTAGAGATAGGTGTAGATACTATAGCATCTCATAGAAATTACCATGAATATCATTATTTCTTTTAACAACATGATCATAATAACATCAATGATTCATTCTGGGGGTTGTAAATATAATAATATCTAATCATTTTAAAAGGAATAGTGTTTGGAAATTAGTTTTTGACCAATATAGACACTGAATATTTTCGATAACTATGTTTTTAAGAAGAAAGATGATAATTCAGGAACAATAGTTAGAAATAAATCATGATTGGTTTCACAAGGATATAGTTTAGAAGAAGGTATTAACAATGAGGAATCATTTTCACCTATATATGTCCCTGAATACATCAAAATAATCCATGACTATAAAGCACATTTGGATTTCTAAATATGTAAAATTGATGAAAAGATTTAATTATTAAATGGTTATATTATTGGGGATGTTTTTTAAACAACCCCAAGGAAATAAAAATCCAATTTTTCTTAATTATGTTTTCAAATTAAATAAATGTTTTTATGATTTTAAAAAATTTCCTAGATCATTACATAATAGGATTATAACTTTTATAATATTTTTGTATTTTTAAAGGCATAGCTGATCCTTCTATATTTATAAAAGAATTTCTTAAGATATTATAGTAGTTCAAATTTAGGTTAATGATAATATTATTGTATCTTCTAAAAATTAGTTTTCTACATCATTTTTAAAATTGATGTAATGTGAATTTGAAATGAGTTTAATGGGAGAGCATAAATTCTTTCATGTATTTCAATTTTTTCAAAATAAAGGTGAAATTAGTTTTATATCAATGTATATAAACTAATTTAATTCTAAAATGTTTTGGTTTGGATTCAACTTAATGTTGTGATACTCACATGTGTGCCACTGATAAGATGGATCTTGATGTAACTCGAAATCATGTAGATCAAAATATTTATAGAGGTATGACTAAAATCTTGATATACTTATGTTCTAGTGATTCATATGTTATGTTTAGTGTGAATATTTGTTTGTGTTTTTGATAAAATATTAATTAATAACATTTTCAATTAGTTGAAATAATATTCAAATGCCACAAACATACCAACATCATAGGATAATTATATCACATAGGATAAGAATTTCACTTTGAAATTTATTCAGATGCATACTGTGATAGTTTCATGTAAGATTGAAAATCCCTTAAACTTGTCCTCTTTTGAGAATTTCAAAAGTATCGTTCTATATTAAAAATAAAAAATATGTTTCATTCTCTTTTTATGAAGGTTAATACATAACTACATGAAGTATTTGTGAACCAATCACATGGAAGAAATAAAAATAGACGCATTATTGATAACAATATTGAAATGTAACAATACATTATTATAATAATAGTGTGATAATATTTCATAAATCCTATATTTCATTATTGAAAAATTAATACGGATGTAGGAAATTATTTTTTGAGATTACATTTCATGGAAGTTGGTATTACTCGTGAATTCAAAAAAACTAAAAAAAATCTAGTAGATATTTTTTCAAAGTCCATGAATTTGAAGATATTGAGATTTATCTAACATGAACATTGTATGATGTATTTTGGTTAATCATCCACTGTTTGTGATCCGGTGTTGGGAAAATTCCATTGGTGATCCATCATTATATGATCCACTATTGGTGATGTGCCATTAGGGGAGCCACTGTTGGTGATCCACTATTGAGCGATCCTCAATTTGTGATCCACCATTGGGTGACCCACTATGGGTGATCCACCACTGGGTGAGCCACCGTTGGTGATCCACCATTGGGTGAGCCACCATTGTTGATCCAATTTTGGAATGATACACTGTTCTAATGATCAAACGATATTGTTTTATAATTTTCTGTGTCATCTATTTTTTAAATTATACATATATATTTTATTATATGTTATTTTTCAAATTAAAAAATAGTTAAATTCAAACAAAATACAATTTGGGTCACTCTCAGTCATGCATATACTTCGATTCATTTCAACATTCATTATATCCTGACCATAAACCTCTCCATGCTCTTCTTTTACTATTAGATTCATTGAAATGGTGAGAGTTAAGAATGCCTTAGTTCTGTATCTAGAAGTATCACATCCTAAAAACAGATATCGTGGGAAATTGTTTTGTGTGATTGTAGAACCGAAAACCCCTCTACATGCATCCCGTGTAGTGGTTTCCCAGATATAAGTAGATGTGGAATATCTATATTGAATAAATTTGATGGTAGTCAAGGTGATTCAGGACAATATATGGATATAATTTTTCATAAGGAATAAAAGACCATTTTATCTATGGTTTGATCACCACCTTTTCCAGTAAGCAAATTATAGCTAGGATGAAAAAGAAAATATCATTCACATTATAATTGATTGTAAAGGGATTAAATTTTACTAGATGAAATGAGGTATATGCAACATCTAGGTTATTTCAACTGTACAATTTTTCTAGGAATTTTCTAATGTTTATTTCCTAGTGGATGTCACATGTATTAAGGAAAATACTGGTGGAAGGTAGAGTAGTCTGTGATGTTGAAAATATCCCCATCTAGAAATAAATGATCTGTAACACTTAAATAAAATATCAATCTCTTCCAAACATGCAGTAGGTCATAAAATATTGGGGGGGGGGTATACCTTGGGAATAAAGGATATGTAGTTGGGTTACAAGTTGTGAACCCCATACAAAACATGTCAAAATTGAAATGCATGTATATTGGGTGCTACATATTTTCTAAATGACCTATACGATGCTCAAACCCCTAATTTAAGTTTTTTACTCTGTGTATAGAGGAGGCACCTAGGGAGATTTCACACCTCACCCTTATTACCCTATGAATATTTATATATATTTAATCTAAGCTCTTATCTTTAATTTTTCGTGTTTATTGATTCACCCCAATAAGGCCTTCGATCCACTACCATATTTTTTTATTTTCCATCTCCATATAGTATGCTAAATCCATGTGAGAAGTTTTAAATTATATTTAGGGTATTCATATAAAATCCCAATTTCATCAGATTCATCTAGAGTTCGTGGATGATATTAAAAAATATAATTCCTACTAGTAAAGGCTAGTGGTTCCTTGATTTATTCATGGGGTTTTGAGTGTTTTCGTGGTGAATTCCATATACATCCATCAGGGTTGATTGATAGAACCCAAAATTAAATAATATTTTATTAGAAATTAATATAATTGTGTTAGTGGATTCCTTTAAGAATGACCAATCATTGATTTATATTTCATGTTGGGTAAGGGGTGTTAGTGTACATGGGCAGTTTAGGCCAGACATGTGATTTAAATTAAACTGAACTGTTTAAATTAAATTTATTATATTGAATACATGAGTTCCATGGGAATGTGGTGGGAAATCCCAAATGATTGAGGTGGTGTTGGACACATATAATGAGGCTGTGTGATTCATCAAGATGTGCTTGTCCTGGATTACAATGTTTGATGTTGATCAGCTGTTTAGAATAAATGGTCATCAATTTGAGATGACATGGTTATCAGGATTAGGGTATGGCATGTGGGCGTTGAGATGTTGATGACCATAATGATTTATCAACACATTATATTGGGAAACTAGTTATAGATAATGTGTCTAAGGAACTATTACAGTGATTTACCATCACTGTATGTTGGAAGACACACCGTTGGAGTCATGTTCACACTTATATGACTCAGATGAGGTGGTGTTGACCATTCCTATGGGTGGTGTCCCAGTTAGACTATAAATCATTGGTGACATAGATGACCATTTTAATCTTTTGGGGTTCTCAACATAGAAAAAAAACAAGGATGGTGGCAGTCCATCCATTGGATGTTACAAGACCACTATTAGGGAGCTGATTCTCTTCGACATACTCAATCCCATTAGAACAAGACATTGAGGGGATGAATATTATCATGCCTTGGGAAATTATATATTGAGCTGGTATGGGTTATCATTTGGAGGAAATACATTATTATGCTTTGCGATGTTGGAATTCAACATAAAGGGGATTTTCTATGATGAGTTATGGGAGAACAGAAACATAATTATGCTTTCCATATGGGTGGAAGCTATGAAATTGATGGAACAAGTTGTTGTGTCATGTTTTATAAGGTGGAACAAGAGGGTTCACCAAGGACGAGTTTTCATCCAAGCATTCCTTGTCTTATATTATAAGGGTTCTTGGAAATGATATTATATATAAATATTGATTATGTAGGATACATATGTAACTAGGGGAATGTATTCATAGATTAATAGTTATGGTCAATGTAAGTGATGGAGTCCTGTTTGATTCTGATCACAACAGAGGAATGTTATTTATATAATGTGCATGTGTTGGTTTTATTAATATTTTGAACACCTGAATAGGCATAGATGTATGATAATATCACATTTTTTGTTTCATACTAAGATTTATTCTCACACCCTACTCAATACCCCTATTCACATGTAAATTTTATGTCTCCTCGATCAGGTAAGCGAATGAGCTCAAGGGATGGACCTAAGTGGTCAAGATATTTCATTTTCATGGGATGAATAAAAAGAGACCATGGATGTTCTTGCATATCATGAAGTGTCATTTTTATTTCATCATTATTTTAAATGTGTTTACTAAAGGTTGGCCACATGAGACCTTATCTATTTACCTATTTCTTATAGGACCTATTATGTAATGTTAACAACATATGTTATTATTTAATTTTGGATTCTTTATTATTATTCCACTACTATTTTTTTATTCTTAGGTAGTTTCTTATTGTTTCAGTTACTATTTCTTGATTTTCTCATTATCTTGTAGGTTTATTATTTGACAAATAATATTATAACCATATGAGGGTATAATATCCCGAATATCTGCACTTTACACCCTTTCTACTAGTTGACAACCTTTGTAATATGGAGAGGCATGCAAAATAAACTGTGAAAAACCTTCCCAAAACACCATTTAATGTGGAAAACCAGGCCAGGTGTTATAAATTGTATCAAAGTAGTTTATGACTTTGAATTAGAGTCAACATACAAATGACTATAAGTGATATCAAATGCCTTCTTTTCATTTTTGGGTCATACTATTTGGGTTATGGCCGACAAGACAATAGGATTCTATCATAACATGGAAAAAAGATAATAATTGGGTTCTTGGATGCCCATTCATGGGGGATGGACCTTGTTTCCTTGGGTAGAAAATTAATGTTATGCTATGTGATTTTGATAGTTATTTTTATTTCCATATTGAGAGTCTCATTTAGGGGTGATCTTCTCTATTATATGGGTTCGGAACCTGGGTCTGGTATGAGATGAGTGGTTTGATTTCACATCATGATAGGAGATTAAGATCCTATAATGTATTCTTGCTTATGATTTTAATTGGAAATATGTATTTCAATAAAATGGGATGGGTTGTTTAAAGTGTAAATAATGGAATCTAAATAGTGTTTTCTAATTTATACTCTCTTTGGTGGTACTCTACTTAGCCATCTCAAGCATGTGGTTTTAATGAAATATTAATGTGATTTTATGTGTTCTTATATATATATATATGGGTCTAACCCTGATAAGGGTTTGCGTGGATGATGATAGGGGTTAGTTGTTTAATGTGACAACAAATAAGATATAGAACAATTTCTGGTATAGCCTATTTGGGGGGCTATACTTAGTTAAATCAGATTAAATGTGATTATTGAAACTGACAATTGAAAGAGATGGGCCATGAGGTTCGAATATATGTGATTTATGAATCTAATGTGGGTAAGAAAGGGTCCATGGGACCGAGTTACATATGATACATGACCATGATATGGAATGTTAAGGGGCCTTAATGCTTGATTTCTTATGATGGGTTTCTATGGTAGTGTAAGGGTGGTGATATGTGTTTCTTGACGTATCTTTCCTTATCTATGATATATATACATATACACTGTTATAGTCATCTGACAATGGTATTGATATTTATTAGATTTCCACCAAGATATGATCTGATGAAGCATCAAGTGAGTGGTGATATGGTGCCTCATGAGTGTCCACTAGATAAAGACCCCAATGGTTGGGATGATACCCCAGTTTTCTGGTTTTCTCTTGATCCGTAGGTATTGGAATAGGTACAAGCTCAGAAATAGGATGGAAATAAATAGATGGAAGTCTTTGGGCCTTAAATAGACAAGCATCCCAGAGTGAGTCTAGTTCATATTATATCAAGTATTTAGATGGGATCTTAGGGAGCTAATCCATATATAAAATATCTAACTCGGGATTTCCAATCATAAAACCCACCACTATTTTGGGGGAGGATGAACCATAGGTAGTAGTAACCTAGATTGAGACTCTCCAAACCAACTTTGAGGAGATTGAGACACCCATAGGTCATTGTATGATGTTGGAGACATACTTGGTCAGATGACTGGTAAAGAGTTGATGGGACGTAAATGAATAGGAAGAAATACACAATGTATGATCACAGATGGAATTTCATTCCACGTTCATTGGGAATTTATTTTTAGAGTAGATGAGGGTACAAATTGCCTCAGATTTCATGAATCTATAGTAGTGGGATAATTCCATAAAGGAATATATAGATATTTTCATTTATCTGTCCTGATTTTTGCATGCTATGGTGGGTGATGACATCTCTAGGGTGATGAAATTTCATTTTATTTTGTGGAACACTATCAAAGTACATTTGAATATCCTCATATGGATTTCCATTTCATAGGAAGTCAACCAGATTCTGATCGATGAGGGTAATATAATGGACTAGTCATATTATAAATGGGTGATGGTTTTGGGTGATTTAATTGGCACTGCTTTAGGTAGAAAGAAGAGAGACTAGGAGGAGTCCTAACAGGGCAGTGAGTATAATGATTCCGGAAGATTATCGTTGAGTGGGTATTCAGCCTTTTGTTTCACTCTAGGTATCTAGGGCCTATCAAGAACTAATGTGAGTGGTATCCAAAGGAGTTGTGGTAATGTGTCCAGATCAATAATATAATGATCCTTGACTCTAAAATATATTATTATATGATTTTAAGCATAAATAATTCATGAAATTGAAACTAGTGACCATAAAGTATAGTATATGTGGAAGAATATGTATGCATTTATAAAACAAGAAACATTAAAAAATATATATTTTATTTAATCTTCATAATGGGAAATTAAATCCCTCTGAGATCTTATATCTACATCAGATAACCTAAGGGAAACATATATAAAAAGTATGATATAACAAGACCAGTAATAGAATTAACATAGGAATGAATCATAACACATGATTTTGAAAATAATAACATGACCACCAAAATGTCCTGGGTCATGAATAAACATGTAGAATCATTAAATATTGAACATGGTATTATATTATCATATAAATAATGGAATGTGGTATCCATATATAATATGAAATAAACATTAGTCAATTCTACTAAACAAGACTATATCATATGGTTGAAAAACATCCCATAATGGATTAGGTTTACTCCTTAATCCCATACATGATGTCTCATGATACTAATCATTAACCAATTCCATAGAGTTCTATCTGAGTGAACCTATCATAAAAAATTCATTAATATGGGTTAGATAAAATGAATCGATCACAAGGAATAAACCTAAGGGTTACCCATAGAAAGAAATCGGTTTCATAATCATGTCATAAGGCATAACCAAAGGGTATATCCAAATTGTACCCATTAAAGAAGGTATTGATTCTTTTTTTTTGTAAATTTAGGAATTAAAAATATGTCTCTATCATGAATATTTATGTCTATATGATGTTAGTACATGGAAAATAATTTTTAGGAAACTTTAGAAAAAATCCACTTTAGTTCGACGGGAGGGGGAATGTTAAAGAATATTTAAAGAGGACAAAAGAATAATTGTTTTTATAGAACCAAAAATTAACTATAAAAATTATTTCATGATAACAATATTGAGTTTATAAACATAAGGATGGATAAAAAAATATTATGTATTTTCTCAGAAAATTTGTATGAAATGGAGAAGTTCAATTTAACCGGGATTTCTTATTGGGAGGAATAGATAAGGGGACCTTATAAAACATGTATTTACCCATAAAAGAATGAAGAATTGATATTGATACATAAGTGTGGAAAATATAATTAGAATATATAGATGTATATACTAATAATGGAGAAATAAATTGTGGCGATGATCGAGAAATCATAACTCAATGGTAATTTGGTGGTTTGGAAAATCCCTTTCCTTTTTCCTGAAAGCATTCTTCATATTCATTTACTGTCATGGATAATAAAATTAGGTTTTTTATATAATCATTGAAAAATATATTCTATATTAATTAAATTTATTATATTTTTTATGTCTATATTTGGTAATTTGGATGATTTATAATGTTTACTATTTTCAATTTTTGAAGTATTCATTTTATTGTGTCTTGTTCTTTTTTTCTTGTATATAATTATGGTTTTTAATGATCTAAGGGAATAAAAATCCAGAAGTGAAATTATATAATATTAATTATTCTAATAGTGAGTTCTCTAGACACAACTTTACATTACATTTTATTTACATATCTTGTATACAATTAGTTATTAATGAAGTCTTCTTATTATTATAGGGTAGTCTTTTCTGCATCCACTATTTAATTATAATGTCCATATATTAAATGGCATATCAAAAGGTTATAGAAGATACAAGGATATATTGAGAACCTTCTGATACTATGAAATTAATCATAAATATATGTCTTATAGTATAGATAATGGTTTCCAATTGGACATAGTAAATGATTAACAATCTGCTTTTGGGAGCTCATAAGCATTGTGACTTCTTCTCATGAAGATCACATATGGTGATATCTACGAGTGCTGTCACGAGGACATACCTTCCTACAGAAACACCAAAATTTTTAGACATTATTTCTTATTCCTATCTATAGACATGTGAAATGGTCTCCTCACTTGAGGTCATTATCATTTCCTTATATTTGATCATGTTCTTTTATGCATTGAAAAAATGAAGATAATGAAATTATGGAAAGGTATCTTGTTTTTGGTGTGACATTGGTGGTATGAAAATGTTTGATTAATCAAAAATGTATTTGTCACTTACATGTTAAGGAATTAATTTATCTCAAACCATGTTGAGTAGGATGGTAGTACCTGCATATGAGAATGGTTATTGTAGTCAAGGGTAAATCCATCCAGTTATATTAATAAAAACCAAACCATGAAAAGGTATATGACACATGTGCGCATCATATATTATGATATATTAAAGGCAAAGAGATTATATTACATAGTGTGTGTTCATTTGTTGGTGGCCGTTGATGTGACTATCCTAATTTATTTAGTGACCATGATAGCTTTCAAGATCCCACTCTTCGTCTGTGATTAGTTTTCAATACTAACGAGATGATGTCCTAGAGGGTCACATAAAATAGAACATTCAAGAATCTATCATATTCAGTTGTATAAGACTTTTGGACAAGGTGGGACCCACCACATTGTTCTGGTTTTTTTCCAACTAATTACAATCACTAATGGAATAAATAAATTCTTATTATTCAAGTTATTAATAATTAGTATTGAATATATTTGAAAATTTTATTTACATGTTTTATATTAAAGACATGATAATTGTATTTGAACGAATATTGTTTTACAATATTCAGGGATCATTTAATATTTTCATGATTGTCAAGTCAATTTTATTTATCAAGTATTATCACGTAATAAATTTATTATATCATAGGAATGTGATAATTATAGAAACAATTTTTATGACTTAGTATAGTAGTGATATTATAGTATTTATTAAGTGAAAAATAAATATTCAGGTATCAAGTGTTTATTATAGATATTTATTAATTCACTATATATAGATGAGAAGAGACATTCCATAGGTACTATTAAAATTCTATCTCAACCATTTATCTCTCTAGTATCCAAGAGATATAAGCTATGGATCAGGGAGTTCAGATCGAGGTCTCTGTTGTGCATCACAAGCACAACGATGCAGCGATCGTCGGAGCGTCAAATGTGTCATTAGATATCCACACCAGCACCTATATTTTGATTAACGATACTCCCACATATTCCTAAGTTGGTATTGATGATCTAGAAGTATTCATCATCAGATTATTTGAGAATCAATCACCAACAGTGGGAAGACATTGAGTGCAGCTACAAATATGAATATGTATTTACAGTTTTCATTTTGTGATTAAATTTATTCACATTGGATACATAATATAAATTGAGTATCATTTTGTGAATGATGAAAATATCATGTTGACCAATGATTGAAAAATGTTAAAATCCCATCTATTTGGGTTTCTGCTGCATTCCAAGGACATTTAATTGATATCAATGCGTCAGTTGATGTTTTTTCTGAAAATTCAAAAATGAATTTTATTTAAAATTAATAAAGGTCATTATTTTGATCCCAATTCTACTGAATGTGGTTAAATACGAGATCATATGGACATGTTACAACAATTATAAGATCACAATGTGGATTAAAATAAATTTTTATGTATTTAATCAATGTATTTTATTTTTACATGTTTAAATATCGGAACTTATTTAGAAAAATGTTTTAGTATGGATCCTTTTTTCTAGGGATTGTTTTTCAGTTGGAACGGTATTTTCCACCTAGAAAATATTTATACAGATATGTAGATATTTGTATATAATAAAATTAAATATTCTTATTAAGGACAATTTTTTTGACTAGGGAAAACATCCATATAAAAACAAATATAGAGAATTTTTGTCGGAATTTTTTGGTTTCTACATCAGGTATGCATTAGGAGAAAACAAGGAATGAAGAAAGAAGAGAAAACTATTCAAACCAAGGGACTCGATGTAACCCTTCTCAGCGCAACACAACATGCTGACCACATGTAGCTCCTTAGTGAGCCTCCTCTTCTATCACCTCTATAGGATACAGGTCCAGTAAACTCTAACATGTTCCCTCCCTATAGCCTAGCTCCCCCACCCCCACCAGCCACATGTTTGGGCCTTCAGTCCACCTCCGACCACTATCCAGGACTCCCCCTGGACTTTCTCGAGCAGAACATTTTTAAATATATGTTTTCCATTCTTTATCAAAATGTTATAGGGTTTGGAGTATTCTTAACAATAGCTCTGGATATGTCTGAACCCAGTATACACATCTTTCTTCACTAGTAATTGTGAATGGTGTTCTCCCATACATTAATAAGTTTATAAAGGATGTGTGAATCCGGTTCATGTATCCAACTTAAATTTTAAATAAAAAATCATCAATACTAATTAAATATATATATATATATATATAAATTAAAAAATCATGATGATATCAACAAACACTAATATTTATTAATTATATAAATCATAATATATATGAAATAGTAATAAATATGAAGAAAATATTTTTTTATATTTATAAATATTTTTTAGATAACAATAAATATTAATTGAAAATATAGAAATATTCAAAAATAGTAATTACTATTAATTAAATTATTAAATATTAAGTTAATATTGTTAAATGTTAATATTATTTTTCTGGTTGTCAGAGAAACCCTCTTATTAAGAATATAAATATTGATTAAATACAAAAGAATATAGATAAATATTTATTAATTATTAATAAATTTTAAAAGATATTAATTAATGTTAATAATTATTATTAAATAATCAAAAATAATAGACATCCATTAAATATTTATTAATAAATATTCATGCTTCCTATAGAATTTTTAATGAAATAATTATCAATATTTGTAAATATAAATTAAATATAAATATATTATTAAATAAAAGATCCTAAATATGTATAAAATACCGATAAATATAAATAAATATTAATACATATTAATTAAATAGTCAATAATAACAAGAATAATAATGGTGTTTATGGTAATTCTAATCATCTGGTTTGATTCTTGGTGAACTTCTCGATCGCCAGTATCATTTCATATTTAAGAATATTTCATCCATTATTTTACTCTAATTCATTGTGATTCATACTCTGTATAGAAAACAATAGGATTTTTCAAGGAAATAATGTTTTCATCTACCAACTGATACAGATAGCACATGAAATAAGAACTCATGAACATTTCATCAAGGGTAATCAATTTTTATTTTAGGATAAATATATTAATTGAGATATGAATGTTTTATTAGAAAAAATAAACCTACAAATAATTCACTCATTTTAACAGATAGATAAAAAAATTCATCTCCAATTAAAAGGATAAATATCCTTTGAGTGCATTCATACATGAACTTTTCTTATTTGATTAATTAAATTACAACCCCATTATCTTCAGTAGATTTTTTTGTTAACAAACAAAGGGATATTTAGAAAAACATTCCTCTTTCAATAACATGATCCTCTTGAACATTATTCAGTAATTAGTTGTGATTCTAATTGATATACTAATTTTGGTCGTAATTTAATAATTATTCATTTACCTCCCCATCAAGGGAAACACTCATAAACATCAGTTTTAAAAACGTATATAACTTCACTATGATTGAGTTTCTCCAATACTTATTCTTCTGGATACCAAATATATGACCAAACAAGAATGATATATTCTCTATACTTATTATCATGGATATACAAACACATTCATAAAATTCATTAATGATGGCCCTCTTCCATAAATCATAAGATTAAATAATTTAAACAATTATTAATGAAATATTGTAGTTTTTACTTATTTCATAATGTGAATAAGAAGTTTGATGTATTTTATAATGAGGTGGTTCTAGTTCCTTTAGTACTCATTATTTTATATCTAAAAAACTACTCTATATTATTTTGTGTCAAAAGGATATCTTCACATTACATTCTAATTTTTATAGTGATTTTCTTCTTTAGTATATTTTTTGGATGGAGAAATATTAACACACTTAAGGATCATTTCTTATTCTAGAAGAATATGAAATTAATATTTTTCATAATTTTCATAATTGTATCACAAGATGGAGGTATTATAAAAGTAAAATCCTCTAGTGGAGATTATGTACCAATAGAAACTGTGTCATTTTATAAATTCATAATATGTATATCCCCAAAATTTTCCAAGTGAACTTCTAATTCCATACGTCTAATGTAGTGGGTTTTTTATATTCAATCATAATCATCTATTATTCAAATTAATATATTATTCATTCAAATTCTATATCAGGAAATTTATTTTTTTAATCCAAAAATAATGTTCTATGTTTTTGGGATTCAAATACATGAGATCAATAACACTTTTAAATATTTCATTATGTAAATGGATCTTTTCATGTAGGGTATTATGATTTATTATTTAATTTAATGAAATTAATTAATATACATATATAGATTATCATACAATGCAATAATATGAATATATTATATAAATTATTGATTTTGGAATATAATTTGACAATAGTTTGAATCTTATTAAAAAAATATAACTCTATAATTGATAATTGTAAGGAACCTAAAAAATGTATCATAAATAAAATATAAACCTAATCTAAACCATTGGAATGAATGATACTGTATCCCACATAAATACATATACTAGATGCGTACATGTTGTGTCTTTCTATGTCTACGCTTTGATCTACGCTGCACATCATCATCGATAGTCACATCTACATCCTTCTATGTGACAATAAGCTGACGTACAGTCACACGATCTGTACCCTGTCCTACATCTAAGGATAGTCGATGTTGGATGGAACTCCCCCCAACAAGGGAAGAAGATGAATGTTGTGTTGTAGTTGTAAATAATAATGCATCCAGTTAAACCCAGTAAATATATGTATATACCTTTTTCGGAGCATGAGATGCTGGAGGAGCATTTGACTGATCATGTTGAACACCCTCCTCAAGTTGAACAAAAACATCTGACTTATCTAGATGAACACCCACCTCTTATTCAACAACAACATTCATAATAGATTTTTCAACCCTGGTACATCTATATGAGGATCAGTAGGCTCTGACACCTCCTCAGTATGTGGTGGATTAAATAAAATTCCCTGATAAATCATGGCAATCAAAGGAACCAAATCTATCACAAGGTTGTGTAAATATGCCTGGTCAATATGACTCATAATACTAGATCATACATGTTATGTAGATGAAAAATATGAGCATCTTTTGAATAAAAAATCCATTTTTCAGTTATATGAATTTCATTTTGATAAATAATGGAAGCAAGAATGTATACCAACTCATGAAAGCCACATCCATGCCATGTCAGAAATATGAATGGGGACCTTCATTACAGGGATGCATAATCCATCTGATCCACCAATTTAAAATGAACTATCCTCTCCACTCGCAACCGAGACTCATGTTTTATGTCTCATTAATCAATATAATTGTCATGGTATCTCCTCAAATGACAATATTTCTACAATTACATCATTAGGGAATGAGGTGAAGCTAATAGACTGGGCGGGTTAGGAAGAAGCTAAAATAATCTGAACTACCTCATTACTCTATCAGTTTAATGTCACTCGACTATATGAATATGAATTAATAGAACCTTATAGGAGCTGGTGGCATGCATCTTCTTACTGTATGGTTGAAGAATATGGACGATATCATCTATATATGGAATCTATGTAATCTGAAAGAAAAATCTTATAATCAACTAATATATGAATATATGTACAGTAATGAATGAATATTTAACAATATAAATAATAATCACACACATCGAGTGGTTGAATGCAGTCCAACATAATTCTATAGGTGTGGACATTGTGTCTGGGAGAACATGAATGTAGACGTTCCTGAATCCAACTAAAGATAATATTTTTATATTTACATTATATAATAGATAGATACACAATTATATTATATATTCAAATTAAATAATAACATACCAATATCCACATAGATCAACTTTTACAATATATATAGGAAATGGTGCATGAGCATGTGGAGCTAAATGAAAGATGTGATATCATACCAACATCTTATGAAGAACCATGAATCATGTGATCTACATCATATCGACGTGACATGCACTTTATAACACCTTGTATGTATATACTATACAAGAATACCCCAATCTATACTGGCTTTCCTCAACCAAATCCTCCAAAAAATTGTAAATACATCATATGTACAAATGTAGTATATTGAGCTACAAAAGGTTTTCCCCCAATCATCCTCAAAATATATGCAAAGGAAAATAACAACATGATGATCTCATCAGCATACTATGCTAAATGTGTGAAGTTTTTGTCTAACCATGGAATGTGTAATCTACCACCAACAATGGTCTACCATCATCGGGGACCACAATGCCCAATAGTGTATTAAAAAGATCGGGAAAATCTGCTCCAACTCAGGCCTGTCAGAGCCACACTATCAATGGAGAGGCCTAGCAGAATAGACACATACTGCAAGGTAATAATCATCCCCCCTCTCTAAAATAGAATGTTTCTGACTCTGTCTTGCATCTATCTAAAACCACAATAATGAGATGATGACTGAGAAAGGTGATGTCACACATCGCTATGCCATAGAATCTAGTGCAACGAAGATGGGGGATTATTGTAGGAGGTGGTGCGGTATGATGGAAATGGTGAGATCTTCATAGACTCCTCAGAGGCACAACACATCCCTTTAAAAGCATCCATGATACCTGAGTATCCTAAGATGTGAGCAATGGAAAACCTTCCATCAACACATCTTTTACAAAACATAATCTTTTTAATTTTTATGTGTTTATATAAATATTTATTAATAAAATTTTATAAATTTAATTATAACTAATATAATTTACATTTACATAAAAACCATTTACCATAATGAACAGTTATGTTGTTTTGAATTTTATAAAATTGAATATATATATATATATATAATATTTTTTGTTCATTCTACTACTTTTCAAAATATAAGTAAATATTTTTTAAACATTATTAGTTAAATTTATTATTAGTGGTAAATAAAAGTAATTTTATTTAAACTTACATAAAAACCATTCATTAATATAATGTAAATTTATGTTATTTTAAATTTAATAAAATTAAATATATATAAATATGTTGTCATTTTTAGACATTCCGATATTTAATTAATAACATTTTACCCTTTATTACTAAAAATAAATATTACTTACCCAGAATATATTTTCAAATTATTATTTATACAAAAACGTTTTTAGAAAAATAACAAAACCAATTTTCTATATACTTTTTAATAAATTTTAATTTTATACATAATATAACAAAAATATATAGCTAATCTATAAAATATTATAATTTAAATTAATATTACATTATTATTTTCTAATTAAATTAATATAAATTTAAAATTAATATAATATAAAATTATAATTTATTCAAAACTATTTTTATACCATTACTAATATTAGTTTACAATTTATTTTTTTAGTAAATTTAAATATGATACATTTAACTAATATATAATTCATAAATTATATTACTAGTTTATAAAATTTTATATATTAAATTAATATTGCTTTAAAATAGCATATTTAATAACATATTTAATTTTCATAAACATTAAATATTAATTCATACAAAATTTTAGACATAACATAATTAATTTACACATAATTCATCATTATATATGAAATAAATAAAACCTTACACAGTAATAATAATTTCTAAATATTAGAAATCATATAAAAAACCAAAAAATGATATAAAGAAATAAAATTAAAAAAAATTAAAAATTAAATAGAAATTTTCCCTTTTAAAAAGAAACAAATATATATTGAGAAAGAAATTACGAAAGACTTCACCTCAGAATCTAGAGGAGGGGAATGAATTTGGAGGGGGGTCTCCCTGTTATAGATTTACCTCGGTGAGATTCTTAAATGCTGTTAAGGAATCCTTCATCCCATCTATGAGGTATCTGTTAACAGCATCCACACATCATGGAAACAAAGAGATGTGTGAATTGGGTCCATGCATCATTAATCACATATGCAGAGGGTGTGTGATTGGGGTTCACACATCTTTCACCATGCCTAAGATGCCTCAAAACCATTCATGCTTCTCTAGTGGAGGAAATATGTGTGAATGGGGTTAATGCATCTCCAGAACCATTTATAAAAATACCACCATCCTTATCCCCTATTGATAAAATAATCAAAAACCCATATTTAAAAATTACTCACCTATAGTTTCCCCCTCTTTCTAGATAGTCCACCTCCACTATGAACTCTTATAATTCTGGGTGTGATACCTCTACCACACAAATCCCATCTCTAAGTGATAGCTCACCTCCACAACATGATTCTCTCCATCCATTCTTCAAGACAGGTAGAACCTAGTGCGACTCAACCTCTCTACCGAGACCCAGTGCCACTCGGCTAGATTTAGATGATCCTCTTTTTTGACAGCTGCCCACCTCCTGATGATTCTCCCTCCCAACATGCTACCAGGGCCAGCTCCCGCTCAACTCATCCACTCCACTAAACCATTTTTTCCCCATATATATCTACTTCCTCCAGACATCATTTGGACATATCTAGTCTCTAGCATCCCACCCCTGTCATTTTTTTTAGTTTTCAACATTGGTCAGACCATAGGATTTTTTTCACTATGGGTAGTCCACCATCGAAGGCCACAACCTTATTTTACACTAGCTTCCATAATAGTGAGATTTTGATCCACCACATATGAGCTGTTCTAGTGATTCTACTACCCCGAACTAAAATATAATACTTCTATGTGGTCTGAAAACTATATTCCACAGCTGTGAGGTACACTCATAGTCCCTACTAGATTTTGACTAGACCATTTTGTCCAAAACCATGCTTGGGTAGGCCGTTCGTTCTCAGGACGGTCGCGGATAGGCCAACCCAGTCTTGAACACCCTACACATAGTCAAAATCGCCTCGAATGAGTTTTCATATGTTTAGACTGACTCAAATTGGCCTATCCCGGGGGTATTTGGGGCATCATTAATCTAAATAAACTAACAATTTTATTAATTTAGATTCACTATTGAATAATTTAATAAAATATTAATTATTGGTTAAAAAATTAATTTTACTAATTATAAGAATTTT
Organism: Viscum album; assembly: GCA_963277665.1. Taxonomy (NCBI): domain Eukaryota; kingdom Viridiplantae; phylum Streptophyta; class Magnoliopsida; order Santalales; family Viscaceae; genus Viscum; species Viscum album. Next base: position 880,521,203 of record OY728155.1, read on the forward strand.
TTTTTCAATAAATTTTTTAAAATGAAATTAATTAGTGGGACATAATGAAGAATTTATTTAATGAAAATATGAGTTAATTTTAATTCATTAATATTACCTCAAAAAATATATTTTATGCAAGTATATTTTTAATTTTTAATTTATTTTAATATGCATGATTAGTGCATATTAGAATTATATGGAGCCTAAGACTATCTGATGTATATCTAGACTATGATTGTTTAATTTATTTAATAAATTTATTGTTTAAATGGTTTTTAATAATTATATTAATTAAAAGCAAATCCATGTGATGTATACATGTCATTATACGTATATGGGACCGCATTACCATTTTTCTCTATTTTTATTTTATACTCCCGAGTATCACTATCAAGTAAGTACTATTTTATAATGATCAGATGAGCCGAGATACACTTTACACCATGTAATGGTGACGCACTAGACATGATCATGATTCATTGGATAGGAATACGTTGCAATTCATGTTGAATGTGACATGATACAAGATATATCCCCAGGTTATAGGATGATTAATTATTCATTAAACAGATCAACCATTAGTATTGGACCATAATCACATCATCATTTTAATTTTTCATGGTTTATTATTTTTTTAATGTGTTGTTTACTTGTGATCACATAAGTTAATACACAAACATACATAGAAAAAATGAACAAGTGACATGATATTTATTTTATCATTATTTCATAGCAAGTAATGACTTTGATCAAATGAAATTTTATAATAATATAAAAAAATTACTTCTATTTTCACATTAAAAAATTAAAAAACCATCAAAGAAATATTAATTCATTTTCTTCCATAAATAACTCAAATTAGAACAAAACCGGGTGTTTGGGGTGCTCATCATGCCAAATCTAACAACACCTCTTACTACCAAGGTATTCTTAGGAATTTTGTGAATTTAATTAACCCAAGTGATTATAAGTAATTCAAAAATCATGCTTCCTTCCATTTTAAATGAAATAGTTTAGTAAATCATGTTCAGAATTAAGAAACTAGGACAACTTTCAACTGATCATGAAACTACAAGTTAATGCGGTTGGCTAGACAAATGCCTATTTGGATCCCTCCAAACATTTGTGTAGAAAAATATAGTAGGCTATGAGGGCACAATTAATTATCTGTTAAAATATAATACTCATGCAAACCAGTTTTCTAGTTCTAGTATAATGGTTTCCAAGAATTTGATAAATTAATGGGAGAGATTTAATGACTTAATTAATTGGACACAATGTATAAATCGGTAAACATGATATGAATTACTAGATTTCTAGAATATTACATTTTTAGAAAAATAAAAATATACCAAAAGAAATAATATTATAAATAATGGTAAAATTAAATGTACACACTAGCACAAGTGTCCACTAATTTTATTGGCACATGCACATAATACTATGATATTAGAACTCAATGATGTAGTGTCACCAATACCTGTTAAACTACCTCTGGAATAGATGGTGTAAAATATACATATTTGAGATGTATGTATAGATCAAATAATGTTTATTTCATAATTTTCTAATCAAAATCCAATGCTAGTTTTGGAAGTACATCTGGACAATCAGAATATATCATGTAGTCTCATATCTAAGATGTTTAAATGGAGAAAGAGAATCATAGATATGAATAGGTAGTGATTTCACTAGACCTATTTAATTTGACAGAAATATTATGGTCATTTAATAAATCCTATTATAATTCACCCATTTACTATATTGATATATTATAATAGAAAAATTATTTCATTCAGTAAGAACATCATTACATCTTAGGTAAGGTTTTCCATGTGAATAATATTATTGAAGACAAATTAATCTTTAGTCTTTATGGAGAATAAATTGAAAGACAAGGACAATGAAAATTAGAATTCCCAAGGATCGTTCAAAATTTCCTTCAATGAAAATGAATTTGGTTATTAAACATTATGTAATTTGAATCACATACCCTGAAATAGTTTAATGGAAGTTAAATGAAATGAACTGAATTAAAGAATGATATAACATATTTTTATATAGGTACATTAATCCATATAAATTTTATTGTTTCAATCATACAAATTCTGTTTAAAATAAAATATTTCTATCAAATATGTGTATTTGAATATAGTAACCAGGTATGTGTAGAATAAATACTAGAAGTAAGCTGTATTATCCATGTAGCAGAGAAATAGATGTTCCTATCTAAATGACATTCAGTACACACCTCTTATATTACAAAGCGAATGATTCCTATAAAATTATTATTTAGTGTAACCAAAACATTTAACTCATGATTCTTTTGGACATACGAAGATATTATTCCAAGTTTATGAATTAATGTTTCTTTTGGCAGTTAATACTCAACCAATAGTTTAGAAATACGTGAATCATAGGAAAGACTTTTTGAATATAAAATGTATGACTTATTTTCCTAATTATAGAAAGGAAGTATTTTTCAATAGAAAATAAAACTAATCATATAAGATATACTAATTATATTATTTAGAAATATCAATGCAAAACAACTTATATATTATCACCATTTTTATTTGGGATAATGAAACCTTTATAAATAACGGTACGCTATGCGGATTTGCGAATTAATTTGATATGTGAAAGTGAACTATTCTATGGGTAAGATAATAGAAAATATAGGTCATTACATTCCTTTATAAGAAATTTAAGTATGATATATTTATCATCAAAATATATATGTTACCTCAGGCCGACCTGCTGAAGAATATGTTCACCAATCCTCCATCGATCATGATAATATAGCATAGAGTAATTCATAATTGAACATTATCTTATAAATATCATGAAATCGAGGATAATGAAGTGTATCAATGATAATTTCTTACATGTTTTCTATGATCAACAAAATATAAATTAGAACAATTCCAAATTACATATTTTATACACCAGAGTTATGATTTTTTATTATAAATGTTAGAAGTTTCAGAAACATCCATTATATTTCATGACATGCATTACTAATAAATGTGATATCCCATAACTATATTAAAACTATAATGACAAATGGATATCATATGAGATATAATTTTATGAAATACATTAATTGAAAAGACATGTTTTTGTATTCAAATATTCTGTTACGACATAAAAAACACATATCAAGTAGAACACAATGTGCATCAAAGTAATAATCCTAGTGGTTTCATAGGATATTACATATATACCTAATATAGAAAAGTTTAAGTCAAGTGACATACTACATTTTTTAAAAGGATTCATGTCTCTTTTGAGATAGTGGGGGTCAAATTGAGTTGTGAATTGCTAATGATGAAGTTGCACAAATAGTAAGAATGGGAATTATTTACACAATTTCTTGTGGAAAAATAATGTTCCAAAGACACATACAACATAACAGGTTTAAAAGAATAATGATGGTATAAAAATCACTGATGTTGGTAAAATATTATTCATTAATAACTTAAACTCATAAAAATATGATTTATAAGGAAATTATATATGATTGACTAGATCAATTGAAATTAAATAATGGATTATATGTTTCAAAGTGATAAAAGTCTTATTATTTTGAATATTTTTATGGGTATTCATGTGAGTTGTTACATGGATTGCACATGTTTAGTACCAATAATTCTCTATCGGTAATTCCTAGTCATGATGCATAATATGTTAGAATTTTACTTATCATAGAAAATGTATTTGATCAATTTTGAGTATTGGATCACATGACCACAAATCATGGAAGGTTCCTATACGATGAAATCAGAATGGGATGGTCATGTTACAAAATGATTATAAATGTTTCAAGTTACTAAAATATAGTTTTAGATTTAAGTAAGAAACTAGATAATAATTTTTATTTTGAATGAATCATTTACATGTGTCTACCAGCATTTAGTGTAAGATTAATTGATTTCCTATTGAAATATGTTTGTAAAAAACTATAAAAAATCTATTTTTTCGTTATGATAGTTAATAAAAAAATAAAAGAGTATATTTTCTAGTGATTGAATCAAATTAGTAACATTTGTTTTTATATCATGGTCTAATGAGGTGGATCTAATGGATTATTAGACCTATTAAATCATACATTTAATGAAAATAAAATGAAAAATAAAATTGGAAAAATTCCATATTGAATTTATACCAGTGTGACCTGGCATATATCTCTCTTGGTAAACATATCTGGGACAATAGAGGATATTAATGTGGTAAGTTGAATTCCTTATTTTTTTTTGTGATGGATCAATCTAGTATGCCATCATATTTTCAATAACTAATAGCAATAATATTTACAATATTGAAGAAAAATACAAGATATATCAAATATAAGTATAAGGGATGCATTCATAACTATATTATTGTACATTGGTATGTAAAATGGATATGTACCTTGTAAGTGGAGAAGAAATGATACTTGTTACTATGATGACACAAGAAGGTTTTCCTTAGATCCATGTGATCTAGTATCATAATTTGAGAAAAAGTGTTGAGAGAGATAATCTCATTCAAGCTAGTGGTATCCATACATACAAATACTCTATACATTGCAACTTACTAGGTAGGTAAGAAGCAGTTATATGAAATGATTTACTATAGTTCTTCGAATCACAATTAGAAGGTAATATAATATTATAATATAGATTGTGATATTCTTACTAGCCAATATGTCAAGTAATTACCGTATATAAAATATTTATTCTTAGGGATACCATCTTATGAGAAGTATTACTCAGATAGATGAGGTTTTATATAGAAGAAATAACATGTTGCTGAATCGTGGAAGACCCAAAAAATAAAGTTACAACTGACCAGAAATATGATCTTAATCACGTGAGTACTAACAAGGTTGGATAGAAAGTTGACTCCAGTGTAATTGGGTGTGTTGTAATATCAGGTACCCTAGACCCAAATATAAAACTTTTGATATCAATAATGTGTATACGGTTTGATATACATGTTTCCTTCTTACCAATATATGGTATAATTTTCAATGTCCACTACTTACTAGTAATTTCAATAGATTAAATGTCATATCAAATGGTTATAGAAAATCTCATGATATAATGATAACCACAAGATACTAGGATATTAATCTTAAAAAATTGTTCTATGATCTAGATACATCTCAAAAACTAGACACAAAAACTGTTTGACTATCAGGTGGTGGGGGATCAAAAGCATTGATACTTCTTCACATGAAGATCACACTTGGTGATCTCTAGTTGTGATATCATGAAGACAGAACACAAATAAGAACACCACATGATTTTGGTGTAATTGGTTTTTTGTATCTAATAACATGTGTAATGGTCTCCTCACTAGAGATCATTACAAATGTGTTCCATTTAAACACGTTATTTGATGCATGGAAACAACCAGGATAATGAAATCATGGCAATGTAGCTTATTTTTTGTGCATCGTTAGTTCTATGGAATTTTTTGAATGCTCAAGAATGTTTTTTTCACTTCTAGGTTAGGGAAGTAATTAATCTGGTGACATGTTGATCAGGATGATAGTACGTTTATAAGACCATATCCAGGGTAGTTCAAGGAAAATCTATCTAGTTAGATCAATATAAAATAAATTAAGAAATGAGAGGGGACACATGTGTGCGTCCTACTTTATGATATATTAAATACCAAGAGATTATATATCATAGTACATGTTTGTAGGTTGTTTGCCTCTACTACAACTATCCTTATATTTTTAGTTTCCAGGATGGGTTGTTAGATCTTGATCTTGGTAGGTGGATAATATTCACTAATATCTAAATAGGTCCTAGATGGTCATAAAAAATTAGTGTATTCATGAATTTTATCTATTCAGTTGAATATGTATATATGACTTGGTAGGCCCCACAATCATGGTCCAGGTTTTGTCTATGAAAATATGATCACCAAGGGAATAAATAAATTCATATTAATCAAGATAAGAATAATTTTTATTGGATTTATTTATTTGATGTTTTTTTTCTTATTTTAATGTAATTAACTAAAAAATTTATTTTAGTGTATATTATTTTAAAATATTCAAGGTTGAATTAATATTTGTGGGAATGAAATGTTGAGTTAAGGTCTTAATTATTATCATGTAAATTTTTTTATTAAAATATTATGCTACTAATAAAAAATGGTTTTTGTGACTCATTAAAGTTGTAATAATATATTGTTTTTTATGTGAAAAATAAATATTCATGTGTGAAGAGTTTATTTTAGATATTTATTATTTAAATATATATAGAGGAATAGAGAAATTATAAAGGAACTATTAATAGAAACCTCTCTCTTATTCTCTCTTCTGCATCCTAGAGAGAGAGGATCTGGATCCAAGTGTTTAGATCGAGCGATCCCTTGCACATCATAATCATAATGATGTGGTGATTGTCAAAGCATCAAATGTGTCATTGGATCACCGTACTAGCTCCCATTTGTTGATGATCAACACTCTGAAAAATTCCTGAAGGATGTGTGGAAAATATAGAGTTATTCGACATTGTATTCTAGGAGTATAGATCCCCGATTTTGAGAAAAAATCATGCATAACAATATCATCTAACCAGGTATTAATGTTTTTTTCTTGAAATTATTCTAGTGGGGTCCTTGTTTTAAACCAGACATCACTTCACCGACGATGAAGAGATCATGACAATCATTGTTGATTTTTTTAAAGTAAAATATTTTATAACTTCCTCTACATAACTAGTACCTTCATTAATGAACATAACATAGTCTAAATAGTTCCATATATAACAATTCATTTAATAAATTGTTAAAGATACTTGTTTAGATTATTTTTGGCAGTTTTTCAATCATCATGAACTAGTTTTGTTTTATTTAATATTGTTTTTTATATTAGTTTCAAGACATTCAAAAATTTATAATATAAAGAATAACAAATTCTTATCTTATATAATTGTTTTATGAATATCCTTGAGGGTGATAATGGGAAATGAAAACTCATCACCCACAAAGGTGGGGATCCGACATATCATGATTGATGATTCCATTTTTAGAATATTGTAGAAGAGATACGATTTGATGATGGGTATTCATATAACATAATATAGATATAAAATACATCTGATACCATATTTATCATTCAACTTTGGATATAGGAGGTCAGGATAATTTAAAACAGAGATAGAATTTAAAAGAGAAATAAGGATGATTTTACATCTTGAGTGTCGTCTCCTTGATAACATCCTTAAGCCATGTGGCCTCTGTATTTTTTGGATAACATATGATATTGTACATGGGGAAGAGTATTGGGATCATATTTTTTCTAAATTTATACAAGCTACATAGATTAGAAGGATATGATGAGTATGATTGGTGAGGGGTAATATTTATTGGAGAGGAAAGGGGTGTTTTGATTATTTTCATCATTAATTTATTATTTTGACTCAAAACTATCAAGAGTGTTTATTCCTATAACTAAATATAGTAAATGGTTCTAGAGATATCTAACCAATGGGTTCTTATTGTTGCCGTAAAACATCCATTTCTAAAAAAATTCATGTATTTGTTGAAAAATGTTAGTTAACCTATTTAACCATTCACAAAAATTCATTTATTTTAGAAAAATCCCAAACCATAATTTTGACTATTTTTTGGCATGTATATTTAATTAATTTAATCCATTTCATAAAGATAATTTATAAATGGTAGAAATTTTAATTTTAATTAAAATCATCAATTTTCCAAAAAAAAACTGATTTTGTTAATATGACCGATTTAGTGACAATTTTAAACAACAAATAAGATCTCAAAAAATTAAATTATAATTATAAGACAAAAAATATTTATTTTTGAATATATTATATTAATAAACATTTTAATTTAATTAATTACATTTACTAAAAGCATGTGAATAAATATTTACGTTCCACAAAAATACCAGCAGTTAATTTATTATTTTTGTCATTTAATTTATTATTATAGGATATAAATATATCAAATATTCATTTATCAGATATTTAAATTTTATTTATACTATAATTGGTGATTTTATAATACAAATGTCCTAATTACGATTCCTAATGATCATTGTATTATTCTAACCACTATGTTACTATTACGTTGATCAAATTTCTAATGGTCACAAGGGTTTACAACATCCTATAAATAGTTCATATTAAATTCATCAATCAAATCATACATTCTCACAAGGTTATATATATTCATATTATATATTAATGTTTTATTTTTATCATTATTTTTTATTTCTATAATATTGTTCGTGAGTATATTCTCTCAAGTTGATCGATCATTTCCAATTATTTTTATTCATGTTATCTTATTTTTTTTATTGTCCTTTTGTGATATTTTTCATTATATTTGTATTTTTATATGTAAAGAATAATTCTTAAATTATATTGTTTTATTCCATTCCCTATGTTTTGTATGTTCGTTATACTAAATTCCATTAATATAAGAAGGTGAATCCTATTGATAAAATTTCAATTCGGTACATTCCTCCCCCATTGCAAAATATCCTGCCTAGATGATTCATTTTACATACTAAGGTGAAAAGGAGTGATGGTATTTCTCCTTAATCACTTCCTCTAGATCCCATATTACCTCTTCATACTTATGGGTTCTCTATACTACCTTAACCTAGTGAGTGGCCTTGTTGCATAGATCATTATCTCTACGGTCTAAGATCTTCATTGGCTGCTCCACAAAAGAGAGATCATTTCATAGCTATAACACCTATAAATATTGTCCATTTGAGGGATTTTTAATGTATTTAATAAATATAGATTCATGGAATAATTACTTTACAAGATAAATGGTTAGTTGAAGTACAAGATGACAGGCCACAACTCTGACATGAGTAAGAATATCATAAAAACATATGTACCTAGGAAATAACATTCCTTTATTCCAAAATTTCATGAATATATTCCATGGTGATATACAGAGAAATAAATTTTCACCAACATCAAACTCTTTGTCATATATATGATTATAATAATATCTCTTCTATCAATTTTTGTCATCCATGAAATTCTGCTTGATGATCTTTCCCCTTTCTTCCATTTCATCAACCATTTCAGGTCCCTAAACTACAATTCGCCAACAACATACCAATATAATGTTGTTATATGTTTTCCGAATTGAGGGATTCATATGGATAGATTATTATACTCATATGGAAACTATATTTTAAAAAAAACCCCTATGTAAGATGTTGATCCCATTACACATTGGAATCTATTGACCATACTCCCAATACATATCACAGTGTCTAAAAGTCCTCTCATATTGGCCATCAGTTTGGGGGTGAAAAGTCATAAAAAAGATCAGATAAATGTTTATTTAATTTATGAATCTTTTACACAATATATAATTACATATTGGATAAATATTGGATGTAATTAAAAATGGTATTCCATAAAGCATCTATGATTCTATAATAGATATTCGCGCAAGTCAGTTGAGTGACAAGTCATATGAAATCACAATAAATTTTTATTTCCATTTAAGATGGTTCATAATGACCCATATATCACTAATTCCTCTGGTTTATTCATATGTCTAGTGAATATATATATAGATAGGTTTTACAAATTCTACATTGGTATGTTAAATGGTTGCATCATACCATTATAATTTTTATTTTCATCTTTCACATTATTATATACCAGACACTTTGATGTATATCCAATGATCTCCTTATTCATATTTTCAAGACCAATAGTTATCTCAATGTTGTAAATAAATATTTTTTCTCCTCTGATGGATAGATATAGTTGAGCTACATGAATAGTTTTGAATATGTTTCTGTTTCTCGTGATTTTATGGTACACATAGTTGTGACCCAAATATTACAATTCATTCATCATCAATTATGAACTCCATTAATTTTCCCTATCATATTGCTTCTAAAATTTTATGAATTTCAATATAATATTATTGATCATACTTTAACTTCTCTAAATTTGATAGTTGAGGAATAATTATTGAAATGAATGATGATGTACCATCTTTTATGATCCCTATATCCATCCTTTTCCTATCTAAGATGATGTGATCCTTCCCAATTATCATCATTGAAAAAGTTATAGAATCCTTTATACTTATAGATTCAACCACTTTATATTAATTTCTATAATGATATTTTATTGAGTAGTTATAATAATTAGTGAGAAATAACCATATTCATTATTAAATATTATTATCCGTATGTGTGAATATATATTTGATGCTCTTATGACCGGTAAATGCCTCACACATCTCCTCGTAGAGATAATGCCACTGGATTTTCAACACAAATATAATCGCTTAAAACTCTAGATGATGAATATGAATATGTTTTTATTATCAAATTTCATCCACCTTCATGTGTAGGACATCTGTTTATGATTTTTCATCATTACAAAGCCATATCCCTTCATTGACTCATCATTGTATACCACAGAGAGTCCCCCACTTATCAATAGTGTAAGTACTAGGGCAGTGGTAAGCATTTTTGTCAAATATTTATTGTATTATTCACATTTCCTAGTATATATATACATTAATATACTATGTTTCATCATGGGTATCGAATAAAATCGTTATATGTTAATAAAAAATCAACAGTAATACCCAAAAAGACCAATGAAACAACATATCACGATTTCATATACTAGTATGAGAAATACTCAATTTCCCTTTTAAACAGGGTCCATATATATTCCTTTATGGGTGATAACATATGGATATAATGAGACTTCCACCATAAGAAAAAACTCACATTTATTATAAATTTCATATAAACTATCCCTTTACATAGATTATAGCATTTTATTCAAGTTATCCTCAAATTCCTCCTTGCACTTAGAGTATATCTGAATATCATCTATATGTAGTACCACATATTTTTTGTGGTAATATCCAACAGATATACTAATTTTTTCCATAAAAAATATGGATCCTTAGTGTGTATGACGGGAATCACTATGAAATCATAGTGCACAACCTCATTCGAAAGACAATCATGTGAATATATTCCTTCTTCACCTTACATAAATAATTATATATTCATATTCGATCAAACAAGTCAACTATCCATGGTAGCGAATAATTTTTGTTTATTGTTATAGTTGGGAGCTCTTGTTAATAAATTTAGAGTAACATTGATCCACCCTTTTTTAATGATGAGGATTACTTCACCCAACTGTGAAGCACTTAGGCATATGAAACCCTTTTCCGATTCCCCTGTAACTACTTCCTCTATTTTTCCAAATCAATGGAAACAATACTGTAATAAGTATTTGTTATGGACATGGTCCTAGGAATAATATCAATTGATAACTAAACATCTCGTTCAGATGGAAGACCAAGTAATTCATCTTGGAACACACACACACACACACACACACATATATATATATTCCCTCACAGTTGGACTGTATTTGAGCATGGTTCTCTACTCAATCATTCAAGTTAGATAATATTTCTACAACAATAATATTATCCACAATTGAGATTATGATTCTGAAGTAGATTCTTCTTCCTCTATAAAATTGTACAAAATTGGATGATTCCTCAGGATGTAAAGACTGTACTTCTTTTATTTATAGATGATGTTGAATTTATATAAATATAGACAATCCATTCCCAATATAGAATCATAATACACTAAAGAATGTATGATGTGATTTTCTATGAGGTTAATTCCATAAAAATTAATTGGAGGGGATTTATATTCATTATATTCAATAATTTTCCCATTTTCTATTCTTATATATAACCCTTCCTTCATATTTTTAGGTTGTTTTTTTAATATATCTATTAAACCTTAATGATATAATAGAATCTATTGAATCATAATCAAATTGTACATTAACTATTATTTAATAAATAATCAGTGTGCCGATCAACACATCATTTACAAGATCCACCTCTGGAGAAATGATAAATTTTTCATGTACCTACTACATTGGAGGATATCATTATTGATTAGAAATGAAAACCCTTAGCATAGAAAATTTATCTAATAGTCCCCATGTTGTTTCCTATTAAATCACTGCACACCATGAATAATCTTCAGCTGAACCTTCTTTTCTGATTCCCTTTTAGTATGATTCATTATTTAACATATACAATAATTAGATATATGCTACTCTTTTCCAATTTTTAAGAATATCTTGGTTCTCTTTAGATAGTTCCCATTATTTTATTTCCACACTTATGACTTGCAGGATATTGATGTTTCTTTAATTTATGGGATTTATTTATTGATATTATATTATTAAACTATATTTTTACATTTTCTCTCCAGGACCTTGAGACATTGAGATTCCCCAATATCCACACCAACTTTAAGGGAACATCGACTAATATCCTCATAACTATCAAATTATTGAGTTTTATGGTATTTTAATTGACTCATATTTAATAAAGTAATTATAATGTGGATCTTGATTTAAGAATATTTTATAAATTCCATGGAATATCAGGAAATGCACGCATTAGTTTTCTCATACAGCCCAATAGACCCATCTTGCATATTCACTAGTCAAATGAACTCCCGCTCTATTTTAAAATGGATAGTCTAGGAAATACATTTATTGAAAAATATTTTCTTCATCACTTCCTTGTCCATCGAATCAATATCATCTTTAGAATACTTGTTTTTGATTAGTTTCCACCTATTATATTCTTCCCATCAAAATGATTTATAGAAAAAATAAACTTCTTTTATTCTAAGAAATATAGAATAAATAATATCTTTAAAATGGAGTTAATCCATTTTCCGATGATGAGGGAATCCGAAGATCAAATAAACATAAGAGGACTTTCCCATAAAAAATATTCATCTGTAACTTACTATTTATTTGGAGAATGAGGTAATTCCACATGATCCAAGTTTTTATCCGTAACATGACAAGTTGTGATAGTACTTTTATGGTGTTTAGTGCTACCATTACCATCATGTTTGAATTGAATTAGGGGAATCATCACATTTCATGTCACATTGATTGTTGGAAATAGTACCCAATTCCACTCCATTAAAAAAATGAAGAACAATTAGGTTGTGTTGAATAATTATAAAATAATAATAAAAAAAGGAAACATTCAATATAGAAGGATAAAAATTTAAATGAAAAGTATATCCTAATTTATGATTCCATAATTTTCTGTCTAGTTATAAATGATGATAAAATAATGCCGAGTGTTTTTAATCATGTTTTATAGCCCTAAGACCCAAAAATAACTTGATCGTCCATTAATACTAACTATAGAAACCCTATATTTTAACACATATTATTACATTATTTTAAACATAATTTTCCATTAATTACAAACCAAGTATTATAAGGACTACTATCTTAAATAGAATAGTTATATATTTTTGAAAAAAGAAACTAGCATAAATAAATTTTTTAATCATATTATTGAGATCCAAAATACCTTAAACTTAAATATCGTTATATCTTATCTTAGGGAATACGTAGATAATATTTACAAGATTACAAGTCTAGTAAGAGAAACAACATGGGAATGAATCCTAGAAAATGACATAAAAAGGAATAACATAATAAAATAAAATGAATGGATAATGAATAAACATCAGAATAATAACATATAGAAAATAACATCGAATGACCATAGAAATATTGAAATATGGTATAAATATATAACAAGAAATAATCACGAGTCAATGATAACTACCGATACTATATCACATGGTAGAATATGTCCCATAATGTATTAGGTTTACTCCCTAATCCCATTAATGAAGTCTCATGAGACAAAAAATTAACCAATGAATTAGATCCATATATGGGAACAGGAATTGTACCATGTTTATTCATATGTGTTTCATAGAAATAATCAAACAAATGGATTAAAAATAAGGGTTACCCTTTGAAATAAATGGGTTTTATAATCATGTCATAAGACAAAACCAACTATTATATCAAAATGGTACCCATGTAAGAAGAGACTAAATAATTTCCAGACAACCATCAAGAAAAAACAAGAATATATCATTAAAATTTATTTCCACATGAAGTGATTAGATGTAAAAAAATGTTTAGTAAACTTTATAAATAATCCAATTTAGTGTGATTCAAGTAAAAATATTTAGTATTTGTTAAATGGAAAAAGGGAATAATTGAATGTATAAAATCATAAATGACCATAGAGAATTTTTGATGACACAATTTTTTATTTTATAAAAATAATGGTGTCTCAAAAAATATTATGGATTATACATTAAAATTGTTAATAAATGGACATGTTCCCTTTAATATATATTTTTTATTGGGAAGAATTGTTAAGGTAACCTTATAAAACAGGTATTACCCCATAAATGAAGGATGAATTGATAAGGATATATATTTCTTGAACAAATGTATATAATTTATAAGAATTATACAATAATTATTAACAAATAAATTGTTTTAAAGAGAATGAAAGAATAACATATATGTAATTTTAAGGTTTGGAGAGATCCCTTACCATATATTTCTAAGTAATCATTACCCACACTTAATGTCTTGTATATTAAAATTTGATATATTAATTACCTAATAAATAAAATATTATATATTTATTTTATTTAATATAATTTTATTATGTCAGTTTATTTTCCTATTGAAGCGTTATAATGTATAATTTTAATGTTTTGGGAGTGTTTATTTCATAGTATCATGGTCAGTTCTTCTATATAAAATTATTGAAGATAATTTCAAAAGGTAATAATTCCCCAAAAGTGAAATTATATGGTATTATGGGACTTCAAAAAATATTAATGGTTCTGTATATCATTTTTTTTCTAGCATGATGATGATTCATTTGATAAAATGTTAATGATAACTGTTCTTTTTATTTTTGGTGTTTTTTCAATCATCATGAACATGTTTTATTTTATTTAATATTATCTTTTTATATTACTTCCATGATATGAAACAAGTTATAAGATAAATAATAAAATATATTTTTACCGCAATAATGGTTTTATCAACATCCTTGAAGGTGGTAATGGAACTGAAAACTCATAATCCCTGATGTCGGTGAATCGATATACCACAAACGATGCATCATTTTTTAGAATAAAAGGAGAAGAGAAGATATTTGATAATAGATAATCAATTAAAACAATAAAAGTTTGGTTTATTTATGATATTGGTGTTATAATTCCACTTTTTATGGGGGTGGTGGGAATAAGTTAGAAGAAATACATAATTTATAAGAGAAAGTAGGATTTTACCGCTTAAACATCAACTCATAGAGAACCGATTTAAGGAAGTTCGGTTTGGAATTTTTTTAAAAGAATATCATGGACACCATGAAAATTCATGGGAATGTAATTAGGAAGAATTTATACAAGATTCAAGTCCTATTATGGGTGAGGATAAGGGGTTCTAGGGGTTGTATTTATGGGGGGAGCGGTGTTTATTATTATTTTATTCATTAGTTTATTATTTTTGATCAATATTATATATAGTGTTGATTAATATCACTAAATGTAGAAAATAATTCAAGAGGGTTCAATAAAATTGGTTATTTAATAATCCATTCATCATCCATGACTAAAAAATTCATGTAATTGTTAAATACAACAACTTACTATATTTCACTATTCTCCAAAAATTCATCTATTTTAGAAAAAATCCAAAAATTCAGCTCAATAATTTTAAAATGTATATTTTAAATATGAAATTCATTTTATCAAAAACATTTATCAATATGGGAAATATAATTTTTAATTAAAGTAATCATTTATTTGATAAATATTAATTTTAATATTATAACAAATTCTTTGACACATTGAATAATTAATTGAGGACTTAGAAAATAACCATTAAATTATAATACAAAAAAAATTTAATTTATGATAATATTTTATTAATTTTTTTTTAAATTACTATATTAATTATAAACATGTAAATAAAAAATTACATTTCAAAAAATAATAACACTTAATTTATTATTTTTAAAATAATTATTTAAATATTCTATGACATAAATACATAATTTATTCACTTGTAAGATACCTAATATTTGTTTATATTTTCAAAGATTATTTTATTATTCAGAATACCAAATAATATTTGTAATGGTCACCTTACAATTCCAATAGTCAGGATAAAATTCCAATGGTATGATTTATAACTGTAAAAAGGGATTAATACTTCTGTAAATTATATATTTCTTCATTCAAAAGACACAACTATTTTATCCATAGGTTATATATAAATTAAAAATTTAAATGAGTATTTGTTATCATAATTATGTCTTATTTCTACAAATTTGTTCATCAATATGGCCCTTTTATTAGATCGAGCATATCCAAATTTTCTTGTTGTTATTATCAAATTTTTTCTATATTTTCCTAATGTTATATTTTTCATTATTATAGGATTTTTTTGTACTAAAGAATCATTATTCAATTATAGTGTTTTTGTTGGATTTTTTATGTGATATATGTTCATTATACTATATGAATTTATTATAATAAGGTTAATTTCATGGATAATGTTTAGTTCTTTATAGAGCATCTCGAGGAGTTTTGTGGGAAGTCTTCTTAGTGGGCCGAGAGTCAAGGATCAGGATAGAATCTAGGATATTAGTTTAGACTAGGAGAGATACTAGGAGATGGTATCCTAGATTCTTCTACACACAATGGCCATTGAAGAGACATTGGTACCTAGTGGGGGGTTAGTGGGATGTGGTTGTCATTTCATCATTGGGATGCCAGACCATATGTAGTCAGGCATTAGTCTAGGTGCACACAGAAGAGATTCCATGTGTAGAGTACGGTGAGGAGTCAACTATAGTTCAATGTACATTGTGGGCATTACTAGGGTACATTTGTTTTTTGTATTTGGTCAGTTTTGGTGCATAAGGTGCACGAATTTTGATTTATTACTAGGCATGTTTTGTTTATTAGGTTGGAATTGATTATGATTCATGATATATATATATATATGAGGTTTATAGATTTATGACTGTTTATGGTCGTCTTGGAGGGGAAGATTTTACTCAATGTATGTTAGAATCTGTTATTCAATGAAATGTGTATTTATATGAGTTCATAAGCATCTGGGCATCAATGTGATGTGGGTTATATATGTGTTATATGGAACCAAGTCTTCTTATGATAACTTATTAAAGTTCAGGTATATATGATCTTCCAATGTGATGAGGGAACATATGTTTGTCATATGGGATAGGAGACTGATATGGGACACTGATGAGATGTGGGAGATATTGAGTTCCATATGTGACAAGGGAATAAATTGAGCACTTTATGAGCTGTATGTTTGATGGTGCATCATAGGATTGATTTTGTGTTTGAGGATGGTAGATGGAACATCAGATGATTCTTTGGGGTAGGGAAGATTATTGGCTTCTAATTCCTACGTTAGGGAGCATATTGAGATGAATTTACCTATTACATGATGATTGGGGAATACTATATTTATTTTCATGAGATTGGTATATTCAGTAACATCACCACGAAAAGCATGATAGCTCAGTGATGAGATATGTAATGTTTAGCTGATTGTAACATACTAGGTTTAGAACAAGTTAATTTTCTTGTTAATTTTTAAATTTTATGTATTTATTGATATCCACGGGGTTTGGGTGAACACCAGTGAAATGATGGATGGTATGGGATGTTGAAAATAGATAGATCTAGAAATAAACATCCTATAATAGTAACATGATGCCTAAGTTGTTTTCATTCCATTCAGCAGTTCATGATACCTTGAGGCATCTACCCATGGAATATATGGAATTTTACTGGGTTACACATCATTATCCCAATACATGATGTGTAAAAACATTTATGCCATGTAAGTTTCATGATAATTTTTATTATAAAAAAACACATTAATTGTACCCCTCATGTTATTTTTTTCCTCCGTGCATTTAAGAGGTTCACAGTGAGATCACACACTTAACCTTTCTTCCCCTATGGATCTTGATATCTCCGTAATACGAGTTCCAATCTTCTATCGTTTAGAGTTTATGGTTTCACCTTAATATGGCTTATGATCCAATAGCCTCTTGTATTATTTTATCTCACTATATAGAGAAATAAATATGTGTGATATGTTTCACCGTATTTTTAGGGAATTCATTTAAAATTTAAATTTATTTTTATTCCACTCGATTTATAGGATGATAATAGATTAGAGGTTGTCTACCAGTATATGTTAGACATAGCCAAGATTTCTACATTATTTTTCTGATGTTTTTGAGCTATTTTCTATATCTGACTGTAAGGGATTTCTAAGAGAGACCCGAATTGAACATGTTTATTTATAAATTAATGAAATGGTGTTGAGGGATTACATTGAGGATTCCCTAACCTTGATTATGATTCCGTGCGAGGTAATGGGATTTATAAAAATGGGAATTTTGGGTCTGGTGTGTGTTTTAGTTAAATCTACATGTTTAAAATAAAGTGATTATATAGAATACATGATTTCCATGGGAACATGAAGTCAATGTACTAAGAATTGAGGTAGTGATGGCCTCTAGGACAATGGTGGTGTGATTCATTATGATGGGATATACTCAGGTTACATGGGGTGATTTTGATCACTATGTTTTGCGAAAAAATCATTCAGATGAGACTGCGAGGTTGTGAGTTTAGAAAGTGATGACATAATGATAGAGAGACATGGTCCTTGGGACATTATGTTACGAATGATATGTATTATGTAGTTATTAGGTGAATACCACTCATATTATGTTTGTATATGTTCCATTAGAGTCTTTTAAACATATATAATACTCAGATGAGGTGATGTTGACCACTCATGTTGGTGGAGGTCACTATAAACTATGTATCTTAGGACATAATGTTAACCATTAGATACATTTGAGTGTGAACATTATAAAAATCCACAACAATGGTGATGGTCAATCAGTTGATGGTGATGAGAACCTCAGTTGGAGACTGAGGATCACCAAGATACTTGGGGATTTTGGACTGAGACATTGAGAGGATATATATCGGAATGCTTTGGGAAGTAATATATTCAGCCTAAAACAATTATAATTTAGTTAACATAAAAATCTATTCCATTGGAAATTGTGCATCAAGATGGTATAGATTTTATAAGATGAGGTACTAGGGACTAGATAATCGATTGTGTGTGTTTCTATGGGAAACGACTCTGATATTGATGGAATGAGTTTTCAGGTTATGACATTGTAGATAGAAACTAAGGGTTGACATGGGATTCTTTTTCATCCATGGATGCATTTCTTGTTACACGAGGGATCCTCACCAGTATTTTAATATATCTATACAGATTTTATATGATATATATCCTATTAGGAAACATTTTCATAGATTCAAAGTGATTTCAAAATTAGGTGATTGCTTCATTGTGGATATTGAGTACATGGGAAGTGGGTTATTTATATATTCCTCATGTGATGATTATATTTATAAATCCTTAATAATCATAGATATAAGATAGGTAGACATTGGTGGTGGCCTTCAACAATTTATTCACAAACCTACTAATGTAGATTTTATATCTTTGCAATTTGGCAAGTGGACTAGCGCTGGATCTAGAACATATTGGGAAGCCTAAACATTTTTTATGGGATGTGTGGAAGGAAAGCATAGTTGTTCTTACATCATATGGAGTTTCTTTTTTTGTTTGAACATACTTATATATGTATGTAATGTTGTTCAGCCAAGGGATGCCTTAACTGTTTGTATATTTCTTCTTTGACCTGTTATGGAATATTGTCTACATATGGTATTATTATGTTTGGGCTTCATTATTATTATTCTAAATTTTTTATTCTCCCTCTATTTCATGTTGGTTGTTCAATTAGTTATAGTATTTCTCTTATGAATCTATATTTATTATTAGAAAAAAAATATTATCACCATCTCAGGGTATAGTCTCCCCACCATCACCACCTTACACCCATGCATCTAGTCAACAATCGTTGTCATGCTGGGAGGTGCACCTATTATCTCGTGGTAAACCAACATAGAGAGTCATTTAATGTGTAAAACCACATGGGGGAGATACAGTATGAGTAAAAATGTAACTAAAAATGTGTCTCAAATGAATAACATTGTTTTATAAAAAGTGATTGGGTTTTATTTTTATATGAGGATGCATTACTAGAAGTGATCGGGAATGGTAAAAGGATAAGACCAAATTATAATGTACAAGATGGTGAGGTTAGAATCATGTTAAAATTCATTCAGTGTATACTATGTCCAATGAATGGTTATTTTAACACAATGAAGTATAATGATGTATTTCTTTGATTCCATATGAAAATTGGGGATTAAAATAATCTCTGTAGTTATCTAATGGTCTAAATGAGGATGATATGATATATATATTGAATAACAAATTCCCAAATTTACCATGTGCTGATATTTTCATTGTTGTAAGCTAAGGGTATATTGATGAGGAAGTGGAACTCGAGGAAATTCATGGTTATTTTTTCTATGAAAGAATATCAATAATAGAATGTTGGTAAAATTGATTCCATGGATAATAAAATTAGTGGAGGATAATTAAAAACACTATGAGGATTTTAATCCCATGAAACAACCTACATCATGTAAGATTGTTTTTAACCTACATTGTAGCTAGAGGAGATTGTAGTTTATTAGGATGAATATATAACAAGAGATATGTTATATGAATTTGAAGAATATATTTATATTTTTTTAAGAGGGAAGTGATCGGGGGATTTCCAAGATCCCAATTGTGTCTTATGGACTTGAAATTCCACCAATTTCAATATATTCTTATGTGTGACTTTTAAGTGTAGTTGATGAGCAGGATATGAAAGTCTAAAATCATTAATAATTTGAAGAAACTTCTTATTCCAAATTTGAAAGGGTGGTAGTTTTATTTAATGCTAACCATTGATTTAAGGGTGATTGTGGTCATGATGATGATTATAGTTCTAATCATGGTGATAAGACTGATGATGGTTTGAGTTGTGATGAGTAAAATTATTTTGGTTGGCCTTGACTTATTGTTCAATATTGTAAGGATATTGAATTTGTTCAATTATATGATCAACCAATTGCAATGGTCTATGATTTTTTAGTCACAATGTTGATCCTATAGATCATACTATTATGAAATCAACTAGAGGATGCAACACAAAACCTACTAAGGGATATTAGTACCCAGGTCCTTTAAATATTTGAAATGATTATTTAAAGTCTGAGGAAGTTGGGGGGAGCATAGAGTTATCATAGGGATGAAACAACTGTGTTAGTAAGGGATGATGCATCATCAAAGGGGGACACTTATCTTGGTTACATTATCTTAGGTATCACCATTACTGTCTCATGAAATTATGGTGATTATTGACATGATTCCCAAAGAGTTGGGAAACACAACATTGAATACCCGGATTCCGATGATAGTGGTGGTGATGATTAGGGACGTTAAACTGAACAAGGTTGAATTTCAATATCTGTTGCTGAAAAAGATCTAAAATGATAATTGGTGGAAAAAACTAAGGATTCATGTCATATTAAATAATTCCCTTATGATGTTCCTGCTTCTAGATTAGAGTCTAAAGCTTTTTTTCCCTATACTGAGAGAGATACTACACTAATTTCTTTTAATGCCTTTGTCCCTTTACATTTTATGATGAGATCTGATTTGGAAGATTTCAGATAGAGGATGATATTAAATCTTAGTGGTGTTCTGAGATCCCTATATCATATAATTATTCATCTTATTATAGATTATACTAGACAGATTATTGAGTTATTTATTTTACATATTCATCCCAAAATTATTTATATGAATCAAGAAAATAAATTGAAAATATTATATTTACAAGTGAGATAGGGGCCATGAAATATTTTATACACGAAATGAGGAAAAACGTTTCTAATATAAATGCTACTCTTGTGTCATGTTAAATATATTTCTTCCAGAAATTTCTTATATATGGAATACTCCATCTCATTCTTACTTTTTTATTGCGGTAGTGATCATATATATTATTAGAGAGGAGTTTCAAGACTTTTTTTGGTGATGTTCATAAACCTCATGAGGAATATATTCATAAATAAAATAACATGGTGAGAATATATATAAACCGGTAAGAAGGTGTTTTTGAGTGAATCGTTAAGTGATAAGAAAACTATAAATAAATTTATCAAATTATAGCTTTATAGAATATATACCAAGAAAGATTTGAATTATAATTTTAAATTTTTTGTAGATAAAATGATAATTCCTTTTTCCATAAGGGACTTCAAAGAACAATTAAACCCACACAAGGTCCTATATCGTATAATAATGTTGTTTATTGAAGATAAGAAAGACCATTATAGTGATATAGAAATCTATATAAGTATCATCATGGTCTTTGTGTATCTCATGAATCTTATTTTATATGAATTTAGGATTGTATTTTTAGAACATGAATAAATAAAAATGGAAAACCACACTTATGAACTATCGTTGACTCCCAATCTCCTACGTACCTTGCATTCAGTATGTCACTAGTTGAAGCAGTTAGTCATCCAAAACCTATTGTGATCAGGGAGTCATCACAAATGAATTCTTCACCGTCATATTTGAACACATTTACTCATACCTATAGAAAAGGGAAATACCAAGTTCATACTAGCACCCATATATCTTGGAGTGAATTTTACAAGGTTTAGTTTTTGATTGGTGTTATGCTATATTTTCTGTTTTATTACATTTTGAGATGTAATCCCATTACTTATATTTTTTTATTATTTTATGATTTTCACCCTGATTTCATTTATGTATTTCCAATTATTATCTTTTTTGATAATCTTATGAACTAGTGAATAGAATATTTTTATGGAATTAATTAAAATTTTATGCTTATTTTTTACGTATATTTTAAAATTTAAATCTCAGAATTGAAAATTGAAATTTTAGAAGTTATAATTACCCTTACAATTAATCTACATATGGCTATATATTTTATATATATGGTTATAAAATACTATGACTTATGATCGTAAAAAAGGGGGTGATTTTTGGATCCTCTTTATTTCAGTACCCACACATTTTAATTGTTATGTTACTTATAAGACTACTATTTCATGAGAGTTTATAATTTTTTAAATAAAATTAGTTGAAATTTATCCATTTATAGAAAAGATATTCATTTAGTAAAATTTTGATTCCAATAGTTCAATAATGCCACCAACAACCATATTCTATATCCATCGTTTTTATACCACCATACATGCTACCTTCTGACCTTCTACTCCAATACCTTCTACCACATTAACTTATACTACCATAAATGCTACTGCCCTACATATGCTACTTGTAGATTTTCTATGGTTGCCTCATGCTGGAATTATTGTAAATTTTCTACTTTTGATGTCTCTACTATTTTACCATGCTAATTTTGGTTTGTTCTACTATCAAAGATAGTCTAACGGCATTATGATACTATTTTTTAATCAAATTTAATGATTCTAATAACTAGTTCATTAGAGTTACTATAGACAATTTCATGTGAATTTTTTAATTATTATTACTATTCCGCTTTTCCGAAGTATTTAAGACAAATTCATGCATTTTTTTATTTTAATCTTAGTACAAGAAGTCCAGATATCATTATTATTTTTCTTATTTGGATATATGCTGCATCATAACTATATATTTTTTAGTACTCCCTTAGCTGTAACTGTTAAAAGAGGGAGATGATAGTTAAGGAGATGGGCACCTACTTTCTAATAGATATAAATGTGTTAACATTTTAAAAATAAAAAATATTAATATCCTTTCATATTATAATTCATATATAGAAATTATTAATTTATAAATCTTTGTTTTCACCACATTTAGAGACACATGGTCAAGCTTCTCACTATGTCAAATATGAGGACACTAGAGCTACTGGGGATATTTAGACTGATCCTCCTACTAAGGCTAGTTCTCTAGGAATACATGTCATGATTCTCATTCATGGTATAAAGTTTCTTCAATTGCATCAACTTGAAGATGTATTGCCTTTGGAAAAGGAGCATCAATTTATATATAGAATGAATTAAATTTCAATGTATCATAGTATAAAACTTGTAAAAAATAAATGATTGGATTTAAAATATTATATATAAATTAATCACATCAAAAAATATTTCATATATTTTGGTAAGGATAGAAAAGGTGAATAAAGAAATTATAGCTGTCATTGTGGTTAGATACAGGCCCCAACAAACTAAAATGGATATAACTCCTCTGATATAGCTATGATTGAAATATATTTTAAACCATATTCCAATGGGGTTATAAGAATTTTTCAAAAACTAATAGAAATGAGACCAATAGTGATGACCATTGGAGGTCACTAATTTTCTTTATAGATAGCTTTCTGACTGCCAATGGATGTCACATTAGGCCTCTCACTACAGGATAACAAAGGCTGCCAATGGCAGTCTCTGTAGGTGACTAAAGGCTTAGCCAAACTGTGGTCTCTATTGGTAAGAACTATAACGACCGCCAATGGATGTCCATTTAGATAAAGTAAAAACAGGCCTATAATGACCGCCAATGGTGGTCGCTGGGTCCTGGGATAAAATTGACCCATTAGGGAGTGCATATGGCGGTCACTAACCTGCGAATTGTTTTTAAAAAAAATTCCGTGTTTCTTCTCAAATAGCAGAAAAAATAGAGAAAAAATCAGAAAAAAATCATTTCATAACCGCTAAAACACCTAGATCATTAAAAAAATAAATAACAGACATACTATTTCATATACAGTGATCCAAATAGATATAATCCATTCCAATCTTCTGCATCAATAAACCTACAATATGACGAAAAATAAATAACTAAAAAAGAAAAAGAAAATTGAAAATATTAATTTAGTTAGAAAAATATATATAATAATAAAATGTTGTTGTTAGGCTGTTATGGAATTTGGGAATTTGACCAATTGGCCAGTATCCATTTATCCAATTGGCCATTAGGCCAATAGACTAATATGCCAATTTTCCATTTGGTCATTAGGTCAAAAGGATAATATTTCAGAAGGCCAATATCCTAATAGTTCATTAGGTCCATAGGACATTAGGTAATTATGAAAGTATTCCATTAGGCCGATGGGCCGTGGTTAGGCTGTTGGTATATTGTTTGGTCGTTTGGCCATTGTTAGGCTGTTAAACCATTGTTAGGTCGTTGGGCCATTGTTATTTCATCATTAGGACAATGGTCTATTGCTAGGCCACTAGGCCACTGTTCGACCATTGGGCCACTATTCGGTCATTGGGTTGTTGTCTGGCCATTTTGTCATTGTTTTGTCGTTGGGCTGTTGTTCGTCCGTTGGGCTGTTGTTCGGCCTTTCGGCTGTTGTTCAGCCGTTGTTGGGTCATTTGGCCTTTGGGACATTGTTGGGTCATTGGGTTGTTGAGCTGTTAGGCTATTAGGGCATTAGGGTGTTAGTGAGTTAGGGAGGTAGGGTGTTAGGGAATTTGGGTGTTAGGTCTTTTGGTCTTGGTCGTTTGGGCATTTAGCTTTTAGGGTGTTGGACCATTAGGTCCTTAGGCCATTAGTCCATTAGGGAATTTTTACATTTGGGAATTCGGCCAATTGTCAAAGTCTCCATTTAGCCAATTTTCCATTAGGCCAATAGTCAAATATGGCGTTAGGCTATTTGGTCATTAGGCCAATAGACTTATATGCTATTAGGATAATAAAAACATAGGTAATTATGACATTAGGTAATTAGTTCAGTAGTCCATTTGACCAATTATCCATTCAGTTGTTAGGCTGTTTGGGCTTTGAGGAATTAGGACGTTAGGGTATTAGGGTGTTAGGCCATTAGGGTGTCTGAGCATTTGACCAATTGGCCATGTCTCAATTTATCCAATTTCCCATTAGGGTATTTTTTACATTAGGCCAACTTTGACATTAGTCCATTAGAATCAGTACACTACTCTATTACCGACCTAATGAGTAACTCGTACACAAAGTGGTTGTTTGAAAAGCGGTTTGAAAAAACATGTGGCTGTGTTTAATTGACATTGAACTATATACATTAAATTTCAGTACTAAAGAGCCCCCACCCCACCCCCTTGGAGTGCCCCTCCCAACCCCATACATCCCCCTCACTACCTCTCAGACAACCCCCCCCCAAATGTTCCCCCAAGAAGCCAACTCCGACATCCTCCACAGCGAACAACCTCCCCCACACACTTCATAACACCCCTCAGCCCCCACCCCAAGACAGCCCCCCCCCCCCCAAGATACTACCACTGGACATCCCCACCCCCACTTCCAACGGATAACCCCCCCCCCCCCCCCCCACGCAAACAACCCCCAAACTCCCCTATGAAATCTCCCCACCCCAGGACAGCCCCCACTCCCCCCGGACCCACCCCCACCCACTCACCACGGGCTTCCCCCCACCCACTAGACACCCCCCGGAAAACACCCCCCACCCCTAGATATCCCCACCCCTAGCCCCCACCACCAAAAAATCCCCTATGATAGCCCCCTCCCCCCACACACACAATCACTCACCCCAGACAACCCCCAACATGCCCCCTACAGAGCTGCCAAACCTGAACAGCTCTCCCGGACAGAACCTTCCCCACTCACCAAAGACATCCCCACCCCCCCAAACCCCCTGGACAACCCCCCCCCCCCCACTCACCCTAGAAAACTCCCCATGTGCCCTCCCCAAATAGACCCCATGATCCCCCCCCCAAATTGCCCCCACTCTGAACATCTGACGCACCTCCACACCCTATACAACCCCCCCAATCCCCACCCCATGATAATCCCCCAAAATAAAACTCTCTTAGACAGCCCCCACTCCCCCCGACTACCCCCAAGCCCCATGGACATCCCCCCACTCACCCTGAACAACCCCCACCCCCAGATACCCCCCTCAATAGTGCCCCAAGAAAAAAACCCTCCCACTCACCCTCGTACTTCCCCCTGTCCCCTAGAATACCCCCCCCCTCACGTATAGTGCTCCCCCTGGACACCCCCCCACTCACCCTAGATAGAACCCCCCGACTCACCCCATACTTCCCACAACCCCCACCCCTAGATATCCCCCTCAAAAAAACTCCTCCCAGAATGCCTCCACCCATAGATAGCCCCCACCCACCCCTACACCGCGAATATCCCCTAGCCCTCACACCCAACCCCCAAACATTTCCCATATAGCCCCCTCCTACACCCACCCAAGACAACCCCTTTCCCCCATTAGGCCATTATTCCAATAGGATAGAAGTCCATTTGGCTCTTATTACAATAGGCCAATAGGCCATTGGTCCAGTTGGACATTTTTCCATTGTGCCTCCTAGCCTAATTCCTATCCTCCAATGAGGATTCTATGAAGATGCATATAATAATAAATTATCCAATTGCTGTCAAACTCTTAAATTTAATAAACTATGGAGTTTTTAATAACATAAAATTTTATCATCTCAAAAAAAATTCATTTATAGTCTAAATCAATATATAATATCAATTAAATAATAAATATAAAAGAGACACCCCTCATGAATATGATGATTCATGGGTGGTAGTTCTTGATAACTCAATCTTTTGTGATAGGGTCCAATAACAAATAAAAATTATAAATATTTTAATAATGAAATTAATATAATGTAACTAAATAAATTCATTATAAATCTGTGTCGTATGATCCCTTGCACCATCACACAACCAAACATATTCCCGCAGTGTTCTAACCTCAGTGATCAATTGCACATTTACCTCCTCAAAAGGGTGAAACCATGCCATGAAATATAATAGCTACAGTGTCATTGGAGCAAAAATAGGGCTCATAACCTCAACATGTGATACTATAGAATGAGGAATCCTCGTTCCATAGGTCAAACTATATCCATGCCCATCATGACCAATAATGAGACAGAATATCTCATCCCTTCGCATGGGAAGCTGTCACTGGTTCTCTAGAAGATCTTATAACTCATCTCTGAATCCATCCTCTGAAATATTTAAATATATATACATATATATATTTGTATATAAATATTCATGTAAGTATTGGGAAAAAGTTGAAGCACTTATTATCATCATTTACTATAAGAGTTGCATCCTCTGGATCACTTCCATCATGAGTTATCATCCACATCATCATTTTATCAGCCGGTGCCCCATGCTCCCATAACTGTAAACCAATAAAATAAAAAAATATTACACAAAACATATTAAATAATAAATGAAAAAATGAATAAAAAATACATCTTTTCAGTTCTAAGTCACGTGACTTGTCCAGAGCCTGTGAGGTGGTCCATGAAACGTTCGATTCTCAGAATGGCTTGCTGACAATTCCTACATTGAATTAATTAAAATTTAAAACAAATATAATGTCACAAATTCTTAAAAATGTATATATAAAAATTAATAAAATAACCGCAATGGCCTCACTAGACCAATATGCAATTACGTTGCGCCACTGAGATGGGAGAACACCTATCAGGACTTTTTCTAGAATGACTAGGGCACCCATGTTTGGTACCGAGTGCTCCCTCTATATTTGGCCTTTAAAATCCTTCCACATATTATGAAATTTTACCGTAAACACTGACTTAATATCATTAGATCAAACTTTTAGATTATTCTATTTAACAAAAAAATCACACATGTTAATATTTTTTAACCATATGAAAGAAACTGAAATGGTATTCTTACCTGTACTTCCCTCCAAAGCTGATCTAATGTATCATGAGTGATTGAATACCACTCACATGTGGTCAATGGAAATAATGAGGGTCAAATATGATATGACCTAGCTGATGGATAAATTTTTGGGTAGTAAATCACATAGGATAAAATCTATCATCAAATGAAAAATCAATGGTCCTATTGGAATTCCATGATGAAATGCCATGAACATGGCCTATCTTGCAAGAGGAAGAAGTGGTCGAGTTCGATTTTGTTGAAAACAATTTTATACATAATTTGATATATGTTCATACATGCCTGTACTCGTATAAAACATGAGTAAGGGAACCATCAAAAGTGTCAAAAAGATAAAATGGAATGTTTTTAAAAAAATTTAACTATTACAGTTGTTAATAAAACAAAAAGGGATAGGATTTTAAATAATCAAAAACATAACATAACAGAAATAAAATAATGTAAAAAAAGGATTTTATTAAGTGGGTTCTTTAAACTCAATGTGGTTGGTGGTGGTGGGGGAGGGTGGCTATCTAGGAGGGGGGAAATCTGTTGGGGGTTGGGAGGGGGGGTCCTGGTGGAGGGGTTGTCTAGGTGTGGGTGGGGATTTCCGGGGGGAGTGCGGTGGGGCTGTTGTGGGGATTGGGGGGGCTATCCATGTAGGGGGAGGGGGTTTCAAGGTGGATAGGTTGTACATGTTAGGGTGGGGATGTCCAAGATATGTTGGGGTTGGGGGGATATCTGGGGGGATTCAGGTGGGACTGTACATGGGGAGTGGGGTGGGATGGGTGTAGTGAGGGGGTGAAGGGGGAAGGGGGTGGTTGGGGTAAAGGGGGCATGGGGTAGTGGGGGTGATGGAGGAAGGGGGAAGGGACTGGCTCAAGGGAAGGGGGAATGGGAAGGGCTAGATGGTATAAGGAAGAGTGTTGGGGAGGGGCTTGTGCAGTACGGAAGGGGGGGGGGGTCTGCCCGGGGGGGGGGGGGGGGAGTTGTTTGGGGGAGTTTTGGGGGTGGGATTTCCAACAGAAGTTGGTGTCCAGGGGGGGTGCAAGTGCAATGTAGGTGGGAGGGAGGTTGTCTAGGGGTTGGGCTCTCTGGAACGGGGGGATGTCCGGGAGGGGGGGAAACAGGGGGGGGGGTGGGGGTTACCAGGGTGGGGGTGGTGTCCAAGAGGGTGGGTGGGTGGGGTGGGGGGATATCAAGGTGAAGGGGATATACAGGTAGGGTTGGGGCTGTCTGAGAGGTGTAGGGTGGGGTTGGGGCTATCCGGGGGGTGTGGGGTGGGGTTTTCCGTGGGAGAGTGGGGTGGGTTGGGTGCTAGGAGGGAGTTTAGGGGGTAGTGGGTAGTAGGGGTGAAGTGGCAGGGGGAGTGCCTGGTTCATGGGAAGGGGGGAAGGGCTGGTTTGGTGTAGGGAGGGTAGTGGAGCTAATGTTGCAGTTCAAGGGGTGCTATTTGGGATGGGGGATGTCCAGGGAGATTTTTGGGGGTGTTCTATTCGAGAGGGGGGATTGCCAAGGTGGGGGAGAAATGTAGGGTGATGGGGATGTCCAAAGGGGGGTGTAGTGTAGGGGGAGGGGGGTCTTCTGTCCGAGAGGGGCGAGGGGGGCTAACTGGTAGGGGGTTATCCAATGGGAGTGGTGGGATGTCCAGGTGGAGGGGCTATGCTATTTTGGGTGAGGATGTGTGGGTAAAGTAGGATTAAGTATTCTAGGGGGCATTCCAGGGGGAGTTTTTGGTGGTGGGTTGTTTGGGAGGGGGGGGGGTTCTGGGAAGGGGGGGTGTGCTAGTGAAGGGGCTTTGCAGGTGGTGGTGGGGCTATCCAGTGAGATATTATATCTATATAAACACACATTTTTATTAAATATAGATCTTTCAATATCAAATTAGAAATATCATCCCAAAAAAAATTATTAATTTGATTAAAATTTTTAACACGGATTGAATGAATATGGAATGGTAAAGGCGTACCTTAAAATAGAATCCACAATGTCAAAAAAAAATTAATACTTTGAAAATTCCATCTTTTTTCCATTACCCATAACTAGGGTAAAATGTCCATATTTAAAAAATTATTTTACTCAATGTAACAAAACATATCAATTTAATCTTGAAAACAATTTATAAAAGAAAAACAAATTTAGTTCATCCAACAATTTCTAGAGACAGAACCAAATACCAGAATCTTGGTTCACACATGCCTGCAAGGGGATCCATCAAAAAGGATCGAACATATGGTTATCAATAGTTTCCCCAATCATTATTCTCATTTAATTGAATGACATCCCATAATGACAATGAATTTATGAAATGATAGCTCATGAAAAAATCAATGAAAACACACCAACAAAAAAATATCCATTCAAATGATCATCCAGTGGAAGATTATCATAAAGTGGATAAATAAGGAACAAAAACACAAGATCATGTGATATGATATAACAGAACAAATGGGATGTTACGATCAATTGAAATGAAGATACAAAAATATCACTTACACAATGTGGGGAGGGGGGTCTGTCCGGGGGGAGTTTTGGGGGGTGGGATTTCTGGTAGGGGGGTTTTCCAAGGGGGGTTTGGAGTGGGGGTTGTCTGGTGATGGGCTTAGGGGGGATTCCAGGTGAAGGGCAGGGGTTGTGGGGGTGGGCAAGGGGGTAGTCTAGGTGGAGGGCTTGATTCTGACTAAAAATAAATAAAAATTATCATATAACAAATTAGTATTTTGATGTTTTAAACAATGTTAAAAAATGATTTAAACTGAAGAGCGTGAAAACAATTATACCTTAATAAAACATGAAAATCGATTTTTTATCCATTAACAACCACTCTAACCCAATAAATATATTCTTCATGTTTAACTACAGTATTTTGATCAAGATGTTGGGAAACAAAATGAACAGTCTCAGGTTCATCCTATTCAAATAAAAACACTCATTGCCGGGACATTGTCACAACATCTTGCCAACTTGGATTTGAAGGAAATGTGACAAAGAATAGATTTCTTCTTGTGGGGTCAAAATGAAAGGTTCATTATCAACTCATTCATTTCTTTATAATATATATTAAAAATTCACCAATGTAAACTGATATTTAATGACATTATTTCCACGTAATGAATCAGCCCAATTACACTTTAACAATATGTAGTTTAACCTATGTGAATATACAACTTCAATGATGTTTGTCAATTTACCCTAGTAATAACCAGAATCAACCAATGGAAAACCGATGACATTATTTTGTAGAAAAATTTATTTTTAAAAGAAATTAGGGATAATTACACAAACATGGAGTGTAATATAAGATATTTGAAGAAAAATAATATCTCAATATATAATTATTGAATCCCAAGTCATTAAAATATAAATAAGATTACAATTTGAATAGTGCTGAAGGGAAATATGAAAATCACAATAAATATAAAATATTTATATTTGAAAATAATAAATTAGGGAATAACTGGGAATAAAAATATGAATATTGTGAAGAAAGTTTGCTGGATAAAAATATGATTGATTTGAATGAAAACCCTTTCACCCTAATAAACTTTTATATAAGTAGAAATTTATCGGAAGAACATAATATGGAATTCAAAATAACATGAAATTAATGGAGGATATAGTATAGTATAGTCATGGGTAGAATACACACCACATAAATAAAGAAAGTGGTAAATATTGACCATATCTAAATGAATGAAAATTATAATAATAAAACTCTTACCTTTTACTCCAGAATTTCATGAATGATCTTTATCATCTATTGTAATAATAATAAAAATCATAATTTTTTTTTGAAAACATATTTTATATCCATTAAATTTTTTATTATTCAATTATACTCGTTGACTACATATATATTTGATAACTAATATTTATTTTCATAATGATAAGTTATTAAAATTTATTATTTCATACTTATCTTCTAATGTGGATTTCAGAAATATTTATTTGATAGAATATTATTAATTCCATAATTATTAATAAAATTATAATATTTTTATTTAAAATATTTACCAATTCCCATTTTTTCCATAGAATTAATTAGTTTGGTTTGCAAAAACGGAAGCCATGAAGAGATTGATTCGGTTAATTTACCTATATTGAAGGGTTATATTATAATGATATATAATTATTGCATTACACAAAAATAGTATTATTAATGAAATATAATACTTATTAATATCAAATACATTCCTCAAAAAAAATTATAACCAGACAATTAATTCATGGATGACAACAATCATGTCACTTTGTGGAGGCGGTAGTCATCACATAGACATGAATAATATTTTTCAGCTTTATAGAATAGATAGAAGGTAGAAAAAAGATTAACATTATAAAATCATAATTATGTTATAATTATAATATATATTAATTAAATTATATTTTCAAAAAATTCATTTATGCATGTTATAAAAAATGAAATACATATATTTATGGATATGGTAGTCTGCACACACATTTAAATGATTTTCCAATATATATAAGGAAGTGGAAAGTCTATATACTTGTTATACTGTTAACATAATAATATTTAAGTGTGAAAATAATATTTGTGTCATTGGGTTAGGGTTTAAAAAATATATTTTTAGGATAAAGATAGAGAATAATACAAATTTTAATGTGATATTCACTCACATTTAGAATTTGAAACTTCTCTTGAAAGACCTCTTGGAAATGGGGAATTTTGGTATTTTCATTAGATAAAGGGGATTCTAAAACTTGTATAGGTATATATGGGAATTAAAATTCCTATAGTATCAATAGGAATTATAAATTATATTGTATATAAAGTGGTAATGTTAGTATCCTTCTATATGAAACCCTTCACTGCACATTTATAAATATTTTTTGTTGATTTTTAGGCATTTTATCCTTAGTTTTAATTTTTACCTAAATTTACACTTACCAAAATAACTTTAACAGTAGAAATTTATTTTAATAGGTAAAATTACGATTTAACATATCATATAATTTGAATATTACGATTTAAAAAATTGAAGTAATTTTTTTAAATAAAATCATTATTTAGAAAAAATAATTTTTATTTAAGTTCACACAACTTGTAGAAACCTTGTTTTTAGAAATTGTGTATTTTTAAACATAAAAATTAAGTTTATAATAAAACCTAAAATGTTTTTAATTTTAAAATCATTTATTTTTTAATCTCTGAAGAATAATTTTTTTTGGATTAAAAATAAATAAAAATCCAAAATACACCATGTGAATATTTTATTAAAAGGAAGGTCCAAAAATAGTATTATTTGAATAAAGAATTACATGAGATTTAAAATGATAAAAATTGTATTCTAAATTAGAAATAATATGTTAAATGTATACTTTTAATTATATATATATATATATATATGATAAGTAAAAAAGTTCCCTAAAATTTTAATGAATTTCTATATCATAATGAATTCAGAAAGCTCACAGTATTTGTAAAACCTATATTTTATACTATTCATATAAATATTCATCATTCCCAAGAAAATATTAAAAAAAATCCATCCAAATAAAATATTATTGATTTGAAAGAACAAATGGAGTTTATTTTTTAAAATTGAGATATGAATGTTTTTGGAATTTTTCTTTTAAATTGAAATAATATTTCGTGAATATATTTTTCATAGGGAAATGACATAATCACAACCTTAAATGATCATACTTTTAATTTATATGACTTATGATATAAATTATTGTTAAAATATTTATTTATACATTGAAATAATTTATTTTATAACTATTTTAAAAGGTTAAATTTAATTTATTATCTTTAAAATACATGTTATACATAAAAATAAAATTCTTGAAATAATAAAATATTGTTAAATACCAAATGCATGAAATATATATGTTAAGAAAAAATTCATTAAATTATATAAATATATATATATATATCATCCTGACTTATACTTATATGTACCCCAACAACATCAAAATAATATATAAGGGTAATAATAGTGGTGGTTGTTAACATTGGTGGAGACTCATCTAGAATAGATCTCGTAGAGATTTCCATGAGGTTTTACTTCTCTATAAACAATTTCACTAAATCCACACTTGATGGTGTTCATATTGGGGTTATTAAAGGGAAACCACTAGTTTTACTATAACCATTCCAAGATATGATGAATGATCCTTATAAGTAAGGCTTATAGTAATTCATTCCATTTCATCATATTTCTATATTGATTTCATGATACGATTATTTCTTTTAATACCCACCAATTCAATATCTATATTATTAAGATCATATTTAATACATAATATCATATCTTAAGAAAAAGTATTGTTCTTTTTCTTGGTTTTAAGATGTTTATTAAAAAATTTATTAATTTTTTTTATTTAGTGGGAACTTAATATTAAAATTGTTGGGTGTTATACCCCCCTTAAATAATATGCATCCCAATAATTATAAATACTAATCACTAATGAATGAAATAGATAATGATATGAACCAAGATATAATTGATAATTTAATATCAACCTCATTATCTTTGGAATGGAAATAAAACTCATATCTTCCTTAATAATTAGAATGTCCCCAAGATTTAGTTTCGCTCTAGTAATTTGAGATAGATACACCTCATGATTGGGTGGCATATCTCATAAAATTATATTTCATAATGATTTCATTTTCAAACATGCACTGATATATGATCACAGGTTTATTTTATATATGTAATGTGATTCCCCTGTTTGGGTAATTAATATAGAATCTATTAAGGTAAATAATTCATTTCTAAAACAACCTAAAATTCATATAGATAAATGTTTAATAATATTTTTATGAATTACATTCTAATAAACATCACATTAGGACAAAATATTCATATAATTATATTTTTTATTTGATTATAAAATTATCATATTAATTATTTCATTCTATTACAAAACATCTAAGATATACAAGTGTTACAAGAATCAAACTCCAACAAGATATCAATTACACTATATTAGAGTATAATTGTATCTTAATTATCACAATGAAATTAATTAATTATTAAATCATAAGATCTTGCTTATTATGTATGTATATAAGGTTATTAAAGATTATAAACCATTGTTTCACTTATATTAGGAAATTGGAATATATAATTTTCATGTTCCCCATGTTTAAGACAATGAAATTAAAGTGATACATTATGATGAACATTATTTCTTCCATCATGTTAATTAAAATCTTTATTTCTCCTTAGATATTACTTTTTCCATACAATAATTTTCCATACATAATGCATCTCTTAGTTCCTTTAAGGAAACTTTTTGGGTGATTCTTCCCACATTCATGACATGTTGGGAAGTGAATTTTAATTCCTATGTTATTATCACTAAAACTCCCCTGAAACTACCTAATTTTTATTTTTTGTGTGTTTTCAAATTAAACTATGTTGATATTTTTAACCATAATTAACGATAGATAGTCTGGAATAACCTTAATATTCCTTAATCCATCATTAATGTCATTTAGTTTCTCAAAGGGACAGTCATTGCATTTTCCATAAGATTAGTTATCTACTTAGTTTATCTTTTATCTA
The DNA here is from genome assembly GCA_963277665.1 of Viscum album. NCBI lineage: Eukaryota > Viridiplantae > Streptophyta > Magnoliopsida > Santalales > Viscaceae > Viscum > Viscum album. The sequence continues at coordinate 880,557,378 of OY728155.1, forward strand.
GCCAGTATATGAAATATGTAAAATCATGGAATTAGAATAAGAGATAATTTTATTAGAGGAAACTGTTTACATAGATGAAAAAATTCATAATTGTTTTATATCTTAAATTTTTAATTTTGATGCTATAATGGGTGTTTTCAATGGTCATACTTTTATTAAGTCCTCTAACCTAAATTGTTATATATTACACTATTAACTTCTATTAAAATACATTATAATGGTTTTAACTGATATTTTGAATCATACATAGAATTTTTATTTAATAGGAAATTGAAAAACTGAAATATGACACAAAATTCTGATGATAATTTTATTACTTCTTCTAGAATATCAACAAAATCAATTTAAGTTCACTCACAGGTACCCTATGTAAAAGAATAAAAATAAAATGGTGAGATATTCTGCTCATAAATATATAACATACATATAATATATAATATAATTACCATGGGATGAATAATATCTAATATTAATACAATAATAAAAATTGCCATATAAATAATATAATGAATGATGAATATTCACCTTCGGCCACCAGTTTGGGATTAGAGACCATAAGGCTTTCGGGCCACCTTGGAATTCAGGTCAGTAGGGATTTTTGGCCACAAATAAGGCCTTTGGGACCAGAATGTGGTTTCATGGGAAGCCTAGCTTGTCGACCATGCAAAGGTGGAAAGCTACTATCATGATGCAGATGTTGGGGAGGGGCGGTTCCTTGTAGATAGTCTGGTTGAATTTACTAAGACCTTCAGGTCATGTAATCTTCTAAGCCTATGGGCCAGGTAATCTATGAGCCTACGGTCCTTGTAAGGGTTCTCCCTCATCCCTTGAATGTGGGGTTATCAAAAATCAATAAAAATGAAGGCCTTAAGGCCATTCATGCTTAGATAATCACGTGGATTAAAATAACTTGTTTAATAGTGGTAGAATTCATAATGGAATATAAGATAATATTACTATCAAGGCCTTCTGAATTTTTATCATAAAAAAATCGATATGTCACATTACAAATCCCTAATCTAGTAATCCACAAGAGACAATTCGATGCATTAAATGGATATTGTGGGCCCCACCTATCACATAAAATATAAAATGAATTTACCATAAGAAATAAAAGAATAGAAATAAAAGTCATTATTAAATTGGATTAATAATCAATATACTTCTATATTAGAATAATAAATATATAGGATTTAAAAACATTCAACTGTCAATAAATAAATAACATGATCATAAGTCATCTATAGGAATAATCTAGATAGTAACATTAGATAATATCCCTAGTAAAACATGAGAAATATTAATAAATTTTGACATATATGAAAAACAACATAATATTTTCATTAAAAAAATCCATTGGATAAAGATTTTTCGTAAATAAAATTGATGAATTATGGAGAAAACTTCCATGCTAAGGAAAACATTTTAAGGAATATTATATTTCTATTTTTTGAAGAAGGTAAAATTTAATAAAAAATGAAGTCAAAAGTAACTTTTAAATATAACTTTTAATAAGATTAATATAAGAAATTTTAACACCTTACACAAAAATATAAATATAAAATAAATATTATTTTGAAAATAAACAAGGGATATGACCACAAATGTGGATTGGAAGATAAAATATACAAAGATATATAATATTTCAAAATATCATTATTGAAACTCTTTTCATTAAAAGATTGATGTGAATTCAATTTCTAAATTTATAAATAGAAATATTTATATAAAAATAAATATAAAATATTTGGATTTCAAAACAAGATAGGATAATGTACGTGAGAATAAAAATATATATAAGGATGTGAATGATTATAATCAAAAAATAAACAAGATCGGAAAAGAAACCCTGACAAATTCAGTTAATTTTAATTGTAATTTTTTTTATGGGAATAACATGATATTTTATTAAAAAATAATTTATTTTAATTATATATATCATAATATAGTGTCTTAGGTCTGTATATACCTAAAAAATTAATGAATCTGGTGAATATATAACATATCTAAAAATTGAGAGGATAAAACTATTCCCTTTTACTCATAAAATTCACAGTATAATTTTACACACATGTACAATAAATATAATCATATCAATAACATATTAATGAACCTTATTCATATGTATTACCTATTATATTCTTTATTTAAACATAGTCACTACAAATATATTGGATAATTAATTTTTTTTTTCATTATCAGGTGTTAGTAATTTTGATTGTTTTGTAAGTGTTTCATAATAGTGGTGTCAAGTCCTATTTTTGGATTAAAATTTAGAAGTTAATAGATTATTAAATATATTATAATAATTTTTAACATATTTATTATGTACAATTGTTTCCATTTAAGTCATGTGTATGGTTTATAAAAATGGAATCTATGGCGAGCTTGTTTTTGGTTATTTATCGACATCAATGGGTAATATTTTAATGATCATTAACTCTTTTCTTATCCATAAAGAATATTATTCATGATATATTTATCCTTAATATAATATTAATTTATCAAATATATTTTTATAACCATACATGTTAGATATAGATTAAAAATGAAACACGTCGCTTTGTGGAGGCGGTTGTCCATACAAACACAGAGATGAAATTTTCATCTATTATAGAACACGAGGAAGAAAAAAATGGTTTACCTTTTAGGATTCTAAAATTTGTTTTAAATAAAATATTTATTCTTTTAATATATTTTTATAACATTAACTGAAATTATGTTTTGATAAATTAAATAAATGACTTTTTAGATCCGATATTCCACACGTATGCACAAATGACATTCTAATTTTTCTATGCAAGTCGGATGGGTGTATAATGGATAAAAATTTAAAATAATAAAATTTAATTATAATTAAAATACATATGTTATTATATTATGTGTTGTAAATATGTTTTCAAAATAAATATATGTAATTAGAATAATTTATGTAATGACTTGTACACACATTGATAATTTGAACCTTCTTTTGGGGGACCTCTAAGAAATTGGGGATTTATGGATTTTCATTTGATAATGGGGATGAAAAAAATGGTATAGAGCTTTAGGTAATGTAATTTTTTTATTATTTTAAGAGTAATTTTAATTTTATACTATATGTAAAAGGGAGGTGTAAGTCTCTATTTATATGTGAGGAGAGTGACATTATTGTAAAAATATAAAATGAAAAGTCATTATTCAACGAATGTGACTGAAAAACATAAAAATAATTAAGGTTTCATGAGGTATGGTTTGAGAAAATATTCACTACATATTATCAATTTTCTTATTTCATTTTAGGTCTTTCTCCTTAGTTTTAACTTTTATCTTAATTTATATTTACCGTGGTAAATCATTTTTACCCCTAGTAATTTATTTTACAGAAAAAAACTATGATTGAAAATATCAAAGAATTTAATGATTATTAATTGAAATATAAGATAATATTATCAATTTTTTTTCAATTAAGATAAGATATGATTTTAATATTATTGCACATAATTAGTAAAAATCCGATTTAGAAAAAAAATGCATTTTTACGAATAAAAATTATTTTTAGTATACAATTATTAATATTATTGGGCTTTGTAAAATTAATTTTTTTATTGATAAAGTAATAAAATGTACATGTCTTCTAAATAAAACCGAAGTTAAATTTAATCGTCTGATTATATAATAAAAATAATGGGAAAATTGTTTTAATTATAATAAAATATTACATGAATCCAAAATGTAATAAATAAGTTTCTAGAAGATAACAAACATTTTAAATGAATAATTTTAATTATTAAATTCATATATTATTATGAATTTTTTTTATAAATTTATAATTCATTTTATATTATAAATATGGAATAAATATTAAGGAATTTATAAAATTGGTATTTTGTAATATTTACATAAAAAATAATATTTCAAAAAATTCTAAACACTCCACCGAATTATATTTTAATAATGATGAATCCAAAAATGTTGTTCATTTTTTCAAAATAAAAGTCTAAAATTTAGGATTTTTCTTTAAAATTGAAAAATATAATGTAAAATGTTTATATAGGTAAACGAAAACATTCAAACCCAAAGGGTTCTTAATTTTATTTCATATAAATAATCAATTATATATGTGTTAATCTATTTTTTGCATTATGAAGTTTAATTACTATAAAATTAACAAATTATTAATTTAATTTATTAGGTTAAAAATACATAACAAACATAAAAATACAATTGTTCAAAAAATGTTTCATAAATGATTATATTCATAATCATTAATATGGAAAAAATTGTTTAATAATTAATAATTATTCTTATAAATACATTTTTATTAACTATGAAATCATAATTTAGTTAAACTGATTCCTTAAAATTAAATATTATTGAAATACAAAATTTTTAATATGAATAAATTAATATAAATTCTTGTACATTAAATGATTATGTCATAATAATGTGTACCTATAAATTCAAATAAAAAATTCTATATATGATCTAAGGGAATGATATGTGGTGATAGTTTCTGAGGATGGAAACTCAACTAGTATGGAGGTTGTGGCAATTTCCATGTGCTTGAACTTCTACTGTGAAGGATTTATTCCATGAATCACATGATATAGTTAAAATTGGGTTAGGTTAATGTAAAACACTAGGGATGATACCACCCATAAAATTAAAAATAAATGAGACTTATAAAGAATAATTCTACAATTTTATTCAATTTATTCTAATTTTTTTATAAATATCATAACGTGGTTACTAAATCTTATACCGACTAATTTAATGGATACTTTTTAGGTTGTTCATAATGTTAATTATAGTGTGAGACAAGAAATAAGGAGGTTTGTTATTAATTTTTTTTGGAAAATCTCACATCATGGTGGTGTCTCTGAAGGTTGGAGTTCTCGTTAGTGGTTTGAAAATTGGATGAGCATCACATTATACTGTAAGTGAACATGATGTGAATAATAATAGTATGTTGGTTTCCATATTTTTATTATTATTTCATGTAGATGGGATATATGATAATCCATGAAATAAATTTTACTCATATAAGAAGTTGATTAGTGGATCTGTTTTCCCATAGTTCACAAGGAAAATTAAAGATTCTTTATGAGGGAAACATGTTGAATTTTTCATAGAATGTAGAAAAACGAATTATGGAAATTTTAATCTCCATAAATAACATTGATTTTCATTGTGCAGAAATTGAGCATCTATCTCGTATTGTATAAGAGGTGATTTTTAAAGTAGAGATGATGGAGATTAAACAAATAATTGGATCTCCTTTAATATCACTGTGATGAAATAATTTAGATTTTCCCTGATCAACCAAGAGGGGATATGTTATTGTTATGGTGAAGTTCGTAGCTAGTCTGTGAGAGAGAAACCCTTGGAGATAAAGGGGTGCCATTATATACATTCTACATTAATAAAAAAGTAATGTTGTTTAGTGTTGGTTTGTGTTTCAATGTTAAATTTTTTTCTTCAATAAGTATGAAAAATAGGGGAGTGAGGGATTGTACCTTTCTATGTAGTGAAACACTTATAAATCATTATAAGTGGTGTGGCTATTGGATTAGAATTCCTTATAAAAAATCCAAACCCAATGACCGAGATTATTAAATCTAGGTATATTGATATATTATCATTATATTCTCCTCTAGATACCCTAGTAATGGAAAACCAAGTAAATTATTGTGCCTTGCTTATTTATATTGATTATATTCTACAAGACAAAAATTAGCGAGTGTGGTTTTCCAAATATTTGAGGATACTAGTTAAAGGAATAATGAATGGAAATAAAAACCACATCATCACTGAAAGAAGAACATAAGTATGATCCTACTAAAAAAATTAAAATATATTTTAGAACAATTATTGTTTGTGAATTATTTATTTATTTTGGAACGAGTTTCATACCCTGATTCACCACCCACACTCAGTCATTGTATATCTCACAATAAAACCTTATGGTCCTAATATTATAATAAATTTCAGATATGGAAATTATTATTTTATTTAATTATTTGAGTAAAATAAGGGTTTTTCAAAAAAACAATAGTGTTTAATTTTGATTAATTACTGAATTTGAAATGTTATTTATCTTAACAAATTATAAAACATATATATTTTTATAAATTATTGAAACAAATCTCCATCTAAAAACAACCCACCCTTTAATTTGCCTCAATCCACCATGTTGAGTTTTATGAAACATATCATGTTGGGGTGTTGAGTGTTGGGTGAAATTTACATATACACCAAACTAATACAACACCCCTTTTTAGACCCTTGTTTTTAAAAATGATAATATATAATCATGTTTTTTTTATTATTATTAAATGGTATTTAATAAATAAAATTTAAATGATACCAGGCTATAAATATTTATGAGTTTAGTCTTGAGGAACATTTTCTACATTTATGATTTTTGTTAAATTAAAAAAACCATATTTTGGTATTTATTTTAAATTATATATAGAATACAATTTTAAACAATGTTTCATTATTATTATATCCAGTATTTCATTCATTAATTTTGTCCAAAAATAATACTTAAAATCACACTCAATCATCATGTTTAAAAGAGTGTTTTAATTATCCTTTAAGAATTTTGAAAATGTGATGTATGTACTTCTTTTTGGGCATTGAAATAATAACATAATAACAATGATAATAATATATCACTATTATTACTAATTAATTATTAATTACAATACGTTATTATATAGATAAATAAATATAAATAAATATAACAATGTAATAACAAGAACACAAAAAAATATTATTACTAATTAAGTAATACAGATTGGGGATTTCCCGAGGGGTAAAGTAACCATGTTATTCTGAATCTCAAAAGAGTCCAAATCATGGAGGAATTATTTAGTGGAGAGATTTATGGGATAATTATGTCCAAAAGTTAATGGGCTACAACAACAATAGGAAGTCGAGGGACATGGTAGAAGAAAACATGGATTTATAGTGGTGGTGCGTTGTGACTCATGAGGCATGTCACGATAGAAGTATTAAAGAAACAACACGAGATACTCAAAAGTGTGGGGTGTTTTGGAACAGAAAATCCCCCCTCACCCATATGGATTTATAGTGTGGGACAGTGGGTTCTTCTATGAAATCATCATAGAAGAAAACATTGCACATTATGTGTTAGGGAAATTGGGTAATTTATTAAAAATTGTCCTTTGGGGTATCAATAGTTGGGATGATGGGATATTAAAAACATAGAAATTCATACCACATATACATAGTATAAAATAATTAGTTTGTAATATTAGTTCCATATTGATATTTATTATGCTGGACCCACTAACTTTTATGGGCGTGTCTATGTTTATGGTTTGTAATCCCTTCACGTAAATAAACATTATTGTTATTAATTAATGATAATAATTTAATTTATTATATAATTTATAATTCAATTGTTAATTTGTTTTTAATATTTTATAATTATAATAATTTGTTTTTGATAGAGATGATTACAAAAACCAAACACATACACATTCTAACATGTTAGTGGGTCAAGATGAACCCCCCGCAAGGACTGAAAGACACCCAACAACCCTAATTTATAACCTATTAATGGATCCAAAAGATATATCAATTTGGGTAAAATAAGTCTATATAGTATGATGTGTGGAATTGGCTTCCTATTTCCTGGTCCAGATGAATCACTGACAACCTGACCATGACATGGCCCATTGACTTGAATTGAGTCTCCATGACATGGTGTCCCTCATGTTATGACCATTATCAATACCAATTCATGGTTATTTGAGTGTCTTTTTGGCCTATGCTAGGGAAATATATGTTGAAAAATTAATGGGGAGACACCATGCACATGGAAGCACTATGGCACCCAATGAATTTACATGTTAAAAAATTTAGGGATCCCAAATGGATACCATAGTGATTAACTAATCCCAACACCATAAATGGAGGTTACTCATGGAGTGACCTATGGTACACCTGACTTTTCCCAAGATATTCACATGGAACTCCACAAAATTATCTTTACACCCACTCAAATTTGTTTGTAAAAACTAAATTCACCATCCCTTATCAATAATCCATATGGTCAATAGTAGGTTTAATCACTAGAGAGTGACCTATAACACCTAATACATCATTCCACCAATGACATCCACCATAGAAAACCACAAAAACACATTCCAATCTCCCTACACTATTGATAAGGGTATTTTATACAGACAATTTAAGTTGTTTTAATTAATTTATTTCATTAAATAATTGAATAATATTTATAATTCTTATACTATTTCGATTTATTTTTGTGATTTTTTGGATGGATTGTATAAATTATTGTAAAATGATAATAAATAGGTCAATATAGGGTTTAAAATTGAATTCTTGCTGTAATGTAAATTGGAGTAGTGAAATACCTGAATTCTGAATACAATGTAGTCCAGAGAATCTAGGGAAAGTCATTTTCAGAAACATTTACATCATAAAAAAGATGATATTTTAAATAGAATATCACCCAATCCAACCTTGAATTATAGATTCATGTCTTCAAACATTACATGTCATGATATTCCTTTCATGTCATGAAATCTTCAATAATGAATTAAATTTGTAAAAGCCCCTACATCCAAATCATCTGTGTCATTTAAAAATTACATGTTTCGATATGATCCTTCTAACATATACATGATTATTTATTTATTACTTTTGGGATAAACCAAAAAAATCTTAAAGATCAGAAGGAAGAGGAATGGTGATCGATGATTAGAGAGATGTTCACCACCACAGAGCACTGATTCGCCGCCATTCATCCACATTGATCATTTCCTGGTATACATGCTACCCATTCTCCTCAATTTGATCATAATAGTGTATGTATTTATATATATGGTGATGTTATTGTTGGGGTATGTTTTTAATAGGGATTATTTATATATTATTTTCATGTTTTAGACAACTGAAACTCTGTTTATTAATTCTAAATCATCATAATTTCATATTATTGAAAATTATCTTAATTCTCAGAAATAATATTTTATATGATTAATTAATTTCTATTGTTTTTGTATGAAAATATACATATTAGCAAAATTATGTTTAAATAGGGTTTTGGCTCATATTATTTTTTCAACAGAATCTAGTATATGAATATTCCAAAGGTTCAATAAAAGGATTAATGTATGGTACATTGACAAAGGATACATGCAACCCAATTTTATCAGTAAACATGAATGAACCCAAAAATAATTGAATCCATATCACAGGAACCAAAAAATCATTGAACCAATTATTCTTAATCTATTTATTTCAAACAAAATTCTTCTATATTATTACATTCTTTTTCTCCAATAAAACATTAAATTGAGTTTTTGAATTCAATTGATTTATTTATAGAATAAGGATAATCTTAGTTGGATCGACACTTAGGACATACATGTACTACATTTGTAGTCAACTATAATGCTATTCTTTACTTATTAAATTTGTGTGTCCCCATAAGGATTTAAAGAATTATTATGTTCATTAGATATTTTAGCAATGTTGTAGGGGATAATTTATTTTATGTTGATTTTAATTAGGAATATTAATATTTATATTTATATTAATTAATTAATTTTAAATTTTTATTTTTGATATTTAGCTTCATGATTGTATACATTTCAAGAATACTCCACTCATGGGAAAGAGAAAATTAAAAAACCTACATATTCACAGGAGTTAAATTGGGGAATTCACAGACAAATGATAGAAAATGAATAAGATGATATTGAACATGGAATCCTTACTATAAGGGATCGATATCAGACAAATGAATATGATCTTGATGAGAAATTATGGACTATAGTACAATAAATAAAAATAATGGGTGGAAGCTATGATAAATGATTAAAGAACCTAAAACATTGGGAGTCAACCCATGTATTCTCATACTCGTGTTTGATAATAAATATTTTGAGACCATGTCGATGGAAATTCAAATGATATAAAATTCACTATAGTTTTGTGGGATACCTCTTTAATACAACATCATATACATTGGGTTTTTTCCATGAAATCTTTGATTCATTCCAATTTTGTAATTTCATAAGGGGTTTTGGGAGACTATGCCACAATATATTAACATTGAAGGAAAATATCATTGGATTGGATTCAAATTCATTCCCAGCATGTAATCACCTCTAGGGTGAAAATGGTATAAAAAATCCATAACAATGTCATTTTCGCCCTCATGGTAAATAAATATGTGTGTAAGTATTTTAAATTTTGAACTATATACTGAATAATATTTATATAGTTCATGGGATGGAAATTTGTGTTTGATGAGATGATTTCACCTCCATGGTATTTAAATTTTTCATCTAATATAAAAGTTTTCCAATGGAATTACATAGGGAAATGTCTTTATAGTTGATGTTGAGGTAGGAGGTTCTCTTATTGGAAAATCAATGGAGGATAGTTATGTGTTATTGGAAAATATGTAAAAAATAGTTTTCGATGGAATCCAAATTAAGAGTGAGAATAATGAGTTAACATGGTAGAAAATAGTTGGGTCCCACCCAATTTAATGTCATGTCAATGAAACCAGATTCAATGATGGAAAAATAATCGACATGGTATTTATTGTCAAGATTTGAATTATTTGGGTTATAATCATCAGAATTATGGGCAAGTATAGAATCCACAACAACCAAAATAATGACAAAAAAATAAAACACATGACCATAGATTTCAATAATGCCAATATTACTTTCAAACACAACACTATATACCAATATAAACTAGTCATGTCCATTCACAATACACAACCCTTTCAACCTTTATGGAAACCATAGTATTTTCACATAAATTTTTAAAAAAATATAAAAAGGATTAAAATAATACAATAAAATAATTTAATGAAGAATCAAAAACATAATAATCTAAAATGAGTAACATGGAAATTAATGTCGACCAGATTACTATGAAATATTGAGAAAAGACTAGAGGAGTACTTCGAAGATTCCCATACCATCATCCCAATACATATCTCAATAAAATATTACATAGAAGTTCTAAGAAAATATAAGTATTTTATATGGATACTAAAAGACATAATGACAAACTAATAGTGGGAGAATGTAAATAAAATCATAAATTAGTTGAGGAACATAAGGAAGAGGAAGGACAACCGTCTTACCAACCACCACTACTATATCTAGACCAGTTTAATAATGTAATGGTTGATAAAATAAATGAAAAGTTATTATAGATTTTCAAACATCTACATATCAACATTAAATTTACTAAGGCAATCATAAACATCATGAAATATTCATGAATGATTTTCTGATGAACCAAAAGAATATTGAACAATTATCCACCATTCCATTAATTGTAGAATTTGTAGTTGTAGTATCAAGAATCCCTTTAATAAAAGTGATCCATATTCATTTCAATTCCACTTAGTAATGGTTTTAATGATGTTGGAAGTGACATATGTGATTAAGAAACTATTATATATATAATATCATATGACACATTCTAGATCTTAGGATGGAGGGATATACATAAAAAATCAAGTTATTGTTCAATTAGACTATTCAATAGTAAGACATCCTCAAGGAATAGATGATGATTTTATCATCAAGGTAGATAAGTTTTATTTTACAATGAATTTTTTGGTGATTTACATGGATGAGTAGAACATTCTAGTAATCATTGGAAAATTTTTCCTAGTTATATAAAAGGAAAAAATTGTTGTAAACAATGGGGAATTTTTTTTATAAGTGACATGATCATAATGAATGATTACATTTCATCCGGAAATGAAGAAATGAGAAGAAATAGTTGGTGAGTTCTTAAAATATAGTCTAGTGGATGTGTTGGACACTTTTGTCCACATAGGAAAACATGATGTTCCTATTATAAAATGTAAATAATAAAGTAATAAAAAGATAAATATTGGTAATATATTGCTTGAAGAAGATAAAAATATTTGAAGAACCATTATCTATGAGGAATTCAATTTAGGAGAAATATTTTTAGCAGTCAATGAGTTTCCATTTAATTATTCTTGAAAGGGAATGAACTACTAGATTGGGCCAATGGAAATTGATAAGGTGTTAACCAATAAAATAATAAAATTAGATTTATAAAAGGGGTGGGGACGCATCTAAACAAATGTATCACAGATTGAATATATTTTTATATATGAATCAATTAAACTATTTCCTAACATCAATCACATGATTTGAAATAGTAAAGGATGGGTCAATGTCACTAATCAAAATTTCATCCAAGAGGAAACTCCATTTTTAGTATATTTAATTATTTATTTTATATTTTTTACGTAAATTCTCTATACCCAAAATATTTAAAAATTCTTTTTTCTGGATTATACATTAAATTGTTTATATTCAGTATTTTCAAGACCACCAATACCTTAGTTGGAACAAGGAGCATATGGAATGAAAAATATATATTTATGAACATGTTAAACATTTAAATTCTATAATTTTCTATTGTATTCCACAAATTTAATTTATATAAATATTTAAATTCCAAAAGTGTGCCTGTAATTTATTTTCACAATAATGAACTAGACTATGATATATAAGATAACTATGATAATGAAAATTTAATGAAATTAAATTCAATTTTCTAATACTTTTTAATAAGAAAATGGGTGAATGAATTGGTAGGGATAACCATATAGATTAGTATTTGAAAAATCATGACTTAGGGGAGCATGATGGTTTTTGTAAATGGAATTTTTCTGTTATTGATCCTACCTTTAGTTTATAATATTTTCATTAATTTGATTATTATTCATATTTCATTCCATATGTGATTGTCTAAAACCTTTTATATATTCCATACTCATCTTCTATGCTTATAGTCATATTTTCTTGAGATACCCATAAATGTTATCTTCAATAATTTTCATCACATCTTATTAAAGGTATAATAGAATCAGCGCACTTTTAATATGATTATGGTTTATTATATTTGTCCCATTATCATTAGAGAAACCTTACTTGAATTATCTTTATTCCCATAGAAACCCTAAAAATATTATTAGGAAATCAGATGAGTTACAATCTGTTTTTACCCAATCCTCCCTACCACAAAATGCATTTCATGATATTTAAAAAATAGGTTTCAGGCAGAGAATTAATATAGTGGACGGTGATATTTTCATTGAGTAGAAATTGCTGGGGTATTTCATTATTTTGGGAGAGGGGATGATATTTGTAAATATACATTATCTTTATTCACCTCTCACTCTTAAAAAATATATTACAAAACTAAAAAAATAAATACATAAAAATATATATGTGTCATTGGAGGATCAAAAATCCATATTTCTGGATCTATGATCATTTGAGCATATGTTTTTAGGTGGTGGATGTGATATTTTTATTAAACATAATTTTTCAAAAATGAAAAAAAATAGATTGATAGGTGGATTTAATCATTATGTTTTCCTTAATAATGAGCCCACATTGATATTTTTTGGGGGAAGAGGGGAAGTAAATATATAAAGGTTAATTTTCATTGAGATTATCTTTTGATATCATATATAATTATTGGGAGTCAAATAACCTTTTTGAGATTTAATTTTATCAATATTTACCTACCTTCTCAGAGGTACTATATCATTAGATCCAAAATGGTGAAGCCCTGATGATTAACTTTGATTTTTTCCATTTTGATATTGATATGTTAGATTACATAAAATATTATGGTCACTAACATGTTCTTGAGGTATTTACTGAAAATTATTCATATATTTACCTTGATGATTAGAATGAAAATGAATGTCAGGTAAATTTTATGTGTAATTATTATTAATAAGGAAATAAAAATTGAAAATAGACCAATGGAAATTCTAAGTTATTTTAAACTACAAAATATAAATACCTTATTGATTATTTTCATTGAATATTTGGTAATTTTTAATTTCCTATATTATTATACAATTTTTAATTTCCAATTCGATTAATTTCATTTTTTAAGGTTTAATTTCAACTATATTAGAGTGAAATTTGTTTTTGTATATTGATATTTCATCATTGAGGACATTATTGAATTAAAGTGTAGGGGTATTTGATATGTTTATTATAAATATTTATTTTAGGGTACTTTAATACATTAATTTATGTAAATAAATTATTAATATTTCAAATTTATATACCATGTAACATTTTTTTTATGATTTTTCATAGGAAACAGTAGATTATTGTTTAATGAAAAAAATAAAATAATATTGGAGCTAAAAGAAACTTCACCCCACAAAGTGAACTAGATAAGTGAAATAATATAATTTGGAATCAAATACAGTTTTGAAAATATGTGGAATAACATTTTCATGACATGTACATCATATATAAAGTGAGATTTCTTGGATATGTTCACCTCAGCCACCAAAGAACATGTGATTCATGTTTTGAAACATTAAAGATGTTTAGATACCTTTCACATACTGAAAGAAATAGGATTGAAGCTGGTTCAAAAAATATACCACCACCACATCTTTAACATTATGTAAAAAATTAAACATTGTGAATACATAGAGAAATTCATTATAGATACATGGATACGATGGGTTTTATGAGGACCCTACCATAAACATTAAAAATTCTTGTTAATTCAACTATTATTCAATTATTACATTCCCATGGATCCATTCAGTTTATAATTTTAGAGTATTTGTTCATTAACAATATATAATAACCCAAAAGCATTGAAATTGAATACTACTAAAACAATATATAATTCTTCTATTATAAAAATGTGTTCAGAAAAACATGAAATCTTCCTAAACATTCATCTTTTCTTTTTCTTTTATCACAACCATCCTTAAAGTTTATGAATTTTTTTTATAAATATATATGAGAACAAAAAAATAGAATGAGACATAAAAATGAAGGAAATATATAGTTATTCGATGAATAATTATATACATTATAATTAATTTTCACCAATATAATCTTCTCACCCATCAGGATGAAATTACGACTTTATCATGGTGGTGTTGTATTATCCCACATCATGTGTTCAAATGAACCACAAAAAAAACAATAAAAAATATATTTTGTTTTGGAGGAAGATTAACCAATCTAGCAATTTTATTCTAAGTCAAATAACCACTTTGGAAAAAGGTTTCCTTCTTCTAGTTAATCACATATTTTTGGTTCCCACTATTTTATATATGTTTTAACATGAGTTATCCTAACATGTTCTAGATATATCCATTTCTTCCATTGTTTCCTACTAGATAATCTATGTATAATTTTCTATACAATGAATGTAAATATTTGACTAAATCTTTAGTGCAAACAACATAACTCAAAAATACTTTTCTTCAAGATATAGTTCTAAAAACATCAAGTGAACATTGAACTAAATTCATAAATTAATCTTCATAATCTATATCCAAGAGATCCAATTTCTTCAAACATAATAAATCCAGTGTTATAACATTTATGATAATGCGAGGATAGAATGTTATGGTCAACACTTCATTAGAATCCAGTCATGTAATTCAATGGTCTAATTTATCCTAAAATTCTAAATCCCACCACTAGTGTGCTAGAGAATCCAACATGTATGTTTCCAACAAGACATTTAGATCAGCTTTCATTCTTTAGAAATAAAAGATTCTATTCATTCTACTCATACAAACTTTTTATTTTTTGTTCGGAATCAACATAAAATATGGATGTGTTGTGCTTCTAGAACTGAATGGATTGATCCACCTTCCTTAGTTCGTCCCTTCTATTCTATCTATGCATGAATTTAAAAGCATAGGAAATTCTATAGTCCAACTATTGGTTCACATGTTGCTTATGTATAACAAAATTCTTAGTATCTTCTTCTGATTGGTTTCTACAATACTTAAATTATAACATCATGATATTTTTGGAAATTTATATTTTTTGAAATAATTTATCCGTTTTGATATTTTTCATTTCCCGCAACACTGAAAATATTTTATTTTATATTAATGAACTATTTTTGGACTAAATTATATTAAACACTCTGTTTGTCACACACAAAACAGGACATAAGTTTTATCATTATCTACATGGAACACTAAGGTTATATTTTTTTAATTTCTACAATTACTTTCCATAATGGATTCCGTAACATGAAAGATCGAGTTTTATCGTACAATAATATATTATTAATGTGTTATTATTTAATAAAATAAGATATTACATTAATGGTAAATTAAAATTTATTAGTATTATTTATTAATTTATAATAATATATTTTTTAAACAAATATATGACGAATTCATTGGATACCAATTAATTATAAATGAATATGAAAATTGATTGAATATAAAGGGAAATGTTTTAATTTTTATGGTTACAATGATGTTTTCCCTAATAAATTATATTAATTACAATTAGTGGGTGATATTAATGAGATATATATGTTATATATTCAATAAAATATTTTTGATATTCATCCAATAAAATCTATAGACATAAGATAATAACACACACAATTTTTTTGCTTCAAAACATATATATTTATTAAGTCATCTTACCTCCTTTTAATGGAGAAAAAAATATAAAACCATTTTCTGAACATTTATAGATTCGATATGACAAATTAAACATTATATTTTGATGAAAAACATAATTAATTGGCCAGGTTAAATTTATGGTATATTGTTGTGATGATTTATTTTTTAATTAATAGTGAAAAATATTGAATTTTAGGTCCAAACAACTTTTCCTCATATTTATTTATAATAATTAATATCTTATTAAATTGATATAAAAGTTTAATTACATTATATTATTATTAGTGAAACCAATTAAGTTTATGGGATCAAATTTCGCATTGAAATTTATTATAAAAACATAGAAAATTTTGGACAATTTTTACTTTAAAACCCTGAAATGATGACCTGACGACGAGATTAAATTTAATTTAATTTCTATAAATTATTTAATCATTATTTTATAAAACGGATTCCATATTTTTAAAATAATAATAAATAATAATTTATAGTATGGTCAAATTTTTTTACCAATAATATTAGTGAATGGAAATAAAATTAATTCATATATTTAAAGTAAAATTGAAATTAACTAAGGACAAAACATCAAATAGAAGGCCTTAAATAACATAGAAACATCTTCAAAAGACATATCAAGACCATAATTATCCATTAGAATAATTTTTAGAATTTTAACCATTATTGGATCTAATTTCTATGGGAAAAATGTGGTTGTAATTCCCTATCCCAAAATCTAAAATATTTCCACTCCTCCACCACTATAAAAGGCCTCATATAATCCTACTTCCTCAAACCTATTAGGTAAAATTGTATTAACCAATATATTTAAAAATATATCTTCATAATCCATCCCCACATCCTAATATACTCCCCTTTTACATAAATCAATACAAGGAATCCTTTTGGTATATGCCAAAAGGAGTTACACGAATAAGAGGTAAGATTCTTCCTCAATTTCATTCATTTCATTTCAATTAACCCCCAAATAAACACTTATTATTACATGATTGTGTTAAAAAACCCCGAAATAAAAAAATTTGTTTTTATTATAAGGATTTTACCTAATGTTTTTCAAACATCAATTTAATGTATAACGAACATGTAGTTTACCTGTACGACGAACTACCACCTCACGAAATGATGACTGCTCATTTTTTCTTTTACAGCCACAAATGGTTGAAAATATAATGAAACATGTATTTATATATTATATATATTATATTTATAATGTATTTATGATAATGTTACATTTATTTAGATCATACTCTTATTCTTTCCATATTGTGTAAAAAAGATAACATCATTTGAGGAATGATGGACAACCACCACCTCAAAGTTATTTTCATTATTCACAAACTATACGAAATTTATTAAGGATATGTTTAATGAAATTATCTTATATATATATATATGAAAGAATAATAATAATATAATAATATTATATACATATACATATATATACATATATATCATTTAATTCATTTCCTTTAATATGATAATAAAATAGAAACAACTTTCTTGTGTATGTACGACCTACTGTCCCCATGAATGATGTATTTAATTTCATAAATGTATATTATATATATTATTATAATAAAAATTTATTTAATATTAATTATATTTATATCATAGATTAAATTCTATAAACAATTATATTATTATAAGGAAAATTGATTCAACAAATTAATTCACATGCGAAATGAGAGAAAATATTACCCAAAGTGTTACCTTATCATATAATTGTTGACAAGTGGGAAATATAATTTCATAATAAAACCATATATGAATTATATATAATAATATTTTTCTTTAACATACATATATTAAACCTATATTAATTATACAAGTGGTTCTTATGAGAATGAATATAGTCAATACACAATGTAATTGAATTTCATCTCACTTTTTCAATCCGTGAGATACTTGCCATGTTCACCACATTTTTCCTTTAAATGGAGTATATATTATACACAAATTTATTATATTAATCATATATATATATTTATTTATATTTAAATAACCATTTTATTATATCTTTTTCAGGGGGTTAGTGATTCAAAAGCCACCAAATCGGTATTGAATGATCTTCTCAATTTTTCTTCATTAAGACACATGCCATGTTATGATCCATTATTATTCCAAGAGATGTATATAATTACATTGTGATATTTTAAATTTAATATCCTTAATTTCAATTCATTTTAGCCTTGAAGTAATTTTATTTTCATACATGTTTTGTGTGGTTCATAATTACCAATTCGTAAGAGTTTATTAAAACCTTCTTATTTCTTTTGGAGATTGCATGAATTTATTCTTCCTTTAAGGAAGAATTATAATACATATCTTATTAACAATTAAAAAATTTCTTATGCTATTTTTTTAATTATTTATTAATTTATTGGTACTATTTTCTACTCTTTGGTACATATGATAGTTATAAAAGTGTTTTTAAGAATGCTTGACTCTACCCTCTCTTCGGTCAAAAAAACATTTTATTTCAAAACCATGTTTTCTAAAAAGATTTTCCAATAAAATTATAAATATTTCCTATTATATATAAAAACAAATTTATCTATTTTTTATTTTCCCAATGTTTTCAAAAGAATCTTCTTTTCTCTTAACAAAAAATTAATTTTTTAAACTTATTAAGGTGTAAATAGAATGTTTCTTTTACCTCATATGTCATTTATGAATTTACCCACCATAATTTGTTTGAATATTACTTTTCATATTCTAAATTTTAAATGTTATGTATTTTTTTAAAAGTAAATTTTAAGTAAATGGGTTTCAATGTGATTTCAGGATTTCTTTATTTGTTTTTAAAGTAAATTTCACGGAATGTTTTCTATAAAAATGTTTTTATAGATTCATTTATATGATTTTTAATGAAAAATAATTTGAAAATAATTTAATATTATTTTATTTGTTTATAATGGAATAATTTTAAAAAAAAAATCAACTGTCACTTATATGTTTTCAAATCATTTTGAACAAAAATTGTTTTATATACCGTATTTATCTTTTAAAAATTCTTTTCAAATAATAAAGGATTTTTTTCTTAGGAAATGTATTCAAAATAAGTTTCAATGTTATTTTGAATCTAATATGAAATAATTTTATGTTACTAACAACTTTCTAGAAAATGATCCAAATTTTACATTCATATTCTTTCTAGAATGGTTCTTATATTGATGAATGATGATTATGACAACTGTTTAACATTCATGAATTATATTATTTTGAAACCAACTTATTTTTATGGGATATCATTTGATGAAAACATTAATAAAACTATATCTTTCTATATATGATGATGTGAATAAATTTTATTGATACCCATTTAATTTCATGGGTTACAATTTTAAGTTTACAGAACCCATCTATTTTTGGGTCATGATATGAGGAATTTTTTGTCGTAAATATATGTATGATTTAATTATATGAAGGGTGGTACCTACATCTCACTCTATATTTTTTTGGAAACTATTGATTAATAATGCGTATAAATTCTATTTTTGAATATAATTTACTTTTCACAATGTTATTCATGGACCTAGTTGTAAGTCCATAAGTATATTAATGAACAACTTTACATGTTCAATAATTTATTAGAGAACCTTATTATTTGTTAAAAATTTAACACATGAACTTGATTAAATGTCCAAAATATTATGAATAGACTTGTTTTTGTATCCATAAGCCTATGAGAGTGCCTTATTTCATGTCCTTAACCTAATCTGAGAACATGAACCTAAATATACATATTCATTATTTTATACATTGATGTGTATTCCACAATTTCATGTCTTATTCCTATGTTATTATTTTGGGGATTATGCTCTATATTTTATTATGATTCTAGTCTTATGAACTGTAAATATTTATTACATGATTCATGTTATTGATCATTTATATATTGGGAATGATATTCTTATGATCCTAATCACGTTCAAAAACCCTTATGTTCATGATATTCTTATGCATTTCTTTAATTTACCCATACTAAGATTATGAATGCATCCCGTTATTATGTTTCCCCTTCACAAGGTTGTGAAGTAATTTATGTATAATTATTAATGGGAATGATCAATGGGGAAAACATTTATGATCTTTAACTAAGATAGTATATTTTCTTCCAAGATATCAAAGGTACTAAACTAATATGGTCTATTAGTATCCCTTTTCTATAATGTTTTAAGTATTCCAAAAATGTGATGTAATGTATTTTAATGTTAAGACTGGTTCGTTATATTTGGTAACTAAGAAATGTTTTAGTCATCCTTTAGAATCTTGGATGAGTACACATAGTGATAACCCTATGTTTATTTCTAAGGATATATTTGGGTATGTATTTATGGATAAATATAGGGATGAGTTACCATTTAAGAAATCATCTTGTAATATTTTTAATGGATTGAGCGAGTGGTTTCCAAGAAATATATATCTATCTAGATACTATAAGTGTATGTGGCTCTAGATTAGATTTAACTAGACATAATAACTCTGAAAAGATGTTCTGGTCCTTACTCACTGCAATATAGTACACAAAAATGGGCCTTGATGTACACCTAGATTGACACTCTCGAGAGATATGATTTAGGAATTCACAAACTCTTCACAAACCATCATGAAATATTTAAGTGGATCTTGGATACGAATATTATATTATAAACCTATGTTTTCATCGATTAAATAATCAGGATCCATGAATTCGATATCCTATTAGTAAATTTTCATTATCATGTGGTTTTATTCTGTGATATGGGGTTTCCACCCTGTGCATTATTTTTTTAGTGAATAGAGTAAACCAGAAGGAACATGGTTAACATTGAATGTTTCACAAGTTAAAATTATAGTAATTATGAAAATTGATTTTCCATGTATAAATATAATAATGATAATTAGGAAGGTATTATGAGTATTGGTTATACACTTGAAGATAATAAGGCAAAAAATGCCATGTGAATGATTTACGCTTTTCTTCTAGTATTATTTAGATGAAAAACTAAAAGAAGGATTAGATTGAGGTTAATAAACCATACTACATGATTTATATTTTATATTATATGAAAGAGGTATTATAGAATAAGACAACGGATCCTATGATATAGATTGTGAATATAGTTTGATTAATTATGTATTTATTTTATGGAATTTAAATTTTATGTTATATGGATCATGAAATACATATGTATTTGTAATATATATATTCATTATGGATTGAAATGAACAAGTTTAATGGAAATGAATAAATATAAATTGGATTTCATGGAAATGTGACATTTTGATTAAGGAAATGTATGACTTAATCTGATCAAGATGTTGAGAACATTATGTTTAAAAGGGATAAAGAGATAATTTATTCGGATAAAGTAAATTTGATATCACTAATAACCCTAGGATTAAATATTGAATTTTTTGGAAAATTTTCTGTGTCATTATATATGATGTTTACAACTTCTTGATTTTAAGGAATATATGGAGTAACCCTTGGATTAATGATGAACTCATGTTTTCACAAAGGATTGATGATAATTAGGATTATTACAATGTTCCAAGAGTATTCAAAATGACGGTATTCACATGTTCGGAATGTAAAAACAAAGATATAAATTTTGATATATGGTGGATCAATGTTAAGATGATTTTGTTACTTTCATAAAGTTTTGTATATTCATATTTTAGAATGGGTATAAGGTTACCCATTTAAGAGGTGTTTAAGTTAAAAATTGTTTGATGTCTATGAAATTTAATTATTATATCACCACATGAGGATTTATGTATATTGGATAACAACAAAAAATTTTGGTAAATGAAGATAGATGTGATTACTAAACCTGAATCTCATGATCTGTTAGTGCTTTAATATTGAAAAATTAATCTTACATTTTAGAGAAATTGGTGAAGTTGAAATAGATCAAGACATGAAAAATGGAAAGATTTTACTTACAAAATGTATTCAAATAATGTAAGCATAACTTTACATGAAAATTATTCAACCTTGTGGAGATTTTATAGAAACCAACAGGTCATCCTAGTACCTTCATTTCCTCTTAATCAAATGGTCCCATAGATAATCATTTATTTATGGATTTTTCATTGATAAAATTATCAGGAACACGTTATATATTACTCTCATTAAGATCATGATAGATTAAATTATCTTGCATGTCCATGTTTTCACTTTCCACAGATGTTGTCTTATGTGGAAACCCAACTATGTGTTATTATGGGTAACCATTATGGTTTCATCATTCCATTTTAATGTTTTTGTGTTCATTTTTATAATGTGGGATTATACTAAAGGAACGTAAATTTATTAAGATATCTGATAATTGAGAAACATTTCATTGGATAAATTCATTATAGGGGAATGTTAAAATGAAACACCCATAAAATTTTCTAATTAATTTTTTCCAATTAATTAAACCTTTTGGTTATTTTTCATTTCACAAACCATTGAAAATAGTTTATTTTATATTAATGAACTATAATTGGATTTCATTATATGAAAAACTGAGTCCATCATACCCTTCATCAAACATATATTTTATCTTTCTCTATATAGAACATTGTATTTCACTTACATTACACAAAACAATAACATTTCTTTGTTGGATTTCGTAAAACACAAGATCGGGTTTTACTGGACAATAATATATTATAAAAATGTTATTATATAATATAATAAGATATAACCTAGCTATAAAATTATTGGTTATGAATAGTATAATATAATTTATAAAAATATATGGTTTAGAAATATATAATATTAAATCAAAGTTTACCAATTAATTAAAAATTTATATGAAAATCAATTGAATATACAACAATATATTATTATTTTTATGTTCACTATGCTATTTCACATTAAAATATTAAATTAATTCCCAATTTCTAGTTATATTAATATTATATATATTATAAATATTTAATAATATATTTTTTATATTCATACAATACATTTGAAAGACATCATTTAATAACAAACCCAATTTAATGCTTAAAATCCTATATTTTTATTAAGGCATTTAACTCTCATTCAACAGATTACCAATTTTAAATGAAATATTTTATAATTTTATTGATTTAATATATCAAAATAAACATAATATTTTAATGTAGGACATAATAATTTGGTTAGTGAATTTTATTGTATTTTCAATGAAGTTCCAATTTTTTAATGAATATTTAAATATACTGATTTTTAGTTCAAAACTATTTCCATATAATTTATTTATAAGGATAAATTAAATTTGAAATTGTTATCAAAGTTTAAATAGAATATATTAATATAAAAAAATAAATATAGGTCATTGTAATCAATTTCACTTTGCAATTTATAATAAAAACATACCAATCTTTTGAATGCTTTTACTTTTAAAACATGCATTGCCGACCAGATTGGGGGAATGAATTTAAATTAATTTCTTCCAATTATGTGATTGGAATTTTTAAAAAAAGATATCATATTTTAAAATAAAAAATTTTATAATTTATAATAATATCGAATTATTTTTGACCAAAATTATTAGTGATTGTTTTTAAAAATTAATTACCCCAATTAATTTAAAATTAAGATTAACTTAGGACTAAACCATAATCATAAGGACCTAAATGACCTAGAAAAGTGTCCAAATTATATTTTATAGAAATTATTAGACCCTATAATTAATTTTATCTATATTTGAAAATTATTGGATCCAATTTCCATGATAAAAAAATTGGTGTAATTCCCATCCCCAAAATTTGCAAGTGTTCCACACCCCCTCCACTACAAAAATGATCATCTCCTCCAACATCCTATTACCTATCAAGAACACTTTGGATCAACCAATAAATAACCAAATATATAATTGAAATCCCTCTCCTAATCTGGGAAGCCTCCCATTAGGTAGAAATAAATCCAAATAATCCCTTTGGTGAAAATAAAAAGCAGTTACCTGAAAAAGATGTAACATTCATCATAAAGTTATTTTTTTATTCCAATTTTCCACCACCTAAATTTTTATTAATACAATATTGAATAAAAAACCTGTATAATAAATATAAAATTATGTATATATGATAAGGTTTAAACCTAAACACACACACACACACTTCCATCCAATAGATAATACTCATAGTATTTACATGTATGAAGAACTATCACCTCATGAAATGATGATTATTCATTTTTACATGATCTCCATTCATGGTAGACATTATGATGGAAAAAATATTTATATATGATATATATGTTATTTTTAATGTGATTATTATTATTTAATTATTATTTCAAACATACCGTTATTATTTCTATCTTCTATAAATATGATGATTTCGTTTGAGGAAGTGTGGACTACCGCCCCTCAAAACGATGTGATTCATGCAAACAATAAATGAAATGTATTATGGATATTTATAGTGAAATTATATTATAAATATGACATAATAATTATAATTTAATGATATTATATAAGAAGAAACATATACATATATTTCATTTAAATTCCTTATTTCGATATGACAATAAAATAGACACCATATTCATCTGTATATACAGCCTACCGTCTCCATGAACAATTTATTTCATTTCATACATCTATATTGAATATATTTTTATAATAAAAAATTAATGAATACTAATGATATTTAGGTCATGGTTTATATTATTTAAATCAAAATATAATTATAAGGTCCAATTATACAACAAATTAAGACACATGCTAAAACAAAGAGAATATTACCTAAAGCATAACCTTATCGTAGTTGTTTTAATAAGAGGGTAATATAAAGACATTATTAAACCATATATGGAATTAGATATAATAGTAATGTTTTTAAATGATTTTTTATAATCATATATTTACTATACATGTGGTTATTATGAGAAAAAAATGATTGAAGACACAAGGTAAAGAAATTTCATCTCACATTTTATATCCATGAGATACATTCATGGTTTATTACTCTTTTCATTTACATGGGGTATACACTACCCAGGAATTTATTATTTTTATCATATACATAATTTTATGGGTATTTAAATATAAATTTTATGACATTTATTCAGAGGGTTTATTTTTCAAATGTTATTAAATCAGTAAAGTAATTTGTCCTCAATATTTCATCATTGAGACACATGCCATGTTATGGACTTATATGTTTCCCAGGGGTGTATATAAAAACATTTGAATATTATATCATGAATATAATTATGTTAATTAAATTTTAGGTATCATTTAATTTCATTTTATTACATGGGGATTATGGTTCAATGTTACCATGTTGTACGATTTTATTGAAATAATCTCATCACTTATCGGGATTCATTATGTTTATGATTCCATTAATTTAATATTATTATCAATATATTAAAAAATATAATGAGTTTTATTCTCCTTTACTTTTTCATTATATATTCATGTATCGGAACAAAATTCAACTATTTAATACATAAAATAGTTAGAAATATTTTATATAATGCCTGAAATAACCCTCACTTCATTCTGAAATCTATGTTCCTTCAAAATCGTGTTTTCAAGAAATGGATTCCCAGAATATTCAACACTCATCTAATAATATATTAAATAAATATTAAAAAAAATTATTTCAGAAATTTATTCAATGGAATATTCATTTCCCTTTATGAACAACACATTTTTCTATCCTTTTTAACATGACAATAGAGTATTCTTGTTAAATCATACAACATGTATAGATTTACATGTGATCATTGTCATGATCCATCCCCCAGGGCCCATGTTGTGACTACCCCATGACTACCGTCCATATGCAAGTTGCTGGTGACTAGCACATGAGAGGCATATTCTTATAAGGAGGAGGCATTTCCTTTAAACCTGTAAAAATACATAGAATAGAATGAAATAAGATGCAACAATGTAGTAAACTGCTATTGTAAAAGAGTGTTGAATGTAATGGGGCTGGAATACTAGCCCAAATAAGAGGTAAAAGTACAACTGAAATGTAGAATACAACTGAAAAGTGGAAAAAAATCTTGGGTCATCCTCCGAGGATCCTACATGATGGGTAGGTATTGATCGCCTCCTCGGAACTCCACGTCCACCCATCTCCTATGCGTACCACCTAGTCCTCGCTCCCTAAAACCTCAGCATAGCTGCTCGTTATCTGCACAAGACACAAAAATGTTCGGGTGAAGCCCGTGAAGGGGTGAGTATAACAATACCTAGTAGGGACCCTAAGACCCCCAAAGTTCTCATAGAATTCCACAAAAGAAAATAATAATGAAGTCAATAGAAAATTAAAAAACAATAGACATAGCTCAAATAGGGTCTTAGATCAAACTAGGTTTTCAATGAATTATAGAAGTACATATGATTAGTCGTGAATCTAGATAAAATTATTCTGTCAAGATGCACTACTATTAACAATATTGAGTCTAACCCACACAAGATCAATAGGTAACTAACCCCCACTGACCCACAAAGGATATTACACACACATGATCGATAGGTAACTAACCCCTGTAATGACCCACACAAGATATAACCCACACTGGATCAATATGCACTGACCCACAAAGAATAGCTAAGCACTGACCCACACAGAATCTCAGCCCCACAGGATTAGTATGTGCTGACCAATACAGGATGGTTGAGTACATACCCACATAGGATCTGACCCACATAGGATAGATGTTGAACCAAATAGGATCGCTCAGTACTAACCTCGGTATGATATGTCTCCAACCTCTGCATCATAGCCATCCACGAAATTCCTCACACCCAGTGGGATCGAGTTCTGTAGAATTTTCCCCTCGAGATATCGGTCATACCTCGACCACCAATAACCACCAAAATGGAGTAACAAAAAGGACCATGATGTCTTATGTGTTCCAATGCGATAAATGGTGCATCAATCAGATTCCTAGTCTGTGAGTTAGAAGAATTTTTACACTGGGGGCACAGATGTATTCAGGTTCGATCCAACTCGGTCATACTCCAACTATCTCCAAAATTCATGTGTAGTATACCAAAAGTATTGTCTCATTCCAAGGATCCCAATACTGCAGATTGTTCATCAAAAGGACATCCAGTTTTCAAGATATGGCCCTTTAAGTGTTTTTGGGCCTATGTCCGGTCTGACCCGGTATCGGCTGGGCCGTGGTGGGCTCGACCCACTTGGATGAGTTCTGGATGAACGCACAAGGGGGTGGCCCATAATGGTGGCTTGGACCTCAATGGGAGGCCCACTAATGGTGGCCCACAAGGGGGATGACCCAAATGAATATGGAGGCCTAAAAAGGGAGGGTCGACCGTGTAGGGCGCGATATACATGGGGTGGATCGGCCGCATAGGGCGTGCCTATAAGGGGTGGCCGACCGTAGCCCGCCGAAGCTGGAAAAGGGGGAAAAATTTCCCCCAATATCTCAAATGGCACGAAGAACATTATGTTTTTTAAACAGTGGTGCCTGCGGAGCCTACGTGGCGGGTTCATCCTCCGCCTCGGCATTGTCCACGACTTCTTATCACCAGCGGCGCACTGGTTGCGACACCTCTCATTCTGCGGTTGGCTGATGTGCGGCCTACCTCCTCCAATCGTTGCGGCTTATGATCTACATCCCCTTACTCACTGGCGGCCAACGATGTTGATTACACTTCATCCTTCGGTTCGGGGTTTCGATGTTGCTAGTCACCACTCTCTGAAACCTGCTCTGTCCTCCAAGGGTATGGCATCTTGTCACCCCTTCAGCACTTCGTTGCATGGATAAGCTATGCCGACACCTCTCCCCATGATCCATATAAATAGGTGAGGGGAGGGTAAGTAATGATGTGGGGAATTAATGTTGTCTCATAAATTAGGAATCTTCTTAATTCCCCAATGACGTTGTTACATAAGTTTGACAGGTCCAACCACTTATTGGCTTGAAATGTCGCTGGTCCCCCATTCTCTTTTTCATTGGAGGATATGAATGATAAAAATATAATAATGTTATTTTATATTATTTCATTTAAAAATTACCAAAAATTATCTTTTTCCACACACCTACTATGGTCGAAGTAAAGTCTCCCGTAAAAGAATCATGGCACTATAGATTCAACGGTACCCTCAGATATTTCATCCGAGCACCGGTTCAAAAGATATAAAATGCAGCTCATGCATTTAATGAACATACCTTAATAAAATTTCAGAAACTCATTTCAGGCACACCGGTCTTCCGAATAACATGCCATAAATTTTTAGAGACTCGTAATAATTCTATATAATTTTAAAAAAACATTACATGTAAAATTCGGGTCTTTACAATCTTTTCCAAGAAATATACTTTTCAAGTTTAAAAGGATAGTTTTTTAAGATTTTTTTAAATTATTTTTTCGAGAAATGAATTTAAAAATATTTTCAATAATTCATTAAAGGCTTCCAAAGTATTTTTCAACGAAATATCTTTTCCAAAAGAATTTTAGATTCATTTATAAATTTTTAAGGAAAAAAATATTCAAAAAGTTTTCAAGGGAAAAAATTTTCATAATTATTTGAAGCGGTATTTATTTTTAGCCTAATAATTTTAAATGATAAATGATTTATAAATGGATCATGTTTTTATGAAACATTTCAAAGAATAAATGATATTTTCCTCAAAAAATGAACTAAAAATATTTTTAAAAGTCCCTTTCCATAAATGATGAAATATGTTGTTCTCACTCAATCACATATTAGAAATAATCCAACGTTTAAATTAATATTATTTATTAAATGGTTCATGTTTGGTTGAATGATGTTTATGACTGCATTTTCTATTCCATGAGTTATATTTTTTGAAACCCTCCTATTTCCATGAGTTATTTTTTTCTGAAATTATTAGAAAACCTATATCTTTATATAGTGATGATATGAATAAATGTAAATGATAATCTTCATATTTCTTGGGTTATGATTTTATTTTTATTGAACCAATATTTTTTCATGGATCATACTATGAAATTTGTTTATTTCACATGCATTCAAGATTTCATTATGTGATAGGAGGGACCTATATCTACCTCTAATAAATTATGTAATGGTGGATGAATCATTAGTATAAATGTTATGTGTGATCCTGATTACATGTTCACAATGTTATACATGGAACTGGTTTCTGATCTAATAAATTTATATGTGAACCCGATTACATGTTAACAATGTTATTTGTGAACCTTATTATATGATTATAATGTTATGAGTCAACCTGATTACATGTTTACAATTTTATACTTGGACCTGGTTTCAAATCCATATTTTTATTCATGAACATGACTACATTTTAACAATGTTATTTTAGAACCTTATAATATGTTCACAAAATTATCTGTTTACCTAATTTCAAGTCCTCAACTTAAAGTGTCAACCTATGGGTACTTATACATGTTCACTGTGTTATAAATTGATGTTTATGAAATAAATCCACATCTTATTAATATGTTATCATATCATGAATTATCTTATTAATTTTATTATTATTTATTTCTTATAAACTGCAAAATATTTATTACCTGATTCATGTTTATGATCTTTTATATGAAGGAAATGTTCTTCTGATGATAACAATCATGTTCTCAGAACATTACATTCATGATATTCTTATTTATTTCTTTATTTACCCTTAATCAGCACTTGAGGTCCCCTATTTCTTATTTTTACCTTCCACATGTTATGAAGGAAGGTTTTGGAATATAATTACTAAGGCGAACACATTTGTGGGAAACATTTAAGACACTTGAATGAGTTATAAGAATTTATTCCATGTTTCTAAAGGCTCTAATATAATACGTTCTTTGGACATCCATTTATATAATGTTTTATGCATTCTGCAAAAGTAATGTAATCTCTATGTAGTTAAGACTTGTTTAAATATAAATGGTTCAATTTTCTATAAAAAAAATAAAATCCAACTGTTTATCGATCACTGTATGTTGATGGTTTAATAATTTAAAATTTACCACATTACACATATCACATCAAGGATTTCCAAAATTCATACATTTATGCTTTCAATAATTTTATTAAAACTTATTATTCTTCTGAAAAACAAACCATTTTCAACTTCTACCAAGAATACACTCATTTCACACAACTAATAAATCACTACTCAAAATGAATTATGCACTCTCAGTTAGAATTCATTACTATCAATGCATTTCATTCTATTCTCATTTGGTGAACCCATGATGATGTAGTTAAAACTGATAGAAGTGTTATTAAATGCTCATGTACCCAACTCATAGCTGTGTATATTTTCAGTCGAAATAGGTTAGAAATTATTTTTTATGGTCAACATTTCATGTTTTGAAAATT
Organism: Viscum album; assembly: GCA_963277665.1. Classification (NCBI taxonomy): domain Eukaryota; kingdom Viridiplantae; phylum Streptophyta; class Magnoliopsida; order Santalales; family Viscaceae; genus Viscum; species Viscum album. The sequence goes on from OY728155.1 coordinate 880,588,168, forward strand.
TTTTATTCTTTCTAAAACCCCAAATCAATGACTAATACAGACAAATTTCCAACTCAATAACTAAACAAACAGACTCCATTTGTATCAACCAACCTCTCACCTATTGTATTCAGAAGAGATGATGGGTGTTACATGCCTTAGGTGACATCCCCTGGACACAAAAGTCTCACAATAAATTCTAAGGTGTTAAGAATAAATTTCTAGATGATTTTTCATTTGGAAAATTAAAAACAAAACTAAATAGTATTAACAAAATAAAACTACATGATTCATGAGTAAAATGTAATAATAATCAAACCAAAATCAAACCAACAAATATATCATATTACAATGAGTGGAAAATCCAAAAAAAATGAAAACCCATAAACAAAATAAAAAACTCCCAACCAGCTCCAATATCCAACTCAAGAGGCCATACCGTAGGTATCACGATGAAAAAATAAAGAAATGAAAAACCTTCCCATTACATGTGTCCTGATATATAAGATCTAAAAATTTACCAAAGTACCTTAGAAGGAGGTGAGTATAAAACATTGTAGATTTCCTCCAATGACTAACCAAATCATACAACAAGGATAAAACATATTAGAACAATGATATAAAATATTTAAACCCCCAAAGAAAGTAATTTATATCAATGATAAGATGATTTACCAAATCAACCGGTTTTCCAATGAACGGAACCAAAAAATACATTAAAACATCTCAAAATTCCAGTTGGAATATTCTTTCCACTTCTGCACATCCACCCATAAACATGTTCATGTGACCATGGGCATCTCTACACTCTTGAGTGGTGATTCATATTTTCCACAAGTTGTCACCTGTTGAATCATTTGGATGGGTGAAACATTAATCCATTATCCATATATCTTTTTGACAAGGAAAACATCACACCCTTATCTATCCCAAATTCATATGTACACACACCTACCATGTATGACAAACCCATTCATAACCTTTTAAAGAAAACCGTTAAAAAAATTCAAAATAATTTTCAAGCATAAAAAAATCCATATGTTTAATACTGACATTTTAAAATAATAAAACTATACCATTTTCTATAAAGCTACCCAATTTCACAAATTCTAGAACCATCACTAAAGTGGTTCTTCCATCAATAATCACATATCAATTTCACTATTCAATTCAAAAAATTCAATCAATTTGAAATAAATCAATTATTTTCTAATCTATAGTAGTTGAGGCTGAATCCACATACTTCCCAATCATTGGGGAAAACTAATAATGTCATGAAACTCCAGAAATATGATTGAATCTTCTAAACCCACCCCGAATCATGTACCCAGATGAAAACCATCTCTCATCATGATTGGAATTAAAAAATCTGGATCTATCACAAATGGGTTATATAAATTACAATAAAGTGATGGAAGAAGAATAAAACTAAATAATCCCACTATGAACAAGAACATACCAACAAAACCACGATCAAACACACTATGATTTTCCTCATAATCGCTCATGGATGAGGATGAATGATCTCCAAATCATAGGGATGAAGAGGAACTTTGGATATGACCTTTTTAGTTAGAAAATGAGAGTTTTATGGGTGAAAATATGTTTATATTAAGAAAATATGGATCAAATTTTAAATGGTGCTTCATCAAGATTCATAGTAAGGAAATAAATCTGTAACTGTGAACTAGGAACTTCCTCTAAACCCAAATCACAAAATTACCTCAAAAAATATGATAATTTGTATGCTAACCATCCCAAACCCATCTATCCCAAAATTAACTTTTCAATTTGGTCAAAGCACAGTTCCACCATACCTTGTTTCTAACCATCCCCTACTAAGATCCCAATTTTCCAATTTAATATTTTCCTAATAGGTTTTCTACGGTTTCTACTGATAATGATCCAACATTGAACCACCTTAAAAACATAAAAATATACCAAAATCATGAAACCCCCCCCCCCCCCTCAACATTACTTAATCAGTTTATATACTGAAAATACAAAAATAAAGGGTGAAGAACAAAAAACTGGTGTGCTAAAATATCATACATCTTTTTAAATTATAGAAATTTTTGTAGGATAATATAGGTATGCATGTTTCTTTATATAAATATATAGCTATATAAAATAATTATTTAATAAAATTAAATTTATATTTCCAAAAATTATATACAACTCTTCATGTTTTGCTGAGAAAATAATAGATAAGATTGTAGGAAAGGGATTAAACAATTAACAAAGTATTCACTTACACATGGATATCAAAGGATGATAATTAACTTTGATGACAATGGACACCCACTTTTATGAAATTATTTGTATTTTATTAATTATATTACTATATAGAGTAATTATAGGATATGTGTTTTATTTCATGATTGGTGGTGCATTGAAAATTCGTTGAAGGATCTGTTATGGGAGTCCATAATGGAAAAAATATCCAAATTTATTTATTTATTATTATAATGGTTTAAAGAATATATATTCCTTAGTATTCCACCTATAAAATTACAAATGACATTTCACTCTCAATTATTGATTGAAATTAATATAATATGTCTATACTATTGGGATTGCAGAAAAAGAGATATTGAGTAAAAGGTAACATTATTTTAGTGTTTTTGGAGTAAAAATTGAAAATCCATGAGTTATATATGAGTTTATCAATAAATATACATGTAATATGTTTGTATCTATTTTTCGAGGAGAAGCCTTTATGTTTTGTTTTATTGTCTATAAAAAAATTTCTAATAAATTTCAATGAATTTATATTTTCTTAAAATAATACGACAATAGAAACACACTCCAAGAGATATAGTCACATAAACTATGCAATCATACATTGTCACTCATATGGTATCCGTTGTTAGAGGAGAAAATAATTGATGAAAACTTTTGTAAATTAAGACCCTATTTATGTTGCAGCTCTGAAGAGGTTCCAAACATCCATCTATCTACTCCCCATCATCATAAAAGAGGTGTGGGATATAATCATAAAAATGTGAAGAATATTACCAATCAAATAAAGGAATTTATGATAATATTATAATTAAATAATTTATAATTTTCAACAATATTATTATTTTTAAACATACATCACAAATATGAATTTCAAAAATATTTTTTCAAAATTCCCATGAATTGAAAATGATATAAGGGAACTTTATCATTTAAGATAGGATGGATATTCTACCTAATACTTTGGGAAATACAAAACACTCAAGCTGCATTAGAGGGATAAAGTGGTTTTCAATTTTTTTTAAATAAAATTGTTTTTTCCCATAGTGCATCATCAATGAGGTGAAAATATAAAAGATAAATATAAAATTATAAGGTTAGAATGTGACCCTAGAATGAGATACTAGAAGAATATCTTAAATAATCGGTATTGGCTATATTTGGATAAGATATGAGACATACCTAACCTATGTTGCCTGCCTACCCAGATACACTCCCTCCTCATTCAACCCTAACCATTTATTGTGAGTTACACATTGGGGATCCCCATGTACATAATTTTAAAAATATAATTGTAAATCATCTAGGGGATTAGGTACATCATATCCTTATAAAGTTGGATCAGTTAAGAGAAGTAGTAAATTATATTATTAATCCAACTATTCTAGGGTCATTGTATGCCAAGGAGGTGTCCCTAGTTGGGCAGAGTATTTGAATTTTTTACTTTATCTATATAATATTTTCCATAAGTTGATATATGAGGTATGATTTATTTATTTATTTATTTGTGAAAAAATTTATAATTATACATAATATTTTCTTACACTTACCCAAAATAGATTATCTAAAATTGAAGGAGTCATTTTAAGGTAATAGAATGTTTCTGGTTCTAGTGACGTTAGATACTCTATAAGAAGTTGATGGGGAAACCATGTTAACAAATATATTTATATGTTCAATAATTATTATACTTTTCTGATGAGTTCTAATATATGATGAAAATATTATTCATTGTTTTTTTTTAATTTTCATCATTGATGTTGTGAAGGGTGCGGAACTCATTGTCCCCATATTGCTGCTATTTTCTAATTATGTAAACTTAAATTTTTATTTTACTTTTTTTATCTAAATATTTTTTCCATTGACTTAATTTATTACCTTTCAAATAAGGAACCTTCACTCTATTTTCATTCAGTATGGTTGGATGTTTTCTGATTGTTTTATAGATCTACAATACATTTTTTTTGAAATACTCAAACCAAGAAGTCAAAATTCAATATATATATATATGAAAGACTAAAAGAAAAAAAATTACATGTCATTTTGATCTCTAGTAAAATAAAATATAAAATTTTAATCAAATAAAAATTATACTATTTTTTTGGGTTGCTGGCATAGTGGAAGCATGCGGTGATTGGATATATATTCAAATTTATTATAATATTTCAATTTCTGAAACCACAAATTTAGAATGTGAAATTAAAATGTAAAATTAATTTATCTAATGTTATATGAAATGATTATCTTATATTAAAAACCATTATTCATTTATGATTTTCATTATCCAAAAAATTCCCTTTAAGATTTTCTTTTTTGTCTTGTGAGAGATTAATGATAAAATCCTTCTAGTAGAGATCCACACTTTCTCCTTTGACATTGGAGCAATGACAATCATTTTATGGGTTCTATAATAGAAATTTGATAGTATTTCATTACTCATGTTGATCATTCGTTAAATGATCTTGAAGGGATTTATTTTAATGATTAAATTTTTTTATATGAAGAGAGAAATGTGGAGTTGGGAGGGAATTAATTGTGAGAAACCATTCCATATTCTAGATATTCAATGTGATACACAAAATTCATAAGCATCTATTAATATTGATACAGTTTTGATGAAAATATTTTTTAATTTATTGTCATCCAATAAATAAAATTTAATACCATTATCAATCCACCTTTCATATAAAAATAAGAATATGATAATTTTAATATTTTTGTTATTTCTAATATGCACAATAAATTAAATTATTTTACCAAATAATAAATTAATAAAATTTTCCGTACTCGGTCTTAGTATACTTGAACTCCTTAATAATTTATTAAACACCTGAATAAATATTTTATTCAAAACATAATTTTTATTCAAAATAAATATTTTATTCAAAATCCAAGAAATAATATTTATAAAAATAATCAATAAATTAAGTAAATATTTTAATAAAAAAACAATGAATATATATTTAATATATATTCATGTACTTAATAAATTATTTTTTAATAAAAAATAATTATTCATTACATTATGAATATTATCGATCAACAAAACCTGAATAAATTTTTTCATCGGTCTTGAGAACAATCTTTATTCCATTAATCACATTAATAAATAATTTAATTAAGATCATCAGAAATCCTTAGTGTGTTACCCTTTGGGATTTTTTCTCATAGGAAATAACCCTGATTGCCTAATTTCAATAATTACCAACTAGCAATGGGCCAGGCCTCCCAAGAGACGAATAAAAATACCATTATTAAAAAAACAAATATGAATTATCACTATATATTATAAACCATAAGTCACAATATCTCAAGAAGAAAGTTTCATTTATGTGTCACAAAATAATATGATCGATTTATTTTTCATTGATTACCAGAAATAAATCAATTATTACACCATGGAGATATGATTTTGGTTGATAGTTATATTCCAATCAATGGGTTGATATACCATCTTCCTTACATATAGAAGGGACAATTCCGTTCTGAACCTATCCATTAAAAATATTTCAATAGTGACACACCTAGTGGTCCCTATTTCACACCTTCATATTACATACCAAATTGGGCCAGTAAGTTTATTCTCATGAGTCATGACATGAATCAAAGAAAATATTAATGTATAAGGACCATAACACCAGATCATAGATAGAATTATCCAATAACACCAAAACATCTAGAATTTCTACTAGAGGGTCAGCTCTTATAATCTCCCATATTAGAAATTACCATGTAAAATCTTCACGAGAAGATGCCTCATATTATTAAACGTTCGTGGACATTAAATTCATTGTAGTTTGTCTCCCATAATAGTACATTATCAAACTATAGATAATTATTTTAGATTATCATTTTAAAACATCAAGGTTATCATTAATGTGGAAAATTTCTATAACCTTATCTATGTGATGTACATTCTAGGACATTATTCGATTAGAGTCCGAAAAAACTGTGAACATTGATTAATAATAATATTTATTAATATTAAATATAATGAACATATGTGTAATGAAAATAAAAATAGTTTTTACTTGGACACGTAATTGATAAAACTCTCAAATTGACCAGATCTAATAGTAAATAACATTCAGTTCAATAGAACTCACATGATAATCATGTTTCTTTAGAGTTGATGTTTTAATCATGGGGTCCACAAAATTTTCTTCCATGGAATATTTCCCATTATAAAAATATATATCTAAGAAAAATACCTAATGAGATAATACCTTTTATGTATGTATTTTTTCCACATATGTGACCTCAAATCAATTACAAGAGACACCACTATAGTATTATCACAATATGATGTGATTGGATCCTTATTTCTTGGTACCACATCATTTTAATGAATGAAGTTGTGCATATATTCTTCTTTTTATCTTCTTTATAAGACATAATATAATCAATATCTAGTCTACAATCTATAACTATAACCCTTTTTGAGCTCTTTTAGCTCACAAAATATTTGTTCAAGGTAAAACTATATCTAAATTGTTACTTCATGACAACTTTATCAGTTTAATAACTACTCTATGAATATCATTTGAAAGCTTGTTTTTCATCTCCCCCCAAAATATGATCTTATCATCTGTTTTCCATAGATACATATGAATAGTCATGAATTCCATTTAAAGGCGGTGACTTGGGTTATCTTGATATCTTTCAACAAAACTTCATGCTTATGTAGTATCAGGACTAGCACATAAAATAACATACATGACTGATTTAATAACTGACATGAATGTAAGAATATAAATTTTTGTAATTTAATCATTTATTTGAGGACACATATCTCTAGAAAGATGAATTCCATACAATACTAGGAAAAATCCCCTCTCTGATTTTTATAAAATAAATCTATTTATTAGCATATCGATGTGTGTTCTTTGAATGAAGGCGAAAAACCTCTCAGATCTATAAATATAGATCTTGATCTAATATATATATTCTACCTCACACATGTCTTTTATATTGGATCTGTTGTTCATCGATACTTTAACATATTGTAAGAATCGTATTTTGTAACTAATGAGTAATATGTCATCAACATATAAAATTAAGAAAATGAATTGACTCCCACTATACTATTTATAGTAAGAAGTTCTATACTCATTCGTTTTGAAACCATATTGACTTTGGATTTATAAAAATGAATATTCCATTACCATGATTCTTTAATTAATCTATAAATATTTAATTTAAATTTAAAAATCCTATTGGAATTCTTCAGAGTGAAGAGCCCTTTGGGTTTTATCATATATACATCTTTATAAATGTTCCCCTAAAGAATGGATATTTTTTAATTCCATTTTAAAATTATCATATTCATGGCACACCATAATTGAAATTATAATCCAAATGAATTTTAGCATTGAAATTGGTGAAAATATTTTCCCATAGTCAATGGATTTATAATAATTGAACCCTTTTGAAACTAGTTCCTCTTTATTAGTACTGACATGTCCTTCAATTTAAAATTTCATATTGAATACCCATTTAAATCCATTGATTATTAATTCTACTAGAGGATCTGGAATAATTCATTTTTTGTTTTGATTTGTGGAATCATTTTCAGAATTCATTGCTTCTATCCACTTGGAAACATGTATGAAACTTACTTATTTCTTATAGGTTAGTACATTATTATTATCAATTAATAATGTGTCACACTCTTTATTGACTGGAAAACTATATCATTTTGGTTCCCTGACCTCTATTTTTTCCTATTAATACTTCTTTTTTAGTTTTAGTTTCTTATTCCATGAGGTTTTGGGGAATATATTCTTGTTCCGACTCTTGGTATATTGATCCGCAACTTCATCGAAGTGAATTTCACTCCCACTATCTCTTTTAGAGATGCTCACCCTCTCGTGGAATATTTAATGTATTCAAAATGTTACATTTTTATGAGGGTTTGAATAGGTAATATCATATTGTTGCCTTCATGTATCCTATAATGCTGCATTCTGTGCCTCAAGGGAAATGTTGTTTACTTGAAGAGTCCTTAATAATGATTTACTGCCCCTCACATGTTAATTATACAACCTGATTTTTCAACTAAAAAAATAATACAGAATACCATGCATTAATTTATTTTTTACATGGTTTAGTATATTTGATTATATTTGTAATTCATATATAGAAAATGAAAAATGAAGAATGTCATGACCCATTATGTTATTCTCCACCACGATATGATAATATCCTTATAATTTTCGTACCACAAATGTTCTCAACATCAATCTTATATACAACAATTTATCAATAGAATTTGACTTATACCCCACAAAGTAAGAATATACAAATCTAAGAAAATCATCAATAAAATATATGAAGAATCAGTACTCACATATTTATTCAATATGAAATGGTCTACACACATGAGTATGTACTAATTTACGAAGCTCTATAGCCCTTTATCCATTACCAATATATGGAAATTTGGTCATTTTCCTTGTGAACTTGTGTGACACACAACAAGAGGTTTTATTTCAAAAGAATATAAATATAAATTTAGATGTATATTGGTCATGCAGTTTTTATACAATAAAAAGTTGGGGATTCCAATGTTCGTATGGTACAATTCATGTGAATTATATTCATTATCTATTTCCATTACATGGTTTATGTAATCCCACTAATAAAGTCCATTATTTAAATGTTACCTACCATGATAAATGATATCATTAAAAATATGAAAATTTTATTCCAAAAATTTGAATATAAACCCATACTAATCCTACCTAGATATAGAAATAATGTTTTTCATATAAATTGGACATAATAATAACCCTTAAAAATCAATATCATTTATGTTGGCAATGTGAGGTGGTGGTCTGTGATTGATATATGGGAATTTAGAACTCCATTGGCATCTCATTAATCTAACCCCCTTGGCCAATTTTGTTAAATATACATTGGTACTATATTATAATACATTTACAATAATCACATGATATATCTAATACCCAATTTGTAGAAATCCAAAAAATTCACTCAATGAAAAACACACATGAAGGTTACCCATTATTATTTTGTTGGGTGTATATTTTATTATAGTAGCCCTTATTACCACATGTGAAACATAAAACATCTCCTTCCCTTTCTTTACCCTCGATCATTGTCTTCTTGGATAGGGTGATGTATCTTTGGGCGTAAATCACATATTTGTTTTTTCCTTTTTTATCATAAGGATGAAATTATTTTCATACCTAGTATCCTTATATAATTAGAAATGATGAGTGAGAAGATCTAGTATATTTTTATTAATGATGTTCATTTTGAATTTACAAATAAACTAGATAATATCCAAGGGAGTGATTCCTAACCTAGATTTGTGCCCAATTGTTCAGGTATATTAAACAATAGAACCTACAAGAACCCAACTTATCTAATGCTCTTGACTACGTGAGACCAAAATGGGGAATACCCTCCATGAATGATCTGAAATAAAAACATTGAAATCTCAAATTGTTCTATTCAAGCTATATCATATTAAAGAAAATAAACATTTTCAATAATGGAATACAAATCCATGTTTTCATGAGACATTATGTGTTTTCTGGATATATAAAATATCGTAAGAAATTAAATGTTGACCACGTTGCTCAATTCTTTTTTATAGACAAGGAACTACTCATCACTGGCCTCTTATATATATGGATAAGTAAGTGAGGATTTTATTATTTATGATTTCTGATCATGATGAAAAACAACCCTAAGGCATCTAAACAATTCTAATAAGTTACTTCTAGTGATCATATTGTCTTTTAAAAATATTAGTCTGAGGGATCATGTTGATGATGATATTTCCATTTTATTCTATAATTAAAATAGTAGATTATTATTATATTTCCCAATTACATATTTTTTTATAAATTATAAATTGATTTATTTTATTAAATCTCGCACTATTTTTTTGTCTGAAGAACCATCCATATTGAACCTGAAATGTCTAGTTGGTTGGAAATTTCTACGTTAAGGATTTATTTATCTTTTATATTTTCCCAACATGTTTTTTCCATGATAAATGAATGTGTTTGGGTGTTATTGTATTTTCAAGCTGTAGTCTTGCATCTCCTTGATTTTTTGAGTGGATTCCCCGATACTAAAATCCAAAATATTATTTTCTCAACACTTGACTCCATATTACATAATTTCCATTAAGGGATACTCATCATGATATAAAATTATTATATTAACCCAAAACATTCATAACTACTCCATGTATAAATATAGGGGTCACTAAATAGTTGTTCAAAAACATGGTTCTATTGAGTTTTATTCCTAATCAAGTAACAAAAGACTTAGTATGACTTAATAGTAGGTTGTGGGTTTTAAATTAATAATGCATAAATTTTATTGTGTTTTATCTTTTTCAAGTCATGTTAATATTAACTAGAAGTTACTTAATTAGTTGACAATTATAGATTAAACTTTTATAAACAATTCATTTATTTAACTTTCATCATATCAAATTAATTCATCTATTTATCTGATTGTGATATTTCATCCAAAAAGTAAACAAATTATAATATAGAAATTAATAAACAATTAAACGAACCATTTAGTAATTTTTAATAGTTAATTTAAAGAGACGAAATTAAATAATATTTTTACCTTATGGAAATAACTCAGGTTTCTAGTCATCCACCAATGTAACAACTAAGTTGAGATAATTATTGTTCATTCTTGATCCATATCTTGTTTCCTTAGTAAACTTCACTAATTAAACATATTTACAACACACACACAAGTGAGGGTAACTAAAGGATTAGTTAATGGGAGACATCATAATTTTCTTACAGACACAGGTCCTATATTATAATGGAGGCTAGTATGATTTTCAAGACATCATATTTTATTTACTCATAAATAATAGAAAACCCATGAATTAAATTATTGTGAACACATAATCATGTCTTGGTGAAGCACATGAATGGTCAGACATGATATATATATATATGTAAATGTATATGGATGAAATTTATTTACTCATTTATCCATTATTATTGAGATAAATTCTCATTTAGTAAATAAATAAATAAATAAATAAATAATTATCTTTCATATTAATTTCCATCCATTTTCATTTTGGAGATACTAATTATTAATTACAATCATAGAAAATAAACAACAGAACCAATAATTTCATATTTATTACAATAAATTAAACCATTATTAAATTCTCAAATAGAATATGGGTTAATAAATAAATGAAGGTTTTAATGTTGATAATTTCAATTTAATTTAGTTTAATTATTTTATTAATTTTGAGTCTACAAAATGTATAGTATGTAGTTACATGCCATGTACTTTTGTTGTTGTTTATCTAGGTTACAATCTAGGGGCTTCCGCGTGTTAACATGGATGAACTAATATTGTGTACATGTCTGTTACATGTTGTGTATCTGATTTAAATTTTCTGTTTTTTCTTAGATCAATTTAAAGTGTGAAATAAAAGCACCATGTGTAATTTTCTATCCGCTGATTTTAGGTACAATGGGAATGTGTACATGACATATACTCCATCTACATTCCATATAACATAGTTTTATTGTAATTATTTCTCACTTGTAGATGAAATCTATACACATTCATCATCTTCTCATAATTTTCTAATAAAATGAAACACATAACGAACATGATAAATATTCCAATAAAAAGTCATCTCAAAGAAGATTCAAGAATGAATAAAACTAAATAAAAAATTCTTAGGTTATTGTGTATGGGTCATAAATAAAATAAATAATTATAAAACTAATCCTGACATCTCATATAAAATATGGCGATTTCATGTAAGATATAATCATGTTGTAAATATATTAAAATTTCATTTAATATTTCAATTCACAAAACAAAGATAAATTCAAATTCATGGAACATTTATAATTAATTTATTTAATATCAGGTGAAATAATTACCTTGTCTTATGAACCTGTCTTTGTGGATGATATTTATCATCCAAAAACCCTTCTAGATTGACATTGTATTGTTGGGAGGATCCAAAGATAGAATCCCTCTAGTAGGGATCCACCGATGATATTTTGATCTTAGAGAAACACCACTCAATATCCTTGTGCAAGAATAGATGGTCAATTGTCTTATGTTACTATTTTTGATTTCTCAACCTTCAATCATGAAGATATGTATCTTGTATTCCACATTGTCAATTGGAATAATGATAGGGGGAGTTGAGAGAGAATTTTTTGTATGGAACATTACAATATTCCCAATATTTGATACAATACACAATAGAAATAATAAACTATTTATAAGGATTGGGTTGAGGATAAAATATTATTTAATTACATGTCAGCACTTTAATATCATTAAAATCATTTAATAATCCACTATTCATAAAATTATGTTTCTATTATTATTATTATTATTCTTTTGTAGTGCACAACAACTATAATAGTAAAAAGTATTTTTTAACAATCATGTTATTTAATATTTGTTAGTAGACCTTTTCTTAGTCCCTTCGAACTCCTCAAGCATTTATTAAATGACCAAATAAATAATTTATTTATAAACAAATTTATTCCCAATCATTTTTAAAATATTTATTATAATATTGAATATATATATTTATATTTTAGTAAAAAATTGTTCAATAATTATTTTACATATATTTTTATAAAACAAATATTTTAATTAATAACAATTAATTATTTATTACCTTGTGAATATTAGAGATTAATAAAACATGAATAATATTATTTATGAACTATGAGAATAATTTTTTTTCAAATAATTTAAATAAAATATAATTTAATTAACATCATAAAAATACTTATTGTATGGACCTCTATGATTTTTCTGTTCGTCATTAGTTGGGGTTGCCACATGTCCATGATTACTGTCCAGTAATTGGTTAGGAAACTTCAAATAAGGGAACTAATATCATAGTGATGATAATAACATATGACCTCTCACTGTATAATATAATCACAATGCTAAAATATCTCATCTAGTGGTTTTGAAATCCATGTAATAAACCTATACGACCAATTCATATTTCCTTTACTATCTGAAATAAACACAACATTAAATTAGAGTAATGAAAGATAGGGGGGATTGTTCTATTCCAATAATAGGGGTGAGACATCTGATTCCATAAAGATGAGATGGTAAAATCATTCTTTGACATATCCATTAACTACTTGTCCATCACGACACAACCAACATTCCAAACGTCCTTCCAATATATTTTGTGATGATTTTGGTCAGAAAATATAATTGTGCAAGTCATGACATTCATGAATGATAATATTAATGTCTATGAACCCTTACAAACACTCACATATATAAATATACGATAAAACCAAAATAAGATGAATTCATACCGGGGGGTCTATTCCACAATCTCCCATATTGGATATTACCTAGTGTAAACATCATTAGATGATGCCTCAACCCCTTATGAGTACTTTCACATGATATTCTATATAGTACGTGTACCATTATAGTACTTTAACATACCGTATAACAGTACTTAAAAAATATTTTAATAGCTCTTTAGGTTTCTCATCATATCAGGGAACACATATCACCTTATGAATGTGACATATACTCTAAGACATTATTGCATTAGATTCATGAAAAACAATTAAAATTATCTAATTAGAAATTTTGTTAATATTTAATATATCAAATATACATTTAATCAAAGTAAAAATGATTCTTCAAAGGACTCGAATTCCAAAAAAAATAATGTTTGATTTTTTATATTTTAGTATAAATTTGATTTTATAAATATTTTCCAAAAATAATGTGAAGAAATTTTGGAATTAATTTTATAAGGTGGTCTTCAAAGAATAATTAATTTTTTTAGTGAAGTATGCATTATTCCATTCTGTTAATTTTTTAAGATGAATATTTTAATTTTTATATCATTTGAAAATAATTTTTTGAAATTAATAAATTACATGGATTGAGTTCAATATGATCACTATTAAACAATTGGTCCATAAAATATTGAACATGTGAATGTTCGGGTTGATAACATTTATGTCAATGAATTATTTTTTTATAACAAATCGAGTTACCCAATTTTTAAAATATTAGTTAAAAAGAAAATTTTCAACATCAACGAGGGATTTTTGAATATGGGTATTATGTTTTTTCGATATGTTAATAGGATTAATATGACCAAAACAAAAAAAATATTTATATAAGATTATTTTCCTTATAACACTTATAATTTAAACAAATATATTATATTTTTAAACACATAACACCCTATGCATTAGTTTTTTAAAATCTTATTTTATATACATCAAACTACTTGAAACACCTTCAATGTTTTTCACAAAATTTTATATGTTTGAATAATTTAGATATTTATTTTCATTTGAGTATATATTTGGAAAAACCTATTGTGATTGTTTTTTATGAGTTTTGTCAAACTTGTTTAATTTGTGGATATAGTTCAACTATATTGTTCTTCACAATGTATTTTCATGTCTGTAATTTTGTATTTTTTTCAATATTTCTTAATAAAATCATTCAGTGAGTGTTTTAATATAAACCGATGAGGAAAGCCTTCTGTATTTCATCATTTAGAAGGGATTTCAACATCAATTTTGCAATAACAAACTAGCATTGAAAGCCTCATGTATTTCATATTTTAGAAGGGTTTTCAACATCAATTTTTATTAACTAATTCCAAAATCCCCAATTTCAATTCCACCGATATTATTTTCACATTATAATCGATGTTAAATATAAAAACCAAAGCTAAAATTGTTTTTTCACTAGAGGATAAGCATTTTAATGTCTTTAGGTCGAAGAAGACTTCTTTCGATTGAGTTAGTAAGAGTAATTATTTTCATGAGATTTACCAGTTAATGATTAAAATATTGTACCAATCAGAGTTTTTAATGCTGCATGATTTTTTTTCTTGAAATGAAGTTGAATATAAATAAACAACAAGTCGATTTAAATGACTCTTCCATAAGGAATTGAATTAATTTAATGATTTTGTGTTTATTTTTATTATTTTCATTTTTTTATATCAATATATAGTTTTTATGTATTGTGTTATATTCCATGTGAGTAGTATGCATCTAAATTTAAAGAAATCAATCACTTTAATCATTGATTATCCAAAAAACCAACATCTAAAGTCCAAAAGATTCACTTTTATTATTGATTATCCTAATAACCAATGTAAAATCCTCTAAAATATTTATTTTAATGTCGATATGTTTACAAAATATTAATAATTGTTTTTAAAACGTCATGTTATTGAAATTATATATTAAATTGATGTGAATAGTAATAAATGGCATTGAAATATATTTTTCAATTAGAATTTTTTGGAGTGTGATAGTCCAGAGGCCCTATTGCCCGAACGACCAATTACATAGTCTCATATGCTTAGTTTTTATAAATAGAACCTCTATTAATGTAATCCTTTATAGTAACTGAAATAATACACATAGTTTTGTTTTTCTGAAATGCTACCATTAAGCCACATAAACCTATCTCTATGAATATTTCATCTTGAGTCTGATTATTATTAATTGAAATTTTCATTATTAATTAATGTAGTAATTATTAATTAATTAAAAAATATTGATTAATAATAAAAATAATTTAGCTGTTATTAATTAAATTTATTTTATAAATAATTAATAATATAACTAATATTAATAAAAAATAATTATTATGTGATTAATTTTTTGAATAAAATAATGTAATTTATAATGATATCATTTTTTTAATAGTTATTTATATCATTAATTATTATTAATAAGATAATTAATTATTTTTGGATTTACTATTAATTTATTTATTATTTATAATCAGTTTATGTTATTTACATTAAAAAATTAATTTTAAATTTATTTTGACATATTTCATTATTAATTTTTATTTATTATTTTTTATTAAATTATTTATTAAAAATTTGTCATTTAAATTATTAAAAAAATAATATTTTTGATAATGTATTATTTTTACCATTTTATTATTACATTTCTAAAAAGAGAAAATGAATCCCATGTTGAAAAATTATAAAGAATTTAAAGGCAATGTCCTTTATAAAAATTGGGTTTTAATGACATTTTAAAAAATATTTTCAAATAAAATTTTATAGGTTTTTCTCATGATGTGGTGGACATCCTTAGCTTTTTTTTATATTCTAAAATATCAATCATATCTTTATTTCCTTATATATTAAATTCAATTCCTTCAAATATTGCTTCACTTCCATGTTTAATCTCTAATTTTTAGGTGATTTCCCTGTAGATGTTCAATAGGATATGTCATTGCTTTCAAATTTGAGTTTCTCTTAGAAAATGGAATTATTTAATTAATATGAGATTTAAATTATATTTATTGATGTTCTACATTAATTAAATGTCTTCATATACTTCTCTTGGTTCGTATAAAGGCCACATATTCTTTTATTAATAATAATATGTCAATTTTAGTGCAATTATGTAAACTACGTTTGGTATATAAAAACATTTGTTTTAATTATCGAAAAATTATCATAATGTTTTGAAAGACACAATAAAATTTCTCTATTTTATGATCATAATACATAGTACATCAAAACATTTTGCTTAAATTCTTCAAAAATTTCTACTATCAATTCATCAGTCTAGAGGAGAAACATGGTTTAAACAATATAAACATGAATTGGGTTTGATGTTTTAGTAGAACTATGGTGAAATAGTTTTATCCTGAAATTCATATCTGGGAGTTTGAACTCTCTATTCCTCCACACACTTGTTAATTTATAAAAAAATATGTTAAAGGAGAACTGAAATATAAAATACTATAATAAGATATTTGATATTTTAGTATATCTAATATTCCTTATAAAAGAAATAATTCAACAAAACCTCATTTCACATGGAAGAGATCTCTCACTTCAAATCATAAACCTCCTTGGTTAATTGATTTTAATATATTAAAAATGGATGGAAAATTATTGAGGGACTAATCAACTTTTATTTTTATAAAATTATTTCATTACACTCATTTATTTAATATAGATTTGTAATTATAATAAATTTTTCCATTTTTAGGGGCTAATCAACATTTATTTTTATAACTTTATTACTTTAGACTCATTTATTAAATATACATTTGTAATTATTTTTACTTTTTCCTTTTTTTTACATTATATGATAGATGCCTAAATTTTCAATGATATATAATCCCCATTGAAGTGTACTATGAAACCCGATAAACTAAAATGGTTGAACCATAGATGGAAATATTGGATGTAAACAAAATTTATTTTACCCTTTTAAATTAATGATCCTTGAGACATGATACACAGAGGAAAGACATCAATCTTTATAGAAGTAAAATTCTATAATTATTCTCATAATTCCTTCAAATCATTTACGATGTCATAATAGGGTTTGTGTATTTGGGATGTATACTTTTTGGATATCATATAATTTTTTTTATATTTTTGAATTATGTATAAAATGATTATTCATTCATGACCTATTGACAACATGGTGGGTGAACTATAGAACTATTTATATATCATGATCTGTTTAAAAATAATAGATGTGATATAGATGTTTATACTTATCATAATCAACATTGTATTCAAAACCCATAAAAACATTTCTATGACTTGGGGATTTTATAAAAATAACGTTATTATATATCCATGATTTGTTTATATATTAGAAAATATTAATAAGGAAACAATCTTTCAAAAGAATAATAGGCAGGTTGATTGAGTTTAATTAGATAATTTTAAGAATATAAGATGTTAAAACCATCCATAAAAATATCATAATTCGTGGAAATAGTTCTAAAAATAGTTTTAAATGAAAAATGACATATTTTTGTGAAATTTATCAGACTCATTTTTATAATGAAATTAAAACCGCCAAAAAAATTTATTCTATATACTACAAATTTTCTAAACAATAAATATTATCCATGAAAAATTATTATATTAGAAAATAAGTTTCTACAAAAAATAAAAACTGAAATGGGAAAAAACAAAATAAATATAAAATTTAATTAGAAAAATAATTCAATATTAAAAAAATTACAAGATAGAATCAAAATATTTATATCAATTGTTGGGGTCTATTATTGAACATAGTATCATATTTACCAAAATAGATAATATAAAAAATTTGTAGACATTATTGATTTCCAAATCAAATGGGAGGGAGAACTACATCCATAATAACTGAATTAAAATTATAATGAAAAAATGATAATGGAGTTTTACAATAATCCATGTTAATATAATGAGAGGAAAAAATTGGTACACGTGAAACAAGAAGATGAAATTCTGAATGAATGTTTTTAGAATCAAACTGGTTATCAAACCGAATAGAGGTACATTTTAAGACTAGATTAGACTAATCAGAAAAGTTAGATGATTGAAAAAGCTTATATATATTTTTAAATATTATTTTATTATTTTATATTAAAATAAGAAAATGATTAAAAAAATGAATGACATGAAAATAAAAGAAACTATATATAATTTTTTTCATTTGTTACTTGTGGATAAAATTTTATGAAATTGAAAAAATCCCTAATAACATTCATAAAATCATAAAATGCTCGAGTCATGACATGGTTTACTCTGGGTTTTAAAATAGTGGTCTAGAAATAACAACTTATATATACTTTACAAGAATTTAAAATATAAATCGAGTGTGATAGATAGTATAAAAAATGGCGGATGAAATATCATTGATAAATTTCTTTATTTCTTAACCCATATATTTATATATTCCCAAATTCATATATTCATTGTTAGTGTTAAAATTTACCATTGCATAGAATCCTTCTTTCTTCACCCAAGATGCATGTTCATCTATCATTAAACACACAATGAATAAATTTTCATTTAATTATTTTTATTCAAAAATCATTAGTTTTTTTTTGGAATAATTTATCAAATAATTATATGTTTTGGAAGCTCCTTTACTAATATTAAGGTAAACTATATATATATTTCAATATTTTTTAGAGATTTTCCCAATTGATTAATGTGTCACCAAAAAACCATTATGAATGACTTTTTAGTAATTTTATATATTAATATCTTCACTGGTTGATGATATAATCTATTCAGATGGTTTTAAGAGACATTTATATGAGTCCACATATCTATTTATTGACTCTTAAAATATATGGATGAATGAATTCATTATACTATTGAAAAACATCTATAAAATTATCATAAGGAATAACAATTTGATAAATAATTACATGATTTTTAAAATTAAAAAATAAAAAAAATATTCTATATCATAATAAAATATATTAATTTAAAAATAATAATGTTTTTGAGAATCAAAAAAATGTGAACCCAACATTATTTTTTGTTAAGGATAAAAATATGAAAATTATTGAAATCATAAAAAAATTTGAAAAAATAATTCATGGACCAAATTTATATATAATATGAAATGATTAGATTATTAACCAAAAAAGATTTACCCTAATAGATTGGAATGTATGTACAATATTTTTATATATAAATGAGTTCTTAACATTGAAATGCGATAAAAATACAAGGAAACTTGACACGGTAGATAAAAAAGCAAAAATATAACCACAACACTAAATGAACAAAATCCAAAAAAATCTAAGTAAATATCATTGACATAACAAATACCCATGGAATAAATTTTCTTCATTTTTTATTCTCTTTTATGTTTGAGTATTTTGTTTGATAGAGGAAGAAATTATATATATGTAGTGTCCAAAATAATTAAATGCCACATGTTGTGAATGTAAATATGTAATTTTAGGTCAAGTAACAGTAGGTTGTGGTACAAAAGGAATAAAAGGTAATGAAAATGGAAGAAATCAATAGTAAAGAAAATTATAAGAAGGAAAAAATGGATAGGTGTGGTGAAAGGACATAAATTAGAGCCTTTATATTAGAATCAATATCCCTTTCAATAAAATTGATATATTAGAAAACAATTTTGATGGACATAAATTATTACTCAAAATTTTTCACTTTATACTTCCACTTATAAGTGATTAGAGACACCCTTAGGTTCTTAGAAATTATTATGTACTTTGTGAATGGATTGTTTCTATAACTATTTTAATATATCAGTCATTACAACAGTTAATTCCTAATATTATTTTTACTAGAGTATTTTATTTACCTATAAATGTGTTTTTGATAAATATTCCATTCAAATGGTTGATATGCCAAAAAACTCCATTGTCTGCATTGAAATATGTTCTCTAGACTAAAATACATGTTTCACTTTGAAAAATAGTTTTAATATGCAATAAAAAATTAAATTCATTAATTTTCATTGAATTTAAATATTTTACATCAATTGTAAAATTTTACATCTAAGATTCAACATCTTCCACTATAATACGTTTTTATAATAGATTTCAATAGAATATCTAAAATCATGAATCAAAAATTGTTGAATCTCAATTTTCCAATTCATTTTTTACAGGATTTGGCCCATTACAACATGGATTTTAATCTTTAATATAATGGAACAATATAAAATAATGATACTGATTCTTTTTAGAAACATTAAATCAAATCGACCGCATTATAATTTAGTTAATGGTTGTGAAATCTTATATTTGGACTATGTTTTATAAATCAGTAAAATGAACAAACAAATAGGTGCATTGTCCTTTAAATATTACATTTATTATCTCATTTTAGATGAATAAATTCTACCAAATCCAAAATATAGTTACGAACTCCATTTTTACCTATAGCGCTTCACGAAAATGAAGTGCTAGAATGAATCCTTATATTTATTAAAAATAATATGTCAAATGATAGGTTTTTCATCATTAGATTTACATTATTTTTATAAAAATATATTATGAGTCCACCCTCATATTGAAGATTATATAAATGATAATCTTATTGAATTGGTGAAAATATATCATCTTCATGAAAGGCTACAGTATGCTCATTAATTTGCAGTAAATTAAAATCTCCCACACCACTATGAATGTGCACTTCTTATAAAGAATTAACAAAATTGTCATCCTCATTAAAAGTCATATCAAAAACCACTACCATATATTTTTTATGCATTTGTTTATCTTAACTAACTTGAACTTCTTCCCCAATTTCTAGGATAGTTTATTAAAAATCAACACCCAATTTATTGAAGTGTTTAACATGTTCAGTATATGTAACATCTTAAATAAAACCATTTTCAAAAAAAATCATAACGAAACTCATCTTTAATAACTTGAACAAATCTTACACAATATATTCTATCTTTATTAAATACTTATAGAAACCCAACATTTTATATAATATTATTACATAATTTAAATAATAAAAAACATAAAAAAATAGAAAATGAGGATCCAATGGTTTAATGTATTTATAAAACAAAGACCATATATATATTTTACATAATAAAATATAAACATTAATATAATTAATTCTTCTTCAGCTTCTTGTTGGCCCTTGAAATATACATAGTATTAGTAGACACCAAACGATATAAATCAAAAAGTGAGGGGGGGAGTTAAAATCCCTATAAGAGGACAAATAAGAACTTGAAATAATATAACATTGGGTTATGATAATATTTTTCATCATAACATAGGAATATGATCATAATCATGGGATTAAGTATTAAGAAAAGACTCTGAATGTGGAAATGCATAAAATTAAACATCATGTCACAGTGGTCAACAACCACAAATAGCTGTGAACAAATATAGAATCAGGTTCACAAATATTTCACTATATTTCATGAGATTTATCATAATAAACAATGCATTGGATAGAAATATAATCCAAGAGGGCCCCCGTCACATCCTAACACTTACATTGTGCTATATAATTTTATGTAAACCCATCACATCACAAAATATCCAGGATCATACATAACACATAGAACATATATCAATATTGAACATATAATAACCCACGTAAAAAATGGTTTTCATTTTAAAAATGTACATTCATTCTCTTTTGGTTCCCAATTTAAATAGTGAATAACATACATGATATAAGATCATCAAGATTCAGTGAATGAAAAAATCATGAGAAGTAAAAGGAGTGTTTTATTTGAATGAATGGATCTTTTGGAAAACATTATATTTCTCATAAACTCATGTAAAAAACATATATATCCCAAAGAATGTAATATTATTATTAATAAATTATTTTTATAGAATAAACTTAATTAAAATGTGGTGAAAGAGTGAAAATGCAATTAAATATTGTTGGGATTGAGAAATCCCCATATTTTTTTCCGAAAGCTTCATACATGTTAATACCCTATATAATAAAATTAGAATCATTAATTATCAATTATAGAACCTTTTAAAAATATTTATAATTTATTATGGGTTTATTATTTTCATTTATTGTCCTTTGGATGCATTATGAAGTTTAATTTCATCATTCGAGAGCATTCATTTTCATGAGTATCATGATCATTTAACTTGTATTCATGAATTGAAGTTCATGTAGAATGTGCAAAAATATTCAAAATTGTAATTCTATTTTATTTATGATATTATATTATTTTAAATTATCTTCATTGAATTTCGTATATACCACGAGGTTGAAACATTAGATAAAAGTTAATAATGATCCTTTTTTTAATTTTATAGGGTTTTGATCACAAAGAAACTGTTTCGTTTTATGATTTAGTATTATTTATAAATATTAATTATTGAACTTAAAGTGGGTTGTATCAGACCGAAAATAAATTTTTAACAAATTAATGGTATTATTAAACGTTATAGGCGTTTATTGAAAATGAATGTGTATCACCCATGATGTTGGAAAATTGACACATCACATGCGATGTTTTCATTTTTATAATAATACCTTGAGAGGGAAGTGTTTAGTGATGTATATTCAATTACCATGTTGTTATTCCAGTATTATTATGATAATGGAGTTATAATTCCATTTTTATAAAGGGAGTTTATGACATAATAAGAAAATAAATGTAATTTAAAGGAATTTAAAAGAAAAAGGAAGAGTATTTTACCTTATAAATATCTCCAACTTTTGATCCTATAATAGGAAGTGGTTTCAATATTTTATTGAGAAAAATAGCTCATTTATAGTGAATAGTATTGGATAGAATTTTGGTAAGGATCAATTCTTGAGAGTTTTGAGGGGAAGAGGGGGTGAGGGGTGGTATTTATAGTGGAGGAGAGGGGTGTTTTCTCATTATTTTAATAATTATTTTATTATTATGATGAATACAAGATATAGTGAGGATACCTATGAATAAATACAATAATTAGAACATTTTATTTTGAACCAATGTTCACTAAAATTGTAACACCCCGAGATTTTATGAAAAATATTCTTTTTAATTTTATTGATGTCTTGTGTTGTATGCTACAACAAAGGAGTATTGCACAAAACGCAACCCTAACTTGGCTGCATTACATGCAACCGCGACCTTCCTCGATAGCGAGTGTTGTACGCAATACTGAGTGTCACTAAACAATGAGATGCTATTAAAATATTATTAAAACTATCCGTTATGAATAGTAATAACAACTTTTTAATTTTTTTTAAATTTATTTTTTCAAAATATACTTCATTTTTGTATTTTGAATATCGAAATTAGCCTAGGGTGAAATTTTGGTATTTTTCTAAAAACTTTCAATTTTTGATGAATAGTGAAAACACTGTGTTACTATTTAAAAACCGACTTTTTACTTAAATAATTATTTATTTTATTTATATTTATTTTAGGTCAAAATTGATACATAATACCTATATAAGTTCAATTTAATTCATTGGATTCATTCTTTAATAATTTTAGATATATAAAAATTTTATTGAACATTTGACCGTCTTTTACCCACCTTCTAGGAGAATATGCAAATTTACATAAAACTTAATTTTACCACATTTGTGAATGGAATTTCAAAACTCTGCGAGACATAGTTGATTTCTATAAGTAAAATGTGGTTCAATGAGATGAAAATAATTTTTGGTGAATAGTAACTTTTTACTTTTATTTACCACGGTCAAAAGTAAATAGGGTAATTAAGGGTAAAAATGTTATTATTATTACGCTAAAACATGTCCTAATTCTATTGGATAAGTTTAATTAGACCAAAAAAACCTTAGGAATAAAATATGACCATTTAGGCCCAGTTGGATTAGATTAGGACGTTTATTATTATTTTATTTAAAGAATGGTTAAAATAGTTAAAATCAAAGTTTAATAAGTAAATAATTTTTAATATATAGGGTTATACATAAGATAAATTCGACTATAAATATTCATTAGAAAGATAAAACTATTTATTAAATAATTATATTTTATTTTTAATTTTTAAACTTTAAATAATTTAATTTATTTATGACATAATGATGATGCAGTAATTATCTTATTAATGAAATATTGACATAATTGATGTTATAAATACCCAAATAAATGTAATTTGAGACTTTTTATGAATTAAAATAATTTTACATGTTAATATGACATGTTAGTGTTTATTTAATTAACTTTCTTTGAACTAATCATTCTGTTATGATTTTTACAAAAATTAATTACCAAATAGTTTCAAAATTGACATAAAATAGTTTTTAAAACAAATATTATAATATTAATTTTTATTATTTTCCTAAAAATCTAGGGGTTTTCCAAATGACATAGATAAGGTTATATATATTAATAATAAACAACTTGGGGTTCGTTTGGCTTGTTATAGTATGTTTATTAACATTATAGTGTAAGAACACAAAAAGATATGGTAAAAGTAAAATTATCTATCTTAAAGTTAAATCTAAATGATAAGGTTAAAATAGGAACCTAAACTTGTCTAAATTATATTGGAATAGAGGATTTCGACCCATCCCAACCTTATTTTTTAATAACTCAATTTGGAGCTATTAAAAACCGAATATGACTTTATAATAAAATATTATTTTTTGTTATTCCAAAGGTGCCCCTCTCCTCCCTAATAAAAGGGAACCTCCTCCCTCTCTTACTCACACCACTTTGAGCCTTAATGATCCGCAAAACCGTGACAATTTCTCTTCTCCACCTCCCTAGAAATATCCTAGAGGTTTTGGTCTTCTTCAAAGACCAATATTAGTGCCCTAAGAGGAGGTTTCAAAAAGGGGCTTCAAAGAAGAGGTAATGCCCATTACTGATTCGTTCAACTTTATTTCTTCTTCCACTTCTTCTTATTTAGTTGTTTCATTATGAAGTAATAAAATCAGTATCACTCATATACTGATATGTCATTATAATAATGAAACATCCCTATTTCACAATCTATCCATCCTATGGAAAACGAAGTCACCACGCGTGCGTACGTACAGAATACCGTATCCATGCCGTGGTGTAATCTGTTTTTCCACCAACACATTACATGGATGGGTATAATGGTGTAAATAAATTATTATTGTAAAGTGATATTTATTTTGAAATAGTATACATACACTCCAATAAAATTCCACAATCATGGGAATGATATCATCGCTCATGCGTAAGTATGGACTACCGTCTCCACGAATAGGATGAGATTCATTTTCCATGATTAACCATTCAAAAATGATTATAAAGTATATATAATGAATAATAATGAAATATATGACATAATAATGCTACTGTATTTATGTATATATATATGTATGTCATATACTCAATTCCATTCAATTCAATAAGGAAACGAAAACAGCGTTCATGCGTACGTACGACCTACCGTCTCCATGAATGGTGTATTTCATTCCTTTTATAGATCTATAATATATATGTATATAATGAATATATATTATATATAAATCATTTTTTACATTCTGGAATTATTTAAATCAGGATATAAGTATAATATCAAGAATGACGAGTCTAAACACATACGATAAATAAAACGATTTTACCCAAAAACGCTCTTTAACATGGAATTTAAAAAAAATGGGTAATATAAAGTCATAAGTGAACCATATATGATATCATAACAATTAATATGATTCGTTAATAAGTCAATGACATTATTTCAATCATTATACAGGAGGTTTTGATACATACTAAAGCATATCAGACATAAGGTAAGGGAAATAACACAATCTCATTTTATCCGAGATTGTTTATACATTGGTATTTACTAGGGTGTATTTTATCATCCACATCCATGTTTCCTTAATATGTAATATTGTTTCCATCCACCTACAATTGTGTAAATCCAATTTTACCCTTCGGTGAGTTTTTAGTAAAAGATATGAAAGGAATCATTTGTCGTTTTTCGTACGAGGTTCTTTTTGACATTTCCGACAAAAGTACGAGGAGAATGTTATTTTTAACTTATATGGCGTGAACAGATTTTTACGGTTTTATAATGCATCATTTTCAAGAATATTCCTCTACAATATTTCCTGATTATTTTCAACAAAACCCTTTTCATTTAAAATTTCATGGAATTTTGGGAAAAGAAAATGATTTTAAAGAAGAATGGATATTTCCCTCAAGAAATCATTTCATGTGTTTTTCCAAAACTAGTTTCCCTCTAAGATGAAATTATTTCCTATGTGTATGTTTCAAGTAATATGTCTCTATGATTAAAATTGTTTCAATTTTCTTATGATGAATTGATATCAAACTTTTAGGGATTATGTTATGATGGCATGATGTTTAAGAATCCCATTTTATTACATGGGTTATGCTATGATGTATGATTTATGATTTTGTGGCACACGAAAGAATTATTTCATTATGAGATGGGTGGGACCTTTATCTCCCTACAATGAATTGGGTAAAGATTTATATCTCATGAGAAAGACAAGGATGTATCGGTAAGTTAATCTGGTTCAGTGTTACAGGACTGAAACGAGGAGTGAACTCGATTCAGAAAGGGGCTTTTTCCACTAAGATGGTCTTGGCAGTAATGCCATGGCTACTATGGAAATCATGACATGTGCTGAATGGTTGCCACAATTACATGTTTTATTCCCATTTTATCATGGTTGATGTTCTATTATGATATATGCCTTACGTACTTCCACGATTTATGTCTTTGCTCATGATTTTGATGTTTAAATTTCATGTTCAAGTTTTTGCTTCCAAATGTTTATGGATTGTTTTATGTTATCTATGTTTTCCCATACAGAGAATTTGAGCTCACCCTTTTTATATTTTATTTTCCCCAAGAAGTAATGAAAGGTTTTAGGTAAGGAAACAAAACGGAAATGATCATTATGGGAGTTGTTGAAGATATTTCACAATGATTAGGAGATTTTATTCCGAGTTTCCAAAGACACTAAACTATTACTGTCTTTGTGTGTCTGTTTTTTGTTATGTATTATGTATTCCGCAAAAGTAATGTATTGTCCATGTACGTCAAGCTTCAGGTCTCTACAGTTGGTATCAGAGGAAAGGTTTTGTCAACCTTTGGAAACTGGGATGCGAAAACATTAGTGAGATCCCTAGAGATATTTCTAAGGTATGTCTAGGGATGTTCCTAAGGATAAGTATACGTATAGGATATAGACCTAGAACTATGGTAATGATCTTACAATTTAACCTAAGATGTTAGATATTGAAGGTACTCCCCCTTTATTTTTTTGTTTTCCCTAGCATGATTTTTGCCTCTCACACTATTATTTTTGGGATTTAGACGATGGATGGAACCTGAAAGAACCGTGTTGATCAATGTAATGGAAAATGCAATGGTTGTCGTCCTGAACAAACAAATTTTATGAGAGATGGAGTGCAAAATCTTATTTCTATACTTACACAAGCTATGAATCATTCTGGACTTCCAAATTAGCAGAGAAGGGAACAATATTCTATTGAGTCCTTCATGAGGCAATGCCCACCTTCTTTCAGTGGGTCTTCTGATCCACTTGTTGCTGAATAATGGATCAGTACCACTGAAAAGATATTTTCAGTTATTCAATGTTCTGAACATGATAAAGTCATCTTAGCAATATATCATTTGGAAGGTGAAGCTAATCAATGGTAGAATCTTATCAAGAATACGATGCCAAGAGATGAAATTGAGTCCATGGAATGGGACGAGTTCAAGAACTTATTTTTCAATTAGTACATCCCTCGTATTCTTCGAACAAAGATGGAGACAGAGTTTCTTGAACTAAAGAAAAAGGATGATGAATCTGTTGGTATATATGAAGCGAATTTTACAAGGCTTGCAAGGTATGCATCTGGTTTTATCATCCAACCTGAAAGTAAAATTGATCGATTCTGCTGTGGCATAAAACCAAATCTTCGAAGGGCATTAAGAGACTTCAGTAGCTATGAAGAAATTGTGTGTTGTGCTATCAAGGTAGAAATGGAAGTTGGTGTTACATATCCATCTCATGGGTTTGACAAGAAACGAAAGATGGATTTTAAGGAGAAATCTCAGAATAATGGTGAGAATAAGATTAATGTTTCCTTATGCTCAAAGTGTGGAATGAAGCATGGTGGAGATTGTCTTAAAGGGACTATAAAATGTTTTATGTGTGGAAAATAAGGTCATCGAGCAGTTGAGTGTCGAAGTAATGGAAAAAGGGTTGCTAATGGTGGGAATAAAGAAAAGACTGTAGAGAATGCACCAACAACACTTCAATGCTTCAAGTGCATTGAAATGGGACATTATGCTAATCAATGCCCTAATCCAAGGGTTAATGATGATCGACATGAGAAACCACTTAAGGAAATGGACAAAGGGAAGTCACATGCGATCACTATTGGAGATGTTGAATATTACAACAATGTGGTAGAATGATTATGTGTTTATGTAATGGGATTCCAAAATAATGTTGTATATAGAATCGTGGAATATTGGAATATTTATGTATTGGTCAATTGTGGTTTTCAATAATTTTATGTTACCGGTAACCATGGAAAGTGATTGAGAAATTTTGGTAAGCAGATGATATGCTCATAATGGAGGGATAAGAAGATAATGAGATGTTTGAATGTATTCATGATCTCATGATTGATATTAGGACTAAGTGATATCATGGTTTGATAATAAAGAATGTTGACGAATTTGGTATGTGGAAAGTGTTAACTTTTAACTGCATTCATGTTTTCACATAAGGTTCAATGGGTATTCATTATTCCAGAGAATATATGATTAAGGTATTCACATGTTTGTAATTTGACCAACAAGATATATCTTATGATATATGGGGGATAAATGATGGCATTCACGTGATTGTTATGTGACATTTCAAGTAATCATTTTATTTATAGTATGAGATTGGACCAATTATTTTAGATAAGCCTAAAGATTGGAATGAATTATGTTGGACATAAGTTAGTATTCCTTAAGTATAGAACATTTTTGATATTATTGATGGGATGTTATAGTAATATATTTCTAGAAAAAGGACAACCTGCAGGACGGGCGACATCCCATCGCGTCGGACAAGGATGTGGGAATCGATCACACAACCGAAGTGCGATTGGCCTTTATTGCCTACCACTGGCCTACAGGAAGTCTGTGGTTAGTAGAAACTAGTTTTATTTTATTACAAGGTATGATATATGAATTATAATTTCTTTTTTTGAATCGTATACGATTAACCTCACCATAGATGGACTTATGTATATTTGATAACTTTTGCTAACCTTTTGTTTGAAACAGATTGAATGACCCATCATTCTATCACATGATCTGTTAACACTTCACGAATAACAAATTCAACTTCATTTCATTATGATATGAAGTGGAAATTGTTCAAATCAGGAACAATAGTGAGATTGTACCAAAATAATGTAAGTATTTATTCTAATTCCAATTCATCAACTTTAGGGAAATGATATTGAACTCAAAAATTTTGTCCTAGTTCCCTTATATCCGATGAATCAGATGGTACCTTTGATCATCACAAATCTATAGCTTTGTGATTTTTGTATTTTTCATAGCCATGTTCTCTACCACTCTCCATCAGAACATGATGGTTAGGTTTCTCTTCCATATCCATATTTTCACCTATGTTCTCCTATGTGGAATCCCAATGATTAGTTAATTTGGGTAACCATTATGTTTCATACTTTAGTTTTTAAAGATTGGTTTTTGTATTCCTTTTTACAATGTGGGTTTCTATTAAAGAAACATTCGAGTAGTAAACAATTTATAACCCTGACGAATTTCGAGGGCGAAATTCATTTTAAGGGGGGTAGAATGTAACACCCTGAGATTTTATGAAAAATATTTTTTTTATTGATGTCTTGTGTTGTCCACTATAACAAAGGAGTATTGCACAACACACAAACCTAACTTGGCTGCATTACACGCAATCGCGACCTTCCTCGATAGCTTGTGTTGTACGCAATACCGAGGTTCACTAAACAACGATATGCTATTAAAATATTATTAAAACTTTTCGTTATGAATAGTAATAACAACTTTTTAAAATTTTGTAAATTTCATCTTTCAAAATGGATATCATTTTTGGATTTGTAATATCGAAATTAGCCTAGGGTGAAATTTTGGTATTTTTATGAAAACATTCAATTTTTGATGAATAGTGAAAACACTGGGTTACTATTTAAAAACCTACTTTTTATTTAAATAAGTATTTATTTTATTTAAATTTATTTTCGGTCAAAATTGATACATAATACCTATATAAGTTCAATATAATTCATTAGAGGCATTTTTTTAATAATTTTAGATATATAAAAATTTTATTGAACTTTTGACCGTCTTTTACCCACCTCCTAGGAGAATTTGAAAATTTACATAATACTTAATTTTACCACTTTTGTGAATGGAATTTAAAAAATCCGAGAGACATGGTTGATGTCAGTAAGTAAAATGTGGTTCAATGAGATGAAAATAATTTTTGTTGAATAGTAACTTTTTACTTTTATTTACCACGGTTAAAAGTAAATAGGGTAATTAAGGATAAAAATGTTATTATTATTACCCTAACACATTTCATAATTCTATTGGATAAGTTTAATTCGACCAGAAACAAACTTAGGAATAAAATATGACCATTTAGGCCCACATGGATTAGATTAGGACGTTGATTATTAATTTATTTAAAGAATGGTTAAAATAGTTAAAATCAAAGTTTAATAAGTAAATCATTTTTAATATAGGTATATACATAAGATAAATTCGACTATAAATATTCATTAGAAAGATTAAAGGATTTCATACATAATGATATTTTATTATTAATTTTTAGAATTTAAAAAATTTAATTTATTTATGACACAATGATGATGCAGTAATTATCTTATTAATGAAATATTGACATAATTGATGTTATAAATACCCAAATAAATGTAATTTGAGACTTTTTATGAATTCCAATACTTTTATATGTTAATATGACATGTTAGTGTTGATTTAATTAACTTTTTTCGAACTAATCATTCTTTTATGATTTTCACAAAAATCAATTACCAAATAGTGTCAAAATTGACATAAAATAGTTTTTAAAACAAATATTATATTATTAATTGTTGTTATATTCCTAAGAATATAAGGGTCGAAAAGATGACATAAATATGGTTATATATATTAATAATAGACAACTTGGGGTTCGTTTGGCTTGTTATAGTATGTTTATTAACATTATAGTGTAAGAACACAAAAAGACACGGTAAAAGTAAAATTATCTAACTTAAAGTTATATCTAAAAGATAAGGTTAAAATAGGAACCTAAACTTGTCTAAATTCTATTGGATTAGAGGCTTTCGACCCATACCCACCTTAGCTTTGAAATAACTCAATTTTGAGCTATTAAAAACCGAATATGACCTTATAATAAAATAATATTTTTAGTTATTCCAAAGGTGCCTCTCTCCTCCCTTATAAAAGGGCACCTCATCCCTCTCTTCCTCATACCACTTTGAGCCTTAAAGCTCGGCCAAACCCTACCAATTTCTCTTCTCCACTTCACTAGAAACATCCTAGAGGTTCTGGTATTCTTCAAAGACCAATATTAGTTCCCTAAGAGGAGGTTTCAAAAAGGCGCTTCAAAGAAGAGGTAATGCCCGTTACCGATTCTTTCAACTTTATTTATTCTTTCACCTATTCTTATTTAGTTGATTCATTATGAAGTAATAAAATCAGTATCACTAAAATACTGATATGTTATTATAATTATGAAACAACCCTATTTCACCATCTATCCATCCTATGGAAAATGAAGTCACCACGCGTGCGTACGTACAGAATACCGTCTCCATGCCATGGTGTAATATGTCTTTCCACCACCACCTTACATGGATGGGTATAATAGTGTAAATAAATGATTATTGTAAAGTGATATTTATTCGTAAATATTATACATACACTCCAATACAATTCCACAATCGTGGGAATGATATTATCGCTCGTGCGTACGTACGGACTACCGTCTCCACGAATGCGATAAGATTCATTTTCCATGGTTAACCATTCAAGAATGATTATAAAGTATATATAATGAATAATAATGAAATATATGACATAATAATGATACTGTATTTATTTATATATTTATATGTATTTCATATACTCAATTCCATTCAATTCAATAAGGAAACGAAAACAGCATTCATGCATACGTATGGCCTACCGTCTCCATGAATGGTGTATTTCATTCCTTTTATCGATCTATAATATATATGTATATAATGAATAAATATTATATATAAATCATGTTTTACATTATGGAATTTTTTAAATCAGGATATAAGTAATAATATCAAGAACGACGTGTCGAAACACATACGATAAATGAAACGATTTTACCCAAAACGCTAATTAACATGGAATTTACAAAAAGAACGGGTAATATAAAGTCATAAGTGAACCATATATGATATCATAACAATGAATATGATTATGTAATAAGTCAATGACATTATTTAAATCATTATTCAGGAGGTTCAGATACATACGAAGCATATCGGACATAAGGTAAGGGAAATATCACAATCTCATTTTATCTGAGATTGTTTATACTTTGGTATTTACTGGGGTGTATTTTATCATCCACATCCATGTTTCCATAATTTGTAATATTGTTTCCATCCACCTACAATTTTTTAAATCCAATTTTACACTTCGGTGAGTTTTTAGTAAATGATATGAAAGGAATCTTTTGTCGTTTTTCGTACGAGGTACTTTTTTGACTTTTTCGACAAAAGTACGAGGAAAATTTTATTTTTAACTTATTCTGCGTGAACGGATTTTTACGGTTTCATAACGCCTCATTTTCAAGAAGATTACTCTACAATATTGCATTATTATTTTCAACAAAACCCTTTTCTTTTAAAATAGAATGGAATTTTGTGAATAGAAAATGATTTTAAAGAAGAAATGATATTTTCCTCAAGAATTCATTTCATGTGTTTTACCAAAACTATTTTCCCTATAAGATGACATTATTTCAAATGTGTATGTTTAAAATAATATGTCTATATTATTTAAATGGTTTCAATTTTCTTATGATGAAATGATATTAATCTTTTATGGATTATGTTATGATGGCATGATGTTTAAGAAACCCATTTTATTACATGGGTTATGCTATGATGTATGATTTATGATTTTGTGGCACACGAATGAATGATTTCATTATGAGATTGGTGGGACCTATATCTCCCTCCAATTCATTGGGTAAAGATTTATATCTAATGAGATAGACATGGCTGGAATAGTAAGTTAATCAGGTTCAGTGTTACAGGACTGAAACGAGGAGTGAACTCGATTCAGAAAGGGACTATGTCCACTAAGATGGTCTTGGCAGCAATGACTTGGCTACTATGGAAATCATGACATGTGCTGAATGATTGCCACAATTACTTGTTTTGTTCCCATTTTATCATGGTTGACGTTATATTATGATATATGCCTTACGTACTTCAACGATTTATGTATGTGCTCAAGATTTTGATGTTTAAATTTCATGTTCATGTTTTTGATTCAAAATGTGTATGGATTGTTTTATGTTATCTATGTTTGCCCTTACTGAGAATTTGAGCTCACCCTTTTTATATTTTATTTCCCCATGAACTAAAGAATGGTTTTAGGTATTGAAACAAAAAGGGGAAGATCATTATGGGAGTTTTTGAAGATCTTTCACCATGATTAAAAGATTTTATTCAGAGTTTCCAAAGACATTAAACTATTACGGTACTTGTGTGTCTATTTTTTCTATGTATTAAGTATTCTGAAAAGGTACTGTATTGTCCATGTACGTCAAGCTTCGGGACTCTACAAAAATAATCCATGACACTTGAAATACTAAAAAAATTATTGTTTTATCACTTATCATAATTTCTCATATTGTACTACTCAAAAAATTAATGTATTTTAAAAAAATACCAAAACATAACCCTAAATACTTTTCTACATGTAGGATTAAAAAATAAAATAATTTTTTTGATAATAATTTTATAAATATGTGCAATTTAATTTTTAATTAAAATAAACATTTACATGAAACGTACAAATTTTAAAATTATAACTGATTTTCTAACACTTTGAAAAATTATTTATACTATGATAAAATTGTCTTTAAATAATTATACATAAAAATAATAATTTTGGAATACATTTTAGGAAAGTAAAAAATCTCTTATATTATTAAATTAAATATTAAATTGTACCCAAATATTAAAATCTTTTAAAAATACCAACACATAATTAATAATTTTTAAAATATTTTCTTTCTTATACTATAATATAGTAATATCATAATTTCACTTATAAGATACCGAATTTTTATTTATAAATTCATGGGTGTGGTTATAATTCATTATTATAGTTTACTCTTCATAAGGTCATATTATTCTTCCTCATGTCATGATTCTATTTCATTAGTATTGGCTCTTTGACATCTACAAATATTTCTAATGTCATTAATTATTCATTTATTATGTTTTATTATGGTTTATAAGTGTTTTTTTGGGATTTATACTATGCGACATAACTATAATAATGGAGAAATTCCTTTGATAAAAATTTGTGTTGTTACAAATTTTTCCCTTTTGAAATATCACCCTTATAAATTTGTTTTACATAAACTGGTGACGGTACTTCTTGTTTATCATCAACTCTAATTCCCTAGTTTCTTCTTCATACTTAGGGTTTCTCTAAAACACATTATCCTGGTGGGTTTTCATGTGTTGTATAACCGTATCTATATGATCTAGGATCATTACTAGATACTCTTCATAAAGAGATCATCTTCATGTTGTATGACCTATGAGTTCAGTACATGTGAGGGATCTGGTGTGTACTTCCTGAGGAGTGATATATGGAAAACATAATTAAACTGAGCTATATTAAATGGAAGAGAAATCCAATATGCCTGTAATATGATGAGATCAAGGATCTCAACATGCATATTATACCTTGTTCTTATATTCCCATTCATTCTAAACCACATGACTCTCTTCCATAGGGATATTCGAAAGAAGTCATTATCTCCAACATCTAAACCCATGTACCTTCGATGGTTTTCAAGACAACTATTTTCCCGAAACTGAGTAGCATCAATATGCTTCTGGATAGATTGAACCTTCTATGTCATATCTTTCCCATGATCAGGTCCAAGTAGACATCTTTCACCAACTTCATCCTAATAGGTTTGATTTCTACAACACTATCCATACAGAGCTTCATATGGATCCCTATGAATACTCGAGTGGAAGTTATAGTTGTTGGATAACATAACAAATGGTATCTGTGGATCCCATACACCATTTAATTATAAATACTAGGTTCTTATCATATCTTCATGCATTTGAATAGTCCATTAAGATTTTCCATTATTTTGGGTGTCATAGTTCCTGTTTAAATTAAATTTTGTACTCAATGTATTATGAGTACTCCTCCATAACATAGATGTGAACATGGGATCGTGATGAAAGATAATCAGGATTAGAACACCATATAGTCTCACCTCGTCCTTCACATATATCATTGCAATTTGTTCAAGTGAGAGATATTTCTGAATAACTAATATGTGGTAAGTCATAATGATTCGGTCTACCACAACCCATATCATATTATTTCATTTGGATTTATTTGGGAGACCAATAACAAATTCTATAGTAAAATTTTACCATTTCCACATAGGTATAAAAAATATTGAATCATCTCTTCATACTTATATTGTTGTTCTTTAACATTCTGACATATAATGCTCCTAGAGATATACTCCATAATCTCATTCATCATGTTATCCAACTAGAAGTTTCCATAGAGGTCACAGTACATCTTGGTACATATAAGATGTATAGGGAAAGTTGAGATATGTGTATTTTACAATAGATTATTCATTATACCATTTGATGAAGGCGCACAGACGCTCTTTCCAAATTGAATCACACCATCATACTTGGCTTGGAACACTTGCAGCTTCAATTCCTTCATTACATTAAAATTATTTTTTAAATCCAAAACATTCCTTTTTGGGTCATTAATATTATCTTGGATATAATGTTGGGAAATCATTTATGAAATTTATGATTTATTCCAATCCATTATGACTTTTGAATCCATCCTTTCCATGTCCATGAAGATAGTGTCTCTCTAGGTATAACACATAGATATAGTACATTGTTCTTTTCTTTTGAGAGAATCAACTACCTAGTTATCTTTACTATGATGATAGTGAATAGAGTAATAATTGTCTTTGATTAGATATTTACATTTTCCATTTATGCATGTTGATATCCTTTTGTGTGAATATATAATTTATTTTATTTTGATAGGTATATATGACACACTTCTCACCATAAAGATAGTGCCACATGATTTTCAAGGAAAAATCGTAGTTGTTAGCTGCACATCATGCATCAGGTAGTTCTTCTCATGGATCTTCAACTATCATGAGGAGTAGGCTATCACATTATCTTTTACAATTATTACACAACCCAAGAAATTCTGGGAAGAATCACTATATATCACAATATATTATCCAATTTTTGGTAATATGAGTATAGTTTCAGTGACTGGAAATCTCATTAGATCCTTGACGTTTTCCTCACATTCTTCCATCCAGACATTATTTACCCATTTCCTTGTTATCAATGTTATTGGGTTTAAAAATCATTAAAATTTCTTACAAAACATTGATAGTACCCAGATAATCTATGAAAATTGTGGATTTCCATGAAACAAGACGATTTACAACATTCTTCAATTTCCTTTTTTAAAGGTCCATTGAAATTCCCTCATTTATGATCACATGTGCCAATATAGTGACTTGTTGTATCCAAAAGTAGTACATTTTAAATGGGGAGTACAGAGTACCCTTCCACAATGTTTCGATCTCAATCCTTATATATTCTACACATTCCTCCTTTCTCTTTGAGAATATAAGAATACCATTAGTAAATACTACAAAAAACATAACAAGGAAATGTATACATACTATATTTATTAAATCATTGATAAGTGTAGATGAATTAGTATGTCCAAAGGGAATCACCTGAATCTCATAGTTTCCATACCTTATATAGAAGGATAACTTATGAATATGTTCCCTTTTCACCTTTAGCTGATGATATCCAGAACATAGATCCACATTTGAAAATTATCGAGCTAATATCAACTAATGAAACTAGTCACCAATACGTAGAAGAGGATAATTGTTCATTAGGGTGATATTTTTTAGTTTTGTATAATAGATTCACAACCACAATAATCCATCCATCTTCTTGACAAAGAGCACTGGAACACCCCATGGAGATTCCCTAGAGTGAATGAACCATTTGTCTAGGTTCTCTTGATGTTTCTTTTTTATCTCTTCCAGTTTGATATGATCCATCTAATAGGGACACATTGAGATAAGATTATGTCCTTATATGAGTTTTGTTGTGAACTATACCCCAAGATCTAGGGTTTTCCTGGGAAACTCATCAGAGAATAAAGCACTGTATTCTATCACAATGGGGATTTCCTTTAGCTTGATACATTCCTTGGACCAAACCATTTTTGCAAGCTATTTTTTTCATAGGGAATCAACAACCACGCTGTTGAAGGATTTTTCAAAGGTGACTCTTCATATTCCTTTAATTTGTAGAGGATTAAGGGATGATTCAT
This sequence comes from Viscum album, assembly GCA_963277665.1. NCBI lineage: Eukaryota > Viridiplantae > Streptophyta > Magnoliopsida > Santalales > Viscaceae > Viscum > Viscum album. The sequence continues at coordinate 880,626,361 of OY728155.1, forward strand.
AATTTTGAATGATATATCCTTTCCTAGATAGTTGATGTGTGCTCTAAATAACGAGACTCAATCCATTCCTAGTATAGCATCAATTTCTACAATGGGATGTTTTACAATATTCACTAGAAGAATCTTCCCACATATGACAACAAAATAACAGTCCAATACATATATTTTAATGATTGCACCACTTTTTTTTATAGATATATAATATTTAGGATTTTGGGGCTTCGATTCAATAGTTATAGAAAACCTCTATGATATAACTAAATGGATAGAACTAGAATCAAATATGAATTTTTTCATTATTGGGTGAATATGAAGTGCAAATTGTATGATTGGTTTCTATATCAATATCTATAATAGGGATGGCATAATCTTATCCTTTTTTACATTGGATTTGTTGGATAATAAATATGATTACCCTCGAAAGCATGATGTTTAGTTCACTAGCGTGGATAATGATCTTTCTCCCTATAGTTGTATCATTGGACCACTGGTGGTCCTCTCCATTACTCCACCACATTATCTTAATTCCCCATGTCTTTTAAGAATTAATGAGGTTGGTGGCCTAATCTCCCACTGTTGAAACATATCATTATACCTCTGAGGTAGTTCCCCTGATTCTTTCTTCAAACAATTTTGATATGTTGGTGGATGAGTTTTCTTTGAAACCTTTACATTAGATCCTTCCACATGAATCTCCATCATTAATATATTTTCACCATATCCATGCGAGAGTTATCTAAACTGCATGTCCACATTGTGAGTAGATCGAACATATTTTTCACAATCTGTAAAGTAACGAATTGTAATATCGCTTCAAAGACGTGGTTTTAAAGCACTAAATAATATATATTTTTTATATCATTTTTTATAAAAAATCCCCACATGTTCCTTGAAAGCATTGAGAATGTTTCATCGTTAGCCCTGAAATATTCGCCTTCCATTTTCTCTACCTCTATGAATTCTCTCTTAATCAATGTTTGAAGATTTAGAGGGATAGAATTGTTATGAAACGTTATCTTAATATCTTACCACTCCATTTTTAAATTTTTTTCACTTGGCATGGTCTTCTTAGTCAAATTACACAATTGATCAGCCTCTCTATTTAACAATAAATAGTGAGGCTGAACTCCTCCATATCATAACATTGAAGAACATGGTATATCTTCTCCATTGACTCAATCCACTCTTCCGCATCTCATGGGTCTAAAGATCCACTAAACATTTGTGGTTGTTTTCACATAAAAACCTGATAGTTAGTTTCTCCATCTTAGGTCATTTAGGAAATTCCACATTATTTAGGTTATTGCTCATAATCGGAGACTTCTAGGAAAGAATCACCAAGAAATTTTGATATCCCCCCCAATGCATTTGGGATGTCGTTTGGGATATTGCGGCATTTTCCCTCGCATGGGTCTTTGACCAAGATTCTCATAGTTCCCAAAATATTCTAAAATAGAAATTGTTAGAACCAAACATAATTCAACAATTCATTAGTAAATAATTTATTCCATTATAGAAATAAGTCATATCTTTTAGGATCTCTATGTTTCGCATTTTATAAAACATTTCTTCTTAGGTGATTACATATAATTAGTCATATACTTAGGGGATATCACTAATGTTATCTAGTATTAATTCCCAAATTTACTAAATCATTCTATGATACCAACTATAGCGACCGAGTTTTTTCTTACACTACCATTACATCATTTTAATGATAAAAACATCACATTACAATATAAGGATTCATTGATTTAGTGTATCGGGAGCACATGGAATATACATAACATTTAAAACATAAAACATAAAAATTTATTTAATTAATTCTTCTCTATCTTCTTATTGGCCCTTGATTTCTCCTTAGTACAAGTTGCCACCTTAGGATTTACATCTAAAAGGGGTGTGAAAATTCCCAATAAATGGATAAATAAGAATATGAAACAATATAACATGGGTTTTACTTAATCTATATCATTATAACATAGTATTATGATCTTAGTGATTAGAGGAAGCATTAAACAAAGTCATGGGATGTGGCAATTTGTAAAAATCAAACATCATGTCTTAGTTTTCAATTACCAAACATAGATATGAAGAAATATAGCTTCATGTTCACTTGTATGTCACAATATCTCATGAAGTTATTAATATTACCCAATGCATTGGAGTGATATATAATTCCTTGAAGACCCTTCACAACATAACATTTACATGGATCTATATATTTCTTGGTGCATCCATCACATAACAACATTTACATGACATTGAATTCCACATTTAATATATATCAATATAGAACATATAATAACACATGAAAGTAATTGGGATTCAATTCATAATCATAAATTCATAAAAACCGGGGTACCAAATGAATGATTGAATATCATACTTGATATAAGAATCATCAACCTTGAGCGAAGGAAGCAATCATGAAAAGTAAAATGTATGTTTTTTTTGAAAGAATTGTTCTTTTAGAAGACATTCAGTTTTTCAAAAACTCAAGTAAAAACATTTATATCCTTGAAAAGGAAATATAACAAATAATATGTTATTTTTATGGAGTAACCATACTAAAATAGTAGTGAATTATGGAATGTCTAATGAAAGAGAGTAGGATTTTAGAAAACAACATATCTTTTTTTCGAAAGACTCCATCACATTAATATCCAGTATAATGAAATTCTATTAATTAATGAAAAATAAAATAAACTTTTATACATGAATCCTAATCATTATGGTTTTATTATGTTCTTTTATTGGCCTATTTATGAGTTATAGAGTTTAATTTAATCATTCGTGAGTATTCATTTTCATGGTTTTCATAATTGGTTCACTTGTATTCATGAATGGAAGCTCATGTGAAATGGGATAAAAATTCATAATTGTTAATATATTTTATTAATGATATTAGAGACGTTTTAATGTTATTATAATGATTTTTCATATACCATGAGGATGGAACATTAGAGAAAATTTAATTATTATCATTTTAGGTTACTTTTAGTTGTTTCTCCATAACAAAGAACTTGTTTTGTTTTATCATTTATTGTTTGTATAACTGTAAGATACAGAACAGAAATAGGTTTGTATAATTAACATTGAAATATTTTTTAAACAATTTAATTGTTTTGTTAACATACTAGAGGTTATTTAAGTAAAATTAATGCACATTTACCATGATGTTGGTACATATTCACTTCATGAGTGACAATATCATTTTTAAAATAAAAGAAAGTGAGGGAGGATTTTAATGATGGATCCTTCATTAAAGTTTTATAATTATATTATATGTAAGACAATGGAGTTTTCATTACATTTTATGAATAGAGGTGAAGTGAAAATAATAAATGAAAAGAAAATGAATTGAATGTAAATGAAAAAGGAAGTGAATTTTATCTCTTAAATCTCACATGATTGAGATCCTCCATTGAGATGTGGTTTTGGTATTATAATGAGACCAATAGATATAGTACATGGTAATGGGTCTAGGGAAAAGTACTGGGTTGAATTTATAAAGGGTAAAATCTTTAGAGGTGTTAGGAGTAGAGTGGGTTATGGTGGTATTTATAGTGGAGGAGAGGGGAGTTTTCTCATTGTTTTAATAATTGGATTGTTGTTTTTCTCATGACATGAAATAGTGAGGATTATTGTGGAAAAAAAATAGTTCATGTGATTCTTAACCAATTGTCACATACTTCTTCTATGACTCAATCATGAATCAAAAATTACGTTTTTATCATTTATTATAAATTATCATATTTTACTAATAAAAAAATTCATGTATTTTCAAAAAAACCAAAAAATCTTCCCTAACCATTTTTAGTGGTAGAATAAAAAAAATGAACACCATTTTTTGATAATAGATTCCTAAATTTGAGTAATTTTGTTTTTTATTTAAATAATAATTTACATGGAAAATACAAATTTAAAAAATATTAATAATTATATAACACATTGAGAAATTACATATGGTATCATAAAATTATCTTAAAACCATTAGACATAAAAATAATATTTTTTGGATAAATTTTTAAAAAATATTTTTTCATTGATATTATTAAATTTATCATAATATTATACATAAATAGTTATAAATTACAAAAAAATAGACAATTAATTTAGAATTTATAAAAATATTATTTACTTATAATATGAAATAATTATAGAATTATTTTATTTATAATATTCCTAAATTTTATTTACACTTTGTGGGTGTTTTTACTACTTATATGACCAATTTTCTATTTATAAGGGTCATATTACTATTCCACATGTCATGTTACTATTTATTCTGTATTGGTTCCTTATCATCTAGAAATAATTCTTATTTCATTATTTATTCATTTATAAAGTTTTCATTCTCGATGATAAGTGAATTTATCTAATTTTGGCTAAGAAATTACTATAATAAGGGATAAATTATTTTGATAAAATGTTGGGTCATAACCTTCACCCCCTATTGTCATTTCATCCTTGAAATATCATTTTACAAAAACATGTGAGGGTACATCACCTTCATCGCCTCCTCTGATTCCAAATATTCTTCCCCATACTTGTGGTTCCTCTCAAACACTTTGACATTGTGGGTTTTCTTATTGTGTAAAACATTATCTTTTCAATATAGAAACATTATTTGCTTTTCTTGATAAGTGATATCATCGTATAGATATATGTGTAATGTCCCAAAATTTCAATGTATTTTTTTATTTATATGGAATTATTTCGAGACCAGGAACTGAGATATCGTGAGATTCGGAGGCCTGTAGTGTCCAGAATGATCCGTTGAAAAATGTTCAACTTTAAATGTCATCTGCGAGTAGTTTTCTTTAAAAAGTGGAATAACTCTTAATCATTTTCCGAAATCAAAGACCAAAAGGCACTATTGTGTTCAAGATGGTGGTATTAACCTAGGTGTGACCAAAGATTAGTCGGCACATGCCTCTAGTGAGTAAACCTAAAAATGACACAACAATTAATAAAACTATTAAATAAAAATTATTTTATTTTTCAAATTCTTATATCCCATGAAAACTGAATCATATTTAAAATTTGAGACCACAGCAGAACTCACGAGGGTATTCTTTCCTTAGGAAGATCTTAACATTGGATGGTGCATACCAATAGTGAAAGTTGGTTTTTGGCTGTAAATAAAACAATTAAAATTTATTTTTTTGTCAAATACATATAAAACCTAAATTGTAACTAAAATTATAAATTTCAGAGTATTTTTTAGCTCTTGGGGATGTGTTCCCCTGAGGAAGAGCCTATCCTCTACTGGTGCGGGTCGAGGGTGAAAGTTAAATTTTGATCTTTTTATGGTACATTATGTAAACATGTGAGTGTGTTTTTCTAACATTTGAACTTGTGCCCAGATCAAAAATCGGAGGGCACCGTTGAACTCAGAACGTTGGCATTCACCTAGATATGACTTATCATTGGCCGACAAGGGCCGAATAGAAAAATTAATTTTTGTGGTTTTTAAATTATAATAAATTAACATTAAAAAGTTATTTTATTTTCATTTGTCATCTTTTGAGTGGAAGACGAAGATGTTATGGTGTATCGATGAGGCAACTACAAGTCTCATTAATATAGGGTCAATAATCGCTCCTTTGAAACCACGACCATGTTATCTTAATGGCTTGTTAAATGTGTATTATTAAATTGATCTCATTTAATGAGCATCATTAATGGGAGCAACGCCACTGTGTTTTTTATTTTTTTTAATAATACTACATTTTGGTGTTTGAGAACTACCTAAAGTGGGGAAATCTATGATGAACCGCTCATGGAATCTCTCTCCAATGAAGAATGAAGAACGAAGTGACAAGTTGTTGAAGATCGGATATGGAGGATGGCTAGTGGTGACAAATGCCATTGACCATGGATCAAAGAAGATGAGAATTACATCTATAGTCATCAGATAGGGGTTTACACAATCTATGTATTTGATAATTTCTGTCTATGTCATCATAATTAATGATGAACGTGGATCAACTGACTAATGGGTTGATCAACAAATCGCTCATTCTTGCTCGTGGAATTTGTGTGGGGTTTGTATTTGGGGTTTTTATGATTAGTGGTTATAATCATGATCATCCCCATGATTAAACTCTAATGAGTAGGGTGTTGGCTGACCCAAAAAAGTCCCGATACCACTTCTATAGTTGTTCTTCGTGCGTTCTTTGAAGTCAACCAGTCAACCTATCAGCAAGTAAAATTCAAAGAATTCAAAGTGATTTTGGAACACTATAGAGACAGTATGCATAGAAGAAACCTAAAATGGACCACCAGATAAACTCTGATGTCTCGTTGAAGAAACCAGGGGAGAAGGTCATGGGCGGAAGGCGGCGGTGCGCCCGTCGGTGCGCTGTACTGATAGGAAGCTATGGCCGGACGACCATGGTAGCGAGGAGACGTGGCGTCGGGTGCCATATGGAGGGAATTCTTGTGTCTAGGATGTTTGGGGGATAATGATCTATGGTCCCTCGACCCCAGCTAGAGGAGGAACCACTTCTATAGGGCTTGCCGTGGTTGGATGTGGTGAAGCTGTCACATCCCGGATGGACATCGCACAACAGGCCGCCATTGCGGCCGAGCCTCATGTAGGCGATTCGCTCCCAATGGGAAAAACCCTCGACAACAAGCCAATTCCACCCCCAGTGGGCCGTAACTACACCAGAAGGCTAGACTCGTGCCCTTCGGGCTGGGCCAGACTAGACAGGGTCACCGGGTGAGCCAGCAGGCTGGACCCTCAGCCTAACTCGGCCGGGCCTGGTGAGGCCCATTGGGCCTGCCCACTGGTCAGGCCAGACTAGACAGATCCACCCCCAAACAAGGCCATGTCAAGTCAGTCATAACTAATCCTTTCTATGTGGGACCCATATAATAGGTTGGTTGGGTCGGTCCGACCAAGTAGGCCAGATCCAAACTCAACTAGGCCATGATTACTAAAACACTCGTATCGTGCAAACCGCACATTCTATTGATGCGCTGTTAGTGGTGTTGGGACCCTTGATATCAAGGGGTCAATTTGAAATAATTCACTTGAGTTTTGGTGGAAATTGGAGTATGGTCGAGTGGGATCATTCTCGAATCTAACCGGGCCAATTTTAATAAAAAAGCCTATAACTTACATATCAGGTGTCCGATCGACGTGCCATCTATTGCGTTAGAACCCTTAATATGAGATATTCCATTTTTTACTCCATGTGGGACGTAATGTAGATTTTGGTATGACCTATGGATTGAGTATATGACCCTACTAGAATCAAGTGTACATTTTGTGAGAATTTAATGGTTGGCTCTGACGTGGAAAAAGAATTGTGTTCCGTTATGGGTTAGTAACTACCGATCCTATGTCCATTAGAACATAGAGATCCTCTTTGGTTTAGCTCATATCACTATTATGTGGGTCAGAACCTAGAGATTATGTGTGGGTTAGAACCTAGGGATCCTTCGTGGGTCATCACCTTGTATCCATTGTGGGTCAGCACCTAGGGACCCTTTACTGATAAACAACAGAACCTCCTGGATGAATATGATTATTTAGATTTAAAAAAATCATCATTACTACTCAACTTAAGTTATAACTGGTGTGAGCCGCCCCTTTTACCTTTTTCTATGTGTTTGAGATCTATCTTGGTGGTATTACCTCTGTTGTATTTTCCTTTGGGTATTTTTCCATCTAATATTTCTCAAAGAACATCAAGGGTCTTAGGGTCCCTACTGAGCATTGTTATACTCACCTCTACAGGGCTTCGCCCGCACCTTTTGTGTCTTGTGAAGACGATGGACAAATTTTACTGGGACATTGGGGATACTCGACTAGACGGTACTTTAAGGTGGATCCATATATGTGCTATGGGACAGTGACATTCGACATAGAGGTGTTTACACCCTTAACATTGTAACCATGGAAGACAACCTCTGGAGCTTTTATTTCTCTAGATGTAAATTTCTTTTAGCTGGGCATTTATTCTGGCCCCTTTACTTTTTGTTTACACACTTTACTCTCAGTAGTGATAATTTGTGGTTGTTGTAATAGTTTCTTTCCATTTTAATATTAATTTTATGGTAGTCCCTATCTATGTGTGTATATGATTAGGGGCAATTCCTCCACATTTGGAGATATCTCTTTCCAATGCTAGTCCCTAGCCCCTGGCCTATAGAAGGTTGACTAGGGTAGTCATGACATGGTCCTAAGGGAATTGGTCGTGATAAAGAGGTATCCTAGGGGGTTCTGTTCTACTAGATGAACAAAGAGTATGTATTCCTGATGGGGCAATATTTTTAAGTGTTTTGAGTATGGATTTCATGCCACAGAGTCCAGAATTATTGCGGCATCTGACGTATCCATACAAAAGGACCCTGAATTCTTCTTTTTGTCATGGTACCCAAGAACACTGATTTCAAGTGTTTTGGAAATTTTTTTCTCTTGATCTCTTTTGAGTCATGTCACCAGGTATAACTTATTGACCTCGGTTCATCTTGATTCTCTTTTAAGATGCCTTTATGTAGAGATCCATCCAAGATTCCAATGCATGACCATGTGGATTGTCCACATAATGATGAGGCATCGGTATAAGGACCATTTCCAGAGATGGTACCTTCAGGTGGTGTCCCAACTGTAACACCTCGAGATTTTATAAAAAATACTCTTTTAAATTTCATTAATGTCTTGTGTTGTATGCTACACCAAAAGGATCTTGCACAACACACATCCTTGACTTGCCTTGCATTATACGCAATCACGACCTTCCTCGATAGCATGTGTAGTACGCAATATCGAGTTTCACTAAACAACGATATGCTATTAAAATATTAATAAAACTAGCCGTTATGAATAGTAATAACCACTTTTTGAAATTTTTTAAATTTTATTTTCCAAATGGACTTAATTTTTTGGATTCGGAATATCGAAAGTAGCTTAGGGTGAAATTTTGGTACTTTTTGGATAACTTTCATTTTTTGATGAATAGTGAAACCACTAAGTGGTAGTTAAAAAAACTGAGTTTTTCATAAAACTTAATTTTACCGCTTCTGTGAGTAGAGTTTTGAAACTCCGAGAGACACGGATAATATCAAGTACTAAAATGTGGTTCAATGAGATGAAAATATTTTGTGGTGAATAGTAACTTTTTACTTTTTTTTACCACGGTTAAAAGTAAATAGGGTAATTAAGGGTAAAAGTGATATTATTATTACCCTAAAATGTGTCATAATTCTATCGGATAAGTGTAATTCGACCAAAAACAAACATAGGAATAAAATATGACCATTTAGGCTCATTTGGATTAGATTAGGACATTTATTATTAATTTATTTAAAGAAGGGTTAAAATAGTTAAAATCAATGTTTATTAAGTAAACCATTTTTAATATAGGGTTATAAATAATATAAAATCTACTATAAATATTCATTAGAAAGATAAAAATATTTCCTAAATAATGGTATTTTATTTGTAATTTTTCGACATTAAATAAGTTACTTTATCTGTGACACAATGATGATGCATTAATTATCTTATTAATAAAATATTGACATAATTGATGTTATAAATAGCAAAATAAATGTAATTTGAGACTTTTTAAGAATTAAACTAATTTTATAGGTTAATATGACATGTTATTATTTATTTAATTAACTTTTTAGAACTACTAATTCTGTTATGATTTTCACAAAAATCAATTACTAAATAGTGTCAAAATTGACATAAAATAGTTTTTAAAACAAATTATATATTATTAATTGTTATTTTATTCCTAAAAATATAATGTTCGGAAAAATGACTTATATAAGGTTACATATATTAATAATAAACAACTTGGTGTTCGTTTTGCTTCTTATAGTATGTTTATTAACCTTATAGTGTAAGAACACAAGAAGACACGGTAAAAGTAAAATTATCTAACTTAAAGTTAATTCTAAATGATAAGGTTAAAATTGATACCTAAACTTGTCTAAATTCTATTGGAATAGAGGATTTCGACCCATCCCCACCTTAGCTTCGAAATATATCAATTGGGAGCTATTAAAAACCGAATTTGACTTTATAATAAAATAATATATTTTTTTTCCAAAGGTGCCCCTCTCCTCCCTTATAAAAGGGCACATCCTCCCTCTTTTCCTCACGCCACATTGATCCTTCAAGATCAGACAAACCCTGACAAATTCACTTCTCCACTTCCATATAAACATCCTAGAGGTCCTGGTATTCTTAAAAGACCAATATTAGTGCCCTAAACGGAGGTCTCAAAGAGGTGCTTCAAAGAAGAGGTAATGTCCGTCACCGATTCTTTCAACATTATTTCTTTTTCCACTTCTTCTAATTAGTTTGTTTCACTATGAAGTAATAACATAAGTATAAATCATATACTGATATGTTATTATATGTATGAAACAACTTTATTTCACCATATATCCTTCAAATGGAAAATGAAATCACCGCGAGTGCGTACGTACGAAATATCGTCTCCACGCCGTGGTGTAATCTATTTTCCACCACCACCTTACATGGATGGGTATAATGGTGTACATAATAACTATATATGATTATTGTGAATTGATATTTATTCTGAAATAGTATACATACACCCCAATACAATTCCATGATCATGAGAATGATATCATCGCTCGTGCGTACGTACGGACTACCGTCGCCACGACGCGATGAGATTCATTCTCCACGTTAACCATTCATGAATGATTATAAAGTATATATAAAAAGTAATAATTAAATATATGACATAATAATTATACTGTATTTATGTGTATATATATGTATGTCATCTACTTAGTTCCATTCGACTCAATAAGGAAACGAAAACAACGTTCATGCGTACGTACGTCCTACCGTCTCCATGAACGGTGTATTTCATTCCATTTACAGATCTATTATATATATGTATATTCTGAATATATATTATATATAAATCATGTTTTATATTCTGGAATTAAGTAATCATGAACTAAGTAATCATATGAATAATTACAAGTCAAAACACGGACGACAAATGAGACGATTTTACCCAAAACGCTCTTTAACATGAAATTTACAAAAGAACGGGTAATATAAAGCCATAAGTGAACCATATATAATATCATAACAATGATTATGATTCAGGAATATGTCAATGACATTATTTAAATCATTATACAGGAGGTTCGGACACTAACGAAGCAAATCAGACCTAAGGTAAGGGAAAATATCACAATCTCATTTTTATCTGAGATTGTTTATACTTTGGTATTTACTGGGGTGTATTTTATCATCCACATCCATGTTACCTAAATATTTAATATTGCTTCCATCCACTTAAAATTTTTTAAATCCAATTTTACCCATCGGTGTCTTTTTAGTGAAAGATATGAAAGGAATCTTATGTTGTTTTTCGTACGAGGTACTTTTTGACTTTTCCAAAAAAAGTACGAGAAGAATGTTTTTTTAACTTATACGGCATTAATGGATTTTCAAAACATTATTTCCAAGAATCTTCCATTACAAGTTTTCAATTTTATTTTTAATAAACTTCTTTTAGTTTAAAATTGTATGACATGTTAAGAAATGAAAATGCTTTTGAAGTAGAAACGATATTTTCCTCAAGAATAGAGTTCAAGTGTTTTTTTTCAAATTTATTTTCCATCTAAGATAATAAAGGGTTCTGTTTATATCCCTATTATTACATTGATTTGATTATGTTGTGATGGAATTATTTTTACGTATTCCTTTATCTTATATAAATTGTTTTATGATGTCATGTTGTTTAAGAATCCCATTTTTTACATGGGTTATGCAATGCTGTATGATTTATGATTTTGTGGAACACATAAGAATGGTATCATTATGAGATGGGTGGGAACTATATCTACCTCCAATGAATTGGGTATATATTTTATATCTCATGAGATAGGCATGGCTGGAACGACAGGTTAAATCGGTTCAGTGAAACAGGACTGAAACGAGGAGTGAACTCGGTTCAAATATGGACTTTGTCCACTAAGATAGTCTTGAAAATGAGTCTTGACTAATAAGAAATGATTCTCTACGATTATGTGTGTATTACACAAAGTTTCATGCTTTAATTTATGATTATTGGGATTACATTTCATTACTATAATTTATCCCATGTTATGATATTATGACATCTTTTGCAGGATAAGATTTCCAAAATGTTATGTTCTTATGAATATGATGTGATTGATATTTCTTTTGTTTAACAGTACTGAGCATTTGAGATCACTGTTTTATGTTTTCTTTTCCCCATGATTTAAAGAAAGGTTTTAGTTAAGAAAAAAAGGGGAAGATCTTTATGGGAGATGTTGAAGATCTTTCACCACGATTAGAAGATTGTATTCCTAGTTTCCAAAGACACTAAACTATTACGGTCCTTGTGTGTGTGTTTTTGTAATGTACTAAGTATTCCACAAAAGTAATGTCATGTCCATGTACTTCAAGCTTAGGGTCTCTACAGTTGGTATCAGAGTAAATGTTTAGTCAACCTTTGGAAACTAGGATGCGAGAATTTTAGTGAGATCTTTATAGATATTTCTAAGGTATGTCTAGGGATGTCCCTAAGGTTAAGTATACATATAGGTTGTAGTCCTAGAATTACACTAATGATCTTAGAATTAAACCTATGATGTTAGATATTGAAGGTAATACACCTTTATTATGTTGTTTTCCCTAGCATGATTTTTACCTCTCACACTATTCTTTTTGGGTTTTAGAAAATGGGTGGAAACAGTAAGATTCATGATAATGGAGGATATGACGGACAATGGAAAGATATTATTCATGTGAAACCAAATGAAACAGGATTTTGAAGTCCAAACATCGTTATTATGCCTAATCAGCAATCTCATAATATGATCAATAATCTCACCTTTGGTAAGTTTCTCGACTCCAATAATAAGAGAATGATGCAGTTTCATGATGATCATAGAGGAAAGAAAGTTCAATTTCCCTCATGTTAATCATGTGGGAAGAGGCATCGGGGAGATTGTTTCAAGGGAACTGGAAGATGCTTTGGGTGTCGAAAAGAAGGACACAAATCCAGTAAGTGCAAAGGAAAAGGTTCAGTTAACACCATGGATGAGGATAATGGTATTGCTACGACATCAACAATGGTTAAATGATTTAAATGTGGAATGTACGGGAATTATGCAAACCAATGCCCTAAGGGAAAGTCTCATGAAGAGAATCAGTACGGTCGTATGGGTAGTATTTATGTTGATGATGATGAAGAGACTACAAATGATATGTGAGATAAAAGAATTTTTGAAGCTCGGTAAATGGTTTAAGAAGGTAGTGGAATGATTACATGTTTATCAAGTGTAATGTTGTATAAGTAATATCATGGTACTATGGAATAAATAGACATCTAAGGATTGTTACACTGTTGTCTTTCCTTGAGTTTTGAATGTTTATGATTAATGGTACCAGTATCCATGAATGGTTATTCAGATATTTTTGGAATGTAGATGATATGCACATAATGAAGGGATAATGAGAAAATTAAATGTTTGATAGTATTCATGAGCTCATGACTGATATAAGGAGAAGGTTATATCATGGTTTGAGTATATAAATTTTTTGGATTTTTGTATGAGGAAAGAATTAACTGTTGACATCATTCATGTTTTCACTAAGGTTTAATGGGTATTCATTTTTCAAGAGAATACATGATTAAGGTATTCATAGGATTGGAATATGACCAACAAGATATATGGGGGATAAATGATGGTATTCACATGCTTGGTTGATGACAATTCAAGTAATTGTTTTCTTTATACTATGAGCTTGGACTGAAGTATTTTAGATAATCCTAATGATTGGAATGGATTATGTATAACATAAGTTAGTATTGTTTAATGATTGAACTTTTTATCGATATTATTGATGGGATGTTATAGTAATATAGCTTTAGAAAAATGACAACCTTCATGACGGGCGACAACCCATCACGTCGGACAAGGCTGTGGGAATAGAACCCACAACCGAAGTGTGACGGGCCTTTATCACCTACCCCTGGCCTACATGAAGTCCCTATTTAGTAGAAACTAGTATTATTATATTAAGAAGTATGATATATGAAGTATATGTCCATTTTAGGAACCATATATGATTAATCTCACTATATATGGACTTATGTATTTTTTGATAACTTTTCTAACCTTTTGTTTGAGACAAATGGAATGACCCATCATTCTATCACATGATCTGCTAACACATCACGACTATCAAAGTCAACTTCATTTCTTTAAGAGATGAAGTGGAAATTGTTTAAAGAATGACCACTAGTGAGACTATACCAAAATCACGAAAGTATTTCTTCTAATTCCAATTTCATCAACTTTACCGAAATGATCTTGAAAACCAAAAATGTCTTCTTAGTGCTCTTATATCTGATGAATTAGATGGTACCTTAGATCGTCACAAATCTATGGCTTTGTGATTCCTGGATTTTCTATAGCCTTGTTCTCTACCACTCTCCATCAAAACATGGTGGTTAGATTTCTCTTCCATATCCATATTAACACCTATGTAGAAACCCACTGATTAGTTTATTTGTGTAACCGTTATTTTTCATACTTTTGTTATTAAAGATTGGTTTTGGTATTCCTTTTTACGATGTGGGTTTCTATTAATGAAACTTTCGAGTAAACCATTTATAACCCCGACGAATTTCAAGGGCGAAATTCATTATAAGGGGGGTAGAATGTAACACCCTGAGTTTTGATGAAAAATATTATTTTTAATTTCATTAATGTCTTGTGTTGTATTCTACACCAAAAGGATCTTGCACAACACACATCCTTGAGTTTCCTTGCATTAGACACAATCGTGACCTTCCTCGATAGCGTGTGTAGTATGAAATACCGAGTTTCACTAAACAATGATATGTTATTAAAATATTATTAAAACTAGCCGTTATGAATAGTAATAACCACTTTTTGACATTTTTTAAATTTTATTTTTCAAATGGAGTTCGTTTTTGGATTTGGAATATCGAAATTAGCTTCGGGTAAAATTTTAGTACTTTTCGGATAACTTTCATTTTTTGATGAATAGTGAAACCAGTAAGTGGGAGTTAAAAAAACTGAATTTTTCATAAAATTTAATTTTACTGCTTCTGTGAGTATAATTTCGAAACTCAGAGAGACACGGTTAATATCAATGACTAAAATTTGGTTTAATGAGATGAAAATATTTTTTGGTGAATAGTAACAATTTGCTTTTTTTACCCCGGTTAAAAGTAAATAGGGTAATTAAGGGTAAAAATGATATTATTATTACCCTAAAACATGTTCTAAATCTATTGGATAAGTTTAATTCGACCAAAAACAACCTTAGGAATAAAATATGACCATTTAGGCCCACTTGGATTAGATTAGGACATTTATTATTAATTTATTTCAAGAAGGGTTAAAATAGATAAAATCAAAGTTTATTAAGTAAATAATTTTTAATATAGGGTTATAAATAAGATAAAAAAAACTATAAATATTCATTATAAAGATAAATAAATTTCATAAATAATGGTATTTTATTTGTAATTGTTAGACATTTAATAATTTAACTTATTTATGACACAAAGATGATGCAGTAATTATCTTATTAATGAAATATTGACATAATTGATGTTATAAATACCCAAATAAATGTAATCTGAGACTTTTTATGAATTCCACTAATTTTCTAGGTTACTATGACATGTTTGTATTCATTTAATTAAATTTTTTCGAACTAATAATTCTGTTATGATGTTCACAAAAATCAATTACTAAATAGTTTCAAAATTGACATAAAATAGTTTTTAAAACAATCATTATATTATTAATTGTTATTTTATTCCTAAAAATATAATGTTCGGACAAATGACGTAGATAAGGTTATATATAGTAATAATAAACAACTTGGGGTACGTTTGGCTTCTTATAGTAAGTTTATTAACCTTATAGTGTAAGAACACAAGAAGACACGGTAAAAGTAAAATTAACTAACTTAAAGTTAAATCTAAATGATAAGGTTACAATTGATACATAAACTTGTCTAAATTATATTTGATGAGAGGATTTCGACCTATCCCCACCTTATCTTCTAAATATATCAATTTTGAGCTATTAAAACCCGAATTTGACTTTATAATAAAATAATATTTTTTGTTATTCCAAAGGTGCCCCTCTCCTCCCTTATAAAAGGGAACCTCCTCCCTCTTTTCCTCACACCACATTGAGCCTTCAATACCGGCCAACCCCTGACAAATTCTATTCTCCACTTCTATAGAAATATACTAGAGGTCCTGGTCTTCTTCAAATACCAATTTTAGTGCCCTAAAAGGAGGTCTCAAAGATGTGCTTCATTGAAGAGGTAATGTCCGTTATCGATTCTTTCAACTTTATTTCTTATTCCACTTCTTCTTATTAGGGTGTATCATTGTGAAGTAATAACATCATTATCACTCATATAATGATATGTTATTATATGTATGAAACAACCCTATTTCACCATCTATCCATCCTACGGAAAATGAAATCACCGCGCGTGCGTACGTACGGAATACCGTCTCCACACCGTGGTGTAATCTATTTTCCACCACCACCTTACATGGATGGGTATAATGGTGTACATAATGACTATATATGATTATTGCAAAGTGATATTGATTCTGAAATAGTATACATACACTCCAATACAATTCCACGATCATGAGAACAATATCATCGCTCGTGCGTACGTACGGGCTACCGTCTCCACGACGCGATGAGATTAATTCTCCACGTTAACCATTCATGAATGATTATAAAGTATATATAATAAGTAATCATGAAATATATGAAATAATAATGATACTGGATTTATGTGTATATATATTTATGTCATCTACTTAATTCCATTCAACTCAATAAGGAAACGGAAACAACATTCATGCGTACGTACGGCCTACCGTCTCCATGAATGGTGTATTTCATTCCATTTACTGATCTATTATATATATGTATATTCTGAATATATATTATATATAAATCATCTTTTATATTCTGGAATTAATTAATCATGGTCTAAGTAATCATATGAATAATTACAAGTCAAAACATGGACGACAAATGAAACGATTTTACTCAAAACGCTCTTCAACATGGAATTTACAAAAGAAAGGGTAACATAAAGTCATAAGTGAACCATATATAATATCATAACAATGAGTATGATTCTGTAATAAGTCACTGACATTATTTAAATAATTATACACGAGGTTCGGTCACATACGATGCAAATCGGACCTAAGGTAAGAGAAAATATCACAATCTCATTTTTATCCGAGATTGTTTATACATTCGTATTTACTGGGTTGCATTTTATCATCCAAATCCATGTTCCCTCAATATGTAATATTGTTTCCATCCACTTAAAATTTTTTAAATCCATTTTTACCCTTTGGTGAGTTTTTAGTAAAAGATATGAAAGGAATCTTTTGTCGTTTTTCATACGAGGTACTTTTTGACTTTTCCGACAAAAGTTTGAGAAGAAAGTTTTTTTAACTTATATGGCATGAATGGATTTTTAAAACATTATTTCCAAGAATCTTACTATACTAGTTTTCATGTTTATTTTTAATAAACTTATTTTAGTTTAAAATTGTATGACATGTTAAGAAAGGAAAATGTTTTTGAAGTAGAAAGGATATTTTCCTCAAGAATGGAGTTCATGTGTTTTTTTTCAAAATTATTTTACATATAAGATAATAAAGGGTCCTGTTTCTATCCCTATTATTACATTGATTTGATTATGTTGTGATGGAATTATTTTTACGAATTCCTTTATCTTAAATAAATTTTTTTATGATGTCATGTTGTTTACGAATCCCATTTTTATTACATGGTTTATGCAATGATGTATGATTTATGATTTTGTGGCACACATAATAATGGTATCATTATGAGATGGGTGGGACCTATATCTACCTCCAATGCATTGGGTAAAGATTTTATATCTCATGAGATAGACATGGCTGGAACGGCAGGTTAAACCGGTTTAGTGAAACATGACTGAAAAGAGGAGTGAACTCGGTTTAGATATGGACTTTGTCCACTAAGATAGTCGTGGCAATGAGTCTTGACTAATAAGAAATGATTCTCTATGATTTTGTGTGTATGTCACAATGTTTCATGTTTTATGTTATGATTATTGGGATTACATTTCACTACTATGATTTATCCCATGTTATGATATTATGATCTCTTTTGTTGGATAAGATTTCCAAAATGTTATGTTCTTATGAATATTATGTGATTGATATTTCTTTTGTTTACCCTTATTGATAATTGGAGCTCACCGTTTGATGTTTTCTTTTCCCCGGGATATAAAGAAAGGTTTTAGGAAATAAAAAAAGGGGAAGATCTTTATGGGAGATTTTGAAGATCTTTCACCATGATTAGAAGATTATATTCCGAGTTTCCAAAGACACTATTCTATTACAGGCCTTGTGTGTGTGTTTTTGTAATGTACTAAGTATTCTGAAAAAGTAATGTAATGTACATGTATGTAAAGCATAGGGTCTCTACACCAACAACACCAATTCCCATTGTTCAGTAGTTACTATTAGTGATATTGGTAGAGGAAACATGTTAGATCTTTTCCTTAAACGAGTTTTAGTGACATATACCCCTCATGTTCCAATGTGAGAAGACTCACTGGCAGCTAAGGATGAGCTTGAGGTGGTGACCGAGTTTCTATCATGCCAGGGCACCATTATATCAAATGGTGGTCCTGGGTGTGAGCCTTCTATGTGGCTCAGTAGAGTGATGGTAGGGTTTAGATTACCCAGATCTTATGATGATGTGACTTTTCCATTAACAGATATTGATAACCTATCTTAGAAATGAGGCATCATTCCATAAAAAGATATAGTCTATGTGTTCCCAAAAACATCTACAGCTTCGGTCGGATGACATGTTGGTAGTTGAGTATTCATCAAGGCATAACGACTATTCCAGGTACTCAATGAATACGATACAACTGGTGCTTTGGGGATCAGACCTTCAATTGAGATGTGTTTAGGTACATTGGATCCAACACTATTCATCCATGCATTCCTACTTATGTTAGGGTTCTAGAGAAAACCATTGTGGTAGAATTTTCATTGGTTGAGAAGATACATCCAGTGAATGTCCGCAGTGGGAATATAGTAAACTGACATCATTCTCAAAGACATGGATGTATAAAATCTTTTGGGAAGGGTAAGTGATAGGGATATATGAATCGGCAGGGTAGAGGACATGGAAGAGGAGATAGAAGTGAATCATGAGGAGGTATAAATTTTTACATGTTACAACCACCACCCCAATGTGGCACCCAATAGGCTCAGGGAGGTGGAGGACATGGGAAGGGAGTTGCTGCATACATCAAATTAGTATGATCCAAGGGCTCTGGAAATGATTCTAGGTATGGACTATGTCTATTACTAGATACCATATTAATAGAAAAAGGTACTAATTATTCTTTCATATCACGAATCATCTTAATGACCTAGGGTTTTGGTTTAAACCACTGACTTGATCATTACATCTGTAGATACATATGTTTGGAGACTCAATAATCACACATATGATGAAGGTGTGATGTGACCCTTGAGGTGAGGGTTTCAGTTGGAACCTATTGGTGGCATCATTGTGGCCATATGAGGTTAGTTTTTGTAAGGGATGGTAATCCAAATTTCAATCTAAGATTGAATATTTTAGGAAAACGTATGTGGTATATCTGCAATGTTGGAATGGGATTTCCCATGGTCATTGAAAAAAAAAGGAAACCCCATAAGCACAGGATAAACTCATACATAGGGGGTAGAAATGATCACTTTTAAGTAGGCCCGACATACTATCATGGTAGTAGATTTTCTTAGTTTCCAATTTTTAATAGCAGTCGCGGATTTTGGGAATGTACAGTCAATAGATGTTTCAAATATTACATCCCCACAAAAGAAGGACTTCGACATTATTCTACACCTCCTGATAGAAATGATATCAACATCTATATATGGAAGGGTATTTGCAGGGATTCATGAATATGGTTCATATGTGGAAGAAATACAGTGGAAGGGATTAGTAAGACCTATTTTTAGTGTTTATGTTTGTTGTTTTGGTGCTTTAACCATGTGGTCATGGAGAATGAGTACCCACAACCAAAGGGATGATGATAACATCAATCAGTTAAAAGGGGTATCCTTTTGTGTGGATGGAAAGGTGCCTAGAGTTTTTTCAATAGTTGACACAACGACGATGGGAGGAGATCCTCCAAGACTATGTCATTGAGATATTCTATACTCTTGGGATGGGGGACATGGTGGCATGCATGCTCAGTAGGATGTCTGGTTTACAACTTATGTGTGATGCGACGAAGATGCTATGTGAGACACAAATATCCTTCATGGATGATGATGGATAAGCTTACCTTTAGTCAATGAATTTCACTCCCACACACTCGAAATGCGTTATGGATGCAAAATTTGTGGATGCTAACTTCAATGCCAGATGTACTTGGTTATCCTTAGGACAAACTCCTGATGGATTTTCGATAGTTGGGGTGCACGTCATCCTTTGCAGAGAACACTGTAGTACCAGTAATGATATAAAGGAGGTTTTAAGGGAGTTCCATACATCCCCTTCGGTGGTACATCCTGGTGAGATGAAGATGAACTTGGACCTCCGACGTCGGTACTGGTTTCCAGGGATGAATAGAGTGGTGGCTGGGTTTGTTTCACGGTGCCTCACTTGTAAGCAAGTTAAGTCTCATCATCAAGTCCCAACAGTCATGGAACTACCACTTAAGGTATTGGAATGGTAGTGGGATGGAATATCTTTGGAATTTGTGACATGGTTTCCACACACATCCAGGGGTCACGATTCTATGTGGGTAATTACTGGTCGACTCATCAAGGAGGATCACACCCTACCCATCTTAGAGTAGGGATTAGTAGATGGATTGGGATTCCTGTACATCTATGAGATAGTTCATAGTCATGGGGTTACATAGAGGGTCGTCTCAAACCCTAAGGAATGGTTCACAATCCAAATGTATAAGGTTTTTCAAGAGGCGTTCGAGATTTAATGAGCATGAGCAGAGGTTTTCACCTCTAGAGGGATGGTCAGACGGAGCAGACCATACAGAACATTGAGGAAATGATTCGTTCTTGGGTCCTAGATTTTTGTTGCAGTTGGAAGGACCATATACCACTGGTGGGTTGTGCGTAAAAAAATATCTATCATGACACCATTGGAATGAATATTTTTGAGGCCATGTATTGGAAGCCATGCATATCACCTCTATGCTGGACAGACCAAGGGGATTCAACACTCATGGGTCCAGAGTAGGTATGAGCTACCATAGAAAAGGTGAAGATTATCTAGTAGTAGATGAGGACTGCATAGATTAGAAAAAAATATTCTGCCAGTTAAAGATAAATACCCTTAGATTTTGAGGAGGGAAACCAAGTTTTCCTTTGGGTCTCACCTTGATAAGGATTGCAGAGAGTTTCTTAGGGAGACAAGCTATCTCCAAGGTTCATTATACCATTCCAGTTTCCCAATAGAGTTGGAGTGGTGGAATACAACCAAGCTCTTACCCCACTGAAGCATTGGGTGTGCAGTGTTTTTCATGTATCACATATGTTGAGGTACGTTCTTGATCCATCACACATAATTGACTAGGGAGATCATGAAATTTATTATGGGGAGATGTTTCAAGAGGTCCCAATGGAAATAAAGGATTGAAAGGAGCAGGTCCTTTGTGGATGGAGGATTCCTCTAGTGCATGTTTGGTGGTAGAACAAGAATCTTTAAAAGAGAAAATGGGAGTTGGGGGCTCATATTCATGCTCAATACCACCATTTTTTTAATTTTCACATGTTTTGGAATTCAGGGATGTAAATACCTATGGTGGGGTGAATTTAATGTCCCAATATTTCCATGTAAATATAATTTTATTTAAATGGAATAATTTATAGAGCAGAAACTGAGAAGATAAGTGACTATGAGGCTCAAAGGTCCCAGAATGATCCATCAAAAATGATTTTCTTTATATAGAGTGTGTTAGCGGTTCTATTTTAAAAGTAGAATAAAACATAAATGGGTGCCCAGATAAATAATCTGAGGGCACCATTTCATTCATGATGAAGCATTTACCGTAGGTGTGACTTATGTTTAGTCGGAGCATGCATGTTGTGAGAAATCAATAAAATTAATAATCGTAAATAAAATAATTAAATAAAATTTAATTTATTTTTTATATTCATATAACTCCTGAACAGTGACATGGATTAAAAATTTTAGTCCACTTATGAACTCTTGATGGTATAGTTTCCTTTTTAATATCGTAATATTGGCTGGAATGGGACAATAGTGGAAGTTAGTTTTTGATCGTAAATAAAACAATTAATTGACGATTATTTTACTGTCAAATCCTTATAACTCTTAAAAGACAACATGGATTGAAAATATGATAGTATCGTTGAGCTCATGGGGTTTTTTTCCAATTAGGTGAAGCCAAACCTCGACTAAGGCTGTTTGAGGGAGAAAGTTAATTTATTGAATTTTTTTATGATACATTCAGTAAATGTTCGATGGTGTATTCTAACAATTGAACTAGTGGTCAGATAAAAAATCCGAGGAAAACATCGAACTCAGAATGTTGGGATTCACCTAAAAATAACTTAACTTTAACCGGAAAGGGACAAATAGAAAATTTAATTTTCAAAGTCTTTGAAAAGGAATAAAATAACATTAAAAAATTATTTTATTTTTTTCTCATTTTTTGAGTGGCGGACGGCAACGCTACGGTACTGTGATGAGGCAGTGCTGAGGCGCATTAATGGATGGTCAATAATGGCTCGTTTAAAACTGTGATGATGTTATCATAAGGTCTCATTATATGGGGATCAATAAATGTGGCTCGTTTATTGAGCATCATTAATGGACACAATGTTATTGTGATTTTTATTTCATTTAATAATCCAACATGTTGGAGTTTGAAAATTAAAAATCATGGGGAAATATCTGAGGAACCACTAGTAGAATCAATCTCCAATGAAGAATGAAGAACGAAGCGATGAACGTTGGAGGATTGAAACTGGTGGTTGGTAAGTGGCGACAAACACCAACGACCACGGATCGACAAAAACATGAATCACATACTACGTCATCAGTAGACTGAACCAAACCAGGTAAATTTTTATATGTTCTATGTTTTTTATGATTTCATAATTGTTCTAAAAAATTGATGATGAATGCGAATCAACCAACTAATGGGTTGATATGAAAAACACACATTTGTGCAAGTGGACTTTGCAAGAGGTTTTGGTTTGGGTTCTTCAAGATGTGTGGTTATCATTATGTTCATCCTTGTGATTAAACTCTAACACCGAGGGAGCATTCCATGTATAAAATTCCTTAGTCTCCCTACCATAGTTGTTATTGATTAATTCGTCAATGTCGATAGATCAAGTTGTCATCAAGGAAAATTTGAAGGCTTAGTGGTGTTGGTGGAGCCATACAGAAACCGTAGGCCTAGATAGATCCAAAAACTTTCCATCATACTGAATCTGGTGGCTCTTGGAGGACACTATTGGTAGAGGCCGTGGGTGGAGGGAAGTGGCACTCCCGTTGCCATGCTACAGTGGCAGAAAGCCATGGCCAGACAACTGTGGTGGTAAGGAGCCACAACATCAAGCGACGCATTGATGGATGGCCTCCAAGTGGCCTGTAGGGTCCATATGTGCATCAAATATAGTGTCCCTACTGGACATCGCACCATCAACCACCCGTGTGGCCAGGCCTTGGGCTCGCGGTCTGCATCCCCAGCTAGTGGGTTGGTCCTGCACCTAGTGGTTCGGGCATGTGCTTGTAGGCCTGACCTATTCCCTAGCGGGCCTATCCTATTCTCAACCAGCTGGACCCATGCAGGAAGGCTAGAACCGCAACCTTTCGGCCATTCAGGACTAGGCTGGGTCGCCGAGCAACCTGGCGGGCTGGACCCTCGGCCAAACCATGCCGGGTCCAATGAGGTCCATTGGGTGAGTCTCAATTCCCAGGACATATCAGACTGACACATACCTAAACCAGGTCATGTAGAGTCCTTCGGAACTAAACCGGGGTAAATGGGATCTTTGGGTTGGGCTGGTTGGGTCGGTCTGACCGGTTCGGACTAGAACAAGACTCAACTGAGCCTTGTTTATTAAAACACATGTATCATGAAAACTGTGCATTTGATTCACGCACCTTCTTTAGAGTTGCGACCGTTGAGACCGGGAAGTTTTTATGATATACTTCACATGAGTTTTAGTGGAAATTGGACTATAGCTTGGTTGGATCAGATTCAAATCCAACGAGGTTGTTTTTACTAAATTGGCTATAACTTAAAGATCGGGCATTTTTTTGACTCACCATATATTGTTTGCAAACCCTTATGACGAGATAGTCTATTTAGTTTATTCTATGGGGGAATTAATTGATATTGAGGTATGACTGATGTCTTTAAGAGTAGACCCTACTGAAATAAACTGTGCTAAGTGATGGAATCTAGTGGCTGGCTCTGACCTGAAGAAAAGAATAACAATCCTCTGTGGGTCAGCACCTAAAGATCATGTTTGGGTGAGTACCTTGGGATCTTGTGTTTGTTAGGACATGGCCATCCTATGTGTGTCATCACCCAGCGATCCTATGTGGGTTAGCACCTAGTGATCCTGTGTGGATCATCACCCACCGATCTTGTCGTGGTCATCACCTAGAAACCCTATACGGATCAGCAGAAGACCCCCTCAACAGAATAAGATGATCCATCTTTATGAATAATACTTTTCATGTCAATACTTAAATTATAGCTTCTGTGAGTTGTGTCTTTTACATTGTGCTATGTGTTTTATATATATCTTTTTGGTATTATCACCGTGGTATTTTATTTTGGGGGATTTTTTAACATGGATTATTGATAGACCTTCAGGGGTCTCGGGATCCCAACTGAGTATTGTTGCATTAAATCTAGTATGGGCTTCACCTGCACATATTATGTCTTGTATAGATGACAGAAAAATTTATCTGGGACATTTGTAATATAGGAATATATGGTTCTCATATGTTGATCGGTGGAAGTGTTGTGTAGCAGTTACATCTAACAGGGAGTTGTACTGACCATTTAGGTAGGATCCTTGGCAGACGACCACCAGGGCAAGAAATTATCAAGCTGTAATTTTGTTTCAGTTGGGATTGTATTCTGGAACCTTTATTTTTAGTTCACGCCCTTTACTCATAGTAGTGATATTATGTGGTGGTTTTACTATTTTATTTCCTTTGTTGTTTAGTTTTTTCGTTATTCACTATCTCTCTATTTATTTGTTTATAGACAATGCCTTCCCTTTTGTGGATATTCATTTCTGATTCTTGTCACTAGCAATGGCCTATGGAAGGGGGGATTGTGGAAGTAACAAAATTGGGCCCAGGGGATGAGTTGTGTTAATACCTATTCTAATTTCAGTACATGTAAGGGATCTTGTATTTACAAACAAATAAGTTATAGGTGGAACACATCATGAACATGAATCTTATTCAGTGGAAGTGAATGATGATAGTCTATGAATACAATGAGAACCAGGATCTCAAGGGGGATAGTGTAATGTGGGCTTGTCATCCCTTTATTTCCAAACCACATGACTGTCTTCCATGGTGATATTTAAAGGAAGACATTATCTCCAACATCAAACTCAAGTACCTTCGATTGTTTTCAATATTGCATTTTTGATGTCTCTATGAAAAATTGATATGCTTCTGGATAGATTAAACCTTAAATGTCTTATTTATCCCATGATTAGGTCCATGTAATTTTTTTCACCAACTTCATTCCAATAGGTTGGTGTTCTACATCACTTTCCATGTAGATATTTATATAGATCTATATAAATAATAGAGTGAAAGATATGGTTATATGAGAACATAACCAATGAGAGATGATGATCCAATCCACATGTGAATTCTAAATATCTGGATCTTAACATATCATCGAGTACCTACATTGTACTTTCATATTGACCATTAGTTTTGGGATGATATGCCATGATAAATTTGAATTTTTCACTCATGTAATTTTGAACACTCCTCAAGAACATAGATGTGAACCTGGGGTCCTTGATTAGAGACTATAAAGGGTGGAACACTATACAATCTGACCACATCCTTCACATATATCATTGTAGGTTGTTGAAGAGATATATTTTCCCTAATAGCGATAATGTGGTGAGTCTTGGTGAGTAGGTCCACCACAACCCATATCAAATTCGTTCTGTTGGTTATATTTGGGAGACCTGTGACAATGTCCATAGTGACATTCTCCCCTTTCAAAATGGTTTTAGGCATTGGTTGCATCATCCATTTGGACTTTCGTCACAATGATTTAACTTATGGAAATATCAAGAACCTTGATATTTTTCCCTAATATACTTATTCAAGTTATTCCACCAGAAGTGATCTCGGAGTTCAAATTACATGTTGGTACCCCCATGATGGATAATGAAATTTGATCTATGTGAATTTTCCAATAAATACTTCTTTATCTTAGTAGATTAATGCACACATAGCCTCGTTCCATACTAAATCACACCACCAACAACAATATGTGACTCTTGTTTCTTCCATTCCTTTAATACATTCTACTTGTTTTATAACTCCAGATCATCATTTTTGTGCCTCATTAATAATATATTGGATATATGATTGGGAAATAATTTGTGTAAGGTAGGATTTATTCCCTACCATTTTTGTTTCCAAATACATCATTTCCATGTCCAAAAATATATTGTCTCTCTCAATCCACAACATGGAGAGATTATTATGTTCTATTCTTCTTATATCATAAACTACCATACTCTCCTTCCCAAGATGATAGTAAATAAATCAATTATAGACTTTAATTGGCTCTGAAAATCAACTTCTAATGATTTTGAACTCCTTTTGTCTGAATATATACTTTTGGATCTTGGGATAGGAATATATTTCACACTTCTCACCATAGAGGTTGTTTCACTATATTTTAATGGAAATAACCAATGCTTCTAGGTTTAGATCATTCGTCTAGTAGTTCTGCTCATCGATCTTCAACTGTTGTAAAGAGAAGGATCAATTTATAATTTATTATGAGTAGAAATACCATGTGATTTTTGGAAGCATCACTTTATATCACAAAATAATTCTTCACATTTTAGTAATATGAGTGCTGGTGAAATGGTAAACATTCTCTTCAGATCCTATAATCTTCCCTCACGTTCTTCCGTAAGGGCATACATTACCCCTTTCGTTATTAACAGAGTTTTCGGGCTTGACAATCGTGATAAATTTCTAAAAAAACATCGATACTACTTAGAAAATAATAGAAAACTATATATTTCTTTGAAAATATAGGTTCTAGGACATTCCTCACCTACCATTGTTTTTGAAGGGTCCACAAAAATTCCCTAACTTGTGATCACATTTCCCAAGAATGTGACATTCTACATCAAAAATTCAAACATTCTTAACATGGAGTAGAACACCACCTTCCTCAATTTCACCAATACAAGCAGTAGATGATATTAAAGTTCCTCTATTCACTTGGATTATACGATAATTTCATCAATAAGCACTACTAAAAAAATTTCAATGTAATTTATAATGACTCTATTTATCGAAAACATGATGATCTCATGGGAATTAGAATGTACGAAGGGAATCACAAAAAACTCATAGTGCCAATACCATGTTTTGAAGGAAGGCATAGGAATATCATCCTTTTCACCTTTTTTTCTAATTTTATCCAGAATGGAGATCCCACTTTGATAAGTACTAAACTCCTCTCAACTAATTGAACAACATTCCAATCATTGGATGAGGATACTTATTCTTTATAGTGATTATGTTGAGTTCACCATAATCAATACATATCGTCATTGACATGTCCTTCTTCTAGAAAAAGAGTATTGTCGCACCCCATGGGGATGTAGTAGGGTGTATGGATCCTTTTTTCCATGTTCTCTTTTAGCTATATATTTAACTCCTATGATTTGATAGGACCCATCATATATGGAAAAATCGTGATGGGAATAGCTCCAGGTAAGTGTTATATTGATAACTCTACCTCACGATCCGGGTGTAGTCCATGCAACTCTTTAAAAAATATATCACCATATTCCCTCACAATGGGAATTTCCCCTAGGTTGTTACATTCGTTGTACTCAACCATTTGAGTAGGGTATGATTATTCCCATGGAATCAAAACCCACACAATGAATGATTTTTTGGAAGGAGATTCACGACATTCCTTAGATTTGTTGAGTGAAATGGGATGGTTCACAATATGAAAATTTATTTCTTTTTCAAAAAATATAATGTGTGATCTATATAATGAGATCCAATCTATTAATATTATAGCATAAAATTCCAATAATGAAAGTATTATGAGATTCACTAGAATCATAATTCCATATATTGAAATAGGATAATATTCTAACACTTTTGTGGAAATGATTTCTCAATTTGGTGTTCTTAAAGATATATCTACTTCGAGGATAGAGGGATTCGATCCAATAGTTCTAGAATCCTTGAATGACATAATGTAATGTGTAGAACTAGAATCAAATAAAAATTTTCTATTCTTGAGTGAATATGAACTGGACCTTACAAGTCTTCATTTTTTTCTCCACATTTTCCGTAGTAATGGAATAAGCCTTCCCTTTCTGCATTGGAATTAGGGGATGATTACATTGATTACCCTCGAATACATTAGGTTTAGTGTGTTGGATTTATTATCACCCTTTCCCCCTATAGTTTCATAATAGGACCATGGGTGGTTATCTCCATTCCTCCTCCAAATTATCCTGCTCCTCATGCCTTTTAGACATTCATGAAAATGGTCGACTTTTATACCACAATTTAAGAATTTACCCATCCCTTTGAGGTAGTTACAATGGTTCCAATTAAAAAATTTCTGAAATGGTGGTGGTTATTTTTTCATGACACATTTTTTATTAGATCCTATATCTTGAAACTCCATCATTTGTTTCTTATCACCATAACCACGGGAAATAATCCAATCTCTATCTCCAAATTGAGAGAACATCAAAAAACATCTTTTTAACCCACAATGACTTGAATTCCTAGAGCCTTTATAAGGTGTGGTATTATAACACTAATGAATCTATAAATATTTCTATAATTATTGATAAAATCCAAATGAATACATTACATGACTTGGGAATGTTTCTTCTTAATCACTGAATGATCCACCTTCCAATTTCATTAGCTCTATGAATTCATTATCAATATTATTAGAAGATTTTGGGAGAAAGAATTATTAATAAACATTATCAAAATGTATTCCAAATCCATATCATTAATTTCATCCCTAAACATGGGGTTCTTAATAAAATCCTACCATTGATCAGCCTCTCTATATCGATGATAAATAGAGAGTTTCCCCATATCTTCCTTAGAATAGTGATGATCTAAAAACCTCATCTCCATCAAGTTAACACACTATTCAGCAACTAGTGGATCAGATGATCCAAAAAAATGGCAGTGGACATTTCCACATAAAACACCCAATATCCAGTTTCTCCCTCTAATATGAAAGAGGATGTGACACTTTATTCATGATATTTATCATAACATGAGATATTTGAGTAAGAATCGCTATGAAATTATGATCTCCACATCCCAAGGAATTGGGGAAGACATTAGGGAAATCACTGCATTGTCCCTCACATGGTTTTGGTCCTGGTTTCTCCTACTTCCCATAATTTTCATAAATAGAAATGGTTAGAACAAAACATAAGTCAAAAATTCATAAATAAATAATATCTTCATTTGTGAAAGTAATTAATATCATCTGGGTTCCCTATGATTAGAATTTTATAAAAAAATTATTATTGGGTGATTAGTTATACTTAGTCTTATACTAAGAGTTTTTCACTAAAGTTCTCTAATCCCAATTCAAAAATCAACTAAACAACCCTCTAATTCAAACTACAGAGAGCTAATTTTTATTAAACTACTATTACATCATTTTAATTATATGAAACATAAAATAAACAAAAAAAGGGGATCCAAAGGATTAATGTCTTGAAAAAACTAGGACAATACATAAATTAAAAAACATAAAACACTAACATTTATTTAATTCCTTCTTCTCCAACTTCTTAATGGAACTTGAATTCACCTTAGTACATATAGTCAATCTAGGATATAAATCAAAAATGGGGGAGCTAAATTCCCAATAAGAGGATAGATAAAATCATCAAACAATGTAACATTCGATGTGTATAATATTAATAATAATTACATAGGAACATGATCATATTCATGAGATAAATCAGTAATAAAATACATGGGATAAGAAAATGTATAAAAATTAAACATTATATATTAGTGGTCATATAACAAACATAGTTATGAACACAGATAGCATCATGTTCACACATATTTCAATATATCTAATGTGGTTATTCATGTTACCCAATCCATTGATGTTCTATATAATTTAGGCTTCACCAATCATAACATATCATTTATATTGTGCTTTATAATTCTAGGTGAACTAGTAACTTCACAACATTTACATTATCATGCATTACACATAGAAGTAATATAAATATTGAACATATAATATCCCATATAATGTAAAGGGTTTAATTTTATAATTCTACATTCAAAAACATTCTGTTCAAAATTGAGAGGTAATAACATACTTGATAAATGAATCATCAACCTTCAGTGAAAGAAACACTATTTAGAAGTAAAATGTTTGTATTTTTGAAAGAAGATCTTTTTTGGTAAACATTATATTTTTCATAAACTCATTTAAAAAACATTTATATCCTAGAAAAAGTAAGATAATGAGGGAAAAAATATTTTTAAGGAATAAACATACAGATAATTTTGAGAAATTGTGAAAACCCAAAGAAATAATGTTTGGTTAGAGAAATCCTTTTACCTAATGTTGGAATGATTATTTCTAGTTAATTTCTAGTAAAATCACATTAAATTCATTAATTAACATTTCCTGATACTTTAATACAAGAATATGATTCAATATGGTATTATTAATATTATTATATGGGCCTTTTTATGAGTTACAGAGTTCAATTTCATCACATTGGAGCATCCATTTTCTAGGTTTTCACGTTCAATTCACTTGTATTCATGATCAAACGTTCATGTAAAATATGGATAAATATAAAAAAAATTTATTTTATGTTATTCATTGTATTCCATAAGTTTATTTTATCTTATAAATTTTTAATCATATTCTATAATGGTGACTCATTAGATAAAAGTTCATGATGATCATTTTAGTTTAATTTTTGTGGTTTTTCAATCACAACAAACTTGTTTTGTTTTATCATTTAGTAATTTTCATAAATTTTAGTTCTTGAACATAAAAGGATTCTATAATATTAATTAAAATATTGATTAATACATGTAATCGTATATTTATCATCCTTCATGGAATTTCAGAAAAATGAAAGTGCATCACCCACAATCATGGTAAATTGACACATCACATGCGACAGTTTAATTTTTCTAATAATAGAGTGAGAGGGGGGAATTTAATGATGTATCAACCAATTACATGATATAATTCATGTATAGTTATCCTAATGGAGTTATAATTTAATTTTTCTGAATGTTGGTGAGGGAAAATAAGAAAATAAATGAAATTAAAATGCATTTAAAAGGAAAAGGAGTAGTATTTTACCTCTTAAATCTCTCTAGCTTGAGATCCTCCATTGGAAATTGGTTTTGGACTTTTTATAAGACCGTGAGTTTTTTTATGGATGGTTGGGGCTAGGGAAGTGTATTGGGAAGAATTTAGTCAAGATTAAATCTTGAGAGGTGTGAGGAGAAGAAGGGGTTATGGGTGGTATTTATAGTAGATGATATGGGTGTTTTCTCATTATTCTGATCTGTAGTTAATTATTTTGTTCAATTAAATAAATAGTGAAAATTCATGTGACTATATAAAGTAATTAGAGCATGTGATTTATAATAAGGGGTTACATAAATCATCTATGACATAATAAGGAATAAAAAATTGAAGTTTCTATCATTTATTATAAATTATTATATTTTACTATTCTTAAAATATCATGTTTTTTAGAAAAATCCTATGAATTCACCTTGTTCATTTTTCGACATGTATAATTACAAATTTAACTCCATTCTATGGTGAAAAAATTCTAAATAACAGTAGTTTAATATTTAATAGAAATTATCATTTACTTAGTAAATACAGATTTGAACACTATAACTGATTTTTTAAAACATTAAAATTTTAATTATGGTCTCATAAAATAATCATAAAATCATAAGAAATCCAAATATTAATTTATGAGTCCTTTTTATTAATAAAATTTAACTTTTAAAATATTAAATTAATCATAATTTTTTAAGTTAATATATAAAACCTATAAAAATACCAACCCTTAATTAATAATTTATAAAATATTTACTTTCATGTTATATAATACATTTATATCACATTTTCAATGATAAGATTCAAAAAAATTATTTATACTTTCCAGGGTGTGGTTACTATTCATTTTGCCGATTTACTATTCATAAGGGTCATATTAATATTCATCAGTTTATGTTACTATTTCATCAGTATTGCATCTGTAACATATTGAAATACATCTTATTTTATAAATTATTCAGTTTATAGTATTATTGAAGGTTAATATATGATTTTATGTTATTCATTCTATTATAAATTACTATTAAAAGGGATAAATTTATTTGATAAAAAGTTGGGTCATTACAGTACAACTTAAGGGTCCACTATTTCAACTTGAACATCCTCTTACCTATGATTATCTAGCATTAAATAATATTTTTCTACTATACAGTCCATGGGATATAATACATGATCTGGTATTGTGGGTGTAATTTACTCAATTTTAAGAAGTATATCCTTTACCTAAATCATTTACCCATCATTCTTATTTATATTATCCATCTCAATATCATCCCCAAAAGAGTAGAAAATATCCAGTCTTGTATTATATGGGAACTAATGCTTATTCCTCTTTCTGAACAAGTACTTAGATTTAAATATTTTTGGGAAGAAACTGAAAAGGGTAAATTAGGTGGAAATTATTATTCCTTGAAATGAGTTTTGGTAATAAATAGGGATTTACTAAAATAATCAATACTGAACAACAACAAAAATGTATTAAATATAATTAAATGTGGTCAACTATATTCATTTAATGTCACAAATTAGTTCTTTTGAAGAAATTATTTTCATTGAAATCATTTAATACAAGATCATCTTGAATTATTTTTTTATAGTTCATTTTAGGTCTATCTCTAAGTCTTTTAATAAGTGAATTTATCATTATGAATAATTTTAAACAGGTTAATCCTTAAGTATTCTTCTAACATGTCTAATCTATCTTAATGTAGTATCATTCTTCTTCTCATCAATGGAGGAAATCCAATTTTATCTCAGAAATATTCATTTTCATTCATATCCATTGATGTATGTCCACATATCTATCATATAATTTTCAATTCTAACACCATTATTTTTTCATCATTTATTTCTAATAGATAACACTCACAGCCATATAGAATTGATGGTCTAACAACAGTATTATAAATTTTACACTTCAAATTTAAAGAAATCATACTACTAATAAAAACACTAGAATCCATTCTCAATTCTATCCACCTATATTAAATCATTTCATAGAAATTTAAATTTTTATCTCTATAAAATTAAAAAAATAAATGTAAATATCGGTCAAATTTTTTAAAAATATGAAATCCTTGTCTCACATATGTAGCTTTACTAGAAAATCCATTTCAAAAATTATTGCTTATATATTCTTACTTATCCATTATAAAATGGAATTCTTTTGGTACTAAAGGCTATCTTTAATGAATTGGCATTAACTTGATAATCTCATTGGACTTCGCAACATGAATTATATCATATGAAAATGAATATAATTAGATATATTTTCCTGTAATCTTCGATAGGGTATCTATATAAATTCTTATAGTCTCTAATATTAATCAATTTATTTTGTTTATGAATTATTTATCCAACATTAACGTTTGTTTATACTACTCGTATTGAAATATTAACCATTTAAATGTACTATGGTCATGTTTTACATTCTAATTGTCATTTTAGTTTTTTTTAGATTAACATTTTATGATTTCTAATTTTAATAATGGTAAAAAATCTAACAAAAGTTAAATTAATGAATGGAAATAAATTTTTTAATCACTATGATTCACCCTTTCCTCGGTGGTGATCTATCACACTGTTGGATCTTGGTGTTAACATGTTATGTGTAAAACACCATTATTGAATTCATTTATGAATCATCATAATTCCATATATCTAGGAATCTGATTCTACTCTGTTCATAAACCCATATGACGTCAATAAATCATATTAAAATAACTATTTTCATACTAGTATTACATAGGATAAATCATTTGTGTCCAATTTTGGTATGAAACATTCATTTGGTATATCGATATCTATAAATGTATGATTATCAGGAGAAATAAAACACTTTGGTAGTTGAGTGATAATTTAGTGTATCCCATCTTCTAAATTAAATATGAATTGTATTGAATCTCACAGTATATATATATACATGAATATTTATAATAATACATTTTATAAATATTGTACACATTCATCCAAAATAATTTAATTTATGTATAAATATCAAATATAATTAATTATGTTTATCATGCATACAAAAAAATATTTAATTACATGATTTTATTGCATAGCCAAACACAAATTTGAAATTTCTTCAAAAAAATAATTTCAGGCAAGCGATTAAAATTATTTATAATATAAATCCTTCTCTTAAGTACTCATGACAAAATATTTACCCAACATAAAATATTATTGAAAATTACTAAGAACATGGACAATTGAAAAAATTATCATATAACCCTACAAACCAAACTCACTATTCTAGATGATTTAAATACTAAATTAAATCAATATTTATTGGAATATAGAAAATTATAATCAATGTTAACATTGGAATTATAAAAATAAAAATAAATTATTTTGGTTAAATTTTACTAAATAAAATATATCATCTAGTGTTCAATAATTTACATGCATGATATGAAAAAAATTTATTAAGAAATTAGCAATCAACATGATATAAATATGAACCGTTCATAAATTTTTTATGACATAAAAATGATTAATAATGAATAATATGAATACATAATTTAATAAATTATGTTCAAATTTTAAATTTTATATTTATTTTAAAACATAAATTATACCTTTAAAATCATTTTATTATGGTTGGCAGTTATGTGGATTCTTAGTTCCTGACATTTGAGATGGCATAAATGGTTCCATGTATGATAGTTACAAAATAAAAATAATTCATATTTATAAATTGAATATCTCAATAATATTTCAAATATTCGAATCAGGAACATCCCACATTATAAGAGAACAATGATGTATTTGTCATATATATATATATAATATGATAATTTCATATTATAGAAATATATAATTTATAAAATAGTTCTAAATGGATTATAATGGAAGATGTCATACATTACATTTGTGGGTAACAGAATATGAGTATTGGATATCTTTTTCTATGATGATACAATAGCCTTGAGTGAAAGGGGATTTTCTACATAAGTTGTTATCAATTAACAAATTTCATAAAATATGAATGGAATGTATTGTAGCATAAAACCTATTTTTAAAACATATTTTTCGTAGTGTATTAACATGAGATATTTATCAAACCCCTTATATTTATTTGTTTATAATAATTTATCATGTTGTATTGGTGTAATATTAACATTAGATGATGTTCACTCTACTTTTGTTGGAACATACTACACCCTAGGCCACAACTCCTTCTTTCTGTATCAGATCATACAAGTTATACTGGCATAGTAGTATTGAAATTAATACCCATTGTAGCATCCTATGACTGTGGTACTATATCTCTTAAGAGGTCCTACAACCAATACTATACAAACATCGAAATGGTTTATTTTGGAACTACCCCATAGTAGACACACTATGCGATAATTGTAGTAATGATAGTTACTATTTAAAGTATTGATTTAAGATCTCATTTGAGATAGGGTCTTGTGAAATAAGAAAAATCAATTTGTAATTCAACAATTAAATTTAAGGAATTAATTCAACCTCTCTTTGAATGTATAGATTATACTATAATAATGTAAATAATTATCTCAGGTGTCATTGTTCTTCTTAGTTTTATTTCTCCCTTTAAGTCTTTCTTCTGATATAATTCATAATTTTCGTTCATGGTGTTTTCAAAATAATATATTTTACATATATTTTGTAATATAATAAATAAAACTATATAATAGACTAATGAACTCATATAGTAATAATGATATGAAAAATATACCAACACACTACATTCCCATATAATACAATATGCTACTAAGATTTTCGTTTTTTTACATTTTTAGATGAAATAATTTTATCACCGAGTATATTTTACATCATTATTGGATTTTGTGAACATATTATATTTCAATAAAAATGAATAAATCTAAATTAAAAGTTTTGTCTTGAGAGGAATTGTTAGGTAAAATGAAGTGGTTTATAACACTTACCAAAAAATATTATAACATTATTAACTTTGATAAACTCCATAAGAAAATTGAAATCGTCATGTCACTCATCAATAGATCCACCATATTTTTATATGTTAGATAAAATTGGAAGGAGTTATAATCACATAATATTTTCAATAATTATCATTGATAATGGGATGGTATATATATATATATATTAGAGGGGATATAGAGAGGGAGGGATGAGATTTGACATGGGGGATCCTCTAAGAATTTTTTATCCTATTTTTATGAACAATTTATGTTATCATTGGTTTCTTTGATATAACCATGTTAAAATTTGTAATAATGTAATGATAATTTGGGGCTGAAAACATAAATTTTAGAGTCTTAGTCTACATATTTTTTGAATCATGATAAAATTCATAAGGCATAATAAGGTGTTGAGGAGAGAATTCAGTTTTGGGTGATCCATATTTGGAAGTCACTGAAAACCTTTGTGGTGGTTGATAATAGAATTTCATGGTATATCTTTGTTCATATTGTATTATTTTTAATGAAAACTGTTTATTGTGGGCTGTGAAAATATAGAATGGGTTGATTGAGCATAGAAAAATAAGATTAAATAATTAGCTTCTAAAATCATATTAGAATGAGATTATGCTACCCTGATGGTCAGGCTACCAGGTCTATTCTATATCAGCTTCTCAAAATGAATTTTCCCAGTTTATGGATTATTATTTAGAGATTGAATCTCTTTATTCCCAAAGGAGGATTATTATGGGATAATATTGATTGTGTGGTGTCATTCCATTGGGTTATATTAATATTTTATCTTCATACAAGTCCACGAGAACTAATATTCTTTCTTTATATGAGAAATTACATAGAAATATCCATTTCAAGACCAATTTAGTATTGAGTTGTTTTATATGATTCTCAATTGTTTTCAATTTATTATTTGAATAACTGGTCTCATAAGACATTATTAGGTTCTTATCAAGCCTTATAAAATACATTTTGATTCAACTTTTATTATAAAAATGTTTCTTTTATATATAATTGCATGACTTATTTATCAATATCTGTATAATGAGATTCAATTTTACTTTACCATTCTAAAATAGTGTTTATAATTACTAAATAATCATCTCTGAGATTACTAACCACTTCTTTCCCAGTTATAGAATCATGTTTCCACAGAAAAATATAATTTTTTTTGAAAGACACCTTAAAGAGACACTAAAAACAAAATTTACATTAGTTCTCTATAAAGAAATGTTTTAATTCAATTTAAAGCAATTCTATTTTTTGGAGAAAAATCCACTATGATACTTGATTTTTTTAACTATTTTTATAGAATATATAAAAGCATCAATCTGCACATTCATAATAATAATTTATTAAATATAATTGTCTATGTTTATGTTATAATTTAATGTTTTTTACTCTATAATGTGAAGAATCCATATCTACTATTGATATTGAAATATTATGTCTGTTTGGAATCTAATATACCACTTAATTATGACTCAAAGGTTTTGAAACCATCTTATATTACTAACATTTAAAAATCAGGAAAATATGTTGATAAAATAGGCATGCCCTTTTCAAAAACATCTTAAAATGTTTCATTTTATCTGAATTAATTCATAATAAAACATCTATAGTTGAAAAAATACCATTATTACAATCCGTTCATCAAGAGATTGCAATTCTGGAATAACTCTCTATAATTATTCAAATGAAAAATATGAATTGATCAGCATATTGTTATTAACATTATTTATTTCTAATTATGATATGATACCTCCCTCATCAATTGGATCATATTTTTGATAATCATGTTAAATATATAAAAATCAATCTTACTATTGAAAGGATTTCTCAGGGTAATTTATATTCAATAATTTCAAATAAAAAGAATAACATCCCCCTTAAATGTGGGAATTTTTTTATAATTGAACAAAATATTCATATTATGACAAATTTATAGTAAAAACCACTATCATAGATTCTCAATCCCTATGAATACCTTAATCAAATGGAACATCATCCCCAATTTATTGGATAATTTATTCAAACTCATCACCAAAGTTAATGTGGTGTTCAATAAGTTCATTATGCATAGATTCTTGAGAGAACTATTGGAAAATATTCTCAAGTATCATGAATCAATCTCTCGCCAAGGATCTAATTTTCTTCAATTACTACTTCATGGTCTATAAGTACATTTTAAAATTTTCTTCCATCTGATCATCTTAGTTACTGTATTATACCTAGCATTTACTTTTCATGAATAATTTACCTATCTTCCTCTTCTAAGTGATCATCATAGAAATTTCTTGATAGTAGGGCTTGGGAAGAGCTATCATCTCTTCAAATTGACAGTGAAAAAATTTAAATGTTAAAATTTCCAACAAACCAATCCATATAATAGCCCCTAACTCAGTGATCTATTTTGTGATACACTAAAATTCTAAAATAAGATCATTGTATTAGATAGCATGTATAAAATTCAACATGAAGAGCATAATAGAATATAATATATCATGATAATAAAATATTTTTAATATTTTTAAAAATAATCACATGAACTTTCTTGAGATACTCATGATATTGATTTATAATTATTTTCACACAACAACATGTTTCTTCGATGACTTTCACAACACACATGACCGAGTTTTACATAATATCAATATATCAAAAAATGACAATTATTTAATATGATAATATATAACCGTTCAATTAAATCAGTTTTTTTTAAATTAATTAACCAAACTACAAAAATATATGGTCTATAAAAATATAAAAATACTTCCTATGTTACAAAGTAATGAGAAATGAATACAAGAACCAAATTATCATAAAGGGAATTTTTTTATAGAAAACTATTTTTATTCCCACAAAGTTGGTTTACCCTAATATATTTAAATAATTAGAACTACTAAATTATATTCCCAATATATATACATATTAAATAAAATATTTTTTACATTCATCAAATATAATTTATTGAGATATGATAAGAAGAAAACCAATTGTTTGCATAAAATACTATTTTTTTATTAAGGGGGTTTTACCACCATATAATGGAGAACATATTTTAAATCCAATTTATAGTCCATTTAAAAATTTAATATCCAAAAATTCATTTTTCAATGTCTAACATAAAAATTATCCTAGGGTAAAAGTTTGGTATTTTTCATTGAAGTTTCATTGGATGATGATTAGTGAAAAATAATGAATTTTTATTCAAAAATATTTTTAAACAAACAAATTTTTAACGATATATTTGATTTATATAGATATTATATAATATTAATATAAATTTTAGATATATTAATCCAAATTTGATCATTATAAAAAATTTCAGTTTTGAAATATATTTAAAAACCAAGAATAATTTTCAACATGTTCACCTTAAAAACCAGTATTATCATCTCGTCAGGGGGATTAATTTTTAATTAATTTACACTACTTATTTGATTGGAATGTGTAAAGTTGGATCAAATATTTTAAATATGGTATATTTATAAGTTCACATAATCTAAACATAGTTTTTTACTCAAATTTATTAGTGAATTTGATTAAAATTAATTACAATGATTAAGTGAAAAATTATCTTATCAAGGGACTAAATGTTAACCATAAGGGAAATAATGAAATTAATAATTTTAAAAAAGCCAATTTATATCCATATTTAAAAATTATACTAACCTAGATCTAATTTTTTTTAAATAAATTTATCATATTCTCATTGAAAAAATGTGTGTCAAATTCCAATTCCAAAAATTTATAAGAATTCCACTCCTCCCCCAATATAAAAGGAACACACCCTTCTTACATTCTCACTCGTCACTTGAATTTTTTTAACAATATATTAAAAATTAGATATTAAAACCCCATAATCATATAACTATATCCTTGGGAATTTATTCATCCAAGTAATCCATTTGGTGCTAACTAAAAGGAGTTACCCGAATAAAATACTACATCCTTCCTCAAGATCATTTATATTATTTCTAGTCTCCATAAATTAAATAAAACTTATTCCATTGTTAAATAATTAAATAAGTATCCAAAATCGTATTAGTTGTTTTATGTAACTTTTTATACCTGAATTATAACAAACATACATCTAATGGGTAACAAACCTACCATTTATGTGTACATAGAACTACCAGATCACAAAACACCGATTATTTTTTTTACTTTACAACCTCCCATGGATGCACATTATTATGGAAATTATGTTATTATATGATTTATATGAAGTTTATAATGTCTTTATTTTCCCGTAATTTTTATATGTAGAACATATCATTTTGATTCCAATCTTCTGTAAATAAGATAACATCATTTATGAAAGTGTTGACAATTATCTCTTCAAAGTGAAGTGATTCCTTTACGTAGTGAATGGAATGTATAAAAGTTGTTTTTAATAAAGCTATGTAACATAAATAATGTACATATGATAATTTAATTATAATATAAAATTACAAATATATCTTATACTTTTCATTATTTTAAAACATGACAAGGAAATGAAATTTATGTTCATGTGTACGTACAACCAACCATCCCCTGAACAGAGCATTACAGGAAGTATCACCAAAATTTATAGATATCTATAAATACATATATAATGAAGATATATTATATTTAAATTAGTTTTTACATTCATTATATGATGAAAGCATGATCTAATTAATAATAATACGTAACAAGTTAAAACATACTTGACAAATTGGACCATTAACACCTAAATTAGTGAAAATAATGAATGGTTAATTAAAATTGGGTAATAAGATATTAATTTAGGATTATTGTTATGTAATAAGTCATTAAAATGTTTAAAAACATTTTACAAGAGGTAAAATTAGGTTCGCCCCAAAAGGAAATGTAGGGTAACCGATTTTCATCTCACATTTTACTTCCGTGTCATAATTGTCAAATTCACCACTTACTTAATTTTTTGGTGCATCTTCTACCAATTTTGAATAATTTTATCATTAATTGATTTGTATTCATGGTATTTTATGTTTTGATTTGAATTTTTTATTCTAATTTTATTTGTGTTAAAAGATACCATGTGGATAAGAAATTTCATGACATGACACCTTTTCACAGGGTTATACTACTACCTCATTGTGGTCAATATTATATGAGTATATGTATAATATTTTTGAATATATATTTA
The DNA here is from genome assembly GCA_963277665.1 of Viscum album. Taxonomy (NCBI): domain Eukaryota; kingdom Viridiplantae; phylum Streptophyta; class Magnoliopsida; order Santalales; family Viscaceae; genus Viscum; species Viscum album. The sequence goes on from OY728155.1 coordinate 880,668,215, forward strand.
TTAATTTAATCTTATTTGTGATTTTCTATTTTAGATACACCTAATCAACACACTAATTTATAGTCACATCAATATTATGGCATTGTGAATGGTTTACATTACAATCCGATTTTATATGGTATTGTTTACACATGAATTTTCATTTGTAGAAAATATATGACCATTTATCCACAACCCCATTAACATTATTTTAAATTTGTTTTTAATGACCTTTTTAAAGTATTAGTTCCATTTTTCAATTCTTTGGTTCTAAAAATGATTTAGAAACATGTTTTAAGAAACCCGAACCTCATTTACCAATTTAGTTGGATAACTTGTTTTAATCTAAAAACCTAGATTTCTAACAAGATTTTATTTTTTTAACTATTATTAAATAATTTATAATGTAAATTTTTAATATTTTTTTACAATGTTTTTAGAGGATTGTTCTTGTCTCTTTCTGAATAATTAATTATTCTAATCTTTTTACCATGAATAATAAATTGTCTCCTTACCTCGTACGACATGTTTGGATTTACCCATCATCATTTCATACAATGTTACACTTCCTGTTTAAATAGATGATTTTCAAAAATAATTTTCTTGAATTGCAATTTACAATGAAACTAATTTTTTATTTTTTTTCTAAATAGACATGTTATTTTCCTCAAGAATGCTTTTAGAAGATATTTTTATAGTATTTCTACTCATCAATGATAATAACCCTCTATTTTACTCCACTTGGGATATGTTGTATTGATACCATCCTCATCCTTCCATTTGATGGTTTATGATTCAATGATGAATAATAATATTGAAAATCACTACCTTGACTCCTCTGTTATCCTCCATGAAATAATCATTGAACTTGGAATTTCCATTAATTATTCATATCATTTATCATGGATATAATTTTTTTACCTAAACCATATAATATGTTTAGATATGTTGTATTTGAAAGTTATTTCAATAGATATTTTGATATTGATAAAATATGTGCCTTCTAATCCAAAGTGTTATTCGATAAGGCACATTGTTCAACAGATTACACGATATATGAGGGCTGAATTGGACATGTATGACATGAATGGGTCATGATAATAGATTTACCCTCAATGCATCTATAGTGACATGAGACAATTTAGATAGATAACCTTAGATTGGATTTTACCCGATATTCTAAATCATCTTGTGAATTGTATTGATATTAATGGTACCATGTACATAAGAAAACTTGTATCTAATAATTAGGAAATTACATAATTATGATTCAATTATTATTTTACAAAGATATTGGGTTTTAACATATCTATGAATGAAATTAATTCTCATATTATTTGTTAAATGATATATATTTTTAGTTTCTTAAATTTTTATATGGAATTTTTCTAAAACATTTATTTAAATTACACGATTCTTTAGATATTTATATTTCCATATTTTTATGCACATCCTTCCCAGTTTATTAATTAAATGAATTACATATTTATTAATTTTAACCATTCTCATTGATTCTTTAAAGCTTTCACTATACATTATCCATACCGAGCATTTGTTATCACCATTATTTTGTTTTCTTTCCCCAAGATTCCTTGAAGTGTACTATGAAATTTATGCAAGGATACTCTAGGTGGAATAATTTTCTTATCCATGAAAGAAAGAAAAACAATTTTTTTATAAATAGTGTATTAATTTTTAATACAAGACTCATGTATGTATCGTTATTACCATGATTTTTAAACTAATCAGTCCTTTTTAATGGAATTTACTTGTATATTATGTCAATGTAGTGGTTTTAGACATTGGCTTTATGATTTATGGGGTTGGTTCACTTGAGTTGTTATTAGAAAAATATTATTAGCATCCATTGTACCTATATTTAGGAAAACATAAATTAGTGAACATATCCCTATAATATAATTTGAGGATATGTATAGAAGAAAATATTGTATTTTTTGTATGGAATATATTATACGGCTATTTATAGAAATAAATCCCAATCTATATGATACAAGTGGTTGTGGTTCAAGAAAGGATATACCAAGGTTTAAAAATTCTTACATCGTATGTCGACCCAAGCTTGACATGACATGGTACATGATAATGGGATTTACTATGCAGATGTTTTTTCTCTTACGTGGGTCACATAGGATAATTCACATTTTAATTTAAAACAATTATAAATTTTTTATAAATTTAATGATCTAGTTTAGACCTAAGGGGTTTTAGATTTACGATAAGTTTTATTGTCATAGAAATCCTATAAATGATATTATAGAAAAACCCTCGACCAAGAAAAAACCTATATAAAAATAATCAGATGAACTATTTATGTAGTATTGAATTTAAAATAGTAGGATATTTAATGACTAAATTCACGGATGTCTGTTATATAAATTTTGGAAATTATATTTATATGGATTTAAAAATGGAATAACTGTATGTTGGGAGATAACCCATCACAGTCAGAAAGGATGGGTGGCATTAACCTATAACCGAAGGACGATATGGGTTTAACTAAAACCACTTACCATTATAATGTCCTTATTGAGGTGTACTTGTTTTAGTTAAAATATTTGACAGATTAATATTAATGATGTACCAGTAGTGGAAATTTTAATTTTTAGATATTAATAAATTAAAATACTGTATTTTTAGAGTAGTATAATAAAAACATAAATATTATTCAATTTTTATATTGGTCTTACAATCAATTAAAAGTGTATTTTAGTGCCTTAAGAATCAATGTTAATTTTTTAGATATTCATTTCATATAGTAATGGAGGAAATTTAAATTCATTGAATCAAAAAAATGCATGATTTTGGATTTAATGAAATTTATAAGTAAAATATATTTCATCATATAATTTGGCAGTAAAACAATTACTGAGAATTATTAAAACGATCAAAAAATGTTCTCCTAACACCATATTTTTTTCTTGAACTGATGGACATTTAAATATAAAAAAATTTATGGATTTGAGGACCTCAACTATCCATTGATAATTCACCTGTTTCTGATTTAGGAACTCAATAACTACAAATAAATATTTATGTTTTGACAATGTGTGCATCTCTAATTCCCACTAATGTTATCCTATCTGAAAACATCGTTATATGTTATTCCATGTGATCTTTGTACTCCATATTTCTTCTTTTCTAGCGTATTTTTTATTTATTCTTCTAATGATATAGTATTTAAACATAGTAAATTTTATCCAATAAATAAACATGGTCATGTATAAATTGTTAGGATGATATTTAATTATGTTTTTGGGAATGTAACAACTTGAAATTCTAAAATAGGTATGTTATATTTGATAGAATGTTTGACACACAACCCTGAGTGTGAGCAAGAATCTAATATCATGAGGCTCTAAAATATATTTAATATTTTTATAAATTCATTTCCTCACACATGTTTCAATTTATATGATATTTATTTAATGCTTGTCTCATGCAATAATAATTTTATTTGATGACTTGCATTCCATGAATGTTCAAGTTTTACCAAAAACCAATAAATTAATATAAAATTATTATATAATACAATAATACATGACATAGGTATTTAATTAATGGATTTGAATTTTAATAAGTATCCTATGAATGTATTTATTAAATAAAAATATAAAATAAATTCATAGGTTAAAATTAATATGAAATAAATATTAGAACCACTTCAATATAAAAGTAATATTTCTATATAAAACTATTTTATAGACACAATGATATTTTACCCTAATAAAATTGACTAATTACAGTTATAGAGTGATATTATTGAATAAAATATTTTTTTTATACATCCAAATGATTTTACTTGCATAAGATTAAAACAAAGCCAATTTTAGGAATAAAAATATATTTTGTTTAATGTTATTTTTTATCCTTTTAAAATAAAATCTATTTTACATAATTTTTTAGAACGTTCATAAATATTATTTATCAAAATAAACATTAGATTTTATATATTAACATAAAATTTATCTTAGTTTGATTTTTTGGTTATTTTTGTATGAAGTTTCATTTTGGATGAATAATGAAAAAATACAGATTTTTAATTTAAATATGATTTTGGGATTAATTTCATTATAATGGGAATTTATATATTTTATTGTCTGAAAAGTTTAATTGGATCAATTTTATATAAAATATTAAATTTTTGGTCAATATTAATAATTTTAGTTTTGAATTATATACAAAAACTTTACTAAATTTTGAACACTTTAAATTTAAAACCTTGAATTATCATCCCTTCAATGTTATTAAATTTATATTAATTTTTACCAAAAATGTGATTTGAATTTGAAAAAATGGATTATATATTTTAAATAATAATAATTATAATTTCAAATAAGTTAATTTTAGTTTTTGACCAAAAATATTAGTGAATGTGACTAAAATTAATTACAATGATAAACTAAAATGTTAGCTTAAGAAATTACTAAACATTATACATAAGGTCCAAAATTTCCAAAAAAAAATCAATCCAAATTCCATTGGATGACCATATATCATTCGTATACTCTATTGGATATAATTGTTTCCATTATGGGTGAATGTTTTCATAGGAAATTCTCTGTTTGAATTCCTATTCAAAAAATTAACAAGAATGCCACTCCTCCTCCAATATAAAAAGGCATTCATGCCTCCCACATAGTCACAAAGATCAAGACATGTTGGCACAACCACGATCTTACCAAATAGAAACATAATATACCTCCCCTAATCATAGAATAATCACATTGGGATGAAGGGTATCCTTGCAATCCCTTTGGTTGAAACCAAAATGAGTTACCCAAATATGAGGTAACATCCTTCCTCATCATCTTCCATTTTATTTTCATTCTCCATATAATAAATTATTCATATTAAATTCAAAAATAATAACCTATTTGTCAAATATATACCTATGTATTTTTATTATATTGTTTATACCTGGACATGCACCCACATACATCTAATGGGTAAGGAAATTACCATTTATGTATACTAAGAACTACCATCTCATGAAACGATGATTGTTAGTTTTTACATTTACATCTCTCATGTTTTAGATTTTTGATTTACATTATATTTTTATATGATATATATGATATTTATAATGTATTTATGTTTATTTATTTTTTGTATATAGATCAAAAATTTCTGATTTCTATCATAAGGAAACACGATAACATCATTTGTGGATGTGGGGGCTACCACCTGCTCAATGAATTGTGATTCATTCATGCAATACCTGAAATATATACAGCACGAATTAAAAAAATTAAAATATATAAAATAAAATGATACTTGAATAATAATATACATGTTCATATATATCAGTTGTTTTTAATTTTTAGAAAACATAATAATGAAAAGAATACAGTCTTCATGAATATGTACGCCCTACCATCACTAAGAACAATGCATTACATTTCATATATCTAAATATTATATATTATTATATATAAATATATAATGAATATATATTATATTAAAATAATTTTCTAAATTCTGGAGATTATAAATCCTTGATCTAATTAATCATAACAACATGTTACAAAATAAAACATATTCAACAATTTCCAATTAAAACCCTAAATTGTGAGAATAATGAATGATTAATAAAATGGTAATGAGATATTAATAAAATAATATGGATTTTTATAAGTTATTGACATGTTTAAAACACCTAAATAGTAGTTTAAATTATGTTCACCCAAGAATAAATGAATTGTCTGTTATTTTCATATCACATTCTATATTTGTGAGATAAAGGTCATATTCATCACTTATATCATTTTTATGGTGTATCTACTAACCATTTTGATATATAATTTTCTATATTTATTCATTTTCATTTTTAATTTGACTAAAAATTTTAAATATTTATTCAACGGTGAATTGATATAAATGTTATGTTGTGGAAATATGATTCATAACCTAACTCCTTTTTATTATGTTATACTACTTCCCCATTTTTGTTAATATTTTATTTTCATTCTGATAATGACATTGACTATATATTAATTAATTTCCCTTATTTATGTGGATTTATAATTGATAAAATTATTCTACTTCATGATTTTTTCACACGTCAATGTTATGGTATTTTGAAGACTTTTCGTCATGATCTGATTTGATTCATGACTGTTTACAGTTTAAATAAAATTCAAGGAAATTTTATGACTTTTTTCCATAAAACCTTCATTTTTTCACCATTGGATATTCATGAACTTTTTCAAGAAATAGTTCCATTTTATCATTAATCTGTACTCAAAATGTTTTAGCTATTGTTTTTAAGAAAACAAAACTTCATTTCACCCTTTTTTCATAGAACCTTATTTCTAATAAAATCCTAGTTTTATAAAAAGGTTTTAATTTTTTTTAAACATGAAAAAAATTATTTATTGAACACATTTTTACTATTTTTTTATTAAAAAATGATTAAAAGGAATAATATTTTATGATTATAAAAAATTATTTTTTAATATTTTTATCATTCAAATGGAATTCTGTTATTACCTCATACGAAATGTACATATTTACCCACCATAATTTATTCAAATATGCCTTTGAATGGTTTATTATTACATTAACCAAGGAAAATATTGAAATTCCCGATATTGATTCCATTCTAATTCCCCATGAAATATTTATTGAATTTTGAATTTTTCCTAATTATCAATGAGTTTTATTATGTATATATTCATTTCCTAAACAAAATACAATTTTATACATACGAAATTGTGGACAATTACTTGAATAAATATAGAAATATTGATAAAATCCTTGTCTAATATTCTATATTTATATTTGAAATGGTATATAAATAAATTGATTACTCAATATATGATAAATATATTGGACAAGTATGACTTGGGTGGGGCCCAATTATATATAGCCTCTTGATGCATTCATAGTCTCAAGGTATGCGTTAGTTTGTTGGAATTAGATATGGTTTTAGTTGATATACTAAATTACCTTGTACAATATCTTGACAATGTTTGTTCTACATAACAAGGAAATATGGAATATAATAATTAATAATTTCAATAATTTATATTTAGTTATTATTTACCCATGAGATTTTTTATCGATATATCTATGGATGAATTTCATTCACAGTTTATTGATTAAGTTGAATCTGTTTTCAGTTTCTTACATTTCTATATTAATTTTTCCTTATCTAGTTTTTTCAATGGAAAGTTGTTTCTTTTATTTACCTTTCTATATTATTTACAGATGTCCTTATCAGTTTACTAATTACATTTAATGTGTATTTAGTTATTACATTTTCATATAACCTATTGAAATTAATCCATTATTTAATTCTATAATACGTTACCCTTACTAGCATTTTAGATCACCATTATTATGTTTACTTTTTCCAACATTCTTAATGTGTAATAAGAATAATGTGAAAGTAATTTCTATGTAGAATAATTTTATTAACCTCTAATTATATATTTCTTTTTTTAATTAGTGTATTGTTTTTTATTGCAATACTAATGTATGTATCTTTTTTACTAAGTATACGAAACTATTCAGACCATGGGGATGTCATTTACTTGTATATTATTCGAATTTAATGTTAGTAGACATTGACTCTAGAATTTATTTGATTAAGTATCTATAGTTAGTTTTAGTGAATGTTTAGTAGCATCCTCGGGGTCACTATTTATAAAAACATATATTAGAGAAAATATCCCGTTGGTAGAATTTTATGACATGTATATAATAACGTCTTATAATTTTTAGATAGTAGAAATTATGTGGGTATTATTAGAAATATATCCCTATCTGGATACTACAAGTTCATGTGGTTTTTGAACCAATGTACCTAGGGTAACAACACAGACATGGTGCATCGAGTAATCTATTCATAACCCCGTACATGAATGTGGTACTTAATTTTCTCATGGTTTGACACTCAAGAGGGATACTATTAGGATAATTCATATTTTCATTACAAACCATTATGAAGGATTTTGACAATGAATTTCCTAGTTTAAAAATAAGTTGAATTGGAAATAAGATAAGGTGTCATGATTTAGAAATCCGATAAATGATATTATGGATAAAAATTAAGACATGGTAGGACCTAGGTGGAAATAACTAGATGATGTATTTGTGTATTAGGGTTGTAATGAAAACTGTAGGATATTTAATGATTAATTTTCATGGATTTCGATAAAATGGTTTTTGAAAATTTATTAATATGGACTTATTAATTGACATAACATATGTTTAGTAATAACCCATCTTGTCTAGTAAGGCCGTGGGGGCATGAACACTTGACAGAATGAAGATAAGGGTTTAACATCAACCACTAACCTACACAATGTCTACAATAATGTTTCATTCTTTCTAGATTAAAATTGATGGTTTAATATTAATAATTATTGATTAGTTTGAATTTTTTTGTTTATAGATTTATATACAAACAATATTGAATTTATAGAGTAGTTAGAGAAAAATTTAAAGAATGTTCCTTTTTTATGGGCCTTATGATCTGTTATAATTTTATTTCAGCACTTTAGGAAAAAAGCTAATTTTGGATATGAATATATTTAAGAAATAGATGAATTTTAATTTGATCGAAATATAACCAAGTGATTAAATTTTGATTATAGAAATATATCAAGTACATTTATTTCCATATATTTTTATGTAGAAAAATAATTACACAACATTAGGAAATTTATCAAAAAAGGTTTTCCTAACACCATTATATAATATTGAACTAATGGTCTTTTAAATCATCAATAATTTATGGATTTGGGACCCTCGACTATCCATTGATCATTCAATTGATATTCTATTGATTATCAAAATCAATCCCAATAAATATATTCAATTTTCCTCCATGTAAAAATTTCTACATTCCGCTAATGATATCCAATTTAGAGACCTAATTATATGTTACTCTAGGTGGCCTTTGTAATTACCATCATCTATTTTCAAGAGTTTATTTTATGAAAACTTCTCATTATGTAGGATTTAAACATATGAAATACCAAAATATATATTACCATGGAAAAGATAAAATTTTAGGGACACAATTTAATTAATGTGGGGTTAATGTAATGACCCAAAATTATAAATTATGATCATTGTATCAATATCATGTATTACACACAACACCAACCATGTAAGGGAATATAATATTCTGATACATTACAATATATTTAATAATTTAGTAAATTAACCCATGTTATATATTTAAATTCATGTGATATTGAGTTGATGTTCATCGCGTGCATCATTTTCTATTTCGATGACTATCATTAAAAATAAGACAATGTTTTACCGAACAAAAATATATTAATAAAACATTATTATTTAATATTTTAATATATAAAATAGTGATTAAATTAAAAGTTATGAATAATATTAACTAAAGTATAAAAATATGTGATTAAAAAAAATATAAAACTAATTCTATGGTTAAAAAATCATTATAAATGAGTATATAATCAAATTGAAAATAAAGGAAATTTTTTATTGAATTTTTTTTATTCCCACAAAGATATTTTAACCGATTAAATTAAATTAATTACCTTTAGTAAATGAAATTAAATAAATATTCATAATAAATATTAAATAAAACATTTCTGATATTTTTCCAATACATTTGATAGGAAAAAGATAAGAAAAAACATAATTTTTGCATAAAAACATTTATTTTTAAAAAGGTAGTTTTACCAAATTTTAATAGAGAACCTATTTGAAATCCGATATTTGTAATTTTTTTAAATATTTTATATAAAATAATATTAATATTTTAAATTGGTTCATAATATAAACTTTGGATGAGTTTTTGAATTTTTCTTTGAATATGTATTTTTTGATGAATCGTGAGAAATACTATATTTTAATTCAATTCTACTTTTTCAACTAATATATTTATAGGGATAATTTTTTTTGTTTTAAATTATTATCATACCAATTATATATCATTGAATCCAATTTAGGTCATTAAAATCAACATGAATTTTAAATTTTATATAAACATTTAGCAAAATTCTGTACATTTTTACTTGTAAAACCTTCATTGTCATCTTGTCTGTGGGATAAATTTTAAATTAATATCTACCACATGTATTATTGGAATTGATAAAAATGTATTTAATATTTTTAAGAATAATAATATAAAATTTATTGTAATTTAAACTTAGTTTTGACCAAAACTAATATTGATTTTAATAAAAATTAGTTAAATTGATTAAGTGAAAAATTAGCTTATTAAGGGTCTAAAAAATATGCCGGTGAGCTTGTACCCAAGTTTAAAAAGCACTTTTTTAGCATGAATAATACCCCATATCAAATTCAGGTAAGGAAAAATTTTCAACGTATTGTATCATTATTGTAGCAGTGACGACACTGTAGCGGTGGAGGAACTATAACAGAAACCGCAGCGGTGGCGGTACTCTAGCTGGTACTGTAGCAGCCTGGGTATTATAGCGATACTATTCACCAAAGGGTACATTGGGCCCAAAATATGGGATTTCAAGCCTAGTATTCAGGCCACCTTGACATGGTCCTTTGGGGTTTTTAATGGGTCTCCCTTTACCTAGTCAAAAAAGAAGTCTTTGCTTTTATAATAAAATCAGACATCGACCCAAATAATTTTTTTTAAAAGATGGACTAAACAATAAAATTATGGGCCAAAATGACTACGAGACATTTTGAAAATCCATTGGATGGCCATATATCGATATTGTAATCTTTTTTTATATTTTTTTTATATTATTGGATCCCCATTTCATATGAAAAATTTGGGGCAATCAACATTCCAATAATTTACAAGAATGGCACCCCTATTCAATTATAAAAAGACACTCACCCCTCCCAAATACTAACACCTATCAAACCACATCTTATAGACCAATATATTACCAAATAGATCATAAAAATATATACGATCTTCCTAGAGTCCTCACATTGGGAAGAATGTTATCCAAGAATGCTCTTTGGAGCAGACCCAAATGATTTACCCGAATAAAGGGTAACATCTTTCCCCAAGATATTTTATTTTATTTTCATTCTACAGAACCTAAATTATACTTATTCCATCCATAAATAATAAAAATTAGTATCATAAATACACTTATATGTTTGTATGATATGTTTTCAACTTATATACACACAAACATCTACTTAATGGGTAGTAAACATATCGTTTAGGTGTACAATGAATTACCTACTCACAAAACAATGATTGTATGATTTTCCATTACCACCTCTCATAGATTGAAATTATGATAGATTTTATTATATATTAAATATATTTTATTCATAATTTATTTATTATTTTAATATATATATATATATATATCCTAACATTATGATTTCGGCACTGTGTAAATTCGATTAAATCATTTGTTGATGTGTGTACCCCTACCTCTTCAAAGTGACAAAATATTTTAATGCTATGAATGAAATGAATAAAGGGTGGGCTTCAAAAAAATTTTAACATATATTACATAATTATTAGACTGGAATCATAATATAAATTTACAAATATATAATATACTTTTAATTATATTAAAATGTGAAAAGGAATTGAATGTAGCATTCATGTGTACATACGGCCCACCATCTCCAGGAATGGTCCATTACATTTCATATCTCCCAACATTATGGTTTTTATAAATACACATATAGTTAATATATATTTTATTTAAATATTTATTTAAAATATTGAAATTATGAAACCATGATCTATTTAAAAAGGACTACAAGTAACAAGTTGAAACATACTTGACGAAATGAGAAATTAACATTGGGAATAGTGAATATAATGATTGATTTATAACAAATGGGTAATAAGATATCAATATATTAATATTTTTATGGAAATATTTATTTAATATTTTAAAAATATTATACTGGAGTTAAAATTAGGTGGACCAAAAAAGGAAGTCGAAGGTATATAACATTCATCTAACTGTTTACATCAGTGAGATTAAATTAATATTTAGTAGTTCATTATTTTGTGTGGGGAATATAATTCCCATTTTTATATATTATATCATTAAATTAATTATCATTATGTTATTTTGAGATTAAATTTCATTTATTTCTTCTATGGTTATTTGAGTTGAATGTTACCACGAGGAAAGGAAATTTCATAACCTGACTACTTTTAATTATATGATACTAATTCCTTGTTTTCATTAATACCATATGAATATTTTTATAATGAAATAGACTATATATTTATTAAATTAAAGTTATTTATGTCGATTTAATTTTGATACTCAATGATTTATTCTCTCGTCAATTTTATGGTATTTCAACGGTTTGATTCAAAATCCCATTTTATTCCTAATTGTTTACACAAGAACTTCCATTAAATGGAATAATATGATAGATATTCAAAAAAACATTTCAAATTACTCTCCTTTAGTCATTTAGAACCTTTTTCTAGTATTAGTTTCATTTTCCCATTATTTTATACTCGAAATAATTTAAAAAATGCTTTAATAAAACATGACTTCATTTTCATCTTCTGTAAAAAAACCTTCGTTTCTTCTAGAAAAAATGTTTTAAAAAATGGGTTTCAAAAAATGATTTAACAATTCCAAAATGAAATATTAATGAAATTTTTTCCATTTTGGTTTTTTTTAAATTTTCAAAGTATTATTCACACCTATTTCTGAATAAGGATTTTTAATCTATATATGTGTAATAGGAATGTCAATATTACCTTGCATAACATGTAAAGTTTTACCCTTAGTCATTTCATTGAATCAAACATTTCATGTCTAATTGGTTAACATTTTTTTTATTTTGGAAAGTTATTTTTAGAGAAATGGATTTTTAATTTTTTTAGCAAAATAAAATGATATTTTCATCAAGAATGTTTATAATATATCATTTTATTGAAGTTCCCTTCGTCAATGAAAACGACCCTCTATTTTATTCCACTTGGCTTATGTGGTACTGATTCTATAATTTTCCTTTGTATGGTTTATAATTCTATTTAGAAATGATAGTATTGAAATTCACAACAATTATTAATTTATTTATCCTCATGAAATAATCATTTATTATTGAATTTACCCTAATTATCCACAGAATTTATCTTGGATATGCTCATTTCCTACACCATTTATCATTTTTTCTAACATTTTACTTGAAATTTATTTTTTCCAATTATAAAAAATTTGATAAAGCATGTTTCGTCTACTCTATATAGATATACTATAAGGAACATTTTCAAAACTATTAATTGATATATGAGGATTTTATTGGAATTTTATAAAATTGATGGGTCTTGGTTATAGATATCCCCTCAATGCATCTGTAGTCTCATGGGATGAGATCATTTGTTATCCTTTGTTTGGTTTTTACCTGAAATGCTAAATCCTCTTATGAAAGGTCTGATGAGTAATGGTTCATTAATAATAAGATACATGATATCAAATAATAAGTAGTTAACTTAATTCATATTTAGTTATTTTTTATCATTGATATTTTGTGTCGATATATCTATGGATGCATTTTGTCATCAATTTATTGACTAAATGGAATGTGTTTTCAGATTCTTAACTTAACATATTTATTTTTCCTTCACATTTTTTAATGGAATGTGTTTTTAGTTATTCTCCTTGATATATTGTTTAGGAACATACTTCTTAGTTTATTGATTGCATGGATTCTATCTTCATTTATTTTCTTTTCATATTTAATAATCTAATAAATGAATTATTTCGTCCATTGTACATTAACATTAATGATAAATTGGGCTCACCCTTATTATGTTTCAATTCATTAAGATTCCCTAAATTGTACAAAGAATTAGTTGAAAGAATATTCTAGATGGAATAATGTTATTAACCTCAAAAGAAAGAAAACAATTATGTTGTAATAAGTGTAATCATTTGTAACACAAGACTCATGTATGTATCTATTTTAGAAAGAGTAATTAATTTATTGGTCATATGATATGTATTTTAATTGAATATTATGTAAGTTAAATGGTATTAGAAAATGGATCTAGGATTTCATGGGTTAGGTAATTATAGATTTTAGTGATTCTTTCTTTACCATTGTTACAGGAGATGTGAGTCATACGTTCTTGGGATATTCATTGTTTTATATAGATATCATCTAGGCATTTGGGGATCATATTTATAGTCTTATTCAGTGAGGTTTAGGTGAGGTAGATATTGTTACATGATATTACAAAAAAATTTAGTGGTTCATTTTTACATAACCTTAAAAATATAGGTGGACATTCTAGATAAGAGAGAGAATAATTCTGGTTTTGCAGAATAGGATCCATGTGATTTATCTTCTTTTTTTTTTCTACAAGAGATTTGTGTGATGATCTTATAAGAAGGTGGTTTTTAAGCTTTATATGTCATGATAATTATTTCATATTCATTTTAAGAGAGTTCCTATAAACATATTTTTATTCTTTTAAATCTATATATCATGTAATAAGGGTCATTTAAAAGTTTACTCAATTTACAATTACTTTCCATTACATCAACTACAATACAACTAAATTATGTATTCAAACATCGGTTTTAAGAAAAATAACATAATTTGTTTTTATAAAACATTAAACCTCATCATAAAACCATTATTAATTCTTGCTACATCAACAAAAAAGATAAATTTTCGGCTTTAAAAACATTATCAACTCACTGAACCTGGACTTGGTACCATAACTCCCCACCCTTTGTCAGATAATCAAACCTAACATAGAGTTGATTCTAAATGATTCTTGGCCCTCAACATCATTACATCACTTATAAAATATTGATAGTAAAAACAAATGAATCTCTTTCCTATTGGAATTTTAAGAAAACAATTCACACATAATATTCATATCTTTGTAAAATATCACGCAAGAAAAATCGTTAAATGTAATTGCATATGAAAGCACCAAATAAAAAATTGGTAGGATTATATAGTAACATGTTCCATGATAAATATAACAATATATAAAAAAGTACCACGATACAAATAATGACCCATCCTCCACAAGAGTCCACTAGACAATCATTGTCACTCCGTCCCATCTAACAATCCAGCATCGAAGACACATGCCCCTCAAGACAACAAAATCTACATGTGCTGCAAGATTCACATGCAGGGCGTGAGTATATGTCCTAGTATTAATTCCCTAAAACATTCAATATACCCCATGTATGTGAAAATCCAATAAGAAGAAAATATATTTCATAAAACATTCTGCATTCCTATATCATTTTATAAAAAAATATAATTGATTCTAGATTTACCACTAACCAAAACTAAAATGTCATCAATATTGTGTTTCTGATATAAAAACCACACGCTTATTATCTCAAAACAACCAAGGGGATCTAAAAACAAGAACAATATCCAAGAATGGGCATCTCATACCAGAGACTAGACAAAATACCTCTAAAACCCCCTTGTTGTTACCGACACAGTGTTTACACCCAAGTAGAAGTTTACCACAACCTCACCTCATTCTTACCAAGGAGGTACCCACACCCAAGTGGTAGTTTTTAAAATATCTTTTTGAATACCTCAAACAAAAAAAAATCCAAATCATCAATCAATTATATTAAATAACAATAAAAACATGTAAAAACTCAACGCCTCAATCAAATGACATCAACCATGCAACCCAGTACCACAACAAAATATAAACACATATAAAATAATTTGCACAATTCCAATAAAATAATCCATATTTGAGAAAGAACATTAACAATATAAACAATATAAATAATCACAATAATGTAAAGAAACTATCAACTAAAATTTTAGTTCCACCTTTTTCATCATTAATTTTCAATTCTTCTCAATTCATAAAAAGTGCATGTATACCAAGAAATACACCGACATCATTTGGACCAACAGAACATATTCTAAATCCCATTTTCACCAAAACCACACCACCATAATGATATTATTTTGGAACCATAAAATATTTTAATTAAACATTAAAATTTAATCTCATGTGATATGGAACACAATAGTGTGGGTGAGAATCCACTTACCTCTACCCAATATGAATCCAATATATGCCATGAAATACAAGGACCTCTCTCTTTAATGATTTCTTAGACCCCTAACCACAACACACAATAAATTTAATGGGATTCACCATTACTCAGCCAAAAACCACAATAAAACCCCTATATTTAAATAAATCAGAGAAAAATTTATAAGTAACATACCTTTGATCTGACACCCAGACCATAAAATATTAAATGTAGAATTGATCAAAAAAAATACACAAACAATCACCTTATTGATAATATTTTTGTGACTAACTGAAGAAATGAGACCAGAAAAACCCAAATACTTGAAAAAACGTAATTTAGGGATGAATTTTAAGTGGTTGCATGGCCTAACTACATAGTTACAAGTGAGCATTCATCAATAATGTATTCCAATATTCATCTCTCAAAACTCATTCTTCAATTACCATAAGTATTATGAATAGTTCCAAAATCAATGAAAACCCCTAATATCCTTTTTAGACACCTAGTTAAATATCTAAACATTCCAATAACATTTTCATACTTTCCCTACACTTGCAAGAAAATTCAAATACCTCAACAAACCCCCTTACTATATAAACCATCACACACAAAAGTTTTTTCATAAACTCCAAAAATAGGACCATACATTTATTCTATCATAAAACAATTTCATCCTGAAAAACAACGTACAATTCAATTTATTAAACAATAAAATATTCCACTATTCTCCACCAAAAATCAATTTGATCATCTATGGACAAATTCCTAAACAATTAAAAACTACAAAGACACCTAAATATATATAATTTCTTATTTTCCCCCACCATTTTCAGTTCAATCCACATCATTACATTACTGTATTCACACCATGAAGGCTATCACACCAAATCAGTCCAATATAAAAATTAAACTATTATTCTAACCTCAAATCAGCAAGCATGGAGAATGGATCCATCACCAAACGAATAAGAATGATACTTTTCCTTTGGCCACTCCATCTTAACAAGGCTTTCGCTAACATATAGTTTACCCGAATCTTTTATGAACTGAAACTCAAATTAATCCTCTTAAAAAGTATACATTTTTATTGAGTAGAGGTTAAGATGAGTGTGTATCCCTTCCAATCGATGAAGAATCCACATGAAATATTTTTAACTCTAACTATGGATTTATAATCAAATCCATCAATTCACTATTGGATATCATTCATGCTTCCTTCATATTTGTTATTAGAGACGCGTGACATTAGATATAGAGGAATAATTTTTTTAGAGAGATATAATCTGGGCATGTTGTTATCACATGTTCATGTTTATTCATATATTTTTAGGAAATGTTTATCTTACGACATTAAAATTTCCAATTTTTTTGGGGCATTAGTGTTCAAAAAAAAGGATTCTATGCTCATATTCTAGGATATAGAGTGACTTATGATATTGGAAGAATAAGATAATGTATATTCACATCAAGATTTGTTTTAAAAATGTATTTTTATTCTATTAAATCATTTTTATGTAAATGAAAATTTTTATTTTGACAAATTAATAAAACATTTAGGTTTTCTGTTTCATTTTTTCCTTAAAATAGTTTTCTATGGTTTTAATAAGATGTATTATTAAAATGTTTTTTAGAACCATGTAATACTAATAAAAAACTAATTTTTTAATAAAAAAAATATATTTTGACTATTGACTATCTAAAATGAAGTTCCGACAATCATATGATTTATGGACTTACTTTTAGAATAAATACATAAATCATAGTGCAACATCACTTTATTCAACATATAATTATATTCCTACTAAACTGACCCTTTTATTCAATAAATCCATTTTAAATGAAAATTTTACCCAATGTATAAATAAATTCACTATTACTTCAAAATTAATTCCCTACATTATTCAGGAATAATTTTAACTATTTTTCTGTAATATGTATTCATTAAATAATAATACTATATCCTTGATAATTTTGAATAAATCTTCCAAATGTTCTCTAAAAAATACATCATTCTTATTATTTGGTACCGAGAACTTGATCATATACTATCAACACTAGAAATAAATTTTATTGATGTTAAAAATTTATTGAAGTTGTAGGTGTTTTAAAAAAGAATTATGTTTTATCGGATCTAATGCTAAAACTAATAAGTTCCCTTACCTACTACTATATTATGTAAGCAATTATATTTGCAATAATCTATGTAATTGGTATTAATCATAATAAATATTTTAATTTTTAGTAAAAATATTGCATTAAATAAAAAAATTAAATTTATATTGAAAATTCATTCTAATTTAAATATTACTTTGTTGTACTAATGTAATATACAATTATTTAGATGTAAAGATTAATTTAAGATAAAAAAATACAAACAATAAAAAAATTCATTGTAATACTTCTCCAATGATCAACACCACCTCGTAAAAAATAAGTGTGTGCCAATAATAAAATAAATGCAATTTTTGCAATAATATACAATAACATTAAAATTTAATTGAAATGATTAAAAATCAATTATAATTTTTAATTTAATGAAATTTTGTCAATTAATAGAAGTCAAAAATGTAAAATTAATTATTTTATATCATGAAAATTGTAGAACATATGGTTTTGAGCATGTGAGGCTTGTTTTGAACAAAAATTCTATTGTTAAATGAAGACATACGTTGGGTAATAATGGTCACACCATGTGTCAGATTTACATATTATTAATTCATACCGTCATAATTGAATTATTTATTTCTATCATAAAATTTCATTATAATATGAGTGAGTTTTAAAAATGTTGATTACTTTACATATGTTTTGGACTGAAATATAGTTCCAGCATATAGACACAAACATTCAATCATAATATCTACATCATGTGTCAGATAGTCTTGAGGTTAATTCTTAAAAACCAAAAATGTATAATAAATAATTGTACTAGAGTATCAAGACCATTTGAATTCATTTTTTCTTAGAATGTGAGACAAAATATAGAATAAAACACCACCTTTCAACATAGTAAATTAACATTCAGTCAATCAAGAAACATAATGTCTTAGCTTGAGGGAAAAAATTTTATATAAAAAATTATTCATAGATCATTGTCATAAATTATCAACGATAACTGAGTTTTCCCTCATTTTGACTATGTGATGTGAATTATGATCTAAAATGTTACATGTATAATAAAAAACACATATCATCCACATTTTGTGTTGCATTGATGTAGGTTAAATTGATACTTGTTAAAAATAATTTATAATTCTACTTCATTAAGAATCAATAAAATGAAATCATGTTTAATTGAGTATGACTATGGGATTAACATTTTAAATTAAAATACCACTTTTAAATAATAACATACTTTTAGAAATATCAACCACATCATGTGTCTGATTGATATGAGGTTAATTCCTACATTTCATATGTATATTATCAGTTCATTTCCTAATGATTCGAGAAAAAATAGTTTTTTTCTCATTATTTTGAATATTTGATGTGCGTTTCGAACTAAAATGAGAAATTTAAATTAAAACAAGAACATTCATTAACATCGTAAACAATGTGTTTAATATTTATTAATAGCTGGTTCTTAATTTTCAGAAATGAAATATGTATCCTTTTAAAAAAAATACTGAAACCCTAGGTGTGTTTTATAGATTTTTATTATGTGTCACGGTTGCTGAAAAAATTTCATTTTTGAATGAAAGCATTGACATTCAATCATGTCATCCACAATATTTGTTGGATTTATGTGTGGTTAATTCCTATACATAATAAATGAATTTTAGAATATTTGACATAAACATAATTACAATATGAGTAAATTATCTCTATTTTTAGAATATGAATTACATTTTGAACGTAAATCTCCTTTTAAATAAAAACACAGACATTCCATCATATGAGTAACCCTATGTTATAAACTGGTGCGAATTTTATTCCTACACATCATAAATGAATAACATATAATTTTAATATAGCATCAATATATATGAATCATTTTTTCATTGTTTTAACTATATAAGGCATGATGTGAGAAAAAATAATACTTTTAAATGGATCCATGCACTTCCAATCATACCAACCAGACTATGTTTTTGATTGAAGCACATTTAATTCCTACAAACAATAATATATTAATTGAAATTTTTCATTAAATATAAATATATGATAAAATATATTTTATTGGGTTTGAGTTTGTGATATATTTTTTAAACTAAAATGTCATATTTAAATAAAAACATGCACTTCCAATTATAATGGCCACACCGTGTATATGATTTGCACTAAGATTAATATATCACATCAAAATGAATCAAATATCATTATTAGATGCATCAAGAGAATATTAATGAAATTTATCATTTGTTATTACGTGTCATATGTTTTAAACTAAAATGATATCTTTATACTCAAAATTGTACTTTCAGTCAATTTTGCCACCCCATGTCTCTGATAGATGAGAATTAATTCTTATAAATCAAAAAATTAATCTTGAGTCATTGTAATAATGTATCAATATTCTCGGAGTTCATATGCTTTGTTCTTATTATGTTTCACCCAATATGAGTAAAAATGATCTTTTTATACTGAAAACACACACATTGATTCATACCAGCCACATTGTGTGTTAGACTGTTGTGTAGTTGATTTATACACATAAAAAATCACATATAATTATAAGAAATTAACAAGAAACATTTATTTCATTTTCTTGTATTTGACTACGTTACACTTGTTGTGAGATAAAATTTTACTTTTTACTAAAAAAGACCCTTTTTCAGTCAATCCAAAATGTGTATCAAATTTACAGTGTGTTTATTCATACACATAAAAAATCAGTCAAAACTTTTTTCCCCAAAAATCATGTTAATTAATGTATTTGTTCTTCACATTGATTATATGATTTCGATTTTAAACAAAAATATAAATTTTAAATGAAAACACGCATATTTAGTCATACCAATAACAATGTGTGTTAGATTTTTTGTGGTTAATTTATAAAGAAATTATTCCTAGATTATAAACCTAAAGTGTCAATTTGAGAATGTTTGATCAGTTTAGAGAATGTGATGCATGTTGGTAACTAAATTTTTTCATTGAGGAGAATGAATTGAATCAAATAAATATGGATAGTCATGAACATAAATGGAATAAATATATAAAATCACTCCAAAGGGAGTGGTAGAAAATTTATAAAAGTGATATTTTTATTCCTAAAGAACCCACTAAAAATTAATATCTTATTTTTCTTTCGATATAATACAATATTGTCTCCCCAACATGTTAATAGAAGATATTTTACCCAAAATTGAATACATTTCATCACATGTAACCATAAATAATTCAAATAGAGTTAAGATGGATCTATAAAGAAAAAATTAAATAGTACCATTGTGAATCACCCTCCCAAAACTTTTTAAAAGTTCAATCGTGATTCTAGAGATGTCTATGAGGATGAAATATAGCGTGAAATTAATGAGATTGTTATTACACAGAACAAATGTAAATATAAAGATGAATCTTAATTTTTTAGTATATTTAATTTTTTTCATCCTTATCAATCATTTAACAATGCTTTCCTTGGGATTATAAAACAAATATAATGGGGGATAAACATAATGTTTATTTCGGTATTGTCTTCCAAGTTAACAAGAACAAAAAATGTCAAATTGTTTATTCATTTGGCCATAAAATATAAATAAATGATTGAACATCCATGAATATTTCTATGTGAATTTAGATTTTATGAATAATTTATATGAAACTAAATTTAAAAATGGATTGTATAGATTGGGTTCTTATTTACTTCTCTCAAGGAAATAATGATCACATAAAGATAAACTATATGAAATTTATGTATATGAATGTTGAGGATTTAAATTCACAGGTATTCATCATTTCATGTGATATATTATTCTTACATATTAGGTATTCGATACTAGATGTTTTTCACATATTTTCATCCAAATATAGAGACAATTTAGTTTTTGGAAAACATTATAATAAGTAAGGTGAATTATTTAAATAAAAAATAAATGGTATTTCTATAAATCATTGGATAGGATAAGATGAATTCTATTTTTATACATTTATTGATTTAAGTAAAAATAAAATGTTTTATTTATAGTAACAAAAAAATCATTTTTATCCATTCAACACATCAAAAAAGTATTAAATTTTGGAATAGATATTGTGTGTGGTGTCTCAAACTCACCTAATAGTTTTGTAAAACTTATATCATTAGAAATAAATTAATAATGTAAAATATATATACCCGATAACTATGAGTTGTGTTAATGTAATTCTTAGTCAGGTAAATCCAAAATAAAATAGTATTTAAATAAAAAGAAGTGTTTGAAACTCTTAATTAGCTAGAAATAACAAAATATTAGATAGTTATAATGATAAAATCACCTTATGTGTCAAATGTGATAAAAAGGAAAATATTATAGAACCCATTAAATAAGATGTGCATGAAATATTTTATTTATAATCATGGGGTATATTCATGTTATTCATGAGATTAAAATATTAAATTGGAGGAATGTAAAATATAATAAATGAATATGATTGGTAATAATATTTCAATTGAATGAGGTTCTGAGCCAAATAGTATCTTAACTGAGCATTCATTAATCATTAAAATGTAGTGTGGATTTACTCTTAAAATCTGGTTTCCTTACACATATCACACTAATAATGTTAGTAAATTAATGAAAATGATGAGTCATACATGAATTAATTGATCGATAAAATATATTGTGGGTTTATTCATAAAATCACATTTTTTTTAATCCTTATAGATACCATTTTTTGTAAAAAGAGGATCAATCATTAATCTACTATGTCACAAAAAGCCCGTAATTATCATTAAAGGATACATTTCACATATTACAACATTATTATTTTACTATATTATAACTATGATTAAAAATTCATATTATATGGGTAATAATATAAAATAAACCAATTATTATATGTACATGCAACTTTTTCACATATTATTACATGATTGTTAAATATGAATATCAATTAATAAAGAATAAGGATTATAATGGACTAATTTTTATAGAAAATAAGGTTCACTGTACATCAAAAGGAATATAAAACATGAAATCCTTATTTGATTATCCATAATGTTCTCGTTAAGTGGCTAGGGATAACTAGGGTAAAATATTAACAAACAAGTTACCTAAAAGCCAACTAAGGGAATAAACATGATAAGGAAACATGACATGTGATCCATGAGTATAAAATGATATCATAGAAGTAATGGATACTAAGAAAACATTTGAGATAATAATATAAAAAACACAATATAATAGGATCCTTGAATAATGGGGAATGTGTTAATAAAATATATAATGACATAAACATGAGTCAAGGATAACTTCCAAGGTTATGTCACAATATGGAAAATGTTGTAAAATATATTAGGTATACTTCAGAATACATTACATTTTTACTCATGAGAATAAATATTTACCCAATGAATTGGGTGCTATATGGCTGCAGATATCATGAAATATTCTTTTTTTTTTGTGTTATACAAAATGGAAATCAATAATAATGTATAAAAATTATAATTATCCCTGTAAATAAATGTGTTCGATAATCACTTCTCATATCATAATCAACGAAAATGTTTATAATGAAGTAATTTGATGGATTGGAATAAGGAAGGTATTACACTATCAAATTGAGGTATTATTATAGAGGTATATAAATTTGAGTCATATATACATTATTTTAATCTTCCCCTATCATTATAGGTTTTTATCATTAACAAACATATCAAAATTAAAAAATATTATAAAATATTCTTTAGGAAAATAACCTATCCAATTTGAATTTCACTTTAAGAAAAAAATCATAAAATAATATGGAAATCCAATTAAATATAGATAAAATTGGAAAAATATAAAATAATAATCAAGGAAAATAAATATGGGGAATACTGCCCATGATGTAGATGTCAAAACAAATATTTGATTCACATTTTAAATTAAAAGATAAGAAGTACCTCACTCAGAAAATAAAATGAACATTATTTTTAAAATTTATTTAAAAAAATTGAAAAAGTAAAAATGTACATTAAACAATAGTAGAATAATTTAAAAAATGGTTTATAAAAAATTAAATAATAAATGAATTAGGTAATTAAGGATTTTCTACTAAAGAGAGAAATAATGTTGATCTTCCATAAAAACATTTTCCCAATATTTTTTATGTACCAATGGTTTGATAGAATAAATTTTAATTGCTAAGTTCATGAATAACTATAGGTTAATAAAAAGAAATGGATTTATTTTCAAATGGTTAACATGTTTCTAACAATGAAAATTCAAGACTAACCAATCCTGATTAAAATGATATTGAAATATTTACCCTTACATATTTGGTAGCATTCAAATCATATCTCCCATTAATAATGAAAATGAAGTATAAAATAAAATATAATGAATTATAAATTTTTATTATATGTTATTTAAATGGGAAATATATACAATATTTAAAATAAATTATGTTTATTAAAGAAAATGTGTCTCAAAGAGTGTCTTCTTGAGATGAAACCCCTACAAATAAAATACAGCTCAATTGGGGACTATATTAATAATTTATTATATATGTATAATGTAAATCAATATAAAAATGTGGAAATATAATATAGAATAATAAAATTTCAATAAAAAAAATATATTATCATATCATAATCATTGATGTAAAAGTTTAACCTAATGAATGGAAATTGAGTTAGGAATCCCCTCAACTCAACCTGGAATCGTCATGTCCATTCCTTATATTCTTGAATAATAAACGTATTTTAATTATTTATAATAATAAGTAATTTTTACAATTTTATTATTCATTTTATTTAATTTTATTACTATTTCAAATTTATTAAATAAAAAATTAATTTCATGTTGGACGTTTTAACAATAAATGACTCATTTGTCCAAAATCACTATGGTTAGTTGACTATGGACAAAGTGATTATTATTTAACATTATAAGTATTGTTAAACATGATATAAATATATTTTTTATCCATAAATTATACTTCCATAACCATACATGAAATCTGGCTATGAAAAATGATAAATGTTACAATTCATGAGATGGTAGGTCGTATGTTCACATGAGTATCATTTCCTTTTTTTAGTGGTCATATAGTATGTAAGGTAATTGTTATTTTTTCATTACGAGAATGATTATTATGTCATAAATTTCAAAATTATTTTATTAAAACATATACATACCATCCATTTAATTAAGTAATAAGAATGAATCACATCACATTGTGAGGCAGTAGTCCACCGCCCTCACAAATGATGTTGTCATTTTTTCAATAGATGGTGAGGAAAAAATTAAATCATGTATTTATATAATAGAATATTTAATATTTAATTATTATCATATATAAATAGAAAATTAATTTTTATTACATTCTACGTATAATGTATTTGGAAAAAGAATCACATAATAATGTTGTGTGGTAGTTTGTCATGCACACGAGTGACGTTATCAAAATCTATACAAAATTGATAGCAAGAAGGTGAATGTGAAATTATAATTGTAACATCCCGGGTAAATAAAAAATATCACTTTTTCATATTTTTTAATATTGGTGAATTAAATATCAATATTACTTTAATGGGGATACTATGTTCGAAGGCGTACCCAATACGCACCAACGAGTTTCTTTGAAATCATACATTGCACACTAATAATATAATAATATTATTTTTAAATGGTATTTAACACCTAGCCATTGTAGTAGTTGTAATGAACAAAAATAACTAAAAAATTATTATATATGTTTGTTAAATATTTTTAAATTTATCAAATAAATTTTAGAGGCTTAAAATGCGAATGAATCCAATTTTAAGCGTTAACACTCTAATATTCACTAAAAGGTCGATTTATCACCTTTTGATGGTGAAAACTCATTAAATATAGTTTTGGTCACTCTTATACACCATATTAGACAAAATAAAATTCTTTTTTTAGAATCTGGGCATCAATATTTACTTTGTGTATGTTTTTGGTATTTTTCCGATAAAGTTCATTTTTTAATGAATAGTGAAAAATGTTGTATTTTAATTCAAAACCACTTTTTAATATACTTTATTTATATGGTTAGATTATCTTTTTAATTGGTTTTAATGTGTAATTAAAATATATTTTTACCATTTAATCCAATTGTGGTCATTGGAATTAATTTCACATTGAAAATGGAAAAAAACAAGTGTCAATCTTTTGATAGATATTGTTTCTTAAAAACACGCTATTTGTTTTGAAAGCAAGAATTAATTATAACATTTATTAATTAAACTTTTATGTTATCAATTTGGTAAAATGGACATCATTTTTTAATTTGGAATATCAAATATATCATATGGTGAATTTTTGATATTTTTCTAAAAAACATCATTTTTTGATGAATAGTGAAACCGCAAAGTGGTAGTTAAAAAACTGAATATTTGGTCAAATGAAACATTACCCATTCTGTGAATTGAATTCCAAAAATCCAGAATACATGTTTTTCATTATTAAGTAATATTCGGTTCAATAATATGAAAATAATATTTTGGTGAATAGTAACTTTTGAATTTTGTTAACTGCGATTAAAGGTAATATATGGTAATTTAAGGTTAAAATGATATTATAAAAATATAAAAATATCTTGAAACATGTCCAACCCTTATTGTATGTGTCATGGATGACCATGAACATCCATGGGTAAATTTTTGGGACCCCATGAATCAGCTTTTGTAAGATAATTACATTTATACCTTTTATTTAAAGTTAAAATAAAAATGTCACAAACATGTATTGTTTTACTAAAGTAATTTTTAAAAAAGGTTATACAAGTTATCATTATGACTATAAATATTTTTTAGAAATCTAAAAATATTTCCTAATGCTTGGTAATTTTTTTATAATTTTTAGACATTATATAAATAAAATTATTTATGACACAATGATGATGTAATGTTTACGTCATTAATGAATAAATTAACTAAATAAGAATATACAGTTTAAAAAAATATCCAAAACATGTCCAAGATCCATTGATGATTTTATTTCAATAATTAGACACCTTATCCTCTACTTTAAATATTTTTGGAGCTTTATAACCCGAATTTCATTTTATAATAAAATAATACTTTCAAGATTTCCAAAAGTGCCCCTCCTCTCCCCTAAAAAAAGACCACAATTCCTACCCATCTCTCACACTTCAAAATAACTTTGGATCGTCTGAACTCTACTAAAATAACCTCCCAAGATCCCTCTATTTATCCTAGAAGCCTTAACTTAGGCATAAAGCACTTCATGAAACTCTTTTGGTTAAAACCAAGGGGAGTTACCTGATTTAAAGGTAATGTCTTCTCTTATGTTCTTTTGTTTTATTTTTCTTCTCAAACCCCTTAAACACTTTTTATTATTTTATTTTGTAAAAAAACTGTATCTTAAATATCCTAGTATTTTTTTTAGAATTATTCGAGCTACACATACACACACCTCCATCTAATGGTTAAAGAACATACTGTTTCTGTCAGTGGCGAATTACTACTTCACGAAACGATTATTTTTCAATATTCTTTTAAAGCCTCTCATGGTGGTAATTAAGATGTCACTATATTTATATATGATATAAATTATGTTTATGTTTTCCTTATTCTTTTGTATTTTTCATTTGTTCCATAACTTTATGGTTTCCATAATGGGTAACCATGATAATTTCATTTTAGGAAGTGCAGACTACCACCCCATCAAAGTGATTTGAATCATTAATGCCATATGTTGGATATATAAATAATTGAGATAATAATATTATATATTATATTATACTTTAATTTTGATATACCTATGTATAATTATGTTTTCATTCCATTAATGTATGAAATAGAAATGAAAGTAGCATTCGTGCCTACGTACGGCTTACCGTTTCCATGAACTGTGCATTTCATATTTTATCTCCAAATGTTATGAACCATTATAAGTAAATATAAATAATTGATATATATGATATATATTACATATAAATGATTAATATCATTCTTCAATTATAATATACATATCTCTCATTTAGTTTTAATACCATTAATATGACAATTAATTGAATGTAGCGTTCATGCATACGTACGGCCTACCGTCTCCATGAACGGTGCATTTAATTTTTTATCACCAAATGTTATGTAATAGTATAAAATGAATATATAATGGATATATATTATATTTAAATAATTAATACTATTTTGTAGATGATGTACTTATAACTACATGGACAATTCTTTTCAAACTTGTTCATTTTTGAATCATGTACTGAACATCGACAAAAACGTCTGATATGAATTCACATAATTAACTAATTATTATAACAATTTAATATGTGATATGAATTGTATAATAAACATTAAATTAGGTACTTATGAAATTATAAATTGACTAAAGATTATTAATCAGGAATATAAAGAAACAAAAAAGACAAGTCAGACTTGAGGTAAGGGATCATACCTATCTCTTTCCTTTTAAGTACTATCTTTTATGTCACCTCTTTTAATCATTTCTATATTATGTAGGGGGTTGTAATTTTATTTTCCAATTACTGTAATTTTTATGTTCATATGATGATAGAACCCATTTGATCTCATCAATCCATTTTTCAGATGTTTTATGTGGCGCTGTTAAGCTGCCGATATTTCATAAGGGATTTCTTTCTGAATTTTAATTCCGTGAGATTTCCATTGTTTGCCACTTATATATTGCATGTAGTGTATTGTTTACTGAAAATTCATATATATTATCATTATTATTTTTATATTTATTGTATTATGTGATTCATTTGGTGTTTATTATCTTTTGGTCATATGACTTGATTGACCACAACGAGGTAAGGCATTTTTATCTCAATTTTTGTTCCCGTGAGATTCATGCTACATTTTATACTATTTCCATTTTTTGGTGTATGTACGTCCCATGATAGTATTATTTGTGTAATATAATTTAATTTTTGGGTATTTACATATTCATTATATGACCCTTATTTCTTGGGGTGTTCGTTTCGAATGTTACCCAAATCGGTAAGGGAACCATTCACCGTCCTCTTTTTAAAAGACTTGTTTTTGTTATGTGTTTTAATTTACATCTTCTCAGGTTGGGATATGTTCTTATATATCCTTATTGCTGTAAATTTTATGTCCATGTGATGATATACCCTTTTTATCTCTCATCATCTCATTTTCTTAATTTTAAAGTGACGTCGTTAGGCTGTCGAATTTCTAAAAGAGAAATTCTTTACCCAATTTCAATTCTTTGGGTTAAACATCTAATTATTGATTATGTCGTGATATGAATATGTTTGAAAGACCTATGATTATTTTACACGTAATATCAACTAATATTGGTTGTATTTGTATTTTTCATGCATAATTTCATAATTGATTTATCCTTAATCTAAGGATACCGTCTTTATAAGGGACTTCGTCTCAATCTCATTTTATTGAGGCATAATTTGATTTATACGTGACTTTCTTTTATATGGTGTATAAAACCTTTTTTGACCTTTCGATTCCTTAAGAAGATGTAATTTTTTTGAAAGGAAAATAAATATCATATACTCTTTTTATGTATTTTGGTATTGAAATGGTTTTTAAAATGGATTTATTATTTCAGTATCTTAAAATGTTATATTGTTATTGCAATGTGGGAATGTTATATTTCTGTTATAAATATGTTATGTGTTATGATTATGTCACGGTTCTTGGGAAATGTTTATGAAATTGGGTTGTTTCGTGATGAACTAAGGGAGGGTGATACCGAGATAGCTCTCCAATGCATTGGGTAACGCGAAGGAGATAAAATCTAAGGTGTCTCCGAAGAGATTTAGGGAATATACTGTGATGGGTATTCCAAACGTATCCATGAGGGTTACTCCCAACGTAAGGATGTTCTGAATGCCTCATATTACCTTTAAGTATTATGATTTCTACTGAGTTATGAATAAATCCTATGATTTCATTAGGTGTGTTAAAGTGC
The DNA here is from genome assembly GCA_963277665.1 of Viscum album. Taxonomy (NCBI): domain Eukaryota; kingdom Viridiplantae; phylum Streptophyta; class Magnoliopsida; order Santalales; family Viscaceae; genus Viscum; species Viscum album. Next base: position 880,698,219 of record OY728155.1, read on the forward strand.
TTGTGTTTTATGAGGAAAATATGATTTCATTTATTCTTATGTATACATGGACTAATGTTTTCATTCCGTATTTTTATATCCCATTCTGAGGTTTTAATGCTCATCCCATGTTTTTGAAATGTATTCCACAGGTCAAGGGAAAAGTAAATGAAGTGATGATAGTGTCGAGGAAGTGTCAAGAAAGAATCAATGCTTTATTTTAAATATGTTTCCTTGATGGGAGAAAATGAATACGTTCTTTTAAGTAACCCCCTTGTTTAAATGTGGAATGTAATTCATTATTTATGATCTAATTCTATAAAACTTCATTCCAGAAAAGATCCTCAGTGTGAATTAATCATTTAATTCAATATTATGTATTGTTTTAAGGCCAGGTCCTTATAGTTGGAATCAAATGTCGGTTTATATAACTTTACAGGTTAGAGTGTTGTTTAAGCATAAGTGACAAGTTGTGTATAACCACACTGGTTAGTATATTAGATGGAGTCATTTTTATTTTAGAAAGTTGGAATGAGTTTGAGATAACGTGGATAAGTATAGATTAGTATTTATCTTCCTCATTGATACATGATGATTTTTTTGATATACACACACTAAAGTATTTGGTTTTAGTAAATGGATGGATCTAGCAGGAACCAATGTGACAATTGGTTTGAAGGAAACTGTGGTGGTTCTCTGATTAAGAGACTGGATGAGATGGGGGATTCAATGTGGAATCTCATGGTTATTATAAAAAAACAATCAATGAGTCATGATTATCCACTTGAGCCATGGTGAGTTCTCTAATACATCATATACGAGAGAACCAAATCGATGTGGAATTTCAGGTAATAATTATAAAGGTAACCATTTTGGTTTATATGATCCTTACTATTGATGTAATTATGGGATACTATATGTTATGATAGAAAATGAAAGTCATGAGATAAAATTGAGGTTAAAATATGTTATGGTTACTTTTGATGAATTTCTCTCTTTTTGAGGAATGTTATAAAATTATATAGTTTTTGAAAAGGGACAACACGCAGACCGTGTGACAACCCGTCATGTGTGACGAAGCCGTGGGAATCGAGCCCACAACCAAAGTGAAACAAGTATTTATCACCTCCCAATGGACTATGTGAAATCCCTTGTTAGTTTGACTAATTAATTTTACTTAAAGTATTTTATGAATCATGAATAATATTATTTTTGGTTATCTACGGAGATCATTAACCTATCATGGAGGATATGTGATTAAAATAATTACTTTTCAATATGAGACTTTAAGAGTAATTGATGTTATTTGGAGATAAATTTTATGATTTACCTTGGAAGACTATGTGATTAAATCCTTCAGAGATTTTGGTTTCAATGTTATTTTGGATTACTTTGAAGAATTTTATTGATAGTTGTTTATTGAATGGTCTTTTTTGAACTTTGGGTATTGTTGGACAAATATTGGAGATTAATAATAGATTTTCTTTTTATAAAGGATTGTCCTTTGGGTGATTATCTGATCTTTTACTAAACTTTTTTGTTTTGGTTAATGTCTAAATACATGGGAAATATATAGTTTTTTTGGATTAGGTGATTCTCTAGAAGTTGATTAAAGCGCTCTTAATGTGAACAAATCTTCCATAAATACTCATCGTTTGGAGAAAATATGAGTTTGTTCTAGAAATCTAGTAAAAGATGAGAGTATACATGATATGTAAGTATGTTTCATTATGTTTTTAGTTAAGCTCATAAATAAATTTCTTAATAAAAAGTTAACTTAAAACAAAAACGTTTTCTGTTAACTTTTCCTACTTGGGAATCAAATACCGTTAAACCCATCAAAAGATTGTGAGTTTCTGGTGGTTAACTTTCTCCTAGACATTTTTTATATCACTCTCCATCAGAACATGATGGTTTGTTTCTTTCCTCCATATCCATGATTTCATGGAATCTTAGTATATGTGGTCTCGGGTGACCATTGAACTTCTCTTTATTTCTTTTAAAGTGGTAGTTTTATTGACTCCTTTTCTTATGTGGGACTTTTAATGAGGTTTCCAAGACCAATTTTAAAATTGCGAGAATGCAATTCCCAAAAGGGGGGAAGGATGAAACATCCCAGGTAAATAAAGAATATTAATTTTTCATATTTATTAATATGTTTTAATTAAATATCAATATTACCTTAAAGGGGATGCTATGTTCGATGGCATACCCAATACACAACAATGAGTTTCTTTGAAATCATATGTTGCACACTAATAATATAATAATATTATTTTCAAATGGTAGTTAACACCTAGCCATTGTAATAGAGGGAATGAACAGAACTAACTACAAAATGATTATATAGTTTTGTTAAATATTTTTACATCTATCCAATAAATGTTACTGGGTTAAAATGAAAATGAATCCAATTTTAAGCCTAAATTTTCTAATATTCACTAAAAGTTTGATTTATCGCCTTTTGACTACCAACCCTCTTTAAATATTGTTTTTCTCACTCTTATACTTTTTATTCGACCAAATAAGATTCTTTTTTTAGAATTGGGACATCAATATTTACTTTGTGTATGTTTTTTGTATTTTTCTGATAATGTTCATTTTTTTAATGAATATTGAAAAATGTTGTATTTTAATTCAACACCTGATTTTAAACTAATTTACTTTTATGGTTACATCAACTTATTAATTGGAATTAAAGTATAATTAAAATATATTTTTATGATTTAATCCAATGGTGGTCATTGGAATTAATTTCAATTTGATATTGGATATAAACAAGTGCCAATCTTTTCATATATATTTTTCAAAAAAACACGCTTTTAGTTTTGAGGGCAGGAATTAATTATAAAATTAATTAATGAAACTTCAATGTTATGAATTTGGTAAAATGGAAATCATTTTTTAATTAGGAATATAAAATATATCTTAGGGTGAATTTTTGGTTTTTTTGAAAAACATCATTTTTGATGAATAGTGAAACAACTAAGTGGTAGTTAAAAAAATGAATATTTCATTAAACGAAACATTTTTGCATCTGTGAATTGAATTTAAAATATCCAAAATACATGGTTTTAATTAGTATGTAATATGTGATTCAATTGGATGAAAATAATTTTTTAGTGAATAGTAAATTTTGAGTTTTGTTAACCGTGATTAAAGGTAATTATGATAATTTGTGGTAAAAATGAAATTATAAAAATATAAAAATATCTTGACTCATGTAAGACAATTATTGTATGAGTCATGGCCGACCAAGAAAATCCATGGGTCAATTTTTGGGACCCCATGGAGCCACCTGGTTAAGATAATGACATTAATAACTTTTATTTAATGTAAAAATAAAAATGTCACAAACATGTATTGTTTTACTATAACAACTTTTACAAGGGGTTATACAGGTTATCTTTTCGCCTATAAATATTCTTTATAAAGATTAAAATATTTCCAAAAACATGGTAATTTATTTATAATTTTAAACATAAATAAATAAAATAATTTATTACATAATGATGAGGCAGTGTTTATGTCATTAATGAATAAATTAAATAAATAAGAAGATAATGTTTAAAACAATATCCAAAACTAGTCCAATACCTATTGGATGATTTAATTTCGAAAATGGGGCACCATATCCTCGACATTAATGATTTTTTGAGCTTTAGAAATCGAATTCCATTTTATAATAAAATAATAGTTTCAAAATATCCAAAAGAGCACCTCCTATCCCCTTTAAAAAGACCCCACTTCCTACCCATCCCTCACACATGAAAAGACCTTTAGATCACCTAACCTCTACTCAAATAAACTCCCAAGATCCCTCTCTTCATCCTAGAAGCCTTAGCTTAGGCAGAAAGCACTTCAAGAAACCCTTTTGGTTCAAACCAAGGGGAGTAACTCGATTTAAAGGTAATATATTCTCTTATGTTCTTTTGTTTTATTTTGCTTCTCTAAACCCTTAAACTCTTTTTATTCCTTTCTTTTGTAAAAAAAATATTGACAAAGTGTTGTTTTCAACTATACATAACAATGTTATTTAAATGGGGAGTTTATATTAATAATCTATCACATTATGACAATTTTGATGCTCACAAATACCCTTAATTATTTTCACATGAATTTATTTGTTAAGTATTTTGCAGGAATTTATTATTTTATTTTACTCTAGAAATAACGTTAATTTATTACAAATTTATTCATATCTAGCGTGTTCTAGAAACACTGTTCATGCACTACTTATTTGGAATCTGCTTGAGCATGTTCTAGAAACACTGTTGATACTCTACGTGGATAAACATAGTGTAAGGATGAAAAGAGGGTATACTTTTTGAGATAAGGAAAAAGTATGGTTAATCAACCATATGTTATTGGAAAAGTATAGACGAAGAACCCTATGTTAGGAAGGAACCCTATGTTTGGGATATCTGAAAAGTATGGAAGGAGAACCGTACGTAAATATTAAACGTTACGTTTAATTCTCAAAAGTATGGTTCATCAACCATACTTTTGTAAACAACCATACATTCTTGGAAAAGTATTGATCCATTAAAAGTATGGATCTTTTATCATACGTTTGAAAGATGAAGAGAAAATTATGGATGAACAACCCTACGTTTGGAATGAACCATATGTTTGTTGTCAAGTTTACATTGTCAACTTTACGTTGTCAACCTTACATTGTGAACCTTATGTTTGAAGACAATGTTATCAAACTTACGTTCAAGGGATCCATACAGTTCAACACAACCTTACGATTGGTGTGAGAGAATTTAATGTCGATATTTTTATGCAACGGTCAGTATGCTGATTATTAAGCGGATTTCAAGCCAGATTTAAAGCTGATTTTAATGTACGATTATGACTTATTCAAAACTATTTTATCAATGTTTTGATCAAATTAAAAGGATATTTTTATACTGAGTCTTCAAGGAAGTTATGACTTATTTGTAAATTCAAATGCTTGAATATCATGAGTAAAAAAGACGACTTTTGTGGATCTAATTTTATAGGAGAAGTTATTATCATTCTTTTATTTATATGGGCGTTTTGAAACTGCATTGACAATTATTGATCATGTGTGATCTTTTGATTATTCCGAAAAAAAGGAAAACTGAGACTATTGAAACATACCGATCTGTTGTTTCAAAAGGGGCATCAAAGCTCTTTTTGTTAAAGAGGAAGGAAGAATATAGAAGTTTCACTTGTTCTATATCGAAAGATCTACTGTGGATCTATCTCTGCAAAAGTGGTGATTTTTTTATTTTTTTATATTTACTATAATGGGATCGACATAGAATGACTCTTATGTGAAGATTATTATTTTTGAAGGCGGAGATCTACCTACTGTCAATTGCATTCTATTGAAATTGTGAAAAACATCTAGAATGTATTCTATGGATACAAAAATATTACTTTTCTATTCTTGAGTGACCGACTTCTCGTACTAAGCTGTGCAAGATCTGTAAGTGAACCAGAAGGCTTTGTTATTCCTTGGATTGTAAAGGTGTCAACTGCCTGTACTCAGTTGTTAACCGTTCTGTTGAAACGATGACCAGATTGTAAAAAAACCCAAGATCGTGGAGTAGAGTGTTGGTGGAGTGGAATAGGGGCTTTCTGTTCCCCGAACCACTATACATCTTGTGTTTCTACTATTTAAATTTACACTGCATCATTTTATCTTATTAAAGTTAAAATGAAGAACACAATCTCATAAATATTTTTGGAAAGTAACAATTCACCCCCCCTCTTGTCTATATTTGGTGTAATCCGATCCAACAATTGGTATCAGATGATAAGCTTTCTAACAAAGCTTTAAGAAGCTGAAAGTGATTATACATAGAGCAAGAATACTGATACAAGAGAGGGAATGTCTATGGTCATATCACCATACTTCGATGTTGAAAACTATGGATGTTGGAAGTTGCGAATGATTATCTATCTAAAAAACCATGGATACAGACTATATTCCAACATTCAGACTCCATATGAAATACCAAAAAAACCTGAAACATGGAGTGCAGCTACTGAAGCATATTATGACATGAACTCGAAGGAAATGAATGAAATTATATGTGTTCTAGGACCTGATAAGTTTAACATAGTATCTAAATTCCCAACAACATATGAAATGTGGAAAAATATTGTTGTTGCTTGCGAAAGAACTAACAATATCAGGGAAATGAGATATCCAACTGCTATACTTAAATATTATACATTAAGAATGGTTGAAGGTGAGAGTATTGCTCAAATGAATGGAAGATTTACCGAGAATGTCAATAACATAACTGCCTTTGGAGATCCCATTAAACAAGATGATCATGCTTTAAAAGTTTTGAGAGTACTGACTACAAAATGGAATGGAATCTCTAGAGTAATCTCACAGTCGACACCTATCAAATATTTAACCATGAGAGAACTGATTGGAACATTAATGATGTATGAAGTTGAGATGTAAGATGAATCTAATGAACATAATGTGGTTATCAAAATAGATGATACTGCCTTGAAACCATCATCACATAGCCAAAACAGAAAGATGAATAAAAATGTAAAAGAGAAGTCAGCGAGTTCTGATTTATCTAATTTTGATGTGGAATTGGCTTAGATGGCCCACAGATTCAAAAAATTATATAGAAAAATGAAGGTATTTATAAAATCCTTCAAAAAGGATGATAAGGATGTTAGATGCTATGAATTCAAGAAAATGGGGAATATCAGACTTGACTGTCCTCAGTTAAAAGAAGACAAGAAAATGAAAATTTTCAATATAAATGACTATGAGAATAAGGAGAAGAAAGCCATGAAAGCTACATGGAGTGTATCTTAAGACTCCAGTAGTAAATTTAAATCATACACAGAGAAAGAGGAAGCAAATCTGAAAGCCAACATGTGTTTTATGGCAGAAACAGATGAGGTACAATCTTACAACTCTTCTGATTTATGTTTTCAATCTAAAAACTATTACGAAAAAAAGGCAGCATACTGAAATATTCTTGAAGAAAAATATGAATATCTATTTAAGAAGCATAATTATTTAAAGAATGTTCATAAGGCCATTTATGATGACAGAGATACAATACTAAAATAATATAAGGAGTTAACTAAAATATTTGATTCAATTAATTATAACAATTCAGATTATGAATCAAAGATAAAATCACTACAAACTGAAGTAAAAAACATATAAAATATCATCCCTTGTTTTTACTATAGGAGAAAATAATTTAAATGAAATACTTGGAAAAAATGTCATTAAAAAGGAATGATTTGGAATTGGCTATAAAGGTTAAAAACCCAATCTATACAAAAAATATTTTATTCCATGTGCAAAAATAATAAATTGTAGTTAATGTGGAATAAGGGGACATATTTCTAAAAACTGTTTCTGAAGAAAACCCCAAATAAGTGGAATTAAGAATTTTTTTATCAAATTATTTATTTTACTCATGTGAAATTAGAAAATAAATGCAAGTCTGGGTTCCCAGATCCTTGCTAGCTAACAGCACTGGACACAACAAAATATGGGTACCAAAGCAATCTGTGTAAATGTCTTTGCAGGGAGCAGGTCATAAGAGAAAAAAGGACATAGGGTATTTGGACAGTGGCTGTTAAAGACATATGAGTGGAAACTCATTGAATTTCTCTACAATCACTCAAAAAGATGGTGGACTTGTCACATTTGGTGACAATTCCAAAGGAAAAATCATTGGTATTGGAATGGTTGGAGATCTAAAAGATGTCTCAATTAATAAAGTATTTTATGTACAAGGATTGAAACACCATATGATAAGTATATCTCAACTATGTGATAATGTTTATGCTTTTGATTTTTATAACAATTGTTGTTCTGTTTTCAAAAATAAATTACATAAATTTAGAGCACCAGGAACTGATAATGTGTATACCCTATATTTAAATTCCTTGTGTAAAAAACAAGTAAATTTCATAACTGCTAAAATGAATGAATCTTGGATCTGGAATAGGAGACATGGACATTGTAATGTATATGTTTTAAAAATGTTATCCATGAAACATGTAGTTTCTGATTATCCTAGTCTCAAATTTGAAAGTGACAGATTCTGTGATGTGTGTCAACTTGGCAAGCAACACAAATCATCCTTTAAATCTGTTAACAAAATTGCTACATCAAAACCTCTATAAATTATCCATATGGATTTTTTTGGACCTTCAAGAGTATAAATCTTGACTGGTTAGTTATATGTATTTGATTTAGTTAATGACTATTCTAGATTTACATTGATTTTCTTTTTGAAATTTTAAAATGAAGTTTTGACTTTATTTGAATGGTTTTATAAAGTTGTTCAAAATGAAAAAGTTTTTAAAATAATTTCATTAAGAAGTGATCATGGTTGAGAATTTTAGAATCAGGAATTTAATTCCTTCTTCTCAAATATGGGTATTAAACACACATTCTCTGCACCTAGAATAACTCAAAAAAATGGAATTATTGAAAGAAGAAATAGTACTATTCAGGAAATGTCTAGGACTATGCTAAATGAATATAGTCTTCCTACCTACTTTTGGGCAGAATCTGTAAGCACATCGTACTATATAATTAATAGTGTTTTACTTACACCTCTTTTAAAAAAAGGCACCCTATGGACTTTGTAATAACAGAAAACCTAAAGTTAACTAATTTAATGTGTTTGGATGCAGGGTTTACATATTGAATACTAAGGATAATCTTGGTAAGTTAGATCCAAAATCATATGAAGGAATCTTCTTAGGATATTAAGCTACCTCCAAAGCTTATAGAATATATAATATGAATTCAAGGATTGTTGAAAATCAGTTCCTGTGAAATTTGATGAATTTGATCCCTTTGAGAAAAGGATAGATCTAATGTATTAATATGACTCTAATGATAACATGAGGTTTGAGAACTTGAAATATGGTTTTGAAAAAGATATAAATGAAATTCAGTCCTGTTCAGAAGAACAAGATACTGAAGAACCTTTAAGTGTGTTGCCTAGATAGACTAGAAACCATAAATAATAACCCTTTAAAAACATTAATAGGCGACTTAGATACAAGAATAAAAATGAGTTGAAATATAGGAAATCATATTGAATTCACTGCCTTTCTATCTTAATTAGAACATAAGACTATAGACGAAGCTTTAGATGATGAAAGCAGGATGATAGAAATGCAAGAAGAATTAAACCAGTTCAAAAGAAATGACGTCTGGAAATCAGTTGAAAGACCACAGAACTATCCAGTGATAGGAACCAAATGGGTATTGAGAAATAAGCAAGATGATCAAGGAATAATAAAAATAAATAAATCTAGACTTGTATCTAAAGGATATAATCAGGAAGATGGTATAGATTATGATGAGACCTTGGCACCTGCAGCAGGACTAGAAGCCATTAGAATCCTCTTAGCTTCTGCATCTCATATGAACTTTATATTATTTAAGATGGATGTTATGTTTTCCTTTTTAAATGATTATTTAATGGAGAATGTTTATGTTATGAAACCTCTAGGTTTTTAAACATCTCAAAAACCAGATTATGTTTTTAAACTTACTAAAGCTCTCTATGTCCTTAAACAAGCACCTAAATATTGGTATGAATGATTAAGCTCTTTTCTTTTGAAAAATGATTTTACTGTCGGAATGGAAGATACAACACTGTTTATTAAAACTATGAATTCTAATATTTTATTAGTTCTAATTTATATTGATGATGTAATTTTTGGATCAACTAATACAACCCGTTTTCATGAGTATTCAATGTAAATGGAAAAAGAATTTGCAATGAGTATGATGGGAGAACTAAATTTCATTTCAGGACTTCAAATTTATAAAACGTATTTTGGAAATGTTTTGAATCAAAGAAATTATATTACTAATTTATTGTAGAAATTTGGACATGAAAACGACATATAAAACTCCTATGTCCACTAATTTAAAACATTATTTGGATGAAACTAGAAAATCAGTTGACAAAAAGTTATATAGAGGTATAATTGGTAGTTTATTATATGATACTGATATCAGGCCAGATATAATGTATTCAGTATGTCTTTGTGCAATATTTCAATAAAATCTTAAAGAATCTCATTTAACTGCTATTAAAATAATTTTTAGATATTTAAAAGGAATTGGTTTTCAATCTTTTCGTTATCTCAAAATGTCTGATTTTAATTTGATTTCATCTTCAGATGTAGACATTGGGAGTTGTAGATTATATAGGAAAAACACTTTAGGAACTTGTCACTTTTTCAGAAAATCATTAGTGTCATGGTCAAGTAAGAAACAACATTCAGTTTCCCTATCAACAGTTGAGGCAGAGTATGTTTCTGCTTGTAGTTGTTGTGCACAGGTTTTGTGGATGAAAAACATTCTTATGCACTTTGGACTAAATTTTAATAATACACATATTTTATGTGATAATACTAGTTCTATAAATATTTCAAAAAATCCTTTTAATCATTATAGAACCTATAATATTGATATCAGACATCATTTTAAACGAAATCATCTTCTTAAAAATGATATATCATTGGAATTAGTAAGTACTGAAATTTAATTAGCTGATATTTTTACTAAACCCCACTGCAAGGTTTGATTTTAATAAGGGGGAGCTAGGATTTTTTGTTTTTAAATAAAGTTTTATTTTACTATAGTAGTTCTTTATTTTAATGCTCTTTAAAATAACTTAGCTATTTTGTTTTTTGAAATAAAATAAGTTTCTTTTCCCCTCATAATCTATTTTATTTATCTTTAAATATATGTAATGATTATTAAAAACACAGGAATAAATGTTGTTAGAAACCCTTTTGAATTCTAAACCAATTCATTTCTACCAAAACATTTTCGAACCCACAAACTGCACCTATGATCGTCAACCCTAATCTTCGAACCTCAAAAACCCTAACCATAAATACTTCATAGATTCTCATAAAGATGGAAATGACTAAAAGATCCAATGAAGCTAAAACTAGTACTGCCACAAAAAAACGTTTATAAGGATGAAAAATTTTACAGGCCAAGGAGATTGATCTCGAATGGCTATATTAGAAAAATATACTATTGAAATAAGAACTGTCGTTTTAGAATCTCGAACAGACTTTCAACAGTGAGAATACAAAATTTATGTATGAGGTAGAGCTTCAATACTTCTTTAAATCTATATAGTTTAGTCTAGGAGATACTGAGGATTGTATGATGGGTAAGATAGTGGATAGGGATTTCTCAGTCTCGCCAGTTGAAATTGGTCAAATTCTCAACTGCCATCATGAGGTAGTTTTTCATTTTGATTTGAAAAATATTGGATATTCTGTGCATAAATCAGATGAAATAATTTCGTTTATATTAGGCATTAAAACTATAAAGAAAGTGTTTAACACTAATTTGGAGCCTGATCAGAAAATTTTGGTCAAATTTATGAAAACAGGGGTTGCACCGAGGATGTCTCAAATGGAAAAGATATTATATCCCTATATATATATCGTATCTTCTTCTCAGTGATGTTAAACTCAATTTTCCCAAGTATATGGTTAGATACCTAATATATTTTTGTCATAGTGATGCCCGAATAGACTTTTATCCTTTTGTTCGATTCATCTCCAAGGTGTTGTTTACGAAGGACATGGTGAGACTGGTGGATTCCAGAGTACGCTGTCATCACCGTAATGTGTGTAATGCTAGAAATTTAATAATTTTTGGCTATTTCTGGAGTACTATAAAAGGAAAACATATTCCAGTAGAAGAATATGATGAATCAAAGAGTGCTCAAGATCAATTTACAATGTCTAAGGAAGGACAAGCTGAATCGAGAGTCAGCACTATGGCAACGAGGATAAGAATTGAAGTGGATGAACCTGAGGAAGAAACAAGTTAGGAGGGACTTCAGACTTAGAGGAGAAGACCTATGATTGAGGGACTTACTTCCCTTGACTTGAAAACAAGAGATTTACTCTCTTATAGCTTTGTCAGAGAAAATGTTTTTGAACATCCTCTAGAACAGAATGTCACTTTACATATCCTGATCCTGAATGAATTGTAGTTGAAAGATCATAACAACAGTTTGAAGGTGATGTTGCTATTTTACATCAACATGAAAAGGAGGCAGAGCCTGGTGAGGAAGGGCCAGACCTCAGGAAACTCGAGAGGAAATCTTTTTAGATATTTCATTGGAAGAACAAATTGCAGATGTTCGTGATGAGCATGCTTCTGAAGCACACATAGAAGTACTTCAAGAGGATTTTTCTATGGAAGAGTCTAAAAAGGACACTGTGGAAAAATATGTGGACCTGCCTACTTAGGACAAGAGGAAAGAAAAATCTGATGCTGAATCATTACCTTTAGTACTGCTACATCACACATAACCTGAGAATGTGAATCAAGCATAGGGTGCTTTTGATTCAAGGAATATGGAAGTTGAATAGTTTTACAAAAAGTTATCTCAATTGCAATGTGAGAATGATTCTCTGAGAAGCACCTTAGCATCAGAATATTGGAAATTTCGAATGCTTATGGAGAGTTCTGTTTCAAGGCATGAAGTTGAAATTTTTAAATAGAATATGCTGAATGATGTTTCCAAATTGAAATCTGAAATGGTTATATAATAAGATTTCTTATATATTATGTTGTTTATGGAGACACAATTTGTATTAGCTGGGAATAGTGCTGCTAGTGGATCAGGTACTTCACCAGTTTTAATCAAAAGATTTCAAGCTATCACAGCCGCAATGAGCAACATGAATGACATGTTGTAATATCTTCAGTGCAATAGTGCTCCATTATCTGTTCTATTAGATAATAATAAATTATTGGTTGATCCATTGACATCTAGTGAGCCAGGAATATGATCTGTGTTAGATAAATTCATAGAAAAGCTGTATTTGTTTATGGAGAAAGAAGAATGGCTTCATGAGTTTTTTAGATCTAATATCATTGAAGATATTCATACGGCTCAAGAGGCCATATATCTTATTATTCAGCTTGGTGATGGATTAATTAAAAGGATTATAGAACAGTTAGTAGAAATCATGTCTATAGTCCAGAGAAGATAAACCCTACCTGTTAACTACCAAAACCTTGATTGTTGTTTTTATTATTTTTGTACTTTTAATGAAAATCAATTTCTCTATATTTACTTGTTTTACTGTTCTTATTTCAATATTCAAGTAATCCAGATTGAATTATTACTAAACCGTTAATAATAGAATTTACTTTTGTTCAGTGCTATATTAATCTATGTTCTATTACATATTCTATCATTCTTTTTGATATCACAAAAAGGGAGAGAAATTTGGATAAACAGAAACATATTTTCTTTTGGGGGAATAATTTATTTTATTGGGGAAGAAATTAAAACATGGATAAATTAAAGGGAGATATTTATTTTTAAAACTATATGTAATTAATTTTAAGTTAAGTTAATTTAATTATTTATTTTATGGGTTTTGTGATCTTCAAAAAGGGGGAGATTATTGAGAAAATGTTGTTTCCAGAAATACATAATATTTTTATTTTAAGGGGGATTTTATATTAATACTCTATCTCTTTATGACTATTTTAATGCTCACAAATATCCTTAATTATTTTTTAATGATTTTATTTGTTAAGTATTTTTCAGTAATTTATTATTTTATTTTATACTTGAAATAACGGGAATTTATTACTAAAGTATTTGTATCAAGCGTGTTCTGGAAACACTGTTCATGCGCTACTTATTTAGAATCTGCTTGATCATGTTCTGGAAACAGTTTTCATACTCTACGTGGATAAACGTAGTGTATGGATGAAAATAGTGTATACTTTTAGAGATAAGGAAAAATTATGTTTAATCAACCATACGTTTTTGGCAAAGAAGGAAGAAACCTACGTTAAGAAGGAACCCTACGTTTGAGATGTCAGAAAAGTATGGAAGGAGAACCGTACGTAAATATTAAACGTTAATTTTATTTCGTAAATGTATGGTTCATCAACCTTGCTTTTTTAAACCACTATATATTCTTGGAAAAGTATGGATCAAGTAAAATTATGGATCTTTTATCAAATTTCTGAAAGTTGAAGAGAAATTTATGGATGACCAACCCTTCATTTGGAATGAACCTTACGTTTCTTTTCAAGTTTACATTGGAAACTTTACATTTTCAACAATACACTATGAACCATACATTTGAAGACAATGTCATCAACCTTACGTTCAGAGGATGCTTACATTTCAACTCAACCTTACATTTAGAGTCAGAGAATTTGAAGTCGATATTTGTATGCAACAGTCAGTACGGTGATTATTAGGCGGATATCAAGCTAGATTTAAAACTGATTTTAATGTATGATTTTGACTGATTTATAACCGTTTTATAAATGTTTTGATCGAATAAAAAGGAGTTTTTATATCGAGTCTTCAGGGAATTTACGACAACTTTGTAAATTCAAATGTTTTAATATCATGAGTAAAAAGGTGACTTTTGTGGATCTAATTTTATAGGAGATTATCTTATCATTCTTTTATTTATATGAGATTTTTGGAACTGCATCGAAAATTATTGATCATGTGTGATCTTTTGATTATTCTGAAAAAAAAGGAAAACAGAGACTATTGAAACATACCGATCTGTTGTTTCAAAAGGAGCGTCAATGCTCTGTTTGTTAAATAGGAAGGAGAATGGTAGAAGATTCAATTATTATATATCTAAGATCTACTTTGGATCTATCTCTGCTAAATTTGGGAATTATTTATATTTTTTTATATTTACTACAACGGGATCGACTCAGAACGTCTCTTATGAGAAGATTATTATTTCGGAAGGTGACGATCTACCTACTGTCAATTGCATGTTGTTGCAATTGTGAAGAACATATGGAAATTATTTTCAGAATACGAAAATCATTATTTTCTATTATTGAATGATTTAATTCTCATACTAAGCTATGTAGGTTCTGTAAGTGAACCAGAAGGCTTTGATTGTCCTAGGATTGTAAAGGTGTCAGCTTCCTGTACTCAGTTGTGAACCGGTCTATTGAAACGAGGACCGAATAGTGAAAATCACAAAACTCCTAGAGTAGAGTGTTGGTGGAGTGGAATAAGGGACTTCTGTTCCCCGAACCACTATATATATTTTTCTTTTGATATTTAAATTTCTGCTGCATCATTTTATCTGATTAATGTAAAAATTCATAACACAATCTCGTAATGATTTTTGAAAAGTCAAAATTCACACCCCTCTTGCCTATATTTGGTGTAATATGATAAAACAAAAAACCAATATCTTGAATATACTAGTATGTTGTAATGAGAATTATTCAAACTACACCTCCATCAACAGGGTAAAGAACATACTGTGTTTGTGGGTGGAGAATTACTGCATCACGAATCGAAGGTTGTTCAATCTTCTTTTAATACTACTCATGGTGGAAATTAAGCTGTAAATGTAATTATATATGATATATATTATATTTATTCTTTTCTTATGCTTCTGTATTTTTCATTTTCTTCCATACCTTTATGGTTTCCATAATGGGTAAACACGATAATTTCATTTTAAGAAGTGCGGACTACCGCCCCCTCAACGTGATTTGAATCGTTAATGCCATATATGGTATATATAAAGGATGGAGTTAATGATATTATATATGATATTATACTTTAATTTTTATATAACTATGTATCATTATGTTTTAATTCAATTAAAGTATGAAATAGAAAAAAAAAGTAGCGTTTATGCGTACGTACAGCTTACCGTCTCCATGAACGGTGCATTTCATTTCTTATCTCAAAATGTTATGTACTATTATAAGTACATACATATAATGGATATATATGATATATATTACATCTAAATTAATAATATCATTCTTGAATTAAAATATACATATCTCTCATTTAGTTTTAATTCCATTAATATGACAAAGAAATGAATGTAGTGTTCATGTGTACGTACGACCTACCATCTCCATGAACGGTGCATTTAATTTTTTATCTCAAAATGTTATGGAATAGTATAAAATGAATATATACTGTATATATATGATACTTAAATCTTTAATACTATTTTGGAAATTATTTATTTATAACTACATTGACAAATCTTTTCAAACATGTTCATTTTTGAATCATGTACCGAACACCGACAAAAACGTCTAATATGAACTCATATAATTAACTAATTATTATAACATTGTAATATGTTATGTGAATTGAATAATAAACTTTAAATTATCTACTTAAGAAATTATAAATTGACAAAAGTTTATTATTCAGGAATATAATGAAATAAACAAGACAAGATGGACTTGATGTAAGGGATCCTACCACTCTCATTCGTTTTAAGTACCCTATTTTATGTCACTTCTTTTATGATCATATTTCATATGTTGGAGGGTGTTATTTTATATTATTGATACTGTAATTGTAATGTTCATATGATGAGAGACCCTATTTTATCTCATCAATCCATTTTTTTGATGTTTTAAGTGGCGTCGTTAGCCTACCGATATTTCGTAAGGGATTTCTTATCTCACATTTAATTCCTTGAGATTGCCACTGTTCGCCACTTATTTACTGCATGTTGTGTATTTTTTCTGCCGTTTAATATATATTATGATGATTCTATTTGTATTCATGGTATTATTTTATTTGTTTGGTGTTTATTATCTTCTGGTCATACGACTCGATTGATCACAACGAGGTAAGGGGTTTTTATCTCAATTTTTGTTCCGGTGAGATTCAAGAAACATTTGCCACTATTTCATATTGTGTGGTGTATGTACTGCCCATGATAGTATTATTTGGGTAATATAATTTCATTTGTGGGTATTTATATCTTCATTATATGACCCATCTTTCATGGGGTGTACGTTTCGAATGTTACCAAAATCGGTAAGGGAACCTTTCACCCTCCTCTTTTTAAAAGACTTCTTTTTTTATGTCTTTTTAATTTATATATTCTTATGTTGGGGTATGTTATTATATATCCTTATTGTCGTAAATGTTGTTTCCAAGTGATTATATACCCTTTTTGTCTCTCATCAACTCATTATTTGAATTTTAAAGTGACGATGTTAGGCTGTCAAAATTCTTGTACGGGAACTTCTTTACCCAATTTCAATTCTTTGGGTTAAACCTCTACTTATTGATTATGTCATGCAATTAATATGTTTGAACGACCTATGATTATTTTAAACATAATATCCACATATATTGGTTGTATTTGTATTTGTCACACATAATTTCATAATTAATTTATCCTTAATCTAAGGATATCATATTTGTAAGGGACATCATCTCAATATCCTTTTATTAAGGAATCCTTTGATTACTAAAAGACTTTATTTTATACGATGTATAAAACCATTTTTAACTTTTCCTTCCTGAACAATCCATAATGTTTTTAAATGTAAAATATATACCATATAATATTTTTACATATTTTGGTATTGAAATAGTTATTAGAATGGATTTATTATTTCATTATCTAAAAATGTTATATTGTAATTGCAATATGGGAATGTTATCTTTTCAATATTCTTATGTTATGTGTTATGATTATGTCAGGGTTATTGGGAAATGTTTATGAAATTGGGTGGTTCCGTGGTGAACTAAGGGCGGGTGAGCTCGAGATAGCTCTCCAATGAATTGGGTAACATGAAGGAGTTAAACGCTAAGGTTTCTCCGAAGAGATTTAGGGAATATACTGTGATGGTATTCCAAACGTAACCATGAGGGATACCCCCTATGTAAGAAGGTTATGAATGCCTCATGATATCTTTATGTATTATGATTTCTATTGAGTTATGCATAAATCTTATGATTTCATGAGGTATGTTATAGTGCTTATGTTTTATGAGTAAAGTATGATTTCATTGATTCTTATGTATACATGGACTATTGTTTTCTTTCCATATTTTTATATCCCTTAATGCGCTTTTTATGCTCATACCATGTTTTTGAAATGTATTTCACATGTCAAGGGAAATGTATATGATGTGATGATAGTGTCGAGGACGTGTCAAGAAAGAATCCATGTTTTATGTTAAATATGCTTCCTAATTGGATAAAATGAATAAAAACTTTTATTTAACCACCATTTTTAAATTTGGAATGTAATTCATGATTTATAATATAATTCTCTAAAACACTAAACCTGAAAATATCCTCAATGTGAATTATTCATTTAAATCATTATTATGTAATGTTTTAAGGCAGGGTCCTTATAATACTTGAGAAGTATAATTATTTAAAGAATATAAAATGTATTCATTAAGTACATAATTATATAAAATATTGAAAAGAGGTTATGGAAAATGTATTATGTCGGATCAAGATGTATTAGTTCATTGTACACATGATCAACAATTTGGTCCCCATTTGAGTGGTGAGGAGGTGTTTTTAGGTCATTGAATTCACTTAAAAACTATAATTAGATTTTAAATACATAGTTTGTTATATAAATATGATTTAATATTATTATAAGTATGTGGAAGATGAAATAAAATAAAAACCATCATTATAGATGTTACCACTTATTCGGAAAACAACTTTGGTTTTCCAAAAAATCCGAATGAGGTTGGATTATTGATTTAAAAAAGGCCTCTAGGATAAGGATAGTGGAGTAGGGAACTTTTTTTGGTATGGTTTTTTTGAACCAATGTATTTTTTATGTGTGTAAAGGAGAACACATGGGGTAAAATTTAAGAAGTGGTGGGAGAGGCCACACTTTGAATTTTTGAAAATAAATAATTCCACAAACTTTTTTCTCATGACACACAACTCATAAATGGACAATTTTCAATACTTATAATTGATAATGTGCAAAATATTACTATAAAATTTCAATTATATAAGATTTGTGTTATTTTTCGCTTTTATATTTTTTTTGTTGAACCCCATAGTAAACTTTTTATTTCATTAAATATGGTTAATGAAATTTTCCATTTTCACAATTCATTTTGGTAAAAAAAATATGTTCATATTACTATATAATTTAAATTATGATGATTCAAAGTTTTAAATAAATTTTTTAAAATTTAGTTTTTATATTTTTTTCAAATAATTATTTTGAATATACACCTATAGGCTTCATGGAAAAGCGAGTTTACAAAGAGAAAATTTTCGTAAGTAGGGAATGTTTTAGTATAACAATTAAATATAAAATTGAATCTAATAGATAAAATTAAATTAGTAAATAAATAATTTAATTAATTTTTAATTTTAAAATTACATTATAATAAAATAGAACATGAAAATTCATTAATTGATTTTAAAAAAATGCACTTTTCACTTTTCATCGAAAAATGTAACTTTCCAAATAAATACAAATAATTCTCTATATAATAATTTATAAATGGTGATTAAAAAATTATGTTAATTCTATAAATTAATTTTTATTTAATTGAAAAAATGAATTTAAAATTATGTGTACAATATAGATGCAAACCAAATTTAACGAAAAAAATTTTCATTAAACACATCATTTTATTTCAAATGGTTCTTATTTTATATACAATCAATAGATAACCATTGTTATTATTTTATACATGATCAAAAAATATAATTTTAATAATTTATCATGTCCAATTCATAACCTCTAAATTAACACCTAAATTATTGTAGAAATTTTTAAATAATAATATTAAAATAGTGTATCACTTTTCATTTAAACTTGGAGTTATATGCTTCACAAGATATTGTGGATGTTGAATTAATTTAAAATGAAATATATCATTAAAACATAGTTTGGTACATTATACACCCTTTGAACAATTTCATCCTCTGATTTCAATATTTGTTTCATTAAAATATGGATTGACATTTGAAATTTTCAATATGGAAGTACCCATATCATAAAAAGTGTAAATAGAAAATGATGTTAAAAAGAGGTAAAGTGAAAAATAAAGATCATATGATAACTCTATTTTACATTGGATGAAATTTATGAAATGTGAAAATATAGGCATTGATGAAAGTCATAAATATTTTTTGAGAGTGATGTAAGTCATCGATCACAAGAAGTTGTTTGACCATGAGAAAGTAAAAAACTATAAAAATGTAAATTAGTGATGAATAAAAAGACAACTAATTCATTAAATATAACTGAAATAGGATAATATTTTTGTTTCAAGGATTTTATCTTTGATTTGAGATATTTTTTTAATATCCAGAAGAAATAGAGGTAAATACACTTATTACGTAATTAAATTTCATATATTAACTATTTTACACCACAATCTCATATTTTCCACCAAATGATGAGTATTTAAGATGTTTTTTTCATTATGAGAACTCTAAAATAACCTTACAAAAAATTCAATAATCAATAAATTAATAACAATATATTCATAAAATTTTTATTTAAAACATAATGTTCTAAACTCTGTAAGATAATTCCCAAAATGAACCGGGATATACCATTGAACAAAATTTAATAATAAAATTAAAGGATCAACAAAAATTATTCATAAAATTAATAACCCAATACACAACATACATCAACTGCCTCTATATAAAATTAGGTTTTAACCTCAAATTTTATCCCATATGATTCAGGTTTTATCTTTAAAAATAAAATAGTAATTTCCCAAAATAATACCTTAAATTTAACATAATGGTTATATATACATAGAACTAATAAAACAGTTCCCAAAATTTCATTACTCACCTTTGGAAATATTAGATGAAAAAAATTAATTCATCAAAAAGTTTTTGAAAAAGAAATTTCATAATAAAAAATACATCTTATAAATAAGTTGTTTGTGTTTCATCGTTATCACCCATTAATTTGGGGTTCATGATAAATGGCATTTCTTGACATGATGAGTTGTCACCCAACATGAATGTTTTCCTTTTTTAAAAACAATTTTATAACATAGTTTATAATCATATCAATAATTCACCATTGTTCTATAATATTCTAAATATTATTAGGAATATCATCAAAAATTTATATTAGTTATAAAATAAATTTATCTTAACCACTATCATTTTATATATAGCTCATTGTCTTCCTCAAAATCAAAGACTTTGAATTTTATATAATTACCTCAATTTCAAGAACATCTCCAATATTATATTCTCTTTAATTTTTTGTTTTCTAATTTATTATAACATTATCATTTAATATTCATTATAGTTCATCCATAATTTTAGATTCATTCCTGAAAATTTTAAACAAAATTGCTATATAACAATCCATAGATGTTTCTTGATTCTTATAAAATACCATTTATAAAGAAACTTATTCCAATCAATTATTGATTAAAAATACATAAATACTTCAACCCATTTGGTTCAATGATTGAAATGAGATTGGTCATTTCGTTACCTAGGAGTTAAAATATGGATTAGAAAATTTACATCTGTCAGGACCCGCCCTCGGGGTCCGTGCCGTGACTACCCTAAGCCCGCCTTCCATAGGCCAGGGGAAGGAGACTAGCACCAAGGCGTAAATCCCAGTAAAAAGGGAACTCATTGCCTTTGAAATGTAACAAACACCACAGAGTAAGCAAGCGGAAAAATAAACACTGAGTAAAAACAGAGTACAACTGAAGTGCGGAAAAGTAAATGGGCCAGTATACAAATCCAAACTGAAAGTAAAGTACAACTCGAAAGGTAAAACAGCAACTGTAAAGTAAAAGACGCTACACCGTGCTGTCCACTAGAAATCCCACCTGAAGGGTGGCTACAGATAGCTCCACTGCTCCTCGGGTCCCGTCGTCCGCTCTGAGCACGTCTCGCCCAGTGTTCCACCTCCTGGTACCGTCCTACTCAGCAAGCCTCAACTACGATCATCGATGTCCGTCGTCTGCAACTAACACAACGTAGTGCGGGCATAGCCCGTGCAGGGGTGAGTATAAGCTACTTGGTAGGGACCCCGAGACCCCTGAAGGTCTCCCAAAATCCACAAAGGATAAACCACAAAGGAAAGATACAATCACTCAGTAACAACCGACACAACTTAGGTATATGCCCATACATATACCTAAGTCATCAATTCCAATACGCTCTAACCTCCGAGCCCAAGTACAACTCAGTCCAAACAGGAAAGTATACGTATTCCACACAGGAAAGCAAAACGAAATCTACACAGGATAACACAACACAATCCACACAGGAAAGCAACAGGATTCAGCTCACACAGGTATACTTCTTCGAAAGACGATAAAGATGATCTCTGATCCATCTAAGTCGTCGGACCCACGAAGGATCGATAGGTAACGAACCCCCGCAAAAGACCCACACAGGATCGGGCCCATACAGGACCTGTAGGCGCTGGTTCACACAGGACCGCTGAGCGCAGACCCACACAGGATCGGACCCAAATAGGATCGGGCCCACATATGACCTATAGCACTGATCCACGTAGGATCGCTGAGTGCTGTAATCGTCGTCGTCGAATCCACTAAGGATCTCTGTACTGTCTTCGTCACAGTCCCAGTAGTAGTAGCAGTAGTAGTAGCAGTAGCAGTCGCAGCCAGCACTAGGGTTCCCGCATACAGCAGGCTCGTTCGGAAGGGTCCGCTCCACGAGCCGAGAGGCTGATACATCAACTGTCACAATGTCCAGAGTTGATTTATCCAAAAGTTCCATATCGTCATCAGGAACTCAACACAACAGACGACACGTCGAGCGGACGCCTGGTCTGAGAGTTATTAGCCTTTTCGTCTCAGGGGCTCGGTTGGTTTTGTAAGGCAAAACCAACCCGACCGTACTCCACCTACATCCAAACATCGGGCGGAGTAAGCCAAAAGATCCGTCTCACTAAGAGGAACTCAACAAAGCTGACAGCACGTCAATCGGACGTCCGTAGCTCAAGATATGAGCGTTTCCGCTCCGAGGGCCCGGTTGGTTTCGTGTACGAACCAACTCGGCTGAACTCAAAGTATTCCGAAACATTGAGTGCAATATACCGAATCATCCGCCTCGATCCAAGGATCGCATCTCTGTTGACGGTTCGTCAATCGGAGGTCTGTAGCTCATGTTATAGGCAAAAGACCGATGTAGATTCGAAAACGGGGGGTCTGGGTCCGGGCCGACCCGGCCTGACCCTCCTGGGTCGGCCCCAACTGGGTTGAACCGACCCGAATCCGACACGGCTCGGTCGGCCCGGCATGGCGGCGTGGCCAGGCGTGGTGACGCGGCCCGGCGCGGTCCGGCGCCGCCTGGCGCCGCACGGGCGCCGCGCGGGGGGGGGGGGGGGGGGAAAGTCCCCCCGCCTCGTCCCGCTGGCGGCGCGGCATCACGCCGCACCTTTGTCAAACAAACGGCCCCCCACGTGAGGGGGCCTGCTTTAAAAAAAGAAAACGGGGGGGGGGGGGGGGGGGGGGGGGCGCTGCCCCCCCCCCCATTATGGGCGGGCTGGTTTTTGGCCAGCCGGGGGAATTAATTCCCCCGGTTCTTCTTCCTTCTGGCCGGCCCGACCTGGCCCGCCGGTTCTTCCTCAACGGGACCGGAAAGACCGGTCCCCCTTCCGGCTTCCGACACCGGCGGCCTGGCTAGCTGCCGGTCATCTCGTTCCGCCACAGCCCGGAACCGGCCGCGGCCTTCGTCGTCCGGCACGGTGCGACGGCACCGTGCCCCTCCGCCGCGGCCCTGCTCTAGCCGCGGCGCCATCGGTTTCCTTCGACGCGCTGTGACGGCATCACGTTCATGATAATCTTTCTGCGGCGTAGCGTGACGGCGCCGCACAGTTATAGTCGTGCGATTCCCGCGTGGTGGGACGACACCACGCCATCTCGTTTCATTTGAATGAAATATTCAAGAACAAAGGAAGGGGTTTCGGCCGTGTTTGTGCGGTCCCCCCCCCCCCCTCTCGTTAGATGATAGCACATAATCATTTATCCTCAAGATTTTCATTCTAGAACCAAGAACGAGAATAAATAAATTAAACAACAACAAACCCCTACCTCGGTTTCAAGAAAAATGTTCGTCAACGACCCGCAGAAGACGAGCGTTGCGGTGGTCGGCATCACGGAAGAAGGACGTCGATGTCGTGAAGCGAGGATTCGAAGTTCTTTGACGACGATTTCATCGCGGGAAATCGTCGCGGAAGAGATGACGTGGAAGAAGGCATCGTCGGTGTCGCTAGTGTGACGTCATGGAAGACAGTTCCTGAGAACGTGGCGTTCTTCGGCGATGTCCGAATATTCTTCGCATTCTTCGTCAAAGTTTGAAGAAGATGGAGATATTTTTTCAAACCTCTCAAGATGGCTAAGGAGACCAACCAAAATAAAATAAGCTAAGTCATATTTTATTCACACAAATATCAATTTGAATTTCAAAGGATTGAAATTCAAACAACTCAACTCAATTAATTAACCAAGTTGTCAAGTTCATTAAAAGCGGAGTTAAAGGGAGTTTTAAAAAAAGAAGGTGAAGAGTTATGCTTCGTGTGGGCCCCACCACACATAATCCTCCAAAGGGAGGTTAAGTGGATGTGGGTCCCACCTCTAACTCCCTTTGGGAGAAAATAACCAACAAGTTAAAATAAAATGTGTTTCCACATTTTATTTAACTTCTTTTAATTTTTCCCAAAACTAACTTTCATTCCGCATAAAACGCAACCTCGGAAAAGGTCTTCTTAAGCGAAAATCGGCGCTGCGAGTTCATCGGTGTCCTCGGATTTCAATTCCGAGCACTGGATCAAAAGTTAGAAATTCCCGCTCGTTCGTTCACTGAACGTACCCAAGACAAATTTCAGAAATTGATTCCGGGCACTCCGGGCCTCGGAATCAGGTGCCGTCAGAAACCACGATCTTGTAAAATTCCAAAGAAAATTAAGAAAAAATTTCCCTTGAATTTTACGGGTCTTTACATTACTCCCACCTGAGGTCTTTACGTCCCATAAAGATACATCAAAAATAGGGAAACAAAAGAGGGTACCGAGCATGCATCTGAGCCTCCCGCTCCCATGTGCTCTCCTGGAGGTTCCCGTGCTGCCATCTGATGCGCACAAGAGTAATCGATCGCCCACGTAGGACCCGCTCCTATCGATCCTCTATCTCCACCGGGAGCTCCGTAAAAGTCTCCCCATCATCAACGTCAAGCTCCCCATGGTCAATGATGTGCGTCGGGTCGTGCACGTATCTCCTCATCTGAGATACGTGGAAGACGTCGTGCACCCGGTGCAACTAAGGTGGTTGAGCCAGGCGATAAGCCACCTTGCCAATCCTGATGAGGACCTGGAAGGGTCCGATGAAGCACGAAGATAACTTGACGCCTCAGCCAAATCTTCGTATACCACGTCGAGGTGAGACCCGCAAGAAGATGTGGTCGCCATCCTCGAATTATAGTGGCCTCCACCTCCTGTCAGCGTATGACTTCTGCCGGCTCTGAGCTGTCCTCATCCGCTCTTGGATGACCTGCACCTTCTCTGTCGTGACCTGGACCATCTATGGTCCCCCAAGTGCTGACTCCCCTGGGTCTGTCCAGCACAAAGGAGATCTACAAGGTCGGCCGTACAACGCCTTTTACGGTGCCATCCCGATGGTGGAGTGGTAGCTGTTGTTGTACGCAAACTCTACCAAGGGTAGGTGATCCTCCCAGCTAGGAACAAAGTCGAGGACACGTGCGCGGAGCATGTCCTCGAGAGTCTGAATGGTCCTCTCCGTCTGACCATCCGTATGAGGGAGAAAGGCTGTGATCAGACGTAACTGCATCTCAAACGCCTCCCGTAACCCCTCCCAAAGCCGGGAAGTAAAGTGAGCATCTCGATTGGAGACGAAAGATGATGGCACACCGTGTAGCCATACAATCTCTTGAACGTAGAGACGTCCCAAGCTCCCCACTGAGCCCTACTCTCTGATGGGTAAGAAGTGTGCCAACTTGGTGAGTCGGTCAATAATCACCCAGATGGAGTTGTGACCTCTGGAAGTGCATGGAAGTCCAGTCACGAAGTCCATATATATGATGTCCCACTTCCACTCCGGAACCTCCAAGGGTTGTACCAAGCCTGCTGGTACCTGATGCTCTGCCTTCACCTGCTGGCAGGTGAGGCATCGAGAAACGAACTCTGCTACAGCCTTCTTCATGCCCGGCCACTAGTGCTGTCGTCTGAGATCCTGGTACATCTTCGCCACTCCAGGATGTACCGCCAAAGGAGAAGTGTGAAACTCTCTCAGCACCTCCTCTCGCAAAGCGACTGGTACCATGATACGTCCTCTGAAAAGGATGTCGTGCTATGCTCCAAGGGAGAAACCATTAGGTGCCTGTCCCGAGGATATCTGTGCACGCCGTGTCTCACAGTTAGCGTCCTCACGCTATGCCTCTCTGAACTGCTGCAGTAATGGAGGGGTGACTGTGAGAGACTGAAGGAAGGCTGCTCCATCTATATCCACGAAGGATATCTGCAAATAGGCTAGCTACTCTGTCGCCTCCTCAAGTAGCTGAATGCCCGTCCTCCTGCTGAGGGCATCGGCTACTACGTTCCCCTTCCCAGGAGTATAGACTATCTCAAAGTCATAGTCCTGGAGGAACTCGAGCCACCGCCGCTATCTCAGGTTCAGGTCCTTCTGCGTGAATATGTACCTGAGACTCTGATGATCAGAAAATACTGTAAAGCGCTCGCCCATCAGGTAGTGTCGCCATGTCTTCAAGGCGAAGACCACTGCTGCTAACTCAAGATCATGGGTAGCGTTGTTCTGCTCATGCGGCCTCAACTGACGTGATCCATAGGCGATCACTACCCGCTCCTACATCAGAACACATCTGAGTCCGGTCCCTGATGCATCGTAGTAAACTACGTACCCTACTCCCTCCTCAGGAAACCTCAAGATAGGTGTGCTGGTCAACCTCTGTCTGAGCTCTAGGAAGCTCTGCTGACATCTGTCTGACCACACGAAGGGTTTTCCCTTTCGTCCTTATCATTCTGCAAAGCTGCAAAGAGTTCTCCTTTCCCGAAAAGTGAAATCCGATCTCATCCCCTGAATGAACCACGTTCCTTTCCTAATACAGTCAATTCCGTCATGATTAGTTAATTCATGGTGTGGATGACGTCGTAAGGCCTCGACACTGCTACTAAGAGATCCAAATGTTACTCTCTCCTCCAAGGGTTGAGTCACACTGTCGGCATTAGTGTGTGGTCACTGGGTCTCCTCCAGTAAGAATCTCGCAAGTGAGGGTCAAGTCAACAGTTTTTAACCGGCACCTCTTAGTAAAAACAAACAAAGACAAGAAAGTAAAAGTCACCAAAGAAAGTGTCTTTTATTACTTCAAATCAAAGTACAAGGACACAAGGCAACACAAACTACGAAGCTAGAGGCATTATGGGCAAATTCCTCTATGCCTGGAGCTAGTCCCGTACTAGTCCACCTGCTTCTAGAGCTCTGTGATCATAAGCTTCAGCTGCCTAAAGCTGTGCTCTCCCCTGAGGCTGGGGTGGACCTCCTGGTGGTGGTGGTGGTAGAGCCTCAAAGCTTCGCCCACCACCTGCTGCTCGGCCAGCTCCTCTGCCTCGTCTGCCTGCTCCCAGCGGACCGCTACGGTCAAACCTCTGCCTCTGCCTAGGTGGTTCCCCAACCGTTTGTTGCTCCTCTGCATGGCGGGTCGGGCAGTCATGAGCCATGTGGCCCTGCCCACCGCATGAGTAGCACTGCCTGCCTCTCGAAAGACCGGCTCCGCGCTGTGTGCCCCACACTGCTGAGCCAGTGCCCTGAGGTCGTCTTCCTGAAGGTCTGGTCTGCCTGGACCCCTGAGTCATCCGTCGACTGCCTGCTGCAGATGACTCTGCCACGTGCCGCCCTGCGGTGGGTCTCGGGGCTGGTGTAGACTCAGCAAGGAAGCTCTCGATCAAAAGGGCCCGCTCCAGTACTCCCGTCTGAATCGTTATGCTGAGGGAGATCAGCGATGCCCTGATCTCGTGTCTCAATCTCTGCTCGAAGGTCCGGGCCCGGAAGAATGGGTCCCGTACCATGTCGGTCGAGTAGCGCGAGAGATCGGTAAATCTCACTGAGTACTGAGCGACCGTCATGCTGCCCTGCCGCATCTGAAGAAGCTCCTGGATACGCACCGCACGAAGGGTGGCTGGGACGAACTCCGAGAGGAAGAGGCTCTCGAAGTCCGTCCATAGTAGAGATGCCTCATCGTTCACCTGGAGCATCATGCTCCACCATCGGCCCGCTGCTGCGTGCAGTAGGCTCGCAGCGAGGATCACCATGAGGTCTGCTAATGTCCTCACTAGCCTGAAAACTCGTACCACTGCCTCCAGCCAGTCCTCTGCTTCCTGGGGGTCCGTCTCCCCATGGAACCTAGGCGGTCGCTGGCGTTGGAACTCGTGCAGAGCTCCAAGGTGAAGTGAATCGTCAGCGGCTGGTACTACACGCATCGGTGGCTCGGCGGGTACTGCTACCGCCGGTGCCACTGCTGACAAATGGCCTTGCACCGAGGCCTCGTCGCTCGGTGGGCTGTCATCACGCTCGACTCTCGGAACCCTAGCTGGCTGCCGTCGTGGGGCCATCCTGAAAAGGAAACAGGTGCGCCACTGTCAAATAGTATACCTGGTGAGCTGACACAAAGTAATCACAAAGAAAACATTAAAACACACACGCAATCAATGTTTTCGTGCATTAAGTCGGAAATCAGAAGTCAGTGTCCTGGTGTACGGATACGTCGGCCGCCGCACCAACACTGGACTCCCTGGACTGATAACCACACTCGATACGCTAAACATTATTGCTTCACATTGAAAATATCAGAGTTCACGGTAGAACCGAACTCCTCTGATACCAATTTGTCACGACCCGCCCTCGGGGTCCGTGCCGTGACTACCCCAAGCCCGCCTTCCTTAGGCCAGGGGCTGGCGACTAGCACCAATGCGTAAATCCCAGTAAAAAGGGAAGGCATTGCCTTTGAAAATTAACAAACACCACAGAGTAAGCAAGCGGAAAAGTAAACACTGAGTAAAAACAGAGTACAACTGAAGTGCGGAAAAGTAAATGGGCCAGTATACAAAACCAAACTGAAAGTAAAGTACTACTCGAAAGGTAAAACAGCAACTGTAAAGTAAAAGCCGCTACACTGTGCTGTCCACTGGAAATCCCACCTGAAGGGTGGGTACAGATAGCTCCACTGCTCCTCGGGTCCCGCCGTCCGCTCCGAGCACATCTCACCCAGTGGTCCACCTCCTGGTACCGTCCTGCTCAGCAAGCCTCAACTACGATCAACGATGTCCGTCGTCTGCAACCAACACAATGTAGTGCGGGCATAGCCCGTGCAGGGGTGAGTATAAGCTACTCAGTAGGGACCCCGAGACCCCTGAATGTCTCCCAAAATCCACAAAGTATAAATCACAAAGGAAAGATACAATCACGAAGTAACAACCGGCACAGCTTAGGTATATTCCCATACATTTACCTAAGTCATCAATTCCAATACGCTCCAACCTCTGAGCCCAAGTACAACTCAGTCCACACATGAAAGTATACGTATTCCACACAGGAAAGCAAAACGAAATCCACACAGGATATCACAACACAATCCACACAGGAAAGCAACAGGATTCAGCTCACACAGGTATAATTCTTCGAAAGATGATAAAGATGATCTCTGATCCATCTAACTCGTCGGACCCACGAAAGATCGATAGGTAACTAACCCCCGCAAAAGACCCACACAGGATCATGCCCACACAGGACCTGTAGGCGCTGGTTCACACAGGACCGCTGAGCGCAGACCCACACATGATCGGACCCACACAGGATCGGGCCCACATAAGACCTGTAGCACTGTTCCATGTAGGATCGCTGAGTGCTGTAGTCGTCGTCGTCGAATCCACTAAGGATCTCTGTACTGTCGTCGTCGCAGTCACAGTAGCAGTAGCAGTAGCAGTAGCAGTAGCAGTCGCAGCCAGCACTAGGGTTCCCGCACACATCAGGCTCATTTGGAAGGGTCCGCTCCACGAGCCGAGAGGCTGATACATCAACTGTCACAAAGTCTAGAGTTGATTTATCCAAAAGTTCCGTATCGTCAACAGGAACTCAACGCAACAGACGGCGCGTCGATCGGACGCCCAGTCTAAGTGTTATTAGCTTTTTCGTCCCAGGGACCCGGTTGGTTTTTTAAGGAAAAACCAACACGACCATACTCCACCTGCGTCCAAACCTCGGGCGGAGTAAGCCAAAAGATCCGTCTCACTAAGAGGAACTCAACAAAGCTGAAGGCACGTCAATCGGACGTCCGTAGCTCAAGATATGAGTGTTTCCGCTCCGAGGGCCCGGTTGGTTTCGTGTACGAACCAACTCGGCCGAACTCAAAGTATGCCGAAACTTTGAGTGCGATATACCTAATCAACCGTCTCGATCCAAGGATCGTATCGCCGCTGACGGTTCGTCAATTGGAGGTCCGTAGCTCATGTTATGGGGAAAAGACCGATGTCGATTCGAAAATGGGTGGTCCGGGTCCGGGCCAACCCAGCCTGACCCCCCCTGGGTCGGCCCGAACCGGGTCGACCCAACCCGGATCCGACACGGCTCGGCCGACCCGGCACGGCGGCGCGGCAGCGCGGCCCGGCGCGGCGGCGCAGTCCGGCGCGGCCTGGCGCCGCACGTGCGCCACGCGGGGGGGCGGGGGGGGGGGGGGGCAAGGCCCCCCGCCTCTTCCCTCGGGCGGGGCGGCATCATGCCGCGCCTTTGTCAAACAAACGGCCCGCCACGTGAGGGGGCCTGCTTTAAAAAAAGAAAACGGGGGGGCACTGCCCCCCCCCCCCCCACCTTGGTGTAACCGCCCCCCCCCCCCCCCCATTATGGGGTGCTGGTTTTTGGCCAGCCGGGGGAATTAATTCCCCCGGTTCTTCTCCCTTCCGGTCGGCCCGACCTGGCCGACCGGTTCTTCCTCAACGGGACCGGCAAGACCGGTCCCCCTTCCATCTTCCGACACCAGTGGCCCGGCTAGCCGCCGGTCTTCTCGTTCTTCCGCGGCCCGGAACCGGCCACGACCTTCGTCGTCCGGCGCGGTGCGACGGCACCGTGCCCCTCCGCCGCGGCCCCGTTCCAGCCGCGGCTCCTTCGGTTTCCTTCGACGCGGCGCGACGGCGTCACGTTCTTGATAATCTTTCCACGGCGCAGTGCGACGGCGCCGCACAATTATAGCCGTACGATTCCCGCGTGGTGCGACGGCACCACGCCATCTCGTTTCATTCGAAAGAAATATTCAAGAACAAAGGAGGGGGTTTCGGTCGTGTTTGTGCGGTCCCCCCCCCCTCGTTAGATGATAGCACATAATCATTTATCCTCAATATTGTCATGCTAGAACCAAGAACTAGAATAAATAAATTAAACAACAACAAACCCCTACCTCGGTTTCAAGAACGATGTTCGTCAACGACCCACGGAAGACGAGCGTCGCGGTGGTCGGCGTCACGGAAGAAGGACGTCGATGTCGTGAAGCGAGGATTCAAAGTTCTTTGACGACAATTTAGTCGCGTGAAATCGTCTCGGAAGAGATGATGCAGAATAAGACGTCGTCGGTGTCGTTGGTATGACGTCGCGGAAGACGGTTCCCGAGAACGTGGCGTTCTTCGTCGATGTCCGAATGATCTTTGCGTTCTTCGTCAAAGTTTGAAGAAGATGGAGAGAATTCTTCAAACCTCTCAAGATGGCTAAGGAGACCAACCAAAAGAAAATAAGATAAGGCTTATTTTATTCACACAAATATCAATTTGAATTTCAAAGGTTTGAAATTCAAACAACTCAACTCAATTAATTAACCAAGTTGTCAAGTTCATTAAAAGAGGAGTTAAAGGGAGTTTAAAAAAAAGAAGGTGAAGGGTTATGCTTCGTGTGGGTCCCACCACACTTAATCCTCCCAAGGGAGGTTAAGTGTATGTGGGTCCCACCTCTAACTCCCTTTGGGAGAAAATAACCAACAAGTTAAAATAAAATGTGTTTCCATATTTTATTTAACTTCTTTTAATTTTTCCCAAAAATAACATTCATTCCGCATAAAACGCAACCTCGGAAAAGGTATTCTTAAGCGAAAATAGGCGCTGCGAGTTCATCGGTGTCCTCGGATATCAATTACGAGCACCAGATCAAAAGTTAGAAATTCCCACTCGTTCGTTCACTAAACGTACCCGATCCAAACTTCGGAAATTGATTCCGGGCACTCCCGGCCTCGGAATCAGATTCCGTCAGAAACCGCATTCTTGTAAAATTCCAAAGAAAATTAAGAAAAAATTTCCCTTGAATTTTACGGGTCTTTACAACATCGATAATTCCCAGGATCCCAACAGTAATTAATTTGAAGATTAAATAGTACCTTATGATGAATTTAATTTCCCTCCAATAATCTCTTTATTTTAACTTAGTATTTATTTTTGTTTAGGCCTTTATTTCTACAAATCAAAACCTCTCCCGACCCTTTAATGCATTTTACACACTGCATCTTCCTATATTTTAGACATGTAGGAAATTGAATCTTCTATTCTTTATCATAAATATAATTTAAACTTCCCTATTTTTTAATCCTTATATTCCTTAGTGGGGTTGTAAATTCCTCAATTTTATAATTATTAGTCATAATTTCAGATATCCTATTTCTCATTATCACAATATTTCTATCATTTTTCCCATTATTTTTGGGTAAATCATTACATATCCCATCACATTGGTTCTTATAATTCCATATTTTATTTTACTCCATTAATATAAAAACTGGAATATTATACAACTATAAGAAAGTCCTTACAAATGATAATTATGTCCTGAATTATGTGCCTCATGGTTTATACATTATCCATGGTAATATATCCAATTTGGTTTTCTAACCTCACAATAAATTAATGTCTTTTATAAGGGAACTCATTTTTTTTGTGAATTTCCAATGCATAACCACTAGGAGTATCAAACCAGTAATGTAGTAAGACCCTTTTTTAGAAAACAGGTAATTATCTACTAAAGAACAATAGTGAATTTTAAGATTTATTTCCCAAATGAACATATTTTGAAGAAGAACATCCACTTGTAGGATCAAATAAATGATTTAATTTCCCAGAAACCAAACACTATATACTTCACTCATTTTATATGTTATTCAAATTTACTTACTATTATCCCTTGAAATATCCCATGGGTTCTAACTAATGTTTTATCATAATGGTTTACAAAGGAAAAATTAAACTTTTCTCTAATACCAATAATATCAACGCAATACTATTTACATAAATAAATACACAAATCATAAACATAAATTTCAAATAATACAACACCAGGATCGTAAAGGCCATCTGTTTTTATAAATTTGCCTCACAATACATTAGAAGGTAATTAAAACGTGGAATCCCTGTTAAATTCTCCAAAATGAGATATCATAGGGAATAAATGAAGAAAGTGGTGATCTAAAAATCCCATCATGTAAATAATTATGATCCAGAAACCGAAAATGTGATTCAAGATTATTACATGATATAAAAAACTTAATTTCATTTGAGTATAATTTTGGGGGTATAAAGTAACTAGAACAATATTATAAGATCATGGAATTATAGGACATGTTGAAAAAAATATTGCATGTCATAAAAATGAGTCACGACTAACTACCAAGGCAATATCACTTGGTTGAAAAACTCCTATAATGGATTATTTTTGATCCCTAATGCCATATATGACACTACATACGATTAAATATTTACCCAATGCATTGGAGTTCACATTGGGAAACCCAATCCTAACATGTTCATGATATATGTGTTCCCCAAAATGAATTAAATTATAGGTAATAACCATAATCCTTACCCATGGAATGAAATTTGTTGTTTGATCTTGTCTCATATCATATTCAAATGAAATTTCCTGATAAAGGCTTTGGAAAATAGAATATAAAGTATGTATTACCCCATCAATATTAGGTATATTGAGAAATGAATATATATAAAAGGTATATATATATATATTATTTAAATCATTTAATAACAATAATTAATGTTTTTGTTGATGAATAAAAATATTATTAAAATATTAAACAAGTATTCTTAAGGAAAATAACCCCTCTACATTGAAAACAACTTTTGGAAAACAAAAATTCAATATGGGTTGTGGATGTAATATTATTTTAAAATAAAATTGGAATGTTATAAATGAATGTTCAATGAAAATGATAGAGTTTAATAATTTTCATGTCATTCACGTTAAAACAATGATTCCTTTGTTATTTTTTGTAAAAAGGTAATAAGTACATCAATCATTAACGTACAAGAGGATTAATTTTAATCAATTTTCTAAAAAATCCAAAATTATATAAAATACTATAAATAGTATCAAATTATAGTTGAAATCATTTTTCAATAATCTTTATGTAATAAATGGACATGTAAGAGAAATGGTTTCTAATTTAAGATAAAATGATGTTGATTATCCTTGAAAAATTTTTCTCAATATTATTAAGTACCAAAAAAATTAAAATGTATATATTAGATATAAAGATCAGGAATAACTAGAGGAAAACAATATTGAATATTTTTATTAATAAATGATGAAATAATTTTCAACCAAGTAAATTCAATTATAAATAAACCTGATTAAAATGAGTTTTAAACATAAATAATTACCACTTTGGTAGCTTTTAAATCATAGCACACTTGAATGTTTTAAATATATTAAAAATTAAAATATCGTGACTTGAAAATTATTCATGATATAATATGTAATGTGGAATAATATACAATGTTTAGAATAAATTTAATGCATAAAAGAACATGCGTCTATTAGAAGGATGTTTTGAAAAGAAACACTAACAAAGACCATACCATTAAAGTGGGGATTAATTAATGAATTAATTACGTATAAAAAATGTAAATCCAAATATTAATTTTTGAAATAAAAAATAAAATAATAAAAGTTAAATAAAAACATAATAATATAATTACATAATCAATGAAGTAGATGTTTACCCCATTAAATGATATTTAGAAAAGAAACACCTTATCTCAAGCTTGAATCATCATGTACGTTCCATATCTTCCAGAATAATAAAAATTTGCTAATTTTGTAAATTGATTAAGAATATTTTTATTTTTGATATTACTTTTACATTATTTTGTCCATTTAAAATTCAATTACTTAAACAATTAATTTCCAATATGATTTTTTAATGATAAACGACTCATATGTCCCAAATCACTTTGGTAAGCTGACTATGGTCAAAGAGGCTATTATTTAATCAGATTAAAAATCTAAATCATGAAATAATTATAAGTTTTATAGTTAAATTATAATTTTAAATCCATACATGAATTATGATTATGAAAAATGAACTATGATCCAATAAAAAGATGGTAGGCGTGTGTTAGCATGAGTAATGATTAAATCTTTCCATGATCATGATTAAAAGACAATAAATATTATTTTAAATTAAAAAGAATGTAAATATATAAAAAATATTATATTATTTCATCAAATATTCATTAAACATACAAGACATCTAATGAGGAAATAAAAACGAGTCACATTATTTCACAATACCATAGGCCACCGAACAGATAGTGGATGTTATCATTTATTTAATGGTTTGTAAGGTATGATATTATAAGGTATATTTGTTTCAATAAATAATTAATAATTCATGATTATAGTATATCAAAATAAAAATAGTTCTTATTTTCATCAATTAATATCCTTTAGGAAAAAAATCACACCGCTTTGTAAGGTGGTAGTCCACCTTACACATGGGTGATGTTATCATATTCTATACATAATGGAATAGAAGAAGTTTTATGTAGTATTATACTTATAGAAATATGAATATATCATAAGTGTCTTATATAAAATTCATATACATCATTATAACTATCCATGAGAAGTGGTAATGGAAAAATAATTACATTTGTTCGTACGGCGGTAGTTCGCTACAAACACGATCAACAGTTTTGTTTCCAATTTGAGGGTGGAGTATATTTTTATAATAAAGGAAAAAAATAACACAATTACAAGATTTTTTAATATGATAAGGTCTTTATATCATGATTATTCATGTTTATAATATGTATGTGTATGAGGAAAAAAAATAAAACGTTCAGTTAAAGAAATTATCCCATCTTTTGGAAACTTCATTAGGTTTTCACTAAAGGCCACCCTAGGATGGATTTATGATACAAAAGGATTATAGATTGAGGGGAGGGAATAAAGAATTATTTTTATCTTTTACTATATAAATCAATGGATTTTTAAATTGTTGAACAAAGATGATAGTGGAGGCATTTTATATGTTGGCGATAAGACACACATGGAATTTTTTTTAATAAAATCCACCAATGATTTTCGCATGAAAAGATGATAAAAATGAACCATTTTAGAGAATTGTAAGAGTTAATGTCAAAATAATACATTTAAATTGGAATTATAAAATTCTTTAATCATTTGTATACAATATATTTTTCCCCAAAAACCCATGGTAAACCGGTTTTTACATTAATGGAAAAAGTTAATTTTTAATATTGGCAATATTAATTATTGTAAAAATTTAATTTTACAAAAGTTTATAATTTAAATCAAGATGATTCCAAATTGTGTATCTATTTTTCCAAATTATATTCACATAACATTTAAAATATAATTTTAAATTAGACACAATTTCTCGATAAAAAATATGGCTTCCAAAGTTAAAATTATCATATGTTTAGAATATATTAGTATAAAAATTATATATTAAATTGATTATAATGAAATAAATTTATTCAAAAATATATAATTGAAATAAATTTATATTTATAATAACATTAAAATAAATTGGGGCTTTTAAATTCATTTAAAAATATATTTATTAATAAAAATAAGTAATTTTCACTATACATTGATAAATGGAACACATAAAAAACAATCACAAAACATAAACATAAGATAATTTTGTTTTGAATATTTCGAAAATTATTTTAATTTTTTAAAATAAATATTCCAAAATTAATTAAATTTATTTTTAATATTTTTTATAAAGCACATGTCATCCACCTTTAACAAAAAAACATTACTTCGTATCTCAAATTTTTATTCTTTAATTTATAATCAGTAGATTACCCATGAATTCATTTTATAAATATTTAAACCATGTTATTTCAATTATATATTAATTCAAATTCATAGCTTCCAACATAATGGATATATTATAATGACCATTTTTAAATAATTATATTTTAAAAGAGTATCATGTTTCTCATAAACCTAATCTTGTCTGCATCACAAGATATCAAAGAAAATAAATTTATTTTAAATGAAATGTTTTTTAAAAACTCAGAGTGTTAATATTATGTCACAAAACATGTGTTCTATATATTATTAACCTTATTTCCAAAAATCAACATGCATCACAATAAAACATAATGATGCTCTAAAATTATCGTAATGTTTAAATATGATATTACATAAATTAGTAATATAAAAATATATAGTTAACTGGAAGAATATATTTCTATTTTAGTATTTTCATTTATATTTTAGATATTGGTAGAAAGTTTGACTATGATAATGTAAAGGATTGATATGTACAAGTAGTTGGTCTATTATCACGTTCTATAAGAACTCATAGAAGGGGAGTTATTTTGTAGGATTGTATTATATAGGATGAATAGAGCCAAAATATGAGTGTTATTTTCTATATTTTACATGATATATTATTCAACCAAAATAATTAATCATATAAGAAATAAGTGTAAGGAAACCTGATATGAATGAAAAAAATACATGATTTATTTATAAAATCAAATTCTATTTCATAGATATGTTTCTAGGGATGAAGTAAAAATAATTGTTATTATTCAAGGGAATCTATACATGGGTGTTTTCAGAGTGGAACCAATACGGCTTGATTGGTTATACAATTTCATGATACTTAAATACATCAGAATTATCCTTATTATATAATCATTATATGATCATTATAATAGATATTTGATTTCAAGACCACATTTGGTTGAAGATGTCTATTAGATAGAACATAAAAATTATGGTGATATCATGTAATTCTAATTAAAATTCAAGTTATAGTAATCTATTCATTGATTAATGAATGAATTCTAAAATAGAATATTTTGGTTGCATTGAAATTATAAAAAAATGTCTATAACAGGTCAATAGAAGCTATGTTTTATTCCAGTATAGATATGTTTAATAAAATATTGAAAAAAACCATTAATCTTATAGTTAGTTAAGGCAAGATTAAAATTACACTCCAAATTTTGACATAACATTTTAACTTAGTGTACAAATTATTGTGAGTTATATCTACTGTTCTCTTAGTCCACATCAATGTATATACATTAAAAATCATTCGAAAATATATGTTTGAAAAATTTGGGATTGAATTGTTTTCAACGACATAGGGAATAAATGTCTCTAAGTAGTCATGTATAAGACAAAGTTGGTTATTTGTTTGGTGATTCAAACTCGATGTTCTTCAGGGTTGGATATCTCACATATTCCATGTTTTATACTAGATATGATATTGACCATACATATGTTTTGGTTGTAAAATAACAAATCAATATATGATAACAACATGGGAATAAATTATATTTATCCAATAGTTTTTTCAATGTAATGTGGATATATACTTGGTATCTAGTGTTGAAGGAACTATTTTCACCAGAGGGTATTAAACAAGTCTTTCTGTGGATAATGAAATATTGTATCATAGATAAGGCAATTTAATGATCAAGAGAAGATCGTTGTAGTTAGTGGAATATATATATATATATAAATACTTAGTTCATTACATATTATGATGATGATAATGAATCACTATAAATATACAATGATCTGTTCATGTTTATGTAATCATATCTATAAAGAATGTTATTATCATCACATAAATTTTATAAGCTTATAATTGTTGTACTAGAAAAGATTATATGACTATATAAAAGTTTTTTAGGAATATACATGGTGATATTGTCACTTGGGGGAAATTTACACATGGAAATGTTGTCATGGATAACATGGTGGCTATTTAAGAAAATATGGTTGGCCTATTTACTATATTCATTACTCTATGAGTCATCATTTTATTATGTGAAAAATAATAGGTTGATAGTTTTCATGTTGGCTCTAATGCATGTTGTCGTGTTATTAAATTTGGGTCCCTATAACTAAATTGTGAATTATTTTTTGTTTACCTTATCATGTATATAGAGTTTTATGCATGATATTTTTTTAACATAATACAGAAAATAATTATCAGTATAGTATTTACATGTTAATTTCCATAGAATATTTATTATACTAATGAGTTATAACAAATCACATCTCTAATGAGAACCTCATGGTACTATGAATGATATAATAAATATATAGCCAATGGTAGAGATACATAACTCCAATAGGATATGAATAAATCATAATAACATGGTGAAAGGGGATCAAAAGAATTGAGACTTTTTTTATGATGTTGTTCTTTGGTGATCCTGAGTATAAAAGATCATGAGGACCGACCAATCAATTGGAACACCATATGTTACAAGTGTTATTATATATTCCAATATGTAAACATGTGTATAGGTATCTCAACAAGAAACCATTGTAAATTTTTATAATTTGATCAAGCAATTTTTTAAAATTTGAAAACCTTGAAATTTATAGTACAGTTAGATACTGTAACACCCCGAGATTTTATGAAAAATATTCTTTTTAATTTCATTGAGGTCTTGTGTTGTACGCTACACCAAAAAGAGCTTTCACTACATGCATCCATGACTTGGCTTTCTTTACACAAAATCGCGACCTTCCCGGATAGCGTGTGTTGTATGCAATATCGAGTTTCACTAAACAATGATATGTTATTAAAATATTATATACACTAGCCGTTATGAATACTAATACCCATGTTTTGAAATTTTATAATGTTTATCATTCAAAATGGACTTCATTTTTGGATTAGGAATATTGAAATTAGCCTAGGGTGAATTTTTGGTATTTTTCTGAAAACATTCAATTTTTGATTAATAGTGAAAACACTGGGTTACTATTTTAAAAACTACTTTTTAATAAAATAGTAATTTATTTTATTTAAATTTATTTTAGGTCAAAATTGATACAATATATCTATATAAGTTTAATGTAATAAATTGGAGTCATTTTATAATAATTTTATATATATATAAATTTTATTTACTTTTCACCGTCTTTTACACACATCCTAGGAGAATTTGTAAATTCATATAAAACAAAATTTTACCACTTCTGTGAGTGGAATTTTGAAAATCCGA
Source organism: Viscum album (assembly GCA_963277665.1). NCBI lineage: Eukaryota > Viridiplantae > Streptophyta > Magnoliopsida > Santalales > Viscaceae > Viscum > Viscum album. The sequence continues at coordinate 880,738,353 of OY728155.1, forward strand.
AAACCTTGGTTAATATAAAGGAATAAAATTTGGTTCAATAAGATTAAAATAATTTTTGGGAAATAGTAACTTAATACTTTTATTTAACACGGTTAAAAGTAAATAGGGTAATTTATGGTAAAAATAATATTATTATTACTCTAACACATGTCCTAATTCTATTGGATAAGTTTAATTAGACCAAAATCAACCTTATGACTAAAATATGACCATTTAGGTCCACCTAGATTATATTAGGACATTTATTATTAATTTATTTAAAGAAGGGTTAAAATAGTTAAAATCAATGTTTCATAACTAAATCATTTTTTATATAAGGTTATAAATAAGATAAATCCAACTATAAATATTAATTATAAAGCTAAAAATATTACCTACCTTAAGGTATTTTTTTATAATTTTTAGACATTAAATAAGTTAAGTTATATATGACACAATTGTGATCCACTAATTACGTAAATAATGAAATATTAAAATAATTTATGTTATAAATACACAAATAAATGTAATTGGAGACTTTTTATGAATTCCAATAATTTTATAGGATAATAAGACATGTTATTATTGAATTAATTAGCTTTTTTCTAAATACTCATGATGTTATGATTTTCAAAAAAAATCCATTACCAAATAGTGTCAAAATTAACATAAAATAGTTTTTAATACAAATTTATATTATTAATTGTTATTATATTCCTAAAAATCTATTATTTGGATAATATACTTATACCATGATAGTTTTATAATTAATGGAATACTTGGGGGTCTCTTGGATGTATATGGTACGTTTATTAACTATATAATTTAAAAATACAATGTGACATGGTAAATGTCAATCTAGTTAACTAAGAGTTAAGACTAAAAGATAAGGTTATTATAATTACCCAAACCTATCTAAAATCTATTGGTTGAGAGGATTTCGAACCATACCCACATTATCTTAGAAATAAATCAATTTGGATCTATTAAAAACCGAATATGACATTATTATAAAATAATATTTTATGTTTTTCCAAAGGTTCCCCTATCCTCCCTTATAAAAAGGGAACCCATTACCTCTTCTCTTAACACCATTTTGAGCCATTAATCTCATCCAAACCCTGGCCATTTCTCTTATCCACTTCCGTAGAAACATTCTGGAGGTTCTGGTCTTCTCAAAATACCAAATCTACTTCCTTATGTGGAATATTAAAGAGGTGTGTCGAAGAAGAGGTAATCTCTTCTTCTAATTCTCTCGTGTTTCTTTCTTCTTCTACTTCTTCTTCTTTAGTTGTATCATTATAAAGTAATAACATATGTATTAACTATATAATGATATGTTATTATAAATATGAAACAACCTTATTTCACATTCTATCCATCCTACGGAAAATGAAATCCATGCGCATGCGTACGTACGGAATACCGTCTCCACACCGTGGTGTAATCTGTTTTCGACCACCACCTTACTTGGATGGGTATAATGGTGTAAATAAATAACTATATATGATTATTTTAAATTGATATTGATTCTAAAATATTATACATACACTTAAATACCATTCCACGATCATGGGAATGATATCATCGCGCGTGCATACGTAAGGACTACCGTCTCCACGGCACGATGAGATTCATTCTCCATGTTAACCATTCATGAATGATTATAAAGTATATATAATTAATATTAATGAAATATATGACATAATAATGATACTTTATTTATGTTTATATATATATATATGTATTTCATCTAATTAATTCCATTCAATTCAATAAGAAAACGAAAATAGCGTTCATGCGTACGTACGACCTACCGTCTCCATGAATTGTGTATTTCATTCCATTTATCGATCTATCATATATATATGGATATTCTGAATATATATTATATATAAATAATTTTTTTACATTCTGGAATTATTTAAATCAGTATATAAGTAATTATATCAAGAACAACTAGTCGAAACACGTACGATAAATGAAACAATTTTACCCAAAATACAGCGTTAACATGGAATTTAAAAAAGAACATGTAATATGAAGTCATAATTGAACCATTTATGATAACATAACAATTAATATGATTATTTAATAAGTCAATGAAATTATTTAAATCATTATACAGGAGGTTCAGATACATATGAAGCATATCGGACGTAAGGTAAGGGATAACTTTTCCAATCTCGTTTTTATCCGAGATTGTTTATTCGTAAGTATTTACTGGGGTTATATTTATCAACCGTGTCCCTGTTTTCTAAAAATTATTTCATGTATTTTTAAATTACTTTTTACACATTTTGAATTTTACTACATGTTATGTAAAAAATCTTTCATTTACGTTGTACTTTTTGACTTTTCCGGCAAAAGTACGAGAAGAATGTTTTTTTATCTTATAGGACATGAAAGGATTTTTTACGATTTTATAAAGCCTTATTTTCATGAAGCTTCCTCCAAAATATTTCATTACTATTTTCAACAAAATCCTTTTCTTTTATAATTTCATGAAATTTTGTGAAAGGTAAATGATTTTGAAGAAGAAAGGATATTTTCCTCAATAATTAATTTCAAGTGTTTTATCAAAAACATTTTCCATCTAAGATGACATTATTTCATATTTGTCTCTATGATTTACATGGTTTCACTTTTCTTATTATGAAATGATATCTATTTCCTTTACATGGATTATGTGATTATGTGATTGTGTTTATGACACCCATTTTATTCGTTGGGTTATTATGAATGATGTATGTTTATTTTGTGGCACAAGTAAGAATGATTTCATTATGAGATGGGTGGGACCTATATCTCCATCCAATGCATTGGGTAAAGATTTATATCTAATGAGATAGATATGGCTGGAATGGTATGTTAATCTGGTTCAGTAATACAGGACTGGAATGAGGACTGAACTCGATACAGAAAGGGACTTTGTCCACTAAGATGGTCTTGGAAGTAGTGCCTTGGATACTATAGAAATATTATCATGTGCTTAATGGTTGCCACAATCACATGTTTTATTTCCATTCTATTTTATCATGATTAATGTTTCTTTATGATCTATTCCTTATGTTCTTCCATGTTTAATGTCATTGCCCAAGATTTTGATGTTTAATCATTATGTTCATGTTTTTTTAAGTTCAAATGTTTATGATTTATTTTATTTTATCCATGCATACCCTTACTGAGCATTTAGCACTCCCTTTATATGTTTTATTATCCCCCATATTTAAAGAAAGGTTTTAGGTAAGAAATCCAAAAGGTAAATATCTTTATGGGAGATGTTGAAGATCTTTCACCATGATTAGAAAATTATATTTCGAGCCTCCAAAGACCCTAAACTATTACGGGCCTTCTGTGTCTGTTATTGTTATGTATTATGTATTCCGAAAAAGTAATGTAATGTCATTGTACATAAAGATTCGGGTCTCTACTGTTGGTATCAGAGGAATGGTTTAGTTAACCTATGGAAAATATGATGCGAAAACTTTAGTAAGATCCATGGAAGATATTTCTAAGGTATGTCTAGGGATTCCCCTAAGCTTAAGTATAAGTATAGGTTATAGTCCTATAATTACAGTAATGATATTAGAATTAAACTAAAGATGCTAGATATCGAAGGTAATCCAACATTATTATGTTATTTTCCCTGGCATGATTTTTGTCTCTCACACTATTAATTTTGTGTTTTAGATGATGTCTGGAACCATAATGAACTAGGTTGATCAATATAATGCACAATGAAATGATTTTCCTCTTGAAAAAACCAGTGTTATGGGAGATGGAGTGCATAATATTATTTCTATACTTACGCAAGCTATGAATCATTCTGATCTTCTGAATGAAAAGAGAAGGAAAAAATATTCTATTGAGTCCTTCATGATGCAACATCCACCTTCTTTCAATGGGTCTTCTGATCAACTTTTTGCTGAACAATGGATTAGTACCATTGAAAAGATATTTTATATACTTCTCTGTTTAGAACATGATAAATTAATTCTAGATATTTACCGTTTAGAAGGTGAAGCAGACTAGTGGTGGACTCTAATTAAGAATATTGATCCCCTAGATGAAATTGAATCCATGGAATGGGATGAGTTCAGTAACTTGTTTTTAAGTAAGTACTTCCCTCGTTATATTCGAACAAAGATGGAAAAGGAGCTCCTTGATCTTAAGAAAAAGGACGATGAAACTGTTGGTATATACGATGCAAATTTTACAAGGCATGAAAGGTTTTCATCCGGCTTTATCATCCAACCTGAATGTAAAGTTGATCGATTCTTCAGTGGCTTAAAACCAAGTATTCGAATGGAATTAGCTATAAGAGACATCAGTAGAAATGAAGAAATTGTGTGTTTTTCTATCATGGTAGAAATGGAATTTGGTGTTACATATCCATCTAATGGGTTGGACAAGAAACGAAATATGGAGTTAAATGTGAAATCTCAGAACAATGGTGAAAAGAAGATGAATGTTTCTTTATGCTCAATGTGTGGAAAAAAAGCAGGGTGGAGATTTTTTATAGGGACTATAAAAATTTTTATTTGGGGAAAAGAAGGTCATCGAGCAGCTGAGTGTCGAAGTATTGGAAAAATGGTTGCTAATGATGTGAACAAATAAAATACAGTAGAGAATGCAACACCAACACTTCAATGCTTCAAGTGCAATGAAATGGGGGATTATGCTAATCAATGCCCTAATATAAGGGTTAATGATGATCGATATGAGCAACCACTTAAGGAAAAGGGAAATGGGAAGTCACATGCGATCACTATTGGCGATGTTGAATATGAAACCGATGTGGTGGAATGATTAAGTGTTTATGTAATGGGATTCCAAAATAATGTTGTATATAATATTGTGGAATATTGGAATATTTATGTATTGGTCTATTGTGGTTTTAAATACTTTTATGGTACCGGTAACCATGGAAAGTGATTGAGATATTTTTGGAAAGAATATGATATGCGCGTAATGAAGGGATAAGGAGAAAATGAAATTTTTTACATTATTCATGAGCTCATGACTGATATAAGGACAAAGTTATATCATGGTTTGAGTATATAGAATTTTTGGATTTTGGAATGTGGAAAGAGTTAACTTTTTAAAGCATTCATGTTTTCACTAATATTCAATGGGTATTCATTTTTCAAGAGAATACATGATTAAGGTATTCACATGATTGGAATATGACCAATAAGATATATGAGGGATAAATGATGGTATTCACATTCTTTTATATGACCTTTTTAGTAATCGTTCTCTTTATACTATGAGTTTGGAAAGAAGTATTTTGGATAAGCCTAAAGATTCGAATGGATTATGTTGAACATAAGTTAGAATTGTTTAAGGCTAGAAATTTATTTATGATATTATTAATAAAATGTTATAATAGTATAGTTTTAGAAAATGGAAAACCCGCAGGACGGGCGATAACCTGTCACGTCAGATAAGGATGCAGGAATCGAACCCACAACCAAAGTGCGAAAGGCCTTTATCGCCTACCACTAGCCTACAAGAAGTCCCTGGTTAGTAGAAACTATATTTATTTTACTAAGCGATATGATAGCTGAAGTATAAGTCAATTTTATCAACCATATATGATTAATCTCAGCATAGATGGACTTATGAATATTTAAAAAAATTGTGCTAAACTTTTTGCGATAGAAATAGATGGAATGAACAATAATTCTATCACATAATCTGTTAACACTTCACAAAAGAAATATTCGACATCATTTCATTAAGATATGAAGTGGAAATTGTTCGAGACGCGAGAAACGGTGAGATGATACCAAAATAAAGTATGTATTTCTTCTAATTCAAATTCTTCAACTATAGGGAAATGATCATGAAAACAAAAAATGTTGTCCTAGTGCTCTCATATCTGATGAATTGGATGGTACCTTAGATCATCAAAAATTTATGGATATGTGATTGTTGGATTTTTCATAGCCATGTCTTCTACCACTATTCATTAGAAGTTGATGGTTCTATTTCTCTTCTATATCTATATTTTCACCTATGTTCTTCTATGTGGAAACCCAGTGATTAGTTAATTTGGGTAACCGTTACATTTCATAAATTAGTTTTTAAAGTCATATTTTTGTATTCTCTTTTATGATGTGGGTTTCTATTAAAGAAACTTTCATGTAGTAAACCATTTATAACCCCGATGAATTTCGAGGGAGAAATTCATTTTAAGGGGGGTAGAAGGTAACACCACGAGATTTTATGAAAATATTCTTTTTAATTTCATTAATGTCTTGTGTTGTACGCTACAACAAAAGGATATTTCACTACAAACATCCCTAACATGGCTTTCTTTACATGTAATCACGACCTTCCATGATAGCGTGTGTTGTATGCAATATCGAGTTTCACTAAACAAGGATATGTTATTAAAATATTATATAAACTAGCCATTATGTGTAGTAATACCCACGTTCGGAAATTTAATAAATTTTACCTTTCAAAATGGTCTTCATTTTTGGATTCGGAATATCGAAATTAGCCTATGGTGAATTTTTGGTAATTTTCTAAAAACTTTTAATTTTTGATGAATAGTGAAAACACTGGGTTACTATTTAAAAACCAACTTTTTATTGAAATAATTAATTATTTTATTTAAATTTATTTTAGGTAAAACTTGATACATAATACCTATAAAAGTTAAATGTAATCAATTGGAGTCATTTTATAATAATTTTAGATATATAATAATTTTATTGAACTTTTCACCGTCTTTTACCAACCTCCTATGAGAATTTGAAAATTCACATAAAACAGAATTTTAACGCTTCTGTGAGTGAAAATTTAAAAATCCGAGACACATGGTTAATATCAAGGTCTAAAATTTGGTTCAATTAGATGAACATAATTTTTTCTGAATAGTAACTTTTTACTTTTATTACCACTGTTAAAAGTAAATAGGTTAATTAAGGGTAAAAATGATATTATTATTACCCTTAAACATGTCCTAATTCTATTGGATAATTTTAATTAGACCAAAAACAACCTTAGGAATAAACTATGACCATTTAGTTCCGCTTGCATTAGATTAGGACATTTATTATTAATTTATTCAATGAAGGGTTAAAATAGTTAAAATCAATGTTTAATAAATAAATAAATTTTAATATAGAGTTATACATAAGATAAATTCAACTATAAATATTCATTATAAAGCTAGAAATATTTCCTATCTAATGGTATTTTATTTAAAATTATTATACATTATATAATTTATGTTATTTATGACACAATGGTGATGCAGTAATTACCAAAATAATGAAATAATAAAATAATTGATGTTATAAATACCCAAATAATTGTCATTTGAGACTTTTTATGAATTAAACTAATGTCATATGTTAATATGGCATGTTAGTGTGGAATATATTAACTTTTTTATAACTAATAATGTTGTTATGAGTTTCACAAAAATCCATTACCAAATAGTTTCAAAATTGACATAAAATAGTTTTTAAAACAAATATTATATTATTAATTGTTAATGTATTCATAAAAATATAAGGTCGGGCCAAGATACTTATATCATGATATGTGTCTCATTAATGGACCACTTGGGGGTCTTTTGGATGTATATGGTATGTTTATTAACTATATAATATAAAAATACAAAGTGACATAGTAAATGTCAATCTAAAAAAGTAAGAGTTAAAACTAAAAGATAAGGTTAATATAATGACCTAAAACTATATTAAATATATTTTGTGAGATTATTTCGACCCATACCTACCTTATCTTATAAATAAATCAATTTTGAACTATTAAAAACCTAATATGACTTTATTATAAAATAATATTTTAAGTTTTTCCAAAGGTGCCCCTCTCCTCCCTTATAAAAAGGGAACCCCTTCCCTCTTCTCTTCACACCCTTTTGAGCCTTGAAGCTCAGCCAAACCAGGCCCAATTTTCTTCTCCACTTCCCTAGGATCATTATGGAGCATCTGGTCTTCTCAAAAGACCAACTCTACAACCTTTAGATGAATCTTAATGGAGGTGCGTCAAAGAAGAGGTAATCTCTTCTTCTGTTTCTCTCATGTTTCTTTCTTCTTCTACTTATTCTTATTTAGTTGTATCATTTTAAAGTAATAAAATATGTATTAATTATATAATGATATGTTATTATAAATATTAACGAACCTTATTTCACCTTATATCCATCCTACGGAAAATGAAATCACCGCGCGTGCGTACGTATAGAATACCGTCTCCACGCCGTGGTGTAATCTGTTTTCGACCACCACCTTACTTGGATGGGTAGAATGGTGTAAATAAATAACTATATATTATTATTTTATAATGATATTTATTATGAAATATTATACATACACTTAAATACAATTCCACGATCACAGGAATGATATCATCGCTCGTGCATACGTAAGGACTACCGTCTCCACGACGCGATGAGATTCATTATCCATGTTAACCATTCATGAATGATAATAAAGTATATAAAATCAATAATAATGAAATATATGACATAATAATTATAATGGATTTATATATATATATGTAGGTCATGAACTTATTTCCATTCAATTCAATAAGGAAACGAAAACAGCGTTCATGCGTACGTACGGTCTACCGTCTCTATGAACGGTGTATTTCATTCCATTTATCGATATAACATATATATATATATGTATATGATGAATATATATTATATATAAATCATGTTTTAAATTCAGGAATTATTGAAATTAGTATATAAGTAATAATATCAAGAACAACAATTTGAAACACGTACGATAAATGACACGATTTTACCCAAAATGCTGCTTTAACATGGAATTTACAAAAGAACGGATAATATAAACTTATAAGTGAACCGTATATGATATCATAAAAATTAATATGATTATTTAATAAGTAAATTAAATTATTTAAATCTTTATACAGGAGGTTCAGATACATACAAAGCATATCGAACGTAAGGTAAGGGATAACTTTTTCAATCTCGTTTTTATCTGAGATTGTTTATTCGTAAGTATTTACTAGGGTTATATTTATCATCCATGTACCAATTTTCTAAAAATTATTTCATGTATGTTGAAATTCATTTTTACCCATTTTGAATTTTACTACATGGTATGTAAATAATCTTTCTTTTAGGAGGTACTTTTTGACTTTTCTGACAAAATTACGGGAAGAATGTTTTTTTAACTTATACGGCATGAAAGGATTTTTTAAGATTTTATAATGAATTATTTTCATGAAGCTTCCTCCAATATATTTCATTACTATTTTAAACAAAATACTTTTATTTTATAATTTCATGACATTTTGTGAAAGGAAAATGATTTTGAAGAATAAATGATATTTTCCTCAAGAATTCATTTCATGTGTTTTATCAAAACCATTTTCCATCTAAGATGGCATTATTTCATATATGTATCTATGATTTAAATGGTTTCCCCTTTATTATTATGAAACGATATCCATTTCTTTTATATGAATTATGTGATTATGGGATTATGTTTATGACACCCATTTTATTCTTGGGTTATTATGAATGATGTATGTTTATTTTGTGGCACAAGTAAGAATGATTTATTTTTGATATGGGTGGGACCTATATCTCTTTCAATGCATTGGGTAATGATTTATATCTAATGATATAGACATGGCTAGAATGGTAAGTTAATCTGGTTCAGTAATACATGAATGGAACGAGGAGTGAACTCGATTCAGAAAGACACTTTGTCCACTATGATGGTCTTGGAAGCAATGCCTTGGCTACTATGTAAATTATATCATGTTCTTAATGGTTTCCAGAATCACATGTTTTATTCCCATGATATTTTATCATGATTAATGTTTCTTTATGATCTATGCCTTATGTACTACCATGTTGTATGTTATTGCCCATGATTTTGATGTTTAAACATTATGTTCATGTTTTTTTAAGTTCAAATGTATTTGATTTGTTTTATTTTATCCATGCATACCCTTATTGAGAATTTGAGCTCACCCATTATATGATTTTTTTCCAATGACTTTAAAGAATGGTTTTAGGTAAGAAACCCAAAATGGAAAGATCTTTATGGGAGAAGTTTAAGATCATTCACCATAATTAGAATATTACGTTCCGGGCATCCAAAGACACTAAACTATTATGGTCTTTGTGTGACTGTTTTTCTTCTGTATTATGTATTCTGCAAAAGTGATGAAATGTCCATGTACGTCAAGAATCGAGTCTCTATAGATACACTTTTATTTTTTGTGTCATTAGTGGTATGGTATTGATTCAATTTTCAAGATATAATTTCGTAGTTACACAAATAAAGAGATATATTAGGACTATTTGAACCGGATGGTTTTACCATTTCCAAATCCATGTCAATGGATTATGATGACAAGTCCATTCTTATTGTTCAATAATATTATAAATAATTAAATTAATGATGGTTAAATAGGTGAATCATATTGCATATTGAGATACCATAATAAAAATAGATTATATTACAAATATTGTATTTAGGTAGCTTTAATTTTATTATTATACATTTTGTTTTTATTGGACTTGATGTGTTTGTAGAAATCTCACTTAAACTATGGGTATAAATCATTTATATCATGATAATGGTATAATGTGTCACACAGAAAACTTATTTTAAAGATTGACTAGTTCTAATGAAGTAGATTTTAGGAAAATATAGACCCTATAATGAGGTTTGGGTACAATATGAGTTTGAATGATCACCAAGAAATAAATAAATAAATTATTATTTCAGTTTAGAATAATAGTTGTTGAATTTATTTTCAAATAGTATTTACATGTTATCTGTGAATAAAAGGAAAATAATATACAAATGAATATTTAATAATGGTTAGTATAATATTTTTATAATACATGAGTTGATTTAATGACTCCAAAATTTTCCGCATCATATTATATTAATGTTACAATTATGTGTTTGAATAATTATAGCATTAGTGACATAGTTATTCGGTCATATGTATTTTTTAAGGATCATTTAGATGCTAATATATGTTTGGGGAACAAATTAAAATTTATAAAAGTATTAGCAGTCCCATATAGGTCTTTCGAGGCCAAAATCAATGTGTACCATTCTTCAATAAAATTTCATAAAATATATGTTCTCTCTTACAAATTCTATAGAGATAACGAGTATGTCCAATAACCCTAATCCAAGTAATTCTTCATATATCAATGGAAAAATGTTGTTGTGATGGTTTATACACCAAAGACTTCATTGATTATCTATGATAGTACTTGAAATTTGATTATAGATATATAAACATAATTTTAAGTCATGTGTTTACAATCAATTGGGTTCTAGCTATGGTTCCTTGAAGTAGAGATCAATGAAAATGATCATAACTTGTGTTCGATGGAAACTGAATGAAGTATGGATTTTATTTTATTTTTAATGATTATTTAAATCACTTGAGATCCTAAGGTAAATTATTGGGTGGTTCTTTTCTAGATATGATGTTTTGATATTGGTCACATTTTAAAAATTTATATTTATTTTATTTTTATGCTTATGTTGGGTGTTTGAGAAAAACAATGTGTGAAAAATTAGGATTTGCATATCATACCTCATTGTTACCATAATTATATATCATAAAAATATTTTTATCATAATATTTTATCAAGGGAATGAATATAGTAATTTTATAGAAGTATATGATTTCTAAAATTTTCATTGTCAGTTACGAAAAAATTATAAGACATTCATCAATAATTACGTTCACGTATAAGAAAGAAGAAAATTAAAATTACATTTACATCAGTTAACGAATTTGATAAATAATTTATTTTATTTTATGAATGAAAAATAATAACTTATTTTTTATCAATATCGATCTTCAAATGTATTATTTTTTATTTTAATAATCATGATGATAGTTATTTAACTAATTAAGGTAGTACAAATAATATTCCGGATCATAATAGGAATTAGTCTACCACGAACCCTATGAAAAATAAAAAAATAGTTCAGTGGATGATATCAAATCAAATACATTTCAACATATTTTTATTCCATACAAGATCAATGAATACTATTTTTTATTTTGAAATTGATATAGTATGATAAAAAGTTGATAATTATACATATTCATTAACTATATATAAAAAGTCATTATTTCTATACCATACATTAGATAAATTATATTTCATATTCATATAAAACTTGATTTTTAAAATATTCCTATACATTTTTGGAAATAAAACAAAACCATATTAATAAATATTCACATCCACATCAAAGAATTTAATTAAATTATTGGATTGGGTTTTATGGGTTTTTAATGTCCAATAATGTTAATATTCTATTCAATATTTTCATCCATGTCTAATAAAATAAAATAAAAAATAAACAAAAAAATGTTATATGAAAGAGAAAAAAATTATGAATACCATATTTATTAAAAATACATTTCAAAAATGAAAAACATATCCTTTAAGAGTGTTTCTATATTATCATTATGTTTAACAACATCAGGTGTAATATAGAAATAAAAAATATAAACATTCACTATATAATCACATTATTCTGCGATTTGGTAGAAATATTTTGTTTAACACATTTATCCTTCCCTCAAATTAGTTTTTGATTATGATAAATATAAGATTTTTCATAAAGAAATGTGTGTCCAATGAATATTCATCTTTTATTGAAATAATTCACACACATCATGTTTTCCTTTAATTGATTTGGTTATTCATCTTTTAATAACATATATTTTTTATCCATCTAATTTTCATTTTGTTTATTGTATCATTGATCATAAAATTTCATCTACCTCAACCAAGTTTATTTTTACCATGACATTGAAAGTAATAACATTTTCATTATGGAATGGATATGACTTATTTTATTGGGTTTAATTATATATTTTTTAGACCTCATTGAGGAAGAATATTTTATTATTCCATAATAAAGAAAAATAATTGTTTTTAATTTTTTAATATTATAAAACCTAGTCTAGTATTATTTATCCTGGAATTATTACAAACATGATTAGACTAAACGTTCTAGCTTGTTGCAACTCATACTCATTACATGTTATTTATCTAGTTCAAAACATTAATTAGAATTGTGAAGTATTAAGAAACCAAATACTCATTATCAGAAATCGAAGAATAAAAATATAAAATTATGGTGAAAATTATGGCTAATGAATATAAATATATAAATTTAATGATTGAGTAAATTATTTATATGAGTAATGAAAATAATAGATATTAAATAGTTATTAATTAACTTTTATGTCAATATATATATAAGATGAATGCGTATATGTTCAATGACCTGAATTAATTCCAAATATTAATTAATAATCATATAACTAGGATTAATGATGTGGGATATAGGATAATGATTAATGATCATTAAAAATTGACCACATGGAAATCACCACCGATGTGAAATTAAAGCATCAACAGTAATTATATAATTTATATATTAAAACATTTTTTATTTTAAAGAATAATATATCTTTCACCACAACATTATAAAACATACTAATTTATATTGGGATAAAAAACATGTTTTATCACATATTTAATTTGATAGATATTATAACACGATTTTTTGTCATTTAATTAAATTGTTCTTATGATTAGACTAAAAATTAATTTTTTATTTCTAAAAATTTTATGAAAAAGCGAACACCCCATCATCAACCACATTAGGATAAAGTAGAGTCATTGAAGGAAATTTATTCCTTCCATAATCATTTTCCATAAGAAACTTCATAGAGATGGTGGTTATCGGGGTTCTTGGTTCATCCATTAACAAACCATCACATGCAGATGTCTAGTTATCCTTGAAATATATATACTCTTTGAGGCTGATATTCCCTTTGTAGATGCCCCAACTAAAATCTGGTCCTGCTTGTCAATCGAGGCATATTCCTCCTCATTTAGTGTCATATTTAGGGACCACTCAATTATTTAGGCCGTTTCATCTTCATAATCATTGATTAGTAAAACCTAATCAATCATTTCATCTTCCGAACTCTAAATGAAATCCATGTGTTATTCAAATAGTCCTTCTGATTTCCATTAAACCATGACACCATTTCCCATATTATTGTCTTTTTTCTTCTTTTCCACGACTGAGTATCCAAAGGGGGTGGTATATAAGTTTTATCCTTCTTATACATCACCCTCTGGGTAACCCTATTACCCCTTGAGCATGGAGATTCACATACTATCATGACCCGCCTTCACCAAAAGGAGGGAAGGGTCAGTAGATTTTCAGGCCCTTCCTTCATTAAGTTGAAGGAGAGATAATGACCCCCAAAACCTGCCTTCAATAGGTCCCGGAGTGGCGACTAGCACCAAGGGTATAGAATCACACACTAAATGGAAGGCATTACCCTTTTTCTTTTAATAGGATCGGGAGATAAGATAGTGAATCCCACAACAACACAAAAAATGAATGAAAAGTAAATCCAAAATTAAACCATTCCAACATGCATGTTCCAAAGTAAAATCCACAAGGTACAAAGCAACTACAAAGAAAAAAAGTACCAAGAAAAGGAAAACGACAACAGAAACTGCCCCAACGTCTGAGCTACTATGGTTCCGCACGATCCTCGAGGTCTTCTTGGAAACATGAAAGCAGTTTTATATATGTAGGGTGAGTATAGAAGTATACTCAGTAAAAAAAACCAAAAACACTCGAGTAAATGTGGGGGGACGTACTAAAGTCCCATGAGAAAATGAGTAAACCAAACACCTAAGAAAGTAAACTGTCCACCCAAGTCTCACCAAGTCACACCCCCCAAATAACGCAAGTCATGTAATGTATATTAATAACACATCGATGTTTGGGTACCCCGCGCCACATTCCCACTGGTTATTGAAGTCATCCTATGAATCGAACCAATCCTGCCATTATCACCACAGTCCCACTGCCACACCCCGCCCACACACACCTGGGCCATAACTGCACACAGTCACACTGCCGAATCCCGCCCGCAAACACATGGGCCACATCGGTGACACGTAACCATGCCTGCAAACACATAGACCAGAACAACCACCACCACGCCCGAAGACACCTGGGCTAGAAGATCCACTTCAATGCATGTAGACACCTGGGCCTCATCCCAAAGATACTCGGGAAACTACCTTCCCGCACACACCTGGGCCATAACCACAACACTATCCCACCCAAAGGTTCTTTGGGTAATAATGGACCTCAGGCCATCACAGCCAGCCCAAAGATACTTGGGCTATCTGGGAAAGGGAGCAGAAAAGGAGCTAATAACCACCCACTAATAGTAGTGTTGGGAAAAACACCCTCCCCCATGAAATGGGTGTGTTCGTCACTATGATCTCAACTTGGGTGGGCCACGAATAAGAAAAGAAAAACTATAAGTATATATATAGGTATCAAGAACTCACCCATGTTTAGGTTTTTCTTCAGCTAGCTTAAAGAACACAAACAGTACCCCTGTCCACGTCGAAACTCACACCAAACATGAACCATTTCCCCCATCCTTGTTTTCATGTTCAGTACTGATGTTTAAATAAGTTTCATCAATTACATGGGAATCTAGTAAGCATAATCCCAAGTCCATGGAAGCAAACAGTCAAGTATTAACAATAACACCCACACCCGGTTCACTCGTAAATCCACAACAACCAAATAAAACCCCAAGATATAGCCCCATTTCCTACATCCAGGAGCCAAAAGGTTTATCAACAACAGGGGATCCCACCCCAATTCCTGATATAACAAGGTAACCACCCGATCTTAAAAAAATTCGCAACCACCGAAACCATAACACAGGCGATCCCATCCCCAATTTCACAACCACCGAGAGTATAAAAATAGGGGATCTAATCCCCTCACACATCTCCAAACAACCGGACTGTGAAAGAAGAATAATCAAACCACCACCAAAAACAAAGCAGTCCCATACCAGTATTTTCATATTTATAATATTTAACACACTCAATGATTTCAATTTTCATGCCTTAACCAGAGTTATCACAGGAGGGATTGATCCTGGTTCTTTCAATTTATTTATCCGGATATACATGATTAACAAAATTCCTTTAAACAGAAAGGGATCACAAAAACGATCCATTTAACATCACCAGAGGTAGTGGTTAATTAGTGCACAGAGAAAAGACCACCAACGACCATGATTTTCAGTTGGGTAAGCCTGCACAATTTAGAAAATAAAATCATAAAACAAGGTAGCATCATCAAACACAACCCCCCCCCCCTCGTTCCTTGTGTCCGTTCATTATGTTCATTAAGGTTTGTGTTCATCCAATTCTTATAGAATCCAAAGCATGCCCACCCCTCATGATACACAAAAGTGGGAGACAGAGGATAAATTCCCTACTTGTTGATCAACGATCGACGCTGATCCTAGCTGTGGAACTTCACGGATAGTGATGTGGCTCGCCTGAACGAAAATCCATTCATCTGAACGAAGGGTGCTACGAGACGAGGGTGACCGAGAAAAGAAAAAACCACGACTAACCCTTAGTTTATAAGGGTTATGGATGGTTGAGATAAGAATGTGGAATCGCGTAAGGACAGGGGGTCGTGGGTTGACCACGCGGCCCCACATGTTATTAAAGGATTCTAAACAGACTCACATACCAGGTTAATTCATTAAATATTTAATTAGAACATTTATGGGCGTTACCGGGATTTAAAACAGGCTTGAAGGGGTCAAATAGGGTTTAAAACCCAATTCGCGCAAAAAGGAGCGCTACTGGAAAGACCCTGCGGGAGGTAGGCGAGAGCCACCGGTAGTTGAGAGCTACCAGTAGGTTGCAGCGACCAGTATACTGAGCTACCGGTAAGATGCAGAGACTGGTAGACCGAGCTACCGATAGGAAGAGCTACCGGTAGCTACAACTACTGATAGACCGAGCTATCAGTAGACAGAGCTACTGGTAGGCTGCGAATACCAGTAGACCAAGCTACCGGTAGGCCTGCTACTGGTAGGCTAAGGCTACTGGTAGGCCTACCGTTAGGGCAAACATCACTGAGATTCCCAAACCATAAATCCCAACATGAGATTTTCACAAAGTAATGGACCCCAAAAACTGGGGCCATTACATCAGATACCTCTTAAACGATTCTTGTCCTCGATAATCAAAACAACCAATAAGGAAAGAGAGGGTCCGAACAACAACCTAGAAAGATACCTCTATGGAGTGAACCTCATTAATAACTAATAGAACTTTCATGATAAGAACCAAGTGACATAATATGTCAAACTACCCATCCATGTGGTCTGGGGGTCTCATCCCCCATGTCAAGATACTATCCGCTTTGGGCTGCACTGACTCACCCACACGGATTTAATCACATCCACCTTAATGCATCTTGATTGTGTGTCGGGTCCTCCCCTCCCCACTGCCAGGGCTTTTCACACACATTCAGAGGAAAGAAAACCAGTATTTCATAGTCAACAAGGTAAAACATTCTATCAAAACAATTATAACAAACATAACATCACAAAATCAAAAAAACTCTGAGTATTGGGCACACATCTGTGCTTCCCTCTCCCTCGTACTCTCCTCAACCCCACCATGTCTCCATAACACACAAACCAATGAAATGGTTCACCCATGAAGCACCTTCTCCTTGAAATCCTCGATCATCACTATTCTCTCCACAAAAGTCATGTCGTCCTCGATGTCCATCTCTCCCCAGCCGAGGACGTGTGAATCTTCATTCACATACCGATTGAGCTGGGACACATGGAAGACATCCTATATCCTTAGTTTCAGCGATGGTAACGCTAGCTAATAAGCCACTTCGCCGACCCGCCGCAACACTTCGAAGGGCACGATGAACCTGGGAGAAAGCTTACTCCCCTTGACGAACCTCCATTGTCCACGCCGAGCGGAGACCTTCAAGAACATGTGGTCTCCAACCTCAAACTCCAAGGGCCTCCTCCTAGTATCATCATACAAATTCTGTCGGTCCTGGGCCGCATTCATCCTTTCCCTTATGAGCTGAACCTTCTCTGTCGTGTGCTGCACCACCTCCGGGCCATGGATGCCCGCCTCTCCGACTTCAGTCCAACACACAAGTGATCAGCATGTCCACCCGTACAATGCTTAAAATGGGTCCATACCAATTGTATAGTGATATCTATTATTGTAGGAAAACTCTACAAGAGGCAGGTATCACACCCTTGATCCTCCTGAGTCCAGAACACATGCCCGAAGCATATCCTCCAAGGTCTGGATGGTGTGCTCTGTCTGTCCATCTGTATAGGGATGGAAAGCAGTGCTAAGGCGCAGCTGGGTGCCAAAAGCATGCTGAAATCCTCTCCATACTCACAAGGTAAACTGTGCATCCCTATCCGATACTATAGACCATGGAACTCCATGCAACCGCACCAACTCATCCACGTAAATTCATGCCAAATCATCCACATTACTTGATTCCCTGATCGCAAAAAAGTAAGCCTATTTCGTTAACCAGTCCACTAACACCCAAATGGCGTCGTATCCCCCTGTGAAATTGGTAAGTCCCGTGAATAAATCCATCAAGATGTCATCCCACTTCCACTCAGGGACATCTAGAGACTGCAGTAGGCCACCTGGAACTCGGTGTTCATCCTTCACTTGCTGACACAATAAGCACTTGGCCACAAACTCTGCCACTTCTCGCTTAACTCCGGCCCACGAAAACTATTTCTTCAGTCCCTAGTACATCTTGGAAACTTTTGGGTGTACCACCAGGGGTGAGTTGTGGAACCCACTAAGAACCTTGCCATGCATCACCTCTGGAAAAAACAAACATCCTTGGAAAAGAATCTGGTTCTGACCATCCTCTGTCCATCCTTCCGGAGCATTGACATGGTCAACTCGATCATGCATCACTTCACACTCTGGGTCTCCCCACTGAGACTCCTCCACTAGCTGCAACAGAGAAGACTGTAATGTCATCTGATACAGGAAACCTCTACCGTTATCCATCCTCGCATCCAGGTGTAAGGTAGCCAACTCCTCCATTGCTTTATAGGTGTCTGCCTACTCTCAGCCCGCATCCTTCTGTGATCTCCTTCTCAAAGCATTATCCACTATATTCCCCTTCCCTAAAGTGTAGTAGATCTCGAAGTTGTAATCCTGGATGAGCTCCATCTACCTTCGTTGACGCAAGTTTGGGTCCCACTGGGAGAATATATACCTCAATCGTTTTTGATATGTGAAGACCACAAAGCGTTCTCCGATGAGGTAGTGCCACCATAACATCAGTGTAAAAACGACCACTACAAGCTCCAGGTCGTGCGTGGAAAAATTACACTCATGAGGGAATAGCTTCCTATACCCATAAGAGATCACCCCTTGTTGCTGCTTCAACACAAATCCCAGGCCTTCCCGTGAAGCATCACAGAACACTTCGTAAACTGCCCCTTCTTCTGGTAGCCTCAGAACTGGGGCACTAACCAACTTCTCCTTCAGATAGCTGAAGGCTACCTCGCACTTCTCACTCCGAATGAAAACCTGATCCTTCTTTGTAAAGGTCGTCAAAGGAGCTGCAACTCGGGAGATGTTGGGTAAAAACCTTCGATAGTAACCTGCCAGCCCGAGTAAACTATAGACCTCTGCCACATTTTTGGGTGCTTCCCAAGAAACAACTGCCTCCACCTTTGATGGGTCCACCGCTACCCCCTGCTCGGACACCACGTGCCGAAGGATGTTCACTTCTCGTGTCCAGAATTTGAATTTCGACAACATCCCATATAGCTGGTGATGTCAGAGGAGCTCCGAAACCGTCCTTAGGTGCTCTTCATGGTCCTCCTCTGATCTCAAATAGACCAGTATGTCATAGATGAACACAACTACGATCTGATCCAAGTACTCCTAGAAGATGGAGTTCATCAGCCCCATGAACACATCCAGGGCATTCATAACACGAAGTGCATGACTACGAACTCAAAGTGTCCATATCTGCACCTCAGGTCTGCCTTCGAGATGTCACTCTCTGTTACTCTCAGCTGGTGGTACCCAGACCGCAGGTCGATCTTCAAGAACCACCCCTCACCTTTCAGCTAGTCGAAAAGATCATCTATCCTCGAAAGAGGATAGAAATTCTTGATCATCACCTGATTCAGCCTCCTGTAGTCTACGAACAATCTGAGACAACCATCTGACTTCTTTGAAAAAAAGATTGGAGCACCCCACGGTGACATATTCGGCCGAACATATCCCCTCTTCATCAGATCGTCAATCTGAATCCGCAACTCCTATAGCTCAGAAGGTGACATCCGGTAAGAAGCAATCGAAATCGGGTGGGCGCCGGGCTGCTGGTCTATCCCGAACTCGATATCACATCGAAGGGGTAGAGTCATCACCTCCTCAGGGTACATGTCCATAAACACACAGACGACCTCTGGCACCTCCACCATCTCAGAATCTACTAAATCCACTAACAGCTCGGCTAACAAGGAGAGGAGGGGTTCCTCTCGCTTGTTGTCCTTCTGACTGCTCCGCTTTCCGGTGAAGGTAACACACCGGCCGCCCATGTCTGAGATCACAACACTTCCTCGGAAGCAGCCGATGACAGCACACACAGAGAATAGTCAGTGGATGACTAGGATGACATCGTATGGCTGTATCTATAGAATACGAAGATCCCTAACTGACTGATGTGGCCCTATCATCAGTCTGCATCCTCAAAAAACAAATAACAAGTTGGTCTGACCTCTGACTGGTGTGCTCAGCACCAAAGCCACTGGAAGCCACTCGACATCTAGACCTAAGGCATGAGCCAGACTGGGTGGAACAAAGGAGTGCGAAGCTCCGGTATCAAACAAGGAAAAAGAAAGGGTACTGAACAATCTGATCGTACCCCGAACAACCTTCGGCCCTACTGGAACTGCCACCTCTACGGCATGTAGCTGTCCACTCCCAGATCCTCTGCCCCTCAACTGATAGCCTACTCTCCGACCACACCCCGGTTGAGGTCCCTGAGGAGCGCCCTGAGGTCGACCTCCTCCTATGTTTTCCCTTGGAGGAGCGGGAGATCGCTGTCCCAAATGCTGCTGCTGGAAAGTCCTAGCTGGAAGCTGCTGCTGGGGCGGGTGTTGGGGCTGTCCGCCACCACTGTACTATACTCGGTCCGGGCACTGACTCTGGAGATGTCGATGGCTCCCACAAAAGAAGTACTGCGGTCCTGAGCCCGAATTAAAAGGGCGAGGACCAGGGGATCAAAACTGAAATTGTTGCGGCCTGCTCCCTACTGGTCGGAACCTGGATTGTCCTGACGCTGGAGGCCTGGTACTGACGGATTTCCCCTTCGATGGTCCCAGCTGGATCCCCTCTCGTGACACACCTCCTAGAGCATGCATACTCGCAACCACTTCGGCCTTCTTCTGGACCTCCATGTACTTTGTCAAGGTAAAGGGGGTAACAACATACTAGAGGGAGGGCCAGAGCACCTTCTCCAAACGTCTTTCACGAGACTCCTCATCGGGAAATAGGTGAAGAACAAAACGTAAGAGGTCCTTGAACGTGATTCCCAGCTCCCTCACTCACATACTCCCCTGCTGGAGGGAGAGTAGCTCCTCTCACATTTTAGCATTCATCGTCGAAGAGAGGAATTCCGCCCGGAACTCCCTATCGAAATCATCCCATGCCACCTCAGCCTCTCTCCTCTCCCCTAGGTAAAGCCTCCACCACTGACACACCACTCCCCACATCTGGCTGACTACCAGAGGAACCCAGTACTCGATCGGAGCCCGGATCAAGCCGAATGCTATCATCAGCTCCTCTAGCCAGCCCTCCGTCTTCTTATCACAGGTGTTTCCCTAATACTTATCGAGGGTCTCTCATTGGGAGGACCGAAGTCTATTCTGCCAATGGTCATCCTCCTCTTATTGATCAGATCTCTGCCAATCGGCCAAGGTAGTCTCTGGGGCCTCGATCGCCCGCACCAAACGTGGTTGCCTTCCAGGTGCCATATATGTAAGGTAAACAAGGAATGCCTAAGCCCATATAGTGAATAATCTTGTTCTTAAAACTTCTTAAACTATTTATTTATTCATAATTCATAATACAAGCCATAAACTTGAGAACACAAGTCATTATGACGCATGTACGTTTCCTAGGGTCTCTACCCTGCAATCAGTGTGGCCTCACTTGGTCGTTTGGTAGGTCAAGAGTCCTTACATCGGATCACGGGGGGCCCTAAAATCCCATGTCCTAGCCAGTCTTCCCTGGCCCAATTCACGCACCAAAGTCACCCAACACAGTTACCCTACCATCCCATGAAATCCTCACTGTGCCTAACTGAAGACTCCATCCTATCTCTCAACCATCACCTCTGATACCATTCTGTCACGACCCGCCTTCACCAAAAGGAGGGAAGGGTCATCTTATTGCCCTGCCCTTCCTTCTTTAAGTTGAATGATAGATAATGACCCCTGAAACCCGCCTTCAATAGGTCCCGGAGTGGTGACTAGCACCAAGGGTATAGAATCACAAACTAAATAGAAGGAATTACCATTTTTCTTTTAATAGGATTGGGAGATAAGATAGTGAATCCCACAAAAACACCAAAACTGAAAGAAAAGTAAAGCCATCAGTAAACCATTCCCACATGCATGTTCAAAAGTAAAATCCACAAGGTACAAAGCGAATACAAAGTTAAAGTACCAAGAAACGGAAAACGACAATAGCAACTACCCCAACGTCCGAGCTAGTATGGTCCCGCACAATCCCCAAAGTCCTCCTGGAAACTTGAAAGATGTTTTATATACATAGTGTGAGCATAGAAGTATACACAGTAGGGAAAAACCAAAGACTCTCGTGCACAAGTGGGGGTACGTACTAAATTCCCGTGACAAAAAGAGTAAACCAAACACCTAACAAGGTAAACTATCCACCCAAGCCTCACCAAGGCACACTCCCCAAATAACGCAAGTCATGTAATGTATAGTAATAGAACATCGATGTTTGGGTACCTCTCTCCACTTTCCCAATGGTTATTGAAGACATCCTACGCATCGAACCAATCCCACCATTCTCACCACAGTCCCACTGCCACACCCCTCCCTAACACACCTGGGCCATAACCGCACATAGTCCCACTGCCGAATCCCGCCCAAACGCACCTCAGCCACATCTGTCACACGTAACCACGCCTGCAAACACCTAGGCCAGAACAACCACCACCACTCCCGAAGACACATGGGCTAGAAGATTGCAACGACCCAAAGTTTCATTAATGAAAAATCCCTCTTGATCCAGTTAAATGTTTCTTTATGAAAAATGTTTTCATAAGATGCCAACTTCTTTAGTTTTGCGTTAAGATTTATGACCATTACTTTTATATCCATTGAACAGTTATCACTTGAGTAGTATAAATATATGGCTTTAACGAACCCAATTTTACTCAGACAAAGGAAGCGATGGCCTCATCCAGTAGAATTGCCCCTTACGGAGCCCATTTGTCGGAGCTCAGAAAAGAGATGCCTTCTTTGGGCTTCGCCCTTGACCAAGCCCAATCTGAGCTTCATTATGTCAAGCTTGAACAGTACCGTCTATGGGAAAAGTGGAAGTTGATAGAGATTACCACTCGGGCGATGTTATCCGAGCCGCCCCAAGAGTCTGTCACCATCGCACACCTTACCCTTAGGTCTTATGCGGCTATTTTAAGGGGTTATGTAACAAATAAATAGCACCATGTTCATGTACATTATTTTTATATATAAGAATGAATATAATTTCTAGTCATTTTTGATACATTGTAATTAGTTTTAAAGTACAAATTGTGTTTTTAGTTATTATTTAATTAAGAATTATATTTTATTAAAATAAAGGATTTTTGAATTAAATAATATTTTAATAAAATATTATTATTAATATTAAATTATTTTTTATTAAATATAAATGATCTTATAATTTTATGAATGCAATTTAAATTTTTAGTATGGTTTGAAAGCCATTTCTGTCAAAACCCGTGAATTTTTTATAAATGTCGGTTTTTATTTTAAAAGTAAAAATTCACATATTTAGAAAATTATTTAGATAAAATAAATATTATTTTTGGAATCAGGATGTCGAAATTATCCAATGGTGAATTTTTCATAATTTTCTGAGACAGTCAAATTTTTGGGTAAAAATTAAATACCATTTAAATATATAATGTGTTTTATGACATCATAATGACCCAATGGTGATGTAATAAAAGACCATAATCCTTATTTTCGGCCAATATGTGTTTTATCATTAAAATAAAGAGGTTTTGGGTTTGTTTGACTTACTTTTCAAAGCATTAATGGAGCCCTCAAGACTTATTCAACACTATGCCTTTTTAAATTAATTTCCATGGGAGTGTGACTCACCCTCACATAAGAAACCCTAATTTTTTAATAAGTTCGGACCTTGGCCTTGTAAAATATTGTTTTCCTCTTTCCTTTTCTAGAAACCATGGGAAAATACCATGGGATGGTTTGTGGTTTGGATTATTTTAATATAAGGGGTCCCAAACCTAAATAATAAAGAATTCCCTCACCTTTCCTATATAAACCCACCCAAGCTCCCACTTACTCCTCACTCAAAGCCATTTGAGTTCGTCCAAACTCTGACATAATCTCTCTATAATCCTCCCAAGGTGCCCCAAGCTCCCAAGAAGCCTCTCACAAGCCTCTATCTAGCCTTTGGGAGCACACTTCCAAGTAAGGGTTTTTTCTTCCTTTCTCAATTGTTGTCAATTTTCGTTAAGTTGTATTGCCCTATTAATTTCAATTATGAATATTGGGGTATGTTGTTTCACCTCCCCCATAATTCCCTCTTATTTTTTGAATTATGGGAGACCCCTTTCTCTCTCATTAAATGCCTCCCATGTACACCCGTTACTATGCCGAAATTCTGAAAGGAACTTTTTTCTCCTCTATTATATTCAAGCAATAATTTTGTATCATGAATATAAATACCTTTTAAATTGTTGGGACATGTATCTATATGACCTCCTTACTTTCCATTACATTTAAATATGATGAGGAACCCATTTCTCTCTCATCAACCATTTTTATGAATTCTTATGTCACATCGTTACGCTGCCGAAATCACACCGATTTTCTAATCCAATATCATTGTGTAGTGAATAACATGCCCATTTCTCCATCAAGGGTATTCACCTTTATGCACATTTACTTATTGATTATAATGTTTCATGTATGAATTCCACATTCCATTATCATGGAATAAATTATTATGTTTTATGAATCCATGTTTTATGATCCATGTGGCACACTTATGCATGAAATAAAATGTTTAAGAATGGTGCACCCTTATAGCGCTCCAATGCATTGGGTAAAGTATAGTATCATGATACGTCATGTGAAATGAGTGTTTACTCATTCTAATTCAAGTGCAACGAGGGTTTAATCGTGCTTCAAGTGCAATGAGGTTTTACTCATGCTCCATGTGCAATGAGCCTTGGATCATGCTAATTCAATGTTAAGTGTTGTTGCCACATTTCCATGTTATGATTATCATGCTTTATCATGCCTTTATGTTCATGTTACTCTTATGCTCTATTGATATTCCTATTGCCTAACTTGTATTGAACTCCTCATGTTATTCATTGTGTACTCCCCTACTAGGCTTTATAGCTCACCCTTTTCTTATGCATGTCCTCAGGTTATCCCGTGCAATGCTAAGTACGAAGGAATGTAGTGGCCCTGTAAAGGACGTTTTCAATAAAGATGTTGTATTTCAAGTTTAAAGTTTTTATGTAATGATTCTAATCCCCAAAGACACTAAACCTCTCGATATTCTTTGTTGTATCAAGTGAATTTATATGTAATAAAGCATGTTTAAGTTGTAATAGAAAGTAGGGTTGTCATAGTTGGTATCAGAGGATAGGTTTAGTTATTTTTGGGATTAGGAAACCCTAGTAAAGCCTTAGATACAAGACTAAGTATAATAAAAACATCCCTATTTTTTGGTAAATACTAAGTAAGTGGTTTATCAAACAAATACATCCCTGTCTGGATAAGAGCAGGTAGAGGTGGCTCTGGCACAGATGTATCCTAGGGGTAAAACCCGAAAACACCGCTTTGAGCTAGAATCGAACGGGAACTGGTGCACGACAACGAGCCTTGCTGCACTATTGGTTACGACACTCCCAGGGGATATGTTTTGATAAATTCACAATCTTAGTATGAACCCTTATTAAGGGAAAAGTGCCCCTAAGAATATATGTTAGAAGGAAGATCATGAAAACCATATATTGAATCCTATAGACTCATGAGTTAAAGAGATTAAAGTTTATTTATAAGTCATCAACTTTTGTCTTTGGATTACACTTTATGTGTTACCCCTAACTTTCCTTTTATTCTAGCCAATGGCTGGTAATAGGAGAACTCGGGCTAACAACTGTTGTGAAGATCAGTGTGATGATTGTACTAATGAGATGCCCAATCAAATGGGAGTGGGAATCGCGAACTTTGTCACACTTCTCTCTCAGCCAACTCATGTTTTGAATAGAAACACAGGTCAAGAGGAACGTTCAACCCCCCCTAAGATAGAACATTTCGCTATTGAATGCTTCATGAGACAAAGGCCTCCTACTTTTAGTGGATCATCTGATCCCACGATCGCTGAACAATGGATCAACTCCATTGAAAAGATATTCTCAATCCTCCAATGTTCTGAACAAGAGATGGTTCTCCTGGCGGCTTATCGTAAGGAGGGTGAAGCTGATCAATGGTTGACGTTGATCAAAAATACGAAGCCTGAGGAGGATATCGAGGCTTTGGAATGGAAGGAATTCCGGAAGATGTTTTTCGATAAATATTTTCCACGCACCCTCGGTCTTAATATGGAAAGGGACTTCTATTCCCTCAATAAAAAAGATGAAGAATCTGTGGGAGCGTACGAGGAAAACATCACAAGTCTTGCACAATACACTTCTTGCTTTGTCGTTACCCCCGAATGCAAGGTTGACCGCTTATTTGGTGGGCTGAATCCTAGATTGCGGAAAGCATTAGTGATCTGTGACATAGACAGCTATGAGGAAATTCTCCGATGTGCCCTCAAGGTTGAAATAGAGATCGGAAAATCACAGGGGTATCATGGGTCAAGAAGCGTAAGATGGAATTAAATGCTGGTGGTCCGATGGATAAATCCAACGGCGCTAAGAAGTTCCAGCACCCCACTTTCCAAAAGTATGGAAATAAGCACCCTGGAAATTTCCTTAGGGGGATGATAAAATGCTTCAGGTGTGGAAGAGAAGGGAACCTAGCTGTTAACTGTTAGCAAGAAGGACCCGCGACTGCGACAGAGGAGAGGAACGCTCCGTTTGAACCTCAACGCGTTGTTCAATGCTAAAAATGAAAAGAACCGGGTCATTTTGAAAATCAGTGCCCTAATACAAGGGTTATCGGAGGCAACCAGCAACCTTTAAGACAGCAAGGAAGAACTTTTGCCATCACTTCTGCCGAAGTGAACCCCGACAACAAAGTGGTGACAGGTATGCTAGTTATTCATTCAAGAATAGCGAACATACTTTTTGATTCAGGTTCTACGCATTCTTTTATATCTCAAAAGTTTAGTAGAACAATACATGCACCACCACAAATCATGGAAGTAAAGATGTCAGTGAGTACGGAAAATGGGGCAATCATTGCATCCCCTGAGTATAAGTCCACCCCTATTATAATCTGTGGATTGAATTTCCCAGCGGACCTCATCATACTCCCTTTGGTGGAATTTGATGCAATTCTTGGCATGGATTGGATTTCCTTATATAGAGGCAACATAAATTGTCGGGAGAGTGAAATCACACTCCATATGGAGAATCGACCCCCGATTCTTTACAAGTGTCAGGAGGAAGATGAATATGCTTTAGCTCCATCATCTCAAGCATGGATATTTCTACCTTATGAGCATGCATATCTGGCTCAGATTATTGAGTCCAAGGAAGAAACCACCCTTAAAGAAATGCCTATTGTGAGGGAATTTGCTGAATTATTTCCCGAGGAACTTCCTGGTCTTCCTCCAAGAAGAGATGTTGATTTCTCAATTGAACTTATACCTGGGGCACTACCAATATCCAAGACTCCATATAAAATGGCTGTTGTTGAGCTTGAAGATCTGAAGAAACAACTACAAGAGAATCTGGATAAAGGGTTTATATTCCCAAGTGCATCACCATGGGGTGCACCAGTCCACTTCGTCAAGAATAAGGATGGGTCAATGCGGCTTTGCATCGATTATCGTGAACTTAACAAAATCACGATAAAGAACAAGTATCCTCTCCCAAGAATCGATGATTTGTTTGATCAGCTGCGTGGAGCACAATACTTCTCCAAGGTGGACTTGCAGTCGGGATATTATCAAGTAAGGGTGATGAAGGAAGATATCCCCAAGACTGCTTTTCGTACAAGGTACGGGCACTATGAATTCATAGTAATGCCTTTCGGACTCACCAATTCTCCAGAAATATTCATGGACTTAATCAATAGAGTCTTTAGAGATTACCTAGACAAATTTGTGGTAGTCTTTATAAATGATATTTTAATATACTCCAAAACCAAGGAGAAACATGAGGAGCATTTAAGAAATGTACTGGAGACATTGCGCAAGGAGAAGATCTATGCCAAGTACAGCAAGTGTGAGTTCTGGTTGAAGGAGGTCTCATTCGTGGGCCATATCATCACAAGCAATGGGATACCTGTGGACCCCTCCAAAATAGATGCAATTGAGGGATGGCCGAGGCCAACATCGGTAACTGATATCCGTAGCTTCTTGGGGTTAGCTGGATATTATCGACGATTTGTGAGAAATTTCTCACGATTGTCCAACCCTCTTACCAAGCTAACTCGAAAGGGAGTAAAGTTTTCTTGGAGTGATGAATGTGAAGAATGCTTCAAGGAGTTGAAAAGGAGGCTTATCATTGCACCTGTGCTCATTTTACCCACGGAGTGGGGAGCTTTTTAGGGTATTCAGTGATGCTTCGAAGAAGGGATTAGGATGTGTGCTGATGCAAAATGATAAAGTGATATCCTATGCCTCAAGGCAGTTGAAAATCCATGAGTGAAACTATCCAAAGCATGATCTGGAGTTGGCGGCGGTGATCTTTTCCTTGAAAATCTGGCGGCATTATCTCTATGGAGAGAAATGTGAGATATATACTGACCACAAGAGTCTTAAATATATATTCACACAGAAAGAGCTTAATATGCGCCAGAGAAGATGGATAGAGCTCAACAAGGATTATGACTATTCAATACATTACCACCATGGGAAAGCGAACAAGGTGGCAGATGCCCTAAGTAGAAAGGATCCAGCGATTCTATCAATGATGAGAATTGAGAATGATCCAATCTTCTTAGACTTAATGAAGATGGATGTGGGAATCATAAAGAAGGGAACATCATCAATCATTTCACAAATTATTTCTCAACCATCTCTTTCTGAAAGATTAAAGGATGCTCAAAGGATGATGCGGGAATCCAAGAAAAAGTGGAAGCTATCGAAAACGGAAAATCCTCATAGTTTAATGTTAATGAAGAAGGAATTGTGCGGTTTGGGAAAAGACTATGCATTCCATCGAGTTCGGAGCTGAAGAAGGAACTTTTGGATTATGCACATAGTTCAAATTTCTCTATTCACCGAGGGAGCACAAAGATGTATCAGGATCTCCGAGAAAACTTTTGGTGGGATAATATGAAGAAGGAGATCGCTGAATATACATCAAAGTGCCTGGTGTGTCAACAAGTGAAGGCAGAGAGAGAGAAGTCTAAGGGGATGATGCAACCATTGCCCATACGAGAATGGAAATGGGGGAACATCACCATGGAATTTGTCACTGGACATCCAAGGACATCCAAAATCAACATTGCAATCTGGGTTGTTGAGGATCGTCTTACAAAGACTGCACACTTCATTGCTATTCGAGAGGATTTCTCTTTGGATCAACTGGCACGGATACATATCAGAGATGTGGTACGGTTTCATGGAGTACCACTATATATTGTTTCGGACCGAGATCCAAGATTCACCTCTATGTTTTGGAAGAGTCTTCAACAAGCTCTGAATACTGAACCAAACTTCAGTACGGCCTATCATCCTCAAACTGATGGCCAATCCGAGCGGACTATCCAAACACTTGAGGATATGTTGAGAGCGTGCTCAATGGACTTTAAAGGAGGAAGGGATCAACATCTTCCTCTGGTTGAGTTCTCTTATAATAATAGTTTCCACTCGAGCATCCAAATGGAACCGTATGAAGCCCTATATGGGAAAAGGTGCAGAACACCGTCATGTTGGGATGAGGTCAGTGAACGTAAGCTGCTTGGACCAGAAATGGTCGTAGAAATTGTGGAGAAGGTGAAAACCATTAAGCAGCATATCAAGGCAGCCCAAAGTCGACAGAAGAGTTATGCAGATAATCGTTGACGAGACCTTGAGTTTAAAATTGGAGACACGGTGTTTTTACGCATATCTCCGTGGAAGAAGGTCATGAGGTTTGTAAAGAAAGGGAAGTTAAGTTAAAGGTACATCAGCCCCTTCGAGATTCTTGATTGTGTTGGGGCTGTGGCCTATCGACTAGAACTTCCACCTACTATGGCCAAGGTTCATGATGTCTTTCATTTATCCCTCTTAAGGATGTACATACTGGACCGTTCACATGTACTCCCTTCAGAGGTGGTACAATTGGAAGATGATCTTTCTTATATGGAGCAACCAGTGAAGATCTTAGATCGTAGAGAAAAAGTTCTACGAAATAAGACAATACCCCTCATCATGGTGTTGTGGAGAAACCACAAGTCGAAAGAAACAACTTGGGAGTCGGAGGATATGATGAAGCTGAGTTACCCAAATTTGTTTTAGTGTGGGAAAAGGAAAATTTCGAGGGTGAAATTTCATAAGGGGGGAATATTGTAACGACCCAAAGTTTCATTAATGGAAAATCCCTCTTGATCCAGTTAAATGTTTCTTTATGAAAAATGTTTTTATAAGATGTCAACTTCATTAGTTTTGCGTTAATATCTATGACTGTTACTTTTATAGCCGTTGCACAGTGATCACTTGAGTAGTATAAATATATTGCTTTAACAAACCCAATTTTACTCAGGCAAAGGAAGCGATGGCCTTATCCAGTAGAATTGCCCCTTACGAAGCCCATTTGTCGGAGCTCGGAAAAGAGGTGGCGTCTTTGGGCTTCGCCCTTGACCAAGCCCAAGCTGAGCTTCATTATGTCAATCTTGAACGGAACCTTCTACGGGAAAAGTCGAAGTTGATAGAGATTACCACTCGAGCGATGTTATCCGAGCCGCCCCAAGAGTCTATCACCATCGCACACCTTACCCTTAGGTCTTATGCGGCTATTTTAAGGGGTTATTTAACAAATAATTAGCACCATGTTCATGTACATTATTTTTTTATATAATAATGAATATAATTTCTAGTCATTTTTGATACATTGTAGTTAGTTTTTAAAGTACAAATGGTGGTTTTAGTTATTATTTAATTAATAATTATATTTTATTAAATTAAAGGATTTTTGAATTAAATAATATTTTAATAAAATATTATTATTAATATTAAATTATTTTTTGTTAAATATAAATGATCTTATAATTTTATGAATGCAATTAAAATTTTTATTAAGGTTTGAAATCCATTTCTGTCAAAACCCATGAATTTTTTATAAATGTCAGTTTTTATTTTAAAAGTGAAAATTCACATATTTAGAAAATTATTTAGATAAAATAAATATTATTTTTGGAATCAGGACATCGAAATTATCCAACGGTGAATTTTTCATAATTTTCTAAGACAGTCAAATTTTTGGGTAAAAATTAAATACCATTTAAATATATAATGTGTTTTATGACGTCATAATGACCCAATGGTGATGTAATAAAATACCATAATCCTTATTTTCGGACAATATGTGTTTTATAATTAAAATAATGAGTTTTTGGGTTTGTTTGACTTACTTTTCAAAGCATTAATGGAGCCCTCAAGACTTATTCAACACTTTGCCTTTTTAAATTAATTTCCATTGGAGTGTGACTCACCTCCACATATGAAACCCTAATTTCTTAATAAGTTCGGGCCTTTACCTTGTAAAATATTGTTTTCCTCTTTCCTTTTCCAGAAACCATGGGCAAATACCATGGTATGGTTTCTGTTTTGGAATATTTTAATATAAGGGGTCTCAAACATAAATAATAAAGAATTCCCTCACCTTTCCTATATAAACCTACCCAAGCTCCAATTTCCTCCTCCCTCAATGCCATTGGAGTTCGTCCAAACTCTTCCCTACACTCTCTAGAATCCTCCCAAGGTTCCCCAAGCTCCCAATAAGCCTCTCACAAGCCCCTCTCTAGCCTTTGGGAGCACACATCCAAGTAAGGGTTTTTTCTTCCTTTCTCATTTTTGTCAATTATCATTAAGTTGTATTGTCCTTTTAATTTCAATTATGAATGTTGGGGTATGGTTTCTCACCTCCCCCATACTGCCCTCTTATTTTTTGAATTATGGGAGACCCCTTTCTCTCTCATTAAATGCCTCCCATGTACACCCGTTACTATGCCGAAATTCCGAAAGGAAGTTTTTTCTCCTCTTTTATATTCAAGCAATACTTTTGTATCATGAATCTAAATTCCTTTTCAATTGTTGGGACATGTATCTATATGACCTCCTTACTTTCCATTACATGTAAATATGATGAGGAACCCCTTTCTCTATCATCAACCATCTTTATGAATTCTTATGTCACGCCGTTACTCTGCCGAAATCACACCGATTTTCTAAGCCAATATCATTGTGTGGTAAATACCATGCCCATTTCTCCATCAAGGGTATTCACCTTTATGCACATTTACATATTGATTATAAAGTTTCATGTATGAATTCCACATTCCGTTATCGTGGAATAAATGATTATGTTTTATGAATCCATGTTTTATGATCCATGTGGCACACTTATGCATGAAATGAAATGTTTAAGAAGGGTGCGCCCTTATAGCGCTCCAATGCATTGGGTAAAGTATAGTATCATGATATGTCATGTGCAATGAGTGTTTACTCATTCTAATTCAAGTTCAATGAGGGTTTACTCGTGCTTCAAGTGCAATGAGGGTTTACTCATTCTCTATGTGCAATGAGCCTTGGCTCATGCTAATTCAATGTTAAGTGTTGTTGCCACATTTCCATGTTATGATTATCATGCTTTATCATGTCTTTATGTTAATGTTACTCTTATGCTCTATTGATATTCCTATTGCCTAACATGTATTGAACTCCTCATGTTATTCATTGTGTACTCCCTTACCGGGCTTTATAGCTCACCCTTTTCTTATGCATGTCCTCAGGTTATCCCATGCAATGCTAAGTACAAAGGAATGTAGTGGTCATGTAAAGGAAGTTTTCAATAAATATGTTGTATTTAAAGTTTAAAGTTTTTATGTAATGATCCTAAGCCCCAAAGACACTAATCCTCTCAATCATATTTGTTGTATCAAGTGAAGTTATATGTAATAAAGCATGTTTAAGTTGTAATAGAAAGCAGGGTTGTCATAAAGATCCACTGCCACGCCCGTAGACACCTGGGCCTCATCCCGAAGATACATGGAAAACTACCTGCACACACACACCTGGGCCATAACCACCACACTACCCCGCCCGAAGGTTCTTGGGATAATAATGGACCTCAGGCCATCACAGCCTTTCTGAAGATACTTGGGATATCCGGGAAAGGGAGAAAAAAAGGAGCTAATAACCATCAACTAATAGTAGTGTTGGGAAAAACACCCTCCCCCATTAAATGGGGGTGTTCGGCACTAAGTTCTCAACTTTTGTGGTGCGTAAACAAGAAACACATAACTAAAAGTATATATATAGGTAACAAGCACTCACCCAAGTTTAGTTTTTTCTTCAGCCAACTTAAAAAACACAAACAATACCACTGTCCACGTCACAACTCACACCAAACAAAAACCATTTTCCCCATCCTTGTTTTCAAGTTCAATAATGATGTTTAAATAAGTTTCTGAACCTTCTTGGGCACCTAGTAAGCATAAGCACAAGTCTAGGCACGCAAAAAATCAAGCATTAACTATAACATCCACTGTCGGTTCTCTCGTAAATCCACAATAAACAAATAAAACCCCAAGATACAGCCCCATGTCCAACATCCAGGAGCCAAAAGGTTTCTCAACAATAGAGGATCCCACCCAAATTCGTGATATAACATGGTAACCACCCGGTCATAAAAAAATATACAACCACTGAAAGCATAACACAGGGGATCCCATCCCCAATTGCACAACCACCGAGAGTATAAAAACAAGGGATCTCATCCCCTCCCACATATCCAAACAACTGGACCGTGAAAGAAGAACAATAAAACCACCACCACCAAGAAAAGCAGGCCCATGCCGGTATTTTAAGATTTATAAGATTTAACACACTCCATGATTTCAATTTCTGTTCCTTAACCGGGGTTATCACAGAAGGGATTGATCCTGGTGCTTTCAACTTATTTATCCGGATATACGTGATTAACAAAATTCCTTTACACAGCAAGGGTTCACAGACATGATCCATTTAACATCACCAGAGGTAAGGGTTCATTAGTGCACAGAGAAAATACCACAAATGGCCATGATATTTAGTAGGGTAAGCCCACAAAATTCAGAAAAGAAAATCATAAATCAAGGAAGCATCATCAAACACGCCCCCCCCTCGTTCCGTGATTCCATTGATTATCTTTATTAAGGTTCATGTTCATCCAATTATTGCAGAATCAGAAGCATGCCCACCCCGCATGATACACAAAAGTGAGAGGTAGAGTAGAAATTACCTACTTGTTGATCAACGATCAACGCTGAGCCTGGCCGCGGAACTTCACGGATAGCGATGTGGCTCGCCTGAACGAAAATCGGTTTGTCTAAACGAAGGGTGCTACTAGTAGAGGGTGATCGAGAAAAGAAGAAACCACAGCTAACCCTTAGTTTATAAGGGTCGGGGATGGTTGAGATAAGAACGTGAAACCGTGTAAGGAGTAGGGGTCGTGTGATGACCACGCGGCCCCACACATTACTAAATAGTTCTAAATCGACGCACATACTAGATTAATTCATTAAATATTTAATTAGAACATTTATGGGCATTACTGGGATTTAAAAAAAGCTCAAAGGGGTCAAAATAGAGTTTAAAACCCAATTCGTGCAAAAAGGAGTGCTACTGGAAAGACCCCGTGGGGGGTAGGCGAGAGCCACTAGTAGATGAGAGCTACCGGTGGCTGACAGCCTCTTGTAGACCGAGCTACTGGTAAGATGCAGCTACCGGTAGGTGCGTCTACCGGTAGACCGAGCTACGAGTATATAGAGCTACCGGTTGGCTGCGGCTACCGGTAGACCGAGCTACGGGTAGGCCTGCTACCGGTAGGATAAGGCTACCAGTAGGCCTACCATAAGGCCAAACATCACTGAGATTCCCAGGTCAAAAAACCCTACATTAGATTTTCACAAATAATGGACCCCAAAAACCCGGGCCATTACACATACAAAAAAACTGTTGTCAAAATAATTCTGATTTTCCACACGGACCCCATCAGTATAGGCTGAGAAATCTTAGTCAGATCCCTAATCATCCATTACATGACCATCGAATCTATTTTATCAACAAAATTATAGACTAGTTCCTTGGTATTGGACCCCTTAATATAGTAATTATAGTTTGATCATCCACCCTAGGTCATAACTCTACATTCTTGTGCGTAGATCCCTACTGACTTTGATGATAACCTTCGCATATGAAACATCAATAACATCATCTCCACTACTCCCCACTAAAACCACAACAGCAGTACTTACTTACATTTGAAATTATATTGGATCAGGGTCCTTATGGAATGATCCTGCATTCCCAAACCATTTTTTGGCAGATATGAGTTCTACGACTAGAGGGCCCAGCCCAATCCTGTCTCAATATTCTATAGACCATAGAGACCTTTGGATTATCCTGAACCGCCAATTCATATTTCCCCTTAACCACATCAAATCTACTCAAACCAGCAACCTTGCCATCGGTTTGAACCAATTAATCAAAGAATAATGTAGAAACATTGTAATCTTATGAGACACTGGAAGCACACTCCTCCTCCATAGACCCCTCATTCCATGTCAGCATCGAGTGAGGAACACTCGGGCCATTCAACAAAACCCCTAGAAAACAGACAAGATAAACATGACATTCCCATCCATTTGGAATCTCTTGAAAAAACCTACCTCATTATGATCCTATGTATCCTTGCAACTAACATTTCCCATATTTTTAAGAAACTGATCCCCCCATTGAAAATAATCCCTTCAGTTACCTAGGTGCTTGTAGATAGTACATAAGTTAGTGTTGGATTCATAAACCCTACTTTTTTTCACAATGGTACTCCTCTCCAACAGTAATAAAAAAATTATTAAAATGGAACTCTTGACACATCCAGTTTAAAACCAACACATGGGTTAACAAGATCAATAGGGGACTCTGTGCGACTATCCAAGAACATATAACAACCAAAAAAGTTATCGAGTATACTATTAACATCATGATTTTGAAACATTAGTGGGAGATTGGGAGAACTCACCTAAATCACCACTGTAGGTGGATCACATATCATATCGAAAATGAAGTACCACATAAATAGGTAAAATCTAAATCACTTGAATATATGAGTTGCATGTGATAATGAATTAATAATATCCAACTCTTACACAATACAAATCATAATATAGTGGTTGTACAGTAGACCCACTATTTCCCTCTCACGCAAATCCTATGCATCAATGATATACTTGTCTAATGAATCAACAGATGGGCATCACTGCTTAAACTGAGTTACCAATGTTTCAGAGAGCCTAGGATTCTGAGGACTATGCTGTTGAGATCAGGAGATTAGAGAATATAGCATGAAAATATCGAACATTTGGGTAGATCAAGACTTGGGGTAATGGTGGAAGAGAGTCAGGAATCGAGAAGGGGGTGGAGGAGGAAGCTTCTATGTTAATGGACATCGGGTGTCCCTCTCCCACAGGTGGGAGGGGAACTCGCATAGTGTCTTCTACCATCACAAATAGGAAGAAAAAATTAGGGTTCCCTCCCCCACCTCACCCCGACTCTCCATCATAATTATAATGATGTAAAATCTTATATATGTAGTTGGGTAACTCATACACAATTTCATTTTTATGATTCATATAAAATCAATATGTTTGGGAACATAATATAATATGGATTAGAATTCAATATCACAAACTAATGTTTATTGTGAAATAAATATTATCCATTAAATATTACATAATATAATGTTATCATAATGTAATAAAATTTGGAATTTCATAATTATATTTTATAATGATTTCATGATTACTTTTTAAAATTTTAACCATTATGAAATAAATAAGACGAGTTTCATGAAATTTTATTGAATGAAAATTATGAATAAATTTTAAGAGGAGACTAAAAAATTAAATCTAATGTATATAGGAGGTACTCCTATGTTTTAGTGGTGTGGAAAATGAGTTTTTCAAGGACTTACTACCACTAAAATTTAATGTTAGTCCACCATATTTTTATAGCATTGACTGAGTGTCATTATAGAGAGTGCTGCCTCCAACATTTTGGTGGTAGTCTATCTAGGTTTTGTTGATGGAAAAATTTTAGTCATAATAAATCACAATTATAGTGAATTTATATCATGGTCATTTTAAAATGGGAGTTTTTATCAATTCCTTATCGGGAAATGTTTTAATCCTCTAAGTGGGTCAGGTTGACACCCATGAGGAATAATTAATTCTATTTGAGAATCCAGGTAAATATTTTAAGTTATTATTCATTAAAACTAAAAGACAATGGTATATTACATATCACGTATTATGTTGAACCCACACATACTAGATATTCTTAGCTCATAATCCATTATTATAAAGTATTTATAATCATTTTTAATAATTAACATGTAAATGTATAACCAAATTAGAGACCCATGAATGATTATCACAATATGTTTTTATGAATAATTTTTTAGGATAATCTTTTATTTAGTAAAATGTAATGGGTAGTTGTATCATTTTCAGAATTGAGTAAATGTAGAACCTTTTTATTTAAATATATATTTAATCAACAAACTCCCATTTTATGGTCAATTACTTCATTTATTATATAATTGGATGATCCAAAAACAATATTAAATTACAACACTAAAATAAAATACATGATGAAAAAATATTCCATGAATAAGTTAATGATTTAAAAATAAAATATTTAATTACATTGATATTGATCAAGATCAATGAAATAAAAAAAATATAATAATGATTGAACATCAAAACATAACTCAAAATTCTATTAAAAAGAATTAAACTACAATACTCTATCACCCTACATTGTATAACATAGATAAATATATTCAATAGCTAATTATTCCACATAAACCAAAATATTGTTCTATTTTATATAAGGTATAGTGAAGAAAAAATAATAAAAAACCTTCCAACAAAAAAACTTCATGCCTTTGTATCCTTTACCGGAATTTCTCTCTTTTTTGGGTTACATGTTTACTATAGAACTCATATACAATGAACTCATTTTATAGAAAATGATATTCCATAAATCTCAATATATCTATATCATCTTTACAAATAATTCAATATCTCATCCTACCTTCATATAATTAATATACAACTTACCTATATGAAGAAGAAGGACACATATTGAAATTGGAATTGAAAATAGCAATGGGTTCAAGATTGTGAATGATGTTTGGAAACATCCCTGGAATAAGATCACTATATATAAAAAATTTACAAATTATGAAAACAAAAGAGAATGAGGCAAATTATTATAAAATCTGAACATTTTAAATGTTATATGTCCTTCAAATATAAATAAGATGGATCAACTCATGACATGAATTGTATTCACATAGCGAGTCATTATAGACATCTGGAAACCCCAAAAATTCATTTCATGACTTTCTAATTTTTGTCGTAAATAGAAATTTTAACTATACGTCATTTTGTATCTCCCAAGATTAATATCTTCTGTTGATATCATGGGATCTTTAGGATTGATAATTAGAGACCAAGGTTGATAAATTCACATCATGAGTAGATTTCACATCCTAAGTTATCTTTCCCCAAATGATTTATGGATTGTACTGGATTCATGAACCAGAATATGTAATTATAGATTTATTTCATCTCGGAATACAAAACAATAATATAGTTCACATACTGATCATTATTTATCTAGAGAATTCACAGATTGTATTGATTTCACAAATCTGGATTTTTCCAACCATGGTATGTTCTCTGGGAATACACATCATGAGTCTCATTCATGACATGAATTTTCTAATATTGATTCAATTTATAATTTCACTCCCTTTATAAAATATATTGAATTTCCAATAATAAATAATTAAATTTCAATGTATCTTAGTATAAAACATGTATAAATCTAAATTATTTTATTCTTAAATGTTTATATGAATTATGAATATCAATATAGCATCCCACCTTTTTATCACATAAAATTTCATTACATTTTACAAAACCGGGGATCTTTAAGGTTTAGTGTCTTGGAAACCAGGAACATAAAACATGAAAACATAAAACATTCTTCTTAAACACTTGAAAGGCTTCTACTCATGTTCATCCTAGTTTCATTACTGCATCTCATAACCATGGGACATACATCAAATGAAAGGGTGAGTAGAAGGCCCCGTAAGGGAAACAAGGGAATCATTTAACATGTGAACTTGAGATACATCAACTATGTCATGAAAAATAACATTAAGGCATGAGAAAGAAATCATGTGGCATATCATAATAAAAATAACATTTTTCATAACATTAAGATGTGGATACATCATTTAACATAGAAAATCATGAACATATCACCAAGGTCTATCCCCAAGGTGTCATTTGAAAATTACCAAGGTTATTCACCAATATATCCTGAAAATTGTAATCTCTAGTGGTTACATCATTACCCAATGCATGGAGCGCTATCAGGGTGCACCCTTAAATTTGCCTTTATTATCATGTGAGCCACATTTATCATCTTAAATAATTTCATAAAAAACCCATATATCATAAAAGAAATGGGTTTCATTTCATAATCATAACTTTTTAAAAACTGCTTTAAAGACATGATCTTTACACCACTTTAAACCCACGGAAAGGGAAAGAGGGTATCATGTGTGCAAATCCCAGAATTTAAAATAAATTTTTTTATATATATGTGAATACCCCTTTATAAATAATAGCTTTGAGAATTCACTTAATAAAATAAAATAATTTTGAGAAAAAGAGAGGGGCATTTTGAGACGAAAATTCTGCAGCACAACGGCTACGTTACAGGGTCTTAGAAAACGCCGGAAAGAGAGGGGACATGGGTCAAAAATTCATAAATGACCCATAAAATAGTAGAGGGACAGAATATAAGGGATTTAATAACATGGTAATGATATTTGAAAATATACCATATGAAATAAATAACATGAAAGGAAGACAAAAATAAGATTTTTCTTATGAAAATTCGGCATCCCAACGACGTCACATTAACTTCAACAAAAATGAATTAACGAGATCAAATAGGGTATCTCATCATATGAACATAAAAGATCAGTATGATAGATATAGAGATCATACCCCAACATAATACAAAAGGAACTTGAAATACTTGACATGAAAGTAGATCTTTGAAAAATGAGAAAGGTGAACGAATCTCTTAAATTCGGCAGCCTAACGGCGTCACTTAAACTTCAACCAAAGATTAATTGAAAATATCAAAATAGGGTCTCTCATCATATGGAAATAAGGGTTCAGTATGATAGATATAGAGATCATACCCCAGCAAAATAAAAATGAACATGAAAGACTT
The DNA here is from genome assembly GCA_963277665.1 of Viscum album. Classification (NCBI taxonomy): domain Eukaryota; kingdom Viridiplantae; phylum Streptophyta; class Magnoliopsida; order Santalales; family Viscaceae; genus Viscum; species Viscum album. The sequence continues at coordinate 880,779,247 of OY728155.1, forward strand.
GACATGAAAATAGATCATGAAAACGAGAAGGGTGAAAAAATCCCTAAAAAATTCTGCAGCCTAACGGCGCCACTTAAAACTTCAAACTACTGAATTAAAGAGATCAAATGGGGTCTCTCATCATATGATCATAAAATATCAGAATGATATATATATAGATCATACCCCAACATAATAAAAAGGAACATGAAAGACTTGATAAGAAAATAGAACATGAAAATGAGAAGGGTGAAAGAATCCGTTACAAAAAGTTCGGTAGCCTAACGACGCCACTTAAACATTCATAAAATGAAATTATCAGAGTAAGAGGTGGTCTCTCATCATATGAACATAAAAAGGATAGTATAATGAATATAAAAGTCCATCCTCCAACATAAGAACATGGAGCATAAAAGAAATGACATAAAAGATATCATTTGAAAAGAAAGAGAGGGGGTCGGATCCCTTATCTTAAAACGTAACTCTTAAAACTAAAAGGTTGGGACCTTGAGGGCTTGGGGGCACCATGGGAGGACTCCGTGGGAGGTAAGGTGACCAGAACATCGTTGGGGGAGAGTTGGTAGTGAAAAGTAGAGGAAACAAGGGTGGGTATTTATAGGGAAAGTGAGGGGACAAGGCATTAATGGCCAATGGACACCTCAAAAGTGGTTCTCTCAAAAGCATGGGCCCTCCCATGGTACATCCCATGGAGTTAGGCCACATGGGGACCCCCACACAATAATTCATCCTCTTTATTCTAACATCCCTTAAAATATCTCATGATATCATCATGACACAGTTATGATGTCATTAAACATACCGAAACCCTAAAACTGTATTTTTACTATTCATTGAAAATTAAACTTTCTCAGAAAAATCCCAAAATTTCAGATTAACCAAATATCAATGCTCTGATTTCAAAAATGAACTCCATTTTATAAAAATTATTTTCTAAATATTTTTAATTTTATTTTTAAATAAATAAACTATTCACTGAAAATTCATTTTTTTTCAAAAAAATCCCCACAAATTACCATAACATAATATCGATGTACTGAGTTCAAAAATAAAGTTCATTTTATAAAAATAGTTTTCTAATTATTTTTAATTAAATTTTTAATTAAAAAACACTATTCAGCCGAAAAAACTAATACTTGACTAATAATTTATGAAACCGTTATTTACCCATTTTATTGAATCTCATTACATAATCATGGTGTCTAAATTATATTAAAACTTTCTTTAAGTGAGATTACAAATCAATTTGTACACATTACTAATCCTAATCATAAAATCACTATTCATAATTACTATTCATCAAAAAATCAAGTTGATCTTATTAGACTATAAATTTCTTACTGAAAATAATTGTAGAAGACCATTTTTTCAAAAATCATTAAACATTTTTAATTATTTAAGAATTACATAAACATTTTTTAAAAATATCCTTTCTCTAAAATTCACCAAAAATATGCATACTATATTTATCCGGACATTTGAAAAGTCATAAACATCATCATAGGAAGAAATCCCAATTATTATTTAAAATAAAATATTACACAAGGAAGTTATGGTCTCCTTACATATCCCCTTATCACACCAGCATAGGACCTAAGTGTAAGGTGTTCTAAGGTGAGAGAATCCGAGGGAGGCTCGACCAACATCGCACGAGTAGTAATTTCTATCAGTTTGAACTTCTTGCGAAGTCGATTCTGTTCTAGCGTCACAGGATGAAGTTCGGCTTGGGTTTGGTCTAGAGCAAAGCCCAGTGGTGCTACCTCCTTCCCAAGTTCTGTTAGATGGGCTTCGATCGGTCCAAGACCACTGGGTGAGGACATCGAATCTTCTTTCTATAATAATTATCCAAGATTACTTGTATTTAGAGACAATAATCAAAATGTTTAGTTTCTAGCAGTCTTATTGACCAATGGTCATATAACAATCAAAACCCAACGACATCATTTTAATTATACCCATGTTATCAAATGAAAAAGTTTTTTTGAGTATAAAAATAAATTAACACATAAAATTAGGAAACAAGATTTATTCAAAATTTCGGGTCATTACAATCTTCCCCCCTTATGAAATTGCGTCCTCGCAATTTTTAAAAATTGGGTTTTGAAATTTCATTGAATGTCCCACATCAGAAAGGGAGTCAGTAAACTATTACTTTAAATGAAAGAAAGGGAAGTACAAAGGTCACCCGAGTTAACCCACACTAAGATTCCGTGTAGGAAAACATGGACATGGAGGAGAAAACAAAGGGTCATGTTCTGAGGGAGAGTGATAAAAAACATGATTAGGAGAAATTTAACCATAAGAAAATCCCAAACTTATGATGTGTGTAAATGGTCTTTGATTACCTAGTAGGAAACGTAAACCAACAACGCATTTGTTTTACATTTCTTTTCATAATTTTGAGGAATTCATTTACTACCTAGAACAAAAATATAAGGAAATATACCTATCTTCACGGAGAGTTTCAACATTTAATAAGTTTATACCAAAACTATTCTTTTCTCCAAATGATGAGAATTCAAAACTACTTGGCCTCATCAAAACACAAGAATAATCTTCTAGAGAATCACGTATTCCACAAAAGAAAAACTATCTATCTTTAAACATTTATCCCAATAACAAAAACTGTAAGATAAAACAACTCTTCAAAAAAATGATTCTCATAGGAAGGGAAACTGCTTTTAAATCTTCAAAGTTCCATTGTACTACCCAGAGTTCATCATAGACCATTCCGTAAGTAACTGTCCTTAAAATTCCTCAAAATAACCCAAACTAAGATTGATACCCATATACAAGAAGGACTTGATAACATAGTCTTCCAAGAGAAAATTTATCGTTCATCTCCAAACAATATCAACCACTCCTAACATCTTATAACCAAAGTAACTAACCTAAACATATTTTCCCCAGATAGGTCAATCTTTTCCATAAGTAACCTATAATACCATAAGTTCACCTTAAATTCGTTGATTCTTCAAAATATAATTCAACCTTTACTCCTCAAAGAAAATACCATAGTAATCTATTTACCTCGATCAAATAGGGTTCCCAAAGTAGTGAATGTCATCCAAAATAATAATCATCTTTTAATCCCCTAATCATCTTTGTCATATTAATACGGCAATCGTCGCATTTTCTATCACATTGGTTTTTGGGACATGTTCTTCCATTTCCCACCATTAACTAAGAAGAGAAAGTATAATTAGGGGATTAAACACTTAGCCAATAATCATGGAAAGGAACTTAAATCATATAAGGATAACTTGTAGAAGAAAAGTATAACCGAACTTGTGACCCCCTAGGTTTCAAACTAGGTTATCCAAGATCATATATCCTTATGTGAATATTTATTTTATTTTATATTTGTTCCTTTAATAATGGTTCATAATAAGCTTATGAATTTACCAACGCATATCCCACAAGAGTGTCGTAACCAAGAGTGCGGCAAGTCCCATTGTCGTTTACCAGTTCCCGTTCGAGTCAAGCTCAAAGCGATGTTTTTGGGTTTTACCCCTATGTACATCTGTGCTAGAGCCACCTCTACCTGCTCGTATCCAGACAGGGATGTATTTGCATGGAAACCCCTTACTCAATACTCACCAAAATACCAGGAAGATTTCCTATATATAAACATTTCTATAGGCTTCTTCTTAATTTTTTCATATCCTAATTTCCACAAATAACTAAACCACCATTTGATACCAACTATAGCATACCACCTTTTTATCACATAAACTTTCATTACATTTTACAAATCCGAGGATCTTTAAGGTTTAGTGTCTTGGAAACCAGGAACATAAAACATGAAAAAATAAAACATTATTCTTAAACACTTGAAAGGATTCTCCTCATGTTCATCCTAGTTTCATTACTGCATCTCATAACCTGGGGACTTACATCAAATGAAAGGGTGAGAAGAAGGCCCAGTAAGGGAAACAAGGGAAACATTTAACATATGAACTTGAGATACATCAACTATGTCATGAAAAAGAACTTTAAGGCATGAGAAAGAAATCATGTGGCATATCATAATAAAAATAAAATTTTTCATAACTTTAAGATGTGGAAAAATAATATAACATAGATAATCATGAACATATCACCAAGGTCCATCCCCAAGGTGTCATTTGAAAATTACCAAGGTTATTCACCAAGATATCGTGAAAATTGTAATCTCTAGGGGTTACATCATTACCCAATGCATTGGAGCGCTATCAGGGTGCACCCTTAAATTTTCCTTTATTATCATGTGAGCCACATGTATCATCATAAATCATTTAATAAAAAAACCATATATCATAAAATAAATGGGTTTCATTTCATAATCATAACGTTTGAAAAACTTCTTTAAAGACATGATCTTTACATCACATTAAACCCACGGAAAGGGAAAGCGGGTATCATGTATGTAAATACCATAATTTAAAATAATTTTTTTTTAAATATGTGAATACCCATGTATAAATAAGAGATTTGAGTATGCACTTAATAACAAAAAATAATTTTGAGAAAAAGAGAGAGGCATTTTGAGACGAAAATTCAGCAGCACAACGACTACGTTACAAGGTCTTAGAAAACGCTGAAAAGAGAGGGGAAATGGGTCAAAAATTCATAAATGACCCATAAAACAGTAGAGGGACAGAATATAAGGGATTTAAGAACATGTTACTGATATTTGAAAATATACCATATGAAATGAATAACATTAAAGGAAGACAAAAATAAGATTTCTCTTATGAAAATTCGGCATCCCAACGACGTCACATAAACTTCAACAAAAATGAATTGACGAGATCAAATAGAGTATCTCATCATATGAACATAAAAGATCAGTATGATAGACATAGATATCATACCCCAACACAATACAAATGGAACTTGAAATACTTGACATGAAAGTATATCTTTGAAAAATGGGAAAGGCGAACGAATCCCTTAAAAATTCGGCAGCCTAACGGCGTCACTTAAACTTCAACAAAAAATGAATTGACAAGATCAAAATAGGGTCTCTCATCATTTGAACATAAGGGTTAAGTATGACAGATATAGAGATCATACCTGAAAATAATAAAAAGGAACTTGAAAGACTTGACATGAAAATAGATCTTGAAAACGAGAAGTGTGAAAGAATCCCTTAAAAATTCGGCAGCCTAACGGCGCCACTTAAAACTTTAAAATACTGAATTGAAGAGATCAAATTGGGTCTCTCATCATATTATCATAAAAGATCAGAATGATAGATATAGAGATCATACCCCAACATAATAAAAAGGAACATGAAATACTTGACAATAAAATAGAACTTGAAAATGAGAAGGGTGAAAGAATCCATTACAAAAATTTCCGCAGCCTAACGGCGCCAGTTAAACTTTCATAAAATGAAATGATGAGAGTAAGAGGGGTTCTCTCATCATATGAACATAAAAAGGACAGTATAATGAATATAAAAGACTATCCTCCAACATAAGAACATGGAGCATAAAAGAAATGACATAAAATATATCACTTGAAAAGAAATAGAGGGGGTCAGATCCCTTACCTTAAAAAGTAAGTATTAAACTCAAAGGTTGGGACCGTGAGGGCTTGGGGGCACCATGAGAGGACTCCTTGGGAGGTAAGGAGACCAGAACGTCGTTGGGGGAGAGTTGGGAGTTAAAAATAAAGGAGGAATTGGTGGGTATTTATAGGGAAAATGAGGGGACAAGGCATTAATGGCCAAGGGAAACCTCAAAAGTGGTTTTCTCAAAAGCATGGGCCCTCCAATGGTACTTCCCATGGAGTTAGGCCACATGGGGACCCCCACACAATAACACATCCTCTTTAGTCGAAAGTCCCTTAATATATCTCATGACATCATCATGACACAGTTATGATGTCATTAAACATACCGAAACCCTAAAACTGTATTTTTACTATTCATTGAAAATTCAACTTTCTCAGAAAAATCCCAAAATTTCACATTAACCAAATATCAATGCTCTGATTTCAAAAATGAACTCGATTTTATTAAAATTATTTTATAATACTTTTAATTTTATTTTTATATAAACACACTATTCAACAAAAATTCATTTTTTTCAAAAAAATCCCCAAAAATTACCATAACATAATATCGATGCTCTGACTTCAAAAATAAATTCCATTTTATAAAAATAATTATCTAATTATTTTTAATTAAATTTTTAATTAAAAAACACTATTCACCCGAAAAAGCTAATACTTGACTAATAATTTATGAAACCGTTATTTACCCATTTTATTGAATCTCATTACTTAATCAAGGTGTCTAAATTATATTAAAACTTTCTTTAAGTGAGATTACTAATCCATTTATACACATTACAAATCCTAATCATAAAATAACTATTCATGATTTACTATTTATCAAAAATCAAGTTGATCTTATTAGACTCTAAATTTCTTACTGAGCATAATTGTAGAAGACCATTTTTTGAAAATCATTACACATTTTTAATTATTTAAGGTTTACATAAACATTTTTTAAAAATATCCTTTCTCTAAAATTCATCAAAAATATGCATACTATATTTATCCGGACATTTGAAAAGTCATAAACATCATTATTGGAAGAAATCCAAATTTTTATTTAAAACAAAAGATTACACAAGGAAGATACGGTCTCCTTACATATCCCCTTATCACACCAGCATAGGACCTGAGTGTAAGGTGTGCTAAGGTGAGAGAATCTGAGGGAGGCTCGACCAACATCGCACGTGTAGTAATTTCTATCAGTTTGAACTTCTCGCGAAGGCGATTCCATTCTAGCTTCACACGATGAAGTTCGGCTTGGGTTTGGTCCAGAGCAAAGCCCAGTGGTGCTACCTCCTTCCCATGTTCTGTTAGATGGGCTTTGATCGGTCCAAGACTACTGGGTGAGGACATCAAATCTTCTTTCTATAATAATTAACCAAGATTACTTGTATTTAGAGACAATAATCAAAACGTTTAGTTTCTTACGGTCATATTGACCAATGGTCATATAACAGTCAAAACCCAACGGTCTCATTTCAATTATACCCATGTTATCAAATTTAAAAGTTTTGTTGAGTATAAAAATAAAATAACTCATATAATTAGGAAACAAGATTTATTCAAAATTTTGGGTTGTTACAATCAACTTCTCCCACAAATAGAAATTTTTATGACTTTAAGAGAAAAAAACCCAAAAAGAATATCAAAGAAAATACTTTTAAATAGGAAACAATAATTTCCACCATGAAAATGAATCAATATGTTACAAAAAAGGATAAAGTAGTCGAAAATCATACCATCTAATAAAAATAGTCTTCTCCCATGGCCATGTTGCATATTCAAATCCATTAGTTCATTAATTTAAATTTGTAACTTTTACATGGATAACTACACCCATGTGGTAATTTAGCACATTTTATATTTTACCTCATCAATATAATAAAAATATATTCATAGTTTTAATAATATCTGAAATTCAATCTTCTAAATAGAATATGGATTCGGATTTAAGATATCCACTCTGTAAAGAAACAAAATCAAAATTAATAATGTGGGATTCATTGTGGTTCAAATGACTCTGAGGTAGATGGTAGGTAAGTATATTATAAAAATCAATCTAAATAGGTTTCTAAACACTAAATCATCACGCATGATAATCTAGAATTGTGTATTAAGGAACATTATAAAGAAGGTAATGTGTCCTCATGTCCAAAAGAATCAATTAGGATGATGAAAATGGAATTAAAGATTAATAAGGGTATCCATTTTTTTATGAAGTCATGATTAGGATAGGTCAAACATCCACCACCAAACCACATATGCCACGTACAGAGATTCCTTAGTCTGGAGATTTTGTTTTTGACCCACTTAAAACAGAACCTATTTTTTCTATTTTCATTTTTTATTGTTATTTTTAATAAACAGGATAATCATGAAGGTATATCATAAGAAAACATGGAACACATCACATTTATCATGTGAATATACCAATATACAACTCTATTGTAACAAAGAATATTTTTTTTCAAAACAAATGATCATTCCCCATTGTTATTCAAAAATACTTCATACATTATAACAAAGTGTATTATATTAAGGGATAAAATTCTTTAAACATTGATCAATCCTACAATAGATATTCTAGGGAACTCTAGGAAAATAAGGGAAATTTTCAAGTGAGTCGAAGGGAAAATGGGATCTATTATTCAAAATTCGATAAAATTTTTGATATTTCTGTTAAGTCAAAAGTCTTCTTTTGGCTTTTACATCATGTTTTGGAAATCACAAATATATTCTGTCATGTTTTGGAAATTTCAAATGTATTCTATCATATGTTTGTAAATAACAAATTGTCTTTTATCATGTTTATCGTATCGTACGATGTTGATCGTACCGACCAAAACGTATCGTACTGACTCTGTCAAACGTATCGTACTGACTCTGTCAAACGTATCGTACTGACTTTGCTTTTCAGATGATCATTATTTGTTTTGGTACTTTGTTAAAAACTCTCTCTGCATGTGAATCGTACTCATGTCTTACATTTCTATATATCTCTTATCCTAACAAAACGATGTCGTTGAGTTAGTTATATACTAATCAAAACGATGTCGTGCTTTCTGTTTCAATATGACCGTTGGAGGCAATATGACCGTTGGAACCCGAGGCCTATAAATAGGAGGTCATTTGAAGCTGAGAAGACACTGATGAACGAAGAGAACGAAAGAGACTCTGTGAACTACGAAGATTCTAGAGAGAGAGACACTGTGACTTCTCTCATCAGCCTTGTGCGTCCGATCATCGTATCGAGGGCTTTCAAGTAATTTAAAGACAGAGGTGCCGATTACCTGCAAAATCGAGGGCTGCCGGGGATAGGCAGACAGACGAGCCGATCATCGTATCGAGGGCTGCCGGGGATAGGCAGACAGACGAGCCGATCATCGTATCGAGGGATGCCGAGGATAGGCAGACAGACGTGCCGATCATCGTATCGAGGGCTCACCAAGGTGTTGGTGAGACAGACCTTTTATCCTAGGTGAAAGGATAACCCTTCTCTTTGGGTTAAAAGAATTGTATTACTTTTACATTTCCGCTGTTGTATTAGAAAGGGATTTGTATTGTTTCCTTTCTTCCTTACATATTCAATTGTAATTGTTTCAATTACATTCATTCCATTACATATTGTATTGATTGGTTCTATACGCTTTAAGGTAGAATCATTCATATCTGTATTACTCTGATTATTGTGTTCACCTTGAATACAATTGTTTTGCTTTACAATAGTATTACAATACTTCATACCTTTTACATTCAATACATTTGTGGGTGTTTGTATTTGTATTAGTTTAAGTTCATTTAAACTAATCTCTTTGTTACTAAAACTCAAAGGTTTTTAAACCTAAAATTCACCCCCCCCCTCTTGTATTGTTCCATCTAATAGACTTTTATATCAACTATTCGATCCAACAATTGGTATCAAAGGAGGTTTTCCACTGATTTGTATTACTAGCTTTATTTCTTATTACTTTTTAAATACTTACTACACTAACGTGTGGAGTGGAAAAGTTGTTTTTGTTATATTAGATGGCAGGAATGAATATCGGATCAATAGATAATCTGAATCCTTCTAGACCACCAATCTTTGATGGGAATGATTATGAGTATTGGAGAGATCGTATGAAGACTTTCGTCATCAATACTGGTGTAGACAATTTTATTATGCTTACTGGGGGTTATAAAATTCCTGACAAAGAAGTTAGTACTTTTACCAACCAAGAGAAGCAAGAATATCAACTGAATTACAAGGTACGCAATACTTTATTATGTTCTATGACCAGGAATATATATAGCCAGATATCTTCATGTGAAGCAGCCAACTTCATTTGGAAGAAATTAGAAGTCACTCATTTTGGTACATCCAAAGTTATAGAAACAAGGAGAGCAATGCTTCGAGCAGAGTATCATGGATTTGTTTTTCCTTATGGAGAGCCAGTGTGTAAAGTGCAACAATGGTTTATGACAATCGTCAACAGCTTACAATCTATGGGAGAAAAAGGTCTTGATGATGAAGCTCTTGTTGATAAGATTATAGATATTATGCCAAATGAATGGGAGTCAAAAAGAACAGCTATTGATGAAAATAGAAAAGTTTCCCAGATTACTCTTGATGAACTCTTTGGAACTCTTCTACAGCACGAGACAAGAATGAAAAGAGATGCTGATTTCAATAAGAAGAAGAATGGGAATGGAAGTGTAGCTTTTGCATCTAAAGCTAAAACACCTGAAAGGGTTACAAGGTCTAAATCCAAGAAAGTTGTTGTTTCTGATTCAAGTGATTGTAATCTTTCAGACAATGAGTTAGCTAATCTTGCTCGGAGGATGAACAAGATTGTGGGAAAGAAAGATTTTTAATATAGATTCAAAAAGAAAGACAGAAAAGATAGGAAAGATTCAGAGGTAACTTGTTATGAATGCAAGAAAGCAGGACATATAAGGCCTGATTGTCCTTTACTGAAGAGGAATGATAGAAAAGAGAAACACTCTGAAAGAAACAAGAAAAGGTTTTATAAGACAAAGAAAGTCTTGAAAGAAAATGATACATGGAGTGCAAGTGGTAGTGATTCCTCAGATGATTCTTCAGAATATGAGATGTCAGGACAAAGGAATATTGGACTTCTAGCCAGACTACCAATTGAAGATCATTGTCTCATGGCTAAGGTACATAATGCTGAAGCTGTTACAAATGTCTCTTTAAATGCAAATTATGTTGATAATAAATATTATGAATCTTCAAATGATGAACCCTCATCATCAGAAGATGATACTTTACCTTTTTTTGAAGAAGTCTCTAGATTTGCTAAGTTACTTGAAAATGAAAATTCTAAACTCAAAAAGAGATTTGAAAAAGAAAATTCTAGAATTTCTATTTTGACTAAAGAAGTATCAGATCTTTCTAAAGATCTTGATGGGAAAACTTCTGATTTTGAAAGTATTTTGAAAACCCTTGGGAAAGTCAAATTTGAAAAAGATAAACTTTCTAAGGATCTTGGAACTGCTATTTCAAAGAAAAACATTTTAGAGTCTAACTCTAGTTCAAATTCAAATGTTTTAGAAAACAAGAATTTGGTTTTAAAACTAAAGTCAGAGATTTTATCCTTGAAAAAGTGTTTGTCAAACTTTACTCATGGAAAAGAAAACTTTGATAGGATGTACTCTCAAATAAGACCTTTGAGAAATTGTTCTGGTCTTGGTTATACTTATTCCAAACCCGTTTTTAGTAATAACTATTTTGTTCCTCAAAAAACCATTTTCTGTTCCAAGTGTCAATGTGGTGGACATTGGAGAAGAGATTGTTCTCTTAACAAAACTCAATCCTTAGGATTTCATAAAGCTCATTTTGCAAAACAAATGTGGATTCCTAAAATTCTTTTATCTAATCCTTCTGGATCCAAACAAGTTTGGATTCCGAAAATCTAATTGTTTCTTTTTCAGGAAAACGAGAAGTGTATCAATAAGAACATTTGGTACATGGATAGTGGTTGTTCTCATCATATGACTGGAAACAAAGATTTCTTTGAAAAGGTTATCAAAACAAAAGGTGGAAAAGTTACCTTCGGAGATAATGCTCAAGGAAAGATTGTTGGTATAGGTAATATCGTTTTTCTTGGAAAAGTTCTTATTTCAATTGTTTTGTTTGTTAAAGGTCTTAGGCACAATCTCATCAGCATAAGTCAATTATGTGATGAAGGTTACCTTGTGAATTTTAGGAATGATAAGTGTCTAGTTCACAATTCCAAGGATGAATTCATTCTATCTGCCCATAGGCAAGAGAATGTTTACACTATTAACTTAGAAGACCTTAGGAACCAAAACTTACCTTGTTTAAGTGTAATAGAAGACCAATCGTGGCTATGGCATAGGAGATTAGGACACTGTAATTTGAGAAACCTAAGAAAACTCTCAAATAAAGGGCTTGTAAAAGGGCTACCGGATCTTAGATATGATTCTTCAAAAGTCTGTGATCCTTGTCAATTTGGCAAGCAACATAAAACTAGCTTTAAACCAATTAATGAAGTTTCAACTTCTAATGCATTACAGCTTGTGCATATGGATCTGTTTGGTCCTTCACAATCTGGAAGCATTGGAGGCAAATACTATGTATTTGTTTTAGTTGTTGACTTTACTAGATTTACATGGGTCTACTTTCTCATAAAGAAATCTGAAGCCTTTTCGTATTTCAAAACTTTTAGAGCCCAAGTTAAAAATGAGAAAAACCTACCATTGATAACTATTCATAGTGATCATGGTGGTGAATTTCAAAACTCAGATTTTGAAACTTTTTGTAGTAAGAAAGGTATTACTCACAATTTCTCAGCACCAAGAACTCCTCAGCAAAATGGTGTTGTTGAAAGAAGAAATCGTATTCTTCAGGAAATGACTCGAACCATGTTGAGTGAATACTCAATTGCTAAGCACTTTTGGGCTGAAGCTGTAAGTACTGCCTGTTATACTATAAATCGTGTTTTAACTAGACCATTTCTTAATAAAACTCCTTACGAGTTATGGACTGGCCGAAAACCTAAAGTTTCTTACTTCAAAGTTTTTGGATGCAAAGTATTCATTCTGAATAGAAAAGAAAATATACACAAATTTGCACCAAAACTTGATGAAGGAATCTTTCTAGGCTATTCCACAACCTCTAAGGCTTATAGAGTTTTCAATAAAAACACTTGTACTGTTGAAGAAACAGTACATGTAAAATTTGATGAAACTAACCCTTTTGTTTTCAACCAACCCAATCCTACATCCTCGGATGTGTTTTCTAAAGATGTTTATCAACCTTTGTTAGAAGAACATTCTGATAAGGAAAATGTTCAAGAAAGAGTTCCTGAAACATTTACCACAGAAGATTTTCTACCATATGTTGATGAACAGGTTTTACAAAACCAAAATCAATTGTTTCTTAGGAATCATCCCAGTGATAACATCATTGGTGATATAAATCAACCTGTAAGGACCAGAAATTCCTTAAGAAATTAAATAGAACATCTTGCTTTTCTTTCCCAATTTGAACCTAAAAGTCCAAGTGAGGACTTAGGTGATGATGATTGGATCAAAGCAATGCAGGATGAACTAAATGAATTTGAAAGGAATCAAGTCTGGACTTTAGTTGAAAGACCTAAAGAAACAACTGTAATTGGTGTAAAATGGGTTTTCAGAAACAAGTGTGATGAAAATGGAATCATTGTAAGAAATAAAGCAAGACTTGTTGCTAAAGGCTATAATCAACAAGAGGGAATAGACTATGAAGAAACATATTCTCCTGTAGCTAGACTAGAATCTATTCGCATTCTATTAGCTTTCGCAGCATATTTCAATTTCAATCTATTTCAAATGGATGTCAAATGTGCTTTTTTAAATGGTTTTGTTCAAGAAGAAGTTTTTGTCGAACAACCTCCTGGTTTTCAAGACCCAAAACATCCTGATCCTGTTTTTAAACTTACCAAGGCTCTATATGGTCTTAAACAAGCCCCTAGAGCATGGTATGATAGACTTACAGGATTTCTTTTACAAAACAATTATAGAAAAGGTACAACTGATCCAACTCTTTTTATCAAAATGGAAAACAAAAATGTTTTTGTTGTCCAAATCTATGTTGATGACATCATATTTGGATCAACTCAGAAATCTTTAACCGATTCTTTTGTAAATTTAATGAAATCTGAGTTTGAAATGAGTATGATGGGTGAGTTAACATTCTTTCTAGGTTTTCAAATATCTCAAAAACCAGAAGGAACTTATTTATCTCAACATAAGTATTTTAAAGACTTACTCAAAAAGTATGGATTTGACAAAACTAAAAGTATTAGCACCCCAATTGGTACCTCAAATACTCTTGATCTTGATGAAACTGGGAAACCAGTAGATCAAACAATTTTTAGAGGTATGATAGGGAGTTTGCTATACTTGACAGCTAGTCGACCCGACTTGATGTTTTCTGTATGCTTATGTGCAAGATATCAATCTAATCCAAAATAGTCTCACTTAAAAGCCGTAAAGAGAATCTTTCGGTATTTAAAAGACACTATGGATTTAGGACTTTTCTACTCTTCTGGAAATGATTTTGTTTTAAAAAGTTTTTCAGATGCTGACTTTGGTGGTTGTAGAATGGATAGGAAAAGTACATCTGGAACATGTCATTTCTTAGGAGATTCTTTGGTTTCATGGTCTTGCAAGAAACAACACTCAGTAGCACTCTCCACTGCTGAAGCTGAATATGTAGCAGCTGGAAGTTGCTGTGCTCAAGTATTGTGGATGCATCACACACTCACTGACTATGGTTTGAGTTTCTCCAAAACTCAAATTCTGTGTGATAATACAAGTGCTATAGCTCTTAGTAAAAACCCAGCATATCACTCTCGTGCAAAACACATAGATGTTAGGCATCACTTTCTTAGGGATCACACACAAAAAGGAGATATTGTTTTACAATTCATCGGAACGCAAGAACAACTTGCTGATATTTTTACAAAACCTTTACCTTCCGATAGATTTGAATTTATAAAACAGAAGCTAGGAATGATTACAATGAAATAATCATTCATATCTACTTTCTGTTTTACATCTCTCCTAATAGTAAGAAACTCCTCGTAGAAAGGGGGAGGACATTTCTTTATGTCTATGTTTCTGATCTTTAAATATTTACTCTATTTTATATGCTTCTTTTTCTGTTTATCGTATTGACCTTTTCAATTTTTCTGTTTATCGTATTGAAATTCTTTTCCATCGTATCGTTCAAAAATTTTGTATCGTCCGATGATAGTATTCAAACTCTTTTCCATCGTACCATTCAATAGTTTTTGAATCGACCGATGATAGTATTCAAACTCTTTTCCATCGTACCATTCAATAGTTTTTGAATCGACCGATGATAGTATTCAAATTCTTTTCCATCGTACCATTCAATAGTTTTTGAATCGACCGATGATGGTATTGAAATTCTTTTCCATCGTACCATTCAATAGTTTTTGAATCGACCGATGATGGTATTCAAATTCTTTTCCATCGTACCATTCAATAATTTTTGAGTCGACCGATGATAGTATTCAAATTCTTTTCCATCGTATCATTCAATTTTTTTTTTTCGACCGATGATAGTATTGAGATTGTTTTCCATCGTACTGTCAGTTAATGGTAACAACTATTTTCCATCGTACGGTCCGACCATAGTAATGACTTTGTTTTCCATCGGCATCATGTTTTTTTTTCTTCTTACGATTGTGTTTACTTTTGATTCATACCAAAACCAGCAATCACCTTATGTTCTCCGACAGGTTTTTTTTTCATTTTTTATTTTATTTTCTTTCTTTGTTTTAATCCTAACCATTGATCTTGTATTATATAATCTCGACCGTAGAAGTTCAACGGTCATCTCTTTATCGCCTATAAATACCCCCCCTCCCCTCCCCAAACCCACATTGATTGTCCAGGAATTGAGGCGAAGCTCTGCTCCCCCAGCTATAAACAATCGTACGATCTTCTCAATCGGCATCATCTTTATGTCTCAATCCTCTGCCAACACTCCTGCTGAAATGTCTTCAAAGACCTTTACAGAGAAAGAATTTCACAGAGAAAGGTTAGTATCCCGAGACTTTTTCGATACGTACGATTCTACAATCAGGAGGATCATTATTTTTCAAGGATGGGAACATCTCTGTGTGGAAAAGCCTGTTACTCATGACCCAGTTCTTTTTGATGAAGTTTGTCAATTTTACAAAACCGTGTCTTTCGACAAAGATATGACTATAAACTTCGCTGTGTACGATCGAAAATTATCCATGTCTGTGAAACAAGCGGCACACTTTCTGAATGTTTCTATAGAAGGGGATTCATTCTGTCCATCTCACAAACTACCAGAAGAAGTTGGTACGTTTAATAGAGAAAGTGCTGAAAAAACTTTGTTTGTTGTTAATGAGGGAAAGAGGAAAGTTTATCATCTTTCACCGGACAATCGGTTTGTCACTTTATGGATGAAAGGTTTTCTTGTCCCATGAAAAGGGGATAGAGAAACTCTTAAGGTTTCTGATATTTTCATGCTCGACTATCTTGTAAACATGAGAAAAGTAAATCTCATGGGATATATTTTTGAAACCATCAAGAATCTCAAGAAAGGAGGGATTAAATCCCAGATAATAATGTATCCAGCCATCCTTACGAAATTCATTCTTGAGAGTATGAAGTTTTGTAACATTCCTTTGAAAGGAGAACCTATGGATTTGTGGCCGTCTTTCATTAATAAGAGTACGATGAAAAAGCTGAATGTTTGTTTTGATTCAAATTCAAAACTTTTTGTCAGAGATGTAGAAGCTGGATTGCCTGAAAATCAATCGGCACCTATGCCAGCCAAAGACAATCAATCCGCCGGTGTTACTCGAAAGTCTGATCCGCAGACTATTTCAAAGCCGAAGAAGAAGCCGAGGTACAGTAAGGAAGTTGTAGCCAAATGGAGAAAGGACAAGGAACAGAGAAAAGAGGGTGATCCGAAGTTTGGTCTTGACCCTGCTGAGGCCTTTGCAGAAAGAATAAGGGTAGAAGAAACCCTTCAAGCTGAAAAGAAAAAGAAGACTCTTTTGAAAAGAAAGGCTCAGGACTTTGATATCTCTAAAGTCTTGAAAGCAGTTGAAGACGCTAGTGCTCAACTAACTGTCGAAGTGCATCAAGAGCCCATCGTATAGAGTATGCCTGAGAAAGAAAAAGGAAAACAAGTGATAGAAGAAGTGGAAGTAGAAGGAGATTTTCTGTTAGAATTTCTTCAAAGTTCAAATAAAAGTAGAGAGGAATCGCTTCAAAAGCTGAGCGAAGGTGTTCAACAAACTCCTCATGCCGATCAGGAAAAATCTCCGGACAGGATGTCATCTCGAGAAAAGCAAGATGCTCATTCTTCTCAATCTGATAAAGTAGTTGTCATTAGTGACAGAGTGGAAGATGAAAGAAAATAGAAAGAAAAAGCGAAAGGGAAACAGCCTGTTGTTGATTCAAGCAGATCGTATGAACTAGCATCGTACGATGATGATACCGATTCAGAGCATACAATCTCTCTCAAGAAGAGTGATTACATTGTTCATGTTTTGAGAAGAATGGAGAAAACTATTCCTTATTTCCCGAGGCTGGAAGGGAAGATTGATTTTATTACTGAAAATCAGAGAAAGAAGTTTGGATCTGTGAAAGAATTGAGGACGAAAGTTTTGTCTGTAGAAGCCGATTTAAAAGTTCTTTCAGAAAGCTCAGTTTCTCATAAGAAGGCATGTAATAATATGACTAAGTGGTCGTACAAAACAGAGAGCTCAATCAATGATCATGAAATAGCTATTGAAGATATAAGGAGGTTATCAAATGAGCTAGCAGTTGCTTTCAACAAGCTTGATAAAGAAACGGTTGAAAGGCTGAACCTTTTATCTTCTCAAAGAGCCGATGTTCCTTCAGTGAAAGATTTTCAAGAGAGGATGAATGTTTTCCAATCATAATTCTCGAAGGTTTCATCTTTCAAAGATGAAATGGTTTTACTGAAGAATCAAAATTCTGAGTTGTCCAAGGATAATAAGACTCTACAAAACAGAATTGATACCCTTGAAGAAGTAATCAGAGTACAGGAGGAAACCATCAGAAATCAAGATCATATTTTTGCGGATCAACAGGAGCTTCTCAAAACTCAGGGTGAATCAATTTCTGAAGACAAGAAGGAGATCAAGAAGATGAAAGCTGTGCTTCATGAGCTTATAAAGAAAGAGAAGGAAAGAGAAAACAAATGATTGTTGTATTTGTTTCTTTTGGAACTTGTTTGTTTTGTAATAACTCTTATAATCCTTTCTCTTTTATCCATTGTCTTGTATTACTTAACTAACTCTTCCAGACAATTCGAGATTCCTCCTTTCTTTTTGTAAATCACAAAGGGGGAGAATATTTACAAAGCAAAGATTGTTTTACAAAGGGGGAGAATGCATTAAAATGCTTTTAAGGAAAATCTATGAATACAATCCTTAGGAAAGTCAGTACCTAAGGGAGAGTTAGTTGTATTCAATTTCTTATTCAGAAGAGTTTTCAATAACTCAGGGGGAGATAAGTATTTCTTGTTTCATTTACTTTGTGTGTTTGTGCTTTCCAAAAAGGGGGAGATTGTTAAGTCAAAAGTCTTCTTTTGGCTTTTACATCATTTTTTGGAAATCACAAATATATTCTGTCATGTTTTGGAAATTTCAAATGTATTCTATCATATGTTTGTAAATAACAAATTGTCTTTTATCATGTTTATCGTATCGTACGATGTTGATCGTACCGACCAAAACGTATCGTACTGACTCTATCAAACGTATCGTACTGACTCTGTCAAACGTATCGTACTGACTTTGCTTTTCAGATGATCATTATTTGTTTTGGTACTTTGTCAAAAACTCTCTCTGCATGTGAATCGTACTCATGTCTTACATTTCTATATATCTCTTATCCTAACAAAACGATGTCGTTGAGTTAGTTATATACTAATCAAAACGATGTCGTGCTTTCTGTTTCAATATGACCGTTGGAGGCAATATGACCGTTGGAACCCGAGGCCTATAAATAGGAGGTCATTTGAAGCTGAGAAGACACTGATGAACGAAGAGAACGAAAGAGACTCTGTGAACTACGAAGATTCTAGAGAGAGAGACACTGTGACTTCTCTCATCAGCCTTGTGTGTCCGATCATCGTATCGAGGGCTTTCAAGTAATTGAAAGACAGAGGTGCCGATTACCTGCAAAATCGAGGGCTGCCGGGGATAGGCAGACAGACGAGCCGATCATCGTATCGAGGGCTGCCGGGGATAGGCAGACAGACGAGCCGATCATCGTATCGAGGGCTGCCGAGGATAGGCAGACAGACGTGCCGATCATCGTATCGAGGGCTCACCAAGGTGTTGGTGAGACAGACCTTTTATCCTAGGTGAAAGGATAACCCTTCTCTTTGGGTTAAAAGAATTGTATTACTTTTACATTTCCGCTGTTGTATTAGAAAGGGATTTGTATTGTTTCCTTTCTTCCTTACATATTCAATTGTAATTGTTTCAATTACATTCATTCCATTACATATTGTATTGATTGGTTCTATACGCTTTAAGGTAGAATCATTCATATCTGTGTTACTCTGATTATTGTGTTCACCTTGAATACAATTGTTTTGCTTTACAATAGTATTACAATACTTCATACCTTTTACATTCAATACATTTGTGGGTGTTTGTATTTGTATTAGTTTAAGTTCATTTAAACTAATCTCTTTGTTACTAAAACTCAAAGGTTTTTAAACCTACAATTCACCCCCCCTCTTGTATTGTTCCATCTAATAGACTTTTATATCAACTATTCGATCCAACAACTTCACTTGTTCATTCATAGAATCGGTAATATACCAAAAGATATACCAATATGTTTACATGTCCCAAGCATCTCAAGATAATTATAATAGAAAAATAATTGGAAAAATTAGGTTTATATACCTTGTATGAATGTGAATAATTATAAAATGTAGAAATCACCTGGGGATTAGTAACAAGTAATAAGTGAATTAATAAATCGTTTTGGAAATACTGAATTAGAATTAAAATAAATGACTCAAAAATCATTATAAAATTAATCACTATACTACATAATATATTTCAACAATTTCTGTATAAAATTTACCTTTCCTTCCACATGTTGAATGTGATTTTAGGATAAATCATGTTTTCAAATAAAAAAGTCTCATAGGAAAATGAGAACATTTCAAAATAAAAATGAAAATTTAATAAATATTTTCAATATCTCTTACACACATAAATGTAATATGTTTCCACATTATTTATATAGAGACTGTGGGGAAGATGGAATAGAATTTCGAAAATTAAATTTTATTGTAATTTTAGTAATAGTTTGGAGAATCGATATCTCTCTAATGTGAATGAAATTTCATAAGTATAAATGTTGTAGGACGATGTCAATCTTGACTAACTAAAAAAAATTTATGCGAAAAAATTAGTCCCAAAATGGAGAAATGACTAGTTCCCCATATATAGGGACAATAAAAGAAAAAATGTATAGGTGAAAAAATGAGTAAAAGTTAATTTCTTCTCATATAATTGAATATACCATAGAAAAATTAAGCACACAAATAAAATACCTAGAATATAAGACCTCTATAAATAATATTAAAATACATAAAAATAAAAATCTATGAAAAAAAACTTGATTATGGGTTTCCTCCCATATATAGAAAACTATGGCATTGAAAATAATATGGATAGAAACATATCAATCATAACAGTAAATGGAGTCAATGGTCCTCGACCTCTTAATTGAAGAAGAGGCAGAGTATTTCGTCTCTATTTATCTCTTAAACTGATTCACCATATCATGCATTGGCAGACCAAGAAACTGTTATGTAAATAAAATCATTTGAGAAACTCTAATGGTTTTCTCCAAAATTGTTCCACAGACTAGATTATCAAAAAGGAATCCCCATTAGGGTGGTCAATTGGAAACCCATAAGGTGTGTTAATATTATTGTAAAAAGAATAATAATGTGTTATATAACAGCTATATGAAATTGGTATAAGTAATGAGTGTGAAACGTGTCAGGGGGAGAAAAATTTATTCCATCAAATATGTAAAGTAAAAAATCTTTTTTTGGTTGTGGAATACAACGAAAATGAATATAAAAATGGTGAATAAAATTGTTGAACATTGGGTAATAATCTAATACTATAAATAAGACACATAATGAGATGAATATATAGTCCCCTCCATAATTAATTGCTGTTAATGTTTTCATTCCATGTCTCTATCAGTGATAGGGCTAGTATCATGTGGATTGATATCTAGAACTATAATTATGGTGCTGGAAGTAAGATCATTAATCAAAGAAGGTGTTGTGTCAGATACAAGAGGATTCCATCTTCCAATATATATGGATGTTTTTTTGTTTCTAGATCAATGAATGAAACAATAGATGGAATCATAATATTAGGTCCCTTTCCCCATCATGTGTGAATCACTAAAAAAGTCTTATGAGAACATGGGTTTGTAATTTTCATTAGGATCTCAATGAATGACATTGTGGGTGATATGTGGGATTGTTTGGGCATGTAGATATAATTGAACATAGCTATAGAAATATGTAAGTTGGTAGTGTTGGTGATTTTTGGAGGAGGTATGTAAATTATGGATGATAATTTTGGTGGCACAATGAATGTGAAAACTACTCATTGAGAAAAGGAATTATGGTTCTCTGGAATGAAATGTAGAGAACAACCAAAATATTATATCCACTTCATATGTTTATGGATAAATGGCTCATTTTATAGATAGGGGAATACCGAATAATAATATTGGGTATTACAGATCTTTTAGTTTATGGATCAAACCAAGTAGTTTGTGGATGAGGTGTAGGAGATGTAAAGAGATCACGAGAAGGGAACTCTTATGTGGGAATAGTGTATATAAGACCCCACTGATAATTCTACCCCATCTTGTGAAGGAGCCCTATAATGTGGAGAATCATAAAATTGAATGAGAGAATTGGTATTAAATATGATAGTGGATGTAAAAAGTTGAAAACAATATTATTATTAGCCTGGTGTGTAATAAACCTCCCTCCCATATGTGTGTGGTTAAGCTTCACCTGATCAACATATCCTAGGGATAGACTAGACATGTTCACCTAGAGGGATCCCATTGTGAGTAATCACTACACAATTATTTGCTATGTTTGTTAGATGAAGGTCCATTAATATTGTTTCAAAGTCTATTGAGGAAGAAAATTCATCAAAATAGAAACCCAATCCAACTATGATGTCATGTAGGCTCCCATGGATTTCCTACCAATATGAACTAAATGTGAATGATATCCTACTTGAATGAGGTCAGGAACTCAATAAAATATCCTTGTACGTGTCTCCACACACCTCAATGATATGATAAATATTCATCCATTCATGAGACACATAAATTAATTTGACACAAGGGCGTTCTAATTCATTGTGAGGTCATGACTCTTGTTAGACCACATAGTCATGGCAAGAAAAGTATCCAAGAAGTCAGGATAATTGGGGTTCGAAAAGTATAGCTGGGGGTAGACTTATAGATAATGTGTATCAACATGGTATTAGTGGGAGGTGGATTAGGAAATGTTATAAGGTGGCTGAGAAATAGAAGCCTATATGAATGGGTGGTGGAATTATTTTCATTTGGTGGTGAAGTATCACTTGATAAGAGCTTCGGAATAATGCTTCTTCTGATTAGGACATGTTTTTTGAAGATAAATGTTCACCACAATTATTATAGACTATTACAGTGGGAATGGAGTAGGGAGGAGTGGAGTTGGTGTGCTTGAGGTAGGAGGGAAGTAGATAATGGAGGGAAGTCCTTAAGGATGGAGGTGTGGATAAGGGAGTTGTGGGGGAGATGTGTGAAGATAGGTTAGGGGATAAGTAAGTTATAGAGAGGTGTGTTGTGATCATAAGGTTCAGGAATTTAGTAGGTGTTTCATGGAATTAAAATTGTGGAATCTAAATTCATGTTTGGATATATCTAGTTATTTTTCACTTAATTACCATGAAAATCACAATGTGAAATTAAAATTCATATATAGAATTATGAAAAAGAGGTTATTTTTTAGGGGTTTTTATACCAAAACCCTAGGAAGGTCCCCCAATCAATTTAATCTCCTAAAACCTATTTTATCATAAGAAACATACATGGATTGACCATGCCTCATCATGGATTGAGAGCTGTCAACATCACAATGGAAAATAAAATCCCTTTAGAACCCCTTACTTTTCCTCCCAATGGTGCCAGTAAAAGGAAGTTTTTCTTAAGATTAATGTGGATGTGTCTCTCCCCACGAATGGACCTGTCTCCCATTACCTTCTCACCCGGAATCATCAGGGTCAAATCATTGCAGCTGAACATGAATCACAACATGCTTTTTGGGAACCTGTGGTTGGTGAGGTTACCGCAATCCTCGCCGGTATGATGCTCAGTAAATATCATGGATGGGATAAAATCAACCTTGATTCAGACTGCCTCATCCTAATCCATGCTATCAACCATTACGATGGAGGATTCCAGTCATTTGGCTCCCTCATCTGGATAATCCTCTCTCTCCATCAACGCTTTCCATGCTGCACCTTTTCCTTTTCCAAAAGGAAAGGAAACAATGATGCCCATCAGCTGGCGGCCTCTGGCACCATTGATGGAAACATGCTCTGGCTGGACCACTTCCCTACATGGCTTCATGTATGTACATCTGCTGATATTCGAAATTAATTAATATGTCTTTTATCATAAAAAATAAGGAATAAATTATGTCCAATGGTCCCAAAAATCAGTATTTTATTTTCTGGGAAAATATCTTTAATCATTGATTTAATAAGAGTACCTTGTTTCCCAATTTGAATATACATCATGTGATGCATGATTCATGACATTATTTTTTTTATTTATATATTTTTCCATATTTTTAGGATCATGTCCTATTTTATCTAGCTTATATATTTGAAATAATAGTTTTTCCTTGCACTATTTGTGTATTTGTTCAATGATTTGATCACCCAAAATGAGTCATGTTACTATTAATATTTATTAAAGCATTGTATACATAGATATTCTGCAACAGTATTATACTAATTATTGTTTTTTAATAGTGAGATACACCTAGAATGTGTCGTCTAGTTTCATGATAAAAGCATTTTTATCGGATTTTGGTATTTTTATGGATTTTTTCATTTTAACATTTTTTAGTTCCATCATCTCAGTGGTCTATTGGTGATTGGGGGTTCTTCTATTGTATCTAATTCCATAATTCTAGCATATTCTCTTATCACTGATGAGTAATTTTGAAAATACAATATTGTGTAAATATTTTCTTCTTGAAAATATTAATTACAACATTGGACGTGTTATGAGATATGGATTCATCCTCTACCCACTTCGAGATGTGGTATACAATGACTGAGATGTAGAATTTTCCTTAAGATTTGTGAAATTTTCCAATGAAATCTACTCCCCAAATATCAAATAACTCAACATCCAAGAAGAAACTGGATGTAATTTTAGGTCAATTTACAAGGATTTATGATCTCTTGAATTGATCAAAACCTTCCATAATGAAACATCATTCTTGATAGAGTGTGAACCAAAAAAATATTCTTCTGCGAATTTCAATAAGGATATGATCAAACCCATGTTGTTATCTATTCAGTGACACATGGAAAAAATATAACACATCCTTAATTTTATCATCTATAATGTAACTTCCATTAGGACATAAGAATATTTAATAAATAGTGGCAGATCATCCCAGTTTATGATTACCACATCTAATAAGAACTTCTTCTATTGCTGATAGGAGAATTGTGGGAAAAGGGCCCTAGTGGGTATATGGATTTATATATTAGAAAACCGTGTTTGATAACTCACCTTCATATAGAAATATGTTTCTTTAGTGAAGTGATATAAGATTTTCAACAATTCTATTTCTTCAACATTAGGGAGATGAAGTATCGACATGTGATCAATAGTAACATTCTTATGCCCCTTTATTTATTTAATTATAATTTTAAACTATTAAAATAGTATGATCCACCGTGTCAAACATTCCATGACAACTTTTTAATTATAAAATATTTTAATGATTCATGATGGGTGAAAACACTGAATATAGGGATCCTGAGGTATGATCATATTTTATCAAACAAAAAAACCACAATAAGAATATTCTTTTTTCACGGTGGAATGGGTTTGATCGATGTTTAGGGTGTGGATCGAATAGTATATGGGTTAAAAAATATGTCAAACCCACTTCCATAAGACATAACATACATCAATGTCACTTGCGTAACACGCCATCTTGAAATCCTTTTCCAAATCACAGGATATAATGGCTGGATTTCATTCATGTTTTCATTAATATTCTCAAAGGCTCAACAACACTAATAATTAAATTCATATGGGAATTATTTTATCACAAATTGTGTCTAAGGATGAAAAATCAATGAAAATTATGTAAAAAAATTATAGTAGAATCCAGCATTTCCACGAATACTGAAGATACCATTAATGATTGAATGATTTGGTAGATATTTATTGACATATGTTTTCACTCATCCATATTCATTGCCATTCACTGAAATTATATGCCTATGGAACATTCAAAATTGAACAATAAAATAGAAATTTTCCCAATTTATTACCAAATATTTTTCTTTTGCAACATTACAACACGAGTTATAAATTAATTAGACAATATTTGATGGGTCATCCATTTATAAAGAGATCATCCATAGTGTTGATCAAATACACTTCCTCAATATGATGAATGATATGTGTAATATTTAATTTGAATTATTCTGGTGTGTTAGACATTCTGAATGAAATTCATTAATAGATGTTATTTTTTAATGGTTAGGTGAACATTATCTTTAAATGATCACCCTGGTCAATAGAGATTTGATTGAATCTTGATTATCCATCATAGAAACAATATAATCCATGAATATATATTATATCAAGAATATGATCAATTAATGGGGGAGGATGATGGTACTTACTGGTTTCTATATTGATATTTTTATAATTGATAAAAAATATTTGTCCAGTAATGATCTATGTTGGGTTTAATTCATCATCATTGTTTTTAATTACCATGAAGCTTCCATTCAATGGAAATAATTGTAATGGGGTCTCCCGTGAAATATTATAGATTTAGAATGTAATACTAGTGTTAAGAATATTTAAAACTTCCTTCTTCACCATATAATTTTATGGTTGGGGTGATCTGGCATTGGGGTTGGCATTGTTTTTAGATCATTCTATTAGTAATACTCTATAACTGAAAATTGTATTGTTGATTTCCTTTATATCAACCACGGTCTGTTAAATTGAGTTTTTATATATTTTAAGGACATCAATAAAATTATACTCTTTTTCATGAGTTATTTTAGATCTTATAATGATTGGTAATTTGTTCGTAGTTACATAGAATGTGTATTTAACAGAACTTGGTAAGGGTTTTATCTCTTATATTTGAATCATAAAAATAAATTGTTTGATTTTTGGAAAAAGGTCTCTTATAAGAGGTTTCATTTAATCAATATCAATATAGTAACTAAAACACTTTTTATTAGGTGACTATATATCCCCCTCATCTTCAGCAGAAATAAAATTTTCTTTGTCAATGGTCCGAAATATAGCTTCATGCTTCATTGAATGTTCACCTTTCTTTGATGTTTTGACTAGATAAAAAAATAGATTTTTCACTACCTTATAACATAAGTATCACATGATTCATGTTGATTATCACTTACTATTTACTTGATATGGTCACCCTAGAATTATGGGAAGAAAACATTCTTCCACAATTTTTAGGATGATAATTTCATTAGGGAAAATGATCTTACCAAAATTAACTAAGACATTATTGATATGTCCTTGAGATTATTTTAAATTTATTTAAGAAAGATGAAGTTATACCCATGTAATATTAAGGACCTTTTGAACTAGTCATCTAAAGACAATCATTATTATGATATTTATGCTCTTAATAAGATTATATAAATCATCTTCAAATTATTAATCTAAATGGTGTATGAGATGGAGAAACTACTAGTTCTATCATATTTGGTGGAAGATATTGATTAAAAACTATATAAAATAATTTATTTAAGTATATAACTCACAATTGACAAATATGTCTATTATTATCACTACTACAAATACGGCTTTTATCAATGCTAAAAATGGCCTTTATCAGTGATAGAAAAGCGCTGATAAAGCCGGCGAAGATAAAGGGGGGTCCCCTTTATCAGCGCTATAAAAAGCGCTGATAAAGACACCCTTTATCAGCGCTAAAAAAAGCACTGATAAATGGGGTCTTTTATCAGCGCTAAAACGAAGCGATGATAAAAGGGTATTTTATCAGCGCTTTCTTTTTTTTGCTGATAAAAGACCCCTTTTATCAACGCTTTTTTTAGCGCTGATAAAAAAAATAATTTAAAAAATTAACAAACATTCTGCCAATCTCGGGGGGATTTTTAAAGCGCTTGAGCCCCCCTTTATCAGCGCTTTCCTGCACCTCCAACGCCCTCCCGCGCCGCCTACACCCTTTGTCAGTGCTAGCCCTTTAAATCAACCTTGTGAGTGCACCCGTTCCTCCACCCGGATTTGATCTCGAGACCTCCCCCATGCGCACCTAAAGCCTTTGCCACTACCCTATATTGATTTCTTCTCTTATTCATGATATATCTATTTCTTTATATATATATATATATTTAGTTATAATTATTCGAATAGTAATATATATTTATATTAATATATATAGTTATATTAATATATAGATATAGTTATATTAATATATAGATATAGTTATATTAATATATATATATAGTTATATTAATATATACATATAGTTATTTTAATATATGTCTAGTTATATTAATATAAGTATAATTATATTAATATATAGTAGATATATAAATATTAATATATTGGTATTTTAAATAAAATGGATATTAGTTATTATTTAGATAAATCTATTATATTTTATATGTAAATATGTTTAATTATTTATTTAAAAAAATTAATTTTTAGGTATGAATATATAAAAAAATTGTACATATAGTTATATATTTGATTATAAATAGTAGTTCATTAAAAAAAGGATGAAATTTCAAATACATAATATCAATATGAATGTAATAACTTGGAATAAATTCAGTCCCCACCTAAAAAAGCCAATAATACCCCCTTAAATGAGGCTGAAAATCCACAAAATGTTAAAAAATCTAGGTACCCCGACAAAAAACTCAGTTTTGGAGGCCTTCTAGGCCTTTTTTGTCCTCGAAAAACGCCTTACTAGGGATTCCCCTATTCATAGCGACGTAGAGCTCGTCACAAGCGTCGATTTGATATGTGGTAGAGCTCAAACGGACACCTGGATCAAAAGTTATGGCCGTTTGAAGTTTGAGTTGTGTTTTCAACATATTTTGGATATTTTTTTAATTTTTTTAAATTTTTTTATTCTTCAAATTGTTATTAAATGACTATTACTCAATAATAATTATCAAATTATTAGTTATTATTTTTTTAATTTTTTAAGAATCCATTTTCACTAAATATCTTATATATTAAGAATATTAAGTGTAAATGTACATTTATACTTATATAAAAAATATATAAAAATTATATATTATATTTATATCAATATAACTATATAACTATATTTATATATGAATATATTTTTAAAATTTATTTTATCAAGTCGACCCTTTATCAGTGCTACTAAACAAGCGCTGATAAAGGGGTTCCCTTTAACAGCGCTAAAAAAAGCACTGATAAAGGGGTACTTTTATCAGCGCTTTTTTTAGCACTGATAAAGGCACCCTTTTTCAAAGCTTTTTTGAGCGCTGATAAGGCCCCCCCCATTATCAGCGCTTTTTCGTTAGTGCTGATAAAGGGGTGGCACTGGCCTTTCCCAGTTTTGTGGTAGTGTCTAGATAAAATAGATTAATATTTTTTCATAATCAGACATCTAAACAACAACGTTTGTAATGCGAATAATTATTGGGATTTGTTTAGAAATATATAAATTTTTATAATGGACATCTATCTTACCTTATTGAATCCTATATTGGAATGGAATAGGGGCCATTCATGGATTAATTTCCATATAGACATGTTATTATGTGGGATTTTTTATTTCAAGAATATTTTCTCGTACACTCACTTATGTTTTATGATTTTGTTTGGTTCTCTATTCTTCTTGTTCAATTATTACCTCCTTCGGCTATGAATCCAATTTCATCAACACATATCCTTTAGTGTGTTGTATAAAATTCACATCTTTTCCAATTATAAGGAAATAGCTTTTAACTCATCTCTTTGTCTGGTCGTGGTATTATCGAGTTGTATTCCTAGTAATTTATCTAATAGTGTTTTGCAGAGGGAATCTCTATTATTTGTATTTTTTTCCTCTTTAGTAATTTAACAATAATCCTTTAAATAAAACTAATTATATAATTATATATGTTTAATAATGTAGGTTGGGATGCTTGTGGTTGTATAGGAGGAGCATACAGCTAAAAAACTTTTGATGGGGAGGGAAGATCATATCCTTAGACAGAATATGTTATTAGGGAAACAACTATTTCTTCCATGAATATAGGTTTTGAGTTTGATATAAAGTAATTACAATATTTATTTATATATTTTTCCCAAAACATTATTGATAATAAACCTGGTTAGTCTATTTTTGTTGTTGAACAATACATTTTGGGTATTAAGTTAGGTGTATTATTGAGGGTTTTTATTGTAATTAATGTAATTATAGTCATGAGTTTGATTATCCATTATTGTTTTTGGAAAATCATAATATATATGGGGCCTCCACATATCTCACATGATTGGATCTTCATAACAGGAGTAGTTGGTGGTGTTTGGGGTTGAGGTAACTGAATTTTTTCTATCTTATTCATAATTACATTGACCCATTCTGCCCGTAGTGTGGTTTCTCCACATTGGTGTAACCCATTCCTTATAGTTCCCTGATCAATTTTTCACCAGCTATAATTCAAGGAGGTTTAACTAAGATAATTTCTTCCTATAAATAGATTTTCCAACATGATCCCTCTATATGTGTGAGCATCCACCACGATGTGAGTGGTGAGTTTTAATCCATTGTAAATGGTTTTTAGTTGGATCTATATATTGAGATAATTCTATGGGAACATTCTTATATGATCCTCAAATTGGTCTCATGCCTCCCAAGTGGAATCCCCATATACATGGGTGAAATTTGGCATATCATTTCACAACTTATAGGTTCATATGGTTAGAATATAATTATCAAGGAATTTATTTTACAAATTATCCCATGTACAAATAGACACAAGATCGTGGATATTTGGGTTTCCTTGGCTCTACCACTTTGAGAAAAGAGTAACACATAGAACGAAATAATAATTTTATGATATAACTTGTTTCATTAATATGTCTTAAACTTGTAATAATTTTGATAAATTATCTTATTGATCATCTCTATTATTACATTGAATTCACCCACATTATAGATCATATGAATGATTTATTTTTTTTAGAAGTTGGGTGATTTTATAAGAGGAAGGAATATTTAGTTTGGAACCAAATAGATTGAAGGAACGATATAGTCTATAATTGGGTATGCAGATAGTAGTGGTTCTTCTCCCTACTATTCAAGTGTCACAAATGGGGATTTTTTATTATTAGGATTAGAATGATTTTTGTGATTATCCTTGGTTATGCGAAAATGTGTAGATAGATTGCATTCTATTTTATATTATAAATAAATATATTATTGTTCTTATGTGATCTTTTATCATGAAAAGGTGAAAGTATAATGCACTAATAATGTGAAAAATATTAACTAACAAATCTATGTAAAAGAGTTCTATAAAAAATGAGAAGGATGGAAAATTGTAGAAATCCATGATATAGACATTGAATTCATTAATCCAAAGCATGAACCATTAAAATGATGGATAATTTTGAAATATCTTAACACAAAATTATTGAGTCTATAATGGGTTGTCATATTATAAATTAAAATGAATCCCAAATAACATAATGGATAATGTTTTAATAATAGTAGAAGTCTAGGGTAAAACCCACATAGAGGCAACACTAATGGGTTTTAACCTAGGAATTGTAATATAAGAAGGATTAATCATAGAAATAAGATGGATCTTTATTTAAAAAAATATTTGATTAGATTAATGATTATTAAGAAATTATTGGGATCAATTTTATGGAACCTATTGAAAAGGTATTCCAAACCTATCCTGGGAAGGTCATGTATCTTATGCAATGAAGCTATGTGAGATTCACCAATTGGTATCAGTAAAAAAATTCAACTTTAACTTGAATGGAAAAAAAACTTGATCAAGAGGTGTTTATAAATATATGTTCATAAGTTGAAACATTAAAATTAGAGAAAAAATTGGTTATTGTTCATAACTAGATTTGTTCCAATTAAGTTAGGGTCCTTATTTTACATTTCCCTAGATCCAGATCATTCAATGGAGTGTGTTAAATATTAATTTTTAGCCATATTCATATCCAAATAATGACCTATTATTTTATTTAGGGATTTATAAACTATTTATAGACATAATATTGACATAGTACCCCTACAAGGTTTCTTCATTCACAGAAAAAGAAGACTAATAATTGTGAAATAATGAACAATAATTAGTTTCTTGATTAAGAAAGAAATGGCCAAATCAATAATTTGATATTAAACAAAATAGGTGTATGAAGAATAAGATAATGTAGTGTTATTGGAATTGAATGAGGGAATGTGTTTAAAATAACGAATGGTAGATAAAAACATCCATGGAATGTTATAAAGATAGAAAAACAATTTTAAAAGAATGAAAAAAGATAATGAATTATGATAAAGAGGGTATAAGATATTTTTTTTAAAAGTTATATGTGAATGTAATATAAATCGGTCAAATCAACTCATTATGTGAATGTTTTTTACATTTTTATTATATATATACATATTCACAAATGAATCATTCTCATCGGGAGTTTCGAATTTAAATCATCAGTGAAAATTTCTAGACATTTGAATTCATTATCTCTCAAGATACATGAATTGAGTAAATTTAATTGGATCTTCAAGAAGATGCCCAGATATTGAGATCGATATGTTTACTAGGTATGTTTCATTCATATACTATGCTTTATTTCTCAAATGGATTCTTAACATGTAAGGATTCTTGACCCAACCTTCGATTCTCAAGTGTTTTTAATCATTGAATGTATGTTTTGAATGTAGTTGACATAAAAAACATTATTCATATAGGAAATTCACATCATGTATTGAGTTTCTAACTTACACCCTAGAAAACAATGTTTGTTCTTAAAGAATAAGTGTCATGAGTCTCATTCATAGTGTAACTTATTTACAATTTCTGAAATTTACAGCAGCACTTCCTTTACAAAATAAACATCAATCTCTTACAAAAATTATTCTAATATCGATATATCATAGTATAAAAGTTTTATGAGAATAAATTTTTTTATTGAAAAATGTATATATGAATTAATAATATCAACCAATATGTATCATTTTTTGGAAGGGCTTGCAATGGTGAAATAAAGAAATTACAGTTGTTGTAGTGGTGAGATACACCCCATAACACCCTAAAATGGCCATAATTACTATAATATGTCACATATTGAAATAAATGATTAAACATATACCAATGGACTAATAATTAATGTACAAAATCTTGGAAATACCTATTTATGGAAAACATACCAATTATTTACACCTTTAACTACAATATTTCATAAGAAAATATATTTATTACCTCTATCATGTTATAATGGGAATAGCTCATGACCTATAACTATCCTCTATTAATTTATAAGAACATTTATCTTCATCTCTAAGTATATAACCTTTGGTGCCATGATCTTTTTAATGGGTAACAACCCAAACTCTAATTTCACAGTGTTAATTGTTATTTAATTTCATTTGTATAATATACAAGGGATCACATAACTAATTATTTTATAGTTAATTAGTGATGGGAGACTATCTATATACCAAATTATGAAATTAAAATTTGAAACATTAAAAAAAAATCATAATTTGAGTGAGAATTGTATTATTTTTTTAGAATATCTCTGAAATCAATCATGTTCACTTCTGAGTACCTAGTTCACAAGAAAAAAAAAATAAAATGTAGATCTCTGATACAATATAAATTATAATTTATCGTGGAATATTTCATAGAATAACAATGAAATTACTATTATGGAAGATGAAAAAAATCAAATGTGTCATATAATTAATATATTGAAAGTGGAATCTATCCATGATGATATTACAAAAAATATTTTACAAATTGATTACAAAAAGCGTGTTTCATAGGGATGAAGTAAATCATGATGTAAATAATAATGTTATCATTAAGGCATCATTCTAGGACATCATAAAAAAATTTGTAATAGATACACCAAATATCCTAGCAAGTAAGTTTCAATAGACATACATATGCATCGAAGAGCTATTGTGGGTCCCATTAATATCATATTAAGTCTAATGCAATCATCATATGAAATTAAATAATAGAAATACAATTAATAAAAAATTCTCTATAGTGATAAACACAACAATATTTTCTAATAATAAATATGGAGGATGCCAATATGTTCCCCAACGGTTAAATGGAATTACCTAATCATCATACATCCCGATAAAGAAGGTAGATGATATAATTCATTAATATTCCAAATTAAACCAGAGATAACAAAATGATTGATGACATAGATGAAATAAATGACTATAATAGAATGAAAAATGTAATTTATAAATGCGGTTACTTAATGATAACCAATTAATGTGGCAGAAAAATGAATTTGTGTGGAAAACATTCAAATGATGATTATTTTAATATTTTTAAAATAAGGTCAATGTTAATTGAAAATGTAGTCAGAAGATCATCATAAATATAATTTTCAATCATATAACTTGTAGAAATATTAAAAAATAAATTTAAAATGGAAATTTAAAAAATTTAATTTTGAAATGAAATTAGGGTTGAGTCCATAAATGTAGATTGGAAGATAAAAAATTGGAACAGAAATAATATTTCTATGTAAATTTTTAAAAACAAATTTTGATAAAATAGAATTTTAACATCCTTTTTTACAATAGATTAATAGAAAAATTAATATCACAATAAATAATAAATATATTAATTTTAAAATCATAATGTAGAACATTGATCGGAAAAAATATAGATATAGATGATAATGTTTCCAAAAAAATCTGGAATGATTGGAAAATAAAATATTATGGTTTAAATAACATTTAAATAATAATACATTAAAGGGACAAATAATATTTAATTAATAATAAAATTTCAATAACGATGGATATACTACAATATTGTAACGGGGCAGTATATAAACTACATATAAAAATATGTTGGTTAATATAGAATACGTCTCAATGAATAAAAATTATGACTGGAAAACTCATTCCTTTTAATAAAATCTTTCATGAAATATCATTAAAATCTTTTATAATAAACAAAAAAATCTTAGTAACATGTTTTATAACCTTATACATGTATATTAAAATTTATATTCATGATTTATAATTATTTATGTGACATATATTAATGAATTAATATTTAGTTTCATCATTAGATGTTACAAATTTTGATTGTTTTCTACCTGTGTCGTAACAACAATGTTGGACCCTTATATTTGATAGAATGTAACTTATTCAAATATAATCAAATATTTTATAATATTTTTTTTAAATAATTTATGAATTCCCGTTATTATTTATGTATGTCATGAGTCTAGTTTGGGAATATATAATCCATAACAATCTTGTTTTTGTATATTTAGTAATATCAATGACATGCTTCATAGATATAATTAATTAGTTTGTTTTCAATAAAAAGTATTATTACTGAAAAATAATAATTATTTATATAATATATATTCTTAAAATAAAATTATATAACGATCCATGTAATGGGATGATGAAAAATTAAACCCACCACTTCATGAGGGTGGTAGTCTACTCATTCACTCAAATGATGTTTTAATTTTTTATAGAATAGGTCAAAGGTAATAAATTGATTAAATTTACAAAATATTAACAATTATAAAAATACCATATAAATTCAATAAATACATTTTTCAAATAATAAATTTTATGTAGTTATGAAAAATCAAAAATAACTCCTTGTGGATGTGCTAGTCTATATGCACGCACGAACACACATCTCATTTTATGATGGAAGTATCAGATGAATATAATTGTTATAACAGTAAAATAATAAAATA
Source organism: Viscum album (assembly GCA_963277665.1). Classification (NCBI taxonomy): domain Eukaryota; kingdom Viridiplantae; phylum Streptophyta; class Magnoliopsida; order Santalales; family Viscaceae; genus Viscum; species Viscum album. The sequence goes on from OY728155.1 coordinate 880,814,155, forward strand.
TTTGTATAAAAATAATATTTATTTCATTATATTAAAGTGGGTACAATAAAAATTTTGGAATATAATATAGAAAAATAAAAATTCTTAAATGTCCATAGTCCTCATGTTTAGAATTTGAATCTTCTATTGTAAGAACTTGTGGAAATTGAGGGTTTAGGGATTTGATGTTGATCAAAAGGATGATAAAATTGGTAGTGGCATCTATGAGATTAAAATTATGTATATTTTTATAAGGAATTTTAATTTATAGTTTGTGTAAATGGGTTTTTTGGGTCTCCTTTTATATGTTAGGGGAGTTTCATTATGTAATAATATAAAAGGAACGGTCACTATTCAAGGCATGTGAGTCCAAAATTTGGAAATAAGGGAGGTGTTATGATGATTTCATTAATCTAAATATTCACCTGAAGTTTTGGGATATGTTTTGAGTAATATTAGGCATTTTCATCCAAGTTTTATCTATTTTCTATATTAAAATTTACGACGTTAATTTATTTATAATCTTGATGATTTATTTTAAGGAAAAAAATATTACTGAACATATCATATAATTTTTACATTAAGATTTAATTTAATAAATGATTTTTTATAAAAAAATTCAACTGTGAAAAAAATAATTTTTATTTTATTTAACCTGACACGTTAAAACCTAAATTTTAGAACATATTTATTTTGAAGCATATAAAATATGTATATGCCAAAATTATCAATGTTATCTATTTAATCAAAATTATTTGGTTTACTAATAAAAAATATTAATTTGTCTTTTTTATAAATCCAAAATAGAAATCCACCAAGTGAATATTTAATTAAAATAAATGAACAAAAATGTTATTATTTGAATAAAATTTTACTTGAGTTATAAAATAATAAACATTGGTTTATAAATTAATATTCATATAATGAATTAAAATTTTAATTTATTTAATACAATAAAAATTATGGACAATTTTTCTGAAGTTTTTATTTATTTCATAAAACCAAATGAAGACATAAAACTCACTTTTTTTATAAAAACAATATTTTAAATGATTCACCTAAACAATCAACCTTTCTATATAAATCTAAAATATATAACCTATGTTGATATTATATTTATGAACCTAAAACAGAAATTCTTTATTTTTAATTATAATAATAAAATATAGTAATTTTTCATTTCAATGGAAACATATATTAGAAAAATATATATAAGGAAATGACTTTAATAAAACCTCAAGTGTTATTAAATTTTTTATTTATAAATTATCAATTAAATAAGTGTTAAAATTTTTTTTTCTAAATTAAAATCATTTATTAGAATATTATTTCAAAATATGTATTTAATTTCCAATGTTAAAAATAATTCATATTCATAGAAATAAAATTCTTAAAAAAGTAGAGCATAAATGATTTTATTATTAATTAATTATGTTTGTTCAAAAGTATTTAACAATTATAAAAAAATTATCAAATATTCTTGTTAAATTAAAAATTATTTATTTAGTTAAATTCATTCTCTATAATTAAATATTTTGTAAATACCAAATATAAAATATTAATGTATTAATACTAAATTAAATACATTATATATCAATATCATCCCAACATATACTTAAAAATAACATTAAAAAATTAAACAGAAGACCTAAAAAATGATAAGGTTTTGGGGTTTCAATGGGTAGAAAATCATCTACTAATGATCTCATAAAAATTTAAATAAAAATTAATTTATACTATAAATTATTTCAACCAATCCATGTTTAGTTTGGTCTTAGTCAAGGGAAAATGCTAGTTATGCTACCGCCATTCCAAGAACAGATAATATAGAATCATATATATTACTTAAACTACTTGATTCCGATGATTATTATTTATATATATAGGCTTCGTAATGTGGGTATTCTATTGATACCACCAAATTCAATATCTATATTATAATGACCATATTCAATACATAAATTTTAATCTTACAATAAATATTACGGTTATTATTAGGTTGAGATTTTGAGTAAATCAATTTATTAAAAATAATATTTATTTCATGGGAAATTAACATTAAAATAAAAAGATGTTAAATCCTATCCCTAAATAAATTTCATCATCACAATTTTAATTACTACAAACTAATAAAAACAAGTTAAGGGTATGAATAATGATTTAATCCCTAATTTGATATCAACCTAGATTTCTTTAAAAAGAAAATAAAACTAATATCTCCCCTCATAAAATAAATGTACCGAAAATTGAGATTCCCTATAAGAATTTGACATAAAAATTCCTCATGATTTGGTATTATAATTCATAAAATTAGATTTCATAAAAATTTCCTTATCAGCCTTACACTGATTGATGGTTATAAGATTTTTTGATATATGTAATGTGATTATGATATATCGGTTCTTAAAATGGAGACTAAAATTATTAATAATCCATCTATAAAATCAAATAAAATTAAACTATCGTAATACTTATTAAGATTTATTTGAAGATAATTATCCCGAATCATATATTGGGATACAATATTCAAATAATTATATTTTTTCTTTAACAATGAGATCATCTGATAGATGATTTATTATATTAGGAAACATCCTAGATATACAAGAACACCTAGAATAAAAATAAAAAAATATATCCATAAATCTATAGTGGAGTATAAGTGTACCATAACAATTACAATGCAATTATTTATTTACCATAGAATAAGACTTTCTGTATTCTATTTCTATAGATTTTTATTGATGGTCATATTCCTATATGACCTTGTATTAAGGTTTCAACATCAAAAATTCCCATTTTACCCACATTGAACAAATTTAAATGTTAATAAAACTTTAATATCAATTTTATTTTATCCCATAATGGTAAACTATCATTTCATTTTATTCCTTATAAATTATTTTTTATACCCCCTTTTTTCTGGAAATACATCATTTCATAATTCATTTGACTTCATTATCTAGTTTCTTATTTCCACATTATTGACATGTAGGGAATTAATATTATTTACTCTATTATAATTATCACTTAATCTACCAGGAAACTTCATCATTCTATTCATTAGTGTGTCTGGAAATTCAACTATGTTGATGTTGGTAATCATAATTAATTATATCTTGTTCAACATAATCATAATATTCTTCACTCCATATTTTATCACATTTATGTTCTCAATATAAAATTAACATTATTATCCATTACATATATTTTTAACTCAGTTTTTCTTTTCTCTAACAATTATATAAAATATCAAAAATATTGATATGATAAAAATACATGTTTTATAATTTGATAGTGTAAATATAAAAGATTTAATTAATAATTAAACGTTCATAGCATAACATATGAATAATTATCATTTAATCTAGGATATCCCTGGTAATATTCCTATTATTCTTGCTGAAATTACACTTTTTATATTACATCAACAACATCCATTGAAATCTTTTAGGATGGTTTTAAATATAATGTCAATCAATCAAATCATATCACCAGGGTATGTCAAACCTAGAGTATAGTTATTTCACTTCATCATACAATGGGTGAAGTTAGAGTTAATATGCATACAACATTTTAAGGGTTATTTCCCCTGGGCGAGCCTGTGTTAGATCCTTCAACCACTAATTTGTATATAGATGGGTATTTCATTTCTAGAAATCCACACATTATATACATTACCAAAATCTCAAATGTCTTCCAATACTATGACTTATCTATAGAGTATATCATATTGTGATGTTATCAAATATATTGTTTTTTAAATCATGTTCCAAGTGTTTATGTTAAACTTTTTTTGATACCAACCCTGACACACCCAACTCTATAACCCATTTTTGGAGATTACATTTTTACATTGGTATATGATACAGGGTATTACATCATATAGGATATCATAGTTTAGTTGTGTTGGGAGACTATATTCCAAAATTATTCTCACATTATATTTTAAAACATTATATACATCTTATAATTAGAATGATAAATTTATAATTTTTTCTAGTATATCACCTAAATCAATCTAATTTTACTCTCGGGTACCCTAGGGATAATAAAATTTAAATGGATGATATATGATTCTCAATAATAGATAACATAAAATATAATCTATCACATAATATCGATATATTGAATAACATGGATGAGAAAAATTATAATCAAATGTTCATTACAACTAATATCATGATAGAAGAAAATATTCATGGATGACATAACATCCTAAATAATCACATGGATAATAATAAGTAGTTTCATAGTGATAGAATGAATAATTTCAGATATTATAATCATACTATCATGGACTAGTGCTAATACACCATATGTAATTTGGTATGGGATATACTAAATACCTATGCTAGTTTTCCTCAAGGGACATTCTGATGCATTTAAGGACTATTTTGGGACCCATACATCACTTAATAACTATAATTTGTTTACCATATTAAATATAGGAATGTAAATAAATTTAATGAACATATTAAATTAATATTCAATAAACATCCTTATTAGAATAAAAAATATTTAAAATATCCAAAATATTCCCCATATAGTAAATGTAATAACATGATCATAAATCATCTAGAGAAATAATTTCGATGGTGTAGTCATATAATATCCCTAGGAAAACCTAAAAAACCTTAACAAATCATTAAATCGATGAAAAAAACATTTTAGGTTTGCCAAAAATTCACCTTGGGAAAGAGGTTTCTTGAAAAATCTATGATGCGAGAAGAAAAATACATTAGTATTGAGAAATTTTAAAAGTATAATTCTTTCAATATTTTTAAAGAACATAAAATTTAATAAAAAATGAAGTCACAAGTCACTTATAACTATCATTTCCAAGAAGATAAATAGAAGTATATTAAACCCATTACATGAAAATTGTAATCTCAAAAAATGAAATTTTGAAAAGAAATATGGTCAATGTCCAAAAATGTAGTTGAGATAATAAAATATAAATATACAAGAAAACATTCAAAAATATATTTATTGAACCCCATGTCATTAAAAGTATATTACAACTTCCTTTTGAAAAGAGGGAAACATGAATATAAATATACTAATAAATAATAAATTTTATTATTTCAAACTAAAAAAGGAGTACATTAGCCGAAATTAAAATACATATATAGAAGGGAAATCTTCCAGGAAAAATAGAATGTAGATTAGAATAGAAACCATTAATACTTCAATTAAATTAAAATTGGAATCTATTTTAGGAATGTAAATGATATTAAATTTTAAATAACAATACATTCATTATGGATATGGTACAATATATTCATGGGGAATTATATATATCACATAAGTTAATATTATTGTGAATATATGACATATCTCAAAATCGAGATTAGAAAACCCTTACATTTTACAATAGAATTCCAAAATATATTTTTAGCCACATGTAAATTAAACATAATATTCTGAATCAATTCATTTGTAGCATTAATCATTTCTATTAAATTTATTATTATTTTCTAATTTCTATTCACTATAAATATACTGGATAATAAATTTTTTTAATAAATGGTGTTAGTAATTTCGATTTCATTTTTAGTGTTTCATAATTGAAATGTTGAAACCCAATCATTGATAAAAATTACATCATTACTATTAAATTAATATATATGATAGTATTTTTTAAATTATTTATGATTTTTTATTTTTCCCATAGATGTCATGGGTATTGGGTGTGAAAATGGAATCTCTGATGATCTTGTGCTGTGTAATTTACTGATATTAATGACTAACTTAATAATGAAAATTAATTAGTTGTTTATCCTTACAGATTATTAATAATGAAATATATTATTTGTTAAAATAATATATATTCATAATATATATTTTTATAACAATCCATGCGAGGGACTGAATAAAATTTTTTTTACACTTTGTGAATGTTGTAGTCTATATGTACAATGAAATGTGGTTTTCATTTTACATAAAAAAAGAGGAATGGGTGAAAATGGAATAAATTTTCATAATATCAAAATTTCATATATTTCATATTTATTTATTAAATACCATTTTATAACCATCAATGTGAGGTTTTTATGATAAATGATATAACATAATTTAGGGATCCAATAGTCTTCACGTACACAAGAATGGCATTCTCCAATCTCTAAACAAGTTTTTAAGGTTTATAAAATTTATTCCATTAAAATTATGAAAATTTATTAAGATAATAATATTTATATCATTATATTGGGTGTGTAAAATATATTTGTAACATGAAGATATTGAAAAAGAAATAGATAAATAGTGAATCTTATATATGGTGATAATTTTAACATTCTCTTGAAGGACCTCTTCGAAATAGAGGATTTATTGATTTTATTATGATAATGGGGATGAGAAAGTTGTCATTATAATATAGATAATTTATAATGGGTGTTTTTACTAGGAAATACTAATTATATAGAGTATGTAAAAGGGTTTTGGATGTCACTTTTTAGAAGCGATTCAGTCTTGTTTTTGAAATAATATATAAAAATGTTTTTTCAGGGATTTTGAGTGAAAAATTGACGAGAATTATGGTATTATGAGTATTGGGTCTTTAAAAATATTCACATAATCTTTTGATATGAATTTTCAGGAATTTGTTGCATTATACATTTAATATTAACCATTACCTTAATTTACTTTTACCATGGTAACTCATTTTTAAACATGGTAATTTATTTTAATAACAAAAAATAAGAATGAACATATCACATAATTTTAACATGATGATTTAAAAAATGAAATAATTATGTGACATAAAAATTTTCAATGGTGGTTAAAATAAATTTTAATATTATATAATAGAGCATAATAAAAAGAAATTTTATTGTAATAAAATAATTTTTTAGAAAAAAACATTTTATTTGGGATAAAATTATTAATGATATTTATTTTAATAACATTAATGGGATTGTTAATAAATAAATAAAATTTATGTGTGTTTTAAATAAATCCAACATCAAAATATTATATTTTATAATTTACATAAATGAATGAAACAAAAATCCTGATTATTAGAATAAAATATAACATGAATCCAAAATGTCAAACATAAATTTATAAATTAAACATAACATTTTAAATTTATTATTTTAATTATTAAGTTAATATTTGATTTATAAAAATAGTTTTATAAATTTCGACATCAATTTTCTAATATAACATTTTCATATAAGTCATGGTATTTATAAAAATTAATTTTTGTACTATTCATCTAAAAATTAATCTTCATCATAAAATCTCAAAAAGAAATCCTAATATAATATTATCTTGATGAAACCAAAATTGATGTGAATTTGTTGCAATAAAATTATAAAATTAAGGACTGTTTTTAAATAGAAACTCATATCAATGTTTTATGAATATATTTTAATGTGTTTTAACAAGGTTATTTTTTTATTTGATTTTATAATATTTCCAATATTATGAATATTTGACATTTATTTTCAATTATATAATGATACAAAAAGATCATTGGAAAATGATTTTTTTTTTTTGAATATTTGTGACAAAATAAAATTCTTGGTGTGAACATTGCTTGCAGTGTGACATTAGAAAAATGATAATATAATGGAGATGGAAAATTTTGAGCAGAACACTTACACATCATTTATTATGTTACATGACATGAGTTTTTATTTTAGAAGAGATATATAATGTTCATGATTCTTTCTCAACTTGTGAAAAATAAATTATTATACATCATATAAAAAATTACACATCATGAATTCTTCCGGGATGAGAACATTAAATGATAGATAGATTAGGTTTTCACTAAAACCCCTTATAAATTAAATTATCTATTTCACCTCATTGTATGATTGAAAGGGGGGGATCAAGATGTAATATTCAACGGTGGTGCATCTGTGGGACCTTAATGTTGATAATTTGCTATAGTATTTTCCTCCATTATATTCTTCACCATCTCATGGCTATACTGAGGGTGTAATTTCATTTTTTAATAGATTTAATTTTCAATGGGGAATGAATGTATTATGTATTATAATTTTTTTATTTCAATTTATATTAGTATAGAAAATTTTTTCTTCATTGATTTCACTATCTTGATTCTTCAAAAATAGAATATTTTTTTCAGGATAGGAAAATGGATTAATTTTTTTATTTTATTTGAGAGATACGGTTTCCTAAGCTTATTGAATTCATTTTTTTGATGTGAGATATATGGTTTAGACATAAACCTTGATAATTGGATATGTTTCTTCCATATGCTTAAAAAAGGTTTTGGGTTACCCATTCATTATAATCTAAAATACATGAGCACGTGAAAAGTGGAAATTATGATGGATTTCATTTTCCATGATCATTAGATCAACTAGGACATTATTTCAATGATTAAATGATTATTACTAGATTATTTTATGCCATTCCCACATGAACATGGATTCACTACTTCTTGGTTCCCACTTTCTATTTTATTCTTCACCATTCATTATCAGCCACTTTCTTAGTAGTTCATATTTATTTTCATTAAATTCTATGTTGATTTATTTTAATTTATTTTATTAATAATTTATCAAACCCTACCTATGCGGGTTAAACCTCATAATTTCGATTCCTATAATAACTTGTATATGTGTGGTTTTTTTGGGTTTTAAATTTGTAAATTTAGTAACCCTATAGTAATTATTTATTTTCAAGGTGTTATCATAATCATATAATGAAAAAACATTATTATGAAATTATTTGTTTAAACCATAATGTGTTCTTAATTATAGTTATTATTAATTATCCATTAAATAAGTGACAATTTATTTTTATGGAAATTAATTTTTTTAATAATAATGTTTTAAAAATATTTTTTATTTATTAATTTCATTATACCAAATATACATAAAAGTAAAATTCATTAAAAAAATTTTATAAATGATTTTATTTCTAATGGTTAATATTGATTTAAATTTCTAATAAGTATTAATAACTTTTTTTCAATGCTTTGGTATTAAATATATAATTTAATTATTGGTTACATTATTTATTTAAAATTAAATAATATAGAAATATCAAATGTATGAAATGCATTTTTAAAAAAGATGCGCAAATGTGATGGTTGGGTCTTAGGAGGCTGCTGCTGGATATGAACAGATGATGATGATGCCCCATGATGGTTATGAGATGGTAGAACAAAAATGGTGCTTAGCATTGATCGATGCTAACATTCAGACTCAGTAGACTTAGTCATTGAGTTTTCAAGAGGTGGCAATCCTTGGCCATTGGGGGGATACTTTCAAGAGTGAAAAAGAAAACAATGGTGGTGGAGCCAGGCCCTCGTATAGAAACTGTAGAGACACTAAGCTTGACGTACATGGACATTACATTACTTTTGCGGAATACTTAGTACATAACAAAAACACACACACAAGGACCGTAATAGTTTAGTGTCTTTGGAAACTCGAAATATAATTTTCTAATCATGGTGAAAGATCTTCAACATCTCCAATAAAGATCTTCCTTTTTTTACCTAAATCCTCTCTTTATATCCTGGGGAAAAGAAAACATAAAAGGGTGAGCTCAAATGCTCAGTAAGGGTAAACAAAAGAAATATCAATCAAATCATATACATAAGAACATAACTTTTGGAAATCTTAACCTGCAAAAGAGACCATAATTTCATAACATGGGATAAATCATAGTAGTGAAATGTAATCCAAATAATCATAAAATAAAACATGAAACTTTGTGGGATACACACATAATCATAGAGAATCATTTCTTATTAGTCAAGACTCATTCCCAAGACTATCTTAGTGGACAAAGTCCTTTTCTGAACCGAGTTCATTCCTTGTTTCATTCCTGTTTCACTGACCCGGTATAACCTACTGTTCCGGCCATGTCTATCTCATTAGATATAAAATCTTTACCCAATGCATTGGACTGAGATATAGGTCACACCCATCTCATAATGATACCATTATTATGTGTGCCACAAAATCATAAGTCATACATCATTGCATAACCCATGTAGTAAAAATGGGAATCCTAAACATCGTGACATCATAAAACAATTCATATAAGATAATGGAATTTATAAACATAATTACATAACAACATAATAAAATAAATGAAATAATAGGGATGGAAACATAACCCTTTATTATCTTATATGGAAAATAATTTTGATAAAACACTTGAACTACATTCTTGAGGAAAATATCCTTTCTACTTCAAAAACACTTTTCATTTCTATACATGTCATACAATTCTAATCTAAAAGAAGTTGATTAAAAATAAACATGAAAACTTGTAAAGGAAGATTCTTGTAAATAATTTTTTAAAAATCCATTCATGCCGTATAAGTTAAAAAAACATTCTTTTCGTACTTTTGTCGGAAAAGTCAAAAAAGTACCTCGTACGAAAAACGACAAAAGATTCCATTCATATCCTTTACTAAATACTCACCAAAGGGTAAAATTGGATTTAAACAGTTGTTTGTGGATGGAAATATTATTACATATTGAGGAAACATGGATGTGGATGATAAAATACACCCCAGTAAATACTTACGAATAAGCAATCTCAGATAAAAATGAGATTGTGATATTTCCCTTACCTTAGGTCCGATTTGATTCGTAAGTGTCCGAACCTCCTGTATAATGATTTAAATAATGTCATTGACTTATTCCAGAATCATAATCATTGTTATTATATCATATACGGTTCACTTATGACTTTATTTTACCCGTTCTTTTGTAAATTCCATGTTAAAGAGTGTTTTGGGTAAAATCGATTCATTTGTCGTAGGTGTTTCGACTTGTTGTTCTTGACATTATTATTTCTTATATCATGATTTACTTACTTCCAGAATATAAAACATGATTTATATATCAAATATATTCAGTATATATATATATATAATAGATAGATAAATGAAATGAAAAACACCGTTCATGGAGACGGTAGTCCGTACGTACGCATGAACGTTGTTTTCCTTTCCTTATTGTCTTGAATGAGAGTAAGTAGATAACATACATATATATATATACATAAATACAGTATATTTAACAAGTCACACATTTCATTATGATTCATTATATATACTTTATAATCATTCATGAATGGTTAATGTGGAGAATGAATCTCATCGCGTCGTGGAGACGGTAGTCCGTACGTACGCAGGAGCGATGATATCGTTCTCATGATCGCGAACTTGTGTTGAAGTGTATGTATACTATTTCAGTATCAATATCACTTTATAATAATCATATATAGTTACTCATTACACCATTATACCCATCCAATTAAGGTGGTGGCGGAAAATAGATTACACCACAGCGTGGAGACGGTATTCCGTACGTATACACGCGCGGTGATTTCCTTTTTCCGTAGGATGGATAGAAGGTTAATTAGAGTTGTTTCATATTTATAATAAAATATAAGTATATAATAAATACTGATGTTATTACGTTATCATGAAACAACTAAAGAAGAATAAGTTGAAGAAGAACGAAATTTAAAAAGATCGGTAATGGATATTACCTCTTTTTGACGCGCCTTTTCTTATCCTCTACTTAAAGAACTAAGGATGGTCTTTGAAGAATACCAGGACCTATAGGATGATACTAGGGAAGTGGAGAAGAGATATGTTCAGGGTTTGGCCGAGATTGAAGGCTCAAAGTGGTGTGATGAAGAGGGGGAGGAGGTGCCCTTTTATAAGGGAGGAGAGGGGCACCTTAGGAAAATCTCAAAATATTATTTTATATTAAGGTCAAATTCGGTTTATAATAGTTCCAAAGTGTCTTATTTAGAAGATAAAGTGGGGATGGGTCGAAATACTCTCATCCAATAGGATTTAGTCAAGTTTAGGTTATTATTTTAACCTTATCAATTAGATTTAACTCTAAGTTAAATAATTTAACTCTTACCGTGTCTTTTTGTTTTCTTACACTATATGATTAGTAAACTTACCATAACAAGCCAAAAGAACCCCAAGTTGTTTATTATTAATATATATATCCTTATCTAATTCATTTGGCCTAACCTTAGATTTTTAGGAATTAAATAACAATTAATAATATAATATTAGTTTTAAAAACTAATTTATGTCAATTTTGACACTATTTGGTACAAGATTTTTATGAAATTCCTAACAGAATGATAAGTTCGAACCAAGTTACTTAGATCAACAATAACATGTCATATTAACCTATAAAATTAATTTAAGTCATAAAAAGTCTCAAATTACATTTATTTGGGCATTTATAACATCAATTATGTCAATATTTCATTAGTAAGACAATTACCGCATCATCTTTGTGTCATAATAAATGATAATTAGTTAATCTCTAAAAATTCTGAATAAATTCCTATGATGTATATAATTGTACTAGAATTCTGTAGACTATTCATGTTCTAAGTTTCATGAATTTTATCAATAAATTAAAATTATTATACTTATAAGATTTAAGAAAGTGACATGTTTTCACATTTTTTGGTTTTAATAATAATTAAATTATTTTGATGGACAAAAGTCCATAAAATGAATCTAATCCGATGCTTAGGTTATATGGGTATACTTTTAGCTATCCAATAGGATTTTTACAGGTGTTAGGGTAATTTTATAATCTTATATTTACCCTTAATTACCTGATTTACCTTTAACTATAGTAAATAAAATTTACCGTAGTTACTATTCACAATGCCCAAAAAAAGTAGCTTATTAAAATAATTTGGTCCCACTGATTCCAAATATGGAATCCATTTTTCCAAATTAAATACACAAAATATAAATATATTAAATTAAAATTAATCCCGTTGTCGAAAGAAAATGGGTTTTTCTTTAAAACATTGCAAAAGATTGAATTGATTTAACCTACGAATTCAAGGTAAAATCAATGCTAATGAAATAAATTATATTAAATGGTAAAAATATATTCTATTTAAACTTTAAAACCATTCAATATTATAATTTAACCTCATAATCTATTACGATGAAAAAAGTTGTTTTTAATTAAAATATAGCGTGTTTTTACTATTCATTAAAATATGAAAGTTATCAGAAAAATTTCAAAACCTTATCTAATGTAAATTTTTATATCTTGATTCAAAAGAATAATTTTATTTTGTGAAATTTAACTTATAAACATGTAAAAACTAGATTTAATGTGGGTGCGCCATCAAAAGGCGGCAAAACTGCATTTTTTTAAAAATACTTATTTTACCTGAAAAAATTATTTTGTTCTTATACCATGTTCTAGAAAATGTGTAAGATGAAAAATAATGTTATAAAATTAAAAATTTAGTTAATACTTTTCATACCGGCTAGTTCATAATAATATTATAATAATATATCGTTGTTTAGTAAAACTCGGTATTGCATACAACACACGCTATCGAGGAAGGTCGCGATTGCGTATAATGAAATCCAAGTCAGGGTTGTGTGTTGTGCAAGAATCCTTCGTTGTTTTGTTTAACATAATCCAACCATATTTCATTTATACATTGAATATATATATATATATATACTCAATTTTTTGTAGAATAACTATTATCAAAATTGTGTGTAACACGATCCAAGAATAGTGTTGCGTATACTGCAAGGTAATATGGTGTTTCATATAGCGCAATGTAATCATGGTGTAGAATACAACACAAGACATTAATGAAATTAAAATAATTTTTTCATAAAGTCTCGGGGTGTTACATTCTACCCCCCTTAAAATGAATTTCACCCTCAAAATTCATCGGGGTTATAAATGGTTTATTACTCGAAAGTTTTTTTAATAGAAACTCACATTGTAAAAGGAATACCAAAACATGGCTTTAAAAAATAAAGTATGAAATGTAACGGTTAACCAAATTAACTCATCACTGGGTTTCCACGTATGAGAACATAGATGAAAATATGGATATATAAGAAAAATCTAACCATCATGTTCTGATGGACAGTGGTAGAAAACATGGCTATGAAAAACCAATAATCGAAAAGCCATAAATTTGTGATGATCTAGGGTACCATCTGATTCATCAGATATAAGATCACTAGGACAACATTTTTTGTTTTCAATATCATTTCCCTAAAGTTGAAAATTTTGAATTAGAAGAAATACTTAATTGATTTTGGTACAATCTCACTATTTTTCATGCTTTGAAAAATTTCCACTTCATCTCTTAAAGAAATAAAGTTGAATTTGTTATTCGTGAACTGTTAACAGAGCATGTGATAGAATGATGGGTCATTCCATCTGTTTCAAACAAAAGTTTAGCAATAGTTATCAAATATACATAAGTCCATATTTGATGATGTTAATCATATACGATTCCAAAAATGAACTTATACTTCATATATCATACCGGTTAATAAAATAAAACTAGTTTCTACTAACCAGGGACTTTCTGTAGGCCAGCGGTATGCGTTGAAGGCCCGTCGCACTTTAGTTGTGGGTTCGATTCCCACAGCCCTGGCCGATGCGATGGGTTGTCGCACATCCTGTAGGTTGTCCTTTTTCTAAAACTACATTATTATAACATCCCATCAACAATATCAAAAAAAGTTTTATCCTTAAACAATAATAACATATGTCCAACATAATACATTCCAATCTTTAGGCTTATCTAAAGTACTTCTGTCCAAGCTCATAGTATAGAGAAAATGATCACGTGAATTCCATCATTTATCCCTCATATATCTTGTTCGTCACATTCCATTCATGTGAATACCATAATCATGAATTCTCTTGACAAATGAATACCCATTGAATCTTAGTGAAAACATGAGTGCTGTCAAAAGATAACTCTTTCCACATACCAAAATCCTCAAAATTCTATATACTTAGTACTTATATCAATCATGATCTCAGGAATACAATCAAACATCTCATTATCTTCTTGTCCCTTCATTATGCGCATATCATCTACTTTCCAAAAATATTTCAATCACTTTTTTTCCTGGTTACCAGTATCATATAATTATTGAAATCCAATACATAGATATTAAAAAATTCCACAATACCATAAATGAGATTCCATGATACTATTTTGAAATTCCATTACATAAACACTTAATCATTCCACCACATCGTTGTCATATTCAACATCGCCAATAGTGATCGCATGTGACTTCCCTTTGTCCTTTGCCTTAAGCGGTTGCTCATGTCGATCATCACTAACCCTTGGATTAGGGCATTTATTAGCATAATGCCCCATTTCCTTGCACTTGAAGCATTTAAGTGTTGGTGGTGCGTTCTCTGCAGTGTTTGATTTATTCACATCATTAGAACCCCTTTTCCATTAATTCGACACTCAGCTACTCGATGACCTTCTTTTCCACCCTTAAAACATTTTCAATTCCCTTTAAGACAATCTCCACCATGCTTCTTTCCACAGTTTGTGCATAAGGAAACATTCATCTTCTTTTCACCATTATTATGAGATTTCTCCTTGAACTCCATCTTTAGTTTCTTGTCAAAACCATGAGATGGACATGTAACACAAACTTCCATTTCTACCTTGATAGCACAACACACAATTTCTTCATAGCTATTGAAGTCTCTTATATCTAATGCCCTTTGAAGAATTTCTTTTAAGCCACTGAAGAATCAATCAACTTTACTTTCAGGTTGGATGATAAATCCAGATGCATACCTTGAAAGCCTTGTAAAATTCAATTCGTATATATCAACAGATTCATCATCCTTTTTCTTTAGATCAAGAAACTCCTTCTCTATCTTTGTTCGAAGAATACGAGGGAAGTACTTATTGAAAAAAAAGTTATTGAACTCGTCCCATTCCATGGACTAAATTTCATCTCTTTGCCTCGTATTCTTGATATGATTACACCATTGATCAGCTTCACCTTCCAAACGATATACTGCTAAGATGACTTTATCATCATTAGAACATTGAAGAACTGAAAATATCTTTTCAGTGGTACTGATCCCTTGTTCAGCAACAAGTGGATCAGAAGACCCACTGAATGAAGGCGGATGTTGCCTCATGAAGGACTCAATAGAATATTGTTCCCTTTTCTTCTCATTTGGAAGTCCAGAATGATTCATATCTTGTGTAAGTATAGCAATAAGATTTTGCAATCCATCTCCCATAACATTTGTTTCTTCAGAAGTACAATCATTGCATTGTCCATTACAGTGATCAACATGGTTCCTTCGGGTTCCAACCATCGTCTAAAACCCAAAAAGAATAGTGTGAGAGTCAATAATCATGCTAGGTAAAACAACATAGTAAAGGGGGATCACCCTAAATATTGAACATCTTAGGTTAAATTATAAGATCTTTACAGTAGTTCTAGGACTATATCCTATACGTATACTTATCCTTAGGGACATCCGTAGACATACCTTAGAAATATCTCTAGGGATCTCACTAACGTTTTCGCATCCTAGTTTCCAATGGTTGACTAAACCTTTCCTCTAATACCAACTGTAGAGACTCTAAGCTTGACGTACATGGGAATTACATTACTTTTACGGAATACTTATTACATAACAAAAACACACACACAAGGACCGTAATAGTTTAGTGTCTTTGGAAACACAGAATATAATATTCTAATCGTGGTGAAATATCTTAAACATGTCCCATAAAGATCTTCCTTTTTTTACCTAAAACATTTCTTTATATCCTAGGGAAAAGAAAACATAAAAGGGTAGGCTCAAATGCTCAGTAAGGGTAAAAAAAAGAAATATCAGCCACATCATATACATAAGAACATAACTTTTGTAAATCATAACCTGCAAAAGAGATCATAATTAAAAAACATGGGATAAATCATAGTAGTGAAATGTTATCCAAATAATCATAAAATAAAACATGAAACTTTGTGGCATACACACATAATCATATAGAATCATTTCTTTTTAGTCAAGACTCATTGCCAAGACTATCTTAGTGGACAAAGTCCCTTTCTGAACTGAGTTCATTCCTCATTTTAGTCCTGTTTCACTGAACCGGTATAACCTACCGTTCCAGCCATGTCTATATCATGAGATATAAAATCATTACCCAATTCATTGGAAGGAGATATAGGTCCCACCCATCTCATAATGATACCATTATTATGTGTGCCACAAAATCATACATCATACATCATTGCATAACCCATGTAGTAAAAATGGGAATCCTAAACATCGTGACATCATAAAACAATTCATATAAGATAAAAGAATTCATAAACATAATTCCATAACAACATAATATAATCAATGTAATAATAGGGATTTAAACATAACCCTTTATTATCTTAGATGGAAAATAATTTTGACAAAACACATGAACTCCATTCTTGAGGAAAAGATCCTTTCTACATCAAAAACACTTTTCATTTCTAAACATGTCAAACAATTCTAAACTAAAAGAAGTTGATTAAAAATAAACTTGAAAACTTGTAAAGAATGCTTCTTGGAAATAATTTTTTAAAAATATATTCCTGCCGTATAAGTTAAAAAAAATATTCTTCTCGTACTTTTGTCGGAAAAGTCAAAAAAAGTACCTCGTACGAAAAACGACAAAACATTCATTTCAAATCCTTTACTAAAAACTCACCGAAGGGTAAAATTGGATTTAAACAATTGTAGGTGGATGGAAATATTATTACATGTTGAGGAAACATGGATGTGGATGATAAAATACACCCTAGTAAATACTTATGAACAAGCAATCTCGGATAAAAATGAGATTGTGATATTTCCCTTACCTTAGGTCCGATTTGCTTCGTAAGTGTCCGAACCTCCTGTATAATGATTTAAATAATGTCATTGACTTATTCCAGAATCATAATCATTGTTATTATAACATATATGGTTCACTTATAACTTTATTTTACCCGTTCTTTTGTAAATTCCATGTTAAAGAGAGTTTTGGGTAAAATCGATTCATTTGTCGTAGGTGTTTGGACTTGTTGTTCTTGACCTTATTATTACTTATATCATGATTCACTTACTTCCAGAATATAAAACATAATTTATATATCACATATATTCAGTATATATATATATATATAATAGATAGATAAATGAAATGAAACACACCGTTCATGGAGACGGTAGTCCGTACGTATGCATGAACGATGTTTTCCTTTCCTTATTGTCTTGAATGGAAGTAAGTAGATGACATACATATATATATACATCAATCCAGTAGATTTAACATGTCATATATTCCATTATTATTCATTATATATACTTTATAATCATTCATGAATGGTTAATGTGGAGAATGAATCTCATCGCGTCGTGGAGACGGTAGTCCGTACGTACGCAGGAGCGATGATATCGTTCTCATGATCGTGAACTTGTATTGAAGTGTATGTATACTATTTAAGTATCACTATCACTTTATAATAATCATATATAGTTACTCATTACACCATTATACCCATCCAATTAAGGTGGTGGCGGAAAATAGATTACACCACGGCGTGGAGACGGTATTCCGTGCGTACGCACGCGCGGTGATTTCCTTTTTCCATAGGAAGGATAGAAGGTTAATTAGAGTTGTTTCATATTTATAATAACATATCAGTATATAATAAATACTTATGTTATTAATTTATCCTGAAACAACTAAAGAATAAGAATTTGAAGAAGAAAGAAATTGAAAAAGATCGGTAATGGATATTACCTCTTTTTGACGCGCCTTTTCTTAACCTCCACTTAAAGAACTAAGGATGGACTTTGAAGAAGACCAGGACCTCTAGGATGATACTAGGGAAGTGGGGAAGAGATTTATTCAGGGGTTTTCCAAGATTGAATGCTCAATGTGGTTTGAGGAAGAGGGGGAGGAGATTCACTTTTATAAGGGAGGAGAGGGGCACCTTAGGAAAATCTCAAAATATTATTTTATATTAAGGTCAAATTCGGTTTATAATGGTTCCAAAGGGTATTATTTCGAAGATAAAGTGGGGATGGGTCGAAATCCTCTCATCAAATATGATTTAGACAAGTTTAGGTTTTTAGTTTAACCTAATCAATTAGATTTAACTCTAAGTTAAATAATTTAACTTTTACCGTGTCTTTTTGTTTTCTTACACTATATGGTTAATAAACTTACCATAACAAGCCAAACGAACCCCAAGTTGTTTATTATTAATATATCTATCCTTATATAATTCATTTGTCCTATCCTTAGATTTTTAGGAATTAAATAACAATTAATAATATAATATTTGTTTTAAAAACTAATTTATGTCAATTTTGACACTATTTGGTACATGATTTTTATGAAATTCATAACAGAATGATAAGTTCGAACCAAGTTACTTATTTCAACAATAACATGTCATATTAACCTAGAAAAGTAATTTAAGTCATAAAGAGTCTCAAATGACATTTATTTACACATTTATAACATCAATTATGTCAATATTTCATTAATAAGACAATTACTGCATCATCTTTGTGTCATAATAAATGATAATTATTTAATCCCTAAAAATTATAAATAAATTCCTATGATGTATATAATTGTATTTAATTTTGTGTAGACTATTCATGTTCTATGTTTCTTGAAGTTTATAACTAAATTAAAATTATTACACTTATAAGATTTAAGAAAGTGACATGTTGTCACATTCTTTTGTTTTAATAATAAATAAATCATTTTCATGGAAAAAAGTCCATAAAATGAATCTAATACAACGCTTAGGTTATATTGGTATACTTTTAGCCATTCAATCGGATTTTTACAAGTGTTAGGGTAATTTTATAATCTTATATTTACCCTTAATTACCCGATTTACCTTTAACTATAGTAAATAAAATTTACCGTAGTTACTATTCACAATGCCCAAAATTAAAAAGTAGCTTATTAACATAATTTGGAACCACTGATTCCAAATATAGAATCTATTTTTCCAAATTCAATACACAAAATATGTAGAAAGTAAATTAAAATTAATCCTGTTGTCGAAAGAAAATGGGTTTTTCTTTAAAACATTGCAAAAGATTGAATTGATTTAACCTACGAATTCAAGGTAAAATCAATTCTAATGACATAAATTATATTAAATGGTAAAAATATATTCTATTTATACATTAAAACCATTCAATATTATAATTTAACCACATAATCTATTATGATGAAAAAAGTTGTTTTTAATTAAAATATAGCGTGTTTTTACTATTCATTAAAATATGAATGTTTTCGGAAAAATATCAAAACATTATATAATGTAAATTTTTATATCCTGATTAAAAATAAGAATTTTATTTTTGTGAAATTTAACTTATAAAAATGTCAAAAAATAGATTTAAATTGGGTGCGCCATCAAAAGGCGGCAAAACTGCATTTTTTGAAAAATACTTATTTTACCCGGAAAATTTATTTTGTACCTATACCATGTTATAGAAAATGTGTAAGATGAATAATAATGTTATAAAATTCAAAATTTATTTAATACTATTCATAACGGCTAGTTCATAATAATATTATAATAATATATCGTTGTTTAGTAAAAGCCAGTATTGCGTACAACACACGCTATCGAGGAAGGTCGTGATTGCGTATAATGCAAGCCAAGTCAGGGTTGCGTGTTGAGCAAGAATCCTTCATTGTTTTGTATAAAAGAATCCAACCATATTTCATTTATACATTGAATATATATATATATATACTCAATGTTGCGTAGAATAACTATTATCAAAATTGTGTGTAACACGATCCAAGAATAGTGTTGCGTATACTGCAAGCTAATACGGTGTTGCATATAGCGCAAGGTAATATTGGTGTATAATACAACACAAGACATTAATGAAATTAGAAGAATATTTTTCATAAAATCTCGGGGTGTTACATTCTACCCCCCTTAAAATGAATTTCGCCCTCGAAATTCGTCGGGGTTATAAATGGTTTACTACTCGAAATTTTGTTTAATAGAAACCCTCATCGTAAAAAGGAATACCAAAACATGGACTTAAAAACTAAAGTATGAAATGTAATGGTTACCCAAATTAACTCATCACTGGGTTTCCACGTAGGAGAACATAGGTGAAAATATGGATATGGAAGAAAAATCTAGCAATCATGTTCTGATGGAGAGTGGTAGAGAACATGGCTATGAAAAAGCCAACAATTGCAAAGCCATAAATTTGTGATGATCTAGGGTACCATCTAATTCATCAGATATAATATCACTAGGACAACATTTTTTGTTTTCAATATCATTTCCCTAAAGTTGAAAAATTTGAATTAGAAGAAATACTTACTTGATTTTGGTACAATCTCACTGTTGTTCGTGCTTTGAATAATTTCCACTTCATATCTTAAGGAAATGATGTTGAATTTGTTATTCATGAAGTGTTAACAGATCATGTGATAGAATGATTGGTCATTCCATCTGTTTCAAACAAAAGTTTAGCAATAGTTATCAAATATACATAAGTCCGTCTTTGGTGAGGTTAATCATATACGATTCCAAAAATGAACTTATACTTCATATATCATACCTCTTAATAAAATAAAACTAGTTTGTACTAACCAGGGACTTTCTGTAGGCCAACGGTATGCGATAAAGGCCCGTCGCACTTTAGTTGTGGGTTCGATTCCCACAGCCTTGGCCAACGCGATGGGTTTTCGCACATCCTGCAGGTTGTCCTTTTTCTAAAACTACATTATTATAACATCCCATCAACAATATCAAAAAAAAATTTATCCTTAAACAATACTAACTTATGTCCAACATAATCCATTCCAATCTTTAGGCTTATCTAAATTACTTCGGTCCAAGCTCATAGTATAGAGAAAATGATCACGTGAATGCCATCATTTATCCCTCATATATCTTTTTCGTCACTTTCCAGTCATGTGAATACCATAATCATGAAATCTATTGAAAAATGAATACCCATTGAATCTTAGTGAAAACATGAGTGCTGTCAAAAGATAACTCTTTCCACATACCAAAATCCAAAAAATTCTATATACTTAGTCCTTATATCAATCATGAGCTCATGAATACAATAAAAATATCATTATCTTCTTGTCCCTTAATTATGCGCATATCATCTACTTTCCAAAAATATTTCAATCACTTTTTTTCCTGGTTACCAGTATCATATAATTTTTTAAAAGCAATACCTAGATATTAAAAAATTCCACAATACCATAAATGAGATTCCATGATACTATTTTGAAATCCCATTACATAAACACTTAATCATTCCACCACATCGTTGTCATATTCAACATCACCAATAGTGATCGCATGTGACTTCCCTTTGTCCTTTTCCTTAAGCAGTTGCTCATGTCGATCATCACTAAACCTTGGATTAGGGAATTTATTAGCATAATGCCCCATTTCCTTGCACTTGAAGCATTAAAGTGTTGGTGGTGCGTTCTCTATAGTGTTTGCTTTATTCACATCATTAGAAACCCTTTTTCCATTACTTCGACACTCAGCTGCTCGATGACCTTCTTTTCCACACTTAAAACATTTTATAGTCCCTTTAAGACAATCTCCACCATGCTTCTTTCCACACTTTGTGCATAAGGAAACATTCATCTTCTTTTCACAATTATTCTGAGATTTCTCCTTGAACTCCATCTTTAGTTTCTTATCAAAACCATGAGATGGACATGTAACACCAACTTCCATTTCTACCTTGATAGCACAACGCACAATTTCTTCATAGCTACTGAAGTCTCTTATAGCTAATGCCCTTCGAAGACTTGATTTTAAGCCACTGAAGAATCGATCAACATTACTTTCAGGTTGGATGATAAATCCAGATGCATACCTTGCAAGCCTTGTAAAATTTTCTTCGTATATATCAACAGATTCATCATCCTTTTTCTTTAGTTCAAGAAACTCATTCTCCATCATTGTTCGAAGAATACGAGGGATGTACTTATTGAAAAATAAGTTCTTGAACTTGTCCCATTCCATGGACTCAATTTCATCTCTTTTCCTCATATTCTTGATAAGATTCCACCATTGATCAGCTTCACCTTCCAAACGATATACTGCTAAGATGAATTTATCATGTTCAGAACATTGATGAACTGAAAATATCTTTTCCGTGGTACTGATCCATTGTTCAGCAACAAGAGGATCGGAAGACCCACTGAAAGAAGGTGGACGTTGCCTCATGAAGGACTCAATAGAATATTGTTCCCTTCTCTGCTCATTTGGAAGTCCTGAAATATTCATAGCTTGTGTAAGTATAGCAATAAGATTTTTCACTCAATCTCCCATAACATTTGTTTGTTCAAGAGGACAATCATTGCATTGTCCATTACAGTAATCAACACGGTTCTTTCGGATTCCATCCATCGTCTAAAACCCAAAAATAATAGTGTGAGAGGCAAAAATCATGATAGGTAAAACAACATAGTAAAGGGGGAGAACCCTCAATATCTATCATCTTAGGTTATATTCTAAGATCGTTACCGTAGTTCTAGGACTATATCTTATACGTATACTTATCCTTAGGGACATCACTGGACATACCTTAGAAATATCTCTAGGGATCTCACTAATGTTTTCACATCCTAGTTTCCAAAGGTTGACTAAACCTTTCCTCTGATACCAACTCTAGAGACCCTAAGATTGACGTACATGGACATTACATTACTTTTGCGGAATACTTAGTACATAACAAAAACACACACACAAGGACCGTAATAGTTTAGTGTCTTTGGAAACTCGGAATATAATCTTCTAATCATGGTGAATGATCTTCAACATCTCCCATAAAGATCTTCCTTTTTTTACCTAAAACATTTCTTTATATCCTGGGGAAAATAAAACATAAAAGGGTGAGCTCAAATGCTCAGTAAGGGTAAATAAAAGAAATATCAATCACATCATATACATAAGAACATAACTTTTGTAAATATTAACCTGCAAAAGAGGTCATAATTTCATAACATGGGATAAATCATAGTAGTGAAATGTAATCCAAATAATCATAAAATAAAACATGAAACTTTGTGGCATACACACATAATCATACAGAATAATTTCTTATTAGTCAAGACTCATTTCCAAGACTGTCTTAGTGGACAAAGTCCCTTTCTGAACCAAGTTCATTCCTCGTTTCAGTCCTGTTTCACTGAACCGGTATAACCTACCGTTCCAGCCATGTCTATCTCATGAGATATAAAATCTTTACCCAATGCATTGGAGGGAGATATAGGTCCCACCCATCTCATAATGATACCATTCTTATGTGTTCCACAATATCATAAATCATACATCATTGCATAACCCATGTCGTAAAAATGGGAATCCTAATCATTGTGACATAATAAAATAATTAATATAAGATTAAGGAATTAATAAACATAATTCCATAACAAAATAATATAATAAATGTAATAATAGGGATAGAAACATAACCCTTTATTATCTTAGATGGAAAATAATTTTGATAAAACACTTGAACTCCATTCTTGAGGAAAATATCCTTTCTACTTCAAAAACACTTTTCATTTCTAAACATGTCATAAAAGTCCAAACTAAAAGAAGTTGATTAAAAATAAACATGAAAACTTGTAAAGTAATATTCATGGAAATAATGTTTTAAAAATATATTCATGCCGTATAAGTTAAAAAACATTCTTCTCGTAATTTTGTCGAAAAAGTCAAAAAAATGTATCTCGTACAAAAAACGACAAAAGATTCATTTCATATCCTTTACTAAAAACTCACCAAAGGGTAAAATTGGATTTAAAAAATTGTAGGTGTGTGGAAATATTATTACATATTGAGGAAACATGGATGTGGATGATAAAATGCACCCCAGTAAATACTTACGAATAAGTAATCTTGGATAAAAATGAGATTGTGATATTTCCCTTACCTTAGGTCTGATTTGCTTCGTAAGTGTCCGAACCTCCTATATAATGATTTAAATAATGTCATTGACTTATTACAGAATCATACTCATTGTTATTATATCATATATGTTTCACTTATGACTTTATGTTACCTGTTCTTTTGTAAATTCCATGTTAAAGAGTGTTTTGGGTAAAATCGATTCATTTGTCGTAGGTGTTTGGACTTGTTGTTCTTGACATTATTATTACTTATATCATGATTTACATACTTCAAGAATATAAAAAATGATTTATATATCACATATATTCAGTATATATATATATATAATAGATAGATAAATGAAATGAAACACACCGTTCATGGAGACGGTAGTCCGTACGTATGCATGAACGCTGTTTTCCTTTCCTTATTGTCTTGAATGGAAGTAAGTAGATGACATGCATATATATATATATATACATAAATCCATTAGATTTAAAATGTCATATATTTAATTATTATTCATTATATATACTTTATAATCATTCATTAATGGTTAATGTGGAGAATGAATCTCATCGCGTCGTGGAGACGGTAGTCCGTACGTACGCAGGAGCGATGATATCGTTCTCATGATCGTGAACATGTGTTGAAGTGTATGTATACTATTTCAGTATCAATATCACATTATAATAATCATATATAGTTACTCATTACACCATTATACCCATCCAATTAAGGTGGTGGCGGAAAATAGATTACACCACGGCGTGGAGACGGTATTCCGTATGTACGCACGCGTGGTGATTTCCTTTTTCCGTAGGATGGATAGAAGGTTAATTAGAGTTGTTTAATATTTATAATAACATATAAGTATATATTAAATACTTATGTTATTACTTTATCATGAAACAACTAAAGAATAAGAAGTTGAAGAAGAAAGAAATTGAAAAAGATCGGTAATGGGTATTACCTATTTTGACGCGCCTTTTCTTAACCTCCACTTAAAAAAATAAGGATGGTCATTGAAGAAGACCAGGACCTCTAGGATGATACTATGGAAGTGGAGAAGATATTTTTTCAGGGTTTGGCCGAGCTTTAAGGCTCAATGTGGTGTGAGGAAGAGGGGGAGGAGGTTCCCTTTAATAAGGGAGGAGAGGGGCACCTTAGGAAAATCTCAAAATATTAATTTATATTAAGGTCAAATTCGGTTTATAATGGTTCCAAAGGGTCTTATTTAGAAGATAAAGTGGGTATGGGTCATAATACTCTCATCCAATAGTATTTAGACAAGTTTAGGTTATTATTTTAACCTTATCAATTAGATTTAACTCTAAGTTAAATAATTTAACTTTTACCGTGTCTTTTTGTTTTCTTACACTATATGGTTAATAAACATACCATAACAAGCCAAAAGAACCCCAAGTTGGTTATTATTAATATATCTATCCTTATCTAAGTCATTGTTCCTAACCTTATATTTTTAGGAATTAAATAACAATTAATAATCTAATATTTGTTTTAAAAACTAATTTCTGTCAATTTTGACACTATTTGGTACATGATTTTTATGAAATTCATAACAGAATGATAAGCTCGAAAAAGTTACATATATCAACAATAAGATGTCATATTAACCTATAAAAGTAATGTAATTCATAGAATGTATCAAATTACATTTATTTGGGCATTTATAACATCAATTATGTCAATGTTTCATTAATAAGACAATTACTGCATCATCTTTGTGTCATAATAAATGATATTTATTTAATCCCTAAAAATTATAAATTAATTCCTATGATGTAGATAATTGTGTTTTATTTCTGGAGACTATTTATTTTCTAAGTTTCATGAAGTTTATCACTAAATTAAAATTACCATACTTATAAGATTTAAGAAAGTGACTTGTTGTCACATTCTTTGGTTTTAATAATAATTAAATTATTTTCATGGAAAAAGTCCATAAAATGAATCTAATCCGACCCTTAGGTTATATGGGTCTACCTTTAGCCATCCAATAGGATTTTTACAACTGTTAGGGTAGTTTTATAATCTTATATTTACCCTTAATTACCTGATTTACCTTTAACTATAGTAAATAAAATTTACCGTAGTTACTATTCACAATGCCCAAAAATTAAAAGTAACTTATTAACATAATTTTGACCCACTAATTCCAAATATGGAATCAATTTTTCCAAATTCAATACAAAAAAAATATGCATAAATTAAATTAAAATTAATCCCGTTGTCGAAAGAAAACGGGTTTTTCATTAAAACATTGCAAAAGATTGAATTGATTTAACCTACGAATTCAAGGTAAAATCAATGCTAATGACATACATTATATTAAATGGTAAAAATATAGTCTATTTATACTTTAAAACCATTCAATATTATAATTTAAACACATAAGATATTATGATGAAAAAAAATTGTTTTTCATTAAAATATAGCGTGTTTTTACTATTCATTAAAATTTGAAAGTTATCGGAAAAATATCAAAACTTTATCTAATATAAATTTTTATGTCCTGATTCAAAAGAAGAATTTTATTTTGTGAAATTGATCTTATAAACATGTCAAAAACTAGATTTAAAGTGGGTGCTCCATTAAAAGGCGGCAAAACTGCATTTTTTGAAAAATACTTATTTTACCCGAAAAATTTATTTTGTTCTTATACCATGTTCCAGAAAATGTGTAAGATGAATAATAATGTTATAAAATTCAAAATTTAGTTAATACTATTCATAACGGCTAGTTCATAATAATATTATAATAATATATCGTTGTTTAGTAAATCCCGGTATTGCGTACAACACACGCTATCGAGGAAGGTCGCGATTGCGTATAATGCAAGCCAAGTCAGGGTTGCATGTTGTGCAAGAAACCTTCGTTGTTTCTTATAACAGAATCCAACCATATTTCATTTATAAATTGAATATATATATATATATATATACTCATTGTTTCATAGAATAACTATTATCAAATTTGTGTGTAACACGATCCATGAATAGTCGTGTGTATACTGCAAGCTAATACGGTGTTGCGTATAGCGCAAGGTAATCTTGGTGTAGAATACAACACAAGACATTAATGAAATTAAAAGAAAAATTTTCATAAAATCTCGGGGTGTTACAGAAACATTGTCCAGGGAGGGATAGTGAATATGTTTGGAAATCAGGAGGGGATTTTTTTCTCACCCGGATGACGGTTAAGGAAGGATTACTCATTTTTTCCAATGCTGATGTCTATGAGGTAATTTGTCCGAAATGAAGGTATACAATCCCCTAATGAGTATATTTATTTGGAATGGTCGAATCATAGGAGGAAGTATGCCAATGTGCTAAATCATTATGAAATCTCAGAATGGGAATCAACTACTATGGAGAAAGCTATCTACAATGGTTGTGGTGACAGGTATGGTTCTAATGATTTCTATCTATTGTTTTTCTTTTTTGGACATTGGTGCTAGTTTTTGAAATTTTCTTTTATTTTAATAAATGGTCGGATGCGAGATTCATACTATCTTTATGGGAAAATTTTAATTAAAATCCCCATCTAAAAACATATTCTTTAGATTAAAGTGTATGATATGTGGGGATTAATGTCATGGGTGGAGACTAGCTGGCATAAACCATGTGGAAATTTCGATGAACATGAACGTATCCTATAAATCATTTCTCCAAACCATCACCTGGTGGATTTAGGATTCTTATTGGACAATGGAAACCCCAATTTACTCTACCTATAATACAAGAATTGAAAAATGATCATTATAAGAAATAATACTCGAATTTTATTCAATTTATTCTTATATATACAGAGAATTCATAATGTGGGTACTTTTTTTATACCCACTAATTTAAGATATAATATGGTGGTTTTATACATGATTTTTGTTATAGGTTATGGGTAAAAAAATTTAGTATAATCCAAATTCATATTTCAAATTCTGATTTCATTCTATAGAGGTGTCAATGAAGGAATGATTTATTGTCTATAGCTCCAAAAGGATATGAGCATAATTTTGTTGTGTTAGTGCTCATGGATTTAAGAAGATGAGTTTTTATATTTCCATATTTTGAATATCAATTCAAAAAGAATTGAAATATGATAATCAATTGAATGAATTTTTCACAGATTTATTGTTGATTATTGGATGTGTTTTCCCATCACACTAACAGAAAATATAAGATCATTGATGAGAGAATCATAGAGAATTATTATTATAGTAGATAAAAAGGAATTATGAATATATATATCTCCATATAGAAAAAATTTCTATTATTGTGTATAAATAGGGCATCATTGGAAAATCTAGTATTTCACGAGTCATGTTCTAGATAATCAGAGAGGATTAAGATGCAATAAACGAAATTCACCCAGTGAAAATAATTAAAATGAATGAATATAAAATTTTTAGGATGACTCGGTTAAGGTGATGATATTTTAATGGTTATGTTTACAACATTTATTTGAAGGAGAAATACTTGGATATCATGAAGCATCTATGTATAGTCAGGGCATCAATAAGTATTTGAATTTTTTATGTTGGTGTGTGTTTCAATGTTTTTTCCATTTATTTATGTAGTTTTTAATAAAGGGGAGAAAGGAAGTAATCCTAGGTAGGCAGTGAACTATCCCTAAATCATTTTAAGGGGTGTGGCCCCAGGAACTGAGTTTCATATCTTAAAACCACCACTAAATAGTCATTTTATTGGATCCTATAAGATTGAAACATTATCATTATATACTCCTTAGATTATCATAGTATAGGTGATCTAAGTAAACTCATTTTATTTGGTGAACTATTTCTTTATATTATGAAAAAATCAAAATGGTGACTGTGGGTAGATCTATCATAATTCAAACTGGTTAAAGGAGAAGAAAAGGAAAATACAAATGGGATCATCATTGAAATAATAACATAAGTATATCCCTACTAACAGTGAGTTCAATATCATTTAGAAATTATATTGATTGGGGATACTGTTTATAATTTTTAATGAGTTTCTTACCCTAATTATCCCCCACTAAGGGTATCTCTTTATAAATACCATTGTGGGACTAATAATATAAATAATTATAGATTTGAAAATTAATATTTTTTGAATTATTGGAGTAAAATATGTAGTTTTTAAAAATGATTAATTTTATACTATAATATTTTAAGGAATTATTCAATATGAAACATTATATATATTTATTAATTAAAAAAATATGTATTTGTTATGATTTTTTATAACGGTTTCCGAACTCAAATATATCCATGCTTTAAACTACCTCAACTATCAATGTTAATTTTTTATGAAGACCCACATATTGGGGTGTTGAATGCTGGGTGATGTTTATCATTAAGTCAAACTGACCCACCCCTTTGTGCACCCTTATATTTAGTTTGAAATAAATTACTCATTTGTTGAGTTTTTAAAATGTTGTTTCATAAAAATTATTTTAATGAGTCCATAATATAAATATATATGAGTCTAAACTTCAAATACTATATCAATTTTTTTCTTTTCATTAAATTAAAATAAAATTCAAGATTTTATGTTTCTTGAATATATATATATATAATAAAATTTTAATCTATATTCAATTTATATTGTGCATTTTATTTAATAAATAAAATAAAACCTAAAATATTATTTAAAACTTCACTGAAAGATAAATTTTATAATTGATTTGTTGTTATCCATTAAGAAATATAAATATGCGATTTAGGTTCAACTTTTTTTTATTAATATATTATTATTATAATAATATTATTATATTTTTTTTATTATTAATGAGAATAATTAATTAGTGATATATGTTGTAGAAATAAGTTATAATTATTCTATAATAATAATAATAATAATAATAATATTATTATTATTATATAATTAATGTAGTTTTGGGCTTTCCATAGATGTAAATTCACCATGTTATATAGAATCTCACTAGGGTTCAAGTCTCATGTTATCCATTAGAGGAGGATTTATGGGTTAACTATTGAAATAAATTAATGGGATATAATAGAATCAAGTAGTAGTGAGTCATGGTGTATGATAGGGTGGATGGACATGGGTGGGACACAATAACTCCGGATGCATGTTAGGATATCTATAGAAGAGGAACTGTGAATGACACTCGAAAGAAGATAATATTGGATCTTTTAAAACAATCCTTTTACATCAATGATTTTCGATGTGGGATGGTTGTTTTTCTAATTATAGTGTGATGAAATAATACATTACATAGTGTGTGTTGGAGAAAATAGGTCATTTATCCTAAATGGGAATTTATGAAATATTTTGTTGAGGCTATGGGTCATATATATCTTTGGGCTTCAGAATATTTATTTTTTATAAAATAGGTTAAGTGGGTTTCCATTACATATAGAAATAGATAAGGCTTGACCCAATATGATTTATGGGTGCGTGTTTGTGTGTATGTTTTTGTAATCCCCTCAACCGAATATACATTTTTATTATTAATTAAAAATAATATTGAAATTAATAATATAAATATTAATGTTCATGATAATATTTTTAAATTTATAATAATAATAATAATAATAAGAAATTATTCTTGATAGAGGGCATTACTGTAACCAAAAACACAACAACACACCCAAATACCTATGTGTATCAAGACCCATCCATCCATATAATGATTAATCAAAACTCACTAAGCCTATTTTATTACATATTAAAAGCCTATGAATGACCTATAAGTTGTAGACCTGAAGCCACTATGGTATGATGTGTCGAATCACTCTACTATTTTCATACCCACATGAATGATGGATAACATGACAACATCATGGTCCATTTTCATGAATTGAACTTCCACAACATGGTGTCTCACATTTCATTATCCTTCTCAGCACTACACCACAATGCATTGTGAGATTATGTTTCTTGAACAAGGATGATCTATTTAGAACTCCAAAATGGGTGACACCATTCCCATGGAATCATTTCAGATCCCAATGTGTGGACCTTTGGACACCAATAGGGCTCTCTAATGTAGACCCTCGTGATGAACCAAGACCCACACATAATATGGTGGCTTCTCATCGAGTTCTATATAGTGCACCTTACTAGATATATGTTCCTCCACATAGAGATCCACAAAAATCATAGGATATCCACCTTGAATGATATATATCCATGAAACCCACAATCCCACATCAAGTTTCCCAGTGGGTGTGGTAGGTTATATCATACTAGAGTACCTCCAACTCTTGAAACATCATCCCACCATTACTTTCCATCACCTACCACTACACACATTGTGGCTTCCCACCAATCCCATGGAACCTACCTATGTCGCATCATTTCATTACTCATCTACATTCAAAATTCTACTATCAAGAGTAGTAAATAGATTTTATCTTACTGGTTTTAATATTAGTTGTTAAATAACCATAATTAAATGGGGGTTCACATTGGTTATTTAAAAAATTGACAGTAAATCCTAATGTGAAAGAGTTTTGACCAATGTTATTTATATAACTGATGTAAAATCAATTTTCAACATGTTTTTAACATTTACTATGTAAATAATAGATATGATAACCGTTATGGTGGAAGGTTTTATGTTAGTAATATATTTAAACTATGTTAAATTTAAAATTTTAATCATGCAAAATCATAGTTTCAATTTTTTCATGTAAAAATTTGAACTTTTAAAAGACCCACTGATATTTTACATCACGGAAAAAAAAATTTCTAGGAGCCATATATAAAATCCCATGCTATCTATTTTAATATTATTATATAATCCAATTTTATCCACATCAAAATTATATCTCGTCATTATTTGATTATTTCAACATGGTATTTACTAATACTCTCAAAATAAAAATGACTATATATTATTAGTATTCTTTTAAGACCACAAGTAGAGAAAAGAAATTTTTAAATCATAGTTTTAAAATTAATTAATTCATAACAGTCATTAAATATTTGCAAGAGATGCATTTAAAATGGGTTTTATACAAAACCAATGGTAAAGGATTTTTAAAAAAATCTATTTCCCATGCAAATATCATCATATTTTTAATATGATATTTTTGAAATCTTCATCTTTTTTACTCAATGTGGAACACAAAAACACCCAATTATTCAAATTCATTAGACATTCAAAAACTTTTTTATATTGTCTCACCTAAATCTTTCATCATTCATTGTTCTTTTGTGACCTTTGACATTATTCTATCTATGGAATCCATAATCTTCTCAAATCATTGACATTATTCTAGATTTGTTTTCATTCATTTTTTACTTCATTTTTATTGTGTCCCAATCCATTTAATAATATTTTTACAATATGTGTGATATAAATTTCTAAAAAGTAAAACCAATAGATTTTGAGGCCTTTTGTACATAAGAAGACTTTTTTTATAAAATAAAAACATGATTCTAAAATAAAAAATATTTTTTATTAACCATAATGAGATCCTAAATCCCTTTGAGATCCCAAATCTATGTTGGATATCCTTGTGAATACATAAATTAAAGGGGTGATCTATAAATATGAGTAAGGGATTAAATAAAAAAATGAAGTATAACATATGAGTCATAAGGCATAACATGACAACCTAATTGGAATGGATCCTAACTAATAATTTTGTGGGATAACATAATGATAAGGGAATTGTGATATCATTTCAATATAAAAACGTTATAGGAACATAAAATATGACATAAGATTATTTCAAGGCTACCCACAATGATAATATCACAATGTGGATAGAGTCCCATCATGAATTAGGTTTTGTCCTTAATCTCATACATACCTCTTCATGAGAATAAATCATTACACCTTTCATTTGGTAATTATCTAGGTTCCTATATCATAACATGTAACTTTCAACGTTTTCCTCAAGGATTAAATAAATCATAAAGCATAAACATAAGAATTAACCTTGAAAAGAAATGGGTTTCATTGTCTTACCTTGCTAATGGAATCATTAAAAAATTCATTACCCCTTAAAAGGAATTTAAATAAAACTTGGTATATTATTTTGGGACATATATACATAACTTATAAAAAGTATTTCAGAAGAATATAGAGATAATGTTAGGTAAGGAGAGAAAAATCATAATCAAAATTAATTAGGGTTGTTCATTGAGATCCCTTACCTTATGATTCAAACTCATTTCCTGCATTTACATTATTTCGTAAAAAAATGAATTTAAATTCATTAAATTTATAAATTATAACAAATTACATATATATTTTTTAATTATAATTTATTTATTCTCATTTATAACCATTTCAAAAATTTATAAAGCTCAATCACGCTATTCTAGTGGTGTGTGTTTGTTTGTTCTAAGGTCAGATCAGCTCTGTGTAATTGTGGATTTTCAATTGCAATAGGACTTAATCTAATTGATTGAAATGTCATAATATTCTTTAAATTTCATAAATTTTAAATTTCTAAAAAAATATGAGATATGTGAATTTTATATGGAAGAAATATGAATGTCATTCGATTAGTTTACATTGGTGGGTTAATAATCCATCAAAAACTCATTTTGTTACATTTAATAATATGGTTATATATTCCTTCTAGAATATTAAAAAAAATATAATATACATATTATGTAATTTTCCAATATTAATAGTGAACATAAACCTCCCATGATAGAGAAAATATAAAATGAATACTCATTTTCAATGAAGGTTGTAGACTAACATATTACAGATATTACATTAAATATTATTATAATAGGGGGAAAATATTGAGGATATATATTCCATTAAGAACATAAAATTATAGGATTAATATGATACTAGAGATAGTATTTATTATTGGATGAGGGAAGTGAGTGGAAGGTAATAAAAAAAATTAAAAATGGCAGTTGATTTGTTACATCTTGAATTCTGCCTCTATGAAATACATCTTAAGAAAAATTCAATTTTTCATTTGGGGATTTCTGTTGAAATTACATGTGTGGAAGAGTGTTTTCTAGGGAAATGGGTCAAATTTTAGAAAGATGAAATTATTATAAGGTGTGAAGAGATGTGGTGGTGAGGGGCTGTATTTATAAGTGGAAGAGAGAGATGTTTTTTTAGAATATTGTATTCATTAAATTATTATTCTAGATAAAGACTATCAATATAACTGGTTATTATTATTATTTAAAGTGGAATGTGCATTTGAGTTTTATCTAATGGGTGGATACATCATCAATGACTTAAGAATCATTAATTTATATTTAAATGATAAATACCGTATGTTACCATATTTAACTATTCACAAAAAAATTGAATAATTTTTAAAAAATGACCAGAATTAGTCCTATTTTTTAAAATATAGATTTAAAAAATGAAATCACATTTTTAAAATAATTTATAAAATATGATGAATTTAATTTATAATTAAAATCGACATTTAATTGAAAATGACTAATTTTGATATTATTATAGATTTTAGAACCCATTAAAAATTTAATTATTGTCTCGTAAAATTATCACAAAATTTTAATAAAACATAAAAATAATTTATAAAACAATTTAAGAATAATATATTTATTTTTATTAATTAAATTTGTTATAAAAATTCAATTAAAACATTTATATTTTTCATAAATTCAAATAGTTAATTTATTTTTTTACACATGTATTTATATTTACAAAGATATACATACATCTTATATTATATTTTTAGGATTCTGAAATGTTATATTATATTTTATCAGTTCAATTACTATGCATAACATTGAGATTATGTGTCATAAAAAGTGGACCTATTGAATACAAAAAATGACACTTCAAGAGGTTCCAATAATGCTGGTTCTCTAAGAGTGTGTCCAAGTCCGTCCTCAAATGTCTCATGTGATCTTCCATAGAAACCAAATACACTATGATGTCATTGATGAAGACCACCATGAACTGATCAAATAAAGGATGAAGGTTGCATTTAATTATTCCCATGAACACATTAGGGGTGTTCATCATTTCGAATGGGATCTCCATGTACTCAATGTGACCGTATAAACATATTACATCCGTCTTTTTTATATTATCAGCATATAGTCACATTTTCTGATAGTATGATCTTGGTTTAGGTTTCAAGAACCATAGAACCCCTCTCAAATTATCAAACAGGTTGTCAATCCTTGGTATTAGATTCTAATTCTTCATGTTTAATTGAATCATGCAATTTTATGACACACATAACATCATTCTCTCATCTACTATCATGGTGTAGAATACTAGGGATACTGTAGAGGAAATGTTGGGTCTCATAAATCCCTTTTCTAGTATGTCCTCAAACTATTCCCCTAACTCTCATTGTTCTATGGGAGATATCCTATATGATGGTTCAGATATTCGTGTCTTCTTGGGTTCAAATGAAATGAAGAGTTTTAGATCTTTGTGGGGAGGTAAATATAGTACGTCCTTAGGAATGATGTCCTCCAACTCCTCTACCATCACAAGAAACTGATAGCCCAAATTATCCACTACTCCAATTGGAAATCTAGTCAACTAGTGAGTAATCATCTAAATCCTCATATGCCCAATCTCTTCATTCTCCACCAAGGATTCATTTTCAATCACAAAGGATAAAATTATTCCATCACAGTGGAAACAACACACCCTCCACCTCAAATAGTTAATCAAGGAATGAACTACTGATATCCATTCCATACACAAGCTGATTTTCTAATGCCTCATTTCTTCTAAAATGTAAACCCATACAAAACTCTCACCTATAAGAATCTGGTCACACTATTGGATGATGTAATAAATTGATGAGTCATCACCAGTGGTAGTCTCCAGCAGCATGGGTCAAGCCAATGGCTCAATCTAAATCTCTAAGTCTCAAACCAGAGATTCAGAATGGAAGAAACCACTCATACATGTGTCTATCAATAGTAATAATAAATTATAAAAGGCATAGATCAAACCTCTCATCATCCCTAGTGCTTCGGTGTCCTAGGACTCCATATCCTATAGTTGGTTTCATCCATCTCCACTAAATCCCTATGTCCAGACCACCTGGTGGTGGTGGTGGTAATAGGGTAATCCTCTAATCATATCCTACTACCCTGCTGACTCCACGTCAATATATAGCACCTTATGGATGAACCTTCTCTTAGAATTGTCTCTGTCTTAGTGGTCTCTTGGTCATCTCATGGCCAACTTTATGACTTGTCAAAAATTCCCAAGTTGTATTTCCTCAACCATCATAAAAGAAACACCACATATACCATAGTAGAGTCGATCCACCCTGAGATCCTTGCACCACTAACCCAATATCTTAGGAACACCCACTAAAGTATCTAAATTATTTGGATCCCATGACTACCATCAACTACTTATTGTCAAGGTATTATCTACCGGGTTCCCACTACTATCATCCCCTGCATGGGCCAAATTAGCTAGAAATCACTCCACTACCAAGGCCCTCTCTGGTACCACATGATAGGTGGTGTTGAAAATGTATATTATTGAAGCCATTATTTCCAAAGTAAGACATAATCAAAGATATTTTTTTGGAATAACTGATACCAAACCATATCCATGCAGTAATCATATAGATTAGTAAACCAAATTGACAACTCTTCTATGGTAAAAATGCCCTACTAACGATGTAGAATCTCATGGATGATCACTATTATCCACAAGGATAGATTGAACATCCCTTTGAATAGATGTTCATATTCAGACTATGAGTGAGTAATCTCATTGCGTGACCAAGTCACTAATATTCCACATCCCCCAGCAGAGTCCTAATAAATACTCATCCCGAAGGCCTCCATCTGATCTGCAAGCATCCTTATTAGGAAGAACAACTGTGTGACTAACTTCATCTAGTCCAAAACTACATAGGTTCATGGCTTACCCTAAAACCTTGGAGGTCACTACCACCAAATCTAGTGTTGTGCACTCAACCCACATGCATATTTAGTTGGTACTGCAAGTCCTGGTTTCTTCTTAATGGGGGTGATGTGGCTGGTTAACCCCCAAGATGTGTTATATCTTTTCTACAAGACCCTCTACAAAATCCATATCACAAAGTAGATTTTACACATGATAATATAGAATAATCATGGTTTTATGCCTGTCTGGGAAAATCCTAATATAAAAAAGATCTACCATGGTTAAAATAGTATATATGTGGAATTGACTCAATAAATAAATGGGAAAAATAACCCATACCTGTATGATGCATGTACCAAATTTTTCATTGAAACCAATGATTATATGAATCGAGTCAAAAGGTGGGTGACCAGAGTCTTGGTGTATGGATACATTTTCCACCACACCAACACAAAAGTCTCAGTCCTGAAAGCTAAACTAGAAACACTAAATAGAATTTCAGAAAACCAATCTCACTAACATCGATCTTATGATAATAACGATAGGATCTGATACCACATGTTCATTACCTGACCCACTGGGGTCCATCCCATTACTACCCAAATCCCACCCCTAATAGGATAGGGTATGGAGGCCAATGCCAAGTAGGAATATCCCACAAATGGAAGGAATTCACAAAATGTACATGTACACACACACACACACACACACACATCTCAAAGCTCACACATTGTTGAAATGTAAATATACTAAAACATTGCATGAGAACATCTATTATAATATAATAGAATACATTAAAAAAGTACTAAAATATGAAAATTTTCAAATATATACATGAACAAAATCATTAAAAGGTAAAATGTGATCCATGTGTGGGGACTAAAGTCAAATGAAAACACCTAGTAAACACCTTGGTCTATCAAGCTCAATCTATGAACCATCCAATCCATGTCCTCTTAAAAATCCATCAAAAGGGACTTTGTATAAATAAGGCATAACATATACAGGAAAATCCCATGAATGGGTGAGTACAACAATACCTAGTTCGACACATCAAAAAACACTAAACAAGAATAAAAAATTATTGTTAGCTCATTATTAGATATGTAAATTAATGATTAATAGAAACACCTAGACATAGTCAGAAAATACATATCACCACTAGGTGGTCATAACCAACTTCTAGAAACATGATTCTACTTATACAAATCATCTTTAATTTATAATATAAATCATAAGAAACGATATCACAATATACACATTGAGACGAGGTGAAGTTCTTTAGACCCCAAAAAAATATCACTAGCCTAAGAGGACCCTAATACTTATATAGGGGGTCATACCAAGAATATCTAGGGGACACCATGAACCAAAAATTGATCAAATCATTACATAGGGGATCATATAACAATGATAACATTAACCCTACTAATAGTTCTAAGAATATGGAGTATAAACACCTTTAACAGAGATGTAATTTTAATTAAAAAAACCCTATAGGTTATAAAGATGATAGAGGATCACAATACAAACTGATAGATGGACACCACAACTCTATATGAGACTTTTCTACAAAAGGGGATCACAATACAGTGATATGCATGTAATGTTTCATTGTATACTCGAGGGTATGCACCATGATGACACAATTAACCAAGAATTTTCCAATCTATAGAAATGAAGAGCAATAACCACTATTAAAGGGGGTACACATCATCTACTAGGGGTATATGGTGTGTCTAGATAACCCCAAGTTGTTTTTGTCATAACAAATTTCATAGAATGATAATATCAATATACAAGGTGTTTAGGAAAGATACATGATATGTAGATATCACTTGACTCAATCTCATATGTTGTGGGACATGTCCATGGGCTTGTGGTTGTGTTCATCTACCAGCACATGTACACATGGCCACATCCATGTCTATGTATATGACATACCACTGACCATTTAATTTTTTTTGGTTCCCATTTATATTATAATGTAAATGAAAATCCATGTGAAATAGGTCACATGGTCTGTGAACATGTCACAGAACAGCAGATACATAACATTGGCTGAAACCCCAACACTCCAACCTGGTGGAACCACATGACTTTACTCATTGCGTTAGACAATATGTAATAGGGATTTTCCTTGATCCATCTATATGTCATTGTAATCACCATGAACAACATTAATACCACCACCTTATACATAAAAAGTATATCAATGATTTGTTGCCCCTTACCTTCATCACTATTTCATCTGAAAATGGGGATGATCTCATTGATTTAAGGTTCAAACATTCCAACCGGTTTCTAACGGGTTTGTTTGTAGAACCGGAAATATCCAATGATTCCATATCCATTTGGACCAACTATCTAAATGTATCCTCTCATTAGTTGTGGACCGATGAGGCCTAGGAATTTGCATTGGTCGAGGGGATGGGAGGTCAGACTCATCACACCTTTTTGAGGGGAATTATTTTCTACTATGGGACTCTCTTTATATATTTATACTATGTTCGTGAATCCTTAATAAATTACCATGTATATAATGAGCTTTCCTTTAGATTTGTCAATCAATGATTGATATGTAGTAAAATTAGAGAATCTTTTATATGTATTCAAGGTTCTTCATCGATAGAGAATTATTTGTAGTTGTTAGAGATTCTTAGTTAACGGTATCCTTTAATACATTATATAAAAGTCTCTTGGTCATTATGATGACCGTACTAGTTTTAAAGCCACTCAGTGGGGCACTTGATGTTTATTGTCATTCAAAAGGACATAGATTAATTCAGAGTTTGGATCGTACCTGCAGAGGGGCTACCTACGTATAATTTATTTAAAAAAAGTAATCAGAACCCACATAGTTTGAGAAAGGGAGTATGATGTTTAG
Organism: Viscum album; assembly: GCA_963277665.1. Lineage (NCBI taxonomy): Eukaryota > Viridiplantae > Streptophyta > Magnoliopsida > Santalales > Viscaceae > Viscum > Viscum album. The sequence goes on from OY728155.1 coordinate 880,854,591, forward strand.
TTTTGATTGACATCTCAAAGAAATATGTCATAATTTCTTTTACACTCTAATCTCACGTGATTCATGCTCGGTGTGAGAAACAAGAGGTATTGGTAAAACCAGACATTTGTGCCATGAAAGATGAAATAATAGAAAATGATGTGGGGATTATGTGTATATGACTGCCCAAATAGATAGAGATCAGGACATATTTCCAATAAGAAGTCCCTGAACAGGGTCCATAATGGTATATGTACTTTTGGGAGATTTGGATACTCTAACTTGGGGCTTACTCTAGAGGAAGATGCCCAGATTAGGAGGGGACTTATGATTGGGTTTTACACCTGAGAAGGAAGCCCATATCAAAAAGTAGATTGAGACTTGTTATGTGAAATTAAGACTGGGGCTTACTCCTAAAGAGGAGGCCCAGGTTAAAGGGATTTGAAATCTGAGGATTACTCTTAAATAGGAGGCCCGTGTAAAATGGATTTAAAAACTGGGGCTTAATCCTGAAGAGGAAGCCCAGGTTATGGGAAATATGGTTGGGGATTACTCCTGAGGAGGATGCCCAGAATTTGGGAACATTGAGACTGGGGCTTACTCCTGAAGAGGATGCATAAATTAAAGAGATTTGAAAACTGGGGATTATTCCTGAAGAGGAGTCCCAGGTTAAGGGATATGGACTCGGGCTTAAACCTGATAAAGAGGCCCAGGTTACGGAACATTGGGAATACTCTTAAGGAGGATGCACACATTAATGAGAACTTGTAGTGGGGCTTACTCTGGAAAAGGAGGCCCAACTTAAGGATTCTCTTATCTTAATGGATGAGGTTAAAATGAATGAAATATCTAACCTTGGTGAGCTAAAGATATGTAAATCAATATGTTTTGAGAGATTTTCTATAGAATTCCTTTTAGATAAGGAATCCAATAAGGAAATCATGCAATAAATGGCGTTGAAAAGAGTTTTGAGGGGTTAATATTGAATAAGATAGGTGGATAGGTATAATAGAGGTGGAATAAACTGGAGGGAAACCAAAAAAGAAAGGGGCATGCATGTACTTATGGGCACGCAAGTACTGCATGGGCGTGCAAGTCCTGGCCGCGCAGGTATACCTGCACGGCACATAAGTACTTGTGCGACTTTTGACCCTTGGGGTAATACTTGGGAGAGACTCAGATCAAGCCCTTAGTACTATCCCTAGGGTCTTCCAGAAGGGTGGCATGCAAGTTCTGGTGAAGGAGCAAATTGGCATTCAAGTGTATCTATTTCCCTTAAGATTTGGCAACTTAGGCGTGCAATTGTTGATGAGTTTCAACACTTAGGCCCTCCTCCCCCTCTTTAGATCTTCCTTGATAGGTACGAAATTACCTTCGAAATGTTCGGAAGCTTTGATAAGAGACTAGGGTGCCGAGATCTTAAATGTTGGCGCACATGTACACTTGCGTGACCTTAATGGAACATGCGCGACCCATGTTCATTTGAATTTTGGTTCATTAATTTTTTAATTTTTGATGTTTATTCAAAGGATGGATCACTTTTGGCTAAGGTACTCCCCTTTTTATGTCATTTAGACTCTGTGACGGAAAGGAGCATCAACAAAAGTCCCCCCTCATAGTTGTATCCAGATAGAAAATTGGATTTGCAAATGAGGTGAGAATAAACAAGAAATCTGGAAGTTTAAAGTCATGCATGTCAGACACAAATATGATAATGTTTATGGTCGAAATAGATTTGACCAAAACGGATTAAAAATTTACTCAATTCCTTGAAAAGTTTTCAAAAAACGTATTTCCATATTCAAGTATGGGAGAAAATATGTAAAATATGACTTAAGAAATTTTCAATCTAAGGAATGATGTGAAAAATGGCTAAAAGGAATTATAAGAAGTAGTTCCCATTAATGAAGTTACTATTATTTAACAATCTCGTTAGGGGGTTGAATTATGCAGGGCCACCGAAGGGAATTGGCTGCATAGTCAAATAATAGCATCTTTTGGCTGACAGGCCCATTATGTAGACTATTCATGCAAGGATGCCTAAGGGCACGTGCTGCATAGTCAGGAAAAAGAACTCTCAGAAATTTACTTTCCTAGTACTAAAAATCCCGTGAATGTTTATTGGGATTCAAAATTTCCAAAGCATAGAGTTTTATATATGGAGAGAGGTACATGAATATGGAGAAGATATTTCCAAACAAGATTGTCTAAGAATTGGATGAATGTTACTCCTACGAAGGTCTAACCCAATCGTATGGAAGGAAAATATAAACCATAGACTTGAATACTTTCAGATCATGAAAAAGGTCATGGTACAAATATGTTAAGGATGACTATTTTTTTGGATCCCTACATATTGTCATTTATAAAAATAAGGACAAAAGAGGTTTTCTTTCCAAGAAAGAAGTTACCACTATTTATCAAAACTATTAGGGGGTTGAATTATGTAGGGCCACCTAAGGGAATTGTCTTCATTGTCAAATAATTGGAACTTTTGGTTGATAGGTCTGTTATGTAGACTGTTTATGCAAGGCCTCCTAAGGACACGTACTTCATGGTCAGGGAAAATAATTCTCAGAATTTTGCACATTTTGCGATTAGAAGTCATGAAAAGGGTTATGAAGATCTGAAAATATTTAAGGTTAGGATTATGACACATAAAAATGGGTATTGTTCCATGTATGTAAAGATACATAGATCAATTCTAACCATAATCACATTGTGACTGGGTCCTGAATTGAAATATTGGACTTCACTATGTATCCCATAAGTATGGGAATCAAGACATAAATAGTTCTTGAAATAAATTTTGACATCATGTGGGATGAATGTATGGGTGATCTTAGCTTAGGGTCATAGAGATCCGACCATTATAAGAAATACACAGTGTGTGTTTTTTTATAGGGACTTTTCATCCTGGGGACTAAAAGTGGAATTTGGGGTTACACCCAAAGTCGTGGGGCTGCATTCGAGGGACACTCTAACATTCATACGTGTCCCATAAGGATGGGAATCAAGACCATGAAGTTCTAGATATACCCTCTGTACATATTTGGTTTCTACATGTGAAGGGTGAAAAGGGACTTTAGTGCAATGATGGTTTGACACAAGACAAAAGGTTCGTGAATTTATATGTATGCACGTAGTATTTAAAATGTAACATGATTGGAAATCAATATAAATAATGATTCCATCTTAGGTGAAGGTATCAAAGAATGTTGTAGTTTATTTTTGTACAGGGAAAAAGTGTTGTATAGTATAACGTCATATAACAAGGACTAAGGTGAACCCATGTAAAGATATTGATTCTGGGGGTGGTTTCACGAATCAACATTGTATGAGATGGAGGTGAACCGATGTGGAGAGATTGGTTTTGGGATTCAACCTCGGGAAGTTGTCTACGTACCCAGCCTAAAAGGCCAGGTTCAAAGTCCGCGTAGTTCAATTAAATAATGAATTAGTGATCAAGTTGTTCTTGGGGGAAATGACCTAAAAAATGGTGTTGGGACTTACACGTGGTTAGCGGCCCAGAGAGGGTGTTATGGTTACAGTTTTCTCAAGGCTCATGTGATTGACACTTGGTGTGAGAAACAAGAGGTAGCAACAACATTAACGATGCAATGTTTATTGTCATGTAGGACAAATGAAGGGACTATGCAGTTTAATGTATTGCAGTGAGGACTATTGGTGCTACATAGTTTAGTGTCATGTAATAGGGAAAAAATATAGTTTAACGTCATGTAGGATGTATTAAGAAGTTTATGTACAGTTTAGCATCATGTAGTTAGGATGATGGTGACAATACAGTTAAATGTCATGTTGGACAATAATGGGAACTGTGTAGTTTAATGTCATGGAGTAAGAACAAAAGAGGAAACATTTTAACGTTATGTTGGACGTATTAGGTATTTTTTCACAGTTTAACATCATGTTGGATGAAAAGGGATGATACATTTTAGTTTCATGTTGGTAAAAAGTGAGAATAGTTTGAGGTCATATGCATGGACCATAGATGGTGATGTTTAACGTCTTGCTGGACAATATGATCAGTTTAATATCATGCAAGATGGTGGTGAAGTTTAAGTTAATGCGAGACCGAAAGGGGGACAATGCAGTTTAATGACATGCAGTAAGGACAAAAGAGGACACAGTTTAACATCATGTTGGACGTATTAGGGATTTTTTCACAGTTTAACGTCATGTTGGATGAAAAGGGATGATACAATTTAGTGTCATGTTGGAAAAAGTGAAAATAGTTTAAGGTCATATGCATAGACCATAGATGGTGCAGTTTAACATCTTGCAGGACATGATGATCAGTTTAATATCATGCAGGATAGTGGTGCAGTTTAAGGTCATGCGGGACCATAAGGGGTATTGTGTAGTTTAATGTCATGTAGTAAGGACAAAAGAGGACACATTTTAACATCAATTTGTATGTATTATGGATTTTTTAACATTTTAACATCATGTTGGAAGAAAAGGGATGATACAGTTTAGTGTCATGTCAGACAAAAGTGCGAATAGTTTAAGGTCATATGCATGGACCATAGATGGTTCAGTTTAATGTCTTTCTAGACATGATGATCAGTTTAATATAATCCAAGATGGTGGTGTAGTTTAAGGTCATGTAGGACCGTAATGATGATGTATGTTGTATTTATACAAGACACTTCTTCAGAAATATGTCATTGGTTAGAGTAGTTATGAGTTCTCGATCCATTGAGATTACTTAATAAGCTCCATTGGAGTAGACCTTATATATTGAATAATGTCCTTCCCACTTTGGTTAATGCTTGGGTGGTTTCTTTCCTGGTATCACTGTAGTTCTGAGATCTAATACCAATTATCCTTGAACGAATGAATGAAGACAAACTTTTTTGTTGAAATCTCGTGCTATTCGATTCTGATAGACATCCAAATGGTGGAGGGTGCACAAAAGTTTATCATATAACCATTCCAATTCATTCAATCACTTTTGAGATTGTTTATATGTAGATGACTGATCAAAATGGCCACTCTAAGCGAAGGTAATTGAACCTCAATTGGCAAGACTGATTCCGTTCCATATACCAGTGATTATGGAGTTGACCACGTTGCCATGTGGGTGGTGGTCCGATAAGCCCATAAGGAATGAAAGAGTATATCAGGCCATGAACTATTGTCTTTATCCATAGTCTTTTGCAGTATGTTTGAAAGAGTCTTTTTGAAGGCTTCTATCTGGCCATTGGCCACTGCATGATATCGAGATGAATGGTTGGATTTGATGTTGTATACTTGATACAACTTCTTCACCTTAGATGAATAGAAGTTGGTGTCGTTGTCCATCAATATGGTATGAGGGACATCAAATCTCGTAATTATGTAAGACTTGATGAAGCAAACAATACTTTTAGAACTAACTTCATTGAGAGGTATTGTCTCTTCCGATTTGGAAAAGAAGTCAGAAGCAGTAAGAATATACTTAAACTGCTTGGCTGTAGCTAAAGGGTAAGGTACCACCACATCCATTCCCCATGTCACAAATGGCCACGAGTATTTAGCTATACGAAGCAATTCAGGGGACTGATGAATGTAGTTGTCATGTACAATTCCTGAATGAAAATTCACCGTCAAATCAACACAATCTTGTATCATTGAAGGCCAAAAGTATCCAAGCCTTTGAATTTGATCAGACAATTTATGTCCAGACTGATGGGAATCACAAACTCTTACATGCACTTCTTTCATTACAACCATTGTCTCTTCACCATCAATGCATCTGAAGAGAACTCCATCAAAACCACGCTTATAGAGAATTTTCTATAGGTGATCTGGGCTATAATAAAGAGTAAAATTGACCACACTTCATCGGATTGTTTATTTCCCAGATCTATCAGGTGAAAGTCTTCCTTTTTGAAGGTTTTCCCTGATAGGTGTCATCCATCCTGTAGTATGACGATAAGGTTCAGGAATGGGACTAATTTCATTGATCTCCTCTGTTCTAGTTCGATCATAATATGAAATTGTACGGCGGTGGGCAATACTAATGGTTGTTTTGTTCTGATTTGGATCTGCTAGAGCTGTGCCTATATTAGCCAGTGCATTATCTTGGGCATTTTGTGACTGTGTGACATAAGAAAATGTCAGTTCTGAAGGGAATTCCTCCATTAATTCTCTGACATAATCAAACAAAGGGATCAATTATCCTTTTCTGATGGCATAATCCCCATTGACTTGTTTGATTACCAGATCTGAATCACCTTTCACGCTTAGGTGATTCACTTGTTCTTGAAGCACCAACTCTAATACTTTGATGAGGGCTTGGTATTCTGCTTCATTGTAGGTACCACCTTCCCAAAATAAAATGGAATAAGGTAACACTTCCTTTTCTGGGGAAATAAGAACAACTCCAAACCCAACCTTGTTGAATTTAGGATCTTCCATTTTCTTCCCTGTTGGACTTCTGGAAGCACCATCAAAATACATTTCCCATACCTGATGACTATCCTTAATAGAGAATACATATTCATCAGGGAGTTCAGTATCTGAAGATGTTTCTTCTACTGAAGTATGTTCAGTAAGGAAATCAGCTAGTGCTTGGCCCTTTATTTCCTTTTGAGTCACATATTGAATGTCGAACTACTGAAAAATAACTGACCACCTTTCCAGACCTCCTGTAAGCATTGGACGACTGAGGATGAATTTGAGCGGGTTATTACGAGATACCAATTGGACCTTGTGATGTTGCAGGTAGTGTCTCAACTTTTGAACTGCAACGATTAATGCCAGGTAGCACTTCTTAATACTTGAATACCAGGTTCCTGCTTCAAGCATAGTCCAACTGAGATAGTATAGGTTGTTTTCATTCCCAGCATCATTCTTCTAAGCAAGAAATGCACACAATGATCGCTCTTAGGCTGTCACATAATGGATAAGTGGCCTTCCTTCAATAGGTGGCATTAATACTGGTGGAATCAAGAGATACTACTTGAGAATATATAATGCTTTTTGACATTCTTCAGTCCACTGGTATGTAACTCCTTTCTTCATCAATTTAGTGAAGGGTAAGCTTTTTCCTGCCAAATTGGTGATGAAACACCAAATATAGGCTAAGTGTCATTGAATTACTCTCAATTATTTCAAATTTCTAGGAGGTGACATACCAAGTATTGTCTTTGTATTCTCAAGATTGACATCGATACCATGATGGCGTACAACAAATCCTAGAAATTTTACTGAGGTTACCCCAAAACCACATTTTAAGGGGTTCATCTTCAAATTTTGTTGCCGATGTTTGTGGAATATGATTTCCAAATCAGCCAAGTGATTAGAACGTTTCCTAGATTTGACCAACAATTCATCCACGTAACATTCATCGAAATTTCCTAAAAAGGGTGTGAAGATAGGATCCATGGCACGCTAATATGTTGTGCCATCATTATTTAAGCCAAAGGGCATAACCCGAGACAAAAACACACCCTGAGGGGCTCTGAAGGCTGTGGATTCTTCATCTTTTGGATCCATTCCTATTTCATTATATTAGGAATATCCATCCATGAAGGAAAGTGCTTCATAGACAGCTGTTGCATCGATTAAAAGTTCTGTAATCAGAACTGGAAAGTCATCCTTTTGACAATGCCGATTAAGATCTCTGAAATCGATGCAAACTCTAATTTGTTCATTCATATTATTCATAGGGACAATATTAGCCAACCACTTGGGATATTTAACTTCTCTGATGAAGTTAGCTTTGATATTCTTATCCACATCAGCTTTAATTTTTGGAAGTATAATTTGGGTGTATTCTTCTAGTATCTTGTTTGAATCCTCGATGTTCATCTGGAAAACCCAAATGATGAGTGGAAACATCAGAATAAAGCCCTAGAATCATTGTATAGTTCCAAAAAAATATATCTCGATTTTTCTTTAGAAAATAAATATACATCTCTTGCTCTTCATGAGTCATAGACAAACTAATTTAAGTGGGGTGTGGATCTTCTTTTGTACCCAAATTTATCTCTCTATGTCCATCCACGGTGGTAGAGATACCCGCTTCAAATGATGGAGGAGAATCCTTGAGATCTTCCTCCTCTTCTTTAACATGTGTTGTTTCTTCTGTTTCTACTTGCATATTAGATGATAATGCTGAATTTTCATGATCAGAAGAGTCGCTAAAATTTGAACATCTTAAAGAAGAAGCATCCATTTCTGACCCGATTGATGATGAAGGGTCTTATTTGGTTAATAAAGAGGAGATGATTGATAGAGAATCGATATCATCAATCACCTCTAACATTTCTATAACTTCTTATGGCCTTGTTGGTGAAGTATAGACGTGCTGTATTTCAGCAGATGAAATGAAGACATCTCCATTTGAGCTTCCATCATTGCTTGGTGGATCACCATTTTTTCCCATGCTTTCTATCTTGATTACCGTAATTGATATTATGGAGGTTTCCATAATATTACATTGATTTAGGTCTATCCTATCGATTTTACTGATATGCAATACATAATCTACACTCACATGTGCTAATGGGTTTACTAGAATCTTTTCCAAACCATATGGAGCATTAAATTTGGTAATATCCATTATTGTGGATTTCTCCTTTCCCTTCATGTGATATAATTCCACCTCAATGTATTGAGTCTCACATGTCTTGAAAGGGGCCTTATCACCATACAAAGTCCCAACTTGACCATCGAAACAATAATTGAGGCATTGATGGTATGATCAGGGGATAGTCGCATGTTGATGTAGCCAGGGTCTTCCAAGCAAGATGTTGAAGGCTGAGTCATGATCACCAACCATGAAATCTGAATTGGATACAAGATCTCCAAACTGAGTTCTGAGTGTAATCTCTCCCAGTGGTTCTTGTTCATTTTTATCATATCCTTGTAACATCATAGTAGAAGGAGACACGTCATATTCCTTGAGGCCCAATCGATGAAGTGTATGAATGGGCATGAGGTTGACTCCTGAACCATTATCAATGAATGCTCTTCAGATGTCTACACCATTGACCTTTCCAGATAAATACCAAGGTCTAATATGCCCATGAACGACATCATCTTCATCTTCATCTGTGAAATATATCACTACATGGCATTCTGCATGATTATTCTCTACGTGGTAGACCTCAGCTGTAGCAATTTCAATTTCAAACTCTTGAGGACATAAAAAAACCTCGATGAGTGCCTCCCTAAGATCTTCTGACAGATTCAAAGAATCCAGAATTGATAACATGGTCGTTACTTGGGCATGGTATTTCAATACATCATAATTTTTATCCAAGGTCGGAATTTCCTAACAGGAACATGTGGTTTAGCAGGTGCCTTGGAAGTTGATGCTTTGTAAGTTGATGCATCTTGTATCAGGGTAGGAGTTGGTAATACTCCTGGCTTTGGAAGATTAGACAGAATAGGTCTATTTACTTGATGAGAGGAAGAAGCTGGAACCTCCAACTGATCCTCCAGAATAACTGTGCTAGGACTGAATCTCCTTGTGTGAACGAACTTCCTTGTTCTTTTTGAGCTCGTTGAAGGGGGCTACAATGAGTTTCTGTCGCATACACAGTTCTAGCAAGGGTATAATTGGAATAGTGTCCTATAGAAGATTCATGTCTTCCCATATACCCTGAGCCTCTGGAACTTCTTCTGATTCCTCTGTTTGATATGGGGAACCAAGGTTTATTGAATTCGAAACTTCGATTGGCATAAGGATCTGTTATGTGAATCATATTAACAGAACCATAGATTAACTCTTAATCAAATGAAGACTCAGCCTAACTAGCCAATTTAGGTTGTTCCATTTGATGGGATAGTGGTCGTGGCTTAGATGTAGATGGCATAAAATATGCCAGAGTCAAAGACAACTTGGGCTTTGACACATAGTCATCTTCTTCTGATTCATCTTCTTTATTTGAATTGTGTTGTTTCTTTAAGGATTTTCCCTCTGATGAAGGGGGTTTTCCCGCGGCATTCATGGAAGAAGACACAATTGGTTTCTTTAATTGTGTTCGAAAAATAGGATGAGTTCAGTTGATCATCTTTATGACCATCCAGTCATCATATTTTTTGGGCATTTTTGTTCTTGACTTCTTGCCACTCGCCTTCTTCCTCCGGAGCTGTAGCAGTAACACATTCTACCAGAGATGAAGAACCTTTCAGTATGACTTTTCCCAAGTCGACCATTTTTTTCAAAAGGTCCTTGAAGACAAAACACTCTTCAATGGGATGCCCCAATATCTGATGAAATAGGAAATAATTGGTATGGTCTTCATCTCTTTCCTTAATAAGCCTCTTAGGCCTCGGAAGCTAAACCAAATTATTCTCCAGGGTCGAAATGACATAACCATGAACTTGTTCATTTCAGAAAGAATAAAATTTTCTCTTCAACTCATCAAACTATTTATATCATTGATCTCTTTGATCGAATTGACGAAATGGACACTGTTGATGATGCTCAAGAGGTGGAGCCCTTCGAGAAGATGAAGTTTTTGAAGTAGAAGTAGGTACAAGTTCTTGATTAAGCATGACCATAGCAGTCTTTTATTTACACATTCTCCTTCCTGGAGCTGATGTAATTACACGAGTATTGTCCTTAGTCTTTATAAGTGAATCTTCAATCTATTTATAAATTTTAGTTTGGTCTCGAAACCCTCCTGTGTATTTCATAGGGATAAATGGTGTGCATAACTCATCACACAAATTTTCCACACAGATTGGAAAATATTATTCTTGAGGAAGTGCTAAGATCCGGGAATATGTTAATCCCTTCCAACAAACAATGAAATCTGAAACCCTTTCATTCTCCCTTTGTATAAATATTGTAAAATAAAAAACTGTCATCTTTGGAAACGTTGAGATGAACAGAAGAAGGAATTTTTGGCGAAGATCATCCCATCCGGTAATTGATCGGGATTGCAAGCTTGTGTACCAAACAAAAGAAGGTCCTTGTAATGACTGTACAAAAAACCTGATCTTAATGGATTCTTGTTGCTGAAGGGTTCCCATCACAGGATCACAACAAGAAACAAAATGTGTTAAGTGTTTCTATGGGTCTCCCGATCCAATAATGATTAGGAATGTGGTAGTTGAAAAATTTTATGGGGGAGGAATTTCATCAACCAATTCAGGGTAAGCTCTCTTTTCTGGTTGAATTTGAGCAAGCTTTCCCTCCATAGCTTCCAAATGAGTTGTTAATGACTCAATAGTAGTTACTAACTTTTGAGAAACATCCGGTTGAGCTTGGACCTGAACAGGTGGAATGACTGGAGCTTGGACAGATGTGGTGGATGGTACTACAACCGATGGAAGCACTGCTGATTACTGTTGCACTTGACCCGTAGGATTAGACATGTAAGGGTGTACTAATAAAAGAGGATATTCTTGATCCATATCAATAGATACAAAAAATTCCTTTGGATGACTGACTCTAGCACGCTTATGAGAAAGACTACCCTGAAGTAGTTCTGCACTCATCCTCCACAATTCCTTCATTTCTTCCTCTTTTTGTGCAAATCTTTGCTCTAATGAGAGCGATTGGTCTTCTATAGAGGAAGGGTATGTAACCTGATTCTTTCCATTCCCCTTGTTGGATACCTTCAAGATAGGGGGAAGTGGGTTACCTGAAGGAAAACCTAGATTTTGTGTATGCCTTTGATTTTGTGTATGCATATCTTCTTTATTTGTGTATGTACGTACCAATTCTTGAGCAAGAACCACTTCATCTGATCCCTCTGAGTGAGTCTCGTCTGTGGATCAACAACAATGGAATTGATGACATTAATTGATGCAAAACGCGTTTCATCCCTTTTATCATCATTTCTATGATATTTTCTTCTTCCTTGTCTCTGATGAGACATTGCCTTTTGTTGATTCGATCCCTCGGGAACTTCTTGGCGAACCATAATTTGTAGAGAATCTCCTAATAATTTGGCTCTTAGTTCCACATGGGGATACCTCCCTAATCGAGAGATGTCTAACATTCTCTGAGGGAGGGATTGAGGATTTGAAAAAGACCATAGTCTGGTAGACTGGGGTTGTTCCTGATGTTCATGCTCAACTCCTCAAATCTTATTTGTTGATTCTAAGGATTGGGTTAAAAGAGTACCCAGTCTGGAAAGATGGTGTGGCTCTTGACATGCTAGGTTTGAGACTTTCTTAAAATCTCTCTTAATCTTGTGGACCTTGATCCAGAAATCAGCAAGATGCATCAATCGACACCCACTTTTATAACCCTACTCAAAAGACCGTTTGATGATTTCTGACACATCTGTCACCTAATGATGTGCTTGCTCTATATGAGAGGCATGTTCAATATTCTCGTTCGCTTGATGAAGGAGGAATTCAACAACTTGTTCTCTATATTATAATCTTTGAGAAGAACTAGTTGAGGCCTATTCTTGGGAAAGCCAGGGATTTCACACAAAACCATCCAAATATGGCCAAATATGGGAGATAACATTGCATGAAACCACCTTTGGTGGGATTTATTGATTGGAGAGTACAATGAAATGTAGTGCTCCATGAACTCCCCATCCTATGACATGAATACCATATTGGGCATTGGCAATTAACTGGAGCAATTTTCTTAGTGCGCCAAGGCATGAATACTGATGAGATATCTATTGTTTTTCAGCCTTCGTATATCAAGAGACTGATAGAGATGAAAAATCAATTTGGCGTTGTAACCCTTCTATTACCCTAAAATGTTTTTCATATTCATCATAAGACAATAATTTCTTTTTCAACTGACAAAGAGTTTTCCATATGTTGAGATGAATATCATGAATCCCATCTTCTTTCAACATCTCTGGAATGTCATACTGAGATTCATCCAAAGGCCAAAACATGACTGGCACTTCACCCTTCGCCAGTTGTTTTCTCATGTTCAGAATTTCCACTTTATCATTTGATGAATATTCTTCTACTTGATTAGACCAGAGTTGGTGATTTCTTGTTGCTTCATCGGATTAAACAAAATTGGTAGAGAATCCACTAATCAAACAAGAAGATGAATGACCCATGGGTGGTTTAGAGAATGACCTACACCCCGAGATATCTTCTGATTGAGAAAGTATTTCACTTGCTGATGGTAAAGCAACAGACATGACTAGTGTTGGGCAAAAATCCCTCAAGGTAACATTGAAGTATTTTTGGGTTGGTTGTATTTGTTGACAATGCAGGTTTTCATGGATATTTGTCAAGTTCCCGAGAATTTGTTGACAATCAATGTTGAAAAAGAACTATGACAAAGGAAAGGACGATCTGGAGGCGGTACAAAAGAGCAGTATAAGGTGGCACCGTTTCCCAGTGTTTGCCAAATTTTTGGGGTCCAAAATTTGGAGTTTGGTGAGCATCGCGAAAAGTGGATTTCCATGAAGAGCATAATTTCATATGGCAAAGGCATGAATTTCGCGAAGATAGGATTCATGGTTTGGAAATCGCGAAGACCAGAATAACGGAGGTGGTGGTGCTTCACGATTACGTCAAGCTTCGCGAACAACAGAGGCTGAAGCGCATCGCGGCGGAGAAGGGCATTGCAAGAGAGCTTCGCGGGGAAGGGGCGAAGGAATGTTGGGCTTCGCGAGGGAGCTTTGAGGCGAAGGCGCGAGCCGCGAAGGTAAGTTGACGGTGATTCTTCGCGATTACGTCAAGCTCCGCGAATGTAAAATCGCCGTGGAGCTTCGCGATTTGGACATAATTCAAGCGGAATCTTTGGAGCTTCGCGATTTGAGATGTCGTGGCGTTGACTTCGCGCAGAAGGGACAAGGGTCGGTGGAATTGCCTATAAATAGAGGCCGACCCCTTTGAGCGAAGTAGAGAGAATATTCAGAGAAAATACATTGCTCACAGTTCGCAAAGGTGGTTCGCGAAGGCAGTTGTGCTTCGCGAAAGGGGAGCTTCGCGGCGGCTATTCTAGCTCCGCGAAAGTTGTGTGCTCTGCGTTGGCTCAGTGAGCTTCGCGAGGGTCGTTGCTTTGCGACGGCTTGAGCATCGCGAGAGTGCTTCGCGAATGAGCTTCATGAGTGAGCTTCGCGAAAAGGCAGGAGCTTCGCGAAGGCTTGTTGAGCTTCGCGAAATTGGGAGCCTCACATTGTATGGTACTTTGCGAAGGTGTTTCCAAAAGGAATTGCCCAGTGTTCAGAGGAAAAGAGGTATTCATCAGTGGATGAAAGTTGGACGTCAATAGAGCATCTATATACAGTTAAGGATGCATTACTTCATGCAAATGAAGAGACCTACAGGTCTATAAACTTTGAGTTGATTCCATTCACAGAGCAGTGAGCTTAGGAAGAGGAAGAAGGTGATCCTCTCCACCGGCAGTGAGCCAGAGAGAGTGAAACAGGGAGTGACCCTTGGGAAAGCAGTGAGCTGACCCTAAACATTGTATAGGCAGTGAGCCTGGGCATAGAAGTGATCTAGCCCGAACATTGTAATCCACAGCTAGTGAAGTCTAGTGGAATTTGGTACGACCGACAACCTGTCAGCGTATGCTCCTTGGACGTAGCCCTTAGCGGTGAACCAAGTAAAATTGTTGTGTCCTGTGCTTGCTTTACTTTCTTTTTATATTGTGCAGCAGGAAAGAGAGAGAAGAGTGTTTTTCTTAACAGCGAAACAAGATCAGAACGGGCTTTAATTTTTAATTAGTCATACCCTGATTCACCCCCCCTCTCAGGGTATTCAGCCTAGTGGACCTAACAAGTGGTATCAGAGGAAAAGGTTAACAATTGTTCTTCCCTCAATGGAGGTTACTAATCGTAGAGGGATTCCGATCTTCGACGGATGTAATTTTCAGATATGGAAGAATCGAATGCAACACTATTTCCGATCTTTGGGAATGGATGTGTTTTCAGCAGCAATGCATTGTATCACATCTGATATTACTAGTGGTGCATTATCAGAAGCTGAGCACAAAGAGTTGTATGCTGATTCCAAAGCAATCAACGCCTTAGGGGGAGCCCTCTCTAATCCCATTTATACAAAGGTGATGTCATGAAAAATGTCACATGCCATGTGGGAAAAGATTTTGAATATTTATGAAGGGGATACAAAAGTCAGAGAGGCAAAGCTGCAAGTGTTGTGGAACAAGTATGAAGATCTCAGAATGAACCCGAATGAGTCTGTTGATGCATTCTTTGACAGGGTAAATGCTGTGGTAGAAGACATGCGAGGTCTTGGAGAAATTATCGAAGACATTAAAATCGTAAAGCGCATCTTGAGAAAGCTTCCACCTCAGTTCAATCCGAAAGTTTCTGTGTTGGAAGATAAAGATCCGAAAGTGCTAACATTGGATAACCTACACAGCACTCTTGTTGCATATGAAATGAGAAATGATGACAACGATGTTGTGGAAAAGGAGAAATCCAAAGAGGTGGCATTTAAGGCAATGAAGAGGCACACTATTGAAGATTCTCAGGGGGAAGAAGAGTCAGTTGAGGTGATGTTGTTCCTCTCTTCAAATCTACAAAGAGGAAAATGAATGTTTAAAGGGAAACTTCCACTAGCATGCTTCCGATGCAGAATGGTTGGTCATCTTGCTGCAAGATGCCCAAAAAAGTTTCAAGAAGAAAGCGATGAAGATGAAGTTGAGATTCCCATGAAAAAATCTTCAGCCTATGTGAAAGGGAAGAAGCAGGTCAAGAGAAATTTCTTTAAGAAGAAGAATCTTCTTTCCCAAGAAATTGACAGTTCAGCTGAGTCTGAGGGTGAAGAAGTTGAAGAGATATAAAACTGTAAAGATCGTGGTCAAAATGAGATGGTGGATGTTGCTAGTAGTGCTCTAGAAAAGAATGAAACCGAAACTGATGAAGAAGAAGAAGAAATTGAAGGGAGAGTTGACATGGAAGCTGAATTAGAAGCATCTCTTGAAGAGATAGATGTTTGGTGAGCAAAAACAAAGAAAGCCAACAAGATAGTACGTGATGCCAAACTCTACATGCAACAACAAGAAGAAGAGAAGTCTGAGCTTGAGAAAGAAATTGGAAATCTTAAGTCTTCCAGGCCAGAGCGCACAGAAAAGGGTGATGAGCATAAGCTCAAGATTGAAGAGAAGAAAAGGGAGATCGATTGCTTGAGTCGAAATGTGAAAGATCACGTCAAGCGTATTGAAGAGCATGAAGAGGAAGTCGCCGGTCTGCGGAGAAAAGATAAAGACCAGGTAAAACCTTTGAATCCCAACACATTCTTGGGAAATCAGGTCATTACGAAGATGGAAAAGAAGAAAGAAGAGCCTATTAGTTAAGCAGGAAAGAAGCAGCAATTGAACTCAGATGTTAAGGCTGATTCATGGCTTAATCAGAAACAAAAATCTGCAGCAGTTGAAGTTAGACCGCAAGCACCTGTCCCGAGATTGAAAGTGGATTTGAGAACAAAGCAGAATCAGAATACTCAGAGATCCAAAGGGGAAACTCGTAGTGATGAAGTAACATGAAGGAATGCACCTTATATCAGGTGTTATTGTTGTGGAAAGATGGGACATTCACAGTATGTGTGTTCCATAGCCAAAAGATATCGAAGGGAACAAGAACAGAGATGGCATCCAAACAGAGAATGGTTTTCCAAAACATTTTTTGAAGGACACTGTTTTTGGTGCGGAGGATTTGGACACATGGCTAGGTATTGCACTCCGACCATTCAGAAAAATGTGGCAAAGCAGAATCAAAATGTTCACAAGTAGCAGATCAGTAAACCGACAAGTGAGATAAAAGTTCAGAACAGATTTGTAGTTTTGCAAGATGAAGCTGGTCCATCATACTCTGAGAAAGAACAGAAGCCTCAATCCATGCCGAGTATGAAAGAAAAAGTATGGACTAGGAAGAATAAAACTGAGAAGGTCGTAGTTTCTGAAATTGCCCTTAAAACATCAGATCGTTCTGGTGTTTGGATCCTTGACAGTGGTTGCACATCCCACATGACGGGTAATAAGGATCTGGTTACAGGCATAAAATATGACAAAGAAGGAGTTGTCAAGTTTGGAAATGACGAAGGCATGAAGATTGTTGGCTCAGGAAAATCCAAGTTTGGGGGCAAAGAAATGAGACATGCTGATGTCTTGGTGGTGGAGTGTCTCAGTCATAATTTTCTTAGCGTCAGTCAACTATGTGACTCTGGGCACTCTATCCTATTTACCAAGAAGATGGGTATTGTTAAAGGAAAAGATAGAATAGTCATTCTTCAGGGAAAACGAACAAAGGGGAATCTTTACCCGGTAGGTGGGGAAGGAGATTCATGCCTTTTATCCAGAGAAGAAGAAAATCAGCTGTGGCATAAGCGACTTGGTCATCTATGCCAACCATCTATGGAAGATCTGGTAAAGTGTGATGCTTCTAGAGACCTTCCCAAACTATCACGTGATCGCAATCATATGTTTGATGCTTGTCAATAAGGGAAGATCATCAGGAAGACATACCGGCCAAAGGAACAAAAAGCAACTCGAGTGCTCGAATTGGTGCATGATGATGTATGTGGACCTATCTCACCACGAGCTATAGATTGGAAAAGGTACTATGTTATTTTCATTGATGACTACAGCAGAGTGGCCTGAGTATTCATCATTACCCATAAGACAGAGGTGTTCAGTTGCATAAAGCAGTACAGGAGGGAATCAGAAAAGATGCTTGGGCAGAAAATTCTGAAGTTTCGTACTGATAACGGTACAGAATTTACAAACAGTCAGGTTGAAAACTATCTCGAGAAACATGGGATAAGGCATCAAGTTTCATCAGTAAGAACACCCCAAAAGAATGGAGTGGCTGAAAGTAGAAATCGGATCATCAACAACATGGCCAGAACAATGCTTATTGATAAGGACCTACCAGAGAAATTTTGGAAGGAAGCAGTTTTGACATCGGTCTATGTTTCAAACAGGTCCCTGTTATGTCCGAAGCAAGGGAAGACTCTGTATGAACTGTGGTACGGAAAGAAGCCAATGTTGAAATACTTTCGAATCTTTGGAAGTGTTTCATTCTCAACAAAGAACATCATAGGAAGTTGGAGGCACGAGGAGATGAAGGGATATTCCTTGGATATTCAGGGAAAAGAAAAGCATATAAATGCTTCAACAAGAGGCTGGGAAAAATTGTTGAGAGCAATGATGTCACTATAGTCGAAAATGAACAGACTGCTCAACGACCCAGTGAACAATTTCTGGATGAAATTGATGATGAGGTAAGCAACACAGGGGGAATAGAAGTGGCAGAGGCTGACTCAGAAGAAGATACTGATGATGAACAAGAAAGTGTCAAGTCTGTATCTGCAAAGAAGCCATAGAATGGACCTGAAATTGATAGGAAAAATATCATTGGAGATCAGACAGCTCCAGTTCAGACTCGAAGAATGAAATCATTACAGCAAACATCATTTTTATCTCAGGTGGATCCAAAATGTTTTTCCGATGCAGCTGAAGATGAAAACTGGATTCAGGCAATGAATGAAGAGCTTGATCAAATTGAGAAGAACCAGACATGGGAGATTGTTTCGAGGCCAGCAGACAAGAATGTCATTGGGACCAAATGGGTCTATCGCAATAAGATGAATGAATATGGCACAGTGATTTGGAATAAAGCACGTCTAGTGTGCAAGGGGTACTCCCAGATCGAGGGAATTGATGTTGATGAGACATTTGCACCGGTTGCAAGGCTGGAGACAATAAGATTATTCCTAGCCATTGTAGTGCAAAGGAAGTTCAAAGTGTTCCAGATGGATGTCAAATCTGCATTCTTGAATGGTGTTATGGAAGAGGAGGTGTATATTGAGCAGGCAGATGGTTTTTTCATTCATGAGGATGAGAACAAAGTTTGCAGGCTGAAGAAGGCATTGTATGGGTTGAAACAAGCACCAAGGGCATGGTACTCAGGGCTTGATCAGTACTTGAAGATGCTTGGTTTTCTGCGTGGAGGAGTTGATTACAATCTCTATTTCAGTAATGACAGTAATTAAAGGATGATGGTGTTGGTTTATGTCGATGACATAATATTTGGTGGATCAGATGAAGCTCAGTGCAGACAGTTTTCCGAATTCCTGAAAAATGAGTTTGAAATGTCAATGATTGGAGAGCTAACGTTTTTCCTTGGTCTACAGGTAACACAAGGAAGGAATGGAACATTTATTTCTCAATCTAAATATGCCAAGGAGGTCCTGAGAAGGTTTGGAATGAAAAATTACAAGGAGATGAAGACTTCGGTGGCTACCCGGATGAATTTATCAAAAGATGAGGATGGTAAGGCAGTTAATATCACAGAATACAGGCAAATCATTGAAAGTCTGTTGTACTTAACCGCAACAAGTCCTGATATTGTTTTCGCCACATGCCAAGCAGCGAGATATCAGAGTAATCCCAAGGAAAGTCACATGCTCGCAGTGAAAAGAATACTTCGTTATATTAAGGGCACGGTGGACTTCGGCTTGACATACAATGACAAATCTCAGACAGAGTTATTGGGGTACACTGATGCAGACTAGGTCGGTTCAGTGGATGATAGAAAATCAACGCCAGGTGGTGCATTCTATCTTGGTCGATTGTGTATTTCTTGGCTAGGCATGAAGCAAGATTGCTTTTCATTGAGCACCACAGAAGCTGAGTATATTGCGGCCACTCAAGCCTGCACATAGTTATTGTGGATGAAGCAACATCTTGAAGATATGTGAGTTGAAGTGATGTCTCCGATCGGAATCCAGTGTGACAACTCAAGTGCTATAAATCTTAGCAAAAATCATGTCCATCATTCAATGATAAAGAACATTGATATTAAGTATCATTTTATCAAGGAGAAGGTTGAGCATGGAATTGTGAAGTTGGCGTACGTGCCTACAGAACTACAGGATGCAGACATTCTGACAAATGCCTTACCCAAGTAAGATTTTAAAAGGCATCGACTAGCTCTGGGAGTTCAGTCGATTCCCCGCACTTGAACTTTTGTTGATGTGGGACCCCCCCTCTCCTAGAGGTATGATGTGTTTTTCCCTAATATGCCGATATTTTTTCTCTACTCTTTTACAGACTAAAAAGGCGTGACATTTGGGTTCATTGACAAAGGGGGAGAAAAGTGGTTGTTGAAGGAGGAGAAAATAGTGTTTGTCCAAGGGGGAGATAGTGCGGAGAGTTGATAAATCATAATTGATACGGGGAGAAGCTGACAGGTGGAGCAGCCAGAAAGGGGGAGCAATGAGAAAGGGGGAGAGTATTTCAAATCTGACGATGCAAGAAGTGATCAATTAAAGCATATAAATCACGACAGCTGAGGATCGTGATAAAAGCATAACAGTGGTGTTGGAATGATGTGAGATGGTGTCCAGCTATCCACAATTGGTATCAACTTAAGAATTAACCAATTGGTATCAGTGTGGTTCAACAATTGGTATCATTTTAAGAATTGGTATCAGGGTGGAATCGACAACTGGGGTCTGACATGAAGTGATTCATTGATGAACTTTTCATACTACTCTTGTTTCTCATGCCGAGCATTGCTCATGTGGGCTTAGAGTACGTGTTAAGTGAATCCTTGAATGCTATCAAAATTGCAAGAGGCGAATGGTGGTAGCGGCTGGAAGAAGACTCAGTGAGGTATCAAAGTGCAGAAAATCATTCTGAGCAGAGTTGTGAAGAGTTGTCAACAAACCCAAAGGGGGAGATTGTTGGGAAAAAATCCCTCAAGGTAACATTGAAGTATTTTTGGGTTGGTTGTGTTTGTTGACAAAGTAGGTTTTCATGGATATTTGTCAAGTTCCCAAGAAGTTGTTGACAATCAATGTTGACAAAGAACTATGACAAAGGAAAGGACGATCTGGAGGCGGTACAAAAGAGCATTATAAGGTGGCACCGTTTCCCAGTGTTTGCCAAATTTTTGGGGTCCAAAATTTGTAGTTTGGTGAGCATCGCGAAAAGTGGATTTCCATGAAGAGAATAATTTCATATAGAAAAGGCATGAATTTCGCGAAGATAGGATTCATGGTTTGGAAATTGCGAAGACCAGAGGAATGGAGGTGGTGGTGCTTCGCGATTACGTCAAGCTTCGCGAACGGCAGAGGCTGAAGCGCATCGTGGCGGAGAAGGACTTTGCAAGAGAGCTTCACGGGGAAGGGGTGAAGGAATGTTGGGCTTCGCGAGGGAGCTTTGTGGCGAAGGTGCGAGCCGCGAAGGTAAGTTGACGGTGATTCTTCGCGATTACGTCAAGCTCCGCGAATGGAAAATTGTCGTGGAGCTTCGCGATTTTGACATAATTCCAGCGGAATCTTTGGAGCTTCGCGATTTGAGATGATGTAGCGTTGACTTCGCGTAGAAGGGACAAGGGTCGGTGGAATCGCCTATAAATAGAGGTCTACCCCTTCGAGCGAAGTAGAGAGAATTTTCAGAGAAAATACATTGCTCTCAATTCGCAAAGGTGGTTCGCGAAGGGAGTTGTGCTTCGCGAAAGGGGAGCTTCGCGACGGCTATTCTAGCTCCGCGAAAGTTGTGTTCTCTGCGTTGGCTCAGTGAGCTTCACGAGGGTCGTTGCTTTGCGATGGATTGAGCATCGCGAGAGTGCTTCGCGAGTGAGCTTCGCGAGTGAGCTTCGCAAAAAGGTAGGAGCTTCGCGAAGGCTTGTTGAGCTTCGCGAAATTGGGAACCTCGCATTGTATGGTACTTTGCGAAGGTGTTTCCAAAAGGAATTGCCCAGTGTTTAGAGGCAAAGAGGTATTCATCAGTGGATGAAAGTTGGACGTCAACAGAGCATCTATATACAGTTAAGGATGCATTACTTCATGCAAATGAAGAGACCTACAGGTCTATAAACTGTGAGTTGATTCCCTTCGTAGAACAGTGAGCTTAGGAAGAGGAAGAAGGTGATCCTCTCCACCGGCAGTGAGCCAGAGATAGAGAAACAGGGAGTGACCCTTGGGAAAGTAGTGAGCTGACCCTAAACATTGTATAGGCAGTGAGCCTGGGCATAGAAGTGATCTAGCCCGAACATTGTAATCCACAGCTAGTGAAGTCTAGTGGAATTTGGTACGACCAGCAACCTGTCAGCGTATGCTCCTTGGACGTATCCCTTAGCAGTGAACCAAGTAAAATTGTTGTGTCCTGTGCTTGCTTTACTTTCTGTTTATATTGTGCAGCAGGAAAGAGAGAGAAGAGTGTTTTTCTTAACATCGAAACAAGATTAGAACGAGCTTTAATTTTTAATTAGTCATACCCTGATTCACCCCCCCCCCCTCTCAGGGTATTCAGCCTAGTGGACCTAACAACTGGTTTCAATTTTTAATGTTCCTGAAGATAAGTGGGCTTTTTCGTAACTGCATTGTCTTCTAAATAATTCTCTAGGCAAGGCGAATTACTACCGCGGAGATGAATTTTGAGCCTAAATTAATCATCATAGGGAGGAATACCATGATGGGTTACAGCAAGAGATGATACCTCATGCTTCTTAATATTCTAGCCATAATGAGGGTTATTGTAGCTCTTATCTAAAGGTGAAACTTTGAGATCAATTCAACTTTCATGAAGAAAACCTTCATGAGGATGTTTATGATGAAAACCTTCGGAATTAATGCTCCCACTATTGGGAACTGAGAGAGTAGAATTTTGAATTTCAACAGATAATTGTCTGAGGGATTCAAGAACTCCATCATAGAGTAAGGCCTTATAACAGATGGGCCCTTGATTTATTGACTTTGATGGGCATTTTTTCTTCATAGACGCCTTCTAACTCAATTTGGCAGGTGTGTGTGCCTGCTCGGGAGAAATATTCAGGTTAGGCTGATTATCTCCACTCAAACCAGGTGAATGTGCCTGATTTGTTTGTCCGTATGATATGTGGGAGTATGCCCCACAACCCTCTTGGATTGGAACATATGTGTGTGTCTGTTCTGGAGTGAACTGTTGATGTTTCACTCCACTAGTAGGGATAAAATTATGTGTCTTTCCCAGAGATGCTGTTGGAGCTGTTATAATGTCCTGGCAGGCATCCAGGATATGAGGAGGGATTTGCTTCTGCTCTTTCACCATTGACAGAATGTGCTTAGTGTCTTTAGCTGCTGGAACATGGATATACGTCCATTCCCTTCTTGGAGTATGTGTATTTTCCTGCTCCTATCCTTCTTTTTTTCCTTTAAGTAAATCTTGATAGTACTCAAGTGTGGGAGTAGAGAGCTGAGTCTACCTACTGTTTGTCGTTGGAGCTTTCCGACTGAAATCTCCGAGTGCTACCAAGTGAGAATGTTGGTAGGCTTGATCAATAATAGCAGGTGTAGGTCCCTGTTGATTGCACTCCGCTGAATGTGGTTGAAGATATTCCTTCAATACTGACAGATGATGCTGCTGGTAGGATTGATGAGTGTAAGCAGGTGTATGTGGATGTTTACTAGTTGTCAACACATTGGGTTGGCGGGCATCATTGTATGCAGTCAGACGAGCCTGCTGACTTGCTGATAATTTATAAACAGGTGTATGTTCCTATCTATAGTACTCCACCGGAATTGCCTGGCAGTATTGGCATGATGCTGTCAGATGAGTCTGATGAATAGTAGAATTAAAACGGATTGGTGTATGTGCCCACTCATTTGTAGCTACCAAGTAAGGTTGGTGGACTTCTCCAGAAATGGAAGAGATGAGAACCTGCTCACTGTTGAACGGATTTCACCTTTGGTGGTTCATCATGCCTGCTCGGGTTCGAGGAACCTGAGCTGAACGCCTGGAGTCAATACCCTCGTCATGTTGAGGGTGCACTGCCGCACGAGTCTGGCGGCGATTGTTGATAGCTGTCCTTGGGAAGGAAATCTATCTTCTTGAATTAGGGCCCTGAGGGACCTGCTCATTCAACTCCTCAGAATATGGGAGTGACTGGTGAATTCGTTCCAGGGATAACAACCCGAAATGGTTGAAAACGGTGGTTGGCACCACATACTTCTTGATCGCTGGTCGTTGTTGTCCGGACGACCAGGGTGAATTGTTCACTTGGAGGGCATGTCGAGAAGCATAAAAATATAGAAGGGGGCCGAGTTGATGATACTCTATAACAAGTGCATTCGTTACCCAGCGATGAAGATGATGAGTAGGTGATTTCATCCTCAGAGCGAACGACTATTCAGTTAGAGGAGCAGCAGATGCATTCACAGTTGAAGTTTTCATAGCAGAGGTATTCACAGATTTGAGCTTATGAAAATCCATTCTCGTAATGTAGAGGATCATAGAAAATAGTGCATGATTCATATAACATACGTAATCAAGATAAGTCTGTCCACTAAACTTTTCGGATAAGCACATATGTTATTGATTATTTTGTTGGATCTCTCATTTAGTTTTAAATAGGGTACTAAAAATTAATTAAAACATCATTTTAACTTGGTTAAGGATTCACGTCGGGTTCACCATTTTTCGTTTCCTTTGGAATTGGGGATGACCTTGCTGATTTACAGTTTAACATTCCAATAAATTTCTAACTGGTTTGTTCATAGAACCGGAAACATCCAACGATTCCATATCTATTTGGACATTATTTCCAAAGGTAGGCTCTCATTAGTTGTGGACCGATGAGGCTTAGGAATTTGCATTGGTCCAGAGGATGGGAGGTTGGACTCATGACACCTTTTTTTAGGGGAGTTATTGTCTACTCCAGGACTCTCTTTATAGATTTATGTTATGTTCGTGAATCTTTATTAAATTACCAAGTATAACATGAGATTTCCTTTAGATCTGACAATCATTGATTTATATGTAGGAAATTTAGAGAATCTTTTATATGTATTCGAGGTTCTTCATCGATAGAGAATCATTTGTAGTTGTTAGAGATTATTAGTCAATGGTATCCTTTAATATATTATATAAAAATCTCTTGGTCATTATGATGACCATACTTGTTTTAAAGCCACTCAGTGGGGCACTTGAAGTTTATTTTCATTCAGACGGAGATAGATTAATTCAGAGTTGGGATCATACCCACAGATGTGCTACCTACATATCCATTATTTAAAAATGGGAATCAGAACACATGTAGTTCTAGAAAGGGATAATTATGTTTATTTATGATTTTTGGCTCAAAGAAATATGTCATAATTACTATTACACTCTAAGCTCACGTGATTCTTGCTCGGTGTGAGAAACAAGAGGTATTGGTAAAACCAGACAATTGTGCCATGAAAGATGCAATAATTGAAAATGATGTGGGGCTTATGTGTATATGACTACCCAAATAGATAGATATCATGACTTATTTCAATGAAAAATTCTAGGAACAGGGTCAATAAAGGAATATGTACTTTATGAAGATTTGGATACTCTAACAAGGGGCTTACTCCTGAGGAAGATTCCCAAATTAGGAGGGGACTTATGATTGGGTTTTACTCCTGAGATGGAAGCCCAGATCAAAAATTAGATTAAGACTGGTTAAGAGAAATTAAGACTGGGGTTTCCTCCTATGGAGGAGGCCCAGGTTAAAGGGATTTGAAAACTTGGGCTTACTCTTAAAGAGGAGGCCCAGGTTAATGGTATTTGAGAACTGGGGCTTACTCATAAAGAGGAAGCCTAGCTTAAGGGAATTATGGTTGGGGCTTACTCATGAGGAGGATGCCCAAATTTTGGGAACATTGAGAATGGGGTTTACTCATAGGGTGGATGCCCAGATTAAAGGGATTTGAAAACTCGGGCTTATTCCTGAAGAGGAGGCCCAGGATAAGGGACTTGGACTAGGGCTTACTCTTGAAAAGGAGGCCCAGGTTAGGGAACATGTGGCTTACTCCTAAAGAGGATTCCCACATTAATGAGAACATGCACTGGGGATTACTCTTGAAAAGGAGGCCCAAGTTAAGGAATCTCTTATCTTAAAGGATGAGGTTAAAATTAATGAAGTATATAACCTTGGTGACATAAAGATATGTAAATCACCAAGTTTTGAGAGATGGTCCACATAATTCCTCTTAGATAAAGAAAAAAAGGAAATAATTCCATAAATGGCTTTGAAAAGAGCTCTGAGGGCTTAATATTGAAGAGGATAGGTGGATAGGTATAAGAGAGGTGGAATAAGTAGGAGGGCCACACAAAAAGAAAGGGGTGCGCAAGTCCTGGCCGTGCAGGTATACCTACGCGGCACAGAGGTACTTGCGCTACTTTTTACCCTTGGGGTAATACTTGGGCGAGACATGGCTCAGGACATTAGTAATATCCCTAGGGGATTCAATAAGGGTGGCGCGCAAGTTCTGGTGAAGGATAAAAGAGGCGCCCAAGTGTATCAATTTCCCTTATGGGTTGGCTACTCAGGCGCACAAGTTTTGATAAGTTTCAACACTTAGTCCTTCCTCCCACTATTTAGATCTTTCGTTCTAGGTAAGAAATTACCTTAGAAGTGTTCTGATGCTTTGAGAAGAGACTTGGGTGCTGGGAGCTTAAATCTGAGGTTCTGGAATTTTTTTCGTCCCTGAAATGGGGGGACCATAGCGGTATTTATAGGATGGAGAATACCCTGGGCGAATTACAAAGAGGGCATGCAAGTCACCTGTGTGACCACTGGGCGGCATGCAAGTACACTTGTGTGACCTTCATGGAACATTCACAACCCATTTTCATTTGAATCTTGATTCAATCCTTTGTTAATTTTTGATGTTTCTTCAAAGGATGTATCACATTGGGCTAAGGTACTCCCCTTTTTCAGTCATTTAGACTCTATGACGGAAAGGAGCATCAACAATCACTGACATGAATCCCAGCACTCCATCTTCTCCAAAAATTATTCATGAATTTGATAATTCACATTCATCCAAAACATGAAATATATAAACCTTAAATCCCTTAGATCCACCACCAATATTCTAACGATGTCTTTGTACCTAGATAACATGATCAAACATAATGCACATCTACAGTATTGATCCACTGCCCCAAAAAACATTCACACTATTATCAAATACTGGATTTTGAGGAAACCATGGGATAAATGAAATTTTCTTGATGAACATTAAAAGATTGTTGGATGAAAACTACAAGCCATAAAACATGATGAAGAACCCTTAACATTTGTTCATTTTCTATTGATTCATTTTGGTTTAATAAGACGAATGATGAGGAATAAGTCACAACAAACAATAAAATTCAAAAAATAAAATATATCATCAATGTTATTATAAATTCAATCCATCAAAGGTATTTCCATCCATATAAGATTAATAAATGTGATGGAAAACACAAAAAACGTCCTAAATGACGTTTTTGTAGATATTTGTTGAATAAATGTTCTATATTGCATTCATTGATGAGATCCATGAACATAATTGGAGGAACAATCTACGATCCATCACGTTGTCTAGTTATCCACAAAAAACACACTCCAATAGTTTTCGGCATCTCCTGGGTTTGAGAAGACAACACTAAAAAAATACTGTAACAATATACTTATAGGTGAAGATTGACACTACGTAAAAATTAAATATATAACCTTAAATATATCTCAATTACTTAAATTTCATGATAAAATTTCACAAATAGCCCTCATAGACAATGATTAGTTCATGACTTGGGTAAAATATTCATTTTTAATTCATTATTTCAGTCATATTTCATTTTTGTGCTCCCATTAAATATTAATTTTTATTTTTAGGTAAAATTCTTTCACATGAAATTTAATATGTTTTAGATATTTATTCACGGTACACCATACCATGGAATCACAGACTGTCTCAAAACCTAGTGCTGAAAAGAATACATAGAATACATTAATAAAATATATGAAAAACGAAATAATTATACTAACCACTTAATGTGTAAGATTGAATTGAGATAATTTCCCATACTCCATAAATGAATCCCATATTATATTCCTCTACTATTAAGAAAATTCAGGGACATTTTTTTGATTTTTATTATGCGACACAAATTTTAAACTAAAATGACACTTTCATGCTCAATACATGAACATTGATTCAATATGGGAGAAATGTGTGTTTGATAGATTCACATTTTATTACATCAAAATTTAATCATATATCATTTTATTAAAGTATCAATCCAATTTGACCATGTCTTCATATTTTTTACCATGTGATATGTATTCTAAGGTAAAATGTTATTTCTATAATGACAAAACACATATCACCCACAATGTTTAATGTATTGGTGTACATTTTATTCTTACATATCAAAAATGAATTATGATTTCTTTTATAATGTATCAATACAATCAGAGAACATTTTTTTCATTTTGAATATGTGATGCATGTTAAAAATTAAAATTAAAATTTTAAAATGAAATCACATTATAATTCATAAAAAGATACAAAAAGTGTTGAATTGACATGTAGTTGATTCCTCCATTTCAAATAAGGATTATCAATTTTTCTCTTAATGTATAAATATATCCAGAGTGTGTTTTCTTGATTTTGAATATGTGATGTGCGTTTTAAACTAAATTGTAAATTTTAAATGAAAACACACACTTTCAATCACAACTTTCAAACTGTGTGTCGTATGGATATTTGATTGATTCTTTTATGCCCTTAAATAATTATAGATTGTATTTAAAAAATAGACGGAAAATACAAGTGTTATTTATCAATTTTTATTATGTGGCATGGATTAAAAATGTTATTTTTGTATGAAAACTTATGATTTCAATCATATTTGTACCAAAATATGTTTGATTGATGTGTGGTTAATTCATACAAAGAAAAAATGAATTATTGATAATTTAACATAAATATCAAGTCAATATGATTAATTTAATATTTTTTGAGTCAGTGATGCACATTTTGAACTAAAAAGTCATTTTTAAATGAAAACAAACACTTATTGTCATATCATCCACACCATGTGTAAGATTGATGTGAAAATACTTCATATACATCATAAATTATGTATAGATAATTATTCAAATACATCATGAACATTTCAAATTATTTCTTTGATTTTACTATGTGATGTGATTTGTCAGATAAAATTTTACTTTTAAATGAAAACATGAACATTCATTCCGATCAACCACATTGTGTGTTGAATTGAAAATAATTTATTTTTATCCACTATAAATTAATTATCTACCCTTGTTTATTTTAATTTTATCATAATAAAAGAACATTTGGTGGTATTTTGAGAATGTGACATATGTTTTGAACTTAAATGGATTTATAAATTTAATCATGAATATCCAATCATACTAACCACACAATGTGTCTGATTGACTAATGATTAATTTTTACACATAAAAAATGATCCATTGATCATTTTCCTAAAGTATATAGTCAATATGAATGAATTTACATATTTTTGAGTGTGTGAATAGAGTTTTTGCTTAAAATTTCCCTTTTATATTGAAAACACGTTATTTTAGTCAATCATTTAATGTTGTGTGTCATATTGATTTGAAGTTAATTATAATTCACCAAACATGATTCATGAATAATTTTAATAAATTATTATAAATCATTTAGTGTGTATGATCAATTTTGATTAAATACTACACATTGTACACAAAAAATGTTACTTTTAAAATGAAAATATGTACATTGAGTCAAATAGGTGAGATCATGCGATATATTGATTTGTGGTTGTTCATTACACATAAAAAATAGATCACAACTCATTATCCAAAATTATCAAGTAAATCAGATGACATTTTATGTATTTTCAGTAAGTGACAAGTGGTTTTATTTAAAATGATACATTTATACTAAAAACACTCACATTGAGTCATTATAGTCGCACCTTGTATTGAATTTACAAGAATTTTCTAAACAAACATAAAAAATGAATCCCACATTATTATCCTAATGTATCATGTCATTCAATGTATGTTTTTAATATATTTTAAAAGAAATCACATATTTTTAGTCATACCAATTACATAATGTATTTAAATTATTTGTGGTTAATTTATACACAGAAAATATAATTCATAGATCGTTGTTCAAAGGTATCAATCCGAACATATTTGATTCAAATTGAGTATGCGACACACACTATAAATAAAAAGTTTTTTTTGGGGTAAGTATTTAACCTTAAACAAAATTAAACAATTGTGAATGTTGTTGGATGAAATGTATATAGTAACCCCAATGGTATTGGGGAATATTTATACATGTGATTGTCACATACCCAAATATCCCACTACAGTAAATTCAATAACATGATTTTCTATAAAAAACAAATATTTATCCTCACTCGCATGTTATAAAAATGTATTTTACACAATAGTGAATGCATTAAATAAAATATAATCATAAATAAATTAAATTAATATAAAAAAGTTCCACATAGATAACATTAAGTAACACCTGAGTTCATTTTCCTTGAGGTATCCTTTTGAATAATGAATCCCGATCTTTGATAAATGTGTGAGAAAAATATTATGTGAGTAATGAATGATATTATTATTACAAAAAAATGTGTATATTAATGGAAAAAGTCATTTTCTTTTAGAAAATCACATTATTTAATCCTTAATAAAATTTTAATCTATTTTTTGGGATTATAAAACAAATAGTATTTAGATTCTACTTTACGATCATTTGGTCATGGTTTTCCAAGTTAATTTGGCCTTAACAAGGATGAATATTTAGTACTTATAGTGAACACATTTAAATATATTGTTGAAAACCCAAAAAATATTTATATGCCAATGGCTGTTTTATAATTACTTTATATGAAACCCAATGAAAAGTGAGATATTATTTAATGCATTAAAATTTTCATCACAAATAGAAATGAAGATCGCATGTAGAGAATAAACAATCAATTGTATTATAATAAAAAATATTCATCAACATAATATTTATTCATCATTTCCTGTGATATTTTATTATTACTGCTTATAAGTTAGATACTATATGCGTGTCACATATTTTAATCCAAATAGATAATCTATGTAGGTTCCGATGCATTACAATAATTATGTTGATTTCTCCAAATTACTGACAATGGGTGATTGCTATGTTCATAATGAAAATAACCCGACTTCTACTTTTTAAATTTTATTGAATCAAGCTAAACTATTATTTCCTTTTGATAATAACCAAGAAATTTAACATATGATTCCATTCACACATCAAGATAATATTTCATTTTTAATGGATGTTTTTTGTCGTGTATCATACTCAACTAAGAGTTCAGTGATAATTTGATCATCATTAATAAATGGTGAATATAAAATAAACTACTTAGTGATACTGAGTTAGGGAAAAATAAATATTTTTCAAATAAATCCAAAATTAAATGTCAAGTAAATTCAAAGAATAATTTTTATACACATTATGATATCAAAATTATTGATATTAGATATGATTTATTATAAGGTATATTGATAGAAGTTCCAGAATTACTAAACATGATAATGTGGAAAAGCTTTATGAACCAGTTCAATGTGATATGTATTAACTACATGTAGTTGAATATTGAGGAAGACTAATGATATTCATGAGATTAAATTATGATATTGGAGGAATTTTAATATAAATAAATTAATGTGATTGGTTTGAATATATGACAAGTATATGGTAGTGAAACAAACAATATATTAAACAAGAATTCATCAACCATTAAAATGTATAGTGGATTTATTCTTAAAAACACATTTCCTATTACACATTAGAACAATGATATTATAAATGTAATTATTAATGATTATCCTTATAATCATTCATTGATATTTAAAATATAGTGTAGGTAAATTCTTAAATTCTCATTTCCATATACACATCATAGACATGAATATATTTAAAAATTTTGAATAATGATGACACTTATATGTCATGCAATTTCTTTCATTATATTTTTTAAACAGATTTACAAATAACATCATTATCCCATAACCATGTCCCTAATATAATGAAAATTGGATACATTATGAGTTATATTATGAAATAAATACATTTTAATAACTACCCATGATTCATTTCAGATATTATTATATGATTATTAAACAAAAAATTACATTGATACAACAAAAGTATAATAAAATATTAGTGTATTTTGAAATATTGTTTCATATCACATTAAATAAAACCTTAAAAAATGGAATCTGAATTTAAACTTACACAATGAGCTTCTAAAAGCCAGTTGATCTTCAGAAATACCACATTATAAACTTGGAATACATAAATAAATTAGTGATATAAATATCCTAATAATAGAGTATAAATTATAATAAAATAGAAATCATGAGTTAAGAGTATACCATGATATCATAAAAGTAAAGGATTATGATTAAACATGTGGGATAATAACATAAAAAATTGTATCATTATGTAAAAACATCAAAAGATATATAGAAACTACATACAAAATTATATAAACATTATTAAATGATAACTACCTATAAAATGTCATGTGTTGGAAAAATCCCCACAATGGATTGGGGTGAATCCATAATACCATAAATTATTCATTATAAGGATAATGATTTAAAGAATGCATTGAGAACAATCTTGGTGAACCATTCTAAAAATTTCCATTATTTTTGTTTTCCTCAAAAATTAAACCAGTTATAATTAAAAAACATAATAATTACCATTGGAGATAAATGGGTTCTGTAATCTTATCTTATATCATAATCAAATGAAAATTTCATAATAAATACATTTGAGGGAATACCACAATGCATGTATTATCTTCTCAAGGTACGATAGTGTGTAAAAGGTATATATTTATGACACATATATATAATTTTTTATTCATTCCATAACATTAAAAGTTGTAATAATTGATAAATAGATGTACTTTTAAAAAGAAAAAATTCATTATTTTATAAAATATCCTTTTAGCTTTAAAAAATATATTTTATTTAAAAAATACCTCAAAATATTATTTCGAAATAATTCAGTTTTAAAATAAACAAGGAATAATATAATATGATAATCATAGATAATTATGAGGTAAAATATTTTTTATGTCATAAACACTAAAATATTATTTAGTTTCACATTTTCTGAAAAATGTCAAGAAGTACATTTTCTAGAATGTTATTAGAATATTCATTTAAAGAAATAAAATAACTAAAAATGTGTAAAAAATGACATTAAGATATCATAGAATAATTCATAAAACATTATTTTTTATATTGTATGTAATACATTAACATGGAAGAGAAAACCTTTTCGACCGAAGAGAGAGATAAAGTAGCTTCTCTATAGAAAATATCAATATTTTTAAGTACCAAATAATATATAATGCTAAGATCACAAGAAAATTTCATGAATAATTATATAAAAATAAAATCATATGGTTATGTTTGTTGATTATTGAATAATTCCCCATAATGGAAATTCCTTTATAAATAGTTCTTAGTAAAATGATATTGAAAAATAAACCTTATTTTTTCTGATATCATTAAATTATAAATACCATGAATGAAGTGAATGAATTATATCCTAAAATATTTTTAATTCTAATCAATTCATTATATAATATGTAAATGAAATATATATATATATTTATATAATTTTAATTAAATTTCGTTCTTAAAATAACTTGTGTTTTAATGAAGGAACTCTTGAGGCGAGACCCCAAAAAATATCAAATCATTGAAGTTTGTATTAATTAATGAATTGATAATGTGTATAAAATGTAAATTATCTCGTGAAAGAGTAAATATGTTCAAATAAAATAACATGTCTCGACAGAAAATATATTTCCCTAAAATAATCATTAATGTATATTCTTACCACATTGAATTGAAATTTAGTTTTGAAAACCCCTTACAAAAACCCCGAATCATCATGGGCTTTCCTTGTCATCATTATTAATAATTTTAATTTTTTTATTTTATTATTAATAATTTTATAATAATTGATTATTATTTTTACATTATTTTTTTAACATTACATATTTATTTATATAAAAAACTATTTCCTTGTTGGATGTTTTATCAATAAATGACTCATTTAACCAAAATAAATTTGGAATGTTTACTATGATTATGTATTTTAGTATTTAATCCTATTTATAATGTTAATAATTAAATAATTATATTTTCAATTCAAAAATTAATCTTTTAAAACAATACATTTAATCTAGATATTAAAAATGAACTATATTTCAGTCATGGATATGGTAGGTAGCACGTTCACTTGTGTAACAATTTTTTTTTATCTTGATAGAAGTAATATAGGAGTATATTTATAATTAAATGGTGATAATTATTTATTTATGTTTTATATTAATTATATAAATATTACAAAAACATACCATCCATGTGATGTGGTAGTAAAAATAAATCACATCACTTTGTGTGGTGGTAGATTACCGCATAGATGAATAATGTTATCATTTATTCAATGCATTGTAAAGTTATAATTTACAAGATATATTTATTTCATAGAGTTATTAATATATAATTAATATAATATATCATTGTAAAATTATCCATTATCACTTCTTGTGTAAAGAATAAGTGAAAAAAAAACACTCCGCTTCGTTAGGCGGTACTCCACAATGCCCACAATCCATATTGTCAAATTCATTATGGAATTGAAATTAAGAATGAGTAATTGTTGTTATAATGAAATATGTATTATAATATAAAAAATATTAATATATAAACATTCCATATTTCATTATTTCCTTTCATTATATGTGGTGATGAAAAATTAATTACGTCAGTTCGAGAGATTTTACATCACCATAAAGACGCGCGATGTTTTTGTTTCCCTTTGAGGGAGGAAGAGATGGATGCATGTCATTCCATAAAAATAAAAATATATAAGTATATTTACTATATTATGGTTATTATATTTTAATTATTTAATTATATTATTATCTGTTAGAAAAAGGAATAATAAAAATATCAGTTAAGGACGTTGCCTCTTATTCATACATCTTCATTATGTTTTAACTAATATCCTTTCAAGGATAGTTTTATGATTAAACTACAAATTATTGGATGAGAGGAGGTAATTATGGAAATTATTTGGTAATGTTTTTAATGATCTAATGGGGTTTTTATATGGTTAATGGAGAGGAGAGGGGTGATCTTCAATAAGTGGGGGAGAGGATATAATTTGATGTTTTTAAATGATTAAATCGCACTCATGTTTTTCTCAAGATAAAAGGGACCCAAATGAATTGTTTTAGATAATTAAAAAAATTTAATGTTTATATATGACCAAAAAATATATATTATAATTTTTTGGGTTCTTTTTTACCCTTATCAATTTATTTAAACCCCATGACAAACAAATTTTTAAATTAATTTAT
Organism: Viscum album; assembly: GCA_963277665.1. NCBI lineage: Eukaryota > Viridiplantae > Streptophyta > Magnoliopsida > Santalales > Viscaceae > Viscum > Viscum album. The sequence continues at coordinate 880,889,704 of OY728155.1, forward strand.
GTAAGTAATATTTCTATTTTCACAATTCCTTATGGTAAAAATATTATTTTTTAATTATTATACATATATAAATTATTATGAAGCTATTTTTTAAATTTTTACCAATTCCATTCATATAATAGGAAAATATTATTTTAAAATTAATCTCGTATACAAAATGAAAAAGATTGATTCAAAAGAGAATATTTTCATAAGTTGAGAATGGTTTAGTATCAAAATTCCATATAATTTTTTTTAAAATGAAATAAAATTTATTAATAAAAATATAATTGGACTATGTTTTATTTTTTGACTTTGTTAATATAAAATTAAACATTTAAATTCATTAAGAAAAAATATAATTTAAAAAAAATAGTAGTTTTCACTATTCATCGAAAATAGAAACTCTTAAAAAAATACCATAAATTCACCAAAATAAATTTTTGAAATTAATATTTAAATAACACAGCCTGTTTTGTAGAATAAATACTATATATTTATTAAAAATTATTTTTAAATTCTGTGTACGAATCCCTACTAAAACACCCATAACAAAAAAAACTATTTCTCGGAAAATATTGTTTTTATTTCAAATTGTTTGTATTTTATTTCTCATCAGTAAATAAACATTAAATTTATTTTATACATATGTAAACCATAAAATTTTCCTAATTTAGGAATTCCAAATAAAAATTTATATGTTAACAGTTATATTATAATGGAAATGATTAAATAATAATATTTTTATTAATTTATCATGTTTCATATAGACCTGATGTTTTGTGCATCATCTGCAACTGAAGAGGTTTAATTTAGTTAAAAATAAATATATCAAAAAATAGGATATTTTTCATTTCACCCTGAAACATTACCTCATTAAAATTTGAATTTGTTCTCAGAAATCAAGGGTTTCACAGTTGAAAATTATTATGTGGAAATACCCACAATAGAAAAATTTAAAAATAACAAATTATGTTAACAATGTTGGAAAGGTAAGAATGAAGGTCATCACATGACTAGGTTTCTATATAGAAGAAAATTTGTGGGATGATACAATACAGACATATATTAAAAGAGTAAATATTTGTGGAGAGTGATATAATTCATTGGTCACAAGAAGGTGAATAATCATGAGAATGTAAAAAACCATAAAAACTTAAATCAGCGATAGATTACAAGATCACTAACTAATCAGATATGAAGTTAATAAGAAATTTTTTTAATATATAATTTTTATGTTTATGTGTCATTTAAATATCTATACTATGACCAATAGAAATATAATATATTTATTGATTGAATTTAATACAATAACCAATTTCCACCACTATGTCATCTTTTCCCCAATTGATGAGTAATCAATATTTATTTTCAAATCCCAGAACAATAATATTACTAATAATGGATAATATAATCTATAAAATAATAAAAATGTATTCATCCTTTGTTTATTAAAAAAATATGGTTTAAATAATGTAAGATAATTCCAACATTTAATACAAATATATTAGTTTCCATAGTTCAATAATAAATTAAAGGATCGACACAGACCATTCATTAAAAAAATGACCCAAAATCCAAACTAAGAAGGACAACCTCAATATGAAATATGATATTAACCTAAAATGATATCTCATACCTTCATGATAATTCTATGAAAACATGATATCATTTTCCCTAAATAATATATTTTGTTAAACATAAATATTATATTTACTTAAACTTAATTAAATATCTACTGAAATTTTATTAATCACATGAAAATATTTGATCAAAAAATATTTATTCATAAAATAATTTGTTAAAAATTGATTTCATGATAACCACTTCACTAAGTATGCTACGGGTATGTGATTTAACCTTATCAACCATTTGTTGTGGGTTCATACCCATTGTCTTTTATTATGTAATTAGTTGGAACCCGACTTTCAAATTTTCCTTTTTCAAAAATATAGAAAAAATATTTGATAATAAAATTCAAATTTTACCATGATCCTATAACAATCTCGGGAATATGTATATCATGTTTTAAACAATGCATTAGTCATCAAATATATTTTCTATCCATTATTGTTTTTTATATATCTCGTTGCCTTCCTAAAAAAATTAAATTGACAATAATATCAATTATATAAAGAACATCCCAAATATTATATTTTATTACATTATGTATTTCTCTAATGTGTAACACCTTACAATTAAATCCCTTTTCAATTTCATCATTATTATTCAATGTAGTCATAAAAATTATTAGGAGAAACATCTACATAAAATCCATTGTTGTTTCATTATTCTTATAATATACCATTGATAAAATAAAAATTCAAAAAAACAATTTCACTATAAATACATAAACTACTTAGGACATTAACTATAATTATTGACATGTAATAGGTCCTTACTTGACATTGTAGTTAGTTTTTGGAATGGGATACTGTATTAGATAATTCCATGGTTCCACATAATTATTACATTTAAATACAAATGGTATATTATTATGAACATCATTTACCTCCATTGATCTCTTAATTTTACCTTGGATGTTACATGATTTATTCCCTTATTTTCCAAACATAACACCGTATATCCCCATTAAGACTATTTCCGGGGTTCATCATTCCATAGTTTTGAAATTTTTGATATTGAATCTTAATTTATTTATCATCATAAGCACATGTGCTTCCATGATATTCCATCCATCAATTCTTTGGTGGGTTTCTAAATTCATATAAATTCTATTTACTAATCATTATTTTATATAGCTCATTCGGAATGATAAAAAAAAGTTGAAATTATATTCCAATTATATTATGATTCACATTGTGTAAATAATTATATTTCCCATCACATTGTTATTTGGAATGATTTCATTTATATCAATATATTAACTAATAGGATAAAATAAAATTATGATAATGAATAAACATAGATTAGGAAAACATATAACCCTATAAGGAATAAACATTAAATGATAAGTATTTATTGACATATATGCTTCTATTTTTCATTTTTTGTTATCCATAGTAATTTTAAATATTAGGGTTTTTATCCTAACAATATGTTCAATTACTTCATAATGGTTCCCAAGAATTTTGAGGATTCCCAACGAATAACCCCTAGGAGTATCATACCATTTGAATAGTCAGATCCATTTTCACATAGCAATTAATTCTCAAGTCAATCCCAACATGGAATTTTTGGAATTATTACCATAATGTAAATCTATGCCTGATCCACGTCTACATATAGAATTTAAAAAAAGATTTAATATCTCAGAAAAAATATATCTATAATTCACAAATATTCTCGGATATATTCCAGTAATTATAATTATCCTTGTTCATATCCCTAGGGTTCTCATTGAATATTTCTAATTTTATTGTACAATGTTTACCGAATAATTAGCTGTGATAAAATCTATTCTAAATGAATGCATTTTACAAATATTATTAAATTATTCATAAAAATAAATATCTATTAATATGATATAAGGATTTAAAATACCTAGTTTCTTTGGAAACCAGGTTCATAATACATTAATAGTTACTCGAAAAATGAAATACTTATTTAATAATCCATAATGAGATCCTAAAATTACATTGAAATCTTAAAACTGTATGGGATACCATAGGGAAAACATAATTAATAGTCAATAAAAAATCACAGTAAGGGAATAAAAATGATAAGGAAACAGAATATGTCAGTCCAGAGTATAACATGATATCCTAAAATTAAAGGATAATGGGATAACAAGTGATATAATAACATAATGAACAAGGTATCATAAAATTAGGAAACAATATTTAATGTGGAAACAACATATAATATGACGTAAAATTGAGTCAAGAGTAACCTCAAAGAGAATATCACATTGTCCCATAATGAATTACATTTTCTCTCAAATAGTATACCTGAATCCTTGGTATAAAAAATCATTACACAATGAAATGGTGTGTTATTTGGTTGGAACCATCCTAAAAAGTTAAAAAATTAATTTTTCCACAAAAAAGAAATAACTCCTAAGGAACACACAAACGAAAAAACCCATAGAAAGGAATGTGATGCATAATATTGTCTCATATAATAATCAATGGATAATTTCATATGATGGCATGATAAATATAAATAATGTGAATTTAATACCACAAAAGTGTATGGCAGAGTGAGAATGATATATATGTAAGACACATATATGAAATATTTGATGCACTCCATAATATCAAAACATATAGTCGATGATGCATAGAGATTCATTATAAAATATTCAAAATTATTAATGATGAAAATAACAATTCTACTTTTTAAATTTCATTTGAAAAAATAAAAATAATTTTTTTAGAAATTCTTCTATTTTAAATTATCCTCAGATATATGTAATGTATTCTTCAATGAAAATGATGATGAAAAATATTCTTCATGTCGTATAAGATAAAATAATGAATCCATTCACATTTTCTATAAAATTTTGTGATTTTTAACATTTATAAAAGAAAAATAAGATTCCTTTTAAACCGTATTATAAAAAATTAAAAAATGGTTGGAATTAAATTAAACACCCATAAATTAATTTTAAAAATATAATACACTTTGAGGAATAAATCTACATGTAAGGGAAAACGTTTTAAATCATAGAGATAAATAAAAAATATTTTACATGACAACATTATTGTAATAACTTTAAGAACCCTTGGAACAAAAATGACACCATTGCATGAAAAGATCAGGAATAAAAAATGTAGAATAAAATGGAATTAATTTATCAGGACATAATAAGATACATTCCAACAAGGGATATTCAGGACTAAACAATCCAAATAAAAATGAAATTGAAAGATATACACATACCATTTTCGTTTTATAAAAAACATATCTCCCATAAAAGAAGTAAATGGATTGTAATATAAAATATCTTATAGTAAAATTGGATTCCTGATATAATATGTAAAGGGGATTTATATATTCCATTTAATGGAAATATGATGCATAAAAGTACATGTGTCTTAGAGAAGGAAGATTCGATATAAAACCTATCCAATGATCATATAATTTATATAGAGTTTAATTAATGACTTTATTATGTCTATAAAATATATATACACATAATAAAAGTGGAAAAACAAAATAAAATATAAAAAATTTCTTACACACATAATCCATCCATAACATAATCAATAGATTATAATTATCACCCAATGAATAGAAATTGATTTAAGAAACCCCGTACTATGATTTTAATTAACCATGAACATTCTATATCTTCCAAAATAATAAAATTATTTTAATTATTTATTTTTTTAAGAATATTATTATAATTAATTATTCCATTTATTTTAATTTTTTACCATGTCACATTCAATTACATAGACAATTAATTTCATGTCATGTGTTTTAATGATAAATGAATCATATGAAAAAAAGTTATATATGTTAACTATAGTAAAATGGATTATTATCTAGTCAGCTCTAAAATGTATATAATAACATAATATTAATTGTTTTAACTAAATTATACTATTAAAACTATCTATGAAATATAACTATGAAAAATGAACTATGTTACAATCATTGAGATGCTATTTCATACATTCACATGAGTAATATACATATTTATTGACAATCATGATGGAAATAATGTAAGTGTTATTTTATATTCACTAGATTATAATAATATCATAAATATAATTTTATTTACTTAAATATATCATACACATAAAATCCATAATATGTGGTTTTAAAAATGAATCACATCGCTTCGTGAGGCGACAGTCCACCTACAGATGAACATCATTATCATTTATTCAATGGATGGTAAGGTATAAAATTAAAAGATATATTTGTTTTATATAATTTTAAATATGTTATGATTATCATATATAATTATCTTATTATTCATTAACACATTCCATTTATAGAATATGTTAAAAATGAACAACGTCTCATCATGATGAGGAAGTCTCCCGTTCACATGAGCGATGACATCGTATTCACTAAGAAATGGATTCTAAGGAGGCTCATTCGATATTTAAATTATAAAATAATTAATATATCATAAATTTGTATATAAACGTTAAATATGTCATTATATCTATATGTTAGATGTTTTGATGGAAAAAAACATACGCCAATTCGCGAGGCGGCAATCCACCCTAAATATGATCAACATTTTTGTTTCCTATTTAATATAAGAGAAAGTGGTTATATGTCATTTCCTGAACCTAAAAACATCATAAAATATGGAAAATTATAAACTCATAAGTCATAATAATTGAATAATATCAAAAATTTTGAAATAAGAATTATAACCAAAATCACGATTGAGGGTGTTACCTCATCATCAAAAAACAATTATATGATTTCAATAAATTAGTTCCATGGTTGGATTTCAAATAAAAAAAGGATTCTAGGATGTGTGGAAAAAAGTAATAATGTGGTTTGGTTCGGGATTGGATTATCCCATGGGGTTTTTATCTGATGAAAGGAGAGGACAATAGATTCCATTTAAAAGTAGGTGAGAATCCAGACATGGAATTTGTGAAAAGAAATAATTTCACCCACATTTTATCATTCCACTATTGAGTTAGTGTGTTCACCAAACCCAACTAAATATTAAATTTTAATTACCATCTCATAAATATTGTTATATATTCAAGATATAATCATACCATTAAAGTGTAATATTTTATGCAACCACTATTTAATGATATTTAACATTGATTAATTATCCTATAAGAATGTTATAGCTGATCAGTAGATATAATGAGAAACTTGATATTTTGTGACATTAATATTATATATATTTATTATGGTCTACATACATAATAATGGACATATGTAGTTGGTTTATGACTACTATGTGTTGGTTGGTAATAATCATTGACTCTTATTCTCATGATGTTTACACTAGGAGATATCTAGTATGTGAGCTCATGAAGACAGACTGACCTATACAAATACCACATTTTTACAGTTTCATTGGTTGTTTCTACATATTAACATGTGTATTGGTCAAAACAATTGATATTATTTTGAATGTGTTACATTTTATCACGTAATATTAGGTATGAATAATGATATTTAAATCATGGTGAGGTATCTTGTGTTTGGTGACTCATTGGTTGTATGACATTGGTTCAATGGTCATGATAAAAATTATCACCTATAAGGCGATGAGATAATATCTCAATCATGGTTGATCAGAGTTGTAGTACATTTACAAATCATTTTCTGAGGTATTCATAGGTATATCCTTCTAAATAAGTAAACAAATAATATAGAAATAAATAATGATGAAACTATTGTGCAACCTACGTTACGATATATATAAAGGAAAATATATTATGTCACATAGTGTGTTATAAAAAGATGGTTTTAATTTATATGATAATTACTTATTTATTTACTATCATGGATGGGTTTATAGATTGTAATCATAATCTCTAAATACTATTATGTATTATTGAGATATTTTCCATAAGGATCACAGAAAATAACATTTTCATGGTCACCCATATGTAGGTGAATATGTATATAGGAAATGGTGGTACCTATATTGATATCCAAATGATGTCCAGGTTTTCTCGATCACAAATAAAAAATTGATTCCATATTTTTAAAGTATATATTAATTAGGCTGAATTTATTTATTAAAATTATTTTCAAGTGCTTCTAAAAATATGATGAATAATATTATTCGAACAAATAATATTTTAATATTTTGGGTTTATTTAATATTATCAAGGATTATGACCCGAGTTAAATGGCACGATTTTATCATGTAATATATTTAATACATATTAAAAGTGTATAAAAAATAAAATAAAATTTATTACATTGTTTAGTTCATCATAATAATTATTTAATACTTATTTTGTGGGGCTTAAATTTTATGGGAGATATAGAACCCATTCTGAGTTTTTTTGTGCATACCATTGTATAAGTCTTAGAGGACAATAATTCCATGTACTATTCATGCATTCCGAATGTGATATTATCTCCCCAGTTTAATTTTATACATAGAAGGATTCCTAATGATTGATGATATAATATCGCCATCAAGGATCAAACGAACATGAATGTGGTGAATGATGAGATGTAGATGATATCTTCTAAGATATAAAATAGTACAAATATTTCATTATAGAAGGTCACATACATTCATGAAGTGTGATTGGATGATATAGACGGGTTTTTATTTTGGATTATTTTTGTTTTGGAATACTTGAGTATTAAAATTTGGAATATATTTTTCTATATAATAAATTATATACGGGTTTCATTAAATTTTAACTGAAATACATTATACAATAAGAACTCATGGGGAAGGAACAATATCTTCCAGTCGATGTCCACTCTATGTTTTTTGATAAGATAATAATATTATAATAATTTTCATATTATACAATGATATTAATAACAATTATAATAATTATTATTAATCTATTAAAATAAAAAATATTATTGTAACATTAAATTTTTATTTCCATAGACTATATAATTTGGTGGAATGGGGATACAAATTTTTTGGAGGTGGGGGGTCAACACACAAACTGTGATGTGTTCGAAAAAACACTGTGTATATTTTAGGTGGTAAATTTCTTTGAAATGAAAAAATATTAACAATATATATATATATATATTAATTCAATGATTTTGGTATGTCTTAAACATCTCTATCTCAGGCCTTCTTCCCTAATCATTTTAGGGAGCCGTAGTAAGGTCGCCACAGGTGTCTTCCCAACCTCCCCAATCACCCATTTAAAACAATAGGTGCTCCCCCATAGGGGTATCCCTCTTACTAACATCACATATCTCTACCCCTATCATTTCACACCATCTAGAAACGAGAACTACTTCCACCACTGCCTCCCTCAAGCCACGCCACCTACTTCCTAGCATGTATCGCTACACCACCTATTTGTAACACCGCCATGCATCACACCCCCTAGTAGTTCTAATAATGGGTGTGATGATTTCCACTATGAGGCATCCAAATATATCTATTTCACCATCTAGATTAAGCTATTGATACCACATGCATCATAACTAGATCACAACAAACATCTAGAAATGGTGTTTCCCAAGATGTGTGATATCAGTGTGTCACCTCTGTCCAGTCTAATAAGCCTCCATAAGACGACAACACTTTCATAACAAAATCCCAATGGCCTCGACTAGAAACATTTCCCATGTATATATCCCAAATGGAGAACCATCCACAAATGAATCTACTTCATACTATGTGTGGTTGTGTTCCTAGCCGCCCCACCATCTTCCCTCCAGCGAGGTAGCCCCATGACTCAGGCTCCTCCAGTTCTGTTGGACTCGAACCACACTACAACAGTTTAGGGCAGGTATACCATAAATAAAAAGGGTCTTAACATAGCTTCCTATTCCCAAAAATCCCTATATGGGGATTGCCCAGCCCAAAATTGGCCAATATGGGTTTGGCCCGACCTACATTGGCCATGTGTGTGGATTAAAATGTTTGGTTATTTAATCATATTCCCATTAAATTATTAATTTTTATTATTCAAGTAAATTATTTAAAATATTATTTTTTGGTTACAAATATAATATTTTTGTAACCATATATGAAACGTAATATATTTTTCATATTACATTTAATTAATATTATGACAAAAAATATATATTAATAAAATATTTTGATTTTATTAATTCTTGTTTTTATTTATATTTCCCCTGTAATTTAAAATTATTTCATTTTTATCACATTTTTATTAATTATAACAACTGGTCCTAGGCAATTGTCCATACAATTTTATGTCTAGGTTAATTGAATTAATTATTTATTACATGCATGTGATAATTATTATAAGTAGATAATTAAATGAAGAACTATGAACCATCTAATTTCTTTTAAATTTGTAATAGGGCATGTGTGTCCATCTTTTTCTATATATAAATTTCACTAAAGAGTTTCCCTTTCTTGTTTTCATTATATTTTTACCGTAATGAGGATGATGTAAGATGAAAATAATGCCATGTCAAGGAGAAATTCAAACGAGATGTGGACATAGTAGATGGGGACGTGCTACATCACGATTCAATATATAGCTTTGATATTATTCCCTGAAGTCATGGATTGTCCATTATGTTGGAAATGATCAACCAATAGAATAATCTAAAGGCTATTAGGATATTTTACTTCCTTTAATAATTTTATTATTATTTTATATAATTTCTACACTGTTGTAAACACATAAAATAATAAAATATAAAAAGAATAATGACATGATGAAGGGTTTTCTATTAATGTTATGTTTTGAGGAAGACAACATATAATAAACAAAATAATATATATCTATTATATTCATCAAGGAAAAATAATAAAACACCCTCAATTAAATATTATGTTTAAAATTAAGTCTCTCTTTCAAATTTGAAAAAATAAATAGTGTTCGGGGTGCTCGTAGGGAAATGTTGAGGGTTCCTCTTACTACCAATGAGTTATTCTAAGAGTGATGGGTGATATTAAAGGATTTTGGAAAAAAATAGGTATAAAAATATATAATTTTTCATATTTATATGAATTATTTATGTAATTAATTTTATGATTTCATAACGAGTACATTACTCAATATATCAATCAATGATAAGTAAATGTGGTTGTCTTGACAAGTGGCTACACTAAATTGTTTAAGTAATGGCATAGAAAAAATGTGTAGACAATGTGGATAGGTTCAAATATTATTATTTGAAGAATACTAATGATATATTGTATTCCAATTATATTACAAAGGGTTGATAAAATTTGATAAAAATAGGGGGAGGAATTTAATGATTTTGTAATCGACAATATATTAATCAATAATAGAAGATAAATGTACAAAAATTATAGATTTCATTTTTATAGAAAATGGAATGTAATACTGCAATATATGATGTGATAATTGTGGGAAAATAAAATGACCAATATAGAGTTAGTTTCCAATAATTAGTATATGTGATTGTGAATAATACTATGATATAAGATATTCATGGTTCTAGAGTCCACAATACCTATTAAGAGTTACAGAAGAGGAATAATCCAAAGAAAGATACAATGTGGTGTGGTTATAACCTTGGAAATGTATTTATATTCACCATGGATTGTGATATATTTTTTCATTCCGAATAATAATTCCTACAATATCCAATTTAATGCATTTAACTATAATTGTAAAGATAAATTAAATTTCAATAATTGATTTATTTATCAAACTATAGGGAATTATTATTTAGAATACAATAGTGGGTATTAAAGTCATATAATACATGGATGGTACAATCCTAGTTTAAATAATGTCTGATTGGTAATTCCATGTTGTTATAACTAAATGAATTATAATTTTTCATTTCATAGATATTTTTTATGATCCTTTTATTGAGAATTATATGTCACGACAATTAATCATGGAATAGTTCAATACGGTGCAACCAAAAATGGAGTGTTACACCATAGACTACCAATATGGGTTGCAATTTATCCAAATATAGTTCAATATTAATGTAATTTACATAATCATAGAATAATCATTTGGAATGTTTTCTTTTCATGCTTCTTCTAGAGTTTAGTTGGAGCACCACTATTTTCCTAGTGAAAAATGTTTGGTAACATATAAAAAAATACCATTGTCCTTATAATTAGTTAAAATTATAATGAATGAATCTCTTTAGATATAAGATTAAAGTAGAAGGTGGTGATTTTGGGAACATGACCTACTGAGGTAGATTTAGTGGTTTCTTATTCCTAGTCTATATTACATAAAATTGTATGGAATTGAAAAATACATATTTTCACAATTTTATAATGACTTGTTATACATGTAACAACAATTACATCATTATAATAAGACAAGAATGGGAATTGGAAGATATTAATGTTGTTATTAGAGCTCAAAACACTATCTAGACAGATTTATCAATCATCCCATGATTTGTATAAGAAATCATATTTCCAACATATACATTATAGTATACAAATATTATATGTATGGAAGATAATTTTATTGAAAAGAGTTAAAAATATTCAATGATACATTAAGAAGTAAAAATGATATATACTATTTATATGGATAAGAAAGGATAATGGTTTTGCTGAGGATGAAACATAGTCTTCCATTAGATCAGTGTGATCATGTATCATAGTTTGGATTATGTAATGAGAAATAAAATATCATATATGATAGTGGTATCCATTTAAACAAAAAATCGAGTTAGATGTAGCTTTTGTAGCAGTTAAAGATGTAGTGTGTAAAATGCATCATTTTTTCTTATTTTTGGAATCACACCTTATAAGAAAAGTATTGTCATAATGAAATTTATGAATCTAATACAAACCAATATGTCCATTTTTTAAAGAGAAAAAAATTGAATATACTTCGGTATAACATCTCTTGACGAGTATTTCTCAAGGAAGTGTGGTCGTACATAGTATAATTTTCATTAAACGATAATATAGAAGACCCAACATCTATATCTATGATTCTGTAGAACGATTATCTTAATCGTTTAAGGGATGATAAGGAAAATTAGTAAGTTTTCACTTCCAATGTCACGACCCGCCCTCGAAACCCGTCCCGTGACTACCCCAAGCCCGCCTCCCATAGGCCAGGGGCTGGCGACTAGCACCAAGGCATAAATCCCGACAAAAAGGGGAAGGCATTGCCTTTATAAAGTAAATAAACACCACAGAGTAAGCAAGAAGAAGTATACACTAATTAAATCTGGGTACAATAGTAAGTGCGGAAAGTAAATGGGCCAGAATACAAACCCAATCTGGAAGTAAAGTACAACTGGAAAGAATGTACAGAAACTGAAAGTAAAGCAGCAATGTCGAGCCGTCCACTGGAAGTCCCACCTGAAGGGTGGGTACAGATAGCCTCCTCAGCTCCTCAGGTCCAGCCATCCGCTCCGTGTACGTCCCACCCAGTGGTCCACCTCCAGGTACTGACTTGCTCCACATGCCTCAACCACGATTAGCGATGTCTGTCATATGAATCCAACACAATGTTGTACAGGCATAGCCCATGTAGGGGAGAATATACGCTACTCAGTAGGGACCCCAAGACCCTCGAAGGTCTCCCAGAATCCATAAAGGATAATCCAAAAAGGAAAGATTCAATCATGAAATAATATCCAACACTACTTAGGTATATTCTCATACATATACCTAAGTAATCAATTCTAATTCGGCTCTAACATCTGAGCCCAAGTTCGATCACATCCACACATGATAGTACAACCCAATCCACACAGGATAAAACAACCGAATCCACATAGGAAAAAAAGTCAATCATATCGATGATATTGATTGATAGTCAAGACTCGGCACACACAGGTATACTTCTTTGTATGGTGATAGAGATGATCAGATATAACCACTGATTCTTCTAAGCTGGGACCCATGTAGGATTCTAAACCAGATAAGCTGTCGGACCCACGTAGGATACAGACCAGATACTCTGGCAGACCCACGTAGCATAGCAAGAACATAGTCAAACATTTCCAGACCCACGTGGGATACAATGGTAGTAGTCATCGTCGTCGAACCCACGGAGGATTTCAGTACGGTCTTCATCGCTGCCGAACCCATAAAGGATCTCAGTGCAGTCTTCATCGTCGGCGAACCCATGGAGTATTTCAGTACGGTCTTCATCGCTGCCGAACCCACGGAGGATTTCAGTGCAGTCGTCATCACCGTCGAACCCATGGAGGATTTAAGTACGGTCTTCATTTCAGCCGAACCCACGGAGGATTTAAGTGCAGTCTTCATCGCCGTCGAACGCAAGGAGGATTTCAGTACGGTCTTCATCGCTGCCGAACCCACAGAGGATTTCAGTGCAGTCTTCACAGTCGCAGCCAGCTCTAGGGTTCCCGCACACAGCATGCTTGATTCCAGGAGGGTCCACTCCACGAGCCAAGAGGGGTCTATATATCAACTGACACATAGTCCAGAGTTGATGTATCCCAAGGTTCCCCCTCGACAAGTAGAACTCAACGTGACAAACGGCACGTCAATCGGACGCCCAGTTTGAGAGTTATAGGATTTTTTGTTCCAGGGGCCCGATTGGTTTTTAAGTCAAAACCAACCTGACAAACCTCTAACTGCATCCAAACCTCGAGCGGAGTAAGACAAAAGGTCGGTCTCACTACGAGGAATCCAACAATGTCGACGACATGTCAATCGGACGTTCGGAGCTCAAGTTATAAGCGTTCCCGCTCCGAGGGACCGGTTGGTTTTGTGTTCAAACCAACCCGACCATACCCAAAGTTCTCCAAAAACTTTAGTTTAATGTACCGAAACGACTGTCTTGATCCAAGTATCGTATCGCAACTGACTGTGCATCAATCAGAGGTCTGTAGCCCATGATATGGGTAAAAGAATGAACCTGTCCGGTTTTAGGGGGTTTTGAACCCTGACCGACCCGTCCCGAGACCCCCCCCCCCCCCACAGGTCGGCTCGAACTGGGTCCGGGTCTGGTCAATTAGGGCGCGGCCCAGCAGGGTCAATGCGGCCTGGCCCGCACGGCCAGCTCGGCGCTGGCCGAGCCGTTGCGGGAGGGGGGGGGGGTGCCCCCTTGATTGAACCGCGGCCCCCACGTGGGGATTCTCCTTTTCCAGCCGGGGGATACGACCCCCGGTCATCCCTCTTAAACGGCCGGCCTGGTCCGGCTAGCCGGTGCTTCCGCCGCGGGACCCCGCGGTCCCACCCCTTCGAGGTGCCGGTGGTTCTGGCCGCTCCGCCTTGCACCACTGCGGCCCTGTCCAACCGGCACGGTGCGACAGCGCCACGCCCCTCCTGCGTAGCCCTGCTCAAGTCGCGGCCTCTTCTTGGTTCTCTGGCACGGCGCGACGACGTCGTTTCTTTGTTCAGCCTCAACAACGCGACATGACGGCACCACGCTTCTTCTTTGTTTCCGTGCGGTTCCATTTCACAGCGCTACCTTTGTTCGTGCCGCTACAAACACAACATCAAGGGGGAGGAGGGTCGGCCAGGTTCGTGCGGTCCGTCCCCCTCCTGTTAATCTGATATCAAGCAGCTATGAAATTGACGTTTGGATGGTCATCAATATTCATGAACCAAAATCAAACCCCTACCTCGATGAAGTCGTCGAACGAGTATTGTCGCGGGAAAGGGTCGTCGCGGAAGACTGCGTCGCAGAAGGAGGATCGTCGGCGTCGTGGTACACGACGTCACTATACACGGTGTCATGGAGAAGAGGACCGTCAGCGTCGTGGTACACGACATCACATGATCGATCTCTAAGGAATTAGCATTCTTCGTCATCCTTCATCGAAGGCCGGCGTTCTTGGTCGGTGTCGGTGCGTTCTTCACGTTCTTCAAAGAGGAAGATGAAGTTCTTCGTGGAACTCTCCCTCTCAACACAACAAAGCAACCCCTAAAGAAATATAACTTTGTTATATTTAATTAACACACACAAGCCAGTATTCAATTCGAAATTCAAAATGAATTCCAGAATTGATTACATTGAATAACATAATTCAATTCATTAATTAAGGGAGATGACTTGGAATTTAAAAAGGGGGGTTGCGGGTGAGTTACAAAATTAAATGTATGTGGGAGGTTAAAAGAAAATAATGAGGGTGGCGCTCGTGTGGGCCCCACCTCACTAATATCCTACCTAGTGGAGTTAGGATATTAGTGGGTCCCACTCCAACCACCAAACATAGGTTAACAGTACTTAGAATAGAAATAAAATTTGCAGCACAATATTTTATTTTATTCTTTAGGTAACCAATTTAATTAATAACCTCACCCGAACAAACGCAACTCCGGAAAAGGAGTTCTTAAGAAATTACGGGCATTTAAATTCCATCAGTTCCCTCGGATTTCGATTCTGAGCACTGGTTTAAAAGTTAGGAAAACCCACTCGTTCGTTCACTGAACGTATCTGAGCTAAACTTAGGAAATTAATTCCAGGCACACCGGGCCTCAGAATCAGGTGCAGTCAGAAACTGCGTACTCGTAAAATCCCAAAAGAAATTAAGAAAAAAATTTCTTTGAAATTTTCGGGTCTTTACATTACTCCCACCTCAGGGATTTACTTCCCCATAAAGATACATAACAAACTAGGGGAACAAATGAGGGTACTGAGCACGCATCTGAGCCTCCCTCTCCCAAGTGCTCTTTAGGATGTTCTCGTGCTGCCATCTGATGCACACTAGAGGAATGGACCGTCCATGTATAACCCGATCCTATCGATCCTCAATCTCCACTGGGACCTCCGCAAAAGTTTCCCCATCATCAATGTCCAACTCTGCTTGGACGATGATATGTGTCGGGTCATGCACATATCTCCTTAGCTGAGATACGTGGAAGACGTTGTGCACCCTGTGCAACTGAGGTGGATGGGTTAAGCGGTAAACCACCTCGCCTACCCTGTTGAGGTCCTAGAAGGGTCCGATGAAGGGTGGAGATAACATACCTCCCCGGCCAAAAATCCATAATCCACGTCGAGGTGAGACCCACAAGAAGACGTGGTCACCATCCTCGAACTCCAGTGGTCACCGCCTCCTGGATGACCGGGACCATTTCTGGTCTTATAAGAGCTGCTAATATTTCTTCTTTGCCGATATGATAAATCCAGTCTCATCCCCTGGATGAACCACGTTCTATTCCTAATACAGTCAATCCCAACATGGATGATACTAATCCATACCAAGGATGACGTTGTAAGGGATCGACGCTACTACCAAGAGATCCAACCGTTACTCCTTCCTCCAAGGGTTGAGTCACACTGTTGGAATCAGTGTGTGGCCACTGGGTCTCCTCCAGTAGGAATCTCAATGTGAGGGAAAAGTCAACAATTTTAAACCGGAACCTCTTAGTATCAACTACATAAAAAGGTTAGGGAACAAAACGTCACAAAAACAAGTGTCTTTTAATACTGCAGATCAAGTTACAAAGACACATAACACCAACAAATATAGATGCAACATAAACAAAATTCCACATGTATTGAGCTAGCCCCGCTCCTGTCCATCTGCTCCTAGAGCTTCATGGTCATAAACCTCAGCTGCCTGTAGCTAAGCTCTCCCCTGGCCCCCCGTTTCATGTGGCTTGGGTGGTTTTTCAGGTGGCGGTGGTGGCAACACCTCGAAGCGTCATCCACCTCCAGTTGCACGACTAGCTCCTATGCCTCGTCTGCTTGCTCCCTGCGTACTTCCATGATCGATCCTCTACCAAAGAGGTCCCTCTACTGCCTGCTTCTCATCAGTAGGATGAGTCGGGCAGTCTCGAGCCACGTAACCATGCCCGCCGCATGCGTAGCACTACCTGATCCTCTTGTAGCTGGCTCTCCTTCCTATGCCCCACACAACCGAATCTGCATCCTGAGATTTCCCATCTGATGGTCTGGCCCACTTGGACCTCTGCGTCACCTATCTAATACTAGCTGCAGAAGACTCTGCTATGTGCCGCCCTATGGTAGGTCTCGCTGCTAGTGTAGGATCAGCAAGAAAGATCTCTATGAGAAGGGCTCTCTCTAGTACTCATGCCTGCGTCGGAATGCTGAGGGATATAATCGATGCCATGATCTCATGCATCAGTCCCTGTCTGATGGTATGAGAACAGAAGAATGGGTCTCGTACCATATCTATCGAATAGAGCGAGAGATCGGAAAATATCGCCGAGTACTAGGCGACCGTCATGCTTCCCTACCGCAGCTGTAGAAGCTCTTGGATGCGCACCGTACGGAGGGTGGCTGGGACGAAATCCGAGTAGAAGAGGATCTCAAAGTCCATCCAGATGATAGATGTATCCTCATGCACCTAGAGAATCAAGCTCCATCATCTTCCTATTGCGGCGTGTAGGATTCTCGCTGTGAGGATCACCATGATGTCAGTTGGTGTCCCCACTAACCAGAAAACTCGCACAACCGCCTCCAGCCAATCCTTTGCTGCCTGAGGGTCCGTCTCCCCGCAGAACCTGGGCGGTCTCTGACACTGAAACTCATGCAGTTCACTAAGGTGACGTGCACTCTCAACGGCTGGGGCTGGTAGCATCGGTGGCTCGGCGGGTAGAGGTACCGCTGGTGCCTCTACTGAAAAAGGGCCCTGCACCGAGGCCTCGTTGCTCGGTGGGTTGTAGTCTCACACAAAGCTCGAAACCCTAGCTGGCTGCCGTCGTGGGGCCATCTTGAAAAGAAACAGGTGTGCCATGGTCAAAAAAGTAAACCTGGTGAGCTGACACAAAGTAATTACAAAGAAATCTTTTGAAACACACATGCAATCAATGTTTTCGTGCAATGAGTCGGAAATCAAGAACCCAGGATCCTAGTGTACGGATATGTCAGCCACCGCACCAACACTGGACTCCCTGGACTGATAACCACACTCAATACCATTAACATTGTTGCAACACATAAAAAAAATCTGAGTCCTGAGTTTTGCGGTAGAACCAAACTCCTCAGATACCAATTTGTCACGACCCATCCTCAGATGTCATGCCATGACTAGCCCAAGCCCGCCTCCCATAGGCCAGGAGCTGGATACTAGTACCAAGGTGTAAATCTATACAAAAAGGGGAAGTCATTGCATTTATAAAGTAAACAAACACCATAGAGTATGCAAGAAGAAGTATACACTAAGTAAATCTGGGTACAATAGTAAGTGCAGAAAGTAAATGGGCTAGAATACAAACCCAAACTGGAAGTAAAGTACAACTGGAAAAAAATTACAACAACTTGAAGTAAAGCAGCAATGTCGACCCATCCAATAGAAGTACCACCTAAAGGGTTGGTACAGATATCCTCCTTAGCTCCTCGGTTCCAGCCGTCCGCTCCGTGTAAGTCCCGCCCAGTGGTCCACCTCCAGGTATCGACTTGCTTCACAAGCCTCAACCACGATCAGTGATGTCTATCCTCTACATCCAACACAATGTAGAACGGGCATAGACCATGTAGGGGTGAGTATACGCTACTCAGTAGGGACCCTGAGACCCCCTAAGGCCTCCCAGAATCCACAAAGGATAATCCACAAAGGAAAGATACAATCACGAAGTAACACCCAACACTACTTAGGTATATTCCCATACATATACCTAAGTCATAAATACTAGTTCGGCTCTAACATATTGGCCCAAGTTCGATCATGTCCACATAGGATAGTACAAACCAATCCACACAGGATAACACAACCCAATCCATATAGGAAAGAGAGTCAACCATGTCGATGGTATTGATTGAAAGTCAAGACTCAGCTCACACATGTTTACTTTTCGTAAGGTGATAGAGATGATCAGATATAGCCACTGATTCATCTAATCTGGGACCCACATAGGATACTAAACCAGCTAAGCTGTCGAACCCACATAGGATACAGACCAGCTACTCTGCCAGACCCACATAGGATAGAAAGATCAGAGTCAAACACTGCCAGACCCACATAGGATACGAGAACAGTAGTCATCGTCGTCAAAACCACAGAAAATTTCAGTATGTTCATCATCGCTGCTGAACCCAGGGAGGATTTCAGTGCAGTCTTCATCACTGTTGAACCCACGAAGGATTTCATTAAGTTATTCATCGATGCCGAACCAACAGAGGATTTCAGTGCAGTCTTCATCGTCGCCGAACCCACATAGGATTTCAGTACGGCATTCATTACTGTCAAACCCACAGAGGATTTCAGTGTAGTCTTCATCACCATCAAACCCACAGAGGATTTCAGTATGGTCTTCATCGCTACCGAACCCATATAGGATTTCAGAGCGGTCTTCAAAGTCGCAGCCAGCTCTAGTGTTCCCACACACATCATGCTCAATTCCGGGAGGGTCTACTCCACGACCCAAGGGGGGTAGATACATCAACTGACATGTAGTTTATGGTTTATGTATCCCAAGGTTCCGCCTCGATAAGAGAAACTCAACGTGGCAGACGACGCGTCAATCGGACGCCCGATCTGAGAGTTATTGGCTTTTTCGTTCTATGGGGCCAGTTGGTTTTTAAGTCAAAACCATCCCAACCGAACTCCAACTGCATCCAAACCTCGATCAGAGTAAGCCAAAATCTCTGTCTCAATAAGGGGAATACAATAAAGCCGAAGGTACGTCAATCGGGCATCCGGAGCTCAAGTTATAAGTGTTTCTACTTAGAGGGCCCGATTGGTTTCGTGTTCGGACCAAACCAGCCATACAAAAAGTTCTCCTAAACCATGAGTGTAATACACCAAAACGACCGGCTTGATCCAAGGATCGCATATCCACTGACGGTGCGTCGATCGAAGGTCTGTAGCCCAAGACATTGGCAAAAGAACGAAAATATACGGTTTTAGGGGGTTTGGGGCCCGGACTATCCCAGCCCGAGACCCCCCTAGGTCGGCCAGAACTGGGTTGACCTGAACCGGGTCCACGTCCAGCCCATTAGGGCGCGGCCCAACCTAGTGGGTGGCCTGACCCAGTGCGGCCGGTCTGGCCTGGGCGGCCGGTTGTCCTGGCGCGGGCACACCCCGCACGTCCAGCTCGGCGCTGGCCGAGCCGTTGCGGGAAGGTGGGGGGATTACCCCCTTGATTGAACCATGGCCCCAACGTGGGGCCGCACCTTTGACATCCGGGGAGTATGACACCCGGTATTCCCTTCGAAACTGCAGTCCCGGTCTGGCCAGTTGGTGCTGCCACCGCCGGACCCCGTGGTCCCGCCCCTCCGAGGTGCTAGTGGTTCCGGCCGCCACACCTTGCACCACCGCAACTTTGAGCCGCGACCTTGTTCGATTGGTGCAGCGCGACAGCGCCGCACCCTCCGCCGTGGCCCTGCTCTTGTCGCGGCCTCTTCATGGTTCTCTAGCATGGCGCAATGGCGCCGCGGCTTTATTCGGCCTCAACGGCGCGGCGTGACGGCACCACGCTTCTTCTTTGTTTCTGCATTGTGCTATTGCACCGCGCTCCCTTTGTTCATGCCGTGACAAAAACCTCATAAAAGGCGGAGGAGGGTTGGCCATGTTCGTGCGGTCCGACTCCTTTCCCGTTAATCCGATTTGAAGCGGCTAAGAAATTGACATTTGGACGGTCAAGAATATTCATGAATCAAAATCAAACCCCTACCACGATGAAGTCGTCGAAAGAGGTTTGTCATGGGAAAGGGACGTCACAGATGACGGCGTCTCGGAAGGAGTATAGTCAGCATCGTGGTGCACGGTGTCACTGTACACGGCATCGTGGAGAAGAGGACCGTTGGAATCACGGTACACGGCGTCGCGTCATCGATCGCAGAGGAATTAGCGTTCTTCATCGTCCTTTGTCGGAGGTCGGAATTCTTCGTTGGTGTCGGTGCATTCTTCACGTTCTTCAAGGAGGAAGATCAAGTTCATCGTGGAACTCTCCCTCTCAACACAACAAAGAAACCCCTAAATAAATAAGACTTTGTCGTATTTAATTAACACACACAAGCCATCATTAAATTCGAAATTCAAAATGAATTCAACAATTCATTACATTGAATAACTTAATTCAATTCATTAATTAAGATAGTTGACTTGGCATTTAAAAAGGGGGGGTTACGGGTGAGTTACAAAATTAAATTCACTTGTGAGGTTAAAAGGAAATAAATGGGGTGGGGCTCATGTGGGCCCCACCTCACTAATATCCTACCTAGTGGTGTTAGGATATTAGTGGGTCCCACTCCGACCACCAAGCATAGGTTAACACTACTTAGAATAGAAATAAAATTTGTAGCACAATATTTTATTTTATTCTATAGTTAAACCATTGAAATAATAACCTCACCCAAGAAAACACAACTCTGGAAAAGGTGTTATTAAGAAATTACCGGCACTGCGATTTCATCGGTGCCTCAGATTTCGATTCCAAGCACCGGTTCAAAATTTAGGAAAACCCACTCGTTCGTTCACTGAACGTACCTGAGCTAAACTTCGTAAATTGATTTTGGGCACACTGGGCCTCAGAATCAGGTGCCGTTAAAAAATGCGTACTTGTAAAATAAAAAATAAAATTAAGTAAAACGTTCCCTTGAAATTTACGGTTCTTTAAATCCAAAAGCGGGAGTGTATAATAGTGGGTTCCCATGAAACAACAAATCAATATATTGTGACTACCAATTCATGTGTACAATTAGATATGTATGATGTACTCATACAATAATATTGTAATCATTTAGGAATCCACTATTTTATGGTAATGTCCAGATATTAATTATCTTATCAAAAGGTTAATTTTTCTCAGGATATAATGAGAACCTAAAGATAATATTACAATACATTTAAATATATGACCTATGGTCTAGATACATCATACATAATTTTCATAGTTTATATCAAACAATTAGGTTTAGGGGGATCATAACCACTATGGAATATTCTCACAAAGATCACACTTTGTGATATTTAGTAAGTAAGATCATGATGAAAGACCATCCAATAAGAACACTATATGATTTAGGTGTCATTGGTTATTTATAACTATGTGCATGTGTATTTGTCTACTAAGATGAGATCATTATAAATGTGTGCCATTTTATCATATAAATTTAGGGAAGTATAAAAACAATGATATTTAATGAATGGTGAGGTGGCATGTGTTGTGTGTATCATTACTAGTGCGAAAATGGTTGAATCATCAAGATAGATTTTCACTATTTCAATTTGTAGAAGTAATATCTTGCTTCATGTTTATAATGATGATAGTACCCTCTTAAATCATTTTCAAATGTATTTAGTGGAAAATTATCATAGATATATCAAGAAATATTAAATTACGAAAGGATGATGACACTTTTTTGGGTCCTACATTAAGATAAATCTAATGAAAATTTCACTATCATACATAGTGTGTTCTCATAGGTTGGATGCCATTGCTATGACTATATCTTATATCGTTTGGTTCCTATAATTTCTGAAAGGCTCCACCCATGGTATGTGAATATCGTTCATTAGTAGTGAGATAAGGGCCTAGAGGGTCACACATAATAGTGTATTGAAGAATCTTCCATATTTAGTTGAATACAAATATAAGACATGGTTGGCCCCACCATGTGGTCCTAAGGTTGTTCCATTTAATCGATTACTTGAAAATAAATAATTTCTCTATTATTCAAGTAAATTATAATTGGGTTGAATTTATTTTTTAAATATATTTACACGTGATTATGTTAAAATGAGGACTAATATTATTTTAATGAATAATATTTTAGTTTTCAAGGTTCATTTAATATATGTGGAAATTAAGATTTGAGTTAATTATCCGGGTTTTATCACATAATATATATAATATAGTTTTAAAATAAGAGATAAAATTTAAATATTATTTATGATGGAGTTCAGTTCGTAATTAATATTATTTATTTATTATATAGTAGATGCTATGTTTTTTAGAGGCCAGGGAAACCAATCACAATAATTTTTTGAAAATATATATATATGTAGGAGAGGAGATTCATTATATGTACTATTAATTATAAAAAAACATATCTTATATTTCTTCTAACATTAAGGAGATAAATATCCTCTCAAAGAGCGAAAGATCCCACACAACATTCACGGATCGATGGCATGAGATCATTGTGAATAATACAATGTCAATGTGATCATCAATGAATCCTACTAGCACCTATAATTCAAGAACGGTGCACACAGATTCTTGAATATTATGTGAATGATCTAGAGGGGTTCAACATCAGATCCTTTTAGCTATAGAAACTAATAAAGAGTTATAGTCGTGTGCGCTTAAAGTCAAATGAGGTAATCCTGCATTTTTTATTTTTATCTTATTAAATTAATGTGGGATCCTCAGACTCTGATTATACACGGATCATTGAAAATGACTTGTTCTATCACAGAAACTACATTTTTTAATTCCCTAGCCTACCAGTGTCTTCTACACACCATATTAAAATTTTCCATTTTAAAAGATATAATGTCAAAATATTACCTTAAAATAAAAATTATAAATGTTTTTCATCATTTTTATTGCTTACAATTTTAGTTTTATCCCCAATAAATTTGTGTTTACTTTATCTATTTTAAATAATTAATTCATTATTCATTATTCAATATGCTCAAAAAATAATTTTACTTTATAATATAACATAAATTATTCTCATTCTATATTTTGAATCCATTATTCCAAATTGTTTTCATATAAGTTTTAAAATTTAATTTAAAATTAAAACTGTAGACATGACAAAAATATTTGTTTCCAAAGATAATATTTCATAAACATATAATGTTTTAATATATATATATATGAAATATTAATGTTATTCTAAATCACTAAATTAGATTAAAAATATATAAATGAACTAATTTTTATTTTAATACAATAATTAAATAAAATCGGTATTGTAAATTATTTTCACAAAAAAGTAAATTTTATTAAAAAATAGTATTTGTTCAATGTTTATCGATACATGAAACTTTCTAGAAAAAATCAAAAAAAAAATTCACCATATGAAAACATTAATTTGTGGACTTCAAAAACGAAGATAATTTGGTAAAATAATTTTTCTAAATGTATAAAAATAACTTTTTAATTATGTGTACAAATTAAAAAAACATTAACAAAAAACTTATATTTCTGAAAATATTTATTCTTTCCATGAAATGGTTTGTATTTAATTTAAAATTAACAGATAATAATTTAAATTAATTTATTCTAGTGTAAACCATAAAATATTCAAAATTTATTAATTCATATTCAAAAATTCCAACTTAATAGCTAAATTATAATATCCATGTTCAAATAATAACATTTTAATAATGTATCAGATTTCATTTAAACTCGGTGGTGTGTGCATCACAAGATATCAAAAAGGATAAATTTTAATTAAAAATATATATAATAAAAAATCATGATGTTAAAATTATGTCACAATATATGTTTTTAGAGTAAATGATTATATTAACCCTAACTCAATAAACAATATTGAATCCAAAAATAAAACAATCCATCTATGAATTTATCATAATGGTTATATAGGATATTAAATATATTACTAGATATAAAATCTATAGTTATGTAAAATACTATGTTTCTTTTAGAGGATGTGTGTCGGTATATGAGATATTAGGATAAATATTGATATTTATATATTCAAGGCATAAAATTCATATTTATTTGGAATAGGAACTATTTCATCAAGATATCAAGAAAGATGAGTTATTACAGATACAATTATTATATAGGATGAATAAAATCAAAAGGTTGGTATTGTTATCACTATGTTGGATGATATGTTATTTTTTTCAAATAATGAAACCTATAAGGAATCAGTGGAAGGAATCATGCTATTATGGGAATGTTTAGAAAAATCATAATATGGATTCATTGTGTTAATATTTAATTCTATATTTAGATATGTTTCTATGGATGATTTAAAATCATTAGCGTGTATTCAAGAGAAACTATACATGGGTGATAAAAAATGTTTTACTTATATTGATCGATTGGATATAAAATTACATGTTAAATAAATCAATTTGAATTATACTTTTTATAAAAATATTCTTGTATCATTATATTGGACATTGAATATCAAGACCACCATTATTTGAAGCCATCTTTACACAGAAACATGAAATGGATGGCGACACAATAAAATTACAATAAGAAATGAATGTTGTAGAAATCGATTTATGGATTAATATTACCATACTTAACATATAATATTAATTTTAGAATAAATTTATATCATCTGCTTACAAGAGATTAGTGGGAATACTAAAGTCATCCTGGATATATATGTTTGATAACATATGGAAAATAATTTTTATTCTTGTAGTTAATTAAGACTTGATTAAAATAACTCCTCAAACATTGAAATAACATAATAATCTAGGTAAAAATATATACTAAGGAAAATAAATGAGTTTCTTATACCACATCAATGTTTAAAACTTGGAAAAAAAAATTAACTTGAAATTAAAAGTTCAAAAAATTTGAGAGATAATTTTTTTCAATGTCACATCACATAAATCTCACCAGAAATTATTTTATAATACATACGAGGACAATAATATGGTGAGTATAACTCTGTATACATCGTTGATGGATCTATAACATATTAGATGATCTATACTAGATAAAATATTTCAAATAAATATTTTATTATAGTAAAAAAATCCACTAGAACAATATGGTATGATTTTATATTTATCTAATAGCATTTGAAATGAAAAGGGATATGTACCTGGTATTTTGATAGAAAGGAGCTGTAGTCACCAGGGGGGGCATTGAAGTAGTCTTAATATTGATCAATTTATCTTATATCATAGTTAGTCTCTGTTAATGGACAAGAGAAGCTCATTGTAGCTAGTGGTGTCCATATCAAAAAATACTGTGTATGTTATGTTTTCTAACGCAGAAAATGAACCAGTAAAAATATGGGATGATATATTCCGGTTATTGTAATAATATCTTTAAAGTATGTTATTATGAAAATATATATGTTTATATGATTTTTAATATGGTAGTAGACATGATTCCATGGTTCTGAATATTTATAAAAGGTAAATACATGGTGATATTGAATCTTTTGGGGGTTTTCTCCAGGAGGTGAAGTCATGGGTAAAAGAGTATCCATGTATGAAAATGTTCAAAGACCATTGACTAAAACCATTTCTCTATAGAATAATGATTTTATCATTTGAGAGATATTAGGTTGATAGTTATCACATTGGAACTACTGTTTTTGGGAGTGTTGTAATAATAGGTTCTCTAGAACCAAATTATGAAGTACATTTTGATTACCATATCATGTATATAAAGTGTTATACAAGATATTTTCATACAAAAATAGTGAAAATAATTTTTTATTCAATTTTTACATTGTAATTTCCATAGATTATTTATTATATAAATAGGTTATAAAATATCCCATCTATAATTAATAACTCAAGATACAATAAATGTAATCATACATATATATAAAAATAGTATACACACATAAATCTAGTGGGATGTGGATGAATATTAAATATCAGTTGTTTAGGATTATAATAATTGAGGATTCTTCTATTGAATTTCATTCTTTTGGATTTCAAGAAGAAGAGATCATGAGTTTAGACATGTGAATTTGAACACCTTCTGTTACAAGTGTCATATGTTATTCCAATCTGTGTGCATGTGTATTGGTATCTCAACTAGAAATCAGTTACAATTATTATCATTTTG
This sequence comes from Viscum album, assembly GCA_963277665.1. Taxonomy (NCBI): domain Eukaryota; kingdom Viridiplantae; phylum Streptophyta; class Magnoliopsida; order Santalales; family Viscaceae; genus Viscum; species Viscum album. The sequence continues at coordinate 880,916,825 of OY728155.1, forward strand.
TTATATACTTTGATGTCAGAAAAATACCATTAAATTCATATTATAGTGATGTAAAATTGAATTGGATTATTCGTTACAACTATTGTATTGGTTGAGAAATGAAAATAATTTTTTTTTCTTCTTGAAATAAAGAGATATATATGGCCCATTTGATTAGGATGGTTGTTCCTTTCCATTATCCTTGGTCATGGATGAATAATGGAACTCTACTCAAAATGGCCAGTAAAATAATAATTAATTAATTAATGAACAGTGGAACAAGTGATGCATCCATCATTATGCGACACTACATGGAAATGAGATTATATCTTACATATATTGTTTGTGGGTGGATTCCATTTTAATAATAAAAAATTATCTTCATATGGGTCTTGATGTGTTTCTAGATACCACTCTTGGTATATGAGTATGACTCAAGGATATCGATATAATCATATTAATGGTTACACAAAAAACATATTCTGATGTTTTCCACATTCTAATTAATTAAAGTTAAGGACATGGTGTACCCCATCTTGTGGATGGGATAATTATTGAGTTTAAACAACAAATATTAAATAAATTCATTATTTAGTAGTTGAGATTTGACAAATAACATTTGAATTTACTTATTCATTTTATTTACATTCAATTAATTGAATTCAAAGAATAATATTTTAGGAATGAATAATTTAGTGAAGGTTCATTTAACATTTTTGGGGTATATTGGTAAAGATAATGACTTGGAAATTTACAACCTTATGTGAATTTAATGTTTCAATTATATAATGGAATACTTATGACATTAGTGACATAGATACTATGTCTTACATATTTCTTTGTCTTATTATAAAATATAATATATGTTTTGGGGAATAAATATAACTTCAATTATTATTAATAGTACAATATATGTTTAGAGAGGCCAAATTAATGTTTAATATTTCTCACTCAAATCTGAGAGAATATTTGTCCTCTAACCCATATTCTAGAGTGAGAATCGGTAGATCTGTGCTCCATGATCCATGTTATTCATCTTGGATATATGGAACAATGATGTAGAGATCATTGATACATAGAAGGGTTCATCAATTCTCAATTATAGAAAAAATTCATTAATTGATACATCAGTAGAATTTTTAATCATTATTGGAAAATATAAAGGGTTACATCTATGGTTCCTTCAAGTAGAAATTGATAAAAATGACTGAAACATGCATTTGATAAAAATCAAATGAGTAATGATTTTTATTGTAATTTTTATGTTTATTTTATTCACTATTGATTCAAAGATTTATTATTGGGTGGTTATTCTTAAAATATGAATTTCTTGATGTTGATAATGAAGACATGGAATAAGAAATATTTGATACAGACACCTTTTTTAAAGTATATGTAGTTTAAAAGAATGATGGAAAGTTATTTTTTTGATGGGACATGGTAAATATATTATTTTTGTAATTAGGTGGGTGATCACCTTTGATGAAAAATATAGGTTATATTTATATATGTATTTGTGTAATTTCCGGACTCGGATCACCCCTAAACTGGTGGTCTGACTGGTCGCCACTTGACCTCATGCACATCTCTTCATATGCGAAAGGCTTTCGACTAGCAGTGATGGTATAAATATAGTATGTGGGGAGAATATATCCAATAATTAATCTTTAAAAGTGAAATATCAGAGTAAAAAAAATAAATATTAGAAGAACAAATACATAAGTTAGAAAACAGAGGAATAAAAATAGTACTCACTTTACATAAGCCTCTAATGCTAAATATAAATCAGATGCTTACATGACATGCTAATGTTACAAAAAAGGAAAATAGTGAACAAAAGAACATGATTTACATTTCAATATAGAAAATAATAATCAATGACTCAAAGTCTCTAGGGTGGTCTCCTCACGCATTTCGAGCTTCCACTCGGTCCTCTACTAAAATCTACAAAGTAAATGCAAACAACACAATCTTACAAACAAATAGAATATACTCAGGTACCCTAGTGCAATTGTAGATGAAGTATGGTGTGAGATATAAATCTCAGTAGGTCTGGACCACTGGTTTCTGACCAAAATGAATATATATAATAATTAATTTAAACTTTGTGGAAGCATTCATAACTAAAGTATGAAGTACAATGTAACTATATACCAAAGTACGTGCTTCAACCCTCAGCTTGTGTCTGACCAACATTATACATTTTTCATGCATACTCAACAATATTTACACAATCATTTTCATTCATCAATTATTTTATACTCATTTAATTATAAAAGTCTCGAGATTTGTCCTCAGTCGGTATCCTCGGTATTAGTCTCTCACCACAAATGTTTGTAAAGACCATCTATGTAATAAAAGTAATGAAAGAATCCAATCTTGTTCTTTGGCTTCAATAATGTGTCGTAATATATAAAATTTAATATTTCATATACAATGTCTAATAACGTCTAATAATAATATTTTTCTACTCCTAGGTCGGTCCGTTAACATTTATTCTCCCAATTCATTAATAAGTTTGAATCCCTTTTCAGATACAATTAAAAAGTCTTTATGTCATAACTGTTTTCATTAACCAATTAATTCATTTCATGTACGACTAGTTCGAAAGATAGTACAATGTCAATTAATTGGTGTAGAACATCAGGTCTAGTATCCTCATTAGCATTTGGAGAGTTAGTCCTTGTCTCACAATCCATGGGTATTTGGAGCATCAGTCCATGTCCTGTAAATTAAATCTGCATGTAAGACGGTTGTAGAACTCTATATCTAGAACCTCGGGATTATTTTGAACATGAGTATCAGTATCACAACCCATTTATAAATCATACATATATATTTATCATTGGAGTATAATTCCATATCTTACACCCCAAAATGATCTATTCATTAATTAATAAATTAAATAATACAATCTCTTAATTATTTCAACAACTAATTAACAACATAAATCACATATCAAATATGTCAAAAATTAATAACAAATTAAAAATCTCAATAGATAATAATTAATTATTATTATAAAGAACACTAAATAGTTAACTAAAAATTTAAGTATCTCTGCAATTTAAACATTTTGAACTCATCCACTCAAATAATGATTCAGTTAGGTCATTAACGGCTTACATGCACATCATAAACATCTCATGTCAAACTCTATAAACAAGGCCCAGATATTTATCAAACATCTCACATAGCATAGAATATTTTTAAACAACTCTGTTCAAAAAAACCTAAGGAATGGAAGAAAAAAACAGATCAAATGGTACCCTTGCCCAACAATCATAACAAATAATCAATTCACAATCTATAATTAATGCATGACGATTACTTAATTCAATAAATAATTACTTAAATCAAATCTCTTTAACCAGTTCATCAATTAATTATCCATTTACCATTTATCAAGTAATAATTAATGCATCCATTAATTATTTCAGGGTTCCAATTTATATACTAAACATGTCAAAATATTCAATATTCTCAATATTCAGAAACTTCCACAATTTAAACAACTCGTGACTTGATAATTAATTCCTCAATTAATTACCCTCTTACACATCCTTCCCAATTAAATTCATTTCACTATTTAATCATATCACTTGAACAAAATTAGAAATGCATCCATAAAACCAACACACAACCAAGTCCTCGTTTATCTCGCGTGGGAAATATTATTTAATAACATACAATTTTTCATGCATCGACATATCATATATCTGCACCAGCAAGAAGTCATATAAAAATCAAAACCATAGCAACCATGATATGACATTAACAATAACCAAAATTTTATCTTTAATCATCATTTCAAGAAGACATAATAGTTCCATAATCTAATAAACTCACATTCTCAATTTATTTAAAGAACCTATAATTCGTAAATAATGTTTAGAGATTTGGGACCCTACCTCAGTATAGAACCAGATTAACATTTAACACTTTGACATAAAGCAGCAACCAATGTAACTGGTCCATAGTTGCACAAACACAACATTATATATATATATATATAAACACACAAAGATATATATATATATGTGTGTGTGTGTGTGTGTGTGTGTGTGTGTCTGTGTGTGTGTGTGTGCCTTACAACATTAATTAACAAAGAACAAAATTAATAACAATAGACCAAAAATTAGTAAAGTAAGGCCTATTAACCAACACATCCATATAAGAGACTAATATAAACTATTAGAACCTTGATTGAATGATGAAAAACAAAACCACTAGTATACAACCTTACTCAAAGCATTGGGGACACAACAGAAAGTGTCTATCGACCTCTCCCTTGTCATCGGATTCAAAAATGAGGACCAAAGTGTCCCGACACACCAAACACAAACCCTATTGAATGAATAACACAATACACCAGTATTATCCCATATCCAAATATCGTCCAATATAAAACCGGGTGCCAATTGAGAATAAAATCACAAAAGGGTTCAATAATAACAGTATATAATATCAAATATTGATGAATTGAAGTAATCCCAAGGATAAAACAAGTGAAATGTTTTTGTGGATGGTGAACCCGGAAGAGGAGGTCAGCATGCGCTACAACAGTTCTACCTTGAGGTTGAAGTGAAATACTATAGGTGGTCATCCGTGGAGTCGTGCGTTGTTTTGAACCGTAGATGTGAGTAGGAAACACCATGGGAAGAGCTCTGATAAGGGAGAAGATCTATGCCACAAGTGTTTTGGTGCACCTGATGGTGTGTCGTGCTGCAAGAGGGAGGTCTGGCCGAGGGTAGTCTCAGAAATTGCTAGTATGTGGTCCGTAGGAGGGATCCATGCGATGTAGGAGAAGGGAAGAGAGGTCTCGTAGAGGAGAAGGCTTGGTACACTGATGGTGCGTCGCGCCCCGGAGGATGAAAGCCGGAGGGGGGGTTACGCTTCCCTTGTACAGTGCCACCCACATTAGAAAAATTCTAAATACTAAAAATAGAATAAAAGTTTATATAATAATATTAATGATAATAGTCAAAATATTATTATTGGTATTTTCTACTTATATAATTAAAATCAAAAACCCCATTTAATAAAAACAACACTTTGATACACCACATAATTAAATTGTACTATAAAACATTCCTTTTTTATTTAGTCATACCTCTCCATTTAAAATGACATTAAATATTTTATAAATAAAATTTTTTTTAATAATTTTAAAACTCCCCAATTAATCCTACATTAAAGAAAAAGTTTCATTAAAAAGCTCAAAACCCCCATTATGTTCATTAAACATATATTTAATTAAATATACTCAATAATAATAATAATAATAATATTCCAAATTTAATTTATTTTAAAAAAACTAGCAATGTAATTGTAATCTCATTAAGATGATATTAATGATAATAACTCCAACCCCTAACCTCCATTTAATAATAAATAATCACTTAATAATTCCAAAATGCTTCATTTAATTAAAACAGTTCATTGATAAACCAAAAAGAAACCTTAATTTCTTCAACAATATTTTAATTAAATAAATAATATTCATTTAATTAAAAACCTAAAAAAATAACAATAATAAATTCATTATAATTATTATTAATAACTTTTTCTAATTAATAATAATCTCTCATATAATTACAATAAATAATTTATAAAAAATGGTAAACTTAACGAGTTTTTCTACATCCTTGTACTGCCTGTGATGACCCATTAAAGTGGAATTTTCCAGATCCGGTTCTCCCAAGACTCATATGAACTTCCGCTAAAATTTTTAGTTGATTACACATATCCAAAAATAACAACATTAGTTGTACCAACACTCGATATAAATTTCTGAATCTTCGTTTCAAAACTAAACCTTCAATAAACCAAAAACAAATTATAAAACCCACATATTTTACCCTAGTTAAGAAACATGGGACTTTACAATCTACCATCCTTAAAAACATTATCTCCCCGAGAAGCCTTTGGGAACCACTACTAAAAAAATGAACTTACCAAGGTTATTTAATTTCCTTAGAACTAACCTATTGTTTTCCCAATTCCAAACGCACCTTTAACCCTTCAAAATACAAACAACGATACCTTTAAAACCAGAGATTAAACCCAATTTATAGCTTAAACATCAAAAGAGATCTTATATATGATTCCATTTTAGGGAAATCATCAATCAAAATGGATGAATCTTGATCAACCAATAGAACCAGTTTCCCATGCTTCTATCAAAAGACGTCACAGATCCAAAAACCACATTCACCCATTATCTGATGACATTACTTTTAAAAGATTCAAAACCGATCCGCATGTATAACGTAGACCTTACCCATCCACTGGATAAATTTCCAGGTCAATCCATTGTAAGGATATTTGAAAACAAACAATTATTCACCAACACAAATAAAGGTGTAGCCCAAAAAAGATGCATCCCACATACTACCGAGATAAGAACCACTCATCAATCCGAACAACATTTAAATTTTAGTGTGGTGTAAGACCAATGCTATCTTAGTCACTACATAAGGATGTCAAGATAGGGGACATGATTGACGTATTTAGAAGAATACACTAAGAGATATCCATGGACATCAAGAAGAGAAGTCGAACTACTACCGAGCAACTCTGTTCTAAAATCACAGCATCTCCTACTGACATGTTTACTGAAAACGATGTGATAATACTCACCTTTTAATTGTCCATAATGTTGAAATAAAATATCAGTTGCTCACAAGCGTGCAATTTTAGAACACAATAACGATTTCATATTAAGTATTCAAACCATGAACTTCACGTCAAACCATGATATTTAAAGCAGTAACATGAACATATCAGCTTTCCATAACACCCGAGTACCAATAAGACCTCCCATGTAGTGGGACGAACTTACATATATGGCCTAGAAAATTCTAAGGGTACTACCTTCCCCAGGTAGGACCCATACGAATCATAATCATTGACCATATTTCTTGGTCATGCCAAACAGAAATCATGAGGTTACAAAGCCCATATTTTATTAATTTTAATTACTTACTTTCAACATTTTAATATTTGAATAAATTTGAATAATTACATAAGTACTTTTCACAAATAGACACTTGGTTTTCAATCAACACCCCCAAGAAAAATAGACATACAATAACAAACATCCTCTTTAAAAAAAATTCATATAGTGTTATCCAAATTTAAACATGAAATTTCCCATCTAAATTATATTCACCAAATTGGAAACATCCAAGTGTCCCATTTATTCAATCAGGGTTCTTCAAAAATCAAGCCAACAACAATTCATTTCAATCAAAACTCAGCAGTTTTATATATATAACCATTTTAAATCATATTATGGTTATATAAGTTTCAAACTCATGGTTGTGCATATATAAATTGATAAGGAATCCATCACCTTACTACGGGAATTTGGATCCTATTTATCACAACCATCATTCATTTAACATTTTAACTTTAGAATCCCTTTCACACATCAAAACATCTCCCACAAGTTATCATAAGCTGTAACACAACAACATTCAATAACACTAAAACATGGCACAACAACAAAACATGCTAATAACTGAGTAAGTATAGAATATAATAACTATATAATGTAAAATATATCCCCAAAACATTATATCTACAGAGGTATGCCAAATAAAATCAATGCATGGAATTTCACCCAAGGCACAAAATTCAAATTATCGGTAATCCTACTAATGAAACTACATAGCATGTTACATGCATGGCATTTGAATCTATATGTTCTTAAGCTGATACATGTATGAAACTAACTTGGAATTTCATGCCAAGAAATTTTTTTACAAAATTATCAAAATAATTAAGTAGTTGAAAATACACTAGTTATTCTCAGTGAAACCATATCAACCATAACCTCAAATACTACAAACACCAATTCCCATATCTGGCCACTTGGTCATTTCTCATATATGGGGAGTTTAGTACCAAGGATGTCAATTAACCTATGCAAAAAAATGTTCCTATTATTCTATATACCAACCAAAAACAGATATAAAAAATGGAAAAGAACCCTTTGATGCAACATTGTAATGTCCCGACCCAGCTCACCACATAACCGGTGGCTAGACCGGTTTCCACATTACCTCAATCATGTCTCTCTGTATGCCTGAGGATTCTGACTTATAGCAAGGGTCTAAGGATAGTCAGTGGGGAGACAATACCCTCATATCAGAGTTTCATAATGGTATATCAGGGTAGAAAAACAATCAATTTTTGAAGCAATAATACATAATTGATAAATACTAGAAGACAAATATTACTCATTATATATATGTGGACAATACCTATTATACATAAAATGCATTCATGAAATACTATTATTACAATAATGAAAAAGAGTGAACAAAAAATCATGCTTAACATTCAAATATAGAAATAAATAAACAATGGATTAAATTCCCTAGGTAATTCTCCTCAAGCATCTCAAGCTAATTCTTGATTCTATTCTCATATATCCCAAGTAAATGAAAACACCAAAATCCTACAACCATATAAAATATACCCAGGTACCCTAGTGAATATGTAGCCTTAGTAGGGTGTGAGATATAAATCTCAATAGGTCGGGACCATCAGTGTCTACCACAAATCATGACATCTAATAACATTTTTTAACTGTGTGAAGGTGTGGATAAATAAATTAAGAAGTATAATGTATCTATATACCCAAGTACCTCCTTCATCCCTCAGCTAGTGTTGGAACCTGAATTATACATTTTTCATGCATACTCAACAATCATTATGCAATAATTTTCATTTATCAATTATTTTAACCTCAATAAATAATGAATGTCCTGAGATTCATCCACAGCCTAAAATCCCATGTATAGGTCAGCCACCATAGATGTCTCTATAGAACGTCTATGTAATAAAAGTGAAGACCCAAATCTTATCTTGTGATTTGTATTGGATACTACGCAATAAGATTATCAATTTAATATTTCATAAACTATGTTCGACCACATACACTAAAAATAGTATTTCGCTCCTATGTCCGACCACTAACATTGATTCACCCAATTCATTAATAAGTCTAAAAACCTTCTCATATTCAATTCACAATTCATTATGTCAAAATAGTTTTCATTAACCAATTAATTCATTTCATGTACGACCAATTGGACCCATAATCCAATGTCAATTAATGGGTGTAGAACATCATGTCTAGAACCCTTGTCAGTATTTGGAGCTTCAGTCCTTGTCTTAGTATCAATGGGAATTTGGAGCATCAGTCCATGTCTCGTAAAAGAACATTTCCAAGAAAGTTGGTTGAAGAATGCCATCTATAAAACCTCATGAGTATTTGGAGGATTATTCCCTATCTAAAAACCAATTTATCAATCATACAAATATATATATTTATCATTGTTGAGGAATTCAATGTCTACACCCCAAAACCACCCATTAATTAATTTATAAATTAATTAATCCAATCTTTTAATTAATTCAACAATGAATTAACTACATAAATCACCCATAAAATAAGCCAACAATTAACTAATCGTTCAACATATCAATAAATATTAATTAATAAAAAATTAATTATTATTATCAATACAACTAAATATTTAACTCAATATTTAATAATCTCAATTCTTTAACAAGTCTGTACCCCTCCACTGAAGCAATGATTCGTCATGTGATTTAATAGTTTACATGCAAGTCATAAACATCTCCAGTCTAACAAGCTGAACAAGGCCCAGCAATTTAGTAACCATTTCACACAACATATCATATTTTTAAACAACTCAATCCAATAACAACTTAATGGTTGAAAAAGAAAACACGCATCAAAAGGCAACCTTGGCCAATAGTTGAAAAAAATAAAAAATTCACAATCATAATTTAATGCATTCAAAATTAATTATTTCAACAAATAATTAATTAAATCATATCTCTTTAACCAGTTAATAAATTAATTATCCATTTACTATTTATCATGTAATAATTAATACATCCATTAACTATTACCAGTTTTCAATTTCATTTCCAAACATGTCAAAATATTACATATTTTAATTATATAGAAGATGCCACAATTTTTCCAACATGTGACATGGTAATTAATTTCTAAATTAACTACCATATTACTCTTCCTGCCCCATTCAAATAATTTAACAATTTAATCGTATAACATTAAACAAATTAGGATTAAAATGCTTAAAATCAACACATGACCAAGTCCTCATTTATCCCACGTGGGAAGCATCATTTTTAACATCAAATGTGGCATTCATAGGAATATCATATATCAACACCAACAAGAAGGAAAATGAAAATCCAAACCATAGAAATCATGACAAGAGATTGCCTATAACTAATACTTTATCTTTAATTAGAAGTTCAATAAAACATAGAAGTTCAATAATCAAAGAAAATAAAATTATCAATTTATTCTAAGAAGCTATAATTGTTAAATAATGTAATAGAGATTTGAGACCCTACCTCGGTAAGGATCCATATTAATATTCATCACATTGACATATAACAGCAACTGATGTGAGTGGTCTATAGTTGCACATAAAAATAAATATGTATTTATAGATATATATATATATGTATGTATGTATTCATGCCCTGAAACATTGATTAAAAGCCACCAAATTAATAACAGGAGACACAAAACCATTGGAGCAAGTTCTACACACCTACACATCAATACAAGGTAGTATAATAAATTATAATATCCTTGATTGATTGATGCGAAACAAAACCACTGGTATATAACATTACCCAAAACATTGGTGGAACAATGAAATGTGTCCATCCAACTCTACCTTGGCATAAAATGATGAAACAAGGACCAAAGGGTCCCAACACATCATCTACATACCTTATTAAATGAATAGCACAATAAACAAGTATTATCACAAAACCGATTGGTTGTCTAAAATCAAATCGGTTTCCGATTGAGAATAATATCGTAAAAGTGATCAAGAATAACAGTAAATAGTATACAACCACGATGAATTGAACTAATCCCATGGAGAAAACAAGATGAAATTGTGGGGGATAGAGAACCAGAAAGAGGGGGTCATCATTCACTACAATGGTTCCACCTGGGGTTGACGCGCTCTACTACAGGAGGTAATCCAAGTGGTTGTGCATTGCTGTAAACCATGGATGGGAGGAGGGAACACCATGGGAAGAGATCAATCCATGGAGAAGAGGCTTGGTCCCATGGTTTCAGTATTTTGGTAGTTGGGTCGCGCTGCAAGAGGGAGGTCTGGCCGAGGAAATTCTCATGCACTGCAAGTACGAGGTCTGTTTGACGGACTCGTGCCATGAAGGATAAGGGAAAATATGTCATGTGGTGGAGCAAGCTTGATGTGTTGCTGGTGCGTCGTGCCTCAGTGGATGAATGAAGGAGGGTGGAGGGTTGCTCCACCCATGTAGAGTGCCTCCCTCTTTAAAGAAAACACTAAATATTATTAAAAAAATTACAATTCACAAAATGATAATATTAATGATAATAGTCATAATATTATTATTTTTCATTTATGTTTATATAATTATAACCAAAACACCCCTTTTAAATAAAATAGTACTTGGATAAAGCCCATAATTAAATTTTACTATAAAACATTACTTCTCCTTACATGTAACAATCTATTTAAAACCACATTAAATATACATTAAATTAAAATATGTCAACTAGTTCTGAAACTCTCAAATTAATCCCACTAAAAAGAAAATATTTCATTGAAAAGATAAAAATCAACTTTAAATTCTTTTAACTATTATTTAATTATTTAAACACAGTAAAAAAAACAACAACAACATCATTATTATTATTCCATATTACCATTATTTTAATCTAAAACCCCTAATTTAATTTTAGTATCATTAATATGATATTAATTATATAAAATGAATCCCATAACATACATTTAATAATAAATGGCCACTTATTAATTCTGAAACACATCATTTAATTAAAACTGTTCTTTGATAAATCCAAAGGAAAATTTAATTTCGTCAACAATCCTTCAATTAAATATTTCACAATCATTTAATCAAACAAAAAAAAAATAATAATAACTTCATTGATATTATTATTATTATTATATTTTTTTAAATAATCAAAATCTCTCATATTATTAAAATAAATAATTTTTTAGCTCTATAAACTGCATGGGTTGGTCCACAATCATGTGTTGCCCGTGTAGATCCATTAATGTGGGATTTTCTAGATTTGGAGCTCCAAAGACACGTTGGAATTGTTGGGTCGGAGAAAAAGGGAGTGATGGCAAGAGGGGGGGGGGTGAATTGCCTTTTAAAAAAAGATTAACAATTTAAAACAAATTGAAATCAAAGTATGTGCAGCGGAAAATAAAAGAGGCAATCACACAAGAAATTGTTAACGGAGTTCGGCCAAAAACCCGGCCTATGTCTCCGCTCCCAACTCAACCGTTGACAGATTCCTACCGCTTGCTTTTCAATGGTTTTAGCAAGAAACCCACTAGGCTTTGAGGTAGCACTAGGACCTATTACAGCTTGCTTTTGAATTGGTTTAGCAAGAACCCACTTGCTTTTAATGGTTGAGCAAGAACCCACTAGCCTTCTTACTGGTGAGGGCTAGCTCACCTATGACACAAGCCTTTTAAAAGGAAAGGCTTGAAGAAACCTCTTCACACCTTAATGGTGATGTGAAACCCAAAAGAAAGAGGGATGAAGAATGAGTTTGGGGTTTGTAGGCACAAACCCAAATTTAAATCTCAAAATAAATAAAACAATAAAACCTATAATTGGAGAAGCCTTGGGCGCCTTTGATTGATTAGAGATGTTGAAGGCCGCTTCCAAGCTTCTGTGAAGGAGCTCCTTGGATGTGGAAGTTGTTGGAGCAAGGTGGGTTCCTTGAAGGAAGTCCGCCGGAGGTACGCCAAATGATGGACAACGTGTCCGTGGGCTTTGTATATGATCCGGTGGGTGTCCGGGGCTTCCTCAGCCTTTATTTATAGGCATGGAACCCTTGGGGAGTCTTCGGAGCCGTTGGAGAGGCTTAAAGAGCCGTTGGAGGCCAAATGGGAGTTGACTGGTCAAAGCCAACGACTAGTTTGACTGGGCTACCGGCTGGACGGTACAGCTCCACCGGCTGGCCGGTGCCTTGGCAGTGGTGAGGAATTTTGGTCCAGGCTCCACCGGCTGACCGGTGGAGGAGCCACCGGCTGGCCGGTGGGGAGACAGTAGCTGGCCCATTGGTCTGGGTGCCACCGGATGGCCGGTGACAGAGCCACCGGCTGACCGGTGGAACCTGGCAGTGGGAAATGCCTCTGCCAGGTCCACCGGCTGGCCGGTGGACTGAATATCAGTCCACTTCTTGATTCTTTCTTGGGCCATTTTCTTGGCAACCTTGTGCCTATCAACACAAACACTTGAAAACAAGTTAGACAAATAAAAAGGTGATTGTGATAATGAAAATCAAACAACGAGGGGAAAGAGAGGTACAACAATCTCCCCCTATTTTGATGATCACAATCACCAAAACAATTAAAGTAAAAAACTGAAATTGAAAGGAAATGCTAAGCATGAAGAAAAGGATTCGCCCCAATCAATCAAGAAATTTCTCCCCCTTTGTGATTATCAAAATAGCGTGGGGCATAAAACTTGATTGAGGGATAAATCGATGAAAAAAACGAGATTTTAAACCAATTGAAATTTTTGAAAATTTGAATTGAAAGTTTTGAATCAAAAATGAATAGAAGATTTTGAAATTGAAAGAATTGAATAACAGTTTGAATTGAAAGTTTTGAATGAAAAATTGAATACCAAGAGTTGAAAATTTTGAAATGAAAATTTAATAGAAAGTTTTGAATTGAAAAATTTGATACCAAGAGTTGAAAATGAAAGTTTGAATTGAAAGTAAAAAAGACTAAAATGATCCTAACTCCCCAAAAATAAAAACAATAAATCACCGGGGAGACGAAACAAATTTTGGCCCGGAGAGACTCGCAAGAAGAGATTTTTCAATCCATACTTGTCTCATGGTGGGTCTTCTCCTATAAAATTCGTCCGAAAAGAAAAAACTTTTGGGTTGACCATACCGGGCGTTTTTACAATTACATTCATAAATAAGGTGCCCGGGTTTCTTACAATAATTACAAAATTTAAAACTAGATCTCCCCCTTACAAAAACAGTGGGTGCATGGGAGGAGGAAGCTTGGTTGGTGTAGCCAAGTCCATTGGTGGTTCTAGAAACCCTTTGAGAACCCAATAATTTGGTCAAATTTTGTTCACCTTGGGTGAACTTGGCTAGGGATTCTCTAAGGTCCTTGATGGTTGATTCCAAAGAATCAACATTGGGAAAATTTTGGATTTTAAGGGAGAGTTCCTCCTTCTCTTTGAGAAGTTGTTCTTTTTCGGAGGAAAGTTTTTTGAAATTCTTTTTTAAAGCAACGAATTTTGAAGAAAGTTCATGAAAACCATTTTCAAGTTGGTCTCTAACATGTTGGAGTTCTTCATAAGACAAATGATTGAAAGAATTTGAATAACTAGAGGATGATGAGGAGGAAGAGGATGATGATACCTCATGTTTTTCCATTAGGCATTTTGTACCTTGGTCACTCGAGGAGGAGGAGGAGGATGATGAGGTGTCACTCCATGTCTCCTTGAGGACCTTTTTCTTTCCTTTTTCGTTTTGCGTGGCCCGTTTTTTGTTGAGTGGGCAATCGGGCTTGTAATGCCCCTTTTCGCCGCACCCGTAGCATTTTACCTTGGGCTCGGATCTTGCGGTGGGTTCTTTCTTTCGCGCCTTGTGAGATTTCTTCTTCTTCTTGTGTTTCTTCATAAACTTGTGCATTTGGCGGGCGAGATTCTCCATTTCCGAGTCGCCGCTTGATGATGAAGAAGATGAAGATGATGATGATGAGGAGGAGCTTACTTCTTTTTGTACCTTGAGGGCGATGTTCTTTGGTGTCTTGATTGGTGTGCCCTCCTTTTGAGCTTGCCTCCTCATCGTGATCTCATAAGTCATGAGAGATCCGATGAGCTCCTCTACCGGCATATTTTTAACGTCCTTAGCTTCTTGGATCGCCGTCACCTTTGGTGCCCATGAGCTCGGAAGGACCCATAAGATCTTCTTGACCATCGTCTCGGCTGAAACATCATCACCAAGAGATTTCCTTCCATTGCAAATGTCAGTGAAGCGTGTAAACATATCGGTAATAGATTCGGAAGGATGCATAGTAAAGCTTTCAAAATCTTGTCTATACATGTCTAACCGAGTATCCTTAAATTTGTTAGTGCCCTCATGAGTTACTTCTAAAAGATTCCAAATTTCATGTGAGGAGGTGCAAGTGGATACACGATTAAATTCATTTCTATCTAACCCGCAATGAAGAGCATTCATGGCTTTTCCATTAAGCTCAAAATTCTTAATATCAGCGGGGGTCCATTTGGATTCGTCGGGGGAAGACAAAGAATAACCTTGCATGACAATTTTGTAAATAGGATATCCTATGCTTCTTAAAAAATTGGTCATGCGGGTTTTCCAATAATTATAGTCGGACCCATCAAAAAATGGAGCCCGACCCAAAGAGTAACCCTCGGGGGCGAAAGAGGTAGATGCCATCAAAAAGGATCTTTAATTTGAAACCGGTTAGGGAATTATTCAAATACTCCTTTGATACCAATTGTTGGGTCGGAGAAAAAGGGAGTGATGGCAAGAGGGGGGGTGAATTGCCTTTTAAAAAAATATTAACAATTTAAAACAAATTGAAATCAAAGTATGTGCAGCGGAAAATAAAAGAGGCAATCACACAAGAAATTGTTAATAGAGTTCGGCCAAAAACCCGGCCTACGTCTCCGCTCCCAACTCAACCGTTGATAGATTCCTACCGCTTGCTTTTCAATGGTTTTAGCAAGAAACCCACTAGGCTTTGAGGTAGCACTAGGACCTATTACAGCTTGCTTTTGAATTGGTTTAGCAAGAACCCACTTGCTTTTAATGGTTGAGCAAGAACCCACTAGCCTTCTTACTGGTGAAGTCTAGCTCACCTATGACACAAGCCTTTTAAAAGGAAAGGCTTGAAGAAACCTCTTCACACCTTAATGGTGATGTGAAACCCAAAAGAAAGAGGGATGGAGAATGAGTTTGGGGTTTGTAGGCACAAACCCAAATTTAAAGCTCAAAATAAATAAAACAATAAAACCTGTAATTGGAGAAGCCTTGGGCGCCTTTGATTGATTGGAGATGTTGAAGGCCGCTTCCAAGCTTCTTTGAAGGAGCTCCTTGGATGTGGAAGTTTTTGGAGCAAGGTGGGTTCCTTGAAGGAAGTCCGCCGGAGGTACGCCAAATGATGAACAACGTGTCTGTGGGCTTTGTATATGATCCGGTGGGTGTCCGGGGCTTCCTCAGCCTTTATTTATAGGCATGGAACCCTTGGGGAGTCTTCGGAGCCGTTGGAGAGGCTTAAAGAGCCGTTGGAGGCCAAATGGGAGTTGACTGGTCAAAGCCAACGGCTAGTTTGACTGGGCTACCGGCCGGCCGGTACAGCTCCACCGGCTGGCCGGTGCCTTGGCAGTGGTGAGGAATTTTGGTCCAGGCTCCACCGGCTGACCGGTGGAGGAGCCACCGGCTGGCCGGTGGGGAGACAGTAGCTGGCCCATTGGTCTGGGTGCCACCGGCTGGCCGGTGACGGAGCCACCGGCTGGCCGGTGCTATCACACCGGTTGGCCGGTGGACTGAATATCAGTCCACTTCTTGATTCTTTCTTGGGCCATTTTCTTGGAAACCTTGTGCCTATCAACACAAACACTTGAAAACAAGTTAGACAAATAAAAAGGTGATTGTGATCATGAAAATCAAACAACGAGGGGAACGAGAGGTACAACAGGAATGCCTGCTACAAATATCGAGTAATCATGAAAGTCAAAAAATAAAACTATTTATTGTTCCCATACTTGGAATAAAATTCTGGAGCACAGTTTAAAAACTGCACCTTTGATAAAACAAAAAAAATAAAAAACCATCGTATTTTTACCCTGTTTAATAACATGAGACTTCAAATTTTGGGATAAAAATTATCTCCCATAAAAAAATAGATATAAAAAATATATATAAATAAAAAACACTAAAAATCCAAATCAAATATGTGGAATATAGAAATAAAACAAATAGAAAAAATTAAAATGGAAAAGATAAAAAATATAAAATTATATACAAACAGAAAATTATAATATTATAATTATTATAATTATTTTATTTAAAATAAAATGATCTATAAAATATTTATGATAAAAAATGTGTCAAAAAATGTATAAATCACTAGTAAGGAGGAGTTTCATATTGAGGATGATGTAGGGGGAACCCCATCCCTATACCCTATATCAAGTGTCACATGTACCCCATTATCTACAACTATTACAAGTACTCATTCAATCAATGAAACTAATCCTATTTATCCTCAAAATTTCAATGATACACATAATTCTCTCAATGCATGTTGTCAATGTCCTTATCTTTAGATTGTGACTTCTCATCATACTCTGTAGCTACTGATGATAAATATCCATGATATATCCAAGAGCAAGATGATGGAAATGAAACATTACCATAATAACTACCATGAATCAATTTCAATAACAAATACCAACAACTATAAATATCATGAAATCATAAAATAAATCTTGCATCCAAGATACATCATCAAATCCTACTAAAATATTGGCTTAACCCTAAGTATCAGCCTAAATTTCATCATGTGTATGAGAAGTTTTTTCCTCGCACGACTCCTTAAAATTAAATTATAATTAAAATAGTTAAAATATAATTTTGAGTAAATTTAAAACTAAGAAATATTACTTACTAAAGTATATCATTTTCGAACATCAGTAATATCTCCTATGATATTATCAGTTCATACCGTCTAATAAAAATAGAACCACATAATATCTTTCTTATTTGTAGCCTATATTATTAAAAAAATAAATAGTTTAGATTTAAAATTAAGTAAATTAATAAATAAAATTACTTACTAGATGTTTCCTATTAGTACATAATATATAAATACCATCTCTATGAATGACCTCTCACCTCCCCCTATTTTTAATCCCCAATGATGATCTCCCTTATAAATTATAAACCATCCAATATGATTACAATCAATCCCATGAATAAGATGTTATTTAATTGGTTATATGTATGAATAAAGGCAGATAAAAAACTATGATTATGAACTTATTCATGCCTATCTTACTAATATTGTGAAAAAATGACTACAACAATCACGCATGCAAGCTTCTCATGCCTCCCAGTGAGAGTTCCTCATGGTTCCATTGATGGGGTACCATAATACATATAAGTAAATTTCCTATTACAAATCATGTGATTTCTTCACATTTGTGAAGAATATATGTATATTCCTTGTGATGTTCATCATATAAAATTCATCATTAATTAACTCATCCAAATCCATTTTCAGGATGATTAAAAACTGATAAATGATTTTTCAGTGAACAATAAACAATTTTATCATTGTAGCCCATTCGATTATGTTTTGAATTAAATTTAGGATTAATATAATGCGTTTAAAATAAATTTCCTTGTACCAATAATCTTATTTAATATACCCGTCAACTAATGTTTTGTTATATGCATTTTTCATCAATTTTTTGATACATCTCATGTATAGTAAAATCCACCGAAACTATTCTAGCCCTCCACATTTTTCTTCATTTGGAAAATTTAATAAAAAATGTTCTCTAGAATCAATGAAATTCGGAAAATTATTTTCATAGATTGTATAAAATTTAAACAAGATCTTATTGTAGTTTACTAAGTTAATCAGAGATTATTGCCTTCATTGAAATATATTGAGAAAATAAGATATTCTATTAGTGAATCCCAAATAAATGAATTGAACACAGATATAATTATAATTAGTTGATCTTTCTCTAATATAACATTAAAATCCTGAATTTTTAATCTATTATTTTTCTTTTTCTAAAATAGAAATATAAATTAGAAACATAACTCTAATGTAGACTCAAACCAGGAATCCAATGATAGAAAAAATTAACGATTTTCATTGAAATGTGTATAAACTACTTTGGCTTTATTAGCTTCTAAGACATGTTATGTTCAAAATACAAATGTTCTGGTCACCTGAAAATTTGGGAAAGATATAATAATGTATTTAAATAATATTTAGTCTTACTTGGTTAGTCCATAACAATATAAAATATATTATAAAAAGCATTCTCATCAATATTCATGAAAACATGAATGTGAGGTACTATCGAATCAGACCAACAAGGGAGATCCCAAAAAATACCTTTTTTAATCCAATTGTCTTCCTTCCAAAATACGTCATTTTTTGGTGGATTTATAGTAGGTCAAAAGATAATTAGAGGAAATGAAGGGAAAATATATATTAAATGATTATATAAGATCATTGTTTGATATTCATATCATTCAAATATTCTTTATATTAACATATTTCTGTTCCTATAGAGAAGATGATCAACTAGAAAAAATATGTGATGATAGTTAAAAATCATGGTTTTCTCTTATTGATGACCCTGAATGATTTTCTATCAATCATATTGCATTGATCTAATATTGTACGTTTCTTACTCTATCTATAAAACATTTAATATTATGTTATGTTAGGAATTGTCCTCATTAATGAAACGTTCATTAAAAATTTTATTTCACAGTAACATCATACATACAGACACCATTAAACCATAATAAATTTGAATCATCAATCATTTAATTCAAATAAAAATTAATTGCCTTTTTTGTGATGTCCTGGAATTAATAATGATAATAATATATATTTTTAATTCATCAATATATTAGAAGGTAAGGTGTATAGAGTTACAAAGACTATCCAATATGAATATTGATTATTGTATGAACCAAATGGATAGAAAACATTATTAAAATGACACAATTGAACATATTGGGATTTATATTCAAAAGAAAGATGTACATTGTCAAGATCTTTCCTCAAATAAACATCACATGGATGATTTAATGTTTTATAGCTTGAAATATTTTATTTATTGAATGATATCAATGTCGCTGTGTTCTAATATGTTTTTAAATGTAATGACATTTGTGTAATATGGAATTAAATTAAATATTTTATAGGATCCAATCTAAACATCCATTGCTTACCCTCCATGTACATTAACTATCCACATGATGGGAAATAGAATAATAACTCATTCTCACTATAATATAAGATGAAATCATTTGAAAATGCATTAATCATCTAATAACTATAACCCATATTATGGACCATCCTCTTTATCTCATAGAAATTTGTAGGTAACACATTTCCTTTAGGTAATAGAGATTTATCATTGGAGAATATATACTCAAAATTTATTTTTGACATTCTGTTAAATAATTTAATATCCATACATTTTGAGATTCCTTCAAATTTTATTAATGTATGACCATTATATATAGAATACTCAAAATATTTAAAGAACTAATAAAAATAGTATATTTTAATTTACGAGTAAAAAAATAACATTAAAAGTCTTGTTTGAATAGACACACCATAAAAATCTTTTACTGATGTGTGATGCCATGATGGATCTGGAAATAAATTATTTTTATCATCTCTAAAACTGTGTTCACCATGATAATACCACAAAAACTCTCTTTATGAAAACCAAAAGGTAATAGATAACGCCCAAAAATATGATATATTTCAAATATTCTATTATAATATTTATTAAATGGACAATAAATTATCCATTTCAAAAAAATAGTTTTATTTTATTAAAATGAAATAACAATAAAAATCCCTAATATATATAGGATATGTACCATAATCATTTGGATTCATTAGATGGTTTACCCAATCACGGTCTTATAATGAAGAATGTTCTATACTTTATTATTTTATATTTTTCATGAAAATTAAAAATTAAAATGTTTCTTCTTTTTAATTTGATATAAGGAAGATTAAATCCAATAATTTATAAAATTAAAAAAATAAAAAATTAAATGTAAATATTATTAATTTTATAAAATGAATACTTAATATTTATAATTACATAAATTACAAGTATATTATTCTTGTTGACAAAAAAATTATAATTTTTATTAATTAATAATAAGGGAAATAAAAATATGACAAGGTGTGTGAGGGAATCATGAAGTATAGTGGATGAACATTATGATAGAGATATACAATTCTAGTGCCCTAGCATTCAAACTATTTTGAAGAGAGTAAGACATCGGTAAACATGTATGTTTACACATGAGTGGCACTCCTCAAAGGGTATGAACATGGGAGTATTGGAATTGTTTCAATTCATCTTCCCCATAATCCCCTCTACATGACGGTTACATCAAGGGAAGGAGAGTGATGAGGGGATGGAGGTGACCATAGGGGTAATGAATTTTGTGAATGAAATTTTTTCACTCTACCATCTCGCTCATCTCCTCTGATCCATGATTAGATCACACCCCTTGATTGGATAGTTATAACTAATTGTGGTTAAATATGGTCAATTGTGGTTAATTATGGTAATTTAATAACATTATCAGCAATTTTTAATAATTTTATCTTCTTCTCATTAATTAATAATAATTATTTCTCATTACTAGTAATTTATAATAATTACGGATCATTACCTACAGTATTTCATATTTACATCTCATTACAATTTTTTTTTAATAATTTCTTTTAATTTCTAATATATTTTATTAATTACAACTCATTTGTTATAATTATGTGTAATTTTTACTAGTTATAACTCATTCCAGTAATTTTCTTTAAATAAGGATAATTATCATAATTTTTAATAATTACAGCTCATTACCTGTAATTTATACTCATTACCAGTAATTTAAACTAATTACAGCTCACTACAATATTTTTTTATAAATGAATTCTCATTAACGATATTCATTATTAATTACCACTCATTGCTTCTCATTATCGATAATTTTTATAATCTGAGGCTCATTAATAATATTTTTTACTAATTATTATACTCAATATGGCTCAGTACTGGTTATTTTTACTATTTATGGCTCATTACCATATATTTTTACTAATTATTACTCATTACATATTATATTTTCTAATAATGTATCATTGTTGGTATTGTTTTTCTTATTATTGTTCCTTACCATTATTTTTTAATCACTTATCATTGTTTGTTTTTTTACTAATTACCACTCATTGCCATTAATTTTTTGTTATGTTCCTCTCATTAGAGATTTTATTAACTAATTAACACTCATTAATACTTGTTTTTACTAAATCTTGTTCTTGTCAACCAATTTTTACTATTTCATTCTCAATATAGTTAATTTTTTCTAACTACCATTTATTATGTGTAATTTTTACTAATTATCCTTAATTTTTTATGTGGTTTACTATGTACCACCAATTTCTGTTAATTATGACTAATTAATGCTCAATTACAGAAAATAATTAACTAATTAACCCTTATTTTTCTAATAGAACTATTTTACATTCATTTTGGCTAATTGTAATTAATTAAACTTCATTGTTTCTAAATATAAATAATTTCCCATCATTTCCTATCATTTTTACGAATTTCCCCTCATTACCAATCATTTAAACTAATTTTGTTTATTTTATACTAATTATTAATAATTTCATAATAATTATAGCCAGTTTTTAAAAATTACTCATAATGCTACTAATTACTCCAAATTTGTATTGATTACATCTAATTTTTATTAATATTTAGAAATTGTTATTATTTTCTATAAATTAATAAAAAATAGTGCTAATTGACACAAGTTACCAATTATAGTTAATTATTAAAAATTAATTTATAATATAGTTACATATTTATATGATTATTCAGTTTTTACTAATTTTACAAAATTATTACTATTTATCATGAAATTATAAGTGGTGTTTACTAATTACATCCTATTACTAATAATTAAAACTAATTAATTATAATTAAAAATATTTATTTCTAATTAAAAATAATTACAAATCAGTAAAACTAAATAATTCAAATAAATAATAATATATCAAATATAAAACTAGTTAATTCAAATTTACAAAAAAATAAATCTAACTTATAATATAAAATAATATAAAATAATTTAAATTAATAAGCTATTTAAAACATTAAACTAATACCTTACATTTGGAGAATCTCTTAAATGAAAATAAGATTGTTTTCTTCCCTGTAAAAAATTAAAACATTTAAAGGAATAAATTTAGTGAAGTTCAAGAAAGAATAAGAGTCAAGAGTAGATGAGAGAAAAATTAATGATATATGGGGGGAAATTAGATGGGGAGCATATATAGGATTGATTTGTTTCTAAGGAACTATTTTCAGTGTGATATTTTAAAAAAGTAGTTTTTTTTAGGGGACCACTCTCAAATAGTTCCCACCATAAATAATATTTTTTGAGATAAAAAAACTCTGAAGTGCCCCATCACAAATACAATTATACCAACACAGTATTTCTGATTGGATATAAGGTCCTACCTGAAATAAATTTTAAGACGAATATTTATTGGCAACAAGAATAAATACCATCTCAGATAATGGTAACATCATTTTGGTTCATTGGGCCGCCAAAGGTATTTGTGAGGGTAATACTTTCTTTTACCTAATAATTGTTTATTTAGGGTTATGTGTGATGAAAATTTACTCACATTGCAGATAGTCTCATCGTAAAGACTATTTGTGATGGACGATGGACCCTTTGAAAATAACCGGTGCCAAAATAGCTTTTCCCATGGTGGCGATTTAAAATTATTAACTTTACCTTAGTTTATACTTCTTGTGTGTGCCTAACACTAGTAGTGTGAGAATATTAAATATTCTTATTAAATTTATAATTTTAAACATAACTATATATCCCAAAATTATTTTTATATAATCAAATTCACTATAGGGTATAAAAATATTCATTTGATAGATTTTTATGATTTCAAAAAATATTAATGGTTAGTAAAATAAATTTAATAATTTTCTTTTGATAATTTCATTAACATATATGAATGAAATAAAATTAAAATTACATTTAGATCCGTGAATTTATTTTATAAATCAATTATTTTTTTATTAATCATAAATAATAATTTTTTTATTATCAATGAACATCTTGTGTATAAATATTGAATCTATTTATTTTGACGATGTTCATTTAGTTATTTTGTTATTTTTAATAATATAATTTTGATCATAAATTTTACAAGCCCATAATAAACACAAATTAAAATAAAAAGTAATACAGGGTATGATGTCAAGTCAATTTTATTAAAAAATATTATTATTCAAAAAATACTCAATTGATAATATTTTTTATTAATATTTCCACTATATAAGAAAAAATTGATAAATATAAATATTATTTTACATAAGATGAAAATGATAATTTATTTTATAACATCCTTCAATGACAAAATATTTTATATTCACCCAAAGAATGATTTTGAAAATATTTATATTTACATTTGGATAAAATAAATTCTTTTTAATAATTTTTCACATTCACATTATGGATTGTAAAAAATTATTTGATAGGTATTTGGGTTTTCTTAAAGACCAACACCATGAATTTTTAATTCATTATATTCATCCTTGTATGATAAAAGGATATGAAAAATACATACACTATGTAATATAAAACGTAGAAAAATAAAATATACTATATTTATTGAAAACAAATTCCAAAATGAAAAAAATATCTATCATTATAATATTTATAATATCTTTATTCATATCAATAATATGTCTGTAATGAAACCAATGATAAAAAATTTGATATATCATCATCATATTTCTTGATTGGTTCAGCAATGTTTAGTTCTATACATTTATCGTTCCCACTAATTAGTAATTCATAAAGATCTATTGAGTGTTTTTTCAAAAAACAAGTACATGACTAATTTGTTTTCATGTAACATTGATATCATTCACATACAAAATGTTTTCCCTTCATTAATTTTGTTGTTCATCATTAAACCACATATAGAGGTGTTCTTTTATCATTTTATTTGGTGAAATAATTAATTGATAATAATATTTTCATATAAATCAACCATGCTGATTTTTACCATGTTATATATAATAATCACATTTTCATTAAGGAATAAAGTTGGATTATATGATGGTTTCATGATTACCCTTTAGGATATCATGGTAGATGATTATTTTATTATGTAATAAGGGTAGAAAATATCTATATTGAAATCATTTTAGAGAGGAAATCAATGTTTCGTAATATTAAAAGTGGAATATATGACATTTCAAATTAGACCTACCTTTATATTTTAGTATAACTCATACTCAAAGCATGCTATGAAATTTTATGGATAATTCTATTAGAATTTTTATTAATTTAAAAACATAATACTCTTTTTTAATCAAAGATTAATCAAAATTTCTATTGAAGGTTAAAATCACGGTGAATAAATAAAAAATTGAAAAGAAAATATTATTTAACTAATTTCAAAGATCATAGAAATTAATAGATATAAATATTTTATCATATCCCAACTGTGTAAACATAAATTTATATTGGAAATATGTATATATGATAAGTGGTATGGATTAATCTCTATACCTAAGAAATATCCAATAAAATGGATTAATGACTTGGGATATTGGTTGGGGATCAATGATCTTGGGAAATTCAACCATTGGGATTCACCACCCATGGGAAATTAATGCATCTAAATTAATTATATATTTTTTAAAAAAAAAAATTAGTTATTATAAATAAAACAACAAATTTCATGATAACATTATAATACATAATTGATTTATAGTGGGAAAGAGAGTATATATTATTTTATATTTACATACATAAATATTATAAAATAATCAATTTTGATTTCAGTGGAATACTATTATCAAATACATAAAATCAAACTCTTATTTAGGTATGTCGAAAACACATTTCTCATACTCATCTATATTATCCATCACAAATAAATTCATTTGGAACCATAATAAAATAAGGGTTACCGTAAAATATTTTAAAATAAATTTTATTGTTAAATAAATATTATCATTAAAATATTATATAAGATAATGTAATTAAAATGGCCTCAAATTTAAAATTTTAGAAATTATGTTTTTTATAATTATTTCAAGAAATGTTATTTATATTTTACAAATGAAGATGTAGATCGGACGAGGAAGAGGATTTTTTTTAAAATAAATGTTGTGATATATTTCATACGAAAAATAAATAAATCCATAAAAATATGGATGGGGTCCACTAGAGTTATGGTAGGCTAAAAAATTTGTCAATCAAGGATTTATTACCATTAGAATTCCTATGGTAGTCCACCTTATTTTTAATGTGATTTAACGAGTCTCATTATAAAGCGTTGTACCACCAATGTTTTGGTGGAAGTATATCAAGGTTAATGTAGGGGAATAAACATTTAGTGGGAATAAAATTGGGTTATTACCAATTCATTTGACTACCATTTTAATGAGGGAGTTTTTATCATATACATTGTGAAAATTTTTTAAAACCTCTACGGGTTTTTGGTTGAAACCATATATGAATCATTAATTTCAAGCGACAATCCATATTAACAATTTATGTAACTACTCATAAAAACCAAATGACATGTTTATAGTATATCTCAAGTCCAATGTTAATCATTCAAGGACAAGTTCTTCCTAGCATAAATACCATATATCTAATATAAATTTAACAATTCTAGATAATAAAAATTATATATAAAACTGAATTACTAATCCATGATTTGTGAGAACATTTATTTTTTTAAGGATTTTTGATTATAAGATTTTTATGAATTGAAAAATATTGTGGGTAGTTTTATCATTGTCGAAATTGAATCCATGTCGACCTATATTGTTTAATTATCTTTTTAATCCATAAAATAAATTTTATTATTATTAATTACATTAGTTAATTCAATAATTGGGTGATCCAAAATGATAATTTAAAACAATTAAAACACATAATAATATCAAGAAGGAATTAAATAATTAGTTAATGAATTATGAAAAAAATATGTAATCAAATAAATTGTGATTATGCTCAACGAAAAAAACTAATGCTATTAAATTATTATTGAATTAAAAATATAAAATTAAAAAATATTAAAACAAAATAAGACTAAATAATTAGTCACCAATCATTACATGATTTATAATAATATGTTTACTACCTCATGGTTTCACATTATCCAAAAGAATAAACTATAATAGAAAAGTTATAGTGTATAAAAAATCATAAACAACTTTCTCACCACACCATTAAAAGCATTGGACCCTCTAGACAATGTCATTTCATTTTTAGGTGTTGTGTTGACTATAAAACACCAAACCAAGGACAACCTTTTCTAGAGTAGGATTTATCATATATCTCAATATATATATCATTACATTATAAATAATATTATATTTCATAATCTCATTAATGTGGTCAAATCCCACTCATTAGAAAAATATGAAGACATAATAATATTTTCATTAAATATGGAAATAGGTTTAATACAATAAATGGAATTTGGAAACATCCTTGGAATGAGATTCCAATTGAGAAATAATTATAAATTATAGAAAATGAGATAGAATTGTGTAATTGAACATAAAATATGATCATATTAGAATTAAGAGAATCTTATAATTTAATTAGTCCATATCAACCCTTGATGTGAATCTTTTTAATTTATTAAGTCTTCATGGACTTATTACTTCTAAATAATATATTTTCGTGAGTTTTATATTTAATTCTTTAATGAATATTTTAATTAGTAGATATTCAGTTTCTGTGATGATTCATGGCTAGAGTTTTATTCATCTGATCATTGGGAATTATGATTTTAGACCGAGCTTAATACTTTCACATAATGAGTGGATTTTAAATCCGATGTTGTCTTTCTCAAAGGATTCATGTCTTGTACAAGATTCATTACTCAATATTTTCCTAACCAAATTTATTTCTTCAAGTAATACACATCATGGATTATGTAAACCTACCAAAATTTCATCATGATGAAAATTTATGAGTTGTGTTGATTTTATATCTAGGGTATTGAACATAAAATGTTAGTTCTATAGCAATACACATCATGATTTTCACTATTAAAAATAAATTTTTTAATTATGGAAATTTAGAACTATAATCCCACTTAAGATATTATTCATTTTCCAATAATAATCAATCAAATATCAAATAATCGCTGTATAAATAATCCATGAAACTATATAATCTGATTCAAAAATGTATATATTGATTAAACATTTCAAATTATCCTACATGAAAATTTTTTTTATCCCCAAAAAATCCCATTATGAATCTCAATGGAAGTAATTTTTAATAGGAAACAAACATTAAAATAATGAAAAATAATCCATGTGTTAGAAAAAGGTTTTATTTATCCAAAATCAACCATATAAAGAAAATTTGTTATTTTTCATGCTCAATTTCCTTATTCAATTTTCCTATTTTAAAAAATTGAAATTTTCAAGTATTCCCTAGATATCTATTCCCATATTTTTATTGAAAAACTAGTTAATTTTACCTCAAACATATAAGTTAAATAGAATCATATTTATGATCATACCAAAAATAAATTCTCTTATTCAAAATCATTCATTGAATTTCACATCCCCACTAAATAATGAAATATAAAACAATCTATCATGAGGGATTCAATGTCATTCAAATGATTATGAGGCTGAGGGAATGTGGGTAAATGATAACAATAATTCTCAAAATAGTGAGTAAATTTTAAACCATCATTTGTAATGATAATGAATAGTGTACTAGGTAACCTCACAAGTTGTGTAATGTCTACACATGTCCAAAATATTAATGTAGGCCTATGAGAATTTTATGAATGTATAATAGAGGTTCACTGTTTCATTTTTATAAGAAGTTTTGTTTTTTATAGAACCAACATCTCCAACCAAACCAAATATGATCTTTCATAAGATTCATTAGTCTGGTAAT
This sequence comes from Viscum album, assembly GCA_963277665.1. Lineage (NCBI taxonomy): Eukaryota > Viridiplantae > Streptophyta > Magnoliopsida > Santalales > Viscaceae > Viscum > Viscum album. Next base: position 880,945,704 of record OY728155.1, read on the forward strand.
TGTGTTTTCAGACCTTCCAAACACACAAACCATTATTCTATTTTTTGCCTGTTATTTCCATTTTTCAGAAACAAGAAAATCATGATTCTATATCAAATTTAACTATATATAACTTAACAATGAATAAGGGAAAATACCATATCACATCTCTTAAAAAAATCTCTTGTCTAAAGGAAATGATTTTCCACCCACTCTTCATCTAATAAAAATCTTGATATAAACCAATGATTATAGTGTGAAGGGAATAATGGATTGAAATCAGGCTTAATCCTAACATGCACTTTCATGGAAACTATATTAAATACAGGGATAATTAATAGGAGGTAATCAAGGAAATTGGTATCATTCAATTAAAATGTTGTAACCATTTTAGAAATGATTTTTTTAGCCATAGCCTTGAAAATCTTCCAATATAATTTTTGATAGTTTTATATATCACAAGTATCGATCAATAAATGTATTCAAAAAATAATAGGAAAATTCAGATTTAGAATCCTCATAAAAATTGGAATATATATTCAAATGGGAAAATAGTTAGGTAATAATAACAAATAATATGACAATTAATAAATATTTTCAAGAATTTATAATCTGAATTGAAATAATTGAATAATAATCATTGAAATGTTTCAAATACAAATAATTATTATCTTTTAAACATTTATGTATAAAAATTATATTTTTTTTCAATGGTTTAATAAGATTTCATTTAAATTCATGTTTTGAAAGAAAAATGTCTCATATAATCTAGAAAATTGACAAAAATCCAAAAGAGAATTCAATAATTTTGATGAATATCCCCTATAAACTCGAAAGTAAAAATTTTACGGAATATTTTTGGAAGCGATGTGGGAAAGATAGAAAGGAATATAGAAAAAGGATTTTTATTTAACGCATTGAAAAAGTGTAGGGAATCATGATATCCCTTAAGTGAATGTAATTCCATGGAAAAAATTGTAGATAATTATGTGAATTAGGACAACATGAAAAAATGAGAGATTATAAAGTATACCTACACCAGATTAATTATTAGTTCACAAAATATATCCAAAATAAATGAAAAAATATATAGATACACAATGGGTTTAAATTGAATGTCATCTTACATAAATTCGTAGAACATATTACAAAGAAGTCCTTGAAAGAACAATATTTCATACAAGAACACTAGAAAAATATAAAATGACAAAAACAATGTCATCAAGGATTTAAAAAACTTTTCAATGGGTTTCCACCCATTTAGAACTAACAATGAAATCATTATCCAGGCATATGGACAATGATCAGTGGGAGAAGGTGATCAAATTCTATGTCCTCAACCCCTTTCCAGCACTAGAGGTATAATATGGAATCTCTAATGATCGCTTCTGGGGATTCACTACATCATAAATGGTTAGAAAAAAACACTTGTGTGTACTGAGAAGAATGACGGCATGTCTCTTGAGAATATCCAAAATTAGTCTTTGGAGTAGATTATATTGAAGAATAACAACATGAGGGAGAAAAATTGTTATCCCAACTGGTATGTTAAAATTAATTGATGAATTAATGAATATAAAATATCAAAATTTTATGAAAGAGGTATACAAAATGAGTAAGAATATTATAAGTTGAAAAATTCTAGGCCTTTTTTTAGTTAATGTAAAAAATATCTGTTACAGTTAGAGAAACAATGAAAAAAAAAGAAAACCCTAGAGTTCAAAATGTGGGTACAGTATGGAATAATCTAATAATATAGGTTATGGTATCCATGGGCATTGTCTGTAGTCCCCTCCCGACTAATGGGTGGATGAAGTAGTATTTACATGTATTTATCAGTGATAGTATGGAATCAAGGGGGTTAAACAATATATCTAGTATCATAGTGATGGTAGTAGGCTCAGTCATCAAAGTTGGAATTGGGTAAGATACTCGAGGAGTTGAGGTGCTGATCTGAATGGATGTTGTGTGTTTGGTTGCATGATAAATTAATGGAACCTTTGAAGGAGTCCAAATAACAGTGCAATTTCCCCGATCAATATTAATCCATTAAAATTTTCCTATGACTAGTGGGTTTATTAATATACAGTAGGAGATTGATAGAGGGAATTTTGGATTCTATGATGGATTGGATGTGTACTGAGCCAGAAGTCGGCCTAGCTAAATAAATAATTGATTGGGTATTATCTGTGGAAGCTGAAGGAGGTGGGGAAATGGTGAAGGGTACTGTTGGTGGATTAATTATCTGGATCTCAAGGCACAAATAAAATGTTCATGAGTTATCTCCAATTCATTATAGAGTGCCCCAAAATAGTACATCCACTTCGATGGTGTGGGGATAGATGGACCAATCAGGGGAGATGAGGAATATTGGTCCTAGTAGTTGGTGGATTATACCTAGTTTTGGTGGCTCTAACCAAGTATAGGTTAGTCGAGGTGGTGGTAATGGTAAGGCCATAAGAGACGACACCTCATGAGTTGACTTTATATACTCAGGAGCCCATTAATAATTATAGCATATCTCTTTAAAGAACCATATATTGTTGCAAAACAAAATATTTAACAACTACCTTCTTCCTAATGATGATAGGGACTATAAATTGTAGAAAATTATATCAATATTAGACATGTGCATATTAAATCTCCCTCCCATATTTGTGTCATGGATCCACCTCACCTAACCTTGATATAATAGTTCAATTCTATGGACCATGATAAATGGGATGGATACTATCTTTTTAGTGATAATAAGTACATGAATTTGACTAATGGGCCAATGAGAGTCAACATAATCTAGCCAAACATTGGTCAGTTCCAAATGAGTACTTTGTAGGGTATCTCCCTGTATATGGGTGTTATTCATCATATGTGGTTTGTGGAATCTTGATATGACTTGAGATAACACTATCCACTTCTTATGGATCTTATTCATATTGGGGACCATACATATTGATGTAATGGTTGGTGAGGATGAATAAAAGGAAGAATATAAATACAAACCAACTATGAAGTTACCAATCATAACATACCATTCCCTTACACCCATTATAAAGACATGTGTATTATAAAGAGTTTGAATGTGTCTAGGAAATGAAAAAATATATCCCATTACGTATCACCACACACCTCATTGAGTTGATAATGGTACATATATCCAAGGAGATCAATGAATTCCTCAGACACAAGGCTCTTCAAATGTATAATTTTGTTAAAAATCATGCTTGTCCGCATGAGCCTAGCTAAAAATTGAGCCAATAAGAAATGATGATGGGTGTTATAAAACACCATGAGGGTATTTATCAATAACTACAAAGTATAAAATATAGAAAAGTATGACGTGAATGGGAATGGGTAGAAGATGACTCATAAGCTTAGCCCGATGTGGATTTCTCGTAGGAATGATCCACATGAGGTGTTTAAGGATCTCATGCTAGTCTCTTCAGTGTGGGGGGTTCATTGTTTGGGGTCACTAATTTTTAATGAGAATGTCCACCACCATTAGTGTAGACCATTGTATAAATAATGGATGCATATATGTGAGGGGGTGAGAGTGAGAGAGGTGGAAATTAAATAGATTATGTATATCATCAGCTATATAGGGGTGCATGAGGGATTAGTTGGGGGAATTATCATAGATATGGGGAATATAAAAGGAAATCATCCAAAAATTTAAACTCTTCATTATCATTTACAATTGGTAGCTACAGTCTACATAACTAATCAAAAATAAAATTCTCAGTCCAATTTGTGGTTATGATGCTAATTTAAAACTCTTTCAGTTGTCTGTCCCACCATATCATAATTGGTTTGGAATCATTTTTATTCAGAAAATATTTTAATGATGTATGATAGATGAAACAGAATCTACAAAGAGTAAGATATGATCAAAATTTATTAAACACAGAAAGCACTATAATATGATTTGATAATATAATGTCAAAATTGATTTGATAATCTTTAAATGTATGGATAACATAGTATGTTCATTGGAAAATATGACCAAACTGAAATTTTAAGACATTCCTCATAACAACGTAACTTTCGTCACACATTTGATTGAAATCCTTTTCCTTGTCCCCTAGGTCAATAACAGGATGTTTTACTAGGATATCATTTATGGTCTCCACGGTTTCTAAAAAACATAAGTTAATACATATGTGACATCTTTAACTATAATGTGTTTGAATATCTAAGTTATCTAAGAGAAATCCTTAACAAACATATGTTAGATTATAGTGTATCAAAAAAACATGATCTCTTTAATAGTGTGTGATTTTATTTGTTCTTAAACTACATTAATAACCAGTGGACCATATTCTATATCATTCAATGAATCTTATGCCCATGGAATATTCCTCAATGAACCATAAAATAACTTTTCATAATTTAAATAAATTTATTTCTCTTCAGAATGTAGCAGCATGAGTTCTAAATTAGACAAATAGCCATGAAGGATAATATAGAAATGGAAAAATTACACATAAAGATGAATAAAAATGCATCTAACATATCATAGAAGATATATCACTTTCATATTTTGAATTTTTCTACTATGTTTGATATTATGAATGACATTCATTGATATTCCAATGTTTTTGAATAGATAGGCCATCATTGACTTTCAATAATCACCCCGGCTGAGAAGGATTTGATTGTATTTCTGGTATCTATTCAAAAAAATATAATTTTTTCATGGATAATCTACCAATAATATCATCAATTAATGAGATAAGTCAATGGTTCTTCTATGTCACTGTATTGATATTTTTATAAATGACGTAGACACACCATATTGTAATTGTGTGATTTAGATTACTCATCTTTATTGTAATTAATTTCAGTGAATCCTGCATTCATTGGAACTACTTATATCAGGACATCCAATTCACTATTGGAGATTGAGAAAATAATAATGAGATTAGAATGATTCATAACATGTTATGTATCCAAATTCTACATAGGTTTGGCGATCCACCTTTAGGGATTCTATTTTGGATTAGACCCTTCTTAAATTAATAGTATTAAATGAAATTGTAGAGTGGATTACATTAATATTAGTCACACTCTGATCCAATTGTTTCATATGAATTTTAATGAAATATAATAATTTATTCTCTCATTCATGAGCTTTTTTGAGATTTAAATGTATGCCATATATATATAGTCACTAAAAAGGAGTATTTAAGAGTACTTTGTTAGGGTTTTATAACTAATATTTGTGTCATAAAAATTAAAGTTGTGAATATGGGAACATGGTGCCTTGTAAGAGGTTTGATGTAATAAATATACGTATAGTCGATATTATCATCGTTATTGTGGGACTCTATCTCTATCTCATCATCAAGGTCCATAAAATTATTTTATTCTTCAGTTTGAAAAATATCATGAAACGTGATTGAATATTCACATTTCATATATTAATTGAAAAGATAAAAAAACATTATCTTCTTTTACAATGATAACAATTCTTCCTTTATTTACATTAATGAGATCACTACTTGTTATAATAATTGGTCACCCTATAATGATGGGAAATTCACATTCTTCCTACATGTCTAGGATGGGAATGACAGAATTGAAAATAAACATTCCCATCTTTACTAAAACATCCTCAATAATTCCATGTGGATAATTGACAAATATGTTTTCAAGCTAATGTTTTAATTATGTTAGTTTTAGGTCCTTAAATATCATTCTTCAAAATACACTCATTAGCAAGATACATATTCTAGCACTAAGATCATATAAATATATTCGAAAATTTCTCAACCCAATGGTTTATGTAATTGAGAAAATACTAGGGACTCTCTATCTTAGTGGAATATTATATTAAATATCTATAGGGAATTCATATTCAAAAAAATAATAGATAATTCTTCAATTTATCACTTATTGCTGAGAAAATAAATAATAATATTAGAATAATTGGGAATCTGGACAATGAATTTAGGAAAGGAAATATTGATGACTAATTGTTTAATCATCTTATTAATTTTCTTATAAAAAACCATATATTCCATTTTAATATACTCTCTATAAATGTAATAGAGGTAATGTATTCTTTCTTTTCTATGTAGATATAATCTTTATTGGGATTCTTTTTTACGTGAAAATTTTCGCCAATACTCACTTCAGTTTTAGGATTTTGAGTTTTATTTTTCATTTTCTTCATAAACTATTTCCTCATTCATCATTGACTAAACACTCCACAACTCATCGCGTTAATAGAGATATTTAAAATTCAGTTAATTTTTTATTTTAATGTTAGATGATTTATCACCCTCTCTAGGATTGGATTAAGTATTACTGGGAAATGTTCCTAATGGTCAACATGATAAATTTTTTATAATTTACCTAACTTTATTTTCATGAAAGTTGGGGGAATATACTTGATTATGAATTTTTTTCTTTCTTTTTCTATCATAATCATTCATTCTAAAAAATAACATAAATTGACTCTCTATGTTTTATAGTGGAATTTTGGATTCCTATGGCTGTGTATGTGGAGCATGCTATTCGAATTGTAATTATTGGGGATGGAACTACTTCTCCCTAGAGGGAAATGGTTATTGGAGAAGAGTTGTTGTTTCCCAGATGCTTGGTTTTGACATGGGTGCCCAAAAGTTCCCTAATTTCATTATATATTTTGACCACCTCATTATTTATAACAACCATTATTATCATATTCATTCTTTTGAATCTGTCTTTTTGGGTGTAATGTTTTCTACATTTTTTTGGTTATTGATAGTAATTAATGTAATTACAATCTTTATTTTAGGATTAATCTATTCCTAGTGGTTGTGGTGGTGGGTTTTGAGGTTTAGGTAACTACATTTTTTCTATATTTTTCATTATCCCATCTACCATGGCTTCTAGGTAGGTGGTTTCTTCTACATTGTGTTACACATTCCTTAGAGGTCTGCAGTCATTTTTTCAATTGATATCATTGTTTGAAATTCCATCTAGAAGAGATAATTCTACCTCTAGTGTTTCAAACATGATCCCTTCATAAGTTTATGAATCCCAGATAGTGTGAGTAGTAGGTTTTTTGAAATTTTAAAATCTTTTTTCTATAATGAGATATTGAGCCCATTATGAGGGAACATTATTTTCAGTTCATTAAATCAGACCCAAACATCCCATGTAGATTATCCATCTACATGGGTAAAATTTTGAAAATAATTTTTAGGATTCTAGGATAGTATGGGTGAAACGTAACTAACCATGATTTTCTTTTCCAAATAATCCAAAGTAGTAATTGACCATAAAGAGTGGTATTTCAACCATTCATTGGCTTTATCCCTTAATGGAAGCGTAAAAATCCAATCCATATAGCATTTTATGATAAACCTGTATTCATAATGGTGTCATAGTCTTATAATAAATATTATAAATTTGCATTTGGATCCTCACATTGAAGTCGACTAAATTGTCTTATATTCTAGATCAAATGATTTAGGTCATGTTTTATTTCTAATTTCCGTATAAATATTTCTTGTAATATGATACAATGTATAACACCATTAATTTATTAGAAGACATTATTTATAATGGTTCACTTTGGAAGTAGTGGTTATTCAACCTACTTTTCACATTGATGAAGTTATAAATTTCTTATATTGGTAGAATAAATATTTTTTTCTCATACATGGTTGTGTGACAACGTACCAATAGATATCATTATAATTCATGATCAAAATTTTGTTATTCTTGATTTACCAGGATCCTTGATCATGTTAAAAGGTCCTAGATCATGCTCTAATCCTTCAATGTAGATGATACATTAAAATAAATGTAAAATAGTTTTAATAATAAATGTTTATGGAAGAAAACATGAGGCAATCCAATGATCAAACAATGAAGTTACTATACTGACACTTACTCTACAGAAACGATACCAAAATTATCTCTGTCATTAAAAAAATTATTGACTCCACACTGGTCGATCAGATTAGAAATGTTTATATAATAAATCTTACAATATTGATAATAATTTTAGAATAGTGGACTTATAGGGTTTAATGAACACGAAGTCAACAATAATTGTTTCTAACCAATGGATTTGTAACGTTCTAACCCAAGTTCACTGAATCAGTCGGTTAGAAGACCATATGCATGCCTTCCCATATTCCAGATTCGGTCAACTAGTAGTGATGGTGTGATAGAACTATCATGGGGTGACTATAAAATTTTAATAGAGTAAATACACAATAAGGAAAAAATAAACAATTACTAAATAACATGTAATAAAAACATGAAAGAACCATTGTCATAATATGGTGAAAACTAGAAAATAAAATTGAAAACTAATGAATGATATATTCCATTCCAATGTTTGTGTAATGTGTATAACATGAAACCCAAAATAAGACACATATGAGTCCCTCATGAGGTTCCAGAATCATGTCTTGTTCCCTAAATCACATTTCATCCCTTATCAGTTATCTACTACAAGTCTTTTTCTACTAACATGTCTAGAAAATACAAATTCTATTCTGGTACCAATTACGAATCCCATGTAGTGTGTGAGTACATATTATTTGGACACCAATAATGTTTTCAAAAATAAAATATATTCAACATCATGTGTATGATGCTTTATAATGAAATAATTTCAATTCCCAAGTAAACAATTATCACATTATCAATTATTAATTATTTAATAATATAAACCCATGGGTTCCCATAGAGTGTGATACCTAAATCCCAACATCATATCATTCTAGATCTCGATGTATTTTGGGGTCATATCATATCTTATAATTCCATTGTTACCATTATTTAATTCATACTTGAATTCCCATGTAACCATTTATACATGACACAATAAAAAAACCCTCTTCAAATTGTTTAATTCACAACTAAATGACCATGTTATCATTCATACCTAACACATTATAATTACTATGTTCTGTTACATTAGTTCTAAAAAAATTACCATGTTACCATTCATAACATACAAATTATAATGACCATGTTTCTATCCTTTATTTCACAAATAATATACCATGTTACCATTCATAGATTACCCATTAGAAAGAAGATGTTTTCATCCTTTTATATCACAACTAAATTACCATTTTACCTTTCACAACATATAATTAATTCAATAATTAATTAACAACACACATTCCATTACTAATTCAACAATTAGTTTATCACATGAATCCATTTAATTAATTCCCCAATTAATGAAGTACAAGAATCCTGTTAATCAACTCATCAATGAATTAATCTATATCCAAAACTCAAAATGTAAAAATTAATTCATCTATTAATAATAACAGTATACAACTCAGTATGTCATAATTAAATAAAAAATTAATTATCTCAATCTATAACTCAATATCACATAATGAATTTCAATGTAAGTTATATCAATCTATAAATAAATATATCACAACTAAACCATAAATTAATTCACTTAATCTATTACTCCATATATAATAATAACAAAACAATTAATTATCTCAATATATAATTCAATATATAATAATTAACGATTAAATTATTTATCTAGACATATAATTCCTAAAATCGCCAATTTTTAATATACTCACCAAATTAATTCACTAAATCATTTAATTCAATGATGAGAACAATTGTGAAATATCTAATAGAAATTATGAAATTAAATATAATTAATTTTAATAAATAATTTTATATTTTAATTATATACCACCTAGCTTTATTTTTGGATGACCGATCTCCAAATAGTAATCCTCATATTTTGAATAGCACAAAGATGTAGAATGTGATCCAAATATAAATCCATAAATCATTATTGAACAAATCAATATCTCATAATTCAATATCAAGATATACAATGATAGTCTTAGATCAAAAAATCTAGGTCTAAATCCCAATAATTTAGGTCTATATTTAATCATAATGGGAAGAACAATCCCTTTCATCAATTGGAGAAAAAAGGAGAAGGAATAACATAACAAGAAGAATTTGATTTACTTAATAGTAGAGGTTGATATATTTAAACCAATCATTGAATAACTAATAAATGATGTTAGGAGGGATTTAAATTCATCCATATGGATTATAGATTATTAAATCACATAAGGGGGCTAGTGGGGTTGGATTTGGGTAATTATTTTGGGTTTCTGTAATTTAAAAAATTATTTTGGGATGAATTTAAATGTCATTCATAGTTAGCTATACAGGGGTGCACGATTTCCCCTAACCCTGTCCATAACCATGTGCCACAATTATTGGGGTTCATAGAATATAGTTAAAGGGATAATAGTGAGAATAACTATGCACCAGCCATTAAAATCCCAATGGTCCAGGGTTTCATAGTTTTATTTGCTGAGGTGCACAGTTTTGGAAAACCGTGTACCACCCTTATCACTTTTAATTTTATAAAAATTTTAAACAATAACCCTCAATATAAAACCCATACAAAAGGTACAAAAAACAATTTAAAAGAGTACCTATAAAACAGATCGATAAATATCTGAAATGGCTGGGGTTTTACAATATCCACACCTTATAACAAAACATCCTTGAGCTGCGCTCCCATCCATAGATAAGATTTAGATTATAAAATATTAGGCCATTGTGCCCTTATATCTACATATCTCTCCCATGTTTCCAAAATACATGAACTATCAACATGGCTTTTCCCCCACAACACTTTCTCTCTATTATCCAACACACATATCATATGCTTCTCAAAGGATGAATCTATCTCAAACACATCATCATCCACATGTATCATAAGAGAATGGTGTAAATACACCATCCTAACATACCTGGACATTACATTTATTTTTTTAGAATACTTAATTTGTTACACAAATATAATACCAATAACCGTATTAATTTAGTGTCTTTGGATACTTGGAAAACAATATCTTATCTTGGTGGAAAATCTTGAAAATATCACATAATGATCTTCCCCATTAGTTTTCGTACCTAAAACCATTCATTATATCATTTGGGAATGAAAATATAAGAACGGTGACATCAAATGCTCAATAATGATAGACATGGATAGCATAAAAATAAAAATGTAGAAACATGAATATATGTTTTGAATATAAAAAATATTGATTCAAGAAAAAAATATTTGTAGTACATAAGGCATAGATCCTAATGAAAATTTAACTATTATAAAATAAAATTGGCATAAAACATGGAATTGTGGGAAATAAATATGATCATAAATGATTTTTAGAGTAGCCTAGGAACTGACTTCAGGACTATTATAGTTAACAATGTCCATTACTAAACTGGGATTACTTCCAGTTCCATCCATGTGTTACTGAAATAGATTTACGTATTGTTCTAGACCTCTATTACTGAACCTGATTTACATACCATTCTGGTCATGTATTAGTGAACATTATTTACCAATCCTTCTAGTCTTGTCTATCTCATGAGATAAAAAACATTACCCAATGCATTTTAGGGAGATATATAACCCACTTATCTCAAAGGTAAATCATTCTTACATGTGCCACAAAAACCTAAACAATTTATCTTTGCATAACACATGAAATAAAATGTGTTTCTTAAACATCATTCTATCATTACATAATACATATACAATATCATTCCATCATTAACACTATTAAATAACAATAATAATATGTATATAAAAAAAAACCTTTTTTATAGCTACATTTTAGATGGAAAATAATTTTGATAAAACATTTAAACTTAATTACTGAGGAAAAAATACATTCTTCTTGAAAAATGTTTTTTTTTCTCAAAATGCCACGAAATTTTAAAAGAATGAATTTTAGTTTAAAATAAACATTAAATAGTGTTGATTTAGCATCCTAGAAATAAGGCGTTTTGAAGATTAAGAAATCCATTCATCTCCATTTTTGTTAAAAAAACATTTTTCTCATACTCTAGCTAGAAAAGTCAAAAATGAACCTCCTATAAAAAATGATTCCATATATACTATTTGATAAAAATTCACCAATGGGTAAAACATATCATAATAAATAGTAGAATAAAATAAATAAAATTATATATTTAGGAACCATTGTTGTGGATGATTAATATATTCCAATAAATACTTACGTATAAACATTCTTAGAGTATAACGTGATTATGAAATAATCCCTTACCTTAGGTCCTATTTCATCCATATGTGTATAAATCTCCATTATAGTGGGTTTGAACATATTATTAACAAGTAAAAATACCATAATAATATTTAGGATATCATATATGATTCACATATAATGTTATATAACCCGTTAATATATTAATTCTATTTTAAAAAAAAGTTTGGGGTAATAATTGTTTTACTTATTGTACATTTTTTGACATGTTATTCGTGATTTTAATAGAAAAATTGTGATTTAAATAATTATAGAATGTGTAATTTTATTCATATATCATATACATACAATATATAAATATATATTAATGATAAATATATGAAATTGAATACACGGTTCATGGAGACGGTATGCCATACGTGGGAATTTATGTTGTTTCAGTTTCATATTTGAATTGAATGGAAGAAAGTAAATAAAATATTTATTTTCATTCTCTATATATATTTATATTTTTAATAATGTTAATTATTTATTTATATTGATAAATGGTCATATTATTGTTTTATTTTTTTTAATATTTGTGTTGTCCAAATCAACTTGTTGAAGAAAAAAATGAGACATATTTTATTCAATATAAATACAGCAACATTACATTGAAATAAGTCCAAATGACCCTAACCAACCCCAAATATCATCATTACTTCCTATTAAAATCACTGGGAGACCACCAAATAAAAAATATGACTATGTAAATAGTGAACATGATTTGAGTTTGTCACAATGAAAAACAATACAGAAAGTATTATGGAAATGATATTAAGCATCAAGGGAATATAAATAACCATTTTCACCGAAATGGTTTTTGATGTTCAGGATACCCTAAACAAGTATTTATAAGGCCTTGAAGATAAAAATGTCATTTTATTTCCATTGGGGTCTTTAGGTGACTGTTGGTTTTGGTAACAATCATAATATTTCATAACCATTATGTATTTTAATTATTTTAACTATTTTATGTATTATACATATATAAGTATTTTAGTAATTTCAAATGTCTTTGAATGATTTAAATATTTTAATTTTATATCCTTGGTTAAATAATTTCATAGTTGAAATTGATGATATATTTTATGTTTGGATTTTACAGATATAAAAACCATATTGTTTCATTAAAATGAATTTAAATTTATAAAAATAATAACAATTTTTTAATGAATTATTAATTTTAATTTCAATTTTCTGAAACAAATAATGAATACAAACTTGTGAAGTAATGAAATTTAGAATGGTAAATGTTTTATATATATATAAGGAAATTAATTTGAATATTTTTGTTTTTTTACCAATTTGTGTTTAATATTTTTTTCGAAGACATTCGGGTGAGTACCCCACACAAATGAGCCCATCTATTAGGGAGAATCCCTCAAGGTATTATTTGGAATCGTATATTGGTAATTGAAGCCAGGTAGAGTGCACGCATAGTGCATGTTGAGATGTACATGGGCTCATGTTTAGGGCCTGGTCAAGCGTGAGCATGGGTTATGTAAGGTCGTTCACTGGCGAGGGTGATGGTGGTCCAAGACCCACTGGTGGAGGTCTTGTTTGAAAGGACCACACGGTGTGTGTTTTTGTCTCATTAGAGTGAAGTAAATGGAATCGAGTAATAGAAGGCGGTCCAGATGACATGTAGGTTTTGATGTGGGACATCACTTTTTCCAGGAGATCAAATCCAGGCCATCAGATCTCACCATGTGAGATCTCAACTGTCCAATCCAATATACCCTTCGAACTCCCCCGCTGCTCATCATTGATGCAATTTTCATTAACCGTCTAATACATACATGTTGGAAATCAACCGCACAGCCGTTTTAAATATTGAAAATTCCAATCAACCATCCGATCAATTCCAAAAAATGATCTCTACTGTTCATTTATTTTTAAAACTGTGGAAGCCACTGTAACAGTCCTGTTGAACTCATTCAATAATAGCCAACCACATTTTGACACTTTTCATCCCTTGTTATTTTCCTTCCTTACACTTCACCAGTGGAAGTCACCCTCATCCTATACTATGTCTCCGTCAGCCCGTGAGTCCACCAATCACTCTCCTTTGACCTAATCTTTTTGTTTTTCCACAAGTCTACAGTGAGTTCAATAGTGTAGTGTAACCCCCTATGGTGTACCATAAATGTTTTCCATAATATATATATATGTATATATTATCTATGACCTATTTATTTAAGTTCATCTTCGATTATGTTTTTTGATCTTTTCTAAAATAGTTAGATTATGTTTTATTGTTTTCTCTTTATTTATATTTTTCACTTCAAACCTTAGTATATAAAATTATATACATACAATTTATATAATCCTATGTTTTCAGCCATAACCATATGAGTTTCCCTATTCTCAACTTTCCTCCAACCTTCGCTCGACTTTACCTCACCTTTAAATAAATGTAATGGTTAATTTTGATATGTGTCTGATTAACCTATATATAATTATATGTGTATATATGATTATATATAAATAAAAAACCTATTATGTTTTATATTAATCTGACGATGAATATTTTCATGATGTTCATTATTCATATAATCATTTATGGGTTAATTTAGTATCAATTTTGATATGCAAACCCCATATATACACATTTTGTATATAAGATTATATATATATATATATATATTATAATCATATTTAGTATTTCAAATAATTGATATAAGTGATTAAGGAATTTTTTGACGTGTATAATACTTTTATGGTATTATAAAACCTTGTTTTGGTTATTAAAATCCCTTGTATACAGTTTTTGTATATACGATTTTATATAATATTTAAATCCTAATCTATTTTGGGGGTTTTCAAGTGATGGTTATCAGTAATAAACTGATGTTTTGATACATATAACATTGGTAAAGGGTTCACTAAGAGTGGGTTATTATTTTCTAAACTAATATATATATATATAAATAAATGATTATATATATATATATATTAATATAGTTTTTAGTCTTAATCTGATTAAATTTTATTTCATAAGAAATTATTTTTTAAGTTTATCTTTAGACTTTTTATTTTAATTAAAATTTCAAAACCCATTTGAATATATATATATAAGTACAAAAAATACATATATTCATGTCTAAAATGATTTAATTGATAACAAAAATGATTTGATATTGGAAAACAATAACAAAAAATTATTTTGCTATTTTGTTCCCAAATATTTTAAGAGTTCATCACCATGTAAGTTCAATTAACAAAACATGCATGCATATTAATTAATAATTTTAGTATCAATGTTTATAATTATATATTTTTTATTATATTCATATACATACATAAAAACATAAATATTTGTATATTTAACATAAAATATTATCATAACATATAAAATGAGACTATATAATGTTAGATCATAATTGTAGAAGCTCTCATGTTATTGAAGTGTGATTAAATATTTTATTCTGTTTTAATATCTCACATGAAATTAATGTTTTAAATTTATAAATATAATATTTTAATTTATGAGGAATCTAATATATTGAAAACTATTAGTTACTAAAGATCATGATTTAATTTTTATGACACTTCCATTCATTAGTGTATGTTTTAAACGTGAATGATAGATATCATATATTTAAAAACTTGAATTTTATTATATTAAATGATTAATTTCATGAAACAGCAGTTTTGAATTTAAAAGTTATTATTTCATGTGTAAATTCCAGTCAATCTATTTTTTTTCACCTGTTATCATCACTTGTGCAAAAGTATTTCTATTTTAAGTGTTATGGGACGCTTTGGATATGAGACATAATTTAATTATTGAATGTGGTATGGGACACATTGAATAAAATACATTAATATATTATTCCAATTGGTATGGGACACATTGAGTAAAAGACATAATTTAATACATCAATGTGGTATGGGACACATTGAAATAATGACTTATTAGACATATGAGGAATGAATAGAACTTATTTTGTGATTGTTGGGGCCTACTATTGCCTCTCGCTCCATCTAAAGGTCTCATGAGACGAACTAGTTCATGGAATGAGGCTTTGATAGAATGATTATATATGGCCTTAGTCCAAAGAGTTGAAATAATTTCTATTATTTTCCTATATTATGGATTACCTCATTATGTGAGTAGTATTCAATCTACAATGCGATTATTCGACTCGTAGAATATCCTTATTTAATAATTATTTACTTGTGATATTAGTAATAAATGAAAATGGGAAAATGATATATGTACTTCGAAATTTATTTATAATGAATGTGTAGCATTTATTTTCAGAATATTGATACAGAAGTTATTAATACGTCTTTCATTTCATGAATTTTATTTTATGTGTTAAGTGAATTATGATATTATTACTGGTTAAATTATATGAAAGTATTATTTATTGTTTTAATTTTTCCATTCACCCTCGCATGGAAATATTAATTTATTTTGATCATCTCCTGAAAAATATGATGCATTCCATGCATTTTTATACAAGTATGTATACTATGAAATTTGTTTTAGAATTTAAATAAAAAAATAAATTATTGAGTATGAGATTTCCCTAAAAAATATTTCATGTAACCTTCAAAAAATTATACTGATGTCCTACAAGATTTTTTCTTATTTTTAAGAAAAATGAGTTATAATTATTTTAAAGGGATGTTTTTATAAATGGATTTCATTAATTTTTTTTAGAACACATTACATGGAATTATTATTCTCACCCTACATTTTTATATTTTTTCCAGATTCCAATATGTGTCAGCTTTGAGTTATTTTTTTTGTCGAATCCCTATAGAGTTTATCTCATTCAGTTTTCTTAAAAAGTATATGTTTTATCTGGTATTATATAACCTAGACCATGAAGATAATCTATTATAATATGTGGTTTGTAATTTTATCATCATATATTTATATAAAAAAATTACACACCATGTTTTAGGCACCAACATCGGGCTTCTAGGGTTGGGTCATTACAGTTGTTATTAGAGGAATAGTCTAGACAATTCTGGAAAATTAGAACAAAACCAAAAATTTAACTACGCATTGCTGAGTAGAACGTTTTTTTAAAATTTCAGATAGAAGATGAGTGACCATCAATAAATATATTGTCTCTTCCTACTAAGATACTGGAAACCATAACATTCATGTCATGTTTGGATGAATTTGAGCCTCATAGAAACCATTTTTTGACCATCAAATATCATTAACACATAACTAACAATCATAGAGTAATTCATTTCTCTCATAGAGAGGGTTTTGTTTATTTCATCATGTTCCATGTCTTGAAACCATGTTCGTTCATTTCTTATAATGGTTTTCGGTTTGGGATTGTTTTCAATATGCACATGGATGACTAGGGAGTTTGTAAGGAAATAGTTCATATGGGTGAGGATGGAATCAGTATTGATTGTGGAGCAGTTTCCTAGTGGTTTCCAAATTTTCGTGGCTCACGATCCAGAGTTTTGTGTTGTAAAAAAATGTTTGTCATATAGGATTGAATGTTATTCATAACAAAAACAAAAATCATAAAAATAAGGTAACCACATACCTCAGAATATATACCTTGTACCATGTTCCGAGAATAGTTTGTGCCTATATTCAAGGTAGTGGGAGAGGTATGCGGAGTAGTGCGCATAGAGGTTCATTGAGCGGTGCACGTAATGATGAAGGAAGAAACAAAAAATGTTTCGCAGCGACAGTATACACTGAAGGCATGTGGTACGCGGTGTGCCAAAGTTTTGTAGGATTGATGTAGTTCATGATACCAGAGCAGTACAGTGTGGAACCTATCAATACATGGATGGAGATAACATTACAACATTAGTAATCCATCATTGATAATATGGGTAAACCATATTAAAAAATTTTGGAGTAATGTTCCTATTTAATGAACAATAATCCTCTTTGTTGAGGGATGAGATTGAAGATTAAAACATTATGGTGAAATTTGGTGATGTACGAAGTGGTATGAGGTGGAGAAGATGGTACTTATAGAGAATAATATGTGTAAGGAAAACAATACACATAATAGAGTTTGGTTTACACAAGTATCCCCCACAGTATGCGGCGGAGCAAGGTAGTATGCGGAGTAGGACAGTATGCGGAGGAGTTGAACCATACATGGATTAGGGAAGTTCATCGAGAGGAGCAGTTCACAAATGAGCTGGACAGTATGAGTTGTAGCTGGATGGTAGTCAAAAGAACTGGACAGTACGTGAAAATAGTAGTGGTACATGGAATCATCATTAGAATGCAGAACACCCAAGGAAGCTTAAAAATTGACCAAATCAGTTTGCGAAATTAACATCAATAACATATCAGTTTATGGGAAAATTAATTATTGTGTGTTTGATTACAGGATTCAATAGATAATACATTTATTGATGAGGATGCATGATTTTATGCTAAATCATTTATGTGACCTTCATGTCGTTAAACTGGTTGAAGATTCTTCCTATGTAGTAAGCAAGGGGGGGTCAGCAAGATCTATGAGAGGGACACAATGTGCTATCATTAAAACCATGTAAGGGTAGTGCATGTGGCACAGAGTGATTATGATAAACACTTCTAATACAAAACATTTGAAGACTAGTGGTTTTGGTACAATTGAAAAACTATCAGTGTATGCACCTTGGACATATCCCTAAGTGGTGAATCAAGTAAAATTTTTGTGTCGTTGCTTTGCATGTGAACGTTTTTTATCTGCACATTATCTTTATATAGCTTTAAAAGTTTCATACTAGCAAGGGATCAAGATATATCAGTTTAAAAGAAAATGTTGACAGACTGATTCACCCCTCCCCTCTCTGGGTGTTCTGGGGTCCTTCAAGTTGTATTAGAGGGAGGTTTCTGGTGTTGAATATGTCATTTGCTGTCATGTAGAATCTTGTCAATGTTAGAGGAATTTTTCTCTTAGATTGAAGTAATTTTCAAAATATGGAAAAAATAGGATGAGATGTATCCTAATATCACTTATAATGGATGTCTTATTTGATAATGTTTATGGAATACAATTTAATGATCCTACATGACTTTCAATGACTGATACATACAGTAAATTGATCGATGTGGAGAAAAAAGAAAAAAATGTTCTCACAATATCTCTTTATGATCTGATTTATCTAAAGTTAATGAGTTGAATATATTACAAGTAAATTTGGGATAAACTAGAATGTATTTATAAATTATATAGCAATGTGAATGAGTAAAAAATTCAACTTCAACACAATATATTTTACGATATAATGATGCACCCTGATGAGAATGTGGACTCCTATTTCAATCAAATTACTGAAGTAGTAAGATAAATGTGAGGGCGGGGATAATAAATCAAATACATTGACATAGTGAATAAAATATAGAGAATACTTCCACCCCGTGACAATGCAAAAGTGTCATCCTTTAAGAAATGATATCTCTC
Source organism: Viscum album (assembly GCA_963277665.1). Taxonomy (NCBI): domain Eukaryota; kingdom Viridiplantae; phylum Streptophyta; class Magnoliopsida; order Santalales; family Viscaceae; genus Viscum; species Viscum album. The sequence continues at coordinate 880,965,157 of OY728155.1, forward strand.
CAAACTTTCAGGGGGTTGTCTTTTGATCACTATATCTGCTTCTGGAATGAGATTCAAACCAGATGAAGCTAAAACTCATGTGATCAAGCAAATGGAATTAAAATCCATGGATAGAATAAAATCTTCATGAGATAACAGTTATGCAGATGATGAGAAAAATGTGACTCTTTCTCTCATTACCAAGAAAATCAACAAGGGAATATGGAAATTTGAAGGCAAGCTACCTCTCGCTTGTTTTCATTGTGCAATATTTGGGCACATTGCCTCTCAGTGCTCATGATATTTCATGATATTGATGTAAAGATGAAAATATTGAGATACTTCAGAAAATATTCCCAAAAAATGGTATTAGAAAATTTTCAATGAAAATAAAGAATAATTATTTTTCCTATGAGGTGGAACAAGATTATAATGAAATCGTTAAGGAAGATGAATCAGAATTTAAGAATTGAAACCATGCCTCTATGATTGAAACCATCGAAAAGTTAGAACCATTAATAGATAATTTTGGAGATAATCAGTTGACTACAAACGTCGATCAAAATTTGCAACTTACAGATGATTTTTCTAAGTTTGAAATTAAATTTAAGATATGTAATAAGTGGAAAGAAATGGGGGAAGAATCATCTGAATATATTGATCAGTTGGAAGTGGAAATTGAATGAATAGATGATATACAGAACATCCAATCATCAAACCTTGAAACACTAATGATGATTTGGATCTAAATGTCATAATTGAAGAACAAGCAAAGTTCATGAATGGCCTTACCTCAAGATTGGTATAGAAGTCCAAGACTATTAAAGGACTCAAAGAAGAATTTGATAACATTAGATGAAAACTCAATAGTGAATCAATTTTAAAATATTCAAAGACGAAAATAAAAATTGAAAGGTTCCAAGATGCTAAGTTTATAGAGAGATAAAAACATGGTTCATATGGAGTTGAAACAGTTTTCAGTGATCAATGACCAATATTCATGGGAAATAGTGGAATTGGTTGTGATGCTGAATCATTAAATGCTCTAAATAATGTGAACAAGAATAAAGGAATGATTAAAGATGATAATGTGGAAAACACACTAGAAATACTGAAAAAGTAACCCTTAAATCGAAATTAATGAAGAACTAATGATTATTACAAATTATAAAAAATTGATATGTAGTAAATTTATTTTCCTGAGGAAGAAGTAAAGAGGATAAATACAAGTGATAAGCCATTTCTATTTATGAAGTGTTAGTTTGGTGGATATCCGGATATACCATGTCAATCGACAAAGAGGCATGAATATATATAAATGGGGAAGAGTATAGAGTTCAACATATGAGACTATATTAAAATCATACCTACTATAGAAGAAATAATGTCTATGTATATTTTTCACTATTCTATCTTTTTTCATAAAGATGTGTATTACAGGCATAGGTATGATAGAATATATTCATTCAATGCCCAGATAGGAGTAAATATAGATAAACCATATGGTGATTCTATTTCAAATAGGTTTTCTCCTATGGAATAATAATTTCAATATGAAAAACCCATATATAAGGGAGATAGAATTTAAGGGCCTCATCATCCTACACTCAATCTAATATGTCATTGATAGAAAAGAGGATGATGGGAAAGTCCAATTTTGATGAAGTATCCCTCAAATCTATAATGAACAAAAGAACATGGTTGTTTATAGTTTATGTTCATCCCACATGATGGGTAATTCAGACATATTAACGATTGTCAAGAAAAAGGTTGATGGAATAGTGAGGTTCAGTAACAATGGTTCATTAAAGATGAAATGGTGTGGAAGTACTAAGCTAGATAATGGAGAGGTGAAGAATACCTAATTCATTTTTGTTGACGGTCTGTGTTGCAATATTTATATTGTTAGTAAACACTGTGACTCAGGTTTTGTTGTGACATTCAATTATAATGGTTTTACTTTAAGTGGAATGTTTGGGAATTCACTCTTGAGAGGATATATAACATATTGAAACTTATATAAAGTTGAAATCAAATAGAACATTTTCTACTTAGTAGTTTAATAAGAAAATAACATATGGAATCAAATATTAGGGTATATCAATCAGAAAGACATAGAAATGATATATATGTTGATGATAGTCATGGATATATCTAATCAAACAAACGAGAGAGAAAATATCTATGATACATCCATGCGAGGGAAACTAGTCTACAGCTCCCTCCATCCAAAGAATAAAAGAGCATCAAATCTCCTTGACCTCATCCATACATATGTATATGGCTAGATAAATGTTTCTCGAACTCATGTAGAAATGTAAATTGTTAATTTCAACAGATGATTACTGTAGAATGGCATGTGTGATCATTATATATAAGAAGATACATGTGATTGATTGCAATAAAACCAATCTTCGAATCACAGAGAATGATATTGGATGGATGATCAATGTCATGCGGTCTATCAGTAGAGGGAAATACACATACATTAAATTTTTAAATTACATAGAGAATCATGGGATACAACATGAGGTGGATACTGTGAGAACACCACAACAAAATTTATTTTTTGACCGCATGAATTTATAGGGAAACAACATGGCCATAACTATGCTGATTGAGAGTCGTATTCTTCAAAAATACTATAAAGAGGCAGTACAAGCAATAATGTATATTAAAAATCGAATTGGGCTAAATATGGGTGAGAAAAATACAACCAATTAATTGTGGCATGGAAGGAATCCGTCTTTAAAATATTATTCTGTTTCCAAAAACAATATTTTATCCAAAATAGAGAAGGGAATAAAGGGAAGTATGGAGATAATAATGATGAAGGAATATTTCTTGGATACTCAATGAAGAGAAATGAGGAAAAAAATTCAATAAAAAATTTTGAGGAATTGTTGAATGAAATGATGTAACGATAATTGAAAAGAAAAACATGAATTCATCAGTGAATTCATATGATGATGAGATTGAAATGAGGAAGGATGTGAATATGTGAATTCTTTTTAATAAATATGTATAGGAAGGTGTGAAAAACTCTCATGAGTCACATCATGATGTTGACTTTGAAGAAGAATCATAAGAGGAACCCATATCTGGAGAGGATTTTTTTTGAGCCGTAATGGAAAAATCAAAGAGCCTAAATTTTTCAGTCCAACATTATTGGAAATATGAATGTAACTACACAAACATAGAGAATGAATAATAATGAACATTCTGCATTTATATCAGTCTTATAACCATCCTCATTGGAAGAGGCTATAAAGGATAAGTCATGAGTAAAATAAACGATTGAAGAGTTAGATCAGATAGACAAAAATCAGACTTTGGATCTTGTCAAATGAACTGAAGGCCACAATGTGATTTGTACAATGTGATTTTTCAAGAAATGTTTTGAGGAACATGGATCAGAAATAATGTACACTTGGTGTGTAAAGGATATTCACAAATCAAAGGTGTTGAGGTAGGGGGTACATTTTCCACCATAGTTATATTGGAATCAATCATGGTATTTCTTTCCATTATAATACAAAAAGGATTTAAAGTGTATCAAATGGATGTCAAGATAGCATTCTTAAATAGTGTATTAGAAGAATAAATCTACATTGAACAACCATTAGGGTATTTTCATGGAAATAATAAACTGAATGTTTTCAAATTAAATAAATATCTATATAGCATCAAAAAATAACTGAAGGCATGGTACTCAATGTTGAACTCTTATTTGAGAAAGCATTAGTTTAAAATAGGTGGACTGGATCACAATATCGATTAGAAAAAAGTACAAAAGGATCGATTTATGGTATTAGTATATGTGGACGATATTATTTTTGGTGGAAGCAGGCATGGATTAGTTGATGAATTATACAATCAAAAGAATCCCTAATTATAGATATACATGATTACTGAAGTCAAAAACCATTTAGGGTTGTATGTGATTCAGAAGAAGAATTAAAATTTCATTTCTCAAGAAAATTATGTAAGAGATCTACTGAAATAATTCAATATTCATGATTCCAAACCCATGTCGACACCAATTTTCATTGGAGAAAATCTCAAGAAGCATGCATATGAGACATATTTGGATCCCCCATGTATAGAAGAATCGTTGGAAGCCAACTGTAGTTGACGCCAACATAGCCTGATTTTGTCTTTGCAACATGCCTTACGGCCCACATTCAATGTAATATAAAGGAAGAAAATATGGAGGTAGTCAAAATAATAATGTGATGCATTCTAGGTACACATAATAATGGTATATACATTGTTGTAGGAATAGATATTGAATTGTGTTCTATTTTTGAAGCTGAAAGGTCTAGAAATGTTGTGGATAGATAGTCCACTAGTAGTGGATCATTCTATATTAAGTTGAAATTTTTGGCCTGGTTAAACAAGAAAGCGAAAATTTTTTCTCTTAGTACTACCTATGATTAATATATATCTTCTAACAAGGATTGCACTGAGTTAATCTGGATGAAGAAACAAATGACTGACATAGGTAATGAGGTGAAACAACCAATGCAGATTAATTGTGATTACAAGAGAGCAATTGATCTTATAATGAATCATGTTCATTATTCTGTTGAGACTCAGTGTTCAGCAGCCTCCCAGTGGATAAAGAGATTACAGAATTCCCATCTCCCTGGTTTTTTTAACTGCATTAACTTTTTTGTGGATGTTTTGCATGTTTAGGGGGGTGATACGATCCAGGTGGTGTTTATTATTAAATCTACAATGTTTAAATAACCTTTTTTTGGTTTTATAGCCCATGGATGAGAATAGATAAATAAAATGGAGAGGAAATATGGATATGGTTCTATGAGAACTCAATTAATGTTCTATCTCTTATTTTCTTCACTAATCACTGCTCACATAGACATAGATTGACGAGTAAGTTGTTTCTTGAAGGATTATGTTTTGATCGTGGTGGGCGCATCAATGAATTTATCCTGATATTTCCAACAAAACCAAATGGGGAGAATGTTGGAACCAAGTAAATTCTTTTCTCATAATGGTGATTTGTTTTTTTTTTCAATATGCACATGGATGACTAGGGAGTGTGCTAGGAATGAGTTCTTACATTTAAGGCTAAAAGCAGTATTGAAGGTGGATAATTTTCCCAGTGACTTCCAATTTTTTGTTGCTCTAGATTGTGTGTTTTGTATCGGGAAAAAGGGCTTTCATATAAGAGTGAATGGTTTGAGGAATGAAAAAAAGGAAAAATAAGGGAAATTCATACCTCAGAACATGGATTGAGTACCCTATTCCGAGATTGGTTTGCGAAAGCATTCTAGGAAGCTGTAGCGATATGCAGAGCGGTGCGCGGTGCGTTGTATAGAGTGATGTGTCGATCGGTGTGCATAGTGGTGCCCGAAGAGGTGTTCGAATTGGTTCACAGAGCGGTGTGTGCAGCGGTGCGTGGAATGTTTAAGGAAGAAATGAAAAATAGTTCGTAGTGATGGTACGTGCTGAAGGCATGAATTATGCAGAGTGCTGAAGGTTCGAAGGATTGTTGTGGTTCATGAAACATGAGTGGTACATTGTGGAACCTAACAGTACATGGATGGAGTTAATATTACATGAGAATTAATACCACTTTGAAAATTTTGGTAAACCAGATTACTGAAATCTTTGGAGTTATGTGCCTATTAAGGAAACAATAATCCTCTTTGTTGGGGGATGGGATTGAAGATTAAAATTTCAAGGCGAAATTTAGTGAAGTCAGAAATGGTACGCAGTGGAGGAGATAGAATGTAGATAGAATAATCAGTGTAAGGAAAATCATATATAGAAGAGAGTGTAGTTACCACAAGTAGCCCTCTCAGTATGCGGTGGAGCAATGTAGTATGCGGAGAAGAACAATATGTGGAGTAGTGGATTAGTAAAAAGAGGAGGGCAGTATGCTGAGAAGGGTAGTTCACAGAGGAGTTGGATTATATGTAGAGGAGATGGATGATATGCAGAGGAGATGGACAGTATCTAAAAGTACTAGTGGTACATGGAAACAAAAGCTGTATTATGAACACCCCAAAAAGCATGAAAATTTACCATATTATTTTATGAAATTAACTTACATAACATACCAATTTATGGGAAAATAAATTACAATTGTTGGAGATTAAGAGACTTCAATAGAGTGTCTATTTACATTCGACTATACATGATTTGATGCTAAACAATTAAAGCAGCCTTCACTTCATTAAACAGAGTGAAGATTCTTCCAATGCAGTGACCAAGGGGAAGCCAGCTGATGTTATCCGAGGAACATAGTGTTTTATTCATTAACCATGTATTGGTAGTTCACCTGTCCCAGATCGACTATGCTAAACACCTATATTCCACAACATGTAATGATTAGTGTTTTTGGTGTGACCGACACACTATCGGATCATGCTCCTTAGATGTAGCCCTTATTGGTGAACCATGTAAAATTGATGTGTCATTGCTTTACATGTAATTGTTTATTTTTTTAAATCCTCTTCAGAATGGTTTAACAGGTTCCTACCAATGTGGGTACAAGATATATCAGTTTAAAAGAAAAAGTTGACACCATGATTCCCACCTCCCCCCTCATGGGGTTCCGAGGGTCCTTCAGTATTCTCAACTAAAATTCTATGCATGTTAGGGAATGTGATTAGATGGTCTATTTAAATTATTTACCCTTGTAGAAGGTATTTTTGTTTCTGCGGGATTACCATGTAGCTGTTATAGCGGGTGACCTTTATGAAACATACCTATGTCATCTCTTGTCCTATAGTTTATATAGCCAAATTCGATACTTTGAAATTATTGAGGTTGATCATTTTCAGTTGTTTTATAGAAATCAATTCCATGCCACTGTCACCCAAAGTTACAAACCTCATGCATCTCTCTTGGTATACTATAGTTGTGTGAATATGTTTCACCCATATTTCAGATGCTTCACTTGGGACAAATATATCGAGAAATTTGAAACCATACAAGGGTTTCTCATAATTGAGAGGAATTGGGAAAATCATTGACATTGGAGGACCTAGTGAAGGTACAAATTAAATATTTTTCAATAAAATTTTGATAATTAATAATTATTAAAACATATCATTTAGGGGAATATAGGTTAATGATAGAAGTTGGTGTTGTGGAAGCATAAATGTTCAATTTAATTTCCAGGGCACAATTCCATTATAAGAGATAATGTGACCCCCTGAACATATTTAAATATTCAATAATATTAATTTTTTAGTTATATTGATAAATTGCGTTTTTATTGTTTTATTTTAATTGATATTAGATACATCCAAAAAAAATTCATGTAGAATAAAAATAATCCATCATTAATTCAATAGAATTAATAATACATTAAATTGCAATAAGGCCAAAAGACCATAACAAACCTAGAATACTAACTATAAGACCTACAAGAATCATTGAGGGATCACCAAACACAAAAACATGACCAATTAAATAGAAAAAATTATTCAAGTCTATCATAATGAAAATAATTATGGAAAGGACTACAGAAAAGATACTAAACTTCAAGGTAATTTAGAGTACCATTTTCATTGAAATAGTTCTTGATGTTTTGGATACCCTAAAAAATATTTATAAGTCCCTAAAGATAAATATTACTATTAATAGCCATTGGGTTCTTTAGTTAACCATTGGTTTTGGTAATGGTAATAAAAGTTTATAATCGTCAGGTATTTTAAGCGTTTTGAATATTTTATGTATTCTAATTATATAATTATTTTTCAAATTTAAAATTATTTCAAATTCCTTAAATATTATGAAGTTATATCCTTGGAAAAATAAAGACATTGTTCTAATTGATGATATATTTTTTGTCCTGATTTTTAGGATATAATAACCATGATGTTTCTTTATAATGAATATAAATTTATTAAAAATGAAATGTTTTAAATGATGTTATATTTTGAAATTTAATGTTTTAAAAATAAAAATGAATATCTATATATATATGTTATGTAATGACATTTAGACTAAGAAATAATGTTTATATATATAATTAAATTAATATGTATATTTCATTTTACTTTACTTTTTGTGATTAATATTTTTCTGGTAAAAATTTGGGGGAGTTCCCCACCCTACTAACAGAATCCTTGAAGGCCAAGACCTAATGGTTTTTGTGGGCATCTCACATTGGTAAATGATTTCATGAAGAGTGAACACATAGTGCATGTTGATTCATGCATGAGACTTTGTGTAGGGACTGGTCAGGCGCGAGCAAGGGGTAATGCTGGTCGTTCACTAGTGCAGGTGAGGGTGGGTCAAGGCCAACCGGTGGGCATCGTATATGTAAGGATGTTGTAGTATGTATGTGTTATTGTGATCATAGTGAAGGAAGTGGCATCGAGTAATATAATGTGGTCCCAAAACCTTGTTGGTTTTTATTTGGGATGGAATTATTTTTCTAGGGTTATCTAATCCAAGCCATTCGATCTTTTCGCAAGAGATCTCAGCCATCTGATCCTTTATAGCCTTCAATTTACCCCCCACTCCTATTTTACGTTATTTTTATCAACCTTTTTTCCATACACATTTGATATTTTTGGAGCTAAAAACTAAAGAGATAAAGATAATAAGAAATTATCTAAAGCTTCCTCGCAAAGACATTTCACGGTGCGCCAAGGCCCCACACCCACCGCAAAGCTAGAAGGAGGGATGCTCCACGAGCCTGATTGACATTCAGGAGCCCACTGCAAAGCCAAGAGGTGGGATGCTCCGGAATCCCATTTGACCTTCATGATCACCCCGTGAATCCAGGTGGCGGGATGCCCCGTGAGCCCCTTTGACATTCGTGAGCCCACCACGAAGCTAGAAGGTGGGTTGCTCTGCGAGCACCTTTGACGTTCGTGAGCCCTCCGTGAAGTGGAATTCAGCTTCATGTTGTGCGCGCTATGCTTCGTGGCGCATCTTTCCTAAAAATACCGGCCTCCCCCCATTTCCAAAGAATGGATCATTCAACCTTTCACCTTCTCGGTTCTCGAATCAAGAAGCACTTTCTGCTCTACGATCTATGAGCTACTCAAGGTAGTTTTGATCTGTGAAGTGCCTCCCCTTTGCCTTGTTTTTACCCCCTCTTTCAAGGAGGATGACTTTCTTGAAGCCCACAGGCCTTCGAAGATGAAGGAGATCCCCACGGGGACTCAGGTCATCACGAAGCATTTAAGCTTCGTGAAGCACCCCCATGCACACACGACTCAAATGGTAAGTCAGAGTCAATGTGCCTCACAAAGCAAATTTCTTCAGAAGACCTTGCTTCAATAGGTACCCATGATTCGTAGATTTTTTGCTTCACGAATTCCCTTCCACTTTGCAAAGCACCTCTTGTATGCACATATTCCAAATTCCTAGGCTAGGCCACATCAATTCACGAATCCCGAACCTTCATGAAGCCCTGCCATTTCATGGAGCACCGGAGCTCTACAAGGATTCTACTCATAAACCCCTCTTCTCTGCAACTCCCTCTCCCTGGAAACCTCCTAGGTTCACACGAACCAATTTTAATGTTCCTTGGATGACACTGCCCGTTGTGTTGCATTTCTTCATGATTCTTCGCATAGGCACTCTAATGACTATTGCTTCTTCGCATAGTCATGCTAATATGGACCCCCAAATGATTCAATCCATAACAACCAGTAGCCATGACATTGCATGTCCCTTCTCTTCTCCAATGTATATAGGGTACCGGTTATGTATGTCCTAGGGGAGCAGAGTAAACCCACCTCGTCCGAGATGCAGGAAGTTAAACTGCCATGAACCATCATCATCAGTGCATGACATTAAACTGTTACTTCCCCCTATGCATCCTATGCGGGGAGAGGAAAACCACTTTGGTGTATTCACCTAGCCTTCATTTCAGGAGGTAGAATCCCTGATCCTCCTCTCTTAAGGGGTACCAAGTGCCTCTCCCACTGGGCATTGTCACCATTCGGGCCTCCACACTAGAGTAAGACCAAATCTTCATCTTCCTGGGTTTCTAACCATGTGTAATCACCTGTTTCCTCCTTGATATGTGATCACATGTAAGCACCACTCCATTTCCAAAAGATTAACCTTTCGTGATGTGATCGTCAGGTCATTTATGTCTCCTATTTCTCACACAGAGCATGACTCACATGGGCTTAAAGAAAGCACCGACCATGGAAACGACATTGAGAATCATAGAGTATAAGCCCCACACCACCATGAACAACATGGACATTGATTCTTGACAAGGCATGGTACATATGAAGCCTCAACGGGGTCCAAGCCCACCATCCATTGGTCATCCGGACCATCATCATGTCTGATCACCAACACCCAGGGTAGCCTAGATTGTAAGCCCCACACCACCATTAACTATGTGGACTTTTATCCTTGCCAAGGCAAGGTACATTGTAAGCCTCTGTGAGGTCCAATCCCACCATCCATTGGTCATATCGACCTTCTTCACATCTGTTCTCCAACACCCGGGGCATCCTATAGTGTATGCCCCACACCCCAAGAACTACGTGGACTTTGGCCCTTTCCAAAGCAAGGTACGTAGGAATCATATAGGAGGTCCAATCCCACCATCCATTGGTTGTCTAGACCATCTTCACATCAATTTTCCAACACTCTAGGAAGCCTAGAGTGTAATCCCCAAACCCTCCAGGAACTACGAGGTCATTGATCCCTACCAAGGAAAGATACGTAGAAATCCTCCATGAGGTTCAAGCCCACCATCCATTGGTCATCCTGAATATCTTTACATCAGTTCACCAACCACCTTAGAACTATGAGAAATGTGATCCTTTCCAAGGCAAGGTACGTAGGAAGCCTCCATGAGGTTCAATCCAACCACCCATTGTTCACTCCGACCCCCTTCACGTAGGTTCAACATCATTTTGGGAAACCTATAGTGTAAGCCCCACACCACCTGGAAGTACTAGTTTTTTTATCCTTTCCAAGGGGAGGTACTTTGAATGCCTCCATGAGATTCAATCCCACCATCCATTGGTCGCTCTGACCCCCTTCATGTTCGTTCACCAACACCCAGGGCCGCCAAGATTGTAAGCCCCCCACCACATGAACTACGAGGTCTTTGATCCTTCCCAATGCGAGGTACATAAGAAGCCTCCAATATGTTCATTACCACCACCCATTGGTCCCAACCACCTTCACATCGCTGCCCCAAAATCTGTCTGTAAATAAGAGGTCTTTCATCCTTGACAATGCGAGGGACATTGGAAGCCTCCAAGAGGTTTAAGATCAATACTCGGTCACTCCAACCACTTTTACGTTGGTTCTCCCCCAGCCTGCATGATTTTAAACTATGGAACCAAATCAGCGGTAAGCCGTTATTTCACCTGTTATCTATATGTCATTTTACAACAAACCCATTCTGAACTACAAGATCTTTAATATTTTCCAAGGCAGGATATGTTGGAACCCTCCCTGAGGTTGTAGCCCACCATCCATCGGTCGTATCGACCATCTTTATGTCGGTTCCAACAAACTGAACTACAGCTTCCTAGATCCTGTACAACTAAAGGTACCTAAGAAGCCACCATGATGTTTAAGCCCCACCATATATTTCGGCCCCTGTCCCCATTCATGTCTGTTCGACCCCATCCAGCGGTAAGCCGTTGTGACCTCAATCAGTGGTAAGACATTGTGACCCTATTCAGTAGTAAGCTATTGACATTCCTATCCAGTGGTAAGTCGTTGAAATCCTTATTCAGCAGTAATCCATTAACATCCTGAACCAGTGGTATGCCATTGCGACCCCATCCAGCAGTAAGCCGTTGAAAACCCCAATGGGAAGTAAAGCGTCGACAGATGAACAACGCAGATTTTGATTCCCTTCCACGTGGATACGTTGGAAGCCTCTTCAAGGATTAGGCCCTAAACCATCATCATCCTCATGATGGTTCCATCGCTTTGACCTTCCCTCTCACAGAACCATCCATCATTCATCCAAATTCTTACCCGGGTCACCACATCCAAGTGGGATCATGCCACCCCATTCTAAATTCCATTTAACTGCATTCAGTAATCCAACCACATGTTGGCCCCAACATCAGCATTCCCTATAGGGGGTAGCACCCTTCTGATCCACTCTACTAAGTGTTATGATCAGTCTAATCCATCTTCTTTAGACGTTAAACTTGCATCATACCCTATGATAATCATGGGAAGTTGAGGAGAACCACAGACAAATGCCCATGCAATATGATTCCTCGTGCTCGATGTGGGATGCATCGGGCTTTCGCACCCTCGAGAAGACCTATAATAATGGTAAGAAGCCCAGATATGTCAGTATCCCAGTGCCCATACATGCCAGTGATGCCCAATGTGGCTACTCCCCTGACCGATGTTTGCTGCCCTGGCTGGACCCTTTGGATGTCCCGACAGAAGCAGCGTAATTAACCAGTGTCCTCAAAGACATGGCACTGGGAAGAGCTTCATGAACAATGTCTTATTTCTATAAGGGAGACCCGGAATAGGTGACAAGTTATGAGGTGGAATCCTAGGAAGTAAGAACCATCATCTCATCTTCCTGTTTTGATCAAAGTGAAAATGTACCTGAACAAGGAGTGGATGTCGCCCGCCCTTGGAAAGCATGAATGCGGGGAAACAAAACCAAACCTTTCATACTCAAGCAGACGGATGTGCATGCCCCGGAGAAAGTTTCGTAAAGAGAAATTGTGACCATGATGTGAATTTATTTTCCTCAATATAGAGATTAGTAGAGCTCGAGGAATCAATGGAATGACGTGTCCCCGGATCCAGTTATCCGGCGCTGAGTCCAGCTAAGAAAATATCGGCCCTGGGGAGAATCTCACCAGAATTTGGGGTAGTTGAACATTGGACATCCTGTTCTGCGACATTGATAGTGTGGATCCCTCTTACCAGTCCTCGAAGTTGGAATGGAAATGGGGCTTTGGTGTCCATATCCTTTTTCTATCAGCACTGACGAGTTAATCTCCATGCCTTCAAGAATCAAGTTGTTGCTCCCGGAACATGATCACCTCCTGCACACTGACACATGGGAAAGGGAAGAGCTTCCATGACAGTCCCACGTGGCTTCATCATTCTATGGAATCCTCTACACCCATGGTCGGGTGGAATCCATGCCCCATATCTTCGTCCGAGGTTATTCGGAAAGGGGTATTCAATGACCTTGTGTGTCATTACGAGGAGGAGGGCAAAATCATGACTCGGGATATGGCCCCCCTGGATCTGGAGGCATCTATGCCTCATCGCCAATGCTGCCTCTACGGTTCGCGTAGTGAGCCGCTACTCCCCACTCCAACATATAACCATTTCTAGAGCCTCTCCCTAGAACACATGGATGACTCCCTACCTTCTACTGACGAGGTAGGTGACGTCTGGCCCAGCCCTGTCAGAGTCCCATTCCAGGGGCTCTAGGTGAGGGCTCCAACTTGACTGTGTCTACGTGGCCACCCGTTCATGCTGAATGAGGAGAAGGTTGGCCACGTACCTACACCACCGTCTCTGGTTCTTCTAACCTGACGCCAGTGTTGAGCACAAACTGAGGATGCATGACAAGGGACATCAACGTCAACAACTACTGTTGGCCGAGCCACATCCGACGCATATGGTTATTTACCTATATAAAATGAGGAAGGAAACTTATATGCATTACTAGAATGGGGGCCCCACCTGCCCCACATATAGGCTGGGTCGACTCTCGTTGGCGCCGACACAGGTAGTGGCTGCCACAAAGAAACCTGTAACGATGTCACCCAGTACGGAGGTCCTCCCCATACAACTACCACAGAGAGAATGATACATCCCTAATTTGAGGCTCTGCATGGAGGACCTCCCCGTGCTACCCTCAATCCAAATTATGGTCTTCCTTGCGGCGGTGACACTTGGTACGAATGTCTCTCTCGTGCCTATTACACTGGGTATGGAGTCATTCCTCATACCCCTGATCGCCAGTCTAGGGACATTGCACATCAGGTCCCACTTCAACATGGGGATCTTCCTCGTGTTATATTAGTGGCTGGTGATGGTCCTACTGACCTCAGAATCCAGGGGTGAAAGCTATCCTCGCCTCACTGGCACCCAACACGGATGTCCCACCCGTGTTCTGCTAGATCGGTACAAGGACCATCCTCATACCAAGGTCACCTGGGGAAACAAGCATGGAGGTCCTCCTCATTATCCTTCCAATTCTAGAAAAGTTCATTCCCACTACAGTGCTATCCAGTGAGGTCTTCCCCATTCCCCCTTGGACATCTATCCCAGTGATCCACGTGCACCAACATACTCTGTTGGAAACCCTCAGCCCCAGCACTAGTGCAGCCAAAGGACCATGTGTCAGAAATTTGCCTTGTCCCTAGTATCCACCTAAGGGAAAGAAGAATGGTCATTGATGCCATAAGTAGAAATATAGGGAGGTCCGGACAGAGATTAAACCAGTCCGCTTCTCAGAATCGGAAGTAGTGTATGACATTGCATGGTAACCCTCTCTTTCTTATCCGAGTCAAGGGATGGGGTAGGAATGAGGCACATCATCCTAGTACTCCCGGAATGTGTGGTCCATCAGATTACTTCCTCCCTCTATCAGTATATGAAAGAAGATGAAAATATGGTGACCCCATTGGTCATGGTGGTGAAATCACCACCATCATCACCAGAAGTTCTCTTTACCTCGAAACGGGGTCACAGAGAACTATTCTAAGGACAAATGGTAGGCGAGCAGCAACATGACCAATCATTAGTGTCCCTAGTCTCTAGGACATGGACTATGGACGTTGGAGTTTATTACCATGAAGTAGTGGCCAGTTATCTATTCTATTCGGAGGACAACCTGAGATTCTGCGGCCAGTGGGCCCACTTGTTGTACTCTCCACTGGCCAGCCTGCCATCCCAGCAGTCTACCCAAGTACTGCTCTCAGTTGCTCATCCACTCCATATTGAAGAATGGGGCCATAAAGGGCTAGACCCTGAATCTGATCCAAGGAGCTTATGGAACATCTTCGAGGTGGACCACTTCCCTATGTTGTTCTTGCCCGTTCCAGCGCCAAATTTTCATGCACCAGAATCCCTCACCCCAGAGTACATTGAATGTTTCTGCCATACCCTGTAGGCGATGCACTTTCGACTTCGTTTTAAGTGATTGTTTTATCCTAGGATCCAAATGCATTTTGATGACATTGGAATGAAATGTCATCTTGTCGATCTGGTTGTACTCCTTGTGGCACAGTGCCCCTAGTTACCAGGGTGCCATTAGGTCCTCCAAGGGAAATGTGTTTAGACTTTCAACATACTCTACAATATCATATTGCATGCATACCCCCCATGCACAAATCTGTGGCTAGGAGTAGTATGCTTCCATCCACATCAGTCCAATCTGGCGACAACCTGACTTTCTAGGCGACATTGAGGACATGCCCCCACAAAGTGACATAGTCAACATGGCCGACATAGTGGGTGAGGAGGATTAGTTGGAGCTTCTTGATGGTGACTCCACCCCACCCACGAGGGATTGCCACCATTATTGGACCCATCAGGGATGATTACTTGCCAACAGTGGAACATACTAGGTCTCCATTTGCCCACCGAGGAATTAGTACACAACCAGAACTCATGTAAGGGTAAAGAGAACATCAGAGCTGCCAAGCATTCTGACCCATCTGCCTTAGTGAAAAAGGCAGAGGAAGAACCAGAGAAGGCCACATTGTGGCAACAACTTTCTGAGTAGAAGAATTTGGTCAATAACCACTTTCCTGAATGCGCTGAAGTGCAACGAACAGACTATAGTGATCCTAGACCAGGGTAGTAGGGGCCTTAACAACTTCCCCTTGCTGAGCTGCCACTAGAAAACCCTGACCATCCTGCTCCTGCAGATATGGTTGAGGCATGGCAAGAGGGCATAATATGTCTCTCAAAATCCTCATGAATGGAATGAGAATACAAGGGACCAAGCTCGGGCTCCCCCGGCCGTCCCAAGGGTCGTGCCGCCAACTACTCCACGAGCCACTGGGCCTACTTACCTTGTTGAAGAACTCTCCAAGGAGCTCGTGGTTTTGGATCCACGTCATAATAGGAACCCTCGCACATATGATCTACTGGCTGCACTCATTTCCTTCCTTGAGGCATTGGAAACACGATAAGTGGAAATCCCGGCTAAGGGCATGCCATATCCAACATGGGTGGATGATATGCTGGCACCTTCTAGTTTCACAAATCCCACCTTCTCCCCCCTTTAACGGGACTAGGGACCTACCGCAGCACCATTCCCACAACAAATCAAAGTGTGGGCCCAAGTTAGGTAATCCATAGCAGTAGGAGGCTGCCATGCTCCGCTGATTTGTTATGAAATTGGAGGGGCCTGCATTCGTCTTGTACAGCTAGATTTTCATTGGATCCGTAACTAGCTAGGAGGACCTTTGCAAGACATTCCTCTACTAGTTTAGCTCTACCACATGGAACGAAATCATCACAGACCTCTTCAAGTGAAAACAGAGGCCTGATGAGCATGTCGTGGACATCATCATCTAGTGGAAAAAGCATACATATTCCCTTGACATTCCACTGAATCAGGATAAATTATTGATGATGTGTGTAGGAAATGTCATGAAAGACATGTCCCCTCTCGGATTACCCAGAACTACACCGGAGGATTCAATGACTTCTCCAATAAGTCCCAGTTCCAAGAAGAATCCTTGAAATAGGCCAGCCAGGAAAGCCCGTTGCCTCTTGTATTCCATGCAAGGAGGGCTATCAGAGTCGAGCCCGTCGTGGTGGACCAAATATAGGCCCCTCAGAGATCTAGAGTTATTACCAGTGGGGCTGCCTCGACATTCTTTTATAGGTCCTCTACCACATGTGCAGCCTCCAGCCCAGTAGTAGCTTCCTCAGAATCTGCAGGTGCCCCCTCAAAATGCACTGCCACCACCTAGGTGGGACAACCGGGCCCTGACTCCTTGACAGGATCCTCCATATCCTCGTTTGGGACAAGCCCAAAGGCCACCGTTTCCAGATAGAAGAAACTCAACCATCTCTTTCAATGAGAATTAGGTCCCCGATTATTTCTGAAGTGCCTTTGAATAGGGGAATTTGCATTAGCCTGAGTACAGAAGGTCAGAAGAGGCGAACCACAATAATCTTCCCAACTATTTCCCCTATCACCGTATCTCGGGGTACAACATCAAGTTGTTCTATGAGTTCAAATACTGGCTTCAAGACCAAGTCAAAAACAACATAGTATAGTTGGGCTCGGCACCTTACAAGTGGTATTCGTCGGTGTAAGGTCAGATATTAGTGGTGATAGTGAAGGTTAGTGGCATCCGGTTTCTAACCGCAAGTCCCAGAAGTATGATGACTGGATGGCTCGCAAAATAGCTACTTGTTCCCATGGTATCATTCATGAATGCTTGAATCAGCTTTAGCCTTCATAAGATGCAAATGGTACTTCTACGTCTTCATCTCCATCGTCCTTTTCCCAGGAGATAAATCATTAGCGGCGAATGGGAAAGAAACACGCCCCACAGTTGAAATCATTGTCTTGAACTATCAGTGAATTCATACCTCTGATGATGGGGATTCCTCCCATAATTCTCCCAATGATAGTTGAATCTTCAAGTGATATTCAAGGGTCTTCTTCAGATAATACCATGTAGTTGGTAAATCCCTATATGAATCCTGACGACGGGGAGCGCCAGACAAACTTCCCCAACATCCCCAGTCGATTCCATCATCGGTGGAGCCATGACTACATTGGTCATCGAGGAACAATTGTTGGAACCTCTAGCAAAGTTGTGCACCACAATGAGACTAGACAGCGGGCCCAGTGGAGAACTCAACATGCGCAACCTCTTCATCTGGTGTCATCATGCCCGCCTCCACCACCGTTTGTGCTACTGGATCGGGAAGAACCAATTCTACATGCCGCGAACAACCTCGCGCTGCTATAGGCCATTCAATGTTGTCCGGACCTCATCCGGTAGCTACTATGTGGGCTTTGACTTGTGAGAAGTAGGATATTCCCTGCACCAGGCAGTTGGTTGCCCATCCAATAGGGCCTGCCATGCCTCCGGTCACAGAGTGGACTCCAGCAAGAAAACGTTTACACATGGTGGTGAAGTATGATGTTATCAAGAACCTTGCAAGTATCCCAGTGAGTCTTTCCATCCTCGAGGCCATTATCATATTGTCAGATATGCGTGGGGCCCTATCTAAGGCTTTAAGAATCCCCCTCCAGTTTGAGACAGAGGTTGCAGCTGTAGAAGCCTTTCATTTTGAAGTCGTCAAGAAAAATAAATGGAAGGCCATCATTTCATTATATATATCTGATTAAGGATCTCCCACATAGGGGCACAGCCGACCATTTTACATCATGGGACAATTTAATGGCCTGGGTTTTCGATGCTGTCTTTTTGGCACTAGCTCTAGTATTAACCTTATCCTAACACAGACACTGTGGAAGCTGGGGTTGTCCGAATATGACTTGACACCCTCTGATGTATTAATCCATGGATATGACAGGACATATAAGACCCTAGTCGGTATGATCTGATTGATGACCCAGTTCGGTTGCCCAGTTTCTAATACCGATATTATGGTTTTCTCCCAACACACTATGTACAATGCATTAATGGGAAGACCATGGCTCCAACTACACATGGTTGTTCCCTTGTCGTATCACCAGTGCATCAAGTACTCTATTAATGGCCGAGTATCCATACTCCAAGGTGATGTTTCTCATTTTGCATCTTGTGAAGCCTGCTACCTAGATGACGACTATTACAAGAGCAAGTACACGAAGATCCAAGCTGATGAGTTCGAACCCGTCGTGGTTGCAACTGAACCCTGGGTAGGTCTGGATGACGCCTAAATCTTCCAGATCCATCGATTGGAGGAAACGACCCATGATATGGGGAAAATGTTTTTTGAATCTGGTACAAGGGGTAAGAATATTCCCTAGTCCTTGAAAATGCGGGAAATCACCTCGTACTCCAACAAATATCAGGCCCAAGTGACCCCGGAGTCTCATACCCCCATAAGGTCTTAAGATTTCCACCCCATAGAAACAATAGTACATCATACATATATGTTTTTCTAAGCTGGAATCAACCAGCTCCAGCTTACGCACCACTATTTCTTTGAAATCATCATGCATGGCCCCTTGGGCCGATGACCACACAGGATCGGCTCGAAAACCTTAATTGATACGGTTTCTGAAGCACGCGAATCTCCTGATATGTTGTCCAGTGCCACCCAGGCTGGAATCTGCCTCTCAGTGGGGGCTCTCAACCGAGTGGATGTTTGTCCTGCTAGAGATCCGTACTCTACAAGAGTAGAAGAGGATTTGGTGGATTCTCCCCCCACCTTTGAAGATGGTTTCACCACCACGGTCAATGAACTAGTACAGGTGAACCTTGGTAGTGAGGTAGATTCAAGACCCATATTGATTAGTTCCTCTATTCCCCCTGAGAAGAAACACCATTAAGTGGACTTCATTAAACATCATAGTGACATGTTTTCCTAGAGTTACGATGAGATTCCATGACTAGATCCTCAGGTAGCTGTCCACCACCTCGGTCATCCGGAAAATTATCCCAGGTTCAAGAATCCCACCATAATGATGCATCCTTCTCATAGATCCATGGTTGAGGAAAAAGTTGACAAACCCATCTGGGCCAACTTTGTAAAGGAGATCCAGTAACACAGATGGATAGCCAAAATTTTGCCAGTCCGGAAGAAGAACAGACAGATCAGAGTCTGCATCGACTTCTGTGATCTCAACTATAACTGTCCGAAGGATGATTTCCCCCCTTCCCATGACAGAATTGTTGAACATTGATATGTTTGGGTTCCAATCCCTCTCCTACAAGGACGGTTACTCTGGATACAATCAGATCTGAATGGCCCCCGCAGACGATGATTCTACAGCTTTCAAGGCACCGTAAGGTATGTTTTGTTAGTATGTTATTCCCTTCGGCTTAAGGAATGCAGGTACCACCTAACAGTGGCCCAAGAATCACATATTAAACCAATCCTCAGGACATTGGTGGAATGTCATGTGGATGATCTGGTGGTCAATTCTCATAGTGCCAGTACCATATCAAGGATCTCAAGAAAGTGTTCGGCATACTCTATTCCCACCACCTGAAGATGAACCCATTCAAATGTGCCTTCGGGGTCACCAATTGGTGTTCCTTGGACTTTTTTTTGTACTGAGGCAACGAGATCGACCCAGATAAGATCAAGGAAATTAGCCAGATACCTCCCTCAACCAATAATTGAGATATTTGAGATTTCAAGTCAACTTATCCTATATATGATTATTCATTGTGAATCAGGATGGCATGTGTAATCCATTTTCTCATATCTTAATGAAATGCTCCACCTACGAGTGGGATGAAGAGTGCAAGATCGTGTTTTAGGAAATCAAGAAGTATCGCCTTCGCTCTTGATGCCACCCATCTTCGGAAAACCACTGATCTTGTATTTAATAGTCCTTGAACGATCTCTTGACTCCCATCTCGCCCAAAAGAATAGTGTGGGGACAGAGATCAGTCTCTACTACCTCAGTCATATGATCATCAATATAGAGACCAGATACTCCTCTATCGAGAAAAGATACCTTGCAATCATATTCATTGTCCAAAAGTTGTGACACTACATGCAACACCACGAGGTATAGTTGGTATCTCGAGTAGCCTCGATGATGTATATCTTGAGAAGTTCTATTATTAAAGGCTGACAAGCACGGTGGGTGGTAATCCTCCAGAAATTTGACATCAGGTTCATGCCTCCGAAGGCTATCAAGGGACAAACATTGGAATATTTTCTTGTTGCGCATCCAACCCCCGCAGACCAGTCCATAGACCTGGATTTTCTAGATGAGGAAATCCTCGTGGTAGATCAAGACACCACTTGTTGGGAAATTCACATCGATGGAGCCTCCCGTTAACCCACCAGCAAGAGGCTCAGTGATTCCAAACTCATCAGAGTAGGCCTGTGTATTATCTTTATTACCCCGGTATGAGATATTCTTCCATATTCATTCCTACTGTAATAAGGCTGCACCAACAATGAAGCGGAGTACCAGGCACTTATCACTGGCCTCGAGCTGGCACTCAAGATTGATGTGCCCCATTTTCTTGTGAAAGTGGATTCTGACTTTTCATCAAGAAATTCACCTGTGACTATGTTGGCAGAAAGCCAGAGCTCATACCATTATTGGAACACACTCTCCATCTAATGGCCTAAATCCCATCTTGGACGAACGTTACTCAGGTCCCTTGATTTCCAAACGGCTGATCTTATGCCCTGGCAGGCCTGGCTACAACACTTTCAGAACCCAAGCAGGATGACCTAATTATACACGTGCTGCATCGGAGAGTCATTGCACCTGTCACACCAGATGATGACGATGGCCTACAGATAAGCCATCATACCCTTGTAGCCTTCATCTCAGGTCCTCGGGTTCCTCATATGTAGTGGTTAATGTGACCCCTGACTGGAGAGTCCCCTTGATCAGGTATCTGCTAAATGGTAACTTCCAAGTATATTGGGTTGATCATGAGAGAATATGAAGCCGTGCACCACTGTTTATCATCCATAGTGGTCCCAGTCCTGAGAAGATCCTCTACAAGCATGAGCTTGATGGTGCTCTCCTCTGTTTCATCCAAGGAGTCAAGATTAATCTGGTCATGTACGATGTTCTTGTTGGTTCCTACGACGCCCGCCATATTGGGCTAAAGCTATCTAATTAGATCCGGAGACTTGGGTACTTCGTGCCCTCCATGATCCATGATTTCATTGAGTTTTCCAAACGGTGTCATGTGTGCCAAATTCATGCTAACATTATTCATCGACCACCAAAACCTCTCCATTCCACCATGTACTCTAGGCCATTTTTTGTGTGGGGGCTTGATTTCATAGGACCATATCCACCTGCAACAACTCTCCAGTGCAGGTTCATCCCAAACACAACAGATTTCATTTCCAAATGGGAAGAGGAAATTTCTCTCAAGGAGGTCATGGCACATTCTATCATTGACTTTGTGAGCTCCAATTTCATATACTGGTTTGTAGTCCCTCACATTGTCCTCCCCGATAAAGGCACCAACTTCTGAGTAGCCAATATGAAGTAATTGTATGTCATGTACAACATCCGTTTGACCCAAACCTCCCGCTATCACACTCTGGAAAAATGATAGATCGAGGCATTAAAAAAACCTCTATATAATTTTGTAGAAAATGGTTGGTCAGATCAAGTAGAGTTGGCCAGAAAATCTCCCCAACGCCATCTGGGCTTATCGGACGACCGCTCGTAATTCCACCCAAGTGACCACATATTCCCCATTATACAGATATCAGGACATCCTACCCATCAAGGTCCAGTAGCCTATGTTATGCACAGTGGTTTATGATCAGCAGGCGCAAGATAAGGTAGCCGAAAATCATCTTTCAGAATTGTAAGCACTTGACAAGGATTGGATTCGTGCCCTGAAAAATTTGGAAAGGCATTAGTATATGCTATATAGAGCATTCATCAAGAAGTTTCTCCTCCACTCTTTCCTACAAAGTGACTTGGTATTGGCCCTCCGGAAAACAATGATCCCTAGCAGGAAACCACCCATGATGGAGCCCAAATGGGAAGGACCATACATATTTCATAGAGTTTACCCCAATGGTGCATTAACCCTGGTGACCATGGATGGTGAAAGTATAACCCCTCCAACCAATGTGAAGTTCCTCATGAAATAAATTTCCTAAGCCTAGTGGTCCTGCATGACCTTAAACTGGGCAGTCTGACATGACCCTAAACTGTATGATGGTCCGACATGACCCTAAACTGTTCGGTCTCACATGGCATTAAACTATTCAGTCCTACATGATTGTACACAGTAAAATGTCCCACGTGACATTAAAATTGTTTGTCATCCTACAAGAAGTTAGATTTCACTTTTAGAACTATGTGTGGATTTATTCACATACCCATGGGATACATAGGAACTCCAAAGCATTTCACCTTGAGCCCTGCACCCAAACTCTTTTCCATTACTATCCCCCTGGGTATAGTTCTCTTGAAGGGTCCTTGCATGATATGTATAAGATTCTATAGACCCACTCATGTCAAGATTATGACGATCTCACCATGTACCCGCTCCTCGTTCTTATATCATCCCATGTCCTCACTGTACGATGTTATTCTCCATGGCCTTCAAGAACTACATAAGGCTTGATTCCCATTATCATGTGATACATAGTAACATTTGGATATTTCGTCTGTTGGTCCAACCCAAACACCAGATTCTTCCCTTGGGTCATGAATGATGGTGTGGTGCAGTCTTTTTCCCCAATTCATGTCGACCTCATCTTGATACCTCCATACGTCCCACTCCCTTGAGGTGTTCGCCTCTTTCACAGATGGGTACGACTATGATTAACCAACTCCTTTGATTGTGACTTCATCTAAATTCTCTTCCGGAAGGGCCCTCAAATGGCAGGGATACCTGTCCCAAGGACACTTTTACCACTTCAGGTCAACGCCCTCAAAGATGTTGACCAAAAAACTAATATAATGTCCCGTGTTGCAAATATGGTCAGCGGTCGATGCACATTTGTTGTCCCCAGTCTTGGTCACTATAGGGATGTTGTGCTTCAAACATGGTAATCAACTATCCCCTGTCATTATATCCACCCCAATATGTCCCAAAAATTAAGTGTAGTGGTTCATTCTTCCCTGATGTATCTCTAAGAATAGAACACCAATGGGTGATGCCAACAATTAGACCCCTATATTACATAGAGAGCCGAGTTCGGCTCTTTGTTTACCACACTGAGCACTGCTCACGTGGGATTAGGAGCTTTTATGAGGCATTATCCACACCAGATGTTGTATGGATACCATTGACCAGAATGCACATCCTCACGCCCCTTGGCCTTTTCTGGCTCCTTGGACTTTTCTGGCCCCTGGACCAACTTCTCATTTAGGGTTTTGTAGTGTGGAGCGGACTTATGTCCTCATTCACATCGGGCTATTTCTCCATGCCACAGATATCCCCTTGAAACATCCATCATGTCACTTATCTTCCATACCACAAGCACGGGCCTTGGTGTGATTTGCGTGCCCAATCTCAGGCCCCCGGCCCAAGTCCTATCACATACATGATTGTACGGTGTGGTATGGGATTATGTCCTCATAAAAGTCGGGTTACTCGTCGTGTCGTAGACATCCCCAGATGAGATACCTTACCCCTTTTTTCATCTTCATTAGATGACGTTCAATTGTAAACATGAGGGTACGTTCAATATGGGGACCAACCTTATGCCCCTTGGCCTTTTTAGGCCCCCTGACCCATGTACTCACTTAGGGTTGTATGGTGTGGTATGGGATTATGTCCCCATTCACATAGGGTTACTCATTGCGTCGAACTCCTCCTATATGTGAGGTATCTCACCCATTTGTCTCCTTAATGTATGATGATAAACTGTAGATTACTCCCTTAAAGAACTACGTGTGGATTGATTCCCATCCTAATGGGATACATAGGACTTCTCAAACTTCTACACTTCGGGTCCATCCCCATCTATTATAAATATTCCTCTCATCATGGACATTTGGCTTGCACTACCCCCATAGAGATGAATATATGGTTTGGTATGTGATTAAGTCTTCATTCACGTCAGGTTTTGTAACAACCACGCTATTCACCTCCTCCTCCTGAGATTTTTCCACCCCCTTGCACTTCAATAGTCTTTTAAAATTGGATTATCTCGAGATGAGACCCTCTGTCCTCTTCGTCAGTTCACTAATGCGCCCATGCGTACTCTGGTTTAGCACATGGAATGTCTGATTCTACCCGGACATGTTTTCACCCATTTCTCAGGATTTTTGTTCTCCTTTATTAGGGCTTCCATCACCATTCACACCCAAAGGGACCCCTAAATCGCATGGATGGTGGGCCTAAGGGCTCTCCTACCATCACGGGCCAATGTCCTCGAGGGTCTCAGACAAAAAATCGATACATTTCCCGCGTTGCTAATATAGTCATCAGTCGACACTCATTTTTTCGTCCCCATTTGAGGTTAACAAGACATGGATGCTGTGTTTTGTACACGGTCAACAGTTATCTTCCATCTTCACGCCGACCCCCTTATGCCCAAAATGTCGGTTACATGATTCACATCCTTCTCCACATCATCATGTCCTTGTAGAACATAAAAACTCTTAGTACTATTCTTCAATGCGCATCTGCATGATAGGAGAAAAAATCTGAAATATTGAAATCATTCAGGGCACCAATGATATCCCCTTTGAATTTTTTTCACATGTTGAAATTTTTTTATCTGCCCTTGGTTCCTACACTGAGATCGACTCGCGTAGGCTTAGGGAATGGGGTAAGGTCCACCTTTACTTGGGATAGTCCTGCTACTCGAGGGTCCGAGTTCTATGACCTTAAACTAAGATCATTTCATATTGCCCTATTATGAGAACTACATACAACTTGATTCACATCCTTAATGGGATACGTAGGAATGCCCAGACATATCATATTTGGGCCCAACTTAGTTACTATAATTTATGCCACATACGCCCCCTCTTAGGAACTAGTCCCTCCTACCTAATGTCCTGCATTACGTTAAAAGGAGCCTTCAAGAACATTGTATAGCATGATTCCCATACTCATGGGATACATAGGAACTCTAGAGCATCTCATCCTCGGGTACAGCTTATTTGAGAGCTAGTGTCTCCAACATTATACCTTTTAACATTTGATGGCCCCTCTTCCCAATGTTTCTATCTTGAAATTACACGTGGTGTGGTATGGGATTATGTCCTCATTCACACCGGGTATGCTTTATTGAACCATGAACATTACCTCTTGATCCTCATATATATATATGGGCCATATGACATTATATTATTCATCCTATTCCCACGTGACATTACACTATCATGTCTATGCTAAACGACATGAATGTCCATGGATGGTCCCATCACATGACCCTAAACAGAGACAATATCGTCCCAGCCGCACGATGAAAAATGAAACTGCATTGTGATGTCCCCGTACAAGTGATATCATGTTTGGTATTTTTAAAACATCATATCATTTATCAATTCCTTCATTTGTCTTGATTCTTGTAGCTATGCATGGATTCCCTATTCAAGGTACATCGATTCACAAAAAACACCCATTTATCCTAAAGGGAAAACAAGACCAATCAAATACCGCTTCTTTTTGTGTATTGGATAGACCCACACTACCTTATTATACCTGGAACCGGTATCCCACTGTTCCATGCTATGAAATACGTATGACTTGATTCCTATCCTCATGGGATACATCGGAATGCCCAGATATTTTTGTCTCTTAGTATAGCCCAAAAATCTAAAAATCGTGTCCCATATTTCTTGGCCCCTTGGCATGAACTCACCTATGAATATGTTTTATGGCGTGTACCTCTTAGGTTCTCATTCACGTTGTGTTTTTCAATAGTCGCAACATGTGCTTCCCATACCTTTTCCAAGATTGGTCTGAGTTCTATGACCCAAAACTACGATCTCCCTACGGGAACCGCGCGTCATGTTTGGCTGTTTCGCCACCCGGATCATAGTTCATTAAATCAATCCTCTTTGATAGTCCTACCTAGGAGTTTAAATTGAAATTTACGAACCTAGGACCTTTGTACTTGGGAAGGTACTTGTCTCCATATTTTTGATACGTCTTATATTCATATTCAGATGTGTTTCGAACAAGAGCCTGATGTTTGGAATATTCACATGGACATTCCCCTCTATACAAAACCAAGCATTGTAAGCCCATAATTTGGATCCTCATCCTCCTCCACATCTGAAGGGACCCCCTATGCGTCCTAATCTCATGCTGCCTCAGCTGACCTACCTTTTCAGGCCAATGTCCCTGAAGACCCTAGATGAAATTTGTGACATGTCCTATGTTTCGAACACAGTCAACAGTTGACCCTCATCTATCTGTCCCAATTACAGGCTAACACGATATGGATGTTGTGTTTCGAACACGATCAACATCTATCTCCTATCGTCATGCCACCATTATTTGGGTCCAGATCTAGAGAATCATGATTCACATACATCCACATTCTTATATTTATGTGGAAATCTAGTATTCTCGACTTTACTCTTCAGCGCATCTAGGGGTGTTATATAGGAAGGTCGACATCAATGGGACATCAGTCATCTAATGCCGCATCATCTCAAATGTGTGTGTCCCTATGCTAGGAATGCCCGATCACTACTTCTTGTTTCCCACATCGAGCACGACTGATGTGGGATTAGTAGTTCTGGTAGGACGTGTACTGGCACAGCCATGTCCACACGTTTCTTTCCTAATCATGCATAACGTTAAATTGTACTCTTATAACTATGTATGGCTTGATTCCCTTCCTCATGGGGTATGTAGGAATGCCTGAACACTTTGATTCAGGGCCTAGCATAATTTTTACTCTTGGTCACATGACTTGAAGAGTTTCATGTGGGGATACAAGGTGTGATCTGGACTCCAAGTCCCCATTCGCATCGGGTTGATAGCTATCGCCCCACATACTCCCTTCTAGGGATATTCCCTTTCACTCTATGTCATATTGCATAAAATTAAACTACATGATTCCATATGTCTAGAAATCATGGAACTAAACTATGGTTCTACACTAAACATGTCTGGGATTCCCTATGTTAATCCTCGAATGTGTCGTTTTCCTCTCCAGAGAGAATTCTCTTTACCAGTGTTGGTCACTGGCCAAACTGTGCCCCAAGAACTACATTTTTCTTGATTCACATTCCCATGATATACGTAGGAACCACCAATCATCTTTTCTCTGGGTCCAGCCCTAGGAATCCTAATTCCCTTTTCTTTCTCTTTTTTTGGTCCCTTGACCTGATCACTTTTGCGGAACTATGAAATTACAGCTTTACCCTAAACAAGTTCGGGATTCCCCATGATAAACATTGGGAGGTGACCGTTTCCTTATCAGATGGGTCTTGTTCTGATGTATGTTGGATATATGATTAGGCTGGTGTACCCCACCAAATGCGTTTCCACCATTGTTGCGTAATTTCAAGAGTGTAAAATTATGTTCAAACAAATCACCACTCCATATTACACACCTTCTGTGACCATTATCTGGACCCTCGTCCTCTCTCACATCTAATAGAATCCACTAATAGAATAGACTCTCGGACTATGGCTCTCCTACAGTCCTGGGCCAATGTTATAGAAGGCTAATCGATGAAATTATGAGTTAGGCCTGGTGTTTCGAACATGGTAACTAGTCGGCCCTCATTTTTCATCCTCATTTCAGGCTAACACAATATTGATGATATGTTTTGAACGTGGTACAAAATTATCGTTTATTGTCGCACCATCCCAATAGTGTTATGAATTTGGGGTTTTGTAATTCTGACTTTCCATTCCGATATGTTCGGACTGGCTTCCAATGCCCCTGGTGTTACCCCTATCATGCACTAGAGAGCATTGGGAACACATCACATCAATTGTTCTTAGGTCCTCATCCTCTGATCGAGCCTCTCCCTTTCCTTCTTCAAAATCCGGATTGCTTTTTCAATCCACCGAATGCCTATATCATGGTCTACACTGCCACATTTGAACGGAATAGAAACGTGGTCATCCTTGTTTCTCACATCGGGTCTGACCCACATTAGATTATGGATTGACCACTGGACGCTCCACGAATATCACAAGAATTCATCTAATCAATGAAAATAACAGAAGTCATGCATGTATTTGGCATAAAATAATCAACGCATGAAAGTGAATTCAAAAGTTATGGGAATCACAGTACCCTACGATCGACCCCTCCTATAGACGGGATGACCTCGTCCAAAGAGCGTAGCAGCTCACCGCACAATGTCTTATGGCATCTTGGATTTTCTGCTGCATGTTTAGTTCCTCATCCTCCACGGCAGCGATGTGGTGAAATTCATCACCTTCAATCGGGGCCTGCACTGTGCCGGTCCAGATGACAATAATTCCGTCGGAGGCTTGTTTCATTCCCTCTTCAGCCTCTGCCAATTGGGCCTTCAATTGCAATATTAGATCAGGTTGCGCATTGAGGGAGGATGAGTTCCCGTACGCCCAACTCTATAGCCGCTAGAACTCATTTTATGCATTTGAGATCCTCTTGATGTTCACTACATTCCTCCACATACAACCCACATCGAGACCACATTCATGCTACTGAATCTTCTCCACCATAAGATCTCAGACAAGAATTTGAGGGTGTTGGGCATCCTCTCCCCAAGCACAAAGTTCGTGCAGTTGTGAGAAATGTATGTCCATCTCATACATCCATAGTGCTTGGCGGTGTCATCAATGCTGCTCTAGATCCTCTTCCATGATTGGCTATAGACTATTCTGCTTTCCACTTCATCAGAGGTTGTCACGTCCCAATCAGCACGGTTGGAAGGCTCATATGCAAGAAATTTACATCAGAATACATCAGTCAGGTCCACATTCAGTGTTTGATTAGGCATAGTGGTACTTGGGCTGTCCAAATTATCCTCATCGTCGACCCCCTATCGACGATCTCAAGATCAGCCTCCCTGATAGTCCCAATGGTGATCAGGAAAAACATTGTATGATCAATCTAGATCTCCACCTCCATAGTCACGAGAATTCCCAATGGAAGGCGCTACTAGGGGTACCAAATGACCTCTCCAAGGAAACCCACACCATTTAGAGATTTGTGTGTACCCAAAGGGGAGCATGAACGTCAATTAACTTGGTCGATGGATGAAAATCATTAAATTGGTAGAGGAGACTTACATAGATCGAATTATGGATCTCTCTCTTAGTTTGATTTAGTCAGAACCCCAAAGAATGGCCCTATATATATTGTTGTAAGGTCTGATGTTTCGGGAGACTCTTCAGGTATTCCAGCCCTACCAGATATTCTGATCTCCCTAGGAGAAATCTTGGACCCCGAAGGTCCCGCATCTGTATCCCATGATGGGAGATAACAAGCACTGTGCATAATGCCCTCATACACAAATTATATGTTAGCAATGAGTCCACAATAACCTGAAATTGGGCCCTGAAGAAGGGGTTTGGAATATTTTCCTCAAGGGCCCCGAATAACTCTTCTATATTTGAGCCTTGATCCCTGACTTCACCCTCCTCCAATAGACTCCCTATCCCGGCCTCGTCTCCCAAGGAGGAATCATCAGATTCTTCTGACAGATGGAACTGTTCCCTTATGTCAGTAGCCGACAACTGTAGTGGAGTCGTGCATTCAAGAAACACCTTGACTCGATCCATGACAAGACGCGAGGTACCCCGGTAGTGCTTTAAGTACTCCAGCTCTGTCAGGTATTGCTCCGCCTCCACCTAGTATCCCGCAAAGCTGGCCCTGATAGGGCATATCACCGACCATTCCATCCCCAAACGATTCAAATGTTTCCACATCTCTTACTGGTTGAGGAATTGCTGGTTAACTTCCTAGATATACCATTCCTCTGAGAAGACATCATTCTATGTCATTTCATTGTGGCGCAGCCGCTTTTATGGATCCTAAGTGGATATTCAATGAAACTCCCTTGGTGGCCTCCCCTCAGGATACCTCTACTCTTCTGGGACCACAAGGTTTGTTGTAACTGCTTCCACTCTCTCAAATGGTGTGGGTCTTGATGCTACGGTAACCTCTCCATCGTGGGATGCACCTGCAGCCTTCCGACCTCGGCCAAAAGGTTTTAGAGGCACACCATAATCAACTATAATGTTCTGTTTCTTCATCATTTTCTTTGGGTTGGCCGCCTCCCAACTCTGGGCATATTCCTCCACTAGCCTGACGGCATCGGGTGCTGGAGGCAGATTGTTCCACATCTTTCTATCTTCCCGTGTGAACATGAGACACATCTTCCTCATCACACATGGGTGTTCCTCGAATCACACCCCTCAATAGACATGTGGAGTCAGTTGCTTCATGCACAGGAATTTCCGAGAAAATCAGTGTTGGGTGTACGACTCGCAGAGATGCTCATGATCCACCCTTTCCATTAAAATTGCACCTTGAAAGGCCTAGAGATTGGAACGGTGATCCTCTGTCACCCGTCCATCATCTGTGAATAACCCCATTAGCAACGTAAACGGGTAGAAATTGAACTCCACCACCATCCACACCTGGTTCAGAACCGACAGTGTGGTCTGATTGGCTAGAAAGCTCCCGCCAGCATTCAGGATGGATAGATGGAAGTTCGATTCTAGAAGGTAAATGGGGTTCGGGTATTCTTAAACCCCCCTGTCATGAGCCTCTATCAACCCATACATAAGGTGAAATTGCTTGAATATTTTTTATGGCCTCTTCCCCTCACTGATATGCCGCAAAATCTTATATAGCTTAGCGAGCATTAGGATCCCAAGGTTGACCCGCCCTCCTGTAGCAAACACGGATGCCATAATAAATGTTATTAGTCGCACTCCCATGTTGGTGTCCCTCACTAGTAGGATCCAAACACAGATGAGATCCATGATGAACACTTCCATCCAGACTATCATTTGTTGTTCAATGATGACAATACATCCCCACTTATTCAATTGGTTTTCCTCCAAAAGTATAAAGTATGATTGCTCCTTAGTTCGGGACCCCTTATGGAATGTTTGAGGCCTTGCCATAAACTATCTTCCCTCTGGGGTGTTCAGGAACTATTTGAACCACCAATTGAAATGGACATCCCTCACCACCTCCTTGTCCTCTCCCGACACAACCTCCATCATAGCCATCACCAGCAGAGGCATTTACTCCGTGTCCTGCCACACACTCATGACAGGGAGGAATTCATCATACACAGCCCTGAGTATGGGGACCCCAGAGATCTGGTGGATATCCCAATAGTTGATGATGACTTCCTTGTGGTAAATATGGAAAGTGTTGGTCCTTGATGACCACCTATCTAATAGCTCCAGCAGCAGCAACTTCAGCTGGTAGATGTGAAACTGGGAGGCCCATGCTGCATCATACATGCCCACTCTTCTCAGCTCCACCCAAAACTCCTCACACGAGGAGCATATCCATTAGTCCTAGGCCTAATAATCCATGATGTTTCCGCCCTAGCGCAGGTCCCAATCCTCAGACCACTCTTTCTCAGGGTTCCCCCGAGCTGCCTCTAATATCATCTGATGTATGGTAGGAGAGTCTCTGGCTATAACTCCTTCCCTTAATCATTATCCAGGTGGTTGTATAATCAGTCAACAATGAATGGTTTTATTTCCTCCAACGCATGGTCGTCAGCCGCCCTGAACCATTGGCTCTAGAAAGACGTGCATATGAAACAGTTAGATGGTTTGTCCCCACATCCTTATGGGATGAAGACTCCATCCATTAGCATAAATCCATTAAAATTTAACCTCTTATATAATTGTTAGATCCTCTGGCACTCTGATGGAAGCTCCACAAATGAACCATGGTCAGAGTATCTCTAGATTATCTCTCTTAAACCCATACTCTTCGCCATCTCATCTCTTCAGGCAACATCCGCATGTACCCCATGGGCATCTTCATGAGGATCCATTCACTATATTATATTGGTGTGATTTTTGGGTTCTTCCGTGATGCTAATTCATAGAGCATGTTCGGGAAGTCTATTCATGGAGCCCTTCCTTGGCCTCCAAACACGGAGTTGTGATGATCACAGACGCGAAGTCCAAAACTCAATATGTGCCGCAAAGCTGAAATCCCGATTCGTAGAGAGCAGTCGCAGAGTACATGAAGCTTCACAAATCGAGAATTCTAAAAGCCAAAATCACGAAAGGATAGAAAGGAAAAAAGAGATTCCATCCCCACTATTTATATTCGACAACACTCGCAGCTTCGCGGCATGTCTTGACCACGGTGAGCTTCACTGCGCACCCATCCGACCCGTCGCTTTCCCGCTCGGTGATCCTTCATCACTAGCCAGCTTCACGAATGGCCAAGGATTTTTTTTTTGGCAATTTACCCTTAGACTTTGACACTATATTTCTCTTGGGCTCCACGTCTAGAGGGGGTAATTTTTTGCGGCAAAAATCGGAAGGGAAAATTATAATAAGATAGTCTCTGATGATACCTCATGAAGACCTTCCGCGAAGTGCCATGGCCCCACACCCACCATGATGCAAGGAGGCGGGACTCTCCACGAGCCTGGTTGATGTTCGTGAGCCCACCGCAAAGCCAGGAGGCAAGATGCTGCATGAGCCTAGTTGACATTCACGATCCCCCCAGCGAAGCCAGGATGCGGGATGCTCCATAATCCCCTTTGACATTCGCGATCCAACTGCAATGCAAGGAGCTGGGATGCTCCGCGAACCCCTTTGACGTTAGGGATCCCTCCAAGGAGTGGAATCCAGCTTTGCACCGAGCATGCTCTGCTTCGCAGTGCCTCTTGCCTATAAATAACATCCTCCCCCCACACACAATGGATGGATCATTCAACCATTCACCATCTCGTCTCTCGATTCAAGAAGTACATTATGCTCTATGAACTATGATCTTCTCAAGGTACTTTTTCATTGCGAAGTGCCTCCCCTTTTTCTTGTTTTCCCCACCTCTTTCACGAGGGATGAATTTCACGAAACCCACATCCCATCGCGATGGAAGGAGATCCACACAGGTACTCAGGTCATCACGGAGTGTTTATGCTACGCAAAATATCCCCCATGCACACGTGACTCAAACGCTAAGGCAGAGTCACTATGCCTCGCGAAGTAGATTGCTTCACAGGACCTTGCATCACGAGGTACCCATGCTTTTTAATGGTTTTCTTCGTGAATTTCTGACCACTTTGGGATGAACCTCTGGTAGGAACCTATGTTTTTTGCCTAGGCAAGGCCACTTCACTTTGCAAATCCGGAACCATCACAAAGCCCTTCCATTCCCTCTCTCGTGCAACCACCTAGGTTTGCACAAAGCAATTTCAATGTCCTTTGAACAACACTTCTTATTGCGTTGTTTTTTCTCATGCTTCTTATCATAGGCATGCTAACAGCTATTGTTTCTTCGTATAGTCATGCTAACGTGGACCCCCAAATGGTTTGCTTCATAACACATCCTTATTTAGTTATCATCAATTGTAATTATATAATCTATAAATATTATATATTAATTCACATGATGTATATATGTTCATTATATTTATATAAAATATTTATGGATGATTTATTATGATGTTTATCACTTCATTATAATTATTATACTTATATGATATAAGAGAGAGACATGTTGTCAATTTGTTTTGATTAAATTATAATTACATCACATTCATGGAAAAAATTTGAATAAAGCAATAATTTACAACCCTTAGGTGATATTTGTCAAATTTAAATCCACATATAGAATTTTGGATGATGTACGCATAATTTTATTATCTTTATCATATTGTTTCTTCCCTAAATTTAAGCGGTTACCTCTAACCATGGTAAATAAAAATTACCATAGTTACTATTCATAATATCCAAAAATAAATGTAACGTATTAACATAATTTGGAACCACTGATTCCAAATATGGAAGCCATTTTTAAATTTCAAAAAAAATAATTATTGCATAATTAATTTGCGTTTTCAAAACTTCAAACCATATTATTATTATGTAAAAACTATCAATAGATTGACATGTTTTTATGACCAATTTAAATATAAAATTTAATCCAATTATAATAATTGGATGAAATTATAAAAACATAAAACTATTACACATTAAAATCAATATTAATTATAATATAACTAAATAATTAAATTAAATGAAATGGATTTTATGAATTAATATGCTGCATTTTCAATATTCGTTAAAATATGAATTTTATCAGAAAAGTACCAAAATTATGACCAATGTAAATTTTGATGTTAGGAATCAGAAAAAAAGTTTATTTTGTCCATTAGAATCTACAAAATTGTAAACAACATGATTTAATGTTGGTGTTCCATTATAAGGCAGCAACACAACAATTTTTTTGATAATACTTCTTTTATCTGAAAAAGTGAATTGGGTCTTCTATCATGTCTAGAAAATACATAATATAAATTTTAACATTATATAAAATAAAAATTATGGTTAATAATATTCATAACATCTTTTTTATATCCCAATAGATAAATATATTTTAGGTATATATCATTGTTTATTGTAACTCATTATTGCATACGACATAAGATATACAAGAAGGTCTCTCTTGCATGCAACGCAAGCCAAGTCTATGCTTTATGTTTTGAATGACTCATTATTATTTTCTAAAAAATAATAATCTATTATTTCTTCTATACGTTGAATAAAATCTATACACAGTGTTGCGTGTTTTTTAAGCCAACTCGGTGTTGCGTGGTACAAACGACAAGTCAGTTTAGTTGTAAAGGAATGTTTGACTTAGTGTCTCGAAAAATATAAATTAATATTTTAATGTTTTCGAAAAACAGTCTATAAATACTTGTGGTGTTACATTATGCACCCCTTAAAAATATTTTTATCCTTAAAATTAATTGGGATGATAAAATGTATAATAATTGAATGTTTTATTCATTGGAATACACATCGTAAAAATGAATACTAAAACTTCATTGTAAAAGGGAATGTTAGAAAAATAATGGTTACCCAAAGTAACTAATCATTGGGATTCCATATTGGAGAATATATGTTGGAAGTGAAAACATGAACATTGAAGAAAAATCTAATCACCATATTCAGATGGATAGTCATAGAGAACATGATTTGGTGGAAGTTAACAATCAGAATTCCATTAATCTGTGATGATTTAAGGGGATATCTGATTAATTGGATAAAAAGGTACTAAAGTTATAATTTTTTGTATTAAAGATATTTTCCGTAAATATAAATAATATTTACTTGATTTTATTATAATATCATTATTTCTCATGACTGGAACAATTCCCACTTCTTCTCTTATTTAATGAAATGAAGTTGAATTTGTCATTCCCGAACTGTTATTAGATGATTCTATCAATGAATAGAATGATAAGTCATTCCATATCCCTCATCAAAATGAAC
Organism: Viscum album; assembly: GCA_963277665.1. Taxonomy (NCBI): domain Eukaryota; kingdom Viridiplantae; phylum Streptophyta; class Magnoliopsida; order Santalales; family Viscaceae; genus Viscum; species Viscum album. The sequence goes on from OY728155.1 coordinate 881,001,132, forward strand.
AAAATAGATTATAAAATATTCGTAAGTTTACTTATAGTGAGAGAATAAATTATTCTGCCATCTTCAATCCAATTATATCTTATATTGTCCACAAATGGATCACCTTACAATCCTTCCAGAAATTGAAAATAAAAAACATTATAAAGAGGTGAACTAAATCATCTTAAAATTTATCCCCATATATCATAAGGAATATCTAGTTGGTCACATTAAAAAAATATGTGAACACCATCATCATTATTCTCTTGAGGCACAGTAACAAATTTAATTATCAAATATTCATATTGAAAACATGAATGTTTCATTATCCCAAATATTATTTGTTATATTCCATATGTTCCAAAACGATTTATACTTCATCAATGATAATATAAACCTATTTTCAATAACTTCATTATTAAATATCTAGAAACTATCATAATTTAATTTTCGTATTCCAATCCTACATATCTTTATCTAAGGATCGTAATTTTAACATAACAAACATATTAAAGGTTTTCTTTCCCTTAATGGCGTGTTCTACATGTATATCACCTTACCCCTAAATCACATCCTTGGAACCATAGAACTAATAATCATATACTTTACAATCCTTAACCAAAAACTAATACTAAAAAAACATATATATTACATGATCCTTTTAATATAATATTTAAAATATGAAACATATACACCTCAATCATCCAAATTAATCCTAAAACCATTAATCAAGATCAATGACCTCCGTCTTACCAAAAATATGGATGTTTTCTTTAGGATAGTCAATATCATGATTTCTAGGTTTAATTTAAACAATATAGTATGAACATCACATAACTATTACATGTATTTTTCAATATATTTATCCTATATAGTATGACCAATACTTATACAATTATCATGATTCACTTCATGATATTTCAACATAAGAAATCAATCTCCATAAGTACCATAATTTCCACATCTGAAAAATTCAATGGTTAAACATGTTCTATGTAATTATGGCTATTAACTATGACCAGAAAAAATGATAAGAAATATATTTCATATAATAAAAACACATAAGTAAGTTAAATTAATTATAATATTTCAATCCATGATATCTTAGGGTTAATCATTGGTTATTTCTGATTGTCCAAAAACTCTATTATTTTATACTATAATTTGGAATATCTTACGAACCCCCAAGAAATATCCTTAGAAATATATATATAGGGATCTCAATAAATTGTTCTCATGCTAGTTTCAAAAGTGTGACTAAACCATTGCTCTGATACCAGCTATAGGGATATGGATTTATTTCAAGAGGACTAGAATTAATACCTGTTAGAGAAATCCATGAGAGGGAACATTCTCTAGGAATGAAAAACCACACTTCCAATGGTATTTATTTCATCATGAAGCCCTTTAGCAGAGATCCATTGTTGGTATAACAATCACACATTATATTTCCCAAGGAACGGATTCATTCAAACCACTTTTCACTGATACCAACTATAAAGACCCCAGTATGACATTCATGGACATTACATTTATTTTTTAGAATAGTTAACACATTACTAAAATATATTCCAATATACCATATCATTTTAGTTTTTTGGGGACATGGAACACATTATTATAACATGGTTTAAGATCATCAAAATCATTCATAATTATCTCCCCCTTTAGTTTTCCTACCAAAAACCATTCTTTATATCTTGGGGGAAATAAAATATAAGTAGGGTGAGCTAACTTTATCATTAAGTGTAAACATGAAAAAAAATAATGTAAAAACATGAAAATATATTATTAATATCAAAAATATTTTCCCATTTATCAAATCATGGTACTACAGAACCTATAGATCATAAAATAACATTAACCATTACAAAATTTCATTGGCATTAAACACGACATTATAGAAAACAAATAAGCACAAATTCTGATTTCTATAGTTGCAATTTCAGTTCTTCCCAGACCATCGTATTGGAAAAATTACATTACATAACTGGGTTTACTTTATTTTCCCTCCATGTATTACAGACCTCGATTTACTTGTCATATCTCAGCCCTGTATTACTGAACTAGGTTCACATGGCATTCTAGCCCTATATTACTAAACCAGATTTAATTGGAATTCCAGTCATGTCTATATAATGATATATAAATCATTAACCAATGCATTGGAGGGATATATAGGTCCCACCCATATCATAATGAAATCATTCATACATGTGACACAAATACCTAATTAATTCATCATAGCATAACCCATGAAATTAAATCAGTTTCTTAAACATCATTCTTTCATAACAGAATCCATATAAAATATCATTCCATCATTAACCAAATGAAATCATATTAATATTAGGGATAGAAACATTAACCTATTTAAGGAGAATCGTCTTAGAGGGAAAATAATTTTGATTATACAAATGAACATAATTCTTGAGGAAAATATCAGTTTTTATTCATTAAATTATATACCAAAAGGACGGACATTTTTAAAATAAATTAATTGAGTTGAATATAAAAATGAAATATTGTAGATCATAATTCATGGAAACAAGGTATTATGAATATCTGAAAATATGTTCTTGAAGTATCTGTTGAAAAATCATCTCATACTCATACTAGAAAAGTCAAGAAAGTATATTGAATAGAAAATGAATGAAATCTTCCTTCCATACTATTTAATAATAGTTTACAAATGGGTAAAACATACTTTAAAAATAATATTATAATATAAATATTATTATTTATATATGAAACAAGGATTTGGATGATAAATATACCCTATTAAATACATAGGTATAAACAATCTCACATAATAACAGCATTATGAAGTTATCCCTTACCTAAGGTAACTTTTTTTCAATATATGTCTGAATCTCATGTGTAGTGGGTTTAAAAATTTTATCATATATTAATAGAAACATAATAATTTTTTGATATCATATATGATTCACTTATGACTTTATATTACATGTTCATTTACTAATTCTATTTTGAATCCTCATTTTGTGTAATAATTGTATTATATATTGTAAATGTTTTGACAATTTATTCGTGAACATAATACGTAGATCGTTATTTAATTATTTCTAGAATTTAATACATGATTTATATATTATATATATTCTTTCTATATATATATATATTATTTATAGATATATGAAATAGAAAACAACATTCATGGAGATGGACGGTTGAATGTGAGAATGGATGATATTTCTGTTTCCTTATTGAATTGAATTGAAGAATGTAAATGGAATATATATATATATACATAAATATATATATAAACCTTATTATTATTATTGTATATATTTAGTTAATATTTAATATTTATAATTTATAATAATTCTAGAATGGTTAACATGGAGAATGAATCTCATCGCGTCGTTGAGACAGAAGGTCGTACATACGCACAACTGAGTATTTCATTCATTTTATTGTTAAAGAGTTTTTAATTGGATGGAACATTATTTATTAAGAATAATTGTCCTTTTATATTCATTAGTTAAATCCAATATACCCATAATTACACCCATAAAAATTAATTATTTTTGGAAAATAAATAATACCACGACGTGTATAGGGTATGTCTTACGTACTCACACATAGTGATTTTATTATTCATGGGATGGATAAAAGTATGTATAAGATTATATCATAATTATAAGAACATATAATCATGTATAAGGTATAGATTTGTTATGTTATTTTTGAAAATACATAATAAGGGGATGTAGAAGAAAAATAGAATTTTGAATGAGGTGATAAAACAATTACCCCGTTTTCGAGTATCTCATTTTGATTTCAACAGAAGGTATCCTTATGATGCATTTCTACCAAAAGTGTGGCCTCTAGGTTGAAATGTGTTATGTCGGTAGATGAATTGTAATTGTTTGGTAGTAAAGAATGGCTTTCGAGGTGTTATTAGAGGAGAAGGATATGTGCCCTTTTTTAATGGAGAGGAGGGGCACCTTAGGAAATACCCAAATAAATAATATTTAAAAAAAATTATTTTTTATACTCAGATGCCTACAATGTTTATTATTTAAAATATAATATGATTATGTGTGTATATCCTCTCAATCCAAAAATTTATACATGTTTTGATTTTTTTAACATTGCATTTTGATTTAACCTTATTTAATCTATTTAATTTTAATTGTTATAATAATATAATAAATATTACATTGTTATATATATTTAATTCTATGATGTAAATTTCCAATAATTGGATACATTAGGAAATTTTATACCTTATAATTTTTATTATTGTTTACATTTTTAACGAATTTAATAAGATGTTATTTTTTTTAAATATCAATAGTGTCAATTTTGACACTATTCCAATATTTGGAATTTAAAAAAATCCACATAGAATATAAATTTGAAAAAAAAATTATTACAATCTTAGAATATCATATTCAAATAAAAAATTATAGGATCACATTAATTAGTTCATATTAATTTTATTTTAATATTTTTAAACCAATTTATTTTATATTTTTATTAATAAATTAATTTCTACATCACTATTGTCTTATAATTAATTTCAAATATTTAATCACTAAAAATTTTAAATAAATTAACATGATTTAGATAATTTAATTATCATTTTGGATATATTTATTATTGGTGGTTTATCATTTTTATCACTACATAAAAATTATTATACTTATACGATTAAAGACAGTGACATCTTGTCACTATCATTTTTTAAAATTATAATTAGATAACTTTCAAGGGAAAAAGTTTATTAAATGAATAAATTCTGAACCTTTGGTGATATTTGGGAGAATTTAATTCATCCTATAAGATTTTTAAGGTGTTAGGGTATCTTTACTATCATTATCATATTGTTTGTCAACCAAATTTAGTCGATTTATTCTTAACTATTGAATGTAAAAAACTATTGTTGTTACTATTCATCATATAAAAAAGTAACCTATAAACATAATTTAGACCCACTGATTCAAAATATGGAATAAATTTTACAAAATTAAAAAAATATTATTTTTAGAAATTAATATAAAATTAATTTCTGTTGTTAAAACCAGAAAACGGGTTTTAAAGAACTAAAAACTATCAAAATATTGACATGTGTTTATGTCCAATATAAATGTGAAAATTCATACAATTAAAAAAAATATATTACCTTATAAAAACATAATATAATTGAACTTCACAACCATTAAAAATGATAATCTCTCTATATAAATAAATTAGATGAAAAATCAATTTTGAATTAAAATGTAATATAAATCACTATTCATTAAAATATGAATATCATCAAAATATACCAAAATTTCAACCAAGTTAAATTTTCTTTATGGATCCAAATAATATATTTGTTTTGTAAAATATACTATATAAACATTTTAAAAATTATATTTAAAATGGGTGCACCATCAAAAGGCTGCAAAACTGCATTTATTGAAAAATATTTCTTTTTTCCAAAAAATTGAAATTGTTCTTATATCATGTCCAGAAAATAAATAATATTACTTTTAATTTATCAAATCATAAAAATTTGGTTAATAATACTCATAACATCTAGTTTATAATTCAGTAAACAAAATTTTATAATATAACATTGTTTAGTGAATATCGTTATTAAGTACAATGAAAGCTATCGAAGAAGGTCAAACATTGGTGTAACACAAGCCAAGAAAGTGTTGAATGAAGTGAAAGATTATTTTGTGTAGTGTATAAAATAATCCAATCATAGATCTTTTATACATTGAGAAAAAAATATACACAATGTTGTGTGTATCGTACACCAACTCGGTGTTTCATTAACAAACAACAAGTCAGTTTACTGTGAAAGGAATATTGGACATAGTGGATTGCAAAATATAAATGAAAATTTTAATTTATTTGAAAAACTAGTCCATTAAAAAACAAGGTGTTACAAATATTTAGGGTGATACCTATATATATTTGAATCAAGGGAAACAATATGAACATCATAGTATTTCTATGGACGATCCAATCAGTGTGGAACTGTCCTGATTCTCTCCACAACCTCAAATAGTTAATCAATTTAGTGTGCCGACATTCCCTGCCATGTTATCCTGTAGTGGAAAAACCTTGGAGACACCCTAATGAATATAAAATAACCCCAAGAAACTATATGGGTCATTTACATCTATCATCATGTGACTTCGGTCAACTTTGGGCAGTATCCATTTTCTTCGAAATCAACTAAACCTGCTCCGGTGTAACCTGCATGAGACTCGATCTGAATGAATCTGAGTCACCTACCCATATCCAGCAAAAAGGCGGTATGTATGGCCTACCATAAAGAGGCTCTTATAGTTCCATTTGGATATTATCTAAATATATATTATTATAGTAAAACTCCAAGAAATCTATGTTATTTTCCCCAGACACAGAAATGTCAATAATAAAGAGGCCCAACATATCCTGAAACACATATATAGTATGCTTCGACTACCCATCAATATATGGGTGGATATAAATAATCAACAAAAACTACATACCATGAACTTTCTATAATCCCTAATAGTATAACGAAGTAAAACAGAAGTCACGATATGAAACAATAGTCTGTAGCACCCCATGTAGTCGGACTAGTATTGAATATAAAATTCCACCAACTTCTCTACCACAAAAATGTCCAATATAGGCACGAAATGGGATACTTTGTCAAATGTTCTACAACCACCCGGATAAAATAATTCATCATAGGCATCCTCAGGGGACCCACTATTAAATTCATGTTAAACTCATCCCACATCCATTCAAAAATGTTCAATGCCTGTAAAAAACCTCTAGGTCATTGATGATCATCATTCACCTACTGATAGGTGGGGAATCATTTCACGATCCCTGCTATCTCATTTTTCATTCTCGACCAAAAAAATTATGGTTTTTGGTCAATGTACACGTTAGTAATATTTGTATATAATTACCACAGGGAGGCATAAAGCTAATGCATTGGATCCTCGTTCCCCCGTATTGGCCCAAAATCACAATTCCTTACATATAATATATCATATGCATCTTTATTCCAATCAGAAGGTGGGTCTCAACGTTTAAGAATTTACATCATGTTAAAACACTCAAGATCCCCGTACTATATTTCATTGATCCATCTCAATAGTGTTTACTCTATAAATCAAATAATAAAGACATCTTCTCTTGACTCTGATGGACCAAAACATACATCACAACTAGTAAATCCATAATCATCCACTCATGTTTAGAGTAATGAACCTCCTGATTCTATGATTTATATCTCAAAGAATTAGCAACACTATTCCCCTTTTTGAGAAAATATACAATCTCTTGATCAAAATACTTCATATACTCAACTGATATATTGTTCATCAGATTTTTTACTCATTTCTAAATGATATACTTCACTATCTTGTGGTCAGTGTAGACAATAAACTTTTTTCCCAACAAATAATGTTTCCAGATCTTGAAATCTCAAACCACTTATTACAACACAAGGTCATGCTTAGGGAAGTTATGTTCATGTGGGCATAACTATTGATACTCTTGTAACACAACACAATCTCCCTACATCAATAATTCTCCATGTCTAATCCCAGAAGCATCATAGTAGACTATATACTCTTTATATGGCTCGGGTAGGATCAATATTAGGGAATATTTCAAGAGCTTATTATACACTATGAAAGCACGTTTATAAGATTCAGTCCATTCAAACATTATCCTCTTTTTTTTTAACCCTAATAGTACAACATCCAAATAGAAAAAGTCTTTAATAAACATCCTAAAATATCCATCTATACACAATATGATGTGGATATAAGATATATAATTGGGATTCTTTAAAAAAACCACTCCCTAGACTTCTCACCATCTACCCAAACACCTTCCTATAAGATTATGTGATGTGATATGTGTACATTATAGATCCAATACAAGAACATAAATAGCTTAGTGTATAGAAGATTCTCTAAAAGTGTACCCAGGATGATGTCAATAAGTTGGTAATTATTGTCTCCGGTCTTGGAGTACACCAAGATATCATCCACAAACACTACAAAAAATTAATCTACATATGGATGGAAGATCCCATTTATCATGTCCATAATCACTTATGATGAATTCGTCAACCAAAACATTATAATGATGAACTCATATGGGCCATATTTTCTTCTTAAATCAATCCTAGATATGTCCAAAGTTAAAAATTTTAACTCATGATACCTTGATCTCATTTTTATCTGGGAAATGCAAGAAGATATCCTCAACTGGTGAAAATTTACATCAATATATGGTAGATGTGTTTTTTTTGAATATTTATCCATTTAAACATCATGTAATCAACACATAAGTAAAAAAATCATTCATCCTTCATGGGAAAAATAACTGGTGAATCCCAAGGTGATGTACTTGGATAGATAAATCACTTATACTCAAATTCCTCATGTTGGGTATTGAGATTTTGGATCTATATCAGTTTCATTCTGTAAGATGGGATATAAAATATTTCGGAACTCATCATGAGTTCAATGTTCAGTTTCACATCTCTCTAAGGTGGATTCCCTATGAAATATTCAAGAAACAACCCTACATACAATCCATTAAGGGTTAAAAGGAACCTTTCATTACACATCCATAATAGAGAAATGGGATATCAACCTAGTTTTTGAACACTCATAGTTGGTAAGTAATTGTCCCTTCTCGGCCCGCCTGGATATCCCACTACCCATATTGAATTTAATTGCAACCATTTTGATATGTAAAGGATAGTCCCAGTAGTAACAATCAACGTTGGAATAATAATCTTGTAACCAGTCAGTATATATAATGATTACATAGCCTGATATGTTTAATATGTTAATATCCAAAGAGATACTCCCCAAGCACGACAGACCCTCCCTTTCATAAATAGATATATTTAGATCTTACTCCCAACAGTGATCCTATTTTCAATATCCCACTCAAAAACTCCATCACTAGGCTCAAACCATATAAAAATAGTGAAGAAATAATGTAATGAGAGGAACCAATATCAAATAAGGTACTAGATAATGTAAAAGCAAAAAAAGTAGTACCTCTCAGTATCGATGTTCCAAACTCTCTATACACAAGTGTAGGCTACACTACATGAAACTATCCTTCCCATCTTTCATGTGTTGTTGTCTAACTCCCTCGAGATGCACCAACCTACATATATGGGTGTGATTTCCCCAATGCTTCACATAAACCACCTCAAATTCCTCAACTAGTAAATCTCTAGATACCAAAATGATAGGGTTTCGAGGATCCCCTTCATAAACTCTTATTCTACCTCACTACACCCTCATTTACCATATATTTCTATGTCCTATAGATCATATATAGATTCCCCATATTGCTACATGTTCAAAACTCTATTGGGGGTCAGAGGAACTATCTCCATAAGTTTCCCCACCCACCACACTGGTGACATATCACGCATGTTAGGTCGTATGGAATAGATGAGTCTATCTAGGTACATTGATTCCCACTTTCATGGATGAGATTTTCATGGATACACTTCTTAATCTCAGATGTCTTATCTGCTGATCATCTAACTGGAACCACATATCCTACACTATAAGCCCCATTTAAATTCCCATCATCTATGAGATCCTGATCCCCCACCATAACAAGATTCATTAACCGAAAAAGCTTAACATAATACTTAATCTCACATTTATTCCAATCTTAATAATGGATCATTATAGTAGTCTCATCCACTACCAAAACCGAATGAAATTCATGAAACTTTTTTATGTGTCCAACACAATATATAATGTATATAGTCTCCTATGTCAACCCCATGAACTTGTTTTATTTCACATTTCTCTCTATATCAAGATTGAAGTGCACCATGAATATCTACATGAAGCCCCTCCATAATATAGAATATGCTAGTATAATCTTTGCTTGAACGTCCCACATGAAATTCTCTAATAATTACAGAATATAATCAACCAATTTGACCATCTTCTCTATAAGAGCCTCTAAATGGTCAAATATAATCTTGATGGACATAATCATGACGCCATCTTCCATAGGCACACCCTCTCCAGTGAAAGTGAGAGGGAAACACAAATGAAACTCCCTTGATAGAACATACATACTCTTTGAAATACGTCTTTGGTACCTTTCCATAAATTTCACGAAGCATGCAATATTCTCTGATATTTTATCCCTAACATCCTCACCCGACACAATTAGTGCCATAGGTCTCACTACAGGTAGATCATCACTATCAACGACCACTAGTTTCTGATCAACAAGTGTATTTGTAGAGTAATATCTGTACAATGATAAACATAAACCGTATTAAATAATTCACAAAATTATCTCATTTACATTACATGGAAACACAACAGTCCACAATAGGTGTTTTCCCCAAACCCCACCACACAATCAAAAAACGACGCACTATCACTACCCTTAATCATATTACATCTAGCCATAGTTTACAAGGGTAGACACGTTATCATTATTTAGTTTTCTCAATTAGACACCCATTATTCTCATCTTGAATCATTTTGAAATCATTCTAAAATTTATGTTAGGCATCAATTTTAGTTTAATCTTCACAAGTAAGGAAAAATGGTTCATTTTAAACAACTTACACATAACCTTCTTTCTTTTTCATTCCATAAATGTTTCATGTAACAAACCAATAACATATTCCTAGAATGATTAATGAAACACAAATATCATTCCATGCCTATATAGAACTAAAATATAAAAAAACATCAACATCAATAATCACTTAACCAAAATTGTGTTTCACCCAAGGTGAAATAATATTCCACTATAATAGGAAAAAAACAATAACAACAACCCCACCCTGGGTAATTAGATTATCTATCAAATATTGGATAGCTAATACCATTAAAAAGCTCATAACTAATAAATAAAACCTCATAGTCTCATTTCTACATTTCCAAAATAGTAATAAAAATTTAAATGACACCCCATCTGATGCCACTGTGTAACATCCTGAATTGGGAGCCACCCACAAGGGAGTTGTTCTAGTCAGTCACATGACCTCAGCCGCACCACCCCATATGCTAGAGGTTGTTGACATTTGGCCACGGTCTAATATATAATTCATGGGGAGATTATAACCCTATTTTATCATACTTAATAATCCAGAATAAAATAAGAAACAATAAATGAATAACATATAATCATAACCTTAATGTAGTAGTATCACAAGATTGGAAAAAATAGAAATATAATATCAAAACTAAATTGAAATATATTCCATGCCAATTTATGTTTCATGTGTCGAGAATGAAACATATAATAAATATACTTATCACTCCCCTAAGGTATCCCAAAATTGTTTTTGGTTCCTTCATCTAGGCTCCATCCCATATCATTTTTCTAATAAAAACATACTTTTCCCTCAACATGTCCTAAATAAATTCTTTTTTAGTTATAATTAAGCCGCCTGAGTAGGGTGAGAGCACAACATAGTAGGCCACCACCAATGTTGTCTAATAAAACGTCATTTCAATTGAAAGTGTATAATGATGGAAATGTAATAATTATAGTGCATATGTAAAAGTTATCCTATTCTAAATTAATCCTTTTTAGCCACATAAACCATTGGTTTCCCATAGACACCCATACATTAATCCCTCCCTTTGGCTCAAAAATGTGCACAATGTATTTCCAAGGAATAAAATATTTTATAATTACAATGTTACCATTATTTAATTCATACATAAATTCCCATGTTACCATTCATCCATCACACAATAGAATTTCCATGTTCTCATTCATTAATTCAAAAATGAAAGGAAATTTTACCATTCACACCTTACTCATTATAATGAACATGTTACCATACGTTGTTTCACCACTAAATGATCATGTTACCATTCATAACTCAAACATTTGAATGACTATGATCCTATAATTTATTTCAAAACTGAATGAACATATTACCATTCAATCTTTACATATTTTAATGACCATGATCCCATCATTTATTTCACTACTAAATGAAAATGTTACCATTCATAACATATAATTAATTAATCAATTAATTATCCACACCACTTCATATAATAATTCAATAATCACTTTATCACAAAAATATCCTTAATTAATTCCCTAATTAATTGTGTATGTTTATCACATTAGTTACTGAATCAATTAATTAATCAATATCCATAGACTGAAAACATTTCAATTAATTCAAAAATTAATTATATCAATATATAAATCATTATATCATAATTAAAAATATAATTAATTATCTCAATCAATAACTCAATATCTCAAAATTTATTAAACAATAAAAATATCTCAATCTATTACTCAATATATCATAATTAATTCAAAAATTAATTATTGAAATCTTTTACTCAATATCTAATAATTAATTCAAATTTTTTTATTAATATATAACTCAGTATCTCATAAATAATTATATACTTAATTATTTAAATCTATATTTCCAAAAATCTATAATTTGAAATCTCCTCAATTAATTAATTAATTAATTATATTAAAATATTCAATTAAGATCAGAATTTTGAAATATATAAACAAAATGATAGAATTTTATACATGTAATTTAAATAAATACTGTGGGATTTGAATTATAGAAATCTTACCTCAACTCATTTATAAAAGATACCCAACAGAAATCACCATAATTTGAGTAGTCCAATGATGTAGAAGGAGATCCAAATTTAATCCCAAAATCAAGATTGAAAATAATCATGATCTCTTAAATTTATATATAGATATAAAACCCTATATGTATATCTACAAAAGGAGGTCAATATCAAATCAAAACATGAATAACAAACTATTTCTAGAATTGGATAAGAAATTTGAAGGAACAGGAAACCAAGTAGAATATGATACACATACTGAGAGAGGTGTTGATTATCTATTCGATATTTGAATCACAAAGATCATAGGTCTAGAGTTCATGGAATTAATTCATTAGGATATTAAATCTGGAAATAAATTCATGGGTCATGTGGGGTTTTATTTGGGTGTGTTTTGGGGTTTGGGTTTCATAAATAATTAAATTTAGTTAAAATAAAAAAGCGTGCATGATTTTCTTCGTAGGGGAGAATTTTATCCCCTAAATTTGAACATAACCATAAACCTCTACTATATGGGTTCATTGTTTAACTATATAGGGAAAATGTTTTGAAAAAAAATTCAACATCTATGAAAATCCACTCTATCAATAGTGTCATGGGTTGTTGGGATGAGTCCCACTATTTGGGAAAACCATGTCCCAACCGGGTACCAAACATCTCACACACAATTCTCTCAAATTTCCCCCCAAACACACCACAAAGTAAACCCCCAACATATTTTACCTATCCCAAGGATATATAAAATTAATAAATGAGCATGAATAAATATTTAAAAAGGTATCATTTTCATCGGATTGGAATATTACAGGGATTCCTCATTTGAATTTGATGATGTAAGATTTATAGTTACAAAATGTTTTAGTATGTAATTTATTAAGAAGTTTTACGATGAATTTATGGGAGATTGTGAAAATGTTATTCCACAATCTATCTTGGTATGGTTTTGTTTTTTAGGCTCTAAATTAGGTCAAGAGTCAGTAATTGGATTTTGTCAAACAAATTACATAAAAATAAAATGGAAACCACTTTTTTTTTCAAGAAGTAGTTGTAAGTATTTGTTCAAAAGTTGAATCTTTAAAATTAGAGTACAATATTGTATATTGGGAATAAATGTGTTTATTATAATTAGGTTTGGTTCTATCCTTTGGAATTTATAGGATCAAGATCATGCAATAGAATGCAATAGATATTATTTTTTAAATTAATTCTTAACCAACAAATTTCCCATGTTTTTTATTTAAGGATTAATTTAGTGTTTCTACCATATGATTAGATCCCTATCCCTATGAGGTTTAGTAATTCATGGAAATGGAAGAATTAGAAAATTTAAATAGAGGGAAAAAAATTAAATTATTCATTTGGTATGAAAGAAACAAATAAAATAATATAAATAAAAAACCTATTTATATTATGATAAGAACATATACTATAAGTGGAACTGAATCTGGAAAAGGGTTCAAAAAATATAGGAAGTTTGAAACTTCCGTGGAATAATATAACAACAAAAAAATGATTACAAATGAATTAATAATGTGTGATATGTATGTAAAATATTATAAAAGAAGATTTTTTATATGTCAAACGAACTTGTAATATAAATATGTTGGAAAAACTCATGATGTAAATGGATTTCACATGGTTAGTATATTGAATTATTTCTCTATGAAACATTCATATAATGAGTTTGTATTTGAAATTCATGAATGGATATTTAATGTCTTCGACATTGTGTATCTCTTGGGATTCCTGAATTGAGTTAATTTCAGTGGATATATGGGAATGTTTACCAGATATTGAATTTAACACATTCTTGTCAGAATCGGATTTCGAAAATTTTTTATTTCCCCAATGGATTCTGGACTTTTACTAGATTCAAAGACCAGCCATTAGTTCACTAGAATTTTACATTCTTGGAACATACATTGTGAAGTTAGTTGATAACTTGAACCATCATCATCAAATGGATGTGTGGCCTATTTTGATATCACAACATTGGATTTGAAAAAATAGTGTTTGTTCTATAAGAATATGTATCATTAGTCTCATTCATTGAATAAAATATCTTCAATAGATCCAATTTATAGTAGAACTACCATTGAGAAATGAGAGTAAAATTCTTGTAACAATCAACTAAATATCCATGTATCATATTATAAAACATGTAAAAAATCAAGTATTTTTAATAAAAAAATTATATTGAATTAATCATATCAAACAAAATTTATCATGGTTTTCGAGGACTGAATGTTGTGAAATAAAACAATTATATTAGTTTTTGTAGTGAGATATACTAAATAACACACTAAAATGGAAATAAATCTATTGATATAGATCTTATTTAAATATATTTTAAACCATTTCCCAATGGAGTCATATGTATGGTACCAATCTAATCAAATCTCCATTTTTTGGGGAAATAAAAAATCACTATTTTCTCACACATTTAACATCAATATTCCATGAATTTTTTTGTAATGGCCTATATCATAACTTAATGGGTGTTTATCAGGCCCTATATATGTCCTCTATGAATTTATCATATCTTTGAATCTGATACCAAAAAAAACCCTTCATTATAGGGATCATTGTTATCATTTGACATCCCCCATGCCTGTAGCATGGAGATGGTGGTAATTTTGATTCATTGGTATAATATACCAGGGACCACACATCACTTGATCATATAGTTGAGTAGTCATGGGCTACTGAATACATACATAATTTTTTATTACAATTTTAAACGAGTTATACAATATAAAAAATTGAGTGAGAAAATTATTATTTCGTCAAGAATATATATGAATCCTATCAATGATAACTTCTATGTGCACATAGTATAAAACATATAAAAGGGTGAGCTTTAATAAAAAATAATTGATAATTTATATTGGAATGTAAAATTTAATAATGAAGGAATGAATAATATGGAAGAGATAAAAACAGTAAAATGTATCATATAACTATCATCTTGAAATAGGAATGTATCCATGATGATATAAAATATAATTAATCACTTGGATAGAAATAATAAGTTTTATAGTGATAAATTGAAAAATTTTATACATTGAAATATTACCATAAAAACCACATTCCAAGATACCATACATAAATAGATAAGGCATATTCCAAATAACCAATATAGTTTTTCCCATGAGACCAACTATTGTTTAGATGGGATATTGTATTCCCCACCCATCGTTTAATATGTTCAATGCATTCACCATATGATTTTAATGAATAATAATAATATTTATAATCAATTTTATTTATTTTTTAATCAATATACATGTCAGAATAATGGTGATGACCAACCCCATAATGGTGATGACTGACCCCATATATTGTTATAAGTGTCCCGTAATGTTGATTACCAACGCAATAAATTTATATAATTTCTTTAATAAACAAAATTTTCATGATATTTTAATATTTTTATTTAAAATATTAAGGAAATAAAATTTATATTCCATGGATTCCATTAGTATGGCTTACAAATACAAAATCCATGAAAAGAGTGTTTCTTGTTATTACTAAGGACGATAGATTACTTTCCAATGATTGTTCATTCATATTTTTTACATACATGCTATTATTCATGTATATGTTATTTTTTATAAAATATAACTTTAATGAATAAAATATTATAACCATCCATGTAATATAGTTATGAAAAAATGAACACTTCACTTCATGGATTTGGCCAACATGAAAGCCTGAAGGCCTTGTTTTTTATTAGTTATGGAAATCCCATTTTTAATTGGGATGTCGGATAACCATTAAATGAACCATAGAACCATATGAACATGAACCAAATCCATTTTAATTTTATAACAAAAGAATAGAGACCCAAAAAACAATCCACCAAAATTTTTCTTAGGTTTCTTTATCCAAAGCGTTTGACCAATAATGTTCTTCATCAAAAAAATCCCCATGAAGAACTACAAGTGACACGAAACCAATAGAATATAAATACCTTGTAATTCATCCAAATTTGATTTCATTTTTTAGTTTACTTCATATTTTTACGTCATCTGGGACCATCTCATTACTAGTCCCTATTTTTATGTTTCTCTATCCTCTTTATCGAACAGCCATGCGATCCGTCCAATCCATCAGGAGCTAATTGCTACCTCACAGATCTCATCCATCATATATGTTGACCAAATCCACCCAAGATGACCATATTCATCCGATATATCACTTCACGTACCATCCATGGCACTAAATAAATCACGATGAGCACCACCGTGAACTTTCCTCGATCAGAAGCCAACACCGAGAAACCTGATGACCATGCAACCACAGAGTCGCAAAATAAGAACCCCTTCATGACTAATCACACTACATGACTAGTCTACCATTATAGTCCCTACCACACCATGTAACACTAATAATAATTTGTTTTTTATGAATTCAGTACTCATACCCAACCTTTGGGATTTATGATTATAGGATAACTTTTCCACTCGACTACAACCCCAACTGCATAAAGGAGACAGTATACATATACAAACAGACAATGATTTTATTTTTTAAAGAATTAGTTGATGGTATAAAAAGGTTTAACTTTTTAATATCTTAAAAATGTTATAAATATTATATTTATTCATTAAATAACCTTATCAAAACATCCAAATGAGTAAATTATGAAAAATGAAATACCTCACATTGTGGATGTGGTAGTCTCTACGCGTGCAAGAATGATGTTCCCATTTTTTCATAGAAGTCGTAACTGTATATAATTTTTAGACCATTAAAATAAAAACATTTATATTTACTAATGATATTGAGGACATTATATATGGGTAGATAAAAATTTTTTTTGGATAAATATAGAGCATAAAAAAAGTTTTAATGTGACTGGTACTTATGTTTAAAATTAGAAACCTCTCTAGAAAAACCTCATAGAAATAGAATATTTATGTATTTTACACAGATCAAGGGTCTAATAAAATTTTAATCGAAATCAATGGGAATATATAGTATTATAGTTTAAATCCAAATTAATATTTAGAGTTAATGTAAATGGTTAGTTCCAATTTCCTTTTACATGTGAGGGGAATCTCATTCTTGTAATTATATAAATAGAAAAGTCCATATTCATGGAATGTAATTCAGGAATTAAACAATAATGGAGTTTTTATGAGGATTTAGTTTATATAAAACCATAACGACTCATTTGGAGATAATTTTGGAGTAATATTAAGACTTTTCTCATTCATTTTTACATTTATCAAATTTTTCTATTGTCGTTATAACTCATTTTTATCAATGGTATTTTATTTTAACAAAAAAAATTATATTGAACGTATCTTATAATTTGAAAATTATTATTTAAAAGATGAAAAAATTTATATAAAATTAAAGGTGTAAAAAAAATTATTTTTATATTATTACAAACAATGCATAAAACCATGTTTCTAGATATTGTGTATTTTTACTCATAAAAATTGGCTTCTGTATAAAATAATAACTGTTTTTTAATTTTATACTAATAAATTTTTTATTACTAAAATATATATTTAGTTTTATTTCATATAAATCCAATACCAAATTCCACCTTGGGAATATTTAATTAAAATAATTGATTGAAAATAGTTTTTATTTGAATAAAATATTACTCAGGTCCTAAAATAATAAACAATGGTGTGTATAAAAAAATTAAAATTTTAAATGCATAATTTTAATTATTAAGTACATATATGATCACTGTAAATGTATATATATTTTTAATTTATTCTTATTTCATAATCATGTCATTAATCTCACATTATTAATAAGAACAATAACTTTTACTCTTTTCTTAAAAATAAATCATTCTAGAAAAATAAAAAAATGAATCATAAGTTACTATTATATTTCCAAAACCATAAATTATATTTATTTTTGCAAATTTCAATTATAAAACATAAGAATTTATTATCTAAAAGGAACCATATATTCGAACCAATTTTTATAGGGAAATGACTTCAATAAAACCTTATAAGTTATTAATTCTATTTTATATCAAATATCAGATACATTAGTGTTAATCTATCTTTTTTTCACTGAAATTATACATTATAATATTTTTAAAAACTTAACAGTTTAATTTATTAAGATAAAAAAAATTATATAAATAAAAATTCAGTTCTTAATAAAATAGATCAAAAATTATTTTATTACTAATTATATAAATTGGTCAAATTGAATAATAATTATTAGTGAAATTTTATCAAAAATATTTTATTAAATAAAATATTTATTATACAGTAATTTTTTTATTTATATTTACATTTTTTGTAAATTCTATATATATAAAATATGTTCATTAATATTAAATTCATTATATTATATTTATATATATTTCCAAATCCAACGTAAAAAACCCCTGAAAAACATCATCATAAGAATCAAGGGTATGATAATTTGTTGTCGTTATATTTGGGTGTGGTCACTTGTATAATATAACTCGTAGGAATTTCCCTGAGATTGAACTTATTCTATGAATAATCCAACTATATCTATAGTTGATGTAGTTCAGCATGGGCATGGTCGAAGGGAAAACCCTATTTATTCTACAAACCGTCCAACCGAAGATAATTGAGATTCAAAATTTTGAATTAACCCACATGATTTGATTTTTTATTATTTTTATATAGATTACATAATACAGTTCTGTCATTTTATACCCACCAATTCAACCTCCATATTATAATGATCATATTCAATACGAAATATTTTATTTAAAAAAAAGTATTTTTTATTCATTTGGAATTGTGTATGAACCATGTTATTTAAAATAATATGAATTTATTGGTAAGTTAACATTGAAATAAAAGGGTATTAGATAATCCTTTTTAAATAAATTTCATCACAAAAATTTCAACTACTACTTATTAATGTAAAAAAATAGCTAAGGATATGAATCAACATAAAATTTCTTACTTCATATCGACCTCAATATATTTTGAAAGGATATAAAATTTATATATTACATAATAATAGTAATTTCGTAAAATTAAGTTCCTCATTAATTAATTGAGATAAACATACCTTAGAATTGGGTATCATAACTCCCAAAATTAATTTCAAATAGTGTTCCTTATCATCCTTTCTCTAATTGATTATTTTATGTTGGTGTTAAATAATTAATTGGAATAAGCTATTCTAGTAACTAATATGAATTTTATGGAGATATACAGGGAACTTACAAAATCACATCAATTTCATATAAAGGTAGAATTAATATGATTTTTATGAAGTGGATTCTCACAAACATCAGATTGGGATAAAATATTCATATAATGGTAATTTTTTTACAAAAAAACACTTAAGGTGATAATTTAATTCCATTATAATTATTAATATATATATATAAGTATTCCTAGAATCAAAATCCAACAGTTTATCCATCTAATATAGAGTAGAGTATAATTGTACCTTTATTGTCAAAATGCACATTGATAATTATCAGAACATAGAAACATCCTATTCCTTTTCTATATAAGTTTTTTATTTTGTAAAAACCAATGCATTCATTTTATTAGGGAATTTTACTAGAATATTCCAATGTTTCTCACATTTAATACATTGAAATATCATTGTTACATTAGGATGAATAGTGTTTCCAACTATCATGTTAATCTAAATCGTCATTATTCCATTGAAATTCATAATTATATACCATTTTTATACACATAAGACATATCTCAGTACCATTAAGATAATTAGATGGTTGCTTCCTCCAACATTTTTGACATTTAGGGAAGTGAATCTTCTTTCCTCATTTAGTTTTTATCACTTAAAATCTATTTCAAGTCAATCAGTCTCTTAGTTGGTTTGTTTTGAAATTCAATTCTATTTATCTTGTTAATCATAATTCATGAAACCAATTTATACATAACCCAAACATTCCTCACTCCATATGTTCAATAATTTATATTCTCATAGTGAAAATCACCATATTATACATCTCATGTATTGTTAATCTAGATATTATATTCTACAACCATTACTTAAAATAAGTAAATTTGAGGTATGAGACAAATAATAATTGTATAAGATGAAATAATAAACATATAAGAGGAAATCTATACATTAATTTCATAAAAAAATGTTTACAATATTGATGTATAATTCTAGGATGTCTATGGTCTTATTGATATTGTTTTATCTAACCTAACCTGTAATATGTTATACCATTAACTTCCCTAAAAATCCATTAAAATGGTTTGTAAAGAGAACCTGAATCAACTAAATCATATCACCTAGGAGTGTCAAACCTGGTGTGTAGTTTGATCTCTTTTTAATACACCATGTGAAGAATAAGTTAATATTAAACCGTCATTTTCTGGGTTATTACCTCTAGGTGCATCTCATTTAGAGTTGTCACACACTTCTATATATCTAGATCGTTATTTCATTTCTAAGAAACCTCAGATTATATAAATTAAAAGGAATTTAAATGTTTTTTATAAAATAACAGTCATATATATAGTATGTAATGGAATTATTTTTTGTAATCTATATTTTCATAAATCTAGTTCAAAATGTTTCTATTAATCATAGTTTGATACAAACACTAACAACCAAAAATCATGTAACTTGGAGACAGCGTTTAATTTGTTACATTGGTATAAAATATAAGGGATTACATATAATAGTATCACATAGATCAATATTCTTGTGAGACTATAAACATACCTGATTCCTACATTTCATTTGAAAACATGAAAATGACTTAACATTATAGAGATAATTTTATTATTTCTACTAGTATTTCCCTAAAATCAATCAATGTTAAATCTTGGGAACCCCAAGGATAAGAAACTAAATATAATGGTGAGATGTGATGATAATTAAGGGTTAAAATACTTCATAATCTTTCAAAAAATAAACTGGGAATGAAATATTTAGAAATGATAAACAATAATCAAATTCTCAACATAAATAATATCATGATAAAATAAAATATACTTATATAACATAATGACATAAATAATTACATGAATAAAAATAAATGGTTTAATACTGATAGAATACATAATTTTAGATACCATAATCTTATAGTCATGTACACGTGCTAAGGCATGAAACATAAATAGGAAAGTCAGACACTAAATATCAAATCTACATTGTCTCATTAGACCTTTTAATGAATTGAGAGTTTATTGTGGGCCCACACATCACGTAATACGTAAAATAAATTTACCATATTAAATAAACAACTAGAAAAAAATTTCATTATCAAAATTAATTAGTAATCAATAATCATCCATATCGATAAAATAAACATATATGATTTCAAAACATTTTTCATTTAGTAAATGAAGTAACATGATAATAAATCATCTAGAGAAAGAAAGTGGGTGGTATTATTAGATAGTTTCTCCTTTAAACAAGTGAATAATTAATTTATATAAGAATATATGAAAAACCCATTATAATAAAATTAAAAATTCACATGAAGAAGGATGATTCCTAAATAATATCTATAAGGGTAGTAAAATAATGCATTATTATGGAAAATATTAAAAATATTATTTATTTCATATTTTTTAATGAATTTAAATTCCAATTGAATATGAAGTCAATATTTAAATTTGAATATTATGTTAAAAAAATATTAAGGATGATCATTTGACCCATTAATTCGAAATATAAATATGAAAAAATGATCTATTTAAATGAAATAAGGGCTATGTCCACAAATGTGGAGTTGAAGATAAAACTTACGAGCACAAATAAAATTTCAAAATATCATTATTGAAACCCATATCCTTAAAAGAGTAACAAAATTACATTTCAAACGAAGTAAATATAAATATGAATATCATACAAAATATTATATATTTGTATTTCAAAATAAAAACAGAGGAAATTAGTGGGAGTAAAAATATTGATATAGAGGATAAAAATTCCTAATCAAGAAAGAAATGATATTTGAAATGAAACCATTATAACATAATTTACATTTTAATTATAATCCATTTATGGGAAGAACATGATATGGTATTGAACATAAAATTAATTTCATTATGGAAATGGTAGAAAATAGTCATGTGGATGTATATATATCACAATGAAATAATATGTTTTATAAATAATATGTCTCCAAATTTAGATGAGGAAATAGTTCTGTTTTACACCTGATTTTCAGAATACGTCATTAAACACATGAATAATAAACATAATACTCATAATAACTAATTTAGAAACATATATATATATACATTTTCTATTTTCTATTTTTTAATTATACATATACATTGAACATAAATTTTTAAATTAATGCTTATTTTCTTCATTATATGTTATTAATTTTGATTTTTTATAAAATTTTTGATAATGGTGTTGTTCGACCTATTTCTTTGATAAAAACTGAACCAATTCTAGAATATTCAAGATATTATAAATTATTTCAAATTATTTATAATGTTTTATTTTTACCAAGGAATGAATTGTAATGTTTTTTGAAAATGGAATCTAAGTGTAACTTGTTTCATGTAATTTTATGGAATCAATGAATAGTTTATAATGATCGTTAATTATTATTTTTTAATTAAAAATTATATTAATGAAACTTCATACTCCATTATATCAAAAATATTTATCAAATATATTTTTAAAACCGTCCCTTTGAGGTGGTTATGGAAAATGAAACATGTCGCATTATAGAGGCAATTGTATATATGTACAAACAAATGAGGATTTCATTTTTCCGATTATACGAGGTGTGATAAATATGGTATAGCTTTTTAAATTTATAACATTTTTTATAAATATCATATTTTTCATTAAATAATATTTTATAAACATCCATTTAATACTGTTAGGAAAATTTATATACATTACATTGTGGAGGCAATAGTCTTCGAGTACACATGTAAACAATTATAATTTTTTTAAGGATATGGGATTGGTGGTAAATGGTTATAAAATTAAAATAATAAATTTTAATTATTCAAAAAATATTTATGTCATTATATTAATATGGTTAAATTATATTATGAATAGAAATATATAGATGATTAAAAAGAAAAGATGTGACTCTTACACATATTCAAAATTTTAACATTATCTCAGAGGACGTCTTGTAAATTTAGGATTTATAGATATAACGTTGATAAAAGGGATAAGAAACGTCGTATAGGTATATATGGATAATAAAACGGTTTTAATTTAAAGACGATTTTTTATTTTAGATTGTATGAAAAAGATATTGGAATTCCCCTTTTATAAGTGAGGAGTGTTACATTTATGTAATAATATAAAAGGAAAAGTCATTATTCATGTCATGTGAGTAATAAATTTGACAATTAATAAGGTTGTATGAGGCTTGGGTTTACGAAAACATTAATTTCATATTTCTAAAAAACTTTTGGTGAATTTTATTCCTTTTCACCATTGTGTAATATTTTATATTAATTTACTTTTATTGTGGAAACTCATTTTTCCCATGGTAATTTATCATAGAGACGAATATTAAAATTGAACCTATCAATAAATTTTTATATGATGATTTCCAATATGAAATAGTTTTTTTCAAATATAAATTTTCATGTGTGATAAAATTAATTTTATTGTTAGTTCAAAAAAAGCGTAAAAACAGTATTTGTTTTGGAAAATTATATTTTCTAGCATAAAAATTATTGTTTGGATTAAATTATTAATGTTATTGATTTTTATAAAATAAATTGATTTATAACTAGATTAATTAAATATATTTGTCTTTTCATGTCTTCCAAAACCAAAATTGACCATTTAAATTAATAATTAAAATAAAGGACCAAAATGTGATTTATTTGAGGAAAGTATTACTTGAATAAACAATGTAACACATATATTTCTAAATTTTAAAAAATATTTTAAATAATTGATTTTAATTTTTAAATTTATGATTTATTAATAAATTGGTGTTATAATATTCAATTTTATTTTTTTGTCTTAAGTATTTCTTAACAGTTATGTATTTAAAAAACAATATTTTGTAGTATTCTCTTAAATATTAAACATTTCAAAAAAAATATTAAAAAAATACACCCTAAGGTAATATCATCAAGATGAAACAAAATGTAATTTTTATTTTTTTCAAATTAAAATATCTAAAATATAGGAAAATTTCTTTTATATTGAAAATTAAAATGAAATTCTTTTATAGGGAAATGAATTCATTTAAACCTGAAGAGTTTTTAATTTTATTTTTTATTAATTATCAATTAAATAGGAAATACCATATTTTTTTCCTTTAAAAATTTTTATTTCACTATTATTCTACAAAAATTCAATTATTTTTATTATTTTCAAAATAATATATAAATATAAAGATAAATTTATTCAAAAAATTCATCATAAATGATTATGTTCATAAAATTTAATATACATATAATTCATTTGTAATAATTAAATAAAATTTATCAATGCATTTGGTTTGAATATTAAATTTATTATTTAGTTAAATTATTTATTTAAAAATAAATAATATTGAAATATCAAATGTATAAAATGAATGTATTAATATAAAATACTATACATTACATGCTAATATCATCAAAATTTCTACTTTCAAATCCCACTCAATAACTTCTACAAAATATGTATGTGTATGTTAATTGGTTATGGTTATCATTGGAAGATATTCATCATGTATGGATCTTGTCGTAAATTCCATGAGAATAAAATTCCCTATAACATGATTTATTCCAAGAAAAACCTCATAGGGTTTGGATTGGGCTTGGTTAAAATAAACCCCTATTGTAGATTCCATCTTAAAATATTATGTAAATATGACTTGTAAGGATTAATTGAATAATTTGATTCCATTTTTTCTTAATTAAATATAGATTTAATATTTTTGTATCTTTTGATTATACCCACTAATTTACTGTACAATCTTGAGTATTTATCCATGATGTACTTTTTAGGTTATGAGACATAACATTCGGAGTTATCTAATTACATTTTGAAAAGAAAAATTCCATGTCATTGTGGTTTCCATGAAGGCAGGATTTATAATTTTGAGTTCTTAAAGGAGGTGTCTATAATTTGTTTGTGGCAGTGTTCATGGGTTTAATAATATGAGTTTATTGGCTTAAATATGTCGAAAATAATTTATTTAATAAGGGAATATGATTATTCATTGACTGAATTTGAAAAAAAAAATTGAATGGGGTTATTGGATGGGTTTTTAACATTATACTCATGGAAACATTATGATCTTTGATGATGAAAACAAAGAGTATTTCTCTGGGAATTGATAAAAGAGAATTATGGACATATCTCTCTCCATAAAAAAGATATTGTTGTTGTGAAAAAATAGGAAATTATTAATATATCGTGAAATTAAAGAGATGTTTTCTAGAATATTTAGATGATATAGATTAGAAAAATAATTGTATATCCTTGAATATCATTAAAAGAAATAATGTAGAGTCTATATGATGACTCATGTAATGTGATGTTATTTTTATAATGATGTTCACAGTTGGTGTTTGAAGGTGAAACAATTGGACATCTTGGTGATCCATTATAAACTTGGTGCATCAACAAATAACATAATTTTTTTCTCAGTAGGTATTTCCTTCAAAGTTGTTTTCCTATCAAGAACCACTATTCAAGAGAGAGGAGTAAGGGATTGTGAATAGGTAGTCACTGAACCATCCCTAAATTAATTTCATTGGACTGACTCCACACTTGTTGAAAAATATCAAAAACGCAAAACTGATGTGAGATTTAAGGGCATCCTAGTATATTGACACAATATTATTTTATTCTCATTGTATTAGCCTAATATATGTGAAATAATTAATTTGTTGTGTCTTGTGTTACTTTTTTGTTCATTTTTTTCAAGACATTAATTGTTGTCTGTGGGTTGAGTCATCATTGTTCAAACTAGTTAAAGGAAAAGACAAATGATATAATAGTAAGATCATCGTTGATATAAGAACATAATTCTTACCCTACTAGCAATGAGTTCATGATAATTTAGATTTATTATATTTGAGTGATTAAGTGTTTATCTTGTAACATGTTTTATACCCAAATTCAACCCCAACATCAGCAAGTCTCCCACTAAATACTCTTGTGGTCCTAATTGTTAAAATATTATTGTATATATATACCATTTTTTTGAATTATTTGTTTTAAATATAAGTTTCCCAAGAAATTACTACAATTTTAGAGTGATATTTGAAGGAATTAATTAATTTTAAACACTATATATTTATTTGAATTAAAAAAATATGTATTGTTTTGAATTATTATATCCCTTTACAAACTCAATTTCAACCCATCATTAAACTTTCATAACCCTCCAGGTTGGTTTTTTCATTGAAAAATACCCATGTTGGGGAGATGAATATAAGGTGAGATTTATCTCTAGTCCCTACTGACCCACCCCATTACACACACTCAGTTTTAAATAAGACATAAATTACTCATTTTTTTAGTTTTTTAAAATGGGGTTTCATAAAAATATTAACTTAGTATAGGATAAACATATTATGAGTAGTCTTATAATATATTATTTGTATTTATTAATTTCAATAAATTAAATATTAAATGATTTTATAGAATTATATATATAATAAAATTTCAAAAATATTAAATTGAGTTTATATCTATTATCAATTCATTAAATTAATCAAAAAAAATTATCAAAATTTCACTAATTCATCAATTTTATAATAGAGTGGTCCTAATCCTTTATGAATACTGAACTTAGGATTCATGTTCCTTTTTTTAGAATTGAAATAATAATCTTTCAATAATCAAAATAAAATATTTTTACATTTATTAATGAATTGATAATGAGAATATGTTATTAGTTAAAATAATAATAATAACAATTTTAATAATTTAATATCAATAATAATAATAATATTATTATTAATTAATTAATTCTTGTTTAGGTATTTCTTGAGAGGTGATGGCACTAAGTTATCCTAAATCTAAATAGGGTTAAACAAATGGTGGTTTTATTTATGTGGGTAATTTATATATTAATTAAAAACAGATTTTGATGGGTTACAATATCAGCATGGAGTGGTGCGTTATAGTGGGTGACAATTGGGCATGACCTCTGTGGTGTTCCACAACTTAGAATGCTTGTCATGATTTCAGTGACATTGTTACGAGGAGGAACAGTGAAAATAAGGGGTTTTTATGGAAATTATCATCCCACCCTTCACTCACATAGATATATAATGTGGTAATGATGGAAGTCCTATGAAAATTCAATGAAATATGAAAAATCACTTTGGGAAATGGGGAAATAATGTTATTTCTTAATAATATACATTTAGTCATCTACAGTTGGGTCTATGACAAGTAGATATCTTCAGATTTAATACAAATTATATTTAATAAAATAGGGTTATTTTTTACTTCTAATTCATTTTGGAAAGAGATGAGTCCTGACCAACCAATGTCTATGGGAGCCTATGTTTTTTTGTTTTTAATCCCCTCAACTGAATAAACATTCATATTATTAATTAACAATAATAATGTAATTAATAATTTTATTAATAATGTTATTAATAATAAATTTTCATATTTAATAGAAACAATATTTTATATTATATAGAATGTATTTTAAAACCAAACATGCACATACCTAGACACTTCAATTGGTCATAATTTATCACTCCCCGAAAGGATTGTCATACCCTCACTAACCATGTTTTTGTTATATTAATAGACCATGAATGAAAAAGATGTTGTAAACTATATGGATTTATGTTATAATGTGTCAATGTTCCTAGATATTAATATTCATACATAAATCATGTCCAATCAGATCGTATTATCATCCATTTCATATAATAAATACTCCACAACATTGTGTCCTTCATGTCATCACCATGTTGAACACCACATGACAATGCATTTTGTATATGTGTGGCCTTCACCAGTGAGATCTATATGAAACTCCAAAAAGGGGTGACATCGTGCCCAAAACAATGTTGAGGTTCCCTATGTGTTGAGCTTTTCACACCCATAGGTTTCTTAAATGGATTCCATAGTGATGATCCAAGCCCCACATATTCAAATAATACATCACAAGGTGTTCCCTATGGTGAAACTATCCTAAATAATGGAGCCGCACAATGAGAACCCTATAATAACTAATACTTACTATATGGATTAAATGTAACCTAGAAACTCACCATGCCACACTGGGAATCTTAGCGGGTTTGGGTATATTAAATCAGTTGAAAATTACTTCCAACTACTGAGGCATCAACCAAACAATTCCATGCATTATTGACCACCACACACCATGTGATTTCCCACAAATCTCCTTGAAATGTTCACTATAACATTGTGTCATCACATTACCACATTCAAATAAATTGATATTACTAGAAGAATAATATAATTAAATTTTTTGGTGTTCATTGTAGTTATTAAATAACCAACTTTATTGGGGATTTCACAATAATTATTTACATATAAGCTATTAAAAACCTCTGAGAAATAGTTTTCACATCGGTTATTTATATAATCGATGTAATAAACCTTTTTCATAGGGTTTTAACATGATCTATATAAATAATCAACAGGAATACTTTAATGTGAGAAGGTTTTTTTTCTTTTTTTATATAGATACCAAATGTAAAAGGGTATTTTTAATCATGAAAAGAAGATATTTTCAATCATTCATAGAATTATATCAATTTTTAAAGTCCCAAATAATTTTAATTAATCATGATCAAACATATATTCATGTAAATTATATAACTTTTCATTCTCTCAATTTATAAATTTCAAATATTGTCAATTTTTATCAGCATCAATGTTCTATCACTTCATTATTTGATGATTTCAACATGGTATTCATCAATACGCTCCCATGATTTAGTATATTTATTATTGTTATTATTAATTAATCACTAGAACAAAAAAGAAAATTATGAAATGTATTTTGAACAACATATTTTTCATAACTATGACTTAATGGGGAATGATAATCCTTTAATGCTAGGTTTAAATGAACCTGATGTTAAATTATTTTAAAAAATTATAATTAGCATGAACACCAACTAATATTTTTAAAGTTATATTATTTAAACTCTCCTCCTCTAAAATCACAAAAAGACCTGAAAAAACTCAATCTTTTACATGCTTTTTATTAAAAACATCTGTTTGTATTAGTTCTCCTCAATCTTTAAAAATTCATTATTCTTTTGTGACCCCTAACATCATTCAATTCACGAAAATACCAATTCAATCAAATCATGGATGAACAATTAGTTTTTTTAATTTCAGTTTTATAGTTAACTATCATAGAAAAACAAGCCTTTATATTGTTAATTATTTTTGACATCAATGTACAAAAAATATAGCCTAATGATAGTGTGGTTGAGTATATTTGGGAGAATAGGTTTATAAAATAACAATATGAACCTAAAAATCATCAGAATTATTATATTACCCATTTTGAGATAACTAATCCCATTTAACTCATAAAACATCATAGGGTAACCTCATGAATATTTAAAAAATGGGACATTCATAATGCCTAGTAAGTGAATAAACAATGAAATGAATCAAATACTTTTAATTGTTTTATATAAAATGATAACCTAAAAGGAATGGATCATGAATAATCATATTGAGGCATAACTTAAAGATCTAGGAATCGTTTAATCATTGAAACATAAGAGATTGTAAGAATCATCAATGATTACATACTCATATTTCAAGGATAAGCTCCAAGATAATATCATATGATGGATAGAGTCCCATCCAAGATTAAATCCGCTCTTTAATCCCATACATGTCACATCATCAGACTAAATCATTACCCAGTTCATTAGAGGGCATTTAAGGTGCACCCATAATAAAAAGAACATGCATATCTGTTCCTATTAATGGAATTCAATTATAAATAGTAAGTTTAATAATTGACCATGGTAATAAATGGGTTGCATATGCATGCCTTACTAAGGGAAACATTATGAAATATATTACCCGTTAATATATGGGTGAATTAAACTTCTTATATATGTATAGAACATATGTATAAATTATATGGAAAAATTATATAAGAATAATAGATAGATAACCTATTTTAATGAGAGATAACTCATAACCTAAAGGAAATAGATTTGTTCAAAGAGACCTCTTACTTTATGATCAGTTTTGTCCTATTCTTGAACTTACAGTCCTGAATAATAAAATTATATTTATCAATTACATAATACATAACCTCTTACATATATAATTAACAAATAAATTTTAATAATTTTAATTTATACCATTTAAATTATTTTTATCTCAGTTAAACAGTTATAATGGAATTTGTTTCTTGGATCCTTTGTTGGTTCCCTTATGTATAAATTTTTTATTTCTTTTCCTATGGGAATAAAACTATATAATTATAATGAAATTATAATCATTTATATAAAAAAATCTGAATGGTCTGAAAAATTAATTTGCATTCTAACATAAGTGTGATTCAGTTTCTAATAATGTTTCTATAATTTGGTTAGTTTACAGTGGTGGTTTTTTCACCCATCACAAACCATTTTTATCACATCTAATATTATAAAAAAATTGATTATTTTAGTTTATAAAGATATTTTAGATCATTTGATGGTATTGATTTGTTTATTTAATTTAATAATCTACCAAATACTTGGAAAATTCGACTTGTATCAGTTTTTTGATAGGAAATGATGAATCGTTGAAAAATGAACGAAAAGGGATGAAAGTTGGAGCTATAAGGCAATTCCCGTCATGACTGGGGAAAACTTATGCAACACTAGATTATTGAAAATGATGTGGAGGTTGAAAAATAATGTAGAACAGTTTCACTTCATGTTATTATTTTACACATCATGATTTCATCAAGATAAGTTTATGAACATGACAAGTCGTGACAGCATTTTCAACAATGAAAGAACATTACACATCTTTTAACTACATTACACATCATGTAACTATATTACATGACATAATTTTTTTTGAGACATTTATTTTATAAGTATGTATAAAATTTTGATCCCTTCCCATGGAATTAAATTAAAGAGATTACACGAAGTTAATTTTGGTATCACTTCATGTAATTTTTGGTGAGAATAAAAATAAACGAGATGTGGCCTAGGTTTTGATTGGATTAACTATAAAAAGACCCCCTCAGCCAATCCTTGGTGGGAGTCTAGACTAGAGGGAGTAATAGAAACATCAATGAATTTGTGAATGCCCAATGTGACACCACATATCCCTTTTTCTCCACCCTTCATCACCTCTATTATTCTTTGAGTACCAATGCTTATCATTCTCAATATTAATGGAATAAGTGAGTAGTTTCTTTTTTGTTAGGATATGTGATTGTAGTTGGTGTTTTCCAAGGTAATTTTTATTATTATTCATGGTATAAATTATGGAAACTCACTTTATCAATTCCAATTCACTTTTATTTCATACTGCATGACCATTTTATCATTCCGAAGGTTTTCATTTTATTTCATAAATTAATTTGATTAGTTTATTATGACCATTATGTGATATATGTTACATATATTTAAATATTGTTTTGGGTCACTTGTTTATATGATAAAACTGAGTAAATTGTAATTCCAATGGTGAAGACACATGATTAGGGTAGAGTACCTATACCATGGACCCTTACTGACTTAATTTGGACACAAAACACGAATAAACCCATAATCTGTTGAATCACATGAGCACAAACCTAAAAATCACTAAACCTGGCATGCCGCAAACATGAATTTCAACCAAATAATTACTTATTATTTTTCTATTTTAGAAAAAAATATTACAATTAAAATTTATTGAATTAGTTTTTAAAATCTGATCTGTCCCTATGGGTTTGATATTCATTCTTTTTAATTATTTCTTTTATAGTTAGTTTTTCTATCTTTATTAAATTATTAAATTTTTATTTCCCCATGAGAATCAATAATTCTCTATAAGGTTTTAAATATATTCTTTATAGAATAATAAAGTATATATTATAAAAATTTCAGTCATTTTAATATATTATAAATGATCCTAAACATACAATGAAGGTGGTAATGGGAAATGAAAAATCGTCATCAATAAAGGATGTAAACGGACATATTATATATGTTTTTTCTGTTTTTACGATAAGAGGTGAAGAAAATTTATTTGATGATAGATATTACATTAACATAATAAAATTATACTATACATATGATATGATCTTTATTATTCATTTTTTGGATGAGGAAGGTGGGTTGATGGAATGAAAAAAAATATATTAAAAGAGGCAGTTGAATGTGTTTCCTCTTGAATTTCGCCTCTTTGAGAAAAATCATAAGGTGGCTAGAATTAGTATTTTTGGGAGGCCAATAGCTCTATGACATATGTGGTGGAATAGAAAGAGAAATGGGTATATATTTGGAAAAAACATTTCTGATAAGGTGTGAGGAGAATATATGGCAAGGTGTAGTATTTATAATGCGCAAAGAGGGATGTTTTTTTGAATATTATAAGGATTAATATATTATTTTTTATCAATAATATAATTAGTATTTATTTTTATGAAAACATGGAATTTATAATGCATCTGTGTTTTATCTAATGGGAAAATAAATCAACTATGACTCAAAAATTCATGTATTTATATGATAATGTTAAATATCATAATTTACAATATTCCACTAATCACCAAAAATTCAACTATTTTATAAAAAAAATTATATCAACCATTTTAAATGTAATGATTTAAAAAAATTCATTCAATTTTAATGAAATAATTTTCAAAATAATAGAATTTTTATTTTAAAATAAAATCCACATTAACTTGAAAATTTCTAATTTAAAAATTATAATTCATTTTTTGAGCCATTAAAAAATTAATAAGAATCTCATAAAATTATCACATCAATATAATTAGACATAATATTAAATATTAAATATATTTAATAAAAATAACATTATTTTAATCTATTTTATTTATTACAAAATTGAAAAAATATATATTCTTTTTTACAATAAAAAAATTATATTGTTATTTTTAACGCATGAATTTACTATAGCCACCATATAAATAAGACATATTTATATTTTATTTCATACCTAAATATTATTTTATACTTCCATAGGTGATGATCCAATTTCACAGTATGGTTATTATTCATAACGATTAGATTACTATTACAATAATTGGTTTACTATTGTGATTCACATATAACTATTCCAAAAGTCATATTTTTAATTTCAATATGGGTTCCCTAATTTCTATAAATACCTTTTATTTCATTAATTATTCATTTAAATACATTTGGTATTAATTTTATATATACATTTCATTCCATAAAGAATATTTAATTAGAAACATTTTTATCATTTCTACAATATTTCACATGTGCGTAGTTATAATGGGGGATTTTTCATATCCATATATTCATATTTTATTCATTTATTTTCAATTCTTATTCCATTTAAACATATTAAATACCTATGGATAATTTTTTTCTCTGAATGTAGTGTTAAAATTAAAAAAATGTCATTTCTTTCATTATACGGTGAATATTATTTATAATAGATTATTATATTTTAAAAAATTATAAGAAGAAAAATTTCATTGGTAATATTTTGGATGATTAGATTCTTCCCCCTTTTGAAATTTGATCTGCGTAAATTTTAAATTTTCTTAGGAGAAAAAACTGAGTGTACTGCAGCTTCGTGGATTCCTTCTGTTCCAATATCCCAATATTATACATACGGTACATCCATAGTAAATTTAGTTGGTTCAATTTACGATTGCATATATATTTATCTCTATGTTCAAATATCTCCACTGGATTCTCCACATAGGAGAGGTCATTATCCATCGGTACCACCTCATAATTTTCAATATTTAACAAATTAGGTATGTATTTCCTTGGGAGGGATACAAAGAATACATCATATATGTGAGATATGGTTGGTGGGAGCGTTAGTTGACATGCTATAACTCCAATGTGATATAAAATCTCAAAAGGGTTTATGTATAAGGGGAATATCATTTCCTTCTCCCCAAATATCAAGACTCTCTTCTAAGGGGGAATGTGGAAGAAGATATTATCCCCAACTTCAATCTTCAGTTCACATCAATTATTGTTTGTATATTTATTATTACATATTTGAATATACCTTATGTGAACAGAATATGTTTTGACATTTTCTACCATTTCCAGCACCATTTTTGGTCATAGAAGACATATGTCACCAAAAACATTACATCATGTAGGTGTTTTTTATATCTTCAACCAAAGGCTTCATATGAAGAAATTATTATGCTTCATTGGAAATAATTTTTCTTCGATAAATCGACCACATGAAGATGATGATCGCATCCTCCATTAAGTCCATCGTGCATGATCTCAACATGTATTATTTTTTCTTGACAGTCTGCTCAGATTGGCCATCGGTTTTGTTGTGATAAGTTGTACTGATGTGTTAATAAATGTTTAGAGCATTTTGGAGACTTATCATTAAAATGAATGTAAATATTGGATCTCAATTAAATAAAATTGATAATAGTTTTCTATATAGTCTCACCATTTCTATAATATATATACCTACATTTTTATTGATGTATATTTCTTATCCATTGGTAATAAAGGGAGTTATTGTTTTGTAAGATGATCCACCACAACCTATATGGAATTATTTGTAAATAAGGTCTTCATAAGGCCAGTAAAAAAGTCCATGGTAATGTTTTACAATATCAATATAGGTATGGGTAATGGTGGCATCACTACCTTATAAATTTTACATTCAACAACAACTTTCTGACATACCAGGCACATTGATGTGTATTCTATGATCTCTTTATTCATATTTTCCCACAAATAGTAATCTCAGTGATCTATATACATCTTCATACTCCCTATATCACATTCATTATCTCATTATTTTATAATATACAAATTTATGACATAAATATTACAACTCCTTATATTGTAATTTTAACATTGATGATATCCCTTTCTTATAACTTATACATTTATCTAATTTATCACATCATCTCATTGAGGATCATTTAACTTCTTTGGAATAGATCGTTGAGAAATAATTTTCAAAATAATGATAATGTTATTTCCTTTATTATTTCTATGTACTTCCTTTATAGGTCTAATAGTGTTTGATCCTTCTCAATTTTCATTATTGATAATGTTGTAGGATTCATTTTACTTATAAAATGATCCACATTATTTTATTTTCTAGGATTGTATTGGATTGAGAATTCATATTCATTGATCAACAATAAATATCTATAAAGGCTAAAAAAAGATCAATTACTGATTATATACTTGAGGCTCTTATGTTCTATTTATATTTAACACTTATCCCTAGAGAGATCATCCTGCCAGTTTTTCAATGCCACAATCACTCTAGCCAACTCCAGATCATGTGTCTCTTAGTTCTCTTAATTTACCTTAATGAAACATTAGATGTTGGCTATAACATGATCAATGTACATTAGTTGACATACCAATATCTTAATCAATGAATCATTGTAGTCCACAACATGTTCTTTTCTTTTGGGTAGTGTAAGTACTAGAGTTATGATACACCTTTTTTTTTTGAAATCATTAATTCCCTCTTCATATTCATTGGTATGGAAAAAAATTACCACCATCTAAGTCACCATTGTATGTGAGATTAAGAATCATGAGATGTTGCTCAAAAATCATCAATAATACACATCTAGTAGAAGAATACTACTATTATATTATACCTATTCCTATGTGGTATACTCATTAGAAACCTTTTTCGAAGAATGGACCATATATATATATATATATATCCTATTAAAAGTTAATACATTCCCCAAGAATGATACATTATCTAACTGGGATTCCCATATATTGTACATTTCATAGATATATTTTCTTTTTCGAAATTATTTATCTGAGTATTCAAATTATCCTCATGCTCCCCCTTTATATTGGAGTATATGAGAATATCATCTAAAATTACTACTATAAATGTGTTGATGTAATCTATAATAATATTCATGGAAGGTGTTATGATACTCTAAGAGGGGGTTTAATCAACTAAAGGGTATTATTTCTAAATTATTCATACCCCATGGGTTCTTGAAAACTTTATTGAAAGAGAAAATTCATTTTCTCTATGCTTTTTATATTAATATTACCATTTCCATATTTACCTATGATGATGCATATATGGTAATGAAAAAAAGTAACAACAAGGACACAATGAGTTTGAATTAGTTAAAGCTAGGGGATAGGACAAGGAACATGCATCCAACACTATGTTAGTGAACAAAAATCTCTAAGCTCCATACAATGATGGTTTAGAAGGGGTCACTCCTTCCTAGGATCACTTACCTTAAAATGTTTAGATCAAACTATATATTTTTTGTGGTTTACAATAAATCATAAACTAAAAGTTCGTTTCACTCACATTAAAATATTTCTCCCAAATTCTATTTTTCATCACCTGATTGCATATATTTGTTTACCTCTTTTTTTGCATCATTAAGATTCAATTTATTACACATGATGAATACCATAGTACCACATATTTATTTGGAAATCCCTTCAGATTCTAATGAATATATTAGGTGAAAATACTATTTCTAACCATAAAAAAACATATTCTTCTCAATGTTATCCTTCTTCCATGATCCTCACATCATTCACAAATATCAAAAATTTCATGAATCTGACATAGCTTCCATATAGAACCCTCCTTTCGTAAATCACACATTTCCTTCATGAAGATCCAAATTTTATAATGATTATTGATCCTTCGTGATGCTCACGACTTTCATGAAGATTACATAGCTTCACATTGCTCACCAAATTCACAATGATATTAGTTTTAATGAACATAACATATTCTTTGAGAAAATATGTTCCTTTTGAAACATATTGTCTTAGAAAAAACATAGTCCATGAAAAAACATTTTGAACCACCATCACAAATTCAGAGCCATTGGATTTTATTCTTTTGTACTTGCTAAAATAATGTTTGTAACCACCTATTTTTAGATGTTTCTCTAGTTTCCTAAATCTTTCAATATCACCATTACATTTTCATCAATATAATCATTAGTTTTCAAAAAACATCCTTTTGTCATGATGGATATTGGAATTTTTTCTGTTCACGATTCTTCTCATAGGGGGATATATTACCGTCTTTCCATCACTCATTCGACAACCATCAAACCTTAATGATACCAAATATTTTAGTGAATCCAAGACATATTATTAAAACTATAATATTTTCTAAAACCATTATTTTTCTGTATATTTGATAATTCAATTATGGATGTGATTCTTGAGTCATGCTCCAAATTTTAGACCCCAATGAATTGGAAAACATTTGGAAATGAAAACACATTGTATATGATTTGTTCTATACCACATCCAAAGCATCTATTAATTTGTATTTTATTTTTTTAATCATTAATAGTCAATATAATTTTTCTAATGACATTGTTGGAACTGGAAGACACATTCATGTAATTCACCTAATGCTTCCGAACATGATCTCAAAGAATAGCTAATTTCGAAAGCTTTTATTTGATTGGTTGGGGAGCCTGAACGAAGATACAATTAAAAATTTATGGTCGTTCAAAGTCAGACTGTTGAAAATGGCCATCTCGGATGATGTGGGGACAATGTAGGGAATTTCTTGCAAAAATGGAATCTTGTGCACAAAAATGGAATCTTTCACTCAAAATGTCATTACACGCAAAAGTGGAATGAAATTTTACTTGGACCGCTATTCAATGTTTCTCTTATAAGTTCAAGTCCACCCACTTCATCCAAAAGGCCCACTGAGGTTGGTTGCCTCTCTAATGCGCGTATGTCCTCATTTTTCGCACATGCAAGAAATACCCCATTCATTCACAGAATACGTGACTTTTGTGGGAAAATTCACCATTGTGCTGAATTTTTCACGAAAAAATATCATTTTTGCGTGAATCAGTGCCACTATACCAAATTTTTCAATCACTAGTGTTGCACCTGTTCAATTTCAACAACACTCTCTTATTGCACACAATCATTCCTTATTGCACTACAACCTTTCCGATTACATGAAATCCTTCCATATTGCATTAAAAACAACCAAATTGCTCTCGTAACATCCAATATTGCACACAATAGTCCCACGATGCCCAATCCTCTGTGCAGTTGTGTCGTACAGTGCAATCTTGCGTGCAACCCATCACACATGTGGCGCATCATGATGTTTTCGGGCTGGGACATCGACTTTACCCATTGTTCCCTTATGCACAACCAAATTCCACCTATGGAATACCATGATTTGAGATACTCCACTGCACACCGGGAAACACCCAATGTTTACATGTTTCTCTTGGTTCATCTTCAATGTCGTGAGTTGAGGTTATGATCATCAATTCCCCGATTACCTTGAGTCAAACCATTCCTCAAGAAACTAATCCAAACTACATCATCAAACTCTTATGCTAGGATCCACCAGAAAGGGCCGCTCTTGTGTAAGTCCCAAAACCAACCATTTCTAGGTTCCTTATGCCTAATAGTCGATTATACTAGTCTATAAACTGTAGTATGCCCGATGTGACAATCATAGGATTCCTCTTGCTCTAAATAAGAGATGCCTTATGATTCATGAATAATATTCCAATACTCCACTCTACGTGAATATAATCTTCAACATGCCATGTCTTTCAATAATAAAATTACTCTTGTTCCGAATAAGATAAGGCTTATTTGTCAAGCATTAAATGCCTCAATCCATGATTAAAATGGCATAAGTTCTAGTGTGTTTGAATCCATTAATTCATTCCATCACTCCACCTCATGCTTTGTGTGTTCTTCATTCGGATCTTCATCCTCTTTCATGTTTGAAGGGACCTCCTAATGTCCTTGTATCATGCCACCTCGGCTCACCTTCTATTCTTGGACAATTCCCTAGAAGACTTTCGAAAACACTTCGAGTTAGGTAATGTGTTTTGAAAACAGTCTATTGTAAACCCTCATTTGTTTGTCCTCATTTCAGGCCAACACAATATAGATGATGTGTTTCAAACATTTTCAACAGTTATCCTCCATCGTCATGCCACCCTTACCACATTCTGAATTTATGGCATGGGATTCACACATTTCATCTCCCTTTGTTCATAATAATTCCAACTCCCTCAGCGTTATCCTTCATGTGCAGATTCACAAAGGTGTTGGCCCCAATTATATGCCTCAACCCATAAGTGAGTAAGTATTCCTTCATGAACATTCATGAGGTGGAAATTATAGGAAGCATCCACACATAATCCCCATTCATCACTGGCTCTCCATGGAAGCACCAGGGTAGCTCCCATGTGTAAGCCCCGTGCCTCATTTCCACTCCTTAATTGAACTCAGGCACCTTCCATGCCAAATACACATCAACCATTTTTTCTCCTTCGCCGAACCTGGGATGCTCCCATGAGTAAGACTCATCCACCGTTGTCACTTCATAGAGGCACCCGGGTCGCGCCCAATCATAAGCCTCATCAACCATTGTTGGTCCATAGTGGCATGCAAGAAGATAATTTTATTCTTAAAGCCACACTAATATGGCCCACTCAATGGATCATTCCACGACCCCCCCCCCCCACATGTCATTCCTGATTCTTTCCCTTCCCCAAGGGCAGGCGGGTATCAGTTATGTATGTCCTAGTGGTGTGGAGTGAACCCACATCATCTGACATGGATGACGGTAAACCACCATGCACCATCATCATCATCACGTGATGTTAAACTCTAACCTTTCCCAGTGCATCATACATGAGGCGCCCCGTCCTAGAAATTCTCAACACACGCTCGTTTCCATGGGAGTGAGATCTTTTTCCCATGGGATGAGATCCTATTTACCAGAGCGGCGCATGTCCCCTGGGAAGGGAAACAACCATTGTGTAATCCCATAACATTTCTTGCAAGAGTTAGTACACCTACTCCTACTTACTTCATCCATGCCAAAGACCATATGAGATATGGGAACCAGTAACTTTGTCATCTCGTCCCTCTCCCATTGGGTTTTGGTCACCACTCATGCCTCCATACAGAGTTAAGACCCTATATTCAATTTGGACTTCTAACCATGTGTAAGACCCACTTCAGTTCCCACGGGGCACACCTTTCATGACATGATCTTTAGGTTTTTGCTGACTCTTGTTTCTCACACCATGCATGACTCATGTGGGATTAGATAAATCATCGACCATGACATCCTTTATAGGCCACCATTGAGTGGAATATCCAACCATTCTGAACAATGGGGACATTGATCATTTCCATGGAAAGGTATGTAGGACGCCTCCCTGAGGATCAATCCTAACACCTATTAGTTCTGAACCCTTCACATCAGTTTACAAACCATTAAAAACTAAGAGGACTTTGATCCTTTCCATGGAAACGTACGTAAAAACCCTTCCCGAGGTTCATTCCCAACACCTATTTGTCATGATCGCTTCATGTCAAAATGTACGTAAAAACCCATCCTGAGGTTCAAGCCCAACACCTATTGGTCTCGACCCATTTTTTTCGGTTCACCAACCATTAAGAACTACATGAAAATTGATTCTTGCAAAGGTAAGGATCTAAAGAAGCCTCCATAATTTTCTATCCAAACACCCATCAATCTCTACCACTCCACATTGGTCACTCCATCCTACATGACGTTAAACTCTAAATCCCTTTTTCCTACAAGACATTAAACTATATCCATTCAATCTACTCGTGCTTTGATCCTAGTCTCCTAGAAATTTTATGTAGGAAGCCTCCATATGATCCATCCCCCAATTGACAGTAAGCCGTTTTCCCCAAATTGATGGTAAACAGCTGTGTCTTCCAAATGATGGTAAGCTAGTGTGTCCCCCAATCAGTAGTAATCCATTTTCCACCCAACCAGCCAGAAACCATTATGTTCCCCAACAGTATGTAAGATGTTGAGTCCCCCATTATGTGTTAATATGTCATAGTCCCATTTTTTGGGACCCAGTTCTTTCATCCGCCCCTTAGGCGTCAAACCAACATGGGCTATTAACCATGAATATTCCACAGTATATCATCAGGTCATTATCCTCTCCATACACCCTAATCCTATGCCCCCATCCTAAACTATGTGGATTTTGATCCTTGACATGACAAGGTATGTAGGAAGCCCCTATGAGGTTCAAGCCCATCACTCATGTCTCATATTGGTCTTTTTCTCATGCCTATGTCTTTCGAGAAGGTCATTCCCCAATCAAGAGGTTCCACATCCTCTGGGTGTCATTCATATGTATCGCATCCTCCTGTTTCCCATAATCTCATTGAACTATGTGGACATCGATTACATTCCACAGTGATATGTAGGAAGCCCCTACAAGGCTCATTCCCAACACCATCGTCACTTTGACGAAGGTTCCATCTCATTCCCCCACCTCTTCATTCAAATCTATGTCATCCATATTGATTCAAACTTAGGCCGCCACATCCCAAGGATATCTTGTAATCCACCTCATCAATTCCCCTATCAGTAATCGTGTACATAAAAATGTGTTATCCCCATCATAAGTGTCCCCTATCCTAGGGTTTCCCAATCTGATCCACTCATGTTAGTGTTCCGATCAGTTCGACCTGTTTCTGCCTGATGTTATACCTATGGTATACCCTGTGTTAAACATAGAACGATGAGGAAAAATTGAGAGAAATGGATATGAAATAGAATTCCCTCCATTTCAAGTGGGATTCTTCAGGCTTCCATACCTGGAAGAATTCCTATCATATGGGGAGGAAACAAATATGCCCCAGTGTTCCAGCATCCAGAAACGTCAGTGATGTCCAAAGTGACTACTCCCCTGATCAAAGGTTGCTGCCCGGACCAGACCCCTTGGAATGTGCTGATAGAAGAAGTGTAAATTTATAGCATCTATAAAGACATATAAATGGGAAGAGTTTCACAAAAAAAGTCTTAATCTCCAATGGGGACCAAGTCTAGCTAACAATTTCAAAGGATGATTCCATGGAAGGAAGAATCGACATCCCATCATCTCATTTCAACTAAGGAGAAAATATCCCTGAGTACGTGACAGATGCCACCCGCATTTGGAAAGAGGGAATGTATGGAAACAACATCACATC
This sequence comes from Viscum album, assembly GCA_963277665.1. Lineage (NCBI taxonomy): Eukaryota > Viridiplantae > Streptophyta > Magnoliopsida > Santalales > Viscaceae > Viscum > Viscum album. The sequence goes on from OY728155.1 coordinate 881,043,811, forward strand.
CTCCAAAACAGATGAATGTGAACCCCGACAAAAGCATTAGAAACATACACAAATTACGAAGTACGCATACTTTTTAAATAAACATAATCAACCCAAAAACACTACAATGTTTCCATTAGTGATTGTTTTTCAACAATATCACCATATGTATTTAATGAAAACTCATCACTCATTGATACCAATTTAATTTTTCTTATATATATAATAAAATCACTTCCTGGTATTTTATATAGTGATCAAATATTTTTCCAATACATTCTGTAAGACTAGTTGATCCATTGTCAGCATAAGAAACAATAGTAACATGCAATGATCATCAATTAATCACTTTATTCCAAACCCACTCATCCTCATTCTTCACGAACCCCATATTTTATGATATAAAACCTTTGGTTGATCATATTTAGTATCATAATATTTAAAGCTTCCCTACCTCACTGCTCCCCGTTTCATCTTCTCCACTTATTTTGATCAATATATTTATTCCCCCTTTTTCATTGAATCCAATGGTCACTCTTTTGAGGAAGCAACATAGTAATGAAAAATATCAACACATAAGGGAAAAAAATACAAAAGAACGAGGTGTGGGGTTGAAATATACCAAATTGTTTATTCGGGGGAGTGAATTGAACACAAAGATATATTTCATGTCACTCCAATTACTCACTGGGTAAGGAGTCTGTTAGAATGTCTACAACCTATAGTTTTATAGGTACAAACACCATTTTCAAAACTCCATCCTCAACCTTATCTTCAATAAAATGATACTTGATTTTAATAAGCTTAATCCATGAGTTATGTATGGGACTTTATATATGATTTATTTCAGTTGAATTATTATTATATTTTTTAATTAGATACTTAATTTGGACTCCTATATCATCATGTTTTCTTCATTTATAAAAACTACATGTTAGCTTGAGTGGCAATAATATATTCAGCTTCTCGAATGATCACTGAAATAAAATATTGTTTCATACTTATCTATGAAATACACAATACACCAGGATATAATTTACCACTTAAAATAAATTTTATATAATTTTCTGACCAAGGACAATTTGTAACTGTGTATCAAAATAAATCACGATGTCGTTTTCTATTGCACAAAAAACAGAAATCTAGTATAACCATGATATACCAAAGTATTAAATTGACTACATATATGTCTAATTAATTAGGATTTAGTATATATGTTGTATCTTTATATGTAGAAAAAATAATATCAGGTCTATTCGATGTTATGTATAATGGACTACTAATGATCTGATTTTATTTTGTGAAGTTAAGAATTTTGACTTCATTATCTCATGATAGTTTCATCCAAAGATCCACCATAATTTTCATATCCATTGAATTATAGATTCCCAGTCTTCTAATCACCCCAATGGAATTTTGGTATTGATAAATGAATGTTTCATTTCCCCCTTGTGAAACCTATATACAAAATATAATTGTTAGTTCACCAATAATTGATATTTTGAACTCGTATTTCTTGAATTCTATAATAATATCAGACTATAGTTCATCTAATTGGACAAATATTCTATCATTGACATAGAACATCAACATCATCCTTTTATTACAATCTTTTTAGATATAGTGTTTTTAATAAACTCCAAAACACTAAAAATTGAGATTTTTAAAAAATGGATCAACCCTTGAAAATCATATTCTCAGTAAATTATTCAACCCTTATAACACTATTATCCACATATTGTTTTCTCATTTTCATGAATAATAAAACCATCTATCATCACAATATAAACATATTCTTCTAGAACCCCATTCAAAAACAAATACATAATACCTATATAGAAAACATTGGTCTTTCTTTGTACTAATGTAGAAATGGTTAATTGTACTATCTATAACATCGAAACTGGTTCAAATGTTTCATCTACATCGATACCATATGGATCAGAGTACTATTTTTGCACTATTAATTCATTATTTCATATTTATTTTCTATCATAATTTAGTTTATTCCAGATGACCCATTTGTTCCTTCTGAAATAATTTTCTACCATTCTAAAAACAATATCCCATTTCAGATTATTCCCAATTTTATCAAGCTATGCATTTATAACATGAACCTATTTCTCATCTCTATCACTATTTTAAAAAATTTAGGATCTACATGAGATAGTAAAAATTCATTATATAAATACATCAATATCTGTGTTTTAAGTAGTTATAACATGTCAGCAATGATGTTTTCCCTATAAATTATGGCTTGATTATTTGTAACTTGAGATGAAACGTGTTACATTGCATCATTTTCATTATAAAAATATTCTTTTGAATCATAATCAATTACAAGAACACCCATGGATTAGATTTTCTAAAAACAAAACTTTTATAGGTGGACACATATAGTTTTAGAACACATTAGTTTTATATCATGGCCTTCATATTACAGTCCCTTATTTCTATAATTTTCAATATATATATACTGATTTGAAAAATACTATTTTTTTCTAACACCAAATATTATGTCTAATTCCATATGTAAATTTCTCGAGTTTGGAATATTTTTATCACATGTATCTCCATTCAATATAAGAAACCATACCCTTTCAGCACATGGACACCTCATATAATGTATCTCCTCCTTTGTATTGTACAACATTAGATATATTAGAATCAATTTAGTGCATGGGCTAAGGGTACATCTATAATCCTCAAAAGGACGATTATGGTTAATCCTAAACCACCCACCCTTTAATATTTTATATCAATGAATTGCACTATTTTTATGATATGTTTTACTACCCCATAAACATCACCTATTGTATTTATATAACTATACATTATTTACAAAATTCAGAGACTTTTTATAATATATAGGTTTTATAAGAATTTTCTTTTCCACATTCTGTTGTTTAAGACCTGTTGTAAAAATCTCATTCGTTTCAGCTCCACATTTATTCAATTTTTTTGTGATTCTTTCTTTGAGATGGAATATTTCATTGGACCATCTTCCATAGATTGTTCATTTATTGGAAAATAATTCTTCCAACATCACGAATTCCTTAAAATATTATTTATTATGGAAAAATACCCTTTAATGGAATTATAGGGAAACCCAAACATCATGGACGTTGGACAATCAACAACCCTATGGTCAAACAGAAAAAAACCAGACCGACAATGTGGATAAACCTCACCCCCTAAATTAATCATGACGAATCCCTTCACCATTGCATAACAGTTCAAAAAAAATGCGTCATGTGTCAAAGCACTTGCCCGATCCATTGGCTGACGCTATACCCTCTCAAACAACCAAATCTGAACATCTCATCAAATATTAACAACTAGCTCTTTATCTTCTCACGGGTTGTTCCATGTGGTTAGATCTAGCCACACCCACTGACTTCAAGTCCGAAATAAACCCATCAATCATCATAATTCCAATTAAGAACCACCACTATCTTTGATCCTAAGCATCATTGCAATCTAGAAATAAGAACTTTCACAAAATCTAACCATCATGGAAACAACATCACAGAGTGCAAAAATTCTCTTTTAACTTTACCAGTGATTTACATGGAAATCCCTTCTAGATCACATGTGATACATTTTTAAAAAAAAATCAATTTTCCACCCTAGGTGACACTGTCCTATTCATTAGGATATTAACATTATTTTATTATTATCAAAACATTTGTGGATATAACTAAATTCATGATGCTCACATAGCCTTCTAGAAATTCAATTTTCTGAACTCTCACTGAGCCATCCCAATGATCAAAAATTTCATAAAGCATACTTAGCATTCAAGATTCCCAAAACATTTTTGAATACTAATCTTCCTTAAAAATGATCAAATCAATTATAGAGATAATATTTTTCATGAATCATACCTATTCTTCTAAAAGATAATTTATTTTTAAAAATTATTTTATTATTAAATTCTTTGTGCAAGAAATATCCTTTAAAACCCACCTTCAAAAATTCAAAACCATTGGATTAGCGTTAAGGACTGGTTCTTCAAATGTGGTGGTAAAAATATATTTATCGACATTTCCTCCCATTGGATTAAATGTATACCTCCCCATAAACGTTTTTTGAAGACCACCATTATTGTTCCCAACCATAAAATTCTTCATTAAACACTTGGAAAGAACATTTATTCCTGAAGATTCTCAAAGACACGGTGATTACAGTCATACCATCATGAATTTGTGAACCTCGAAACCATCATGAAACCAAATGTTTTTACAAATATAAAAATATTCAATAAACACAAATATTTTCAAAATAAAATTCATTTACCATATATATTAACAGTCAATCATCTAAATCCAACAATCATGATTCTAAAAAAATCCTCTAATTTTTTTACCACAAAAAATGGAAAAAATAGGGAAACAATACAACCTTATATACGCATCACTTTGTACCCAATCTACAAAATCCATTATCTTTTCACGGATATTTTCCATCATACATTTTCATAAAGCATTTTCTAACACCAAAAATAACCATTTACATCTTCTTTGATAAAAGACAAAATCATCCTAAAAATAGTATGAAATTTCCATCATAGATTTTTTTCAAATATCTAAATACTATATTCTTGAGGTTCATATTTTATTTGGCGCCTATATAAGTCTAAAGGGTATAAATTTTAACTCATTCTATTTGTACATTGTTTTAATGGTGGCATTAGAATAATTTTACTTCTTCAGTTTTAATTTGTGAAATCGCAACTGATGGTCCACCTAAGAGAAATAATTTGCCCCATGTAATATATCAAACAATTCATCTGTTTGTGGAAATGTATACATATTATTAATAATAATTTTTTTACATAATGATATAAAATTACTGGTAATATTGACCAATCATTCTTCTAGAATAATAAGATGGACCCACCCCACAATGATGATTCCATATATATAAAACTGTTTTCTAAATTATTCCCAAAATGATTCATCAGTTATTACAAAAAAACATTGTAAATTATTTATAGATTCATTTATATTTTATGATATCATGGAATAAGTTCAATTGATAACATAACCTCTTAGTGTGGTGGAATGACAAAATATTATTTGAGGAATACATCACTATAATCTGTCACATTGGGTATGTTTTCAAGCACCATTCTCTCCTTGGTCTCAATTATTTGATCGTGATTTGTATGCTCATAAAGAAGTAATATCCACACATAAGATGAAGGATCCAAAATATATTCATACTATTCAATATACATGTATAAAATTTTTGGATTACTTTTTTGTGAATAGTGATATCCCTCTCTCGATAGTAAATATTGTCATTATATAATTATATCTAATATATGCACAATATAACATTAAATACCAATAAGTTAAGAATAAAATTATTTGAAAGCTGAATATTCCCATTAAAATAAACATGTGTTTATGTAATACAATAATTATTACCTGATGGAATCAATTCATTTGAGGTGTTGACTCGATGGTTTTAGAAGACAACCCAAATACAGTAGACTATAAATTGAAGACATTGAACTACAGAGTGCTAGATCACAATAATCATAGTGTAGTCCCTTCATAGTTCCCTTGGATTTGAAATTTTGATTATTTATCGATTTATAATCCCTTTTATTATGGAAATAACATGGATTGTGGAAAAGATACCCCTATCTACAACATTGAATTATTAGGGGTTATATAGGTTTATTTTTATTTCATTTGAATTTTTAACCAGACACAAAATTTTTCTTTCGTAATTGGCTGGTTTAATCACTCTATTTACACACTTAAAACAACATTCAGTTATTTTATGACATTTTCATTTGTTAATATTCCCACATTTATGTTTGAAGAAAAAAAATATTCTAATTTTTATTATAATTGTCAGCTGAAATACAATGATACACCTTCCTTACCTTTTTTGGACAAAAAATACATTATAGTTATTAATCATATTTCCGGACAACTATTTTAAAATAATGATGAGAAATATTACAGCAAATCACATCATATTAGGCATCTCATTGGGAAAATCATCACATTACCAATCACATTGGTTGTTGAAAAATGTTAAACTATTTTATATACTTAACTAAAAGAGAAAATAAAATTATGGATATAGATACATAAGGAATAATTATATAAAAACTATAAACTAATAATGAATAACTTATAAATGTGAAGTATATCTGAACTTATGAGTCTATAGAATTCAATCTAGGTTATCAATGGTAATTTTTCTATTAGGTTTTATAATAAAATAATATATTCAATTATTTCTTAATGTATTGTTAAGTGTTTTTTGATTTTCCAATGAATATCCTCTATGGAGTGACAAACCAGGTGCACAGTAAGGCATATTTTTCATATACCAAGTCATAAATGATTCTCCCTTTTATGTTTTTACCCCCAAGGTAAAAATGTTCCATATCAACATATAACATAACCCATTATTCATTAATTTACATTATCTCTCATGGTTATATATATTGAAATTTTTAAAATGAATAATTCATTACTAAAATTAAACTTTATTTATAATGGGTCATTCATGAATAATTTTATTTGGGTGGATCGATAAAATCCATATTATCTTATTTCAATCATCATATTTTATAATTTATACTCTATTTTAATATATTCCATTTTCAAATAAATTTAATTCTTGAAATTTAATGTTCAAATAAATAAAATTTTGGTGGTTTCATCATGTGGTGAATGTTCTTTATACTACATTAATATGTTTTAAACAATTATATGATAGAATTTCTTATTGATAAAATAATGGCCCATTTCAGTTTTTTCTAATGTTTCACATCAATCATATAATGTTTTCCCTATTACTACCACCCTTGAAGGAATTAATCAGATCTGACATACTACTTTCCATTATCGGTATCCATATTTTGTAGTTGTTGTTTTATTTTTGTAAGATCAATTAATTATTTTCAGAGTTATAAATTGCATCCATCCTTCCATTTGTATGAATGCATATTATTATAAATTTTATTTTATTTCTAATGTTTTGGATTGTTATAAATTTATTATGAGTATATTTTATTTATTTTAAATTGTTTTCCATGTAACTGTTTTATTTATAATTTTTTGTTGTTTATGTTTTTTTTCATTATTATTTTTTGGTGGTTTTTTTATTAATTTTTATGAATATTTTTTCTCTCATTATAATTACATTTGATAACAAATTATTTTAATGCAGTAATTTTCTTAAAATATAAATTATACATTAAACATTTATGCATGTTTTAATATTTATATGATTATATATTTTAATTTTGTATGTTTATATATGTGTTTAAATGCTTTCTTGTGTTAATATATTCATCCATTTTATTGGTTCAGTTTATGAAAATAATGAATTTTAATTTGATAAATTCATGTATAATTATCATTTAATATGAAAAATAGACTGAAAGTTTATTATAAATTACAAAATGAAGTATTTAATTTTTTTGGTTTTCTCCAAGAAAGAAGTGTTTTAATATTATTTAATGAGGGTATGAGAAATGAAAGAACATATGATTTTTTATGGGTTTTGTCATAATTATACACTCTGGATCTAGGATGTTGATATATATATATATATAATTATGTGGATGTTTAACATTAGATATAGGATAATAATGAATAATTTATTCTTACTGTTGGGGTTGAAACCATTGAAAAATAACTGTTAAATGTCTTAATGTGGATTTTGAGAAACAACAGTTATGAGGTTGAATTAAATTTATATTGTTAATAAATATGCATTGATTAATAAAATGAATGAATGGTCGGGTTGGGGTGATAAAAGATTCATGGAATTTTCAGAAATTTTAAAAGGCATTTTCCCTAAACGTAACAAGCTTCTAGATTGCAATTACTTATGAAAATAATTATTTTCAGTTTGATGAGAGTATAAAAAATATATTCTTTCCTTAAAAACAATAATTTGTATAGGTATGAATATTAATTATCATCAGAATGACTTAAATATGGGAAATAAAAAAAGACAATGAAATAAAATTAAAGCCATAATCCCTATTTGGGAATAAGAAAAAATGATTATAAAAGAAATTTGGTAGCTTCTAATAATTAATTGTGGGAATTATCTCTTTAAAAAATTCAAATTGTGAAATGATAAGAAGATGGAATATATATGATCACATATTGATTGATACCTACATCATCCTACTAATTCAAAATAGTGTAAAATATTCGATCAAAATGATTTGGAATTTTGTAATGAAGTTAAAAATATTATAATGGGTTTTTGCAATGATTAAATGAATATTTATTAGATTGTATATAGAAAATATAGATTATGGATCAATATGTTAGATTCCTAAAACATTTCTCAATAGATATCTATAAATATCTAATGTGTGATGTGTAGCATCATTATTTATTCAAGAAATCATTTTTTAAATGATATTATTTTTTTACTTATCACTGTTGATTAATGACTAAAAATTTATGTGGGAGACATGTTTTATAATATTGAATGTATACAATGAATATTACTTTATTTTTCATGATTTGAAAATTTTTTCATTGAACTAATTTCGTGTACATTGAAACATATCAAGAGAAGATGATAAAGTATATAAAAACGATCGATTTGTGAATATGTGGCTTCATATGATAATTTTAAGAATAAAAGAAGGCATTAAAAGTTTTAGAAGAGTTGTATTTTCTTTTTCAAAAATCCATTTTTACCTAATTAATATTTTGAAAATGTAAAAATATTGATGTCCCATTTAGAGATAAAGAATGTTCAGGTCATGAAAAAAATACATAGAAGAAACTACCAATTTTATTCTAGATACCATATTGGAAATTTGACGATAATAAATATTACATTGACATTATGCATGTTGAAAAAATATATTTGTAATAATAGAATTGAAAAAATGATAAAAATAAAAGGAAATAAAATAGATTGATTGCATGAAAGTCTAGACATAATATCCATGGGATTATGTTTGGAGTTAACTCCAACAATAAAAGGAAATAGGATATTTCTTCCTACATCTTGTCACACATTATGGAATTTGGGGAAGATGAATTTATATCAATGTGTGTATGGTGTTACATTACCGTGTTTATTTTCCACATATGTGAAATTTTTTTCCATTATTTAAGGATTTAGAGTTAATTTTATGAAATATATTGTTTATTATATATTGATAGAACAATTTATACCAATTTAACAGCAAGGAATATTATTGATACATGTCACATTATTTATCAATGGGTTTTGTTACCTTTACAATTAAATTTATAATAAAATAAAATAACTATATTTTTTATATGTTTTAGAGAATGGAGCTATCCAAATAATTTTTCATCTGTAAAATTATTTTCCACCAACATTTTCAAATAATGTTTCATTTAATGATTCCTCTAGTGTGAGAGATAGGAATATTTGATCTAGTTTATTTACATTGGATTCATCATTCGAAAATATATAAGAAATTCTTAAAGGTATGTGTTAAGAATATGAACTATATTGAAGAATATTTTGGTAAACAATATACATAAAAATAGTTCATTGAGTTCTATACTAATTATTTATCTGATGTAGAGCATATTTCTCTCCATAAAACTCAAAATACGATATGTTATAGTGATGTCAATAGGAATAAAAAATTAAAGGTAAATTTATCTCATTATCATGATGTGTTGCATGAAAATTTTTACACTTTTAACATCATAGGTTAGGTTTATCCATATATATCATAAACTATTCTTATTTTATAATTGAAATATATGAAATTTGGTTTATTGATGAATATAAAAACACACTTTCTTCATGTTCTAAGGAGAAAATAAACACTGATATATCTAAATTATAAAATATATAGTATTTAGTAAGAGGACTTTGTGTTAATATGTTCACATAGTCTAGTTTTTATATTAATGGAATCATAATTTACACAAAAAACTAGGGTGATAGGTCAATTATTTAAAATAGTGGAGTAATGGTCTTCATTGAAGAACTGAATTTTTATGTTCAAAAGTTAAAATCCAATTTTTGTATCATCATTATGTTTTAATTTTTTTTGGATATATAGAATATTTATTATACTAAATTTTAGGTAACAATATTTAAACACAACTAGGATTACAATAAGAGTGGTTTTAAAGATGATGAGTATGGACTTACACTACTTGATTTGAAATGATTTAGCTATAAGTTGGAATATATTATCAAAGTGACACAAGAAAAAAAAATATCTTATATTGATGACCCATAAAATGATCAATCATCCATTATTATTTTAGGGGAAAATAATTTTTAATAATTGGAATATTAATGATGTTGAATACATATCTAAATTTACTCATCAATTACATGAATACATGATGATAACAATGAATGTGATGTTGATATTTTCCATGTGTAAATAAATTATCATGTTGAAGGAATGTGAAAAAACAATCCATTATTATCATAATGATTGAAGTAATTTGTTTTTGAAACCAACACAATCAAAAATTTATTTTTTAACCTTGATATTTAAATATATAGTTGTTTTGCATTCCAACCAATTTTTTAATTTTTTTAATATTCATTTGATTCATGTATCATTATTTTTGGTTGAAACATTTTACCTTCAATATTTTTATGTTACCCAATATCATCCAATTGATTGAATAGTTTGATCATAATAATATTATTTATGTCAATGGGATCATTTTTCATTGTTTTATCCAGACATTACTTGCTAATTTTATTATTTTCAGGTATATATATAGATATATTAAAAATATTATTTATAATTTTATTCCTATAATTTCAAATTAAATTTTTTACTTGTGACATTTATTTGTTTTTATAGAAATTTAGGTTAACAAAATTAAAAAAAATTAGATGATAATTGTTTCTATATTTTTTTGTTTATAATTATAATATTAACTAGTTTTATGTATACAATATCATTGTTTAAAAAATCTGACATCGAATAATTTATTATCAATTATGAAAAAATAATATTATATTTAGTAAAATTATTTAATTTTAATCAAATACATGTAAACATAAATTTTTATAGTAGAATACATATTTGTAAATAAATAACAGAAAGGTAGGGGGACTATCGAATATATGTATATTCAAATAAATATATACTTACAGTAAATAAATTATTTAATGAAATAAAACATGTATTTATTTAAATTAGGTGCATCTAATCTTATTTTCCAGAGATAATAACACATAATGATTGTAGGTTTGGGATTAAAAAATTATCAATCTTTTTACATGTACATAGACATCAAATTTTGAAATTTAACTTTTATTATAATTAACACCCATCTAGCCCAAATGAAATGTGGATTATAGATTTCTTAATTATACTACATCATTACAGGATAATTATTTTATTCCTTAATTTTAGGGTAATCAACCGATCAGTGAAATACCAATCATGGGAGTCCATAATAATTAAATTTATGAAAATATCTATTTAGTTTTCCAATTGTTTTACTATCATACATTTTTTTATATTTCATATACTCAATTATTGTTGAAATTATACTTTCAAGAGATGATATAAATTAATAATAGTTGTTTATCATTTAAGGAAACTATATGGATAGTTTTAAAGTCAAATTTGTCTTCATTTTATAATTTGAGGAGTAAAAAAATGAAAATCCATGAAGAATGATTTTTAAAGATACAAATAAATGGTTGAAGTTTCCCTCTAATCAGAGGGTGGAATCCTTTATGTCATGTTTTCTTATTGTAAAATGTATTTCTTTATTTAATTTGAATTACATGACTAATTATGTATTTTTTTTAATATGTAATATGAATCTGGGAAAACTCACCACGATATAAAGTCTAAAAATATATACACACATATATAGTCACACGTAGGATTTCTTTAATTAAAGGAAAGAATTGTTTCTGAAAACAAATTATTGAATTATGATACATACCATGTAGTAGTTTTGAAGAGGTTCCAAACGACCCTCCATATACTCCCATCATCATAAAAAATGGAAAAAGGAGAGAATGATAAAAAGGCGTAGTATATTAACAATCCAAAAAAGAAACAATCGTAGAATATTGTAATTAAATAATGATTAATTTTATTGAAAAAATATATATATTTTTTAAATATTTCAGTAGTATGGATGTTGAAAATTTTATTCGAGGTTTCCCTTCTAAAAAAATGACAGAACATAACGGTATTCTTGAGGGTATGATGAATATTCTTACAACTGATTTAGGAATGATGGAAAAATTGATTCACATTAGATGGCATAATATGGGAATCAGTTTTAAAATAGTTTTTGGTCATGACCCCAGTGTAGTGTCAATGTCAGAAGAGTATAAAAAAAATACATCATTTGACGATGTGAATGTTAAACATGGATTATTTAGAAGAGGATAAAATTAAATCATATGTATTATTCTTACATGTAAAATAGATGAAATAGATGTATCATGTGATTCGTGTTTACCTAGATCCACCACGCCCTTATTCAGCCCAAACCATATACTATGAGTTTTCTACTCGGGATCACCATGTACGCATTGTATCATATAGAATTGTACATTAAATATGGGATTGTATAAAACAAAAAATAAGTAGTTTGATCAGTTTATAGTAGTGTTAAATGATATTATTTTACCAAATACTATATTTTAACTAAATTTTCAGGTGGTTTCTATAGTTGGCCAGAGTATTGATAATTTTTTAATTTACCAATAGAATATTTTTATTGAGTTGATACATGATGTATGTGTGTTTTTTTCATTTTTAATGTTTCATTTTATATTTATTTAATTATAATATTATATTGAAGATTTATTATATGAAGACATCTATAATCCATCAAATTAAATTAACGGAAATGAATATTTAATGTTCTAGTGCCTTCAGATACTCCTCCAGAGATGGATGGGGGAAAAATAACCCAAATTTTTATATATTAGATTATTATAATAAGTATCTAATGATTTCAAATATATGTGGAACATATTATATGTTAAATATTTCTAAAACTGACATGATGGATGTAGTGAAGGAATAAGATATTGTTGTATGTATGTTGAAGTTATTTTTCATGTAAGTAAATATCCATTATCTTTTCAATTTCTTAATGAAATTTTTTATATTTACTTAATTTATTAATTTTCTAATCATGAACCCCTAGAATCATTGCATCCAATACAAATAAATGTTATTATATTTTTATGAATCTAGAATACATTTCAATAGTTTTTAAGTAAATGATCCAAAATGAAATAATTTTATATAATTATAAATGTTTAAAAAACACATAGATTACATGTTGGTTTTTAGTATTATTTTAATGGTAATTGAAAATATAAAATCAAGAACCAATATTCATTATACTATTAGTAATTTCGGATTTCCTATATTTTATTGGAAATAGTATTTTAGTTATATTTTTTATAAAACTATGTAAATCATATTAATTTTGAACATTATTCGGTTGTTTTCAATGAAGAGTCAATATGTTTTTTTATATTAAGCCTTATTAAATTGTTTTTGTTTTTTATCATAATATTTTCATTTTTTATAATTTATGACAACTAATATTTTAAATTTAATAGTTAATTGATTGAGTTCAGCAAGTCTCAATGTTTAATTATGGATTAAGAGAAAATTTAATATTTGAATGTTTGGGTAGATAAATTTTATATCAGTGAAAGAACATATTTTTATTTCACATGTATTATTATTAAATTATAATCAACATTGAATGGAAAAAATAGATTCAATTGGACAATATTTTTAATTATTCTTTATCTTAATGAATTATTCATTAGATCATGTTATGAAGAGGAAATTTCAACATGATATTTACTAAAAAAAATTAAATGTATAACCAAATCTCATTGTGGATCCCACATGTTTTATTTGATAAATTAAGGAGGGATATTATCCAAAAACATATCAATTTGAATGGAACTTCCACCAGGAATAATATTTAGTAAAATCATTAATTTTACATTTCATATTGTCATTTGGTTTTTGTAAAAAAAAATTATTATGTATCATGTTTTCTTTTAGTTGAATAATATTTATCTAAATATATAATAATAATATCCTTTCCACATTTATTATCCCAAAATTGACATTGAAAGTCAGAAATTTTCTTTTTGATGATGATTATTAGAATAATTGATGTGAAAAGCATCAAAAATAATTATATCTAACATGGATTTACATAGCCAACATTATGAATAGAACCTAATTAGGTGGATGAAATGACAAAAGATAGGGGATTGATGTCAAAGGTCAAGGAAATGACGCTAAATTATATTTTATACACCTGTATTATTCTAGGTGATGGTTGAGAGGCCCTGTGGTCGAAGGTTCAATTACATAGTCTAAAAGCTTCAATTTTATGAATAGTACCGCTATAATAGTACCCTACTATAGTACCTGCAACAATACCAACATAGATATTGTGTTTTAGTATTACTGTTGTACTACATTAACTCATCCCTACTCGAATTTGAAGATGATCCAAATAATTATGAATTGATAATTTTAGAATAAATTAATTCGTAATTAGTAATTAATGTTTTAATTTTTACTTAATTGAGTACTTGATAATTAAAAATTGACATATAATAATAACTTAATTATTATTATTTACATTATTGTAAAAGATAATTAATAACATTATTATTATTACCAAAAAAAATTATGTGATTATAATTTATTATTTACGGCAATGGATTTAGTAAGGATGAAATTATTATTATTTTCATTATTAATTACATCATTGATTATTATTTGGTACATAATTAATTATTGGTAGTTAAAATAATATTTAATGTATTCATATTTATAGGTTGATGTTAATTATATTACTAAATTACTGTTAAGTAATTATAAAATATGTAATTATTAATGATTAGTAACATGTAATTATTTATTACATCATATTAATTTAGTTTTTATTCAAATTATTAAATATTAGTACTTATTACATAATTATTTATTATTATTGTTTTCATTTTTTAATAAAATCATATTTCTAAACGTATAACATTATTAGAATATTTTTATTATAATATTGGAAAAAGGGAACATGAATACCACTTTAATCTGATTAATAACTTTATATGAAATATTTTTAATATGAGTATAAATTTTTAAAAATTCTCATTCCATGATAAATGTTTTTATTTTTTCATAAAATTTAAATTTTGTGTTAAGAGTAAAAAATATAATTCATGCATTTAAACAACTACACTTATTTTATTTTTCATGAAATCACTACACATTAACACATTTAGCTATTACAGAAATCAAATAATTGAGTTTTTAGAAAATGTAATTTAAAATTACATATATCCAATGCATCTCAACAAAATCATCAACAATGATAATCAATATATATATTTAATAAAATTAATTAACATGATTAATTATATTAATTGATTTAAATTTTTTATAATCACAGTCCTTGATCATATCTTTAAAACAACAGGCAAGTGTTTTCAAGTGAACTATTATTCTACCCCAGCGTATGCACATGATATCCAACATTTTATATAATGAAATAGCATATTTAACTTTTAATAGAGTTGGGTATATGAAACCCATGAAGAGTTTAGATTAAATAGAAGATGAATTGTATGCATGAGGTGAATAACATCCTAAAATTGACAATGAATTACATATGATGAAAAAGAATGTGAATAATATTTTCAAACAGTTTATACCAATCAATTTTTGAAACATTGTTCTCTCTTTATATTGACATCACAATAAGGTGGACATGGGATATCAATTCCTCTAACCTAATTTAGATCTAACTTATCAACACTATATATGACTTGGGGAGACAATTATTTATAAAATCCTTTGAAATATACTAATATAAAAACCTAATATATAAAACATAAACATTAAATTTATGATTTTATGTGTGTATAATAAATATTATTGTTGTCGGTGTTGTTTCAAGACCTTCTAATTATCAATTTTAATTAGTTATGATTCACAGTTAGAGGGAAAATAGTATATTATAAAATTAATATATACTTACACTCTAAATCATTTGACTATAAAATAAATCCAATTTTTTATATTTTAATGGGATTAATATAAATTCACCTAAAAAACCTTTTAAAATTAATAATCTAGTATAAAAATATAAAAATTTAATTCACAGGGTTAATGAAATAAATTAATTTACTATTTTAATAATCATGAGATCTAAGGTTAACTTTAAGATAATCACCATGTGTGTTTAAGGGTATAATGTCTTGATGTCTATCTTGGGGCCACCTCCAAGCCATATTGGATTTTTCTTAGCTATTAACATAGATGAATAAGGTTATTATATATATTTCTGATAGGTGTGAACTAGATATTTTAAAAAAAAATTAGGGCATCCTTGAAAGAGGATGGACATTGTTAGACCACTCAGAACATCCTAGAAGGTTATTCGTCCTATTACACACATTGTATTTAAATAAACAGCATGTAATGTTTTTTACACCCATTATTTTTCAATTATTAGTCATCATAACCATTTATTTTAATTACAATTGTCATAAAATTTAAATTATTTCAACATTCAAATATCATATTCTTCATAAATTACATTTAAAGAAAAATAAAATTCATTTCATTTTTCCTTATATTAGTCACCAAAAAAATTCAAAGCATTTTTTATTATAATCTAACCCAAAAATTTATAAGATAATCCTTGGTATCCCCTGAGATATAATAATTTTTGAGAACTCCATGAATTGAGTATAGTTGATGTTTTGAATGAAAACTTTAACTTTTATGGGTTGGAGTAGGTTATTTTTATTTATTTTCATAGATTATGGAATAAACAGGCCCTATCAGAATATTCTCATAATGGTTTTGATAAATGTATGCCCATCACATAAGATTTTTTCTATTTTTATTATATAAATTATTATTAAATTTTTCATAAGGTTTCACAACCTTGATTTCATATTATATAAAAAATGTGGGCATTACACTTCATGTTGAGAAAGTAGAATAGTAATTTTTTTATCAAAATTTGTGATCCTATTATATGTTTTTCTATTTTATTTGTGGTTATTTTTTATTTTTGGGATTCAATCATGTGGATTGTTTTTCTATTTATGATTTTATTTAATTTCTATTCTGAATGATTTTTTCCATTAGTATAATAATTTTTATGGTCAAATCATTACATTTTTATATATTAAATTAAATTCCATATTATATTTCTTCACTACCCTATTGATGCTCACTACTTTTATATGATAGCATTGTTGATTTTCATCCAACATATCCACTACATACTAATTTGATATGACGGAAAAGATTTCTTAATTAAAGGATTATCACACATGAAAATCAGAGATTAAATGTTTTTGTCAAGAATGAAATATATATTTAATAATACTGATTAAAAATTATAAGTAACAAAAACTAATATTAAAATAAATATCATCTATTGAAGTAAATATGAAAATAACTTAAATAAATAATTTTATGTAAAATTGTTCAAATATATTCGAATCCTAAAAAACACTATATACCATATATCTAAAAAACTTATATTGCGAAAAACATTTCTATTAAAAATAAAAATAAAAAGAACAAAAAAAATAAATTACTATTGAAATTAATTACTAAAAAACATCAATTTATTGAAAAACAATTTAAGATAAAAAAAATTAAATGGGGAGTTCTGGTTGAATATCGAAATCAGTAAACTCTTGGAAAAAATATCGAAGGTAAATAATATGCAAACATTGGTGATTCCAAACTCAATTGGAAGTTATAATGAATTCCAAATGAAGGGAATTAAAATGATAAATTGTTTTTAATTCTTTTAATGGGGATACACATAGTCGGTTGGGATGCGCATCTGTCTACCCCACATTCTGGATTTTCAAAGGCATACAACACCCACCACCATTTTGGGAATGTTTTTCCATGATCGAAACATGATGAAGTGATTTTGGTCTCTCATTCCATGGGTAACTCCACTGAATTCATTTCCGTGTTTGTGTCTCTATTAAAGATGAAAGCGTTTTTTTGTGAAACTCTTACCAATGACATATCGTTGTGGGCATCATTAAATTAGAATACTTCTACTTGGGCATTCCAAAGGTTCAATTAAGAGAAGAAACTTTTATTCCAGAGAGTAGTCAAGATCGGCATCACTGGCTTGTCTGGATGGTGAAATGATGATATAACAAGATTTCCCTCTAATAGTTGTTCCTGGGGGCACAAATTGCCAAGGCAACTAAAGTTGAATGTGGGGTATCTTATGCTGGAGGCATGTCTCATAGGTTTTCCACTTCTTATCATGTTTAACCTGGGGTATCCCTTGAGTTTAACTTCATGTGGAGGTGGATATGAATGATCAAAACATTGATAAGATTAAATTAGAAGGGCACTTCCCTACAGGGATTACCTAGATGTATTAGTGGTTGGATGGTTTATAATTCCAATAAATAGAGGACCCATTATTGGGTGTCACAAAAAATGGAATATGTCACACCGTAAGGGTTGGTTTGGGATGAATAGTGATTGGATCGTAGGATAGTGGCCCCGAATGAGGGGGATACAAAGGATTGCCATTTTCTAGGAATGAACCTCATAGAGGCTACCTATGTACCATGTATTGAATACAGGGATAAAAGGCCACGTAGTATGAGGGGTGACTTGGGGAATATAAATGTTTAGTATTCCCTCTAAATTGGATAACTCTTGGTTCGATAGGGGAGAATTATTTTGTTTCTTATGCTTGGTTAGCTGCACAGGTGTTACTGGGAACCACAAGGAAGGGGGTGGCATAATCTCACTTGGATGTGCTGGCCTATGTAAGGATCATGATGGATGTAGGAGGACATGATCAAATTAATGAGGTAAATGGGATGGAACCGATGTGAAGATGAAGGTTTTGGTATTGATCCTCAATGAGGCTTCTTAACTATCCTAGTAGTAGGGAATCATAGTCCACATAGTTTAGAACTTTGGTGATGAGACACATGAGGAGGAGGCTTGGGAGAATGGTCTCATGGTTGGGGACCCGAAAGAAGCAGGAAATCCGAGTTAGGGTATGGTCATCCAGAAACACAAAGGCTTGAGGTGGAAAATAAGACGGGCCATGGGTGATGGTATTTATCCTCATTGAGACTTCTTACATATCACTACGATAGGGAATAAAAGTCCACATAGTTCAATATGTGTCCAGGAATCGTGGTGTACACAAATAACAAAAACCCTTCTTCATGCAGGGGAATACATTTTTTTAGTGTCCCATTGCAATTATGAAAATCATTGTTGGAGGAGTATAGTGATGTAATGACCCAAAATTTCATTAATTAAAATTATTATAGATCTAATTAAATATCTTATTATAGTTATATGAAATGTGGACTTCGTTGTTTTTATGTTTTTAGATTTTAAAATACCATTACAAATTGTGACTTTTGCTAATATAACCACTGGACAATGATCACATGATTTGTATAAATATATGGCTTCAAAAAATCCAATTTTCTCAGACAATGATAATGATGGCCTCATCTAGTAGACATTGTACGTACGAATCCCATTTTTCAATGCTTGGAAAGGAATTGGAATAATTGGGCTTCACTCTTAACCAAGCCCAAGACGAACATGAATATGTTAAGCTTGAGTGGAACCAACTAGGTGAGAAGTGGAAGTTAATAGAGATTACCACATGAGTTATGTTATATGAGCCACCCCAAGATTCTACCACCATCACACACCTCACCCTTCGGTCTTATGCGGGTGTTATAAGGGTTTATGTCACAATACCCTAGCACTATGACTATGTACATTATTTTTGTACAAATAATGTTAATTCATATTATTATTGTTTCTTGGTAAATACTTTTTAAATCATAAATAGTATTTTTAGTAAATATTCAACTAAGAAATAAATTTTGAAGATTTAATAGATTTTTAAATTATATAAAATTTTAATATAATATTATGATAAAAAAATTATTAAATATAAATGATTATGTAATTTTTATGAATACAATTGTAATTTTTTAAGGCTTGAAATCGGTTTTTGTAAAAACACAGGAATTTTATAAAAATGTTTCCGTTTGTTTTAAAATTAAAAAAATCACATTTTTAGAAAATTATATCGATAAAATGAATATTATTATTTAATCAGGATGTCAAAATTATTCAGTGGTCAATTTTTCATAATTTTCTAAGACAGTCAAATATTTGGGTAAAAATGAAATACCATTTAAATATATAAAGTCTTTACCCAATAGTGATGTAAAAAAATAAAATAAACATTATTTTAGGAAAATATATATTTACTATTAAAATAATTTGATTTTGGGTTTGTTCGATTTATTTTACAATGATTTAGAAGACCATTCAAGGCCTATAAAACATTTTGTCTTTTTAAAAAATTTTCCTTGAGAGTGTGAATCATCTGCACATAAGAAACCCTAATATTTTAAGAATTTAGTACATTGTTATTATAAAATATTTCTTTTCACTCCCGTATGGAAAAACCACGGGAAAAAACCATGGGTCGTCTTGTGTTTTTTTTAGTTTAATGAGAGATGTTCCAGACCTAAATAGTAACGATTTCTTTCACCTTTCCTAAATCAACCCCCCAAGATCCCACTTCCACTTCAGTAAATGCCATTGGAGTTTGACCAACCCATTCCCTCCTTTCTCTATAATCCTTACAATGTGTCCTATTCTCCCAATAATCTTCTCTCAAGCCTCTATCCAGCTTTTGGGATCACACTTCCAAGTAAGGGATTCCATCCATTCTCATTTTATCCAGGCTTCATTATTCATGTTATGCCTATATAAATTCAATTATAAATGTTGGGGTATGATTTCTAACCACCCTTATATTGTCTTCTTTATATTATAATGATCATATAACCCTTTCTCTCTCACTGGTGCCTTCCATATATACCTATTTCCATGCCGTAATTTCTTAAATAATTTCCCTCTCCTCATTTACATTCGAGCAATTATTTTGTATTATGAATCTCAATTAGATTACATATGTTGGGAAATTTATCTATATGATTCCCCTTACTTTCCATTTCATGTACATATTTTGAGACACCCATTTCTCTCTCATCAACCATTTTTATGAAGTCTTATGTCACGCTGTTATGCTGCCAAAAATACACTGCAATTTTCCATGCCAAAAACATTGTGTAGTGAATAGCTTGCCCATTTCCCTTTCAAGAGTATTCACATTTATGCATGTTTATATGTTGAAATAATCATTTAATATAATAATTACACATTCCTCAATTTTGTAATAAATTATTTTCTTTTATTACATAATTTTCTATGATCCATGTGGCACACTTATCCATTAAATGAAAGGATAATGAAGGGTGCACCCTGATAGCACTCCAAAAGATTGGGTAAAGAATGGTATCATGATAAGTAATTTTAAATGGGTGTTGACTCATGATAAATCATTTTCAATGAGTGTTTACTCATGATTCATGTGAAATGATGGTTTCCTCTTGATTTATGGGAAATGATATTTGGTTCATGCTAATTCCATGTTAACTGTCGCTACCATAAGTCCATGTTATGATTATCATGCTTCATCATGACTTTATGTTTATTTTTCTCTTGTGCTACATTGATATGGCTATTGTATAACATATTTTGTATTACTAATTTTATTCCATGTTTATTCCCTTATTGGGATTTATAACACACCCTTTTATTATACATGTCCTCAGGTTATCCCATGAAATGATAAGTACGATGCAATGTAGTTATCATATAAAGATTTATTTCAATAAGATGTTGTCATATATGTATTAAGTTTTTATGTATTGTTACTAAGACCCACATACACTATGACTTTCGATCATTTATGTTGTATGAACTAAGATGTTTATGTAATAAATCATGATTAAGTGTGTAATAAAGAGCATGCTTGTTGTAGTTGTTATCAAAGGATATGTTTAGTTATTTTTGGGATTAGGGTTTGAATACCCTGGTGATTCCTTAGATACTCGACTAAGTATACTCAAAAAATTATTATGATTTTGTGTGTATATAGTAAGTGGTTTATCAATCAAATACATCCCTTTCTAGATACGAGAAGGTAGAGGCAGCTCTAGCACAGTTGTACCTAGTGGTGAAAACCCTGACCAATAGATTCATCCTTGACCTGGTGTATCTGGGAATAAGAAAATGGGACTTGATGCACTCTTAGTTATGACACTCCAAGGGGATATGATTAAGAAAATTCATATACATAGTATGATCCATTATAAAGGGAATTAAAAAAATTATACTAAGAATAAATGTAACACAGTAGATCATATATAACATAGATTGAAGCCTATAGATTCATAAGATAAGGAAGTAAAATCAATTTATATGTCATCTGTTTTTGTCATTGGATTCCCCTTTATGTGTTTAATTGTTTAAAAATACTCATCCTAGTGTCTATATTGGATACAATAGAACCAGAATCCAAAAGTGAAAAGGAAGGGTTATCACCCATAGTTCTACACATTCTTTAATATCTTGAATGTTTATTAGAACAATCCCAACACCACCATGAATCGTGGAACTAAAGATATTGGTGAGTACAGAAAATCGGAAATAATTGCATCCAACAATTATAACTCCTCCCCTGTCTTAAACAGTGGATTGAAATTCCTAGTAATCATCGTCATACTCCATCTAGTTGAATTTGATGCAATTTTTGGCATGGATTTTCTTTTATTATATAGATCCAACATAAATTTCCATGAGAGGGAAATCACTCTCCATGTGGAAAATCAACCCCCTATTCTATACAAGTGCAATGAGGAAGAAGAATCTTATATAGATCCACCATATCATGCATGGATATTACTTCCCTATGGGAATGCGTATCTATCTCAGATGATTGAGTCTATGGAGAGAACCATCCTCGAAGACAAGCCTATTGTGAGAGAATTCACTGAAGTGATTCTTGAGTATTTTCCTAGTCTTCCTACTAGAAGAAAAGTTGAATAATCAATTTATCTTATACATGGGGCATTGAAAATATCCAAGACTCAATATATAATTGTTGTGGTGTAGCTTGAGGAGAAGAAGAAACAACTATAAGATAATCTGGATAAAGGGATTATATGCCCATGTGCCTCACAATGGGGTGGACTACTCCTGTTCATCAAGAATAAGGATGGGTCAATGAGCTTTTTCATTGATTATTGCGAGCTTAACAAAACAAACATAAAGAACAATTATCACCTCCCACGAATTGAAGACTTGTTCGATCATATACTAAAGCAAAATACTTCTCTATGGTAGATTTGTGGTCGAGATATTATCGAGAAACGGTTATGAATGAAGTTATTCCCATGACTAATTTTCGTACAAGATACAACCACTATGAAATCATATTAATTCCTTTAGGATACACTAATTCTCCGGTTATATTCATGGACTTGATGAATTGAGTCTTTAGATATTACCTTGAAAAATTTGTGGTAGTCTTTATAGATGATATTCTTATATACTCTAGAAACAAGGAAGATCATGCAGAGAACCTAAGAACTATACTAGAGACCTTGTGAAAAAGGAATCTCTATGAAATGTTCAAAAAGTATGAGGTCTGGTTGGAAGAGGTATCATTCATGGGCCATATCATCATATGAAGTAGGATATCTGTGTATCCCTACAAGACAGTAGCAATAGAGGGATGAATGAGGCCAACATTGGAAATAGATATTTGTTGCTTCTTGGGTTTAGCAGGATATTATCAATGTTTAGTGATAAATTTCTCATGATTGTCCGACCTCTTACCAAGCTAACTTGGAAGGGAGAAAATATTTCTTGGAGTGATGAAAGAAAATAAAGCCTTACAGAGTTGAGAAGGAGGCTTATAACTACATTCGTTCTCTCAGTACCCAAAAGTGGAGAATTGTTTTTGGTATTAAGTGATTCTTCGAAAATGATCATCGGCTATTTGATGATGCAAAATGACAAAGTCATTACCTTTGTTTCAAGGAAATTTAATGTTCATGAGAAGAATTAACCAACACATGATCTGGAAATAGCTATGGTGATATTCGATATAAAAAATTTTGTGGCATTATTTCGTTGAGTAGAAGTGTGAAATATATAAGGAGCACAAATTCCTCAAGTATATATTCATACAGAAAGAGTAAAACATGCACCAATGAATATGGGTAGAGCTGATAAAAAATGATGAATGCTCAATCCATTACTACCCTGGGAAAGAGAACAAGGTGGAAAATCCACTATGTAAAAAGGGCCCAGTGATTCTATCACTGATGAGAATTGAAAATGATACAATATTCTTAGATTTTATGAAGATATAATTGTAATTATAAAGAATGGAACGACATCAATACTTTCACAAATGATTGCTCAACTATTTCTTTATGAAAAGATAATGTACGTTGAAGAGGTTGAGGTGAGATTTCAAAAGAAAGTGGAAGCTATTAGAAAAGGGAAAACATCGATTTTCAATGTTAATGAAGAATGAATTATGAGATATATGGAAATGACTATGGTTTCCATCATGTTCAGAGATGAAGAATGATCTTTTAGATAATGCATGTAGATTGATACTCTCTATTCAACCATGAAACAGAAAGATATATCGATATCCTCGAGAGAATTAGCAATGGGATAATATGAAGAAATAGATTGTTGAGTATACATCAATGTTCCTCCTGTGTCATCAAGTGAAGCCAGAGAGGCAGAAGTCTAAGGGGATGATGCAACCATTGCCCATACCAGCATGGAAATGAGAGAACATCACCACATTCATTGTCACTAGACTTCTGAATACTTCCAAAGGGAATAATTCTATCTAGGTTATTGTGGATCATCTTACAATGTCTGAAAACATCATTTCTATTCCAGAGAATTTCTCATTTGATCAACTAGCACAAATATATATTAGAGAAGTTGTAAGGCTACATGTAGTATCATTATCTATTGCATCAAATATATATCCAAGAATCTCCTATATGATTTTTAATATTCTTCAACTTGCTCTGTATATTGAAATGAACTTCAGTACGACCTATCATCCTCACACTGATGGCCAATATGAGCGAACTATTCAGAAACTGGAGGATATGTTAAGATCATGTACTATTGTCTTAAAAGAAGGTAGGGACCGACATCTTCAACTAGTTTAATTCTCCTACAATAACAGTTTCCACTCAAGAATCTGAATGTCACCTTATGAAGCCCTGTATGGGATGTGGTGCAGACCACCGTCATGTTGGGATGAATTCGGTGAGAAAAATATTGTAGGACTAGAAATGGTCGATGAAATGGTGGAGAATGTGAAACCCATTCTGAAGTATATCAAGGCATCCCAATATTGATAGAAGAGTTATGCCTATAACCATAGAAGAGACCTTGATTTTAATTTGGGATACATAGTATTTCTACGCATATCACTGTGGAATAATTTCATGAGGTTTGGAAAGAAGGAAAAGTTATGTCCTAGGTAAATCGTCCCCTTCTAGATTCTTGATCGGGTCAGGGTTATGGCCTTTAGACTAGAGCTTCCACCTACCATGGGAAAAGTACATGTTGTATTTCATGTATCCCTCTTAAGGAGGAGCATACCAGACTGTTAACATGTACTCTCTTTAGAGGTAGTACAATTTAAGGATGATCATTTTTATGAGGAGAAACCGGTGATGATATTATATCATAGAGAAAATGTTCAATGAAATAAGACAATGACCCTCATCAAGGTGTTGTGGAAAAATCACAAATTAGAAGAAGAGATGTGGGAATGGGATGAAGTGATAAGGAAGAGTAACCAAATTTTGTTTTACTGTGGCAAAAGGAAATTTTGGGGGAGAAATTTCTTGGGGGGGATAATTGTAATGACCCAAACATTAATTAATAAAAAATCATATTGATATAATTAAATGTATTTTTATGGTAATATAAAATGTGAAATTCATGGGTTTTATGTTTCTGGAATTTATAATACTATTATGAATTGTGACCATTGATAATATAGTTGTTGAATATGGATCAGATGACTAGTATAAATTTAGGGCTTTAACAAAGCCAATTTTCGCAGACAAAGGAATTGATGGCCGCATCCAGTAGACTTTCCCCATACGAATCCCATTTGGCGATGCTCGACAAAGAGGGGTCGTCATTGGGATTATTTCTTGACCATGCCCAAGCCGAGCTTAAACACAATAAGCATGAGCGGAACCGACTATATAAGAAGTGGAAGTCAATATAGATTACCACACGAGCAATTTTATCTGAGCCACCCCAAGAGTCTATCACAATCGCACACCCAACCCTTCGGTCTTATTCAGGTCATATAAGGGGTTATGTAACAAGACCCTAGCACTATGACTATGTACATTATTTTTGTATAAATAATTTTCATTCATATTATTATTGATACATTGTAAATAATTTTTAAAACACAGATATCAGTTTTAGTTAATATTCGACTAAGAAATCTATTTTGTTGAATTTATGGTTTTTCAATTAAATAATATTTGGATAAATTATTATTAATAAATTATTTTTTATTAAAAATAAATTATAGTTCAATTTATTTTTAATACAATTGAAATTATTATTAAGTCTTGAAAGCTGTTTTTGTCAAAACCCATGAATTTTTTATAAAGGTCAGTTTTTATTTTAAAAGTAAAAATTTAAATATTTAGAAAATTATTAATAAAAATGAATATTATTTTTGGATTCTAGACATCGAATTTATCCAATGTTGAATGATTCATAATTTCTTGAGACAATCAATTTTTTGGGTAACAATTAAATAACATTTAAATATATAATGTGTTTAATGATATCATAATGACCAAATAGTGATGTAATAAAATACTATAAACATTATTTTCGTCCAACATATGTTTTACCATAAAATAATTTTTTTCTGTGATTGTTTGATTTATTTTACAAAGCTTTAGTGGACCCTTCAAGGTTTATAAAACATGCTTTCTTTTTAAATTATTTTCATTGATAGTGTGACTCACCTCCACATAAGAAACCCTATTATTTTAATAAGTTATGACATTAGACTTATAAAATATTGTTTTACATGCCCCTTTTTCAAAAAATCATGGCAAAAACCAAGTTCTGTTTTATGGTTTTGATTACTTTAATGTGAGGTGTCCCAAACCTGAATAATAAAGAATAACTTCTCTTTTATTATATAAACGCACCCAAGATCCCACTACCTCTTCAATCAATGATGTTTCAGTTTCAGAAACCCTTTCCCTCATCTCTCTATAATCCACCCAAGGTTCTCCAGGCTCCCAATAATCCTATCTAAAGCCTTTCCCATGATTTTGGAATCACACTTCTATGTAAGGGATACCTTCCTTTATCATTTTATCCAAGTTTCTTAATATTTTTATTCCCTTCTATTTTCAATTATAAATGTTGGGGTACGAATTTTAACCACCCAAGACTGTCCCTTTTATGTTAAAATTATGAGATACCCCTTTATCTCTCATTGGTTCCTTCCATATATACATGTTACCATGCCGAAATTCCGAAAGGAATTTCTCTCTCCTCATTTACATTCAAGTAATTATATTGTATGATGAGTCTATATTCCATTACCTATGTTGGGAAATGTATCTTTATTATTTCCCATACTTTTCATTTCATTTACATATTATTATAAACCCCTTTCGCTCTCATAAACTATTTTTATGAAGTCTTATATTATGCCGTTATGCTGAAGAAATTACACCGCAATTTTCCATGCCCAAGTAACTGTCTGGTGAATACCACGCTCATTTTACTATCAAGGGTATTCACCTTTATAAACATTTACATATTTATGTAAGTGTTTCATGTATGAATTCCACATTCTTCAATAGTGTAATAAATTATGATGTTTTATGAATTCAGGTTCTACGATCCATGTGGCACACTTATGCATGAAATTAAATGTTTATGAATCGTGCACTCTGATAGCACTCTAAAGCATTGGGTAAAGAATATTATCATGATACGTCATGATAAATGGGTATTAACTCATTATAATTCAATTGAAAATTTGTTTTACTCGTGCTTCATGTGAAATGAGGGTTTACTCATTCCCCATGTGCAATGAGTCTTGGGTCATGCTAATTCCATGTTAAGTGTTGTTGCCCCATCTCCATGTTATGATTATCATGCTTTATCATACCTTTATGTATATGTTTCTCTTCTGATCCATTGATATGCCTATTTTAAAACATGTATTGTATTAATCATTTTATTCCATGTTTATTCCTTTACTGGGATTTATAGCTCACACTTTTCTTATGCATGTCATGAGGTTGTCTCATGCAATGTAATGTATGAGGGAATGTAGTGGTCATGTAAAAGGTACTTTCAATAAGATGTTGTGTTTTATGTTTTATGTTATTATGTAATGTTCCTAATACCCTTAGACACTATAACTATCAATCTTATATGTTGAATCAAGTGAATAGTTTATGTAATAAATCATGTTTAGGTGTGTAAAAAAGAGCAGGGTTGTTATAGGTGATTTGTGGGGATGATAAATGGTTAATAGCATAGGAAAAAGGGACATGTGGTTGTGGTGTACACAATGTAAAATACTCTTCAACATGTTGGAGCTTATGCGTGGTCAATATCCCATTATAAGAGGAACACTCTTGGTTGGATGAGATTGGATTTAGTGTGGGGCTTACAAATGACTAGATACCTAGGGCATCAGAAAACCTTAGGAGAACATTGAGATGTGTCCCAAGGAGGGATGATGTCACATCAATAGGTTTCATTCCTAAGAGGGAGAACTAGAGTTTACAGTTGGTTTGGATTGAACCTGATGGATTTTTCTTACAAACCCAGTATAGAAGAAAAAGATCAAAACCCACATAGTACAATAGATGATGTTTAATGTCATGCTTGCTGAATAGTGAGATGACATGAAATGGATGGGATAGATGGGTGATGATCATGAACCTCAATGATTCATCCTATGTATCCTCATGGTAAGGTGTCAATTTCCATGTAGTTTAGTAATGATGGGATTGGGAATACAAGATGATGGAGGCCTATAGAGGATTTCATAGTCAATGTTTACTCTTAGGCCACATGAGTCATCCTCTGTGGGAGAAATAAGAGGAAGAAATAAACATAATTGTCTTATTTCAAAAGGCATGCCAGCAAGCAGTAGAGCGGGGCATACCAATGGTAAGCAGACCATAGAAAAAAGTGGGGTTTATGTGTGATTACCAGACAAGGTAAAGGATCATTGAGACTTATATTGGGAGGGAAGACCGATGAGGATGTCTAGATGTACGAGGATGATTTGGTCATCATACTGAGATTACACTTTCATGTCGGACCGAGGATGACATCGGGACATATCGAGGCGAGTATGGTGAAAAAGCGCAGAATGAGAGGATGTGTGAGAGGGTGTTGGTGTGTATCATCTTCATGGTTCTATCGATATTGTCACTCATGTTGTAGTCACAATTTAATTTTGTGTGGTGTGGATGTGGGTGATTGGTAGTTTAACATCCAGCAGATCAGAGGAAGAGGACTCACTCCTCACCCATAGGTCTTAGATAACTTGTCCCAACCCTCACATGGTGAAGGGAATGCATATGAAATTATATATGGTAATGGGGTGGAGGGTTAGTCAATAGATATGTACATGTTATAGTACCTATGTGAAAAAATAATCATTAGCTTGTTTACCTATGCGAAGAAGCATTAGGTAAGGTAACAAAACACGAAACACTACCCAAGGGACTATAAAATCACTTTGTACAAACCTATAGATACTGATGGAAGAGGTGCACACAAGATATGGGAATTTATTGCAAGATGAGGCCGAACATGATGCCTTAGGGTAATTAAAAAACATATACCCATTGAGAGGGTTGCACGCAAGATTGAAAGGATATCCATAAGATGAGGTTCTACGAAAAAGATAGAAACCTACCTACAATGTCGACACGACACAAGGTAAATCAAACATGCAGGAGGGAAATTTTTCATGAAACTTCCTTTGAGTAAAATGAAATGTGTATGTGTAAGGTACAAGTGATAAAACCTTAAAATGGACGCATATGATACCTTTATAACAAGATCATGTACTTTTAGGCCATGTATTTCATGTAGTAATTGTAATTGTTGTCTTATGTGCATGAGAGTAGTGAATTTTTTGTTCGGACCGACACTAGAGTGTGAAGGGGTATACTTCTATTAATTAGAAAACATTCAATGGAATCATTGATGGAGGGATGTACAGAAGTTCCGGTTGATTTTGCACTATATGAACAAGATCTTGTGCATGGTTCATTTTCTTGCGAAACAACCTGATTTATTTAGCACACCATTCATGGACATTTCATTGCATCCTGAGACATAAGAACCCATTTGATTTCTCATTGGGAGTGAAAGACTCTTTCCTTTAGAATTCATTCCTTCACACAGCCACTGAACCTTTCACACAACTCCCATATGATTCTCGGATTCATCCGGGGATTCAAAATGTAAATGTAGTTTCCTAAAATAAGCTCATTTGTGGAATCAAATGAATCTCAGCACCAAAAAACTCCCCCTTTGAATCTAATTTAAAAGGGAAAAATGATATCATGTTCTGAAGGAAATTCCATAGTATGGAATAATATCTTGTGGTGCGTGAATAAAGTTGACCTATCACGAAAAAATCATCCATGCCTGATAAAGAACTGGTTTGGGTGTATAAATATGCGGGTTGGGGACCAACCTCCATACGTTGACATTCCCATGAGACATGTAATTTTACCTCATGTGTGTAATATCATACGTTCTATGCAATTATTCTTTAATTTGGGCAATTCCATGTGTACAAGAACTATTTCTTTTTTCCCCGCAACAAAATGTTCCACACACCTGAGTTAGATCTATTTTTTCACACCTAACATCCATCTTATGTTCAACCATTTGTCATACATTCTAGAACACTATTCCTTCATGAAAACCACTTTGTGAATTTTGAGGCCTAATTTAAATGGTCGCGGAACAAAATGCTGATGAGAGGGAGGATGCACATGTTTCACAAAGAGTTAATATGCTCGCAAACCCTCAGATTCGTTATTCAAAAAAGGTATTATCTGATAATCAGATTCTTGTCAGTATTCTAACACAGGGTCAAAAATATTATGTTATGAGTGATAACCTCCCTCTATAGAACATTTCACTTCATAAAGTTGTGTGGATGTGAGGTTTTGAGATTGATACTCTTCAGTCTTGGGTGACACGTGAAGATAACCGTCCATGGAAAAAAACATAAAAAATGATAACACTAATAGTAAAACCCCTGACGTAGTTGTTTAAATCATGATTCTAAAAACTAGCTCTTTCGTGGGGAGTAAGGAAGTTCCTAAGGAATCAATGGCTCACCATGGGAGCACTTTCAAGAGTGGTATCACTAATGAGATCATGGGCCTGCTGGAATGAGACTTCAAGATCAGTGGAAACTATACAATTTTATAGGGACATAAAGATTTTTTATGCTAAACATGTGAGGCGCTTGAGGTAGTGATTTGACATATTAGGTTGTTCGATTCTATGTGGACATTATACTTCCATTACATCCTTCATCAAGACCTAATGCCAGGGTTTTTCACCTGATGGTCCCCGCACAAAAACATACTCTTCCTC
The DNA here is from genome assembly GCA_963277665.1 of Viscum album. Classification (NCBI taxonomy): domain Eukaryota; kingdom Viridiplantae; phylum Streptophyta; class Magnoliopsida; order Santalales; family Viscaceae; genus Viscum; species Viscum album. The sequence continues at coordinate 881,075,444 of OY728155.1, forward strand.
CACCATGGAAAGGGCCATATAAGCCTTTGGGAAATCCAATGTATTGGGAGAATCCACATGGAAGGGTACTATTATGAAATGTTTCTTCTAGTATATAATTTTGAGAGAGATAGGATGCGCACCCCCATTTTGACATGGCATCTGTTGGAGTTGGATATGGAGAGGATGAAAATCAGGGACATCCTGAATGATATATCATATCTGGAATGGTCTTTCATATATATATACCATGGTGAGGAAGTAAAAATTCTATGCTAGGGGATGTAGTGCCTAGACACATTCCTGAGGTGAAAGAGAGGATCATACAGTATGGTCCTTGAAGCAGGTGAGTTCTAATAACGAGGCATCATGTAAAAAACAATCATGACCTAAATATATGATATTTTATATTTCATTCCACATTTCTGAGTGGGTGGATACTTCCAATGAGATATATGATAATTGAGGTCCACCTAGGGACATTGGTGATGGCCTAGATTATGTAAGCCATGAACAAGGTCAATCTGGGAGTTCATGTGTTGGCCATGATGTACCACATTCTAGGTAACATTTCACGTGTATGTATTATCAAGAGAATATGAAGACCATTTTAGATTCATCATTGATAGGTTTTATCTCACTATAGTCGGTATGACATCTAAAATTCCATTTGTCCTCTTGGTTGCTGTATACCTTAATCAATACTAATTATTATTTGAATCCTACAATTGATGATTAATGAGGAGGGAATAAAAATCATGATCAACAACCACACAAATATAAACTACCACACCTTTATAATACTAGATGGACTTATGGTGGATGATGGGTTAGGAACACTTTAGAAGAGTTAATAATTTTATGATATTAAGGGCAGTTTGGTGGTAGCACATATCGATGGGATGTTATTCTACTAACCCTATGTGCCTTCATAGTTCTCTAGGTAGTTTGGGTGCATGCAGTGGATGTTGTGGTAGGTCTATATAGAGGTCATGGAGGAGCAACATCAATGCTTCCTTCTCTAATTGTGGATCATTTTTACATATACTAACTTTGGAAAAGTCATCACTTTCCCCTAATGATGTCAACATTGGACTATTAATGGAGTATTCTAATTATTGGGTAGTAGTGAATCCGAAGGAGATCCTATATAAATTGATTCTTAAAATCAAGGAATCAATTGTAGAGTATCGGAAACAAGAAAGCAGGTGAGGTACAACTTTAGAAGAAAGACCAGAACCATGACAAGCATCTATAATGGCACATGATGGAACATCAGGGGAAGGAGCATCGCATGTTGCGGTCACACATTCTCCTTCTAAAGAGAAAAGGTTTCATATAGGACCTCGTGGGATATTAAAGTAACTCCCTAGAAAATAGATATGATATATTCTCCAAACTACTGTAGATTCAATTTTCCCAGTGCTCTGGTTAGCCTAGACAACCCTACTGCTGCCAATAATTCTATATTTCTAATGGAAACAATTGACTGGAGATGGGATCTATATACCAGAAATTTATCTCATCCCATTAATTGATAAAGTGACCATTCACTATAGATGCATGTATCTGATGACCATTAATGTTTACACCAACCAATGGGGGTTATACAAATATCCACATCTCTAACTGAAAGTGATTCTTAGCCTGGAGCACGATCCTGAAAAACTAACAACTATGGATGATGACAGTGATAAAGAGGAAGATGAATATGGGGAGGATGAGGAAGAAGAAGGAGAGGTGTTGAATGATAAATAAGAGGACACCAATGTTTAGGGGCCTAGATGTGGGGAGATTCTATGAACATCTCCCAGAAGAGGATCCTACACGGGAGTGGCGAAATAGAAGGCTGTGATGTGGAATTGGATGAAAATCTCAAGGTAAGCCTCAACTAATATCCTTACTATCCCTTTACCTTTTCATAAGATGGATCTAATAAAAAAACTCTATCTTTTTCAATATCATATTTGTAGTGTTATTTATGATGTTAACACTAGGGGTTAAAATGCACAGATTGATGTGGAAGGGAATCTCCCCCGAACCTGCATTTTGAACAGACTTTTGAGGGAAACTACCCATGGATGAAGTGCTCAGCATTGAGCCATCAGGAGGTGATAAAAAGGAATCCAAAGAACCATAAGTAGTTATCACCATCTATAATGATAAGGTTCATATCATTTAATTAAAAAGAATTGTTGGATCACTTGTGGTGGTTGTACCTCCTGTGACACAAGCACTTGACTCGACTACAAATAGCTCTTGTAAGTCACCTTTTTTATAGAACCATATCTATTATTGGAGAACTCAACTGACCAAGGTAATGATTCATGGCGGTGTGATTCCATGATTGGGGGCTCAATAAACTATTGAGTACAGAATATATATATATGAGATCCACAATTGATTGCACATTTCGGTGATGAACCAGTCGATCACACTTGTCCTGCCCTTGCACCCGATGATCCAAGCAGATGGGCTCACAGGTGGCACCATTGGTAGCAGAGAGATTGAAGATGGCATTGGCTGTGATTAAAATGATTAAAGGAAACTAGATGAGGACCATAAATCTGAACTCATGGTGGTTTTCCCTGAGTACAGACCTGCAGATCACGAGGATCAGGACAATTCTGACCCTAATGCTACCGAAGATAGTCTCATTACATGGCGTATTGCATGGATGTGTATCAAATGCTTCCTCGATCAAGAAGAGGTAAATTAGATGTGTTGTATGGTGTCACATCACATGTGGATGCACTTTCATTTACCCATATGGGTGTATTATTTCAATATTTATATGTAGATCTGTAATTATTTGGCTGTGACAATCTGGGAAAGTATCAAACACTCGTATATTTCCCATCACCAAAAGAAATCCAAAAATATCCCAAGGTAAATTTAGACTAAAAAGGGGATATGGAACTTGTATGAGTAAGGAAATGAACTCTTTCAGTTTATTATAGTAAATTTTTCACTCTTTGAACAATTGGAAGCCTCGTTGGAGGAGGCCCAGAAGTAGGTGCTGAAGGTAGTCCATCAAATGGATGAGCTCCATGCTAAATGGTAACAAATTAAAACCAGGGCCAATAAGCTTTTATTCATGGATGCTGATGAAGAAATAGATCTCATGGAGTGGGATACAAAAATTTAGTATACAATAATGAAAGTGGTAGTACTGAAGAATTTCATTGAAGGGGATGGTCGATAGTTGTCATGTTTTGGCCAAACTTAGGAAACATTTCTCTCAGTTTTTTAGATATCGTGAAATGCATGGAATTTTATACTATTTTAATTATTATTTTAATTAGTGCATCCCAATAATAACTATAATGTGACTAGTTATCAATCCCTAAGCTTATGTGGGTCATACTCGATATCAGAAACAAGGGAAGACATCATAATAATACTTTTTTTATATGATAATTCTAACTGAACATCAAATAATCAGGGTATTCTGTTGTTAATTGACTGAAAAAAGTATCCAGGGGAGAGAGGACATGATTGAAGGGTAAATCTCCTAGAATACCCAACTTGTCTTTCTCAACACACTCTAGTGTAGAAGTGGGGTAATTCTAGTTGTGTTAAAATCCATCAAATCTATGGGGAATGGGAGGATTGAGTCAGATACCCAAAATTTAGAACCCTCTGATGATTAAGAGCCAATAAAAGATAACCGCTAACTTTATTTGAAATGTAGAACCTATATCACTAGCCTGTAATGGAAAAAAAACAAGGTCCAACCGATGAATGTATTTGAAACCATGATCCCAAACATGAAATTTCATCTGATGACTTTGGGATTGTTTGCTCGAGATGGTAGGAGAGCCAATATGGAATAAGACTAGACCAGCAGGGGTTCCCTTATACATGAAATCGAATGAGGGTCCAAATAAAGGGCATGTAAATTGTGGATATTGAGTGATGGGCTACACTATGGTTTTCCAAAAAACATAAAACTATTCCACCAGGATGAAAGCACATCATACAGACGTATCAGTATAATGAATCTCAAACCTCCTTCTAGATGGGACATCTCGAATGGGATGCTAGAATGTATTTTAGCTTCACATATTTTAAATAAGAATGATAAGCACACAGTTTATTTCCATGCAGTGATGAAGTTGCATGGACCTGTTTAAATTCATATTACTTGGATGTTGTACATCATTTAATGTCATGCTACTTGGACCATGGATGATAGTTTAACGTCATGCCACACAGACTGGGGACTCATAGTTTAAGGTCAAAAATTTGGGACCTAGATTAAGGGAAAAGATACAAATGGATTAATGAACTGGGGGATGGACCCGAAGACAAAGTGTTTGGGCTTTCTTACGTATCCCATAAAGATGGGAATCAAGCCATATGTAGTTGATAGAATTCTATGATGTTTATCATCATGTTTTGTAGAATAATGTGACTCAACACGATGATGGGGAAGTAAATTCATGTATAAAACCATGATTAAGGATTAGAAATTCACTACATAACCCATTAGTATGGTAATCAAGCCACCCATATTTCAAGGGTGGTTCCACCGTGCAGTTTTGACTCACTCATTGAGGGTTGAGGCATTTGATTTATATTTTATCCATATATTTTCTAATGTTTTTTAAGTGACCAGACCATGATGAAGGGATCAGAGTCTAGTGTGCGAATCGGGCTTCATGTAGGCCTGACAAGTGGAATGCCTGATAACGATAACCAAAAGTGATATTCACTAAAGTTGGGAGACCATAATACTGTTATGTTTTTCATCATGTAAGAAAGTCTATGACGTCTCATTTTATAGTGATATTATAGGACCCAATTCGGCACATTAACATATTTACATAATGAAACAACAGTTTAATTCAATTTGGAACAAGAAAACGTGGTTTAGCTTTATATTACATAGATGAAATAGATATTAGTTTAAGTTTGTAGAGATCTGAATTTAAGGTTACACAACCCTATATGTTTGTATCACCTTAAAAAGATACCTAAGACCATGTGACCAATGATCAGTTCAGGAAACAATATGGGAGGATTTTATTTATCCATTACAAGAAAGAGTACAATAGTGAAAAGTGGAATTTCTATTTGGGAAATCTCAACCATTCCAATATTCCTACTCAACGTAGAGGGATTCCTTGAATAACATCAGCTGTGTCGATAATCTGTAAGGAAAAAGGGGGTATAAATATTTGACCGATGAAATTAAATATTTGGGATACAGTAAATGTGTCATGATGTTAATGGATAACGATTGACTGAATTTGAAGCACAAGAACTATATCATGTGATCTGGAATCGAAAAACTAAGAAATGAGGTTCGTTCGTTGACCATATCTAAAACATGGGAATAGTCTCGATATTTTTCTATAAATCAGTGAGGAACATAACCCAAATGGTAGGATATCTATTGTTCTGATCATCCATATCGTTTGGGGGTCCTTTCAGATGATAAAGATGATGGAATTGCTAAATAATTGGATATGTAGAGCATGGAAAAATTCATGGGGTTTACTATCATGTGACATGGATGAATTGAAGAAAGGTTATAAGGGAGGTATATGGTCCATAAAACCATAAACCCAACATGAATGTAGTTTATGGAAGTCCACACCACTCCGCACACCCCCAGGAGAACCTAGGCCCAATGATAGGGGAGGTGAAGGGGGATATAGATGAAGCAAAGGAGGAAGGTCTTAGTGTTTTTATGTATCCTGTATGAATAAGAATCAGGCCAAACATAGTTCATGAAGATTTCCTGGAATATGTACAATACCAAAAGTGGGAGATATCCACACAGGTGAGAAAAAATCATAATCTTTAAGCATTTTAGTGTCATGTGAATTTTGACATTAGAATTATTAGTATGAAGGACATAGATTTCGGATCATAAGGTGTATAAAGGTGTGGAATAGCGTTGTTGAGGCACACCCTGTTTGGGTGAGGATAGAAGGTGTACATAATAGATCACAACTTTCTAAGAAGAAAAAAACAGAACCAAAAATAGGTGGAGAAGATTCATAATTCAATAGTATGACCTGGAGGCTATGTTCCTGAGCATTACTACATTTCCCATGAGGGTTATAATCAATCCACACGTAGTTCTGGAATGTGGCAAGGCATATAAACAATTCCAAAAAGTGGAGATTTATCTTGAATTAAGATATTATATGGAAATGAAGTATTTCATTACATAGCCTAGATCTAAAGGGAATAGTTTAACATCATATGATAAGGATGCAAGAGATCTTAGTTTATGGTTATAGATCCCAAACCTAAAAAAGTCAAAAAAAAAATCAAGGATGAGATATGTAGTGTTGTACCATAACAAAATATGACGTGAATGGGGACCAAGGAGCTCCACCCTTCATCAAAAATTCCCTACAGTACATATACACAGAGTTTAAATTCATGATTCTGATACATGGATAACTAGTTTCAGATGTGAACTCCTAGTTTACAGTTATAAGTGTCAAACCAAAGAGCAGCTTGGTTCCTCAATGAATGAAAAATTCTTAAAGATATCCATAAACCCATGTGATTTATGATCGGGGTGGGAAACATGGGGGTTAATATCTTTAAAACAAATGGATGAACGTGGTAAGAAAATATATGCATGGACTTAAGGAAATCCTCTTGGTAATGGTTCATCCTATAAATTATAAAAGGTGCACAGATGGATAAAAACGAGGTTGTCGACATTCTTTCTGAACATGATAATGTAGAAATGGGGTGTGAATCAGATGACCAATAAATAGGGCGTAATGGCGATGGCATAAAAAATGATTATAACTGCAGACCATAATCAAAGCACATCATACATATCGTGTGAGAAGAATATGTCAAAAAACACCTATGGGAATATGATGACTGTATTTTAAATGCTTAACCTCTCTCAAAATTCTTTTTTAAAAAACTTCTATGCATTGTCCCAAAAAGGTTGGTGAGACATAAGTTTGAGAATCTGTACCATTATTGGGTACTTTCAAATATGATAGATGTTGGAGACCTAAATAAAGGAACTCGAGATGAATAGAAATATATTGAAATCATGTACATGCCAAATTGAACAATCTATGTCCAAATCCTTAGTGCATTTGAGCATGTTGATGAGGCATAATAGAGTTTTAGGGGGATAAATAGTGGTGGGCGACTCTAGAGGACCAGTGGAAGAGAGGGGGGAAATATGTTGATAATCCTGGGGCTAGTACCAAGGACAACATTTTATTCCATTCCAATGTATCCCATAAATAAAATAATCAAGCAACACATAGTTATGAAGCACCATTCAGCATAACTTAATACAGTATGGAAGTAATCGGTAGAGGTTTCTTAAGAGAGAAATCTATATTGCATGGAAGAATAACCCAATCTGAATAAGGAATTAGAAAGTACAAATATCACTCCATTTATGCTCCCCGGAGAGACCCTAGGACATGGTGTTTAGAGAAGGAATAATAGATCCTTGGGATATACCTGAGGAAAAAATGTTTGGGCATTCTTATGTACCCATAAAAATGTGAATAAATCTAAACATTTTTCTTGGAATGTCTTGATGTTTGATGTCATGAGGTAAGGATGAGAAAAGTAATGTCATATTAGGGATGTTTAAGGCATGGTAATGAAATCCTGATGTGAATGGGGAACATGTATGTCCACACCATACCATGAACCCCTAAGAGGGGATCCTTTCCAAGAGGCTAGAAGAGAGAAAATTGAAAAGGGGACATGTGGTTTTAACATTGCACTGGACGAAAGGGATCATGCCTTTTACGGTCATAATGAAACGACCTAGATTATAGGTAGTTTAATGTCTTTCAAGTAAGATATAGTAGTTTAACATCATGTGGGATGAAAGAGATCATAGTTTATGGTCCTAGTGAGAGGACCCGTTTGGATTATACCTAACACGGAGATGGGGGTGAATCAGTGTTGGGGACTTTTTAAATAAATTCCAACTTTTATCCATGTACCTATTGACCTGTTAAGATATTGATTCTCTTATTATATTTTCCCTGTCGCATTAAATTATAAAAATTAGTAAAAATTATGCACACAATATTCTTACAAGGTTCACCACTCAATAAGAGTAGCTACTTGATTTCCATGCATGGGATAGACCAGTGCATGTATTCTCCACTATGATATGATATGAAATTACAGTGGAGTGGCTAGGAAAACAATCCTTTATCTAGTGTGAGTCCCTACACTTTATAGGGGGATGGGAAACAATCCTCTTTCCGGGACTGGTGATGACCTAGCCTAATTTGTAGCGTCTAGCAGTTTCTTTATATTTCCTATGGAGACAATATTATTACTTCTTCAAAAAGAAGGTTATGATCTTGGTCTTCTTTAATGCTCTTCACTTGACTACATGAAACATAGTAGGCAAGAAATTGGGCATACTCTGTCATTCATCTTCATATTCTCTTCATTCTGTGCAGCAAACCTGTAATCTGCACACTATTCTTCTTCTTCTACTTATTCAATGAAAATCCTACTACACTGAAACCTACTCTTCTTCACACATTCTCTTTTAGTGCAAAACCATCTTCCCTGAGCTCTTCTTCGTATTCTTATTTCTAGAACAAGATGTTCTCTTTGTGATTGTAAATAAAATGAAGTGTAGATCAAATTAGCATCATCACAGTTGAACAGAAGTTTGTAAGAACTTCTAGAACAACTCACGGCTTCTATGCCAATCCTTACATGTGTCCCACCCTGCTTACGCACCTCCCTACATTCGCACCATCAAATAAGTGTGTGCCCTAATTGTTCACAACTCACAACATGCACGCCACTTATACATGTGTGCCATGCTGCTTATGTGCCACTCTTCTTGCACACCACCTACTTGCGCGCCACAACATGCATGGCTCTATTATGCACAACTCACAACTTGTGCACCACTCTTTGCTTATACACAACACACTTCTCGAAGAGACCTCCATACTTGCACACTTATGATAACATGTGTTCCCCTTCTACTTCCGTTCCACTCTACATGAGTTCCTCCTTACTTGCGCGCCACTATTCCTACGCGCAACTTCCAACTTGCACGCCTTATAAATAACCCTCACCTTGCGTGCCACCTTAGCTTGCGCGCCACTTCTACTTCTTGTGTGATCAGAGCTCAAATTTTCTCTTAAGTGTTGTGCCTCAAAAAATGAGGAGTCTAGCCATATATTTATATGTATTTTGGTGACTTGCGCATGAAAAACACTTGCTCGTTGTTCCTACTTGCGATCCACTCCATCACTTGTGCACAGTTCCATCACTTGCGCACCTTTCCAACACTAGCGCGATACTTTCTTTCCATTGTCTTATTTTGATATTATGAAGTTGGAATATGACTTTCACACAATATAAACTTTTGTGCCACTTATACATGCACGCCACACTGGCACCCCACTAATTCTTGCGCCCCACTGATACTTTCATGCCACACTTGTGCACCACTTATACATGCGTGCCAATCTTTAACTTGAGCATCATTTTATTTCCTTTGTCAAATTTTGAAGTGATGATCTTGAAATATGACTTTCACGCCACATATACTTGTGTGCCAATTTTGACTTGCACGGCCTTTTCTTTCCTTTGACAAAACACATCTTTAATCCCTCAATCCTTTATAAGTCTAGCATCACAAGTTCTCCAAAGATATGATATTTGTGAAATAAAAATCATCAAAGCATCATCATAGTTTTTGGCCATTATCATAGTGCCATGCCCATTAACTACTTCCTATCTTCTATTAATATTCATCAATCATCATTATTTCTTCTTATCGTATTTTTAATATGAATTCCAAAGTACTTCTTCATCCTCACTTGAAATCCTCAATTCCTTTTGGAGTGTTAATTCTAATGAACTCCAATCATCTCTCTTCATCCAAAACTGGAGGCTTGAGGATTATTCAAACACCTTCAATGTTGTAAGCTATGTATTACCTTTGATACATGTATTTGTAACTTTATGAAAAATGAAATGATCATCTGATTTCAGGGAAATGTGTAATGCATGACCATCGTAGAATTCCAAGACCTTCCAAACTCTCTTCTTCTTCAAAAATTATTCTCTACCTCATGAAAATCATATGATTTTTCTCTTCAAGTAAGATCATTCATGGTTCTCATGCAACAGTGAAGCTCTTCATGGACTTATTCAAATCCTCATTCTTCTTCAATCATCCTCATATGTATGATACTTAATCATTCTTAATTGTTATAACCAATGTGTCGCCTTGGACACAAGTTCATTGAACATTGGATCAGTTCAACAATCATATTAATTGATATTCTTAGAGAATTTCCCAATTATGACATCCAATGCTATGATATCATAACAATTCTCCAGGAATCCTCACTTTGGCCAACCTCCACTAACTCTTTAGTCCTTCTTCATCTCCTTCTTTATTTTGATGAGTATAGACATCTATTGACAACACATACAATCGTCATACACAAAGTGGTCCCAATAATCTCCACCAATGTATTTTGTTTTCGTTACCTCAAAGTCTCCTCAAATGAATGTGTCAATGTCAAAATAAGAATATTTTATCTCCCATTTCATTTCAAAGTTTCATTTCACTTTATCTCCCCCTTATTGGAAAGAAATAAAAAGTTCATGGTAGAGTAGGTATCAATCCGTACGTAAGCAGTGTTCCATAAATCATTTCACTCTAGGTCTACTTGAGTAATGCTCGATGTAGAAAACAGGAGAATTTGATATAGACAACAAAGTTGTCCATCATCCACTGATCGTTATACCTCATGAGATGAGATCTGTTACACTTATCTTCAAGGGTTATCCACTTTCATTCCAGGACAAAGATATTGAATGTGTTAAGAAATAATCAATCCTGAAATTCATGCACTCACTTCATGAAAATGATCAAAAACATTCATGTGAAATTAGTAGGAAAAGTGGCCTTGTGGAACATTCACTCTTCTTATGTCACTGATTGACCTACTTACTCCACATTTGTAAAAATATATTTATTTTAAGTAACCAGGGATGATCGATTAAGAAACGACATTCCTTTTCCAACAATATTATCTTCAGAAAATCTTTAGAGTTATTGAATTTTATTCCAACTGATATTGATAATGATTGAGGTAATGACTCTAACAGCTTCTTCACGTGTCTCTCCCTCAATTTAACACTTTTCCTCCATGAATCCCAGGAATCCACCCTAAGATCATATATCACCTAAAATTCCTTGTATGATAATAAAAAATACAATACACAAAGATTTAATGGAATAATGTTGATCCTCTTTTCTCCATCAATGTGAAAAACAAGGTTGAGATGATCTTCTCAACCCAGATGCTCTATTCTTCACACTTTCACAACTGATCTTCAATTATGAAAGTGATTGTGTGGACCTCACTATTTCTTCCATCTCCTTGTGTGTGAATATTCATTCTTCAAGGGCTTTCAAAGCACTAGAATGTCCTAGTTCAACATTCATCTTTTTGCGGAATTCTTGTTGGGCTAGAATAAATTCAAAGCATCTTTTAATAGTATGACTAGCCTGGTTTCACCTCAAACATAACTTCATTTTCTTCATGTAGAATCTTTTTTTTTTTTGATTTTACCACAAGTCATAGCCTGTGAATCTTTCATATTTCTCATTCATTCCAATTCTTCAGTCCAAACCATCAAAATATCATTAGGGACTGAGGCATCGTGATTGGATCATTACATGGCTTCTTTTGAGTGGCTTCCATCTTATTAGTTATTTGGGATTCACCACCCTTAACCTTCTTGGATTTAGAATCCAAGGAATTATCATATTTCCATCTTGAAGTCTTTCTGGGTTTATTTTTTTCATGTTAATTATTTTATTTCATCCCAATGATTCTTCTTTATTCTTACTCGGCTTCTGTGGTCTTCTTTTCTTATATAAACATGCACCATTCATATGACCACTCCTATTTCATACATCAGAAATGTTACCTAATATTTCAAATCTGTTGGCATTATACAGATGATGTTAGATCTGTGGATGTTTCTTCTTCTTCTCCATATTTCCCCTCTTTAAAATGAGCCTTATATATGCTTTTACATTTAAGGGGTTGATGAGATTTCTCATTTCTTTTACATTTAAGGGGTTGTACCAACAATCTAGTGCACAATGTCCAAATCTATTACAACAGCAGCATTGACCAAAAAACCTTGACTTCTTCCCATATTCAATATAAGGTTTCTGAATATTTTTCTTGGTATGTTGTGCTTTATGTGGGGAGATATCTTCCACACTCTTTACCCTATCCACCATAGACATGGTGGTATGTTACTTGTCACATTTCTTCATCCACTTTTTTTAGAATTTTTCTTTCAACCCGTACTTTTTGTAGAAACTAATACATTAGTACAATTTGGTATGGATGGTACATATACATTCTCATCTACTTTTGATAGATCCATGTGTGAAACCATGATATTCATATCACATGTTGGAGGTCTTTTGAGAGTATAATCCTCTATTGAGCATCGAATACAGACAGAAAATGTTTCCTTCTTTTGTAGAGACTCAATATGTGTATTTTCAAGATTGGTATACTCAGCTTACAATTCTAGACATCTCATATTGAGGATTACGTCCTGGTCTTCAATCAAAGTCATCTACTATTCACAATCCATCTTTAATCTTTCAGCTTCATCCTCATGGATCTTTACTTTGTTTTTTATAAAACAGTCAAGTTCTTTGATCTTGAGGGGGTTTTCTTCCAAATATATCTCCTTGACATCATTGCTCTTTTTCAAATCATCTTCAATTTCATGGATCTTCTCTTATAGAGTCTTGATGACTCCCTCTTTCTCTTCAATATCTTTGAACCACATTGAAGAACATACATCAAATACCCTCTTTGTTGCTTCAATGGCTCCATACTGTCTGGAAAGCTTTAAACTTTCGACAATTTTTTATTGTAAACCTTTCTCCAAAGCATCATTTTCTTCTTCCAATTGAGTGATATTTTACAGCATGCATTTCAATACTCTACCAACAAGGGATGCACTCTCTTCAGGAATACCATACAGAATCATTCTTAATCTGTCAACTGATATTTCTTGAGATGTTGTAGATTGACCATCACCATTTGGGCCATCATTTTCATCACAATAATAATTTCAAAATGTACTAACACAATCCTCATTATCATTTGAGGTAGGAAGGTTATCCATCTTCTTAGTGGAAACATGATCCACCTTATCATAACATTCCATGTTTTGTGTGACTTCAATGTCTGCTAGATATATAGAACCAAATACATCCTATTATTTAGATAGGAGGGACTTCATCTTAATCTTTATATTCTCCTTCTTTTTCCTATTAATCATGGTATTTATAAATAATGCCTTATTTTTAGAGATAACTGAATCAGTGTTGGTGAATTTTTAAATCAATTCCAATATTAATCTTTGTACCTCTTGATCTGTTAGGATCTTTATTCTGTTATTCTCTTTTCCCTGTCTCATGCAATAATAGAAAGCAGTGAAAATATGCACATGATACTTTTACAAGTTTCACCACTCAATAAGAGTAGCAACGTCCTTGCCATGCATGTGTATGACTAGTTCATTGATTCTCAACTGTGATATGATATGAAATTTTAGTGGAGTTTCTAGGATCACAATCCTCTATCCAGTGTGAGTCTGTACACATTAGAGGGGGGTGGGAAACAATCCTATCCCCTGGACTGGTGATGACCTTGACAAACTTGCAGCATCTAGCAGGTTCTTTATACTTCCTATGAAGACAGCCTTCTTCTATATTCAAACGGATGGTTCTGCACTTGGTCTTCTTTAATGCTCTTTATTTGATTACTTACAAAGCAGTAGGCAAGCAATTCATCTTTCTTTCATTATCTTCTTTTCTAGTGCAACACCAACTCCATTAGGATTCTTATCTCTTCATATTAGTGCAGTAACTAAATCCACAAAAACTTCTTCTCTCTTATTGGATAGAATCACACATACCAATGTGATTATTCAGGTAGTGGAGATCGGTTCACTTGGCATAATCTGGATTAAACTGCCCTAAATAATTATAGGCTTAAATTGGGCATACTCTATTCTTCTTCTTCCTCTTCACTTCTTTCTATGCAGCAAACATGTAAGATGCACACTCTTCTTCTTCTGCTGCTTATTCAATTCAAAACCCGCTGCGCTTAAACCTACTCTTCTTCACACGTTCTCTTTCAGTGTAAAACCATATGCACCGAGATATTCTTCTTCTTCTTCATGCTAGTATCACATGTTATCTTTTTGATTGTAAAAACAACGTATTATAGATCAAATTAGCATCATCAGGGTTGAAAATAATTTGGTAAGTACTTCTTGAACTACTCTCATCTTGTGCGCCAATATTTACTTGTGTGCCACCCTACTTACGCTCCCCCCTTCTTGTGCGCCATCAAATACTGACACGTCACAATTTTTCACAACTCACAACTAGCGCACCACTTCTACTTGTGTGCCATGATTCTTGCGTTCCACTCTTCTTGTGCGCCCCCTGCTAGCGTGCTACAACTTGCGCACGTCTGTTGTGCACAGATCACGACTTACGCTCCTCTTTTGGCTTATACAAAACACACTTCTCGAAGACACCTCCCATCTTGCGCACCTCTAATAACTTGTGTACCCCTTCTACTTGTGCGCCACTCTACTTGCGCACCACTCCTCTTGTGCACCACTTCCTAATTGTGTGCCTTATTAATAACCCTCAACTTGTGTGCCACTTCAGCATGTGCACCACTTCTAGTACTTGAGCAATCGGAGCTCAAATTTTCTCTTAAGTGTTGATCCTTGAAAAAAGTGGAGGCTACTAATATATTTATAGGCATTTTGGTCACTTTTGAACCACATAAATTGGCTCTCCATTCTTACATGCGCGCCACTCCATCACTTGTGCACCCTTCCAACACTATCACGACACATTATTTACTTTGACATATTTTGATATGGTGATGTTGGAATATTACTTGCACACAACATACACTTGTTTGCCACATACACTTGTGTTCCACACTTGCATGCAACTCAAACATGTGAGCCACCATTGCACGCCACTGATACTTGTGTGCCACACTTTGGCGCCACTTATAATTGTGCGCCACTTCTTGACTTGGGTGACAATATTTAACTTGGACATCATTTTATTTCATTTCTCAAATTTTGACGTGATGATATTGAAATATGACTTGCACACCACATATTATTTCATGCCACTTTTTACTTGCACGAATCTTTCATTCATTTTCCAAAAACACTTCTTTACTCCCTCTATCCATTATAAGGATATCATCACAAGTTCTCCAAACATATGCTATTTGTGAAATACAAATCAGCAAAGCATCGTCATAGTTTTTGGTCATTCTCATAGTGTCGAGCCCATGCACTACATCCTATCTTCTCTTCATCATCAACAATCATCCTTCTTTATACTTATACTATTTGGAATATGAATTCCAAAGTACTTCTTCATCCTCAATTCCTTTTGAAGTGTTAATTCTAATGAACTCCAATCATCTCTCTTGATCCAAAATTTGAAGCTTGAGTATTCATCAAACACCTTCAATGTTGTAAGCGATGTATCACCTTTGATACATGTATTTTGAACTTTAAGAACAATCTAATGATCATATAATTTCATGGAAATGTGTAATGCGTGACCATCGTAGAATTCATCGCCCTTCAACACTCTATTATTCTTCAACCATTATTCTCTACATCATGAAGATTATATGATTCTTTTCTTCACATAATCTCTTTCATGGTTCTCATGAAATCATAAAGCATTTCCTGGCCTTATTCAAATCCTAATTATTCTTCAATCATCCTCATATGTATGATAGTTCAAAATTTTTCATTATTGTAAACAATGTTTCGCCTTGGACACAAGTTCTTTGAACTTAGGATTACTTCAACAATCAGCTGAAATGATCATCGAAGAGAACTCCTAAATTTTGACATCCAATGCTATTATTCCATAACAATTCTCCATGAAACCTCACTTCAGAAAATATCCACTAACATTTTTGTCTTTCTTCACCTCCTTCTTAATTTTGATGAGTATTGACAACTATTGACAACAAATACAATCTTCATACACAAAGTTATCCCAGCACATTGTGCTTAGATCGCGAGTTGGGCTTTAATGGTGAGAAAGGTTGATGAACCTAGGGCTAGACCGAATGAAGAAATGTATTGGAATTCCTACATAGCCCATATATATGGGAATCAAGACATAAATAGTTCTTAAGGTTCTATGTAGTAGAAAATCATGTAGTGAAGATGAGGGTGGAAGCGAAAACCCCAAAGGATGGAGTACATCAGGTGGCTATAGTAAACCCAACATTAAAAATGACCAAACGAACCTCATTCCAAATCATGTAATAAAAATTGGAATATCAATCAAAGGTTTAAAAAATAGGTGATTTTTGAAGGTTGGGGGTTAGCTCGGGGAAAAAATTTCTTAGAGTTCCTATGTTTGCCATAATGATGAGAATCATTTCATATATAGTTCTCGAATCGTCATGTAGTTTAACATCATGCGGTAAGGAAATCGATGATGGGAGTTACTCCAAAGGAGTAAACACGATGTGGTTATCACATACCTAATTAGAATGAATACTAATGGGGTCTCAAGCCACCCCACATTCTCCAAAGAGGAATCTCATGTCATGATTTCAAAAATGGGGAACCTATGGTTGGACCTGAAGACAAAAGTTTCGGTCATTCTTACATATCCTTCCAGGATTAGAATCGATCCATATGTTGTTATTGATGCACATAATAGATAGAAAAACCCAATGGTGGGGGTAATCCTCTCTAGTGTGGATGCTGTATAATCCCTTAAGATGGGGCAACCTAGACACGTTTATGGTAGGTTGTGAAGTTTAGACCATAAATATTGTGGTTGGGCCTAATGAATAAGTTTATCGGAATCACTACATATCCCATAAGAAGGGGAACCAATCCACACATAGTTAATTAATAACTTGTAGTTTAACATACTGTGGTGCAGATGAAGGAATATAATAGTTTAGGGTCATATAGTGTAGACCATATGGTGTGTTTCCAAATTATTATTTCCATCAAGAAAGATGAAGCTCACTCATATGAAGTACTACTTGAGGAATGTAGAATTGGTGGCAGGAGTAATGTGCTCACCATTCATGGTGACTAGGGTGTACGTGCCATTGGGGTACAACTTTTGAATGATATAAGGTCCCTACAATTTGTGATCCAACATTAGAGACATCCTGCCAGGTATCAAATGTGTTCTCAGGGCCAACACCATGTCACCATGAAGGTAGAAGCAGAGACAACCATTCTTGTCGAAAGCTCAGGATTTCTTGTTCTAGTGTCTCTCAAGGTTGTGCAAACGAATGATGCCTATTTTCATCAAGAGATTATAGTTCAGTCAAATGGACATCATCAAAAACTTCTACCAAATATAAATAATATAAGGTTGTGCAGAGCGACGGTAACTGAATCTTGATGCATATAACATGCTATGTTTGGTACACCCGGGAATATTATGTCACTTGGGTTGAATGAAGAGTTAGTTTCTAATAATACCAAAGAAAATTAGGTAGATTTATTGGAAAAATATTATTAATCTAACCATCCAACATTAAAAAAATGTTATATAGGGTCGTTTGGAGTGCCTCATCCTTCCTATTTCCATGAACATGATAGCATAAAGTATGGTTGGATGATAAAATGTGCTTTGTTTATAATATATTCAACTCAGTCGCTTGGAAGATGGTTCCATTATTTTTGAGGCAGGAATGAGGGGCTCTGAATTTTTCGGTGATGTTGGATCACACAAAATAAATGATTGAATGGGCCTTCAATTTCTTGAATGGAATTTCATCTTCACACAATTAGAAGAAATTTTTGGCGGTCATAATAAACCCGCACTAGCAAGCTATTGTCGGTGGATACGGTCCCACGACATCGAGTCCCCAAAACTCAAAGGGCCATGATTATTTTTTAGTACGGAGTGTATCCAGAGTTTAATGCACAAATTATTATGAACCTAACATGTGTGGAACCTCTTGGTGAATTCTATACTGCCATGAACCATGGTAGGATAGAATAATCCCAACCATTGGATCTACTGAGAGAGTATTGACCCTACCATACGAGCTTCGAAGGATCATGCATGGATTTCTTAAATAACCTAGGGGGTCTCTTCTACATGAAATAAATGAAGGATAATTCCATCAAAACCACATTTATAGAGGATATACATAAGGCTGGGAAAACTCCGGAGAGTGAACTTTATTTCATGATGATGGGTATTGTCACGTTCGACTCTCTCTATCCAGTAATAGATGTGTTGAAGGTACTCAACAAATGGAGTCCTCCAATAAGTGTTTTATTCCTATTCTAATTCAGGGGGGCATGGAGATCAGGATGTGGATGCGCTGATGTTTTGACGGCTTGCCTGCTGGCTATCATCATTGTCAACAGTGACCGGAGTGATGCCTCTTCAATGTGCCACATGGATGGTCAAATCCTCCTAGTCAGGCTCTTTAAGAGATGCAGCAAGGTTGTCCATTGAATAAGATTGACCATTCTATGATTTAGGAACTTGAATGACCTCATTCCAAGAAGGTAACATGGAAATTAACTTATGAATTTCTTATAACCATGGTATAGTCACTGGATTTCTAATGAAGTAGTCATCATTGACCTTTCATATGACCATTATAAGGTCCCCATTCACATGTCGGTTGGGGAAATCAATCTCAAGGGCCAGTATGAGACTAGTGATGAGGTTATGATACTCCTCTTCATTGTTAGTGTAGCCTTCCAATAACAAGAAAAAATAGGGTTGGGAAACCAATGTCGACATGGTGAAGATGATACCTAGGCACACATTATTGTGTTTAGGATCATTGAGCCTTCTGTTTGTGGGGATTCATGAATTGAAATTGAAGAGCATCTACCAACATTGAACAAAATGAACATGGAGAGGACGAAATTTTATTATATGTCTAGATTGAGGGAATAATTTTTAATGGCATGATGGATAGAAAGAATATTCGACAGTTCCTGACCCATGATTGATTTCTACGGAATGAACATGATGTCACACTACTGAAGAATCCGTGCCCACCGAGCTAGAAGACCTATCAACATGGGTTTTTTCATAATATATACTAGTAGCTATATGTGAGAAAAAAATCTATATCACAAGTATCTATAGGTAATGCCTCATTTTCTAGACAATGAATACCAGCGCGGGATAGAATTTCTAAATAGATGAATATTTGGCCTCTATATCAAGGAGCGTTCGTCTGAGATAGTATAAAATATTCTCTATCCCCTGATTATTCTTCTAGGAAATAAGGATACATAGGGACCATTGTATACTGGTCACATAAAGGACTAGAAGTTTTCCAGAGACTGGTGGCATCATAACAAGAGGTTATAGTAGGTATTGTATGCTCTTATCAAAAGAGGCCTAACACTCTTCATCCCACATGTAGATGACACAATTATTCATGATCTTGTAAAAGGGATTAAATTTCCTAACATATTAAAAATGAATCGATGTATGTAGTATATGTGGTCTTGAAATCATAAGAGATCCTGAATCTTTCTTATAAGAGGCATCTGACTGATGGACTTTAGAATCTCTAGATCAATCTTGATGCCACTATATCTGATTAAAAGTTCAAGAAACAATCCATTGGTAACCCCAAAGGCAGACTTTAATGGGGTTTTCATTAGATTTATGGTGTGTAGAAATCCAAAAGGTTTCTCAATATCCTTGATATAGTCCTGATGCTGGTGTGATTTAACCTCCAAATCATCCATGTAACATTCCACCAATGTCCCAACAATTGGACTGAATATTCTGATCATGGAACACTGATAGGTGGAGCATGTATTCATTAGATATAAAGGAATTAATTGGTAATATAATATACATTTTGGATCCTTTAAAGAGGTAAAATCATTATCCTTGGGGGAAATTTAGTTTTTATTATATTCAGAATATAATCCACAAAAGGAGAGATTGTGGAATGGCATAGTAGCGTCGATCAATAACTCTATCAAATTAATGATAAAATCAAATGTTGGATAGGAACAGTTGAGATATCGAAAATCAATGAAGACACTAATCTACCAATTCATCTTTATGACAGTGAAAATGTTGGCCAGCCATCATGGGTATTGGACTTGCATGACGATTTTGGCTTTAATGGGCTTATCAACTTCAGCCTCGACCTTGTAATAATGATAGGGTTGAATCATTATGGTAGAATGTTACAACCCTTTGTGGTTTCATGGGAAACCAAGGTGTTGGATGGAGACCCAAGGAACTAGTCCTAGAATCTCACTGTAGCACCAAGAGAATAAATTTTGATGGTACTTTAGGAAATCCACATATTGTTGTTTCTCTTCTAAAGACAAGGCTACACTAACTAGTGTTGGATTAAAATATTTTTTAGTGATGAGGTTCACATGTACCAACTCATCAATAGTGGTGGAGACATCATCCTAAAACATGGGAGGAGTATCCACCAAATCCTATTAATTGTCGATGGTGATAGGATCATCAATAGGGTGGGAAAGTCTTCTAAGTTGGATGATTCTAAATGAGTACTAGTGTTGTCCTGCATTGTAGTGGTATCCTCATTGGGGAATCCTGTGTGGCTGGATGCAGGGAGATGAATGTGGTTAATCCAATTCCATCATGACTTCAACCCAATGGGCCACACATGAATATAAAATAAATTACGGCGTGTTGGATCAACCTGTACCTAAAAACAAGCATGTATGGTGTATTTTTATTTCAATGGGGTGAAAATCCCCATACCTTAGAGTGATAATGGTTTCTAGGATCACATGATATTAATTCGTGGAGGTTTATGAAGTGATCTAACAACATTCCTTTCACATGGGAATGTGATTTTCCCTTGTCCTAGAGGGAAAAAGTAGTGTCTTATGTCTAGGGTTGTGTCCCCAAATCAGTGAATTGGGAGGATGTATGCATCATCCATGATTTCCATGGGTCTTCCACAACGGTGGTGTTCTCACCCTCATTGGCCTGACCGTTTGCGTCATTACTCCTATAGTATTTTTCATCTAGTTAGAGGCCTTTACAAAAATTGAAAGGGAGATACATCATCTGGGAGCATGAACAATCAACCATTGTTGATGTACTTGTGATATTGATGATATGATGAGGGGGTTCCTGCATGCAGATGAAGAAATGTTCAATGCATTAAGGAATTTTAGGTAGTGTCTAGTGAGATTACCATGAAGATAGTGCTACCAATTAGTCCTTAGAATTGAATTTTTATGATGGATCCTTCCAACCATCGTCTTCCCTATCATATAATAACCATGGATCGTCATATTTGTGGGCTTCATGTTTGATTGTGATATCCCCATCTTAAAAAGTGTCTGGGATAGGACGAGATTTATCCCCTAACCTCGGTCAAAAGTATAACAACATTTGTCGACTCCTTAAAACTGAATAGTGATATATAATGGGAGGGTGTTCCCCATCATGGTGAACCTTAATCATATCCTAATAATGAGATGATGTCCTGACATTCCTCATCCACAACTTCCACAGTATGGAAGGCCTCTATGGCAGCATATCCTATTTCAAAAAAGAGGGGTCTTCATAATGATTATTCTAAGGATTCATGCATATCAATTGATAGGGGGAGATCCTATAGGATCTAGGGATTCAAAAGAATACGAGAATGATGATTATGCACATCATATTTCATTTTCAAGCCCACATTTCTTCAAAAAGAAGGATTTTTTGTTGTACGAGGCAGTGAGGATGTGGTAGGATGGACCCGTGGATTTTGGTTGGTTTTGGGGGTATCCCACTGCTGACTGGATAAATCTCATGTGATGACTATCGGCTGATTGTCGAATGAGTATGGACTAGCCTCATCTATAAGTTTCCGATCATAGATCGATAGTAACAGTACATCCTGGTCGAGTAGCACAAATGTCCGGGAAAGAGTATCTGATTGAACAGGGTGAGAGGTCTACATATACTGAGTCCTTCACTGAGCCTATTTTCTGGTGTCAGAGGCATGCATGGATTTGTTAGATGCATTTTCCCACAAACATAGACGATCCACATAACCACAGTTTAATTGATGTTGGACTTGTATGGGGAAATTAAAATAGTGTTCCTAGGGTTCCTCATCTTCGGGGACCATGTATGGGTCCACTATCTCAACGGTATTCATCAAGGTATACTTTCTATCATCACATGAGAAAATCACCATTATCGACTAGATTCAAGGGAAATCCAGATCTCTGAGGGTATCAAATTTTCACGAGTACATGATGGATTTTTTCACCATCATAATACTTTTATTACACTTGTACCATCAGTTCATTCTATCATTGGATGGTGAAGGCTGATATGTCAATACAATGTAGTAGATAGGGGTAGCATAATGACTTAAAAAGGCTCAATTTTAATCAGATGAGCATTAATAATACCATGGTAATGAGAAAATTCCTTGTGTCATATCAAGTAATTATACTTTTGACACCCTCGACCAGAGATATGTTTCCATTCACCATCATGATCACTGTCTAGCATTTAAGAAATTCATTTCAACTATGTTGGGGCTGGACCCAATCTAAATATATAGTTCGTGACTTGTTCTTGGATCCAGTACGTGAACACATAGCACTGCTTGAGATTGTTCCAAATAAACTAGTGATAGGGGCGGTAATTGTGGGTTTACTAAGATCTGCCTTTTTGGTCATCCTTCACTATAGCAACCACTAGAGTCCTTAGTCAAAGGCACCTCGAGAATATTCGGGGACCTATGTTTCAGTGAATGAGTAGTTTTAGTTTCTTTGATCCATAAACGGGACCATAGGACCCTATCATAGATGAGGGGCCACAACCTCATGAAGAGGTGGAACATGATTATCTCGTCGAGGTGGCAGTAGCACATTACGTGACGATGACTGTAGATTTTTAGACAGTCAATTATGAGCCTCAGGCTGAGACTAATTTAATGTTCCTCAATTAGGTTGTGTGGGTGAATCTTTTGGAAACAATTCTAGCTATCAAGGGCCTCTAACTATGAAACAGACATGGAATCAACCTTGGAGGCACACTGGGCAGGCGTTATGGGAGCTAACAACCATTCCTTATTGGCTTGATGAAAGGCCTCCAATTGAAATTATACACTATTAGAGAAATTTTGGAATCATCCTGGGATGTTCTAAGTGATGATAGATGGTAAAAAATATCTCTTCACATTTCCCACACACATCGTTTGAAAATTATTCTATTTCAATGGTATATAGAGTGAATATATAATTCACTTCCACCTAGTGAGGAAGTCTGTGAATCCAACTTATTGATTTTTCTGGAACTTGAGGTGGTCAAAAACAATAGTCTTTTGAGTGTTGCAACAAAACCTGTAATGAAACTATCAATGAAGATCTTCTCATCCGACTATAGATCCTATGTGTAGTAGACTATACTAGATGAACACAAGCCATTCCAATGTCTATACGAAGTACTGGATTTTAGCAGCTTCATTTTGATTTGGAGTTCCCAGCATGGGTCCACATATTAATATTAAGTAAGCCAAATGGAGCAGTAAGTCCCATGTACCATTTAAAGTGGAAAAAGTAGGATTCAAAACTCTAGGGGGTGATAGCATATCGTCCACCCATGATGGATATATCATTCCATCAGGATTTATCACCACTTATAAGGTCTCAAGTTCCTCATGGTGGTGAATGAGAGTATCCATTAGGATATATTTATGAGTATGTGTATCTTGGGGAGGGTTCCAGACTACCAGTGTGTTTGTCGTTCCATCAACATTATAATCTAGTTCAGCAGCTCATAGAGCAGTTGGTGGAATGACCGGAAGGGCTACTAGAGGAATGACCTGTTGAGAGGTAGAAGGAAACTGAGATGGTTCCTGAGAAGGATTATTGTGTAGGATGGGTTTATTTAGTGATTCATGCCATTATATCATTCAATAAACATCATATTCTACAGAATTTGTATTGGAAGTGTTTTTGAGATTACAGGCGGCACCTCACTAGGGGGTGGGGAGCTGTGTGTTCCCCTTTCACCATAGTCGAGGTTAACTGTATTCATGGAATTTATCCACAATGTGTTCAACAAGGATATAATCAAAAATATTCTTCTATTAATTTATTTTCTGGTGCAATGTGGCATTCTTAGGATCAGATTATATAATTTGCACTGAACCAAACAGATCAGATGGCTCAATAGGTCCACTGTGAATTTTACCATTTTTGTGGTATCGACTGGTGGGAA
Source organism: Viscum album (assembly GCA_963277665.1). Classification (NCBI taxonomy): domain Eukaryota; kingdom Viridiplantae; phylum Streptophyta; class Magnoliopsida; order Santalales; family Viscaceae; genus Viscum; species Viscum album. Next base: position 881,099,745 of record OY728155.1, read on the forward strand.
ATGACTCATAATGTTCTCATTGTCCAAGAATCCACCTTTATAGATTAGCTTTTATTCTTCTAAAATCTTTTTTGTGTTGTTCTACCCTAGGGGTGAGTCATCCTTTCAAGACCCTATGCTAAAACAACCTTTCAGGTATATCTTCGTAACGACGATGTTTTCTATACTGATTCCTAGATTAATATAATTGATATCACCTAGAGAATCATGTTGATGAAGGATATAAACGAAATGGATGGAATCATACATCCCCCAACCACATATCCAGACATATGTGTAATCCTCCTTAATAACTCTATAGAGAATAGTGATGCTCTGAACGCAACATTGTTGGTGTGTCTAATGTTGACTACGTGAATCTTTTTGTTGAGTGATAGTACATGTGGCTAAATCAACTAGGAAAAAACATTGTCCTCTTTTATCAATGTCTTCACGTGCCTTTGGATAAACCAACTTTTTACTCGAAGGCAGGAATGCATTGTCTAGAGGGTTCAATAGAAATGCCTAACCTCGTCCTGGGTGAGTGACATCGAAATATTAAACCATGATGTTGTAATTGGATTGAACTTTTTTTGAAAATGTTCTTTCATGAGAATTTACCAAAAAATTCTCAAATCTTACTCAGGATCCATCCCTTGGTTTCCCCATTGTTCAATTGGGGGTGGTTGATGGAGTTGTAATGACACTGATGTGAACCACTGTGATAGTGGACTGCTAAGCATAGAGTACAATGCACAAGCTAAAAAAATGCTGCATACTGAGCCATATTCTTGGGATTGAGCTTACTGTAACAACATATCCATCTTGGATAGGCTACTTACCACTTATTCATCTGAAAAGGCGGCAATTATTAGCGGTGGATTATGGTGGTTCTCATCAACATTCAGTCCACAAAACAACTCTCCATGATCTATTTTTATGTTAAAAAATGATCGTGGTGATTCTATTGATGATTTTATATAAATACCATGGAAACGAGACAAATATTACTCTTATATGTTAAAGTGGAGGGATTCAGGGATCTGAAGAATCTCTATTTCTGGGAGGATGAGTTTGAGACAGATTTCTCTGTCCTATACCCTGAACCAAAGGATCCATGTGTGGGATATATCATGGAGTCTCACTCCACATGATAGTAAGAAAACTTTAAAAGGTTTGACTATGATATTGTGATTTTTAAGATCCTTCTTGGGGGGTGATGATTATACCTATTCCCCTAGGGTTGTTCATCATGGTAGGGTAGATCATAGACATGGGGAGGACCTCTATGCAGGTTGGTTTTGGAGTAGGTAGGACATATGTTTTTATGATATGGGGTTCAATAAGCACATGGGAAAATATCAAATGGAACATGGATAGGAACTCCATGGTTGAGATGGTCGAAGCGGGGAGGACACCTGCGGTAAAATTCTATTGTAGTGTTTGTATGTGGTTGGCCTTATTATTATCCAAACTGAACATGAGGAAGACCTCCTTGTTAATCATCGACGGAGTGGGGAATACCACTACTGGAGTCGATGGAAGTATGGGTAGGACCTCTATGGTGAAGGGTGACAAGATTAAAAGGACCCTGGAATTGAAAAACTAGTATGTGGGAACAAATTCATACCTAGGATCATAATAATGTGGAGGACCTCCATTTTAGGTTTCTACAACATAGGAAGAAACTCCTCTTTGACTGATGATGGTGTCATAGGGAAGACATCTTTACTGAACCTCATCATAATGGTTAGGCCTGTGATGGTTGCGGCCCGAACCAGTGTTCGAGAGAGTAATCCCAACCTATCAATGGGGTGTTTGGGGCCTCAACCCTGACTAGGCATTGAAAATCCCCAGCTTTTTAATAGGATGGTTCCCCTAATATGTAGTAACATGGGGCTAATATCATGTACCAGTTTCGGCGTAGGACCCTGAAGTAGCAGTGGATGATGCCCCATGTAGTATATCTTCAGAAACTACAACTTGGCATTGGATCTTGTTTAGTTGAATTGTTGACAGTTTTTCAGAGGTACATGCCACTAGCTCCTTCTCCTATTAGACAGGCTGGAAGCTTTGAAAAAAATGTAGGAGCCCTCCTTGGCATATCCTTGTCTAATTTCATTGCCGAAATTACTCATAAATACCTTACTTCATCATCATAAGGGTGTGAGTCATAAAATATTTACGTTGAGGGGCTCTAGAAAAGGTTTTGAAGGTATGATTGGGGAGTACTGGCTTCATGTGCGGTCATTGGGGGTGCTAGAGATGTCGAGACACAAAAGGCTCAAGAACATGGTCGGCCTCATCCCATGCTAAGATGACCCCCATGATTGTATCATCGAACAAGAATATCCACCACCCACAATTGAAAAAATTATAATGGAGATACGGGGTGTGGTAACCCAATAGTTGTGGTAGCGGATGAAGTCATGGTAGAGGTGCAGCTAGGAATGATTGTCACAGTGGAATTTCCCCTGACCCTATATCTATGAGTGAGAGGTCATTGGTTCACTATAGATATAGCTTGGGTCCAACAAAGCAGGAATATTAATCCATCATAATAGAGAGTATGAAAGAATTTCCTTGTTCCCAACTATAGTTTTGTCTTATATAGAAGGGTAGAATGATCCATGATGAAAATGTCACAGACTTGAATTCAAAATGATTAACTTCCCTAAATTTGGGTGATATTCACTCTTGGACCATTATTTTACTTGAGGGGTTTGGAATTGAATAACTCGATCTAGAGACATGATCATCAAATAATTTATTAAACACAACTAATCCCCAAACAGAGGGGAAGTTTTTCATGATAGGTTCACTATTTAATTTTCTCATGCTTTCATTAGTACTGCACACTGTTTGTGGGGACGTGCATTTGTCTACTTCACATAATAGATTTCTAAAGGAAGGATGCATCCTCAACCTTTTAGGGGTTGTTTTCTCCATTATCTAATATTGATATTGTTTTTCGGTCTCTAATTCAATATATTTCTCCTCAGTACTCATCACCTAGTCCGAATCTCCCTTAAATATTAATATGTTGTTCGTGAGACTCTTCCTTGTGTCATATGTTTATATATGCCGATTAATTACACTACATCCACCAGTATAATACAAATGGTCAAATTAGATCAGAAACCTTTTTTGAGGAGAGTAGTCACGTTGGGAATCTCTTGCATGTATGGACACCAAAACACAATAACTCCTGGTTTTCCCTATGACATAGCTTCTTACAGGTGTGGTATCCCAAGGCATATGACGTTGACTATGTGGTATCTTATATAGGAGGAAATTCTCTAAGGTTTTCCCCATATTTCCATGTTTAACATAGGGTATATTGTGAGTTTAAGGTCAAGTGGAGATGAATTAGAACATTTGAAACACTGATAAGAGTTGATCTGATGGGTACATACCTAAGGGGGAGTACTTAGAAGTTTTATTGTTTGGATGGATCATAACACCCAATAAGAGTGTAACTAGGTTGTGTGTCCCAGAAAGGTATGATGGCACACATTGAGGGCTAATCTAGACACCAAAAATGGTTGATTATTAGGATGGTGTGTCCCAATAACGGGGACACCAAGGTTTACCATAGGCTGGGATTGAAACTCATGTAGGATTCCTATGTATCCTATATATATGATAGGGTTCAAAACCAATATAGTTCGAAGGGGTGATGTGGGGATTAGAAATGGTTATTATCTTATTAGAAGAGGGAAACTCATGGTTTGATAAAAGTGAATTTTGTGGGTCTAATGCATGGTTAGCAGCCCCGGTGCTGCTAGGAACAACAATGAAGTTGGTGGAATGAACTCACATGGATGTGTGGGCCAGGGTAATAATTAGGATAGATGGTGGAGGACATGAAGAAATGAATGAAATTAGTGGGATGAAATCAACATGTAGTTAACAGTTGTGGTCTTAAACCTCATAGAGGCTTCCTACTTATCCTGGTTGTATGGAATCAAATTCTACATAGTTGAGAAATGGGGCGATTAGACACTTGAGGAGGCGGCTCATGAGAACGGGAACATGGATGGGGACTAGAAGGATGTGGATTCTCAGAGTTATTGTATGGTTATACCGAAACAAAAATTCTTGAGGGAGAGAACAGGATTGGACATGAGTGATGGGGATGAGAATGATAGAGGACTCATACGTATACATGTGGTAGGTAATCAAAGTCCACGTAGTTCAGGATAGGGCATGGAATCAAATTATACATAATGGAAAACAACCCTTTGAAATCAAGGGAATTATTCATGGTTTGTGTCCCATCACAATATGGAAACTCATGGATGGATGAGTGTAGTGTAGTGTAGGGATGGTGCATGGTTAGAAGGGAAGGAAAATAAGACATGTGTTTGGGATGTATGGGAAGTACAATAACCCTTTAACTTTCTGGGGATTAAACATGGTTAGTGGCCCATTGTATGTGTAATACACTTTGATGGAATAATTTGGATTGTGAGTGGGGAGTTTAGATGATTTAATTACTAGGGGAATGAGAACACCTCATGAAGTATGACCCTAGAGATGTGTACCAATGTGGGGTGATGTCACATACTGAGGGTTCTTTCATAACAGGGTGTACCAGAGTTTACCATTGGTTGGTATTGAACCTCATGGATGCATCTTATGTACATGGTATAGAATATAGATATCAAAATACATGTTGTTTGAGATATGTAGTGTAATTTCACGTGGGAATATTAGTGAACCGACGTGAAATGGAAGTGAAATATCGATGATGGGATTGAACCTCATGCATGGTTTTTATGTATCCCTGTAGTAGGGAATCAATGTTAATTTTGTTTGGTAAAGAGGGGAATGGGGATTAGATGAGGTTGGTGGCAATATAGGATTTAATTTTCAATGATTAATATAATACCATGTGATTCTTTCTATGTGTGATAAATAAGAGGCACTAATAAACCTGACAATCACATCGCAAAATGTGTGTCACCGATGAGTGGAGCGGGGCTGATGCATGGTTGGCGGCCTAAAGAGGAAACATGGGCTTATGCATGGTTAGAGACCAAGGTAAAGAAAGATTGGGACATAATACAAGAGGGAATCCCAAAGAGTATGTCCCAATGTATGATGTGGATATGTTCATCATACATGGAAAACCCTATAATGTTTGGTTGATTCTTTAACATAGACTACTTGAGGTGAATATGGCGACAAAGAACAACTGGAGCTGAGGATTGAGAGGGCACTATTTCCCATCCACATCATGGTCCTCTTATTATTTTCACTCATGCATGGGGGGGGACATTGTTTAACATCATGTGTTGGGGACTTGGGTGATTGGAATTTTAATTTCCTCCATCTTAGTTGATGTTGAACCACTCCTCACCACCAGGACATACTTATCATGTACCAACCCACATGTGAGGATGGGAAGGAAAAATAATTTCTATATGGTAAAGGGGTGTAGGAGTTGTAAATAGAGATATGAGAAGAAGTAATAGCCATTACTATAACTATGAAGTGAATCATTAGGTAATGCATCACAACATGAAACACATCTCTAGGGAAAAAATCATTACGCCCAAGGCTAGAGGGATGCACGGAGGAGGTACACACAAGATATGGGTATTTCATGAATGTGGATTTAGTACATATTTCTTTATGTTGAGGAAAACACATGGAGCCTATATGGGGTGGTGCATCCATGATTGAGGGGTTGCACACAAGATGAGGGTCTACGCACAAGATGGAAGCATGCACGCATAGTCATCATGACAAATGGGTAATCTTCTATGAAAGATGGATATTTTCGGTTAAACTTATTTAGAGTAAATTAAAATGGGTGGGGGTCAGTCTTTAGAGGGGCCACCCAAATGGGGACCCATAGGTTTCTTGTCACTCAAGATCTAGCTCCTTGAAGCCATGTCTTTCACGTGATGGTTGAAGGTGCCATCTTATGCGCATGAGAGAGGTGTTTCATCGTTCATAACTATACAAAAATTTGAATGGGTGTGATTATATTTATAGGAAACAACATCAACAACATAACACAAGGAGGACTGCGTATAAGTGTCATTTGACTTCACATTGGGCATGCAAGATCTTGTGTCCTATCCATTTTCTTGTTTGCCATCTTGATTTCATTAAGTCAATAGAATAGGTTGTTTTTCATGATCATGGTGTAGAAGAACCCATTGTACGTTGCAATATGTGTGAAAATTTATTCCATGAAAAGTTAATTATTCTGTTGAACCACTAAATTTACTGCATAACTCTGTTATGACTCTCAAGTTCATCCGTGAATTCAAAATGCACCATTGTTTTTCTCAAATATGCCCAATTACGTCCTAAAAAAAATTCAGTTCCAACATAAATCCAAGTGGATTATTGAGATTTAAAAAAATTCATGTTAATATAAATATAGATAAAATGGATATATAATCAAAAGTTTCATGAAGATGAAATTATGATTGAATGTTCACAAAATTGGATTGGAGATCGAACTACCGAGGGGATATGTTATGAGTCATATTGGTCTACTATATTTAGTTGGATGATTGTATCAATGTTTTTATATTCTAATAAGTCATAATTATTTTATATTTCAACATGCAAATGTTTTGAAAAAATTTAAAACAATGAAAATAATGGCAGGATCAACTGAGATTATATCAATTAAAGGATTCTAAAACCAGATAAAAGGCCAATATAACCTTATAACATCGACCATATCAGAAAAACCAACTGGTTGGGGCCCAGGTCCATTCTGGATCATAAAATAATGGTCCATACATAACAAATTTTGTATAATTTACAGGAAGTATAAATGTAAATTTAGTGAAAGAGATAATATATAGAAATCATGGATAAGAGACCATAGATATATTAGATGAGTACATATCCTCTATATTTATATCTTCCTCAATAAATATAATCATTGGAAGAGTTAAAATTTTGTTTTCCATATAATACTTCTTTCTCCACCAATCATAATTACTCCTCAATCCCCATTTTTTTAGAATAAAATTTCATTTAATAATTACGTGTTAAAACTATTTACTTAATATTGGAATCATTTATGAAAATATTAGTAGCTATTTAAGTTCCATCATGAAGAAAAAACTGATCATTAAATATTTGTGAAAATATTCAGAAGAGTTATCAAAATGTATTAAAGAGACATTGAAATCCAATTAAAAATGGGATTTTTGGTCTTTTCATCATTTCATAGTCTGTTTGATGAAGATAGAATCTATTCGCCGTTCTAGGAACCGTAGTGGTAGCGGTACTGCAGTAGCATGGGTACTGTAGTAGTACTATTCACCGAGGGTCTATTTGGCCCAAAAAATGGGCTTTCATGCCTTATATTTAGGCCACATGGCCTATGGCCTTTGGGAATTATAATGGGTCTCCCTCTACCTAGTCTAAAGAGGTCATTTCATTAAATAATAAAATGAGGGTTTTGCCCCAAACTTTTAATGAAATGATCAATATGACTACACATTTGATAAAAAATACAATATTTTTCAACAAAATAATAAATATTTAAATACATAATAAAATATAAAAATTAAATGATAATAATTAATTATGATAATAATAAAATAGTGAACAGAACATTATTTAATTTTTATCAGAAAAATTCATAAAATTAAAAAAATCATAAAAAATCAAGTAAAAAAATTAATTCCAAAATTAAAATATTATTGGATAATTGTAACACCCCAAGCTTCTACGATACTCTTTTCTTTGAATAATGAAATAGTGTGTGTTGTACGCAACATCGAGTTCTAACACACACCACGACCGATCAAACTAGCGGTTATGAATAGTAATACCTACTTTTTGAAATTATATATATTTTATATTTCAAAACGGACTTAATTTTTGGATTCAGAATATCGAATTTAGCCTAAGGTGAAATTTTGGTACTTTCCTGATAACTTTAATATTTTGATGAATAATGAAAATTACTAAATTTTAATTAAAAACAACTTTTTTAATCGAAATAATTTATATTGATAAATTATGAATTTGAGTGGTTTTAATGTATATTTAGAATATATTTTTACCATTTTATTCAATTTTGGTCATTGGACATAATTTCACAATTAAACTGAACATAAACAAGTATCAATCTTTTGATAGTTATTATATCATAAAAACACCCTTTTTGTTTTGACAGCGGGAATTAATATTAAATTAATTTCTCCCCCCTTCTGTGTTTTGAATTTGGAAAATGGATTAAATATTTTGAATCATGATTTTAAAATTGTGTAAATAGGTAACTTTTATGTTTAGACATTTTGAATAATTACTTCGGTAAATAGTTTATTTACCATGGTTAAAGGGTAAATCTGGAAAATAAGGGTTCAAAAATAATGTTATAATAATAAACAATTACCCTAAAACGTGTCCTAACCTTATTGGTTGATACAGGTTCAACCATAGGAATATTTGGGTCGATTTCGGGACCCCATGGTGCCACTTGTATGTGATAGGGACACTTTATTTTAATTAATTTTAAAATGAATACAAAAATGACACAAGAATATATCTTTTAAAAAACAATTTTTACATAGGGTTATATATGTTGTATTCTCGACTATAAATATTCATTAGAAATATAAACAGATATCCTACATAATGATATTTTATTTATAATTTTTAGACATGAAATAATTTAATTTAGTTATGACACAATGATGATGCAGTAATTACCATAATAGTGAAAAATGAAATTAATTGATATTATAAATACCCAAATAAATATAATTTCAGACTTTTTATGAATTACACGAATTTTCTAGGATAATATTACATATTAGGATTGATTTAATTTACTTTGTTCGAAGTAATCATTCTATTATGAGTTTCACAAAATTCAACTATTGAATAGTGTCAAAATTGACAAAAAAGAGTTTTTATAAAAAATATTATATTATTAATTGATATTATATTCCTAAAAATATAATGTTCGTCCAGAAGACATATATCATGATATTTTTGTCATTAATGGACCACATGGGGGTCTCTTGGAGGTATATAGTAATTTTATTAACTATATAATATAAAAATACAATGTGACAAGGTAAGTGTCAAACTGATTAACTATGAGTTAAATCTAAAAGATAAGGTTAATATAATGACCCAAACCTGTATAAATCCTATTGGTTGAGTGTTTTTCGACCCATACCCATCTTAAACTTTAAATAATCCACTTTGAATCCATTAGAAACCGAATATGAATTTATTATAAAATAATATTTCTAGCTTTTCCAAAGGTGCCCCTCACCCCTCTTATAAAAGGGCACTCTCCCTTCTTATTAACTCACACAATAAAAGCCTTTTGGTTCAGCCACAATCTACCCAAATACTCTCCCAACTTCCTTCACTTCATCCTAGAAGACTTACATTAGTCATAAATCCAACCAAAGAGCCCTTTTGATCAAATCAAAAGAAAGAACCTGAAGAAGAGGTAATGATTTCACAACCTTTTTTCAAGTTCCTTTCTTCTTCCACTTCTTCTTTCTTTGTTATTACCATTCTAAAATAATAAATCCAGTATCTTATATATAATGTGGTGTTATTATAAATATGGTACAACCATATTTAGTATTCTATCCATCCTTTGAATAACATGTCACCATACCTGCGTACGTACAGCTTACCGTCTCCACGTCGTGGTGTAATTATTATTCAATAAATTATTATTTCGATGGGTATAATAATGATGTATAACTCATGTAAATAAAAAATATAACATGATAATGATTCTTTATATATGTTATACCATCCAATTATATATTATTTTAATATCAAAAGAATGATATTGTCGCTCGTGCGTACGTACGGCCTACCGTCTCCACGAACGCGATGAGATTCATTCTCCATCGTATCCATTCATGTATAATTATTATTTGCTGATTAATTATAGTATATAAGGACTTTATATCATTCTGTATATGATTAATATACAACCTATCCATTACAAACGTGGCTTACGTAACAAAACATAGAAAAGAAAACGAGTAAATTAACACTCGAAACAACGATAATACTAAGAGATTATTAACAAATCACCGTTAAAAGATCATATATGATATCATATTAATGTATATGATTTTTGTATAATTTAATAACAATTATTTCATCATTATACATAAGGTTAACCTACCCCATCCAAGGAAACGTACAAGGTAAGGGTTATTTCACAATCTCTTCATTATCCGAGGTTGTTTATACATAATAATCTACTAGGATCTCTTTATCATCCACATCCATGTTTCTTAAAAATGTATTTCAAAACATTTTTACTATTTAAAAGAATATGGGTCAAAGTCATTTATACCCTTGTTTTAATTTTTATAAGTGGTTTATAAAGTAAGCATTCCGTCATTTTCCAAACAATGTGCTTTTAACCTTTTCGACAGAATTAAGGTACAAAAGTTTTTTTTAACTTATATTGTGGATGTGGTTATTTTCCGCCATTATAAAATCATCGAATCTTCCCTTACAAGCTTATAAGAATATTTTCAAAGAAAATTTTTTATTTTATAAATTGTGACTCTTAAATGACTTGAAAATAGAAAGAGATATTTCTCTAAAAAGTGTTTTGATTTCATCTCTGTCAACATCCTTTGATGGATTTTATGCTTATTTGATGTTGATTTATTATGATACAAATCTTCTATATTGTATTGAAGGTTTTGTGATATGTTTGACTGTGAATGTGCTAATTTTATTCCATTCATAGTTTATGGTGAAAGTTTTTACATTTCGTATGATAGTTTTAATACGAATGTTTATGTTTTGTTTAAAAATTTTCATATGGGAATGCATTGGACTTAATATGTGACGGGTGAAGCCCGCTATAGCTCCTCGATGCATCAGTATGTCTCATGAGACAAACTAGTGTCTTGGCACAAGGCCTTGGAAAACTATTATTTGTAGTCTTGGCACGAGGCCTTGGATATGTGGTTATGATAGTCTGGCATTATGCATTCCATCATTATGAAAGTGGTTATTGATATTGCATGTGATTATTCGGTTAGTATAATATCCATGTGAATAAGTAAATGGCATTATTTCATTTTATTTTTTCCATACTATGTTGAAGTTCAAGTTTAAAAGGCTTTTGTTATAGTTATTCACTGCCCTAAATGTTTATTCTTATTTATGAAAGTTTCCACTATATTGTTATCCTTACTGGGCATTTGAGATCACCCCTTTTCTATGTTTTATTTTTCCCAGGATGTGAAGAAGTAAATTATGAATGACCTGCAGGGATATTATGAGGGGATAATAGTGTGGACTATGGAGACAATATGTTGTTGTAGTAGTTTTTCACTTTATGTTGTAATGTGAAACTTTATTAATATATCTATTATTTCCAACGCTACTAAACCAATCGGTCTTTCGAGTTTTGATCTTTCTTGTGATCATGCCAATGTTATGTAATAATGCTCCGACTCTAGGAAACTGGGGTCGGGGTGTTACAGTTGTTATCATAGAAAGATTAGTATAAACATTGGAAGCTAGATTTAGATAAACTCTGATTAGAGCATGTAGACCTATGACGGACTTTGAGGATTAGTATAGAATAACTTCCTAGAATTTTAGTATTGTAGAGATTTTGTGAGTTTTCCGAGCAATACATCCCTGCCTGGATACAAACAGATAGAGTCGGATCTGGAACAGATGTACCTAGGGGTAAAACCCAAAAACACCACTTTGAGCTAGACTCGAACGGGAACTGGTGCACGACAACGGGCCTTGCTGCACTCTTGGTTACGACACTCCCGGGGGATATGCTTAGGATAACTCTCATTTTATTTAAAAATCATTATGAAAGGTTTATGAATATATACTTCCTCAAATAAAACATTTTTATGATTATGGATTATATCCATAAATAGTTCAATTTATGTTAAGTGTTTTTAAGTATGGGATTATGTATTTTGATTTATAAAATGATCTAGTTTATGCCATTGTTTAGAAATGGTGCATAGTGGATGAAATGGAAACCGTATCAATGCACTCACTCCATGTAGGGATTTCCCTCCTGCTCAAGATAATTATAGTGGAGCTGGTGATGCAACTGGTGCCGATCAGCTAATCACCATACTGGGACAACTCACTCAGGTTATGAATAATAACCTTACCCGTATGGACCACCCAGATCCGCAGCGTGGAGGATCAATGTTAGATCGATTTATGAGGAAACAACCACCAATGTTCAATGGGAGTAAAAATCCCTTAGTAGCTGAGCAATGGATAAATTCCCTAGAGAAAATATTTCAGGCTTTGGGGAGTAGTGAAAGAGAAAAAGGTTATCATGGCAGTTTACCGTCTCTGGAGATGATGATCAATGGTTTTCATTGATTCAAAACACGAAGGAAGATGATGAAGTATCAAATATAGAATGGAGGGAGTTCAAATATCTTTTTTTAGAAAAATAATTTCCTCGTGACCATTGAGAAGATATGGAAAGGCAATTTCTGAGTCTGAGACAAAAGGAGGATGAGAATGTCACAAAGTATGAGGCTAACTTTACAAGGATAGCAAGGTATGCTGGGGATTATATACGTAACCCAAGAAGTAAGATTGATCATTTCTTTTATGGGTTAAAACCATTTCTCCATCGAGCATTAGTCTCACAATCCTTCTCGTCGTACGAAGACATTGTCTCATGTGCTATCAAGACTGAAAAAGAATTCACTAAAGTCTTATGACTTTAAATAAAACAAGAGAAGAAGAGACCTACTGATCAATCTGGGAATGGAAATAAGCGGATGAAGGGAATGGTTGAATATCCATCCAGTGGTAAATGTGGTAAGAAACACCCCGGTACTATCTTGAAGGGAACGAGAGTCTGTTACAAGTGTGGTGAAAAAGGCCACCAAGCTCGTGAATGCAAGGGGAAGAAGGAAGCTACCAATGTTCAGTGCTACAATTGCAGGGAGATGGGGAATTATGCAAATGAATGTCCTAATCCTCATGGGATCTTACCTCAGAAAAGGCCAAGGGATCAAGGCCAAGCTTATGTTGTCACTACTGCTGAGATAAAAGATCCAAAAGATGTGGTGGCAGGTAATTTAATGGTTTCCTCAAGTTTAGAAAATGAATTATTTGATTCTGGATCATTGCATTGTTTTATATCTTTCCAGTTTTCTAAGAAAATTAGATATTTCCAATTTGACTTGACAAGGGAGTTGTCAGTTAAAACTCATAAGGGATGTATCCTTGCAATAATGTTTTGAGAATCAGTCCCCATTAGAGGACATAAATGTTCTTTATATGCTAATCTCATCGTCATACCTATGATTGAGTTTGATATAATCCTCGGTATGGACTGGCATTCGAACTATGATGCAAAGATTTATTGAAAGAAGAAAGAGGTTTTGATTCTTGATGATGATGATAAGGAGCACCTTATCTTTAGAGCAGAATCGTCACCACCTAATTCTTATCTAGACCCACTCCAGTAGCTCAACTAAATTCAATTATTGGGGAGGAACAGAATGAAATTACTATGGGTGAGGAAAGTAATGTTCAAATAGATGATGTACCTGTTGTGAAAGAATATGTAGATGTGTTTCCGGAAGATTTACATGGACATCCTCCAGAACGAGAAGTGTATTTTTCCATTGATTTAATTCCTGGATCAAGGCCTATATCGAATACCCCTTATAGAATGGCCACTATAGAATTAGTTGAACTAAAGAAACAACTAGAGGAATTGAGTAATGAGGAATTTATTCTCCCTTGTGTTTCTCCATGGGGAGCCCCTGTTCTTTTTGCTAAAAAGAAAGATGGATCTATGAGGTTATGTATTGACTATAGGGAGATTAATTCCATAATAATAAAGAACATGTATCCCCTACCTCGCATTGATGATTTATTTGACCAACTGCATGGATCTCAATACTTTTCAAAGATTGACCTTCAATCTGGATACCATCAGTTGTGTGTAAAGAAGGAAGACATTCTTAAGACAGCATTTCGTACCAGGTATGGGCATCACGAGTTTACTATAATGCCCTTTGGATTGACTAATGCACCCTCTGTATTCATGGATATGATGAATAGAGTATTCAAGGAATATCTCGATGAATTTGTGGTGGTATTTATTGATGATATCTTGGTATACTCTAAAAGCTACGAGGATCATGAAATTCGCTTGCGCATTCTCCTGAAGACTCTGAGAAGACATGAATTATATGGGAAGTTTAGCAAGTGTGAATTCTGGCTTCAGGAGATTTCTTTTCTTGGCCATATTATCTCTAAAGATGGAATCTCTTATGATCCTTCTAAGACCAAGGCAATCCATGAATGGCCAGCACCTACGAGTATAACTGAGGTATGCAGTTTTATTGGTTTGGTGGGTTATTATCGACGTTTCATCCAGAATTTTGCCTGATTGGAAAACCCATTAACAAAGCTCACATGTAAAGGGGTTAAATTTGTTTGGACAAAAGAGTGTGAGGAATGTTTCAAAGAACTGAAGATAAGATTAGTCAATTCTCCTATATTGACTCTACCATCGGGGAATGATGGGTTCGTTATTTATAGTGATGCATCGAAGAAAGGAATTGGTTGTGTCCTTTTGCAGAATGATAGGGTTATTGCTTCTTCATCACGACAGTTGAACATTCATGAGAAAAACTATCCTACTCATGATATCGAGTTAGAAGCTGTGATCTTTGCTTTGAAGATATGGAGGCACTACCTATATGGAGAAAAATGTGAGATTTATACTGATCACAAGAGTTTGAAGTATATTTTCTCCCAAAAAGAACTCAACATGAGGCAAAAGAGATGGCTTGAATTACTCAAGGATTATGATTGTACGATACACTACCACCCGGGGAAAGCAAACAAGGTGGCAGATGCTTTGAGCAGAAAAGATCATGGAGTTTTGAACAATATGAGAATTGAAAGGGTTCGAATTTTCATGGATCTAGTGAAGATGGATATGAGAATAACCAGGGAAGGTGAAACATCAATTCTTTTTCAAATGGATGCCAAACCATCTTTACTAGAAAGTATTAAGAGTTCTCAGACCGATGATGAAGAATTTAAAAAGAATATTAAAGCTGTGAATGATGGGAGATTGAGAGACATTGTGTATGAAGAAGTAATTTTGAAATTTAGGAAGAGGCTTTGTGTTCCCGATATACCTGACCTAAAATGGGAATTTTTGGAATATACTCATAGTTCCAATTTCTATATACACCCTGGGATCACCAAAATGTATAGATATTTGAAGGAATATTTTTAGTGGGACAACATGAAGAAGGAAATTGCTGATTTTGTGTCAAGATGTATGGTTTTTCAACAAGTGAAAGCTGGAAGGCAACAGCCTGGAGGAGTGATGCAACCTCTTCCCATATCAGAGTGTAAATGGGACAATATTACAATTGACTTTTTCATGGGGCTACCAAAGACTCCTAGAAGGAAAGATGCAATATGGGTTATTTTTGATCGTCTTACTAAGTCAGCACATTTTCTTGCTATAAGAGAAGATCTACCACTAGAATGTCTAGCAAGACTATACATTGATGAAGTTGTGAGACTTCATGGAGTACCCCTAACGATTGTTTCTGATCGTGATCCCCGTTTTACTTCAAGATTCTAGAAGAGTCTTCAGAAATCCCTAGATACTGAACATCATTTAAGCACTTCCTACCACCCTCAGACAGACGGACAATCATAATGGACTATTCAAACCGTAGAAGACATGTTGAGATCCTGCTCACTTGACTTTCAGGGTATGTGGGATCAATATTTACCTCCGGCAAGAATTTTCCTATAACAATATCTTCCATTTGAGTATTGAGATGGCACCATATGAAGAATTATACGGAAAAAGATGTCGCACACCAACCTGTTGGTATGACGTTGGTGAACGAAAACTTGTATGTCTAGAACTGGTGGAGGAAACGATGGAAAAGGTGAAGGTAATCCAAAATCACATCAAAGCAGCTCAAAGTAGTCAAAAGAGCTATGCAGATAATCGAAGGAAGGATTTGGAATTTCAAGTCAGTGATCATGTTTTCCTAAAGGTATCTCCATGGAAGGGAGTCATACGTTTTGGTATGATAGATAAACTGAGTCCCAGGTACATCGGACCTTTCGAAATTCTAGAACGAATAGGGGTTGTAGCTTACCGATTGGCAATGCCGCCAAGTCTCTCCAAAGTTCACGATGTGTTCCACATATCTCTATTGAGGAAATACATGCCCAACCCAACGCATGTACTCACCTATGAGGAATTAGAACTAGAACATGATCTGTCCTATTGTGAAGAGCCCGTCAGAATTCTTGATAAGAGAGAACAAGTGATGAGAAATCGGACGACGCGTCTGGTAAAAGTTTTGTGGAGAAACCATAAGATGGAAGAGGCAACGTGGGAAGATGAAGAACTTATGATGAAGAACCACCCAAGTCTTTTCATGCGGTAGTATTCTAGAAATTTTGAGGACGAAATTATTTGAAGGAGGGGATAATGTAACACCCCAAGCTTCTACGGTATGCATCTCTTTGAATAATGCAATAGCGTGTGTTGTACGCAACATCGAGTTCTAACACACACCACAACCGATCAAACTAGCCATTATGAATAGTAATACCTACATTTTGAAATTATATATATTTTATATTTAAAAATGGACTTCATTTTTGGATTCGGAATATCAAATTTATCCTAAGGTGGAATTTTAGTACTTTTCGGATAACATTAATATTTTGATGAATAGTGAAAATTACTAAATTTTAATTTAAAACAACTTTTTTAATCGAAATAATTTATATTGATAAATTATGAATTTGAGTGGTTTTAATGTATATTTAGAATATATTTTTACCATTTAATACAATTTTGGTCATTGGACATAATTTCACAATTAAACCGAACATAAACAAGTATCAATCTTTTGATAATTATTATATCTTCAAAACACGCTTTTTGTTTTGACAGCGGGAATTAATTTTAAATTAATTTCTGCCACTTCTATGTTTTGCATTTGGAAAAATGGATTCCATATTGGTAATAGGGATTTTAGAATTGTGTATATATGTAACTTTTATTTTTAGACATTTAGAATAATTACTTTGGTAAATATTTTATTTACCTTGGTTAAAGGGTAAATCTGGTAAATAAGGGTAAACAAATAATATTATAATAATAACAAAATTACCCTACAATGTGTCATAACCTTATTTGTTGATTCATGTTCGACCGTAGGAATCTTTGGGTCGATTTTGGGACCCCATGGTGCCACTTGTAAGTGACAGGGACACTATATTTTAATAAAGTTTAAAATGAATTCAAAAATGACACAAGCATATATCTTTTAGAAAAAACAATTTTTACATAGGGTAATATATGTTGGTGTTTCGACTATAAATATTAATTAGAAAGATAAACAGATTTCCTACATAATGTTATTTTATTTATAATTTTTATACATTAACTAATTTAATTTATTTATGACACAATGATGATGCAGTAATTACCACAATAGAAAAATATTAAAATAATTGATATATAAATACCCAAATAAATATAATTTCAGAATTTTTATGAATTAAACTAATTTTATAGGATAATATTGCATATTAGTATTGATTTAATTGACTTTTTTATATGTAATCACTCTGTTATGATTCTCAAAAAAATCAACTATTGAATAGTGTCAAAATTGAAATAAAAGAGTTTTTGAAACAAATATTATATTATTAATTGATATTAAATTCCTACAAATCTAAGGTTCGTCCTAGAGACTTATATCATGATAGGTGTATCATTAATAGACCACTTAAGGGTCTCTTGGAGGTATAATGTATGTTTATTAACTATATAATATAAAAATACAATGTGACATGGTAAGTGTCAAACTAATTAACTAAGAGATAAAACTAAAAGATAAGGTTAATATAATGACCCAAACCTGTCTAAATTCTATTGGTTGAGTGTTTTTCGACCCATAACCACCTTAACCTTTAAATAACCCTCTTTTTAGCCATAATAAACTGAATATGAATTTATTATAAAATAATATTTCTACCTTTTCCAATGGTGCCCCTCACCCCTATTATAAAAGGGCACTCTCCCTTCTCATTAACTCACACCTTCAAAGCCTTTTGGTTCGGCCAACCTCTGCCCAAATACTCTCTCAACCACTCAAAATTCATCCTAGAGGCCTTAATTTAGTCAAAAATCCATACAAAGAGCCTTTCTGATCAAATCAAAAGGAAGAACCCGAAGAAGAGGTAATGATTTCACCACCCTTTTTCAAGTTCCTTTCTTCTTCCACTTCTTCTTTCTTTTTTATTACCATTCTAAAATAATAACTCCAGTATCTTATATGTACTATTATGTTATTAGAAATATGGTACAACCATATTCATTATTCTATCCATCCTTTGAATAACATTTCACCATACGTGCGTACGCACGGCTTACCGTCTCCACGTCATGGTGTAATTGTTATTCAGTAAATTATTATTTGGATGGGTATAATAATGATGTGTAACTCATGTAAATAATAAATATAACATGATAATGATTCTTTATATATGTTATACTATCCAATTATATGTTATTTTAATATCAAAAGAATGATATTGTCACTCGTGCGTACGTACGGTCTACCGTCTCCACGAACGTGATGAGATTCATTCTCCATCGTATCCATTCAAGTATAATTCTCATTTGATGATTAATAATAGTATCTAAGGACTTTATATCATTCAGGATATGATTAAGAAACAACCTATCCATTACAAACATGTCTTACGTAACAAAACATATAAGAGAAAATGAGTAAATTAACACCCGAAACAACGATAATACTAAGATATTATTAACAAATCAATGTTAAAAGATCATATGTGATATCATATTAATGTATATGATTCTTTTATAATTTAATAACAATTATTTCACCATTATATAGGAGGTTAACCTACCCCAACCAAGGAAAAGTACAAGGTAAGGGTTATTTGACAATCTTTTCATTATCCGCGGTTGTTTATACGTAATAATCTACTGGGATCTCTTTATCATCCACATCCATGTTTCATAAAAATGTATTTCAAAACATTTTTACTATTTAATAGATTATGGGTTAAAGTCATTTATACTATTTTTTTACTTTTTATACGTGATTTATAAATGAATCATTCCGTCATTTTCCGAACAAGGTGCTTTTAACCTTTTTGACAGAATTAAGGTAAGAATATTTTTTAACACACACAGCGGATGCGGTTATTTTCCGCCGTTATAAAATCGTCGAAGCTTCCCTTACAATCTTATAAGAATATTTTCAAAGAAAATGATTTCTTTTATAAATATAATACTCTTAAATGACTTCCAAATCGAAAGAGATATTTCTCTAAAAATAGTTTTTATATCATCTATGTCAACATCCTTTGATGGATTTTACGATTATTTGAAGTTGATTTAATATGATAAAAAACTTCTATGTTGTATTGAATGTTTTGTGATATTTTTGACTGTGGATGTGATAATTTTATACCATTCATAGTTTATGGTGAATGTTTTGACATTTTATAAGCTAGTTTTAATACGAATGTTTATGTTATGTTTAAACCATTTCATATGGGAATGCATTGGACTTAATATGTGACGGGTGGAGCCCGTTATAGCTCCTCGATGCATCGGTAGGTCTCATGAGACAAACTAGTGTCTTGGCACAAGGCCTTGGAAAAATCTTATTTGTAGTCTTGGCACGAGGCCTTGTCTATGTGGTTATGATAGTCTGTCATTATGCATTCCATAATTGTGAAAGTGGTTATTGATATTGCATGTGATTATTCGATGAGTAGAATATCCATGTGAATAAGTAAATGGAATTATTTCATTTTATTTTTTCCATACTATGTTGAAGTTCAAGTTTAAAAGGCTTTTGTTTTAGTTATACACTGCCATAAATTTTTATTCTTATTTATGAAAGTTTCCGCTATATTGTTATCTTTACTGGGCATTTGAGCTCACCCCTTTTCTATGTTTTATTTTTCCCAGGATGTGAAGAAGTAAATTATGAATGACCTGCAGGGATATTATGAGGGGATCATAGTGTGGACTATGGAGACAATATGTTGTTGTAGTAGTTTTTCACTTTATGTTGTAATGTAAGACTTTATGAATATATCTAGTGTTTCAAGGCTATTAAACCAATCGGTCTTTCGAGATTTGATCTTTCTTGTGATCATGCCAATGTTATGTAATAATGCACCGACTCTAGGTAACTGGGGTTGGGGTGTTACAATAATTGAGTAATGTAAAACTAGATCTGGATCAAAAATTTAATATAAGATATTTTACAATGCAACATAACACCTAATTGTAACACAATTTTTGGAAAATGAAAATCAGATATTCTGAATTAGAATTTATAAAAATAAAATAAGTTGACCATTTAAGAAGATAAAAAATAAATTGTTTAGAAGTGAACTTATAAATCATAAATCACAAATACATCAAATATGAAAAAATGTATCCCCCTTGTTAGAATTTAACATAAAATAATTTTAAAACATATCAAAAGCATTAAAAAACATCCAATAGTTTAAAATGAGTTCCAATTTAGGATTAAGTAGAATATATAAAATTATAGGAGCTGATATAAAATTTATTCAATTCATTGACAATATATATTCCCAAAATGAATAATTAAATGAGTATATAGTAATTGTGTGAAACTAAAAATAAGCTTAACATGAGATATTAGAAAATAAAGATAATACTTTATTTCAGAAATGGTTGCATTAATCCAAAAGAGGAGTAAAAATAAATAAAATAATGACTTTTTGGACTACAGGAAAAAAATCCACAATTGTGAAATAAAAAAAATATAAACTAAATCATTCTATTCAATATCATTAACATCACTAATACCCTCAGGATCAATTTCAATTAAAATTATATTCCCCTTTATGTTACAGGTTTTAGGATGAATTAGGGGAGAAATTGTATCTATTTAGTGTCAAAATGAATTTATTTCGCATTTAATTGAATTTAAATTAGTAATCTTTGGTTGAGTAACACTAGTAAGATGTACCATTGAAAAAAATGTATTGAGAAGGAAAAATCTGTGGTAAAGAACATTAGCATACGAAAAACAAATAGTCTTGTGTAGTAAAAGGGTTATGTTTAGATGTTATTACTCATTGATATATAATAATAAAATACATTAGGCCTTTGAAATTATCTAGATTCTCTTCATTAGCATCAATATACCATTCACGATCAATTCCATATTGGATAATGATTTAAATGGATGGAGGAAATTCCTCAAATTTATGCACATTCATCATGAACTTATAATTAAGAGGTTATATACATAGGTTTCAATCATGTCTTAGAAAATAATTTTCGATTCCATTATTGATATAAATTCTTTCATATATCCATCATTACAAGAGTTATTTATTAATATTATTTTTATGAGACCATTATTTCAAAATAAAGATAGTTTTTGATAATTACTCCTGACAAATAGCTAATATGACTAAGATTTACTTTATCAAGTTTTGAAGTTGCTTACTACATTATATTATGTTTTTATTCTTGATATAAATAATTAGAAAAAACTAAAAATACAATTTACAACATTTTCTATGAATTGAAATATGTTGATCCTATTTTCAAATTTCAAAATTAATTTCATCTTTTATTAATAAACTACCTATATTTTTTGACAAATTTATATTGGAATATCTCAAATCATGAAACCTTAATTGATGAATATCAATTTTAAAATTCATTTTTTGAAGGATTTGGGAAACCAAACATGGTTTTTACTCATTAATATGAAGTAATCGTCTCCACTACTGATATCAAAATATAATGGAAATTTGAAAAAAAAAATACCACTTAGATGTCAATCAAGAGTTGTGGAAACATATTTTGTAACTAGGTTTTACACAACCATAAATTGATCTAATAATATTGTTAAATTTCTATCTAATACATTCATTGATTTCTACAATTCAACTAAATAATATTATAGCAACACATTTATAGTCCCAGAAGAATAATGTTTTGCAAATGATAATCTAAACATTGAAATTATTAAATGATTCACCATAATTATACCTAATATAGATGTGAAAATATCAGTATTTTATAATTAGATTTACATTATTTGTATTCTATTATGTTATGAGTCCTCCCTAAACTTTTGGATCAAATTATTAATAATCATCACGAATCGGTAAAAATTGATCTTCATCTCGAATGGATTCAGGCACATTTTTGAAAAATAAATTCCAATATCCACCCACCTCAAATATTTTCATCTTCTATATCATTAAAATTTGAACATATTATTTAAAAGTTTCCTACAAAACTACTATCTACCTTTTTTGAGCCTTATGAGGCTCTAAACTAACTAAAGCATCTTACCTAATTTATAGGATAGTTTCTTCAAACACAACACTTTATTTACTATGGTGTATAATAGGATCATTCAGCATATGAAACTTTTGAATCACTCATTATTGAATATAAAAGTAATGAAAATCCTTATGTGTTTCTTTAACTGTTCACACACATGAGATTTATGATTCTTTAACTCTAATTCAAGTGTCTTATTTTGCCTCTTTAAATTACCATTCCCTCGTATTATATTGTCCTAACTTCTTTCTACCATACCCACCAAGGATTCTAACACATGATTTTGTATAATTGGGTAATTTATTACAATATAATAGTAATATACTTTGACCAAATAATTTAATGACCTTGTCATTTATATAATCTAAAATCAATATATCCTCAGATGAGTAAAGAAATATAGTCTTATCTTCTATGGGAACTAAAATTTTGTTCCTCTTTCCAAACAATCACTTGCGTATTAATACGGTAGAGATGAAACTAAAAAATGTAAACTTGATGGGAAAGAATACATGGTTTAAATCATCAGTGGTTTGAAAGATAAAGTGTATACTAAAATCAATAGTAAATAACAAAAATCATGTCTTGAATGCAATTAAATGTTGACTTTTACATGTATCAAAATACAATAATTAGTTCTATTAATGATCATGTTATTATATATATATTTTAAAACAAGCGCATCTTGAGTGATTTGTTTAAGGGTCATTTTAGGTCAACCACCACTTAGTTTAATAAGTTATTTTTCATCAATCTTAATCTATTAATGGGTTCATCCCTATGAATCAACTCGAAAGATATTTTTAATTTAGAAAGAATGGATTAGAATAATAATATATCCCTTCAAGGTGGGATAAATTTGTGTAATCTAAGAGAATACCATTTTAATACACTGGCACACTCATGAGGAAGAGAATGGAGACTATCAAAGATCCTCAAAGACTCGCCATGCCTACCCAAACGAGCAAAAGAATCAGCTGAAAAATTATTATCCCCAATACTATGATGGATCAGCCTTCTATGATGTGTTACATTATTACATCTTCAAATAAGATAAATCATCTCCCACGGAACCCTCATACATCCCTATAAGGCCTTAACAAGGACCTCAGAGTAAGATTCAATCTCAGACACCTCCAATCCTCTTCTTCTACAAAACATCAAACCAGAATTTAGGACCCGAACCTCTGCACCCATGGGGATCCTCAGACCATAGTAAGCACTGAAGGCAATATTAAAAGAGCCCCAGCAATCTCGTAGCACACCCCCACCCCTCATAACCCATTCCATATAAGAACCACAAATAATCAATATCAATCCAATGTTTGGAGGTTTCCATCTCACCCAAAAATGACTTCCTCTTTTCATCAAACACGCTCGATTGAGGTGGTTGTTTAGCAAAGCTGACGTGGCTCCATCTTTGAAGAGCGAAGCCAGTTCAATAATGAGTGACCATAGATGCATCTGGAGAAACAAAAGGGGTTGGTTGGCTCCCATACAAACTTGGTTTTGAGCCTCCAAAATAATCCAGCATATTTCCACAAGGATGATGGTTTTAACAATCTGCACCATGTTTCTGTTATCAGTGCCGATAAACCATGACCTCAAGAAGTCCTGAAGCGAGAAAGGTTCATTATCGATGCATGGAGGATGGGAAAACATGGGCCAATGTTATGAATCCCATTGAATTTGGAAAAACAAATGAGTTGTCTATTCATCATTTTGGTTATCACAGTAGTAACACTGAGCAGCCATAGAGATACCCTTCCTTCGATTGTTTTCCTCCGTTGGCATAGCTGTATTTCTAGTCCTCCAAAGTTTGATGTTCATCCTCAAAGGTATCTCTTTGCCCCAAGCAACCGGAACCCACACATCTGAAGTGGTTTCCTCCCAAAGAATCCTTCTGTAGTCGCGAGAGTTATATCTACCTGAACCAGACAACGTGAAACAACAAACATATGGCTCATCACTCATGAAATTTCTTTCAAACACATTCATCTGATGAGTATTCAAAACCGCATGAACCAAATCATAAAAATTAGTAGCTTCGATGAAGGATATACTAGGAGAAGGACAACCTGAGAATGCAAGTGCTTCCCCAGACCAGTTAGAATCCGATAAGTTAGTATCCCTCTACCAATGATCTATCTAGTATGGTTATAGAGTCTTTCCACATGTCAATATTAATATTCTCATTTCTACTACCATTTTTTTAAAACATCCTCCAAATGGAAAACACTCACATCAATAAATATGATCTTATGTAATAATAGTATTTTAATGGTTACCCATATATTTTAATGAAATTTCAGAAACACAAGGCCCTCCAGAAGCCTTTCTCTATTTTACCCATTCCATTTGAATCTTATGAGATTTATATGCATTAATATATCAATCAAAGTGATAAAATGAGTCTAAATATCAATATTAATTTAATATAAGGTGTTCTTGTAGACTTACATCTATAGTATTACTAGATAATACTAGGTAAAATGATAATATATATATTCCATCTTATCCCTACTTTGATGAAAATCATATGGCTCTAATGTCACTTTGAAAATATTTTACCTTGATCACATTTTATCTTTGGATTTCTCATTGTGAACAATATGATTTTTAAAAATCATCTAATTAAATATCTCATATTATAATCTCTCGTTGTGAATCCATATTAATCCTTGTAATCTCAAACTTTCAGGTAGTGATGATGTTTATGAATGATTAATAGAATGGTCACTAGTGTTTAGACTAATCATATTGAAATATGAACCAATTAATTATAATACGTCCACATTTTTACTTTTCGGTAAATGTTTTATTTATATTGAATATTAACATATTATAACTTTTTGTTTTTATAAATATTAAAAATCATAAAAATTTAAATTAAATAATGGAATTTAAAATTTTCATTCACCTTGATTCACCATCTATTATAAATATTCATCAAAATTATAGACATTTTGTATAAATACCATATGTAATAAATTATTTATCACGCATACACAATAATAATATTTAACTATATTATTTGAGAGCATGCCAAAACAAGGCTAATGAAAATGTTCCACCAAAATTATTGCATGCTAGATATAAAAATTCCAGAAAATAGAAATCCTACTCTAATGTAGGTATGTCGAAGAAGATTGAAAACAATTAACATCACATAAAATTTCTATGATTTTAGGCCTTTGGAAATCCTAAAATGGAACCCTACTATACATATTCATTATTCTAGTGGTTTTAATATATTATAAAAAATCCAAATATTATCGAGTAAAAAATCGTACAATTAATAATTACCTATGAATTATAGGATGGAAAATCAAAAATTTTGAAATAATTACATTATATCAAATAAGATTGCTAGAGTTAAATAATTTGAATTATTGATATGATAATCCTGATTAAAAATTTGATAATAAAAAATATATAAATATGAATATTTCATAAATTTTTAATTATTTACAATAAATGATGGAATAAAAATAAAAATATATCATTTATTTCAGTTTGCAGAAATTTAATATAAATTATTGACTTTTAAAACAAATAATTTTTTCTAATATTATTTTTCTATTGTTTTTAGTGAGATGGATTCATGGTGAGATCCCTACAAACTATCATAGATGATTCCATATATGATATTTCCTACATAAAAATCATATTTATTAATGTAATATTTCATTACTGTTTAAAATGTGAGAATCATGAAATTATTATTTTATATGAAACATATAATTTTAAACTAATATAAATATAATACAAAAAATTCATATTATAAAAAATTTAAAATTTGTAAACAAGTCATAATATAATCACAATGGTTAATATCATGCATTATGATTGTTGATTGCATAATACGATTGGTGGATTTAATTTTCAATAATGATACAACAGCCCTGAGTAATATGATCTTATCCACATAATTATTTAGCTTTTAATGATCGTCATAAAATATATCTAGCATGTTTGTAGCATATAACATGTTTTAAAAACATATTTTTCAATGTTCCACAACATGTTACATTACTCAATCCCATTATATGATTCTGTTTTAAATAAATCTATATGATTAACCATTTTATTATCATCCATTTATGAATCTAAGCCATATTGTGTAGGTTAATATTGCACAATAAGACTTCAATAAGTCATACTATACAAGGGTGGACCAGTGATACTAAAAGGGCATTGTAGCAATGAAGACCCATTATAAAAGCATGTGATAGTTTTATTCTCGATTTCTAGATTACCTATCACTCATACAATATGATATTAGACATGTGATGTTTTTTATCTATATAAAAGTTGACATACTATGTTTGACCAGTAGAAACATTGATTATTATTAACAAAATTTCATTAAGAAATCATTCGAGCTAGGATATTATCAACTCAAACAAACATTACTCTGTTATTCTGCTCTTGAATTTATTGAGGTGATTCTATCTCTCTGTGGACATATAGATTATATCTAGTTCCTGTAAATCATTGTACCACATGTTCTAGTTCATATGAATTTTATATTATTTCTCCATTTATCTTCCTTTTACAAGTTTATTTGTCATTTTTTCTCCCAATTTTTTCAAAAAACAACAACTTCTACAGATTTTACAATATAATAAGACCAATAATAATATAGGGAAAATTAATTATTCTTGTAAAAATGATCCATATCACATCAGAGGACACAACAATACAATTTAATATTGTATAGATCTATACATCTATAAATTTTTCATTTATATATCAAATAAATCCATCATTGGGATTATTTAATATCCCTAATTTATTTTGGGGACTTCCTAAATTACAAAAAAAGTGAATAAATATAAACCAAAAAGGTTCTCTTAGGGAGGAATTTTTAGATAAAATTAAGTGTCTAATAACACTTACAATGCATCATATAAGTTTCTTTGTGTTTTATAAACACCATAAGAACCAGCCAATTGGTTTTTGGCTGCTCAAGAGATTCCCCATGTTTGTAAATCATGGATCCAATTTAAAGGATGACCCTTAACCCCTAATTATATATTCCACTCAAAGGTAAATATATATATAAATATACATATATATATAGTGACATATATAGAGTATGGTAGTGGATTCGACTGATGGGATCCTTTATGAATTTGTGCTCGTGTTTTTATAACCTCCTTCGATTTTCATTGTATTCTTTCATATAATCACTTAGTTTTTTTATAATGATTTTAATTTTTAAGGGCTAAATACCAAATAATAGAAGAATTTGATTAAATTAATTTGTAAAAACTCCAAAACACAGAAGGTGGAAAAGGACACTAAGGATTTTCAGATTCAGTTATTGGTGAGATGTAGTGGGTTGTCTCAAGCTTCCCATGTTATGGTTGATGATATAATGTCATCCTTTTTCATTGACCATAATATATTATTTTTTGATGAAAATGGATGATTTCGGGTGGATATAATTTAGTGTGGGTTTATAATGTTGAGAAAAATAGGGATAGATCAGTAGCTTTTGAATGCTTCTTGAATGGTGATTGAGATACCATGATGGCTAAGCTACATGATTTTCTTCTGGCTCTCCATGTCCAAAATAATTTCCATGGTTTTTGGAATATTATTTTAGATAATAATCTCATTTTACTCATATTAGGATTATTCTAAGATAATATTTGATCCACATGACATTCCATTATATTCCCAGCAATTATTGTCTTCTTTCTTTTCCATGGGGTTTGAATTACTTCCTTGAGATTGGTCGTTAAATAGAATCTCATGTTCATGATCAATGCCATATTGGGAAATTTTATCAATTGTTTAATATTTTTCCTCAATATAAAACACCTCCGTATATACTTATATGTCATAAGGGAAGTTCTTAGATTCATATTAAAGTTATGAAAATAGTATTTTATTCCATTATTGTTATAACCACTTTCTTAAATAAGTCACGTGATGGTTTATTTTTCAATATTATTATTGTCAAAGTCCATATTTCATTATGATTTATAAAATTGTTTAATAATTACTATATGATCATTATTTAGATTTGTGACAGCTTATTTATAAGGATTTAAAGTACTTTTTTCACACAAAATTCTAAATATCATTTTCATAAACTCTTTCAGGACACACTGAAGACATAATATTCCTTAAATTTATCTGTAATGATATATTTTAAATTAATATTCTAACTTTATAGGACTTGTGAAACTTTTATTGGGATTTTGTAAAAAAATTAACTATATATATGGGATATATGATGTCTCTAATCCTAAATTTATAAATATAAACATATAATTCACCCTTAAAAATATATGGTGTACCATAACATAGAATTCACTCCTTAATGTTATGCCTCAGTCTCCACATATGATATTGAAATATGATGAATTTCTAGTATCAAATATGAAACATAATCTTGACATAGTATTTATTAAAACTTATTCACAACTAGGTTTAATAAAATTGGCAAATATATAGTTAAAATAGGTATACTGATTTATAAAACATTGTAATATTATGTATTACTTGTAAATAAAATCCCACTGACAATCTCACAGAAGCAGATTGGCCATTTTTACCACCATATCATCATGATATTACAATTCATGAATTAATCCCTACAATTATTCCTAAGAAATGTCACGATCCGTCCACGGGGCCCATGCCATGACTACCCCAAGCCCGCCTTCCATAGGCCAGGGGCTGGCGACTAGCACCAAGGTGTAAATCCCAACAAAAAGGGAAGGCATTGCCTTTGAAAAGTAAACAAGCACCACAGAGTAAGAAAACGGAAAAGTAAACACTAAGTAAAAACTGTAAAAGCTGTGCAGAAAGTAAAAGGGGCCGGAAATACAAGCCCAACTGTAAAGTACAACTGAAAGGAAAAACTGTAACTGAAAAGGGAAAACTGCAGCATCGAGCCGTCCTCTGGAAGTCCCACCAGAAGGGTGGGTACAGATATCATCCACTGCTCCTCGGGTCCACCTGACCGCTCCGAGTACGTCCCGCCCAGTGGTCCACCTCCAGGTACTGTCCTGCTCCGCACGCCTCCACCACGATCAGCGATGTCCGTCGTCTGCAACCAACACAACGTAGTGCGGGCATAGCCCGTGCAGGGGTGAGTATAAGCAACTCAGTAGGGACCCCGAGAGCCCCGAAGGTCTCCCGAAATCCACAAAGGATAATCTACAAAGGAAAGATACAATCACGAAGTAACATATGACACGACTTAGGTATATGCCCATACATATACCTAAGTCATCAATTCCCGTTCGGCTCCAACGTCCGAGCCCAAGCACAACCCAGTCCACACAGGAAAGAAACGTATACCCACATAGGATAGCACAACGCAATCCACAAAGGAGAGTAAATAGTAAATCCACACGGATAGCTCAACACAATCCACAAAGGAGAGTAAACAGTAAATCCACACAGGATGGCTCAACACAATCCACAAAGCAGAGTAACACAAGATTCAGCTCACACAGGTATACTTCTTCGGATGACGATAAAGATGATCACTGAACCATCTAAGTCGTCGGACCCATGAACGATCGATAGGTACTAACCCCGCAGTGACCCACACAGGATCGGGCCCACACAGGACCTGTAGGCGCTGACTCACACAGAACCGCTGAGCGCTGACCCACACAGGATCGGACCCACACAGGATCGGTAGCACTGATCCACGTAGGATCTCTGAGTGCAGTAGTCGTCGTAGTCCACTGAGGATCTCGGCACAGTCGTCACCGCAGTCCACTGAGGATCTCTGCACGGTCGTCGTCGGAGTCCACGGAGGATCTCTGCATAGTCATTACTGTCGAAGAAGCAATCGCAGCCAGCTCTAGGGTTCCGCACACAACAAGCTCGTTCGGGAGGGTCCGCTCCACGAGCCGAGAGGCTGATACATCAACTGACACAAAGTCCGAAGTTGATGTATCCAAAAGTTCCGTATCGTTGACAGTAACTCAACGTCACAGACGGCGCGTCAATCGGACGCCTGGTCTGAGAGTTATTGGCTTTTTCGTCCCAGGGACCCGGTTGGTTTTTAAGGCAAAACCAACCCGACCGTACTCCACCTGCTTCCAAACCTCGGGCGGAGTATTCCAAAAGATCCGTCTCACTTAGAGGATTTCAACGAAGCTGACGGCACGTCAATCGGACGTCCGTGGCTTAAGATATGAGCGTTTCCACTCCGAAGGCCCGGTTGGTTTCGTGTACGAACCAACCCGGACGAACTCAAAGTATTCCGAAACCTTGAGTGCAATATACCGAAACGACCGTCTCGATCCAAGGATCGTGTTGCCACTGACGGCGAGTCGTTTGGAGGCCCGTAGCTCATGTTAAGGGTGTTTGAACGAAAAGGGTCCGAAGACAGGGGGTCCGGGCCCGGGCCGACCCGGCCCGACCCCCCCCCCCCTGGGTTGGCCGAACCGGGTCGACTCGAACCAGGTCGCCTGACCTTGTCCGACCCGGTCCGGTACGGCTAGGGCGCGGCCCGGCCGGTCGGACCGGCCTGGTCCGGTTTGGCCGAGCGGCCGAACGGCCAGGCGCCGCGGGGCGCTACCCCCGCGGCCTGGAGTCGTCGTGGCCCACCTGCCTGGGGCCGCGCTGAGTCGAGGACGCGGCTTCAACCGCGTCCGAAGGCACCGGACCCGCGCGGCCGCGGCTCCGCGAGTGCCGCCGCCATCGCGGCTTCAGCCGCGGCGGCCTGTCTGGCGGTGCGTCGGGGCGCCACCGCTCCCGGCTGCCGGCGCCACCGCTCCCGGCTGCCGGCGCCACCGCAGCGGCGACCCGCGCCGCCAGCGAGTTCCGCGTGCCACCTGGATCACTCCGGTGGTCTGATTTTATTCCCGTCTGTGCCGCTGCTCCTCCCGGGACTCTGTCTTCACCACGGGATCATCAGACTTCCGTTGCGGCACCTTCCATCATCGCCCGTCAAATCCGCACAAAACGAAGAACGGCGGAGGGTCGTCGGGCCGTGTTCGTTTGGCCCGCACCCTCCGCATTAGAGATAAAAAAACAGAAGAATTTTTATACCACACAGGAACAACAATTTTAATAAGTTTAAAATTGTTCACAATCCTGTTCTTTAATTTTTTTTAAAGAAACATTGATGGGAATATCAAAAGAAAAGGGGGCAATTCCCAAAATGAATCCATACCTCGTTGGTCGTCGCACGTGAGTGTTCTTCGCGGAATTGCTCATCACGGAAGGTAGAGATCGTCGCGTCGTCGCGGAAGACGGCGTTGAGTCGGCGAACTCAACGCACCATGAAACAGCAGATTTAGTTTAAATAAATTAAATCCGTGTTTTGGTTAAGAACCACGAAGGAGATAAAAAGGAAGGTCCGAGACTCTTACCTCAAGCAGCCGATCGAAGATCCGTCAGGGAGGAAGAGGCGTCGCAGAAGAACGTTGTCGGCGTTGCGGATCACGGCGTCGCGTCGTCGATTTCCGGGTTCGGCATTCTTCTCATTCTTCACGTTCTTCGCGTTCTTCGCATTCTTCACAAAGGGGGAAGAAGTTATAAGGATTCCGTCTCAACGAGTAATCCCCCAAAAGATTTTGGTTGGTCTTATTTTATTATTACGCCAACGAATTTGAAAACTGGTTAAGAAACGACTTAATTAATTCATTGATTTAATTTGATGAAAGAAACTGCCCATTTAATTCATGAAATAAACCACCCAATTAAATGGTCTGTTAAGATTTTAAGAAACGCATCAGTTGACTTTCATAAAGGCTGTTTTTCGCGGGTGCGTTACTTAGCGGAAGAAACGATGGAGCTTGTGCGGGCCCCCTCCTCACAAATATCCTACCAAGGGGGTAGGATATTTCTGGATAGCATCCAATCCAGATCAACCCAGTTTAAGTCGTCTTTAAGTGGCTTCAAGTGGCTTCCAAGTGGCTTAAGTGAAATAAAATAAAGTTGTCGCAAAATTATTTTATTTCTTAACTTTAAGCCCGAAAATTGAAAACCACACCCAAGAAAACACATCTCCGGAAGAGGCGTTTCTAAGTGAATACCAGCACTGCGATTTCATCGGTGCCCTCAGAATTCAATTCCGGGCACCAGTTCAAAAGTTATAAAAACCCGCTCGTCCGTTCACTGAACGTACCCGAGCCAAACTTCGGAAAAAGATTCCGGGCACACCGGGCCTCAGAAATCAGGTGCCGTCAGAAACTGCGCTCTTGTAAAATTCCAAATAAAATTAAGAAAAAAAATTTCCTTGAAATTTACGGGTCTTTAAATTACTCCCACCTCAGGGCTTTACGTCCCCGTAAAGATGCATCAAAAACTAGGGAAACAAATGTGGGTACTGTGCGCGCATCTGAGCCTCCCGCTCTTATGTTCTCTCCTAGAGATTCCTGTGCTGCCATATGATGCGCACAAGAGGAATCGATCTCCCACGTAGGACCCACTCCTGTCGATCCTCTATCTCCACTGGGACCTCCGCAAAAGTCGCCCCATCATCCACGTCTAGCTCCCCATAGTCAATGATGTGTGTCGGGTCGTGCACGTATCTCCTCTGCTGGGATACATGGAAAACGTCGTGCACCCGGTGCAACTGAGGTGGAAGAGCTAGGCGATAAGCCACCTCGCCAATCCTGCTGAGGACCTGGAGGGGCCCGATGAAGCGTGGAGACAACTTGCCGTCTCGGCCAAATACCCGCAAACCATGTCGAGGTGAGACACACAAGAAGACATGGTCGCCATCCTCGAACTCTAGTGGCCTCTGCCTCCTGTCAGCATACGACTTCTGCCGGCTCTGTGCTGTCCTCATCCGCTCCTGGATGACCTAGACCTTCTCTGTCGTGGCCCGGACCATCTCTGGTCCCACAAGTGCTGACTCCCCAGGGTCTGTCCAGCACAAAGGAGATCTGCAAGGCCTGCCGTACAATGCCTCGTATGGTTCCATCCTGATGGTGGAGTGGTAGTTGTTGTTGTATACGAACTCCACCAAGGGTAGGTGGTCCTCCCAGCTGCGACCAAAGTCGAGGACACATGCACGGAGCATGTCCTCGAGGGTCTGAATGGTCCTCTCCGTCTAACCATCCGTATGAGGTTGAAAGGCGGTGCTCAGACGTAGCCGCGTCCCGAACGCCTCCTACAACCCCTTCCAAAGCCGGGAAGTAAAACGAACGTCCCGATCTGAGACGATAGTCGATGGCACACCGTGAAGTCGTATAATCTCCTGAACGTAGAGACACCCCATGCTCTCCACTGATCCCTGCTCTCGGATGGGTAAGAAGTGTGTCGACTTGGTGAGTCGGTCAACAATCACCCAAATGGAATCGTGACTTCTGGAAGTGCGTGGAATTCCAGTCACGAAGTCCATAGATATCTCATCCCACTTCCACTCCGGGACCTCCAAGGGATGTACCAATCCTGCTGGTATCTGATGCTCTGCCTTCACCTGCAGGCAGGTGAGGCACTGTGAAACGAACTCTGCCACAACCTTCTTCATTCTCGGCCACCAGTGCTGTCGTCTGAGATCCAGGTACATCATCGCCACTCCAGGATGTACCGCCAAAGGAGAAGTGTGAAACTCTCTCAGCACCTCCTCTCGTAAAAAGATTGGTACCAAGGTACGTCCTCTGAAAAGGACGTCGTGCTCTACTCCAAGGGAGAAACCATCAGGTGCCTGTCCTGAGGATATCTGTGCACGTCGTGTCTCACAGTCAGCGTCCCCACGCTGTGCCTATCTGACCCGCTGTAGAAGTGGAGGAGAGACTGTGAGAGACTAAAGGATGGCTGATCCATCTCTATCCACGAAGGATATCTGCAAGGCGGCTAGCTGCTCTGTCGCCTCCTCAAGTAGTCGGATGCCCGTCCTCCTGCTGAGGGCATCGTCTACCACGTTCCCCTTCCCAGGAGTATAGACTATCTCAAAGTCATAGTCCTGGAGGAACTCGAGCCATCTCCGCTGTCTCAGGTTCAGGTCCTTTTGAGAAAAGAAGTACCTGAGACTCTGGTGGCCAGAAAAGACTGTAAAGCGCTCGCCCATCAGATAGTTCCGCCATGTCTTCATGGCAAAGACCACTACTGCCAACTCCAAATCATGGGTATCGTAGTTCTGCTCATGCGGCCTCAACTGACGTGATCCGTAGGAAATCACGGCCCGCTCCTGTATTAGGACACACCCGAGTCCGGTCCCTGATGCATCGCAGTAGACTACGTATCCAACTCCCTCCTCAGGAAACCTCAAGATAGGTGCGCGGGTCAACCTCTGCCTCAGCTCCTGGAAGCTCTGCTGACATCTGTCTGACCACACGAAGGGTTTCCCCTTCTTCGTCAATGCTGATAGTGGGGCCGCAACTCTGGAGAAGTCCGGCACAAATCTCTGATAGTATCCGGCTAGGCCCAAGAAACTCTGCACCTCTGTCACGCTCTTGGGTGGCTCCCAAGCTAGTACTGCCTCGATCTTCGCGGGATCCACTGCAACTCCCACCTCAGAAATGACGTGCCCCAAGAAGTGGACCTCGCGTAACCAGAACTAGCACTTCGAGAGCTTTCCATAAATATGGTGCTCTCGGAGTGTGTCTAGTACAACCCGCAGGTGGTAGGCGTGCTCCTCCTCCGTCGTCGAGTACACCAAAATGTCGTCGATGAAGACCACGACAAATCGATCGAGGTATTGTTGGAAGATCCTATTCATGAGGCTCATGGACACTGCTGGAGCGTTGGTTGCGCCGAAAGGCATAACCAAGAACTCATAGTGGCCATACCGACACCTGAAGACCGTCTTCTGCACATCCTCGTCTCGAACTCTGAGCTAATGATAGCCTGACCGGAGTTCTATCTTCGAGAACCACTGTGCTCCCTTGAGCTGATCGAAGAGGTCATCAATCCTAGGTAGCGGATACTTGTTCCTCACTATCACCTGGTTCAGGCGATTATAGTCGATACACAGTCGCAAGCTCCCATCCGCCTTCTTGGTGAACAAAATCGGGGAAGCCCAGGGTGAAACACTGGGTCGGATGCACCCCTTGCCCTGCAAGTCCTCCAACTGTACCCGCAACTCTCGAAGCTCAGCGGGGGCCATCCGATATGCTGGAGTGGATATAGGGGATGTCTGAGGGTACAAGTCAATATAAAAGTCTACCTCTCTGCGAGGAGGTAGTCCTGGAACGTCGTCGGGAAAGACGTCCGCGTACTGATCCACCACTGCAGGAAAACTAGGATTCCGCACGTCAACTGCTCCAAGGATGAGGCTAGCCAACTGATGAGTGATGGGTTGACCTCTCCTCTGCGTGAGTCCATCCTGTGCTGCTAAGGCTCCCTTCTCGCCGGTGAAGGTG
This sequence comes from Viscum album, assembly GCA_963277665.1. Taxonomy (NCBI): domain Eukaryota; kingdom Viridiplantae; phylum Streptophyta; class Magnoliopsida; order Santalales; family Viscaceae; genus Viscum; species Viscum album. The sequence continues at coordinate 881,135,427 of OY728155.1, forward strand.
AACCTTCTCCCGTCATTGCGCACACATCACACCTTGCGCCTAATGCAGTCAATCTGAGCATGGACCGTAGATAACCAATCCATGCCCAAGATGACGTCGTAAGGACTCGACGCTTCTACAAGAAGATCCCAGCCGAAGCTCTCGCCTCCTAGAGTAAGATCACACTGCCGGCACCGGTGCGTAATTGTCGAGTCTTCCCCCGTTGGAGTCTCTGGCCGTAAGGATCGAGCCAACGGCTCTGTCGGAATCTCCGAGCTCCGAACAAGGGCAGTGGCTATGAAAGAGTGACTCGCTGCTGTTTCTATCAGAACTGCAGCAAGGGTGGAATAGACACAGATCGTACCTCGAATCGTCTCTGGCGCGCCGTGGTCGTAGGCCTCCGCTGCCTGGAGCTGAGCCTGTCTCTTCCCGCCAGCTCCCTGTGGTCGGGGCGGGCCTCCCGGTGGTGGTGGTGGCAGAGCCTCAAAGCGTCGCCCACCACCTGCTGCTTGGCCAGCTCCTCTGCCTCGTCCGCCTCCTCCCTGCGGACCTCCACGGTCGACCCTCTGCCTCTGCCTGGGTGGCCCCTCCACCGTCTGATGTCCCTTGGTATGGCGGGTCGGGATGTCACGAGCCATGTGGCCCCGCCCGCCGCACTCGTAGCACTGCCTGCCTCTCAGAAGACTAGCTCCGGGCTGGGTGCCCTGCACTGCTGAGCCAGTGTCCCGAGGTCGTCTTCCAAAAGGTCTGGTCTGCCTGGAACCCTGAGTCATCCGTCGGCTACCTGCTGCCGAAGACTCTGCTATCTCCCGCCCTGCGGTAGGTCTCGCTGTGGACTCAGCCAGGAAGCTCTCAATCAGGAGGGCTCGCTCCAGTACTCCTGCCTGGGTCGGGATGCTGAGGGAGATCAGCGATGCCCTGATCTCGTGTCTCAATCCCTGCTCGAAGGTCCGGGCCCGGAAGAAGGGGTCCCGTACCATGTCTGTCGAGTAGCGAGAAAGGTCAGTGAACCTCGCCGCGTACTGAGCGACCGTCAAGCTGCCCTGCCGCAGCTGAAGAAGCTCCTGAATGCGCACCGCACGGAGGGTGGCCGGGACGAACTCTGAGCGGAAGAGGCCCTCGAAGTCCGTCCAGATGAGGGTGGCCTCATCATGTACCTGGAGCATCAAGCTCCACCATCTCCCGGTTGCTGCGTGCGGTAGGCTCGCCGCGAGGATCACCATGAGCTCTGCTGGTGTCCTCACTAGCCTGAAAACTCGGACGACCACCTCCAGCCAGTCCTCGGCTGCCTGGGTGTCCGACTCCCCATAGAACCTGGGTGGTCACTGGCGCTGGAACTCGTGCAGAGCTCCGAGGCGTCGTGCGTCGTCAGCTGCCAGTGCTGGAAGCATCGGGGGCTCGGCGGGTAATGGTACTGCCGGTGCCTTTGCTGTCAACGGTCCCTATACCGAGGCCTCGTCGCTCGGCGGGCTTTCGTCGCGCTCTACTCTAGGAACCCTAGCTGGCTGCTGTCGTCGTGCCATCCTGAAAAGGAAACAAGTGCTCCATGGTCAGAACAGTATACCTGGTGAGCTGACACAAGTAATCACGAAGAAAACTTGAAACACACATGCAATCAATGTTTTCGTGCATTAAGTCGGAAATCAGAAGTCAGGGTCCTGGTGTACGGATACGTTGGCCGCCGCACCAACACTGGACTCCCTGAACTGATAACCACACTCAATACACTAAACACTATTTATTCACATAGAAGAAAGATCAGAGTCTGCGGTAGAACCGGCCCCTCAGATACCAATTTGTCACGACCCGTCCTCGGGGCCCGTGTCGTGACTACCCCAAGCCCGCCTTCCATAGGCCAGGGGCTGGCGACTAGCACCAAGGCGTAAATCCCAACAAAAAGGGAAGTCATTGCCTTTGAAAAGTAAACAAGCACCAAAGAGTAAGCAAACAGAAAAGTAAACACTATGTAAAAACTTTACAAGCTGTGCTGAAAGTAAAAGGGGCCGGAAATACAAGCCCAACTGTAAAGTACAACTGAAAGGAAAAACAGCAACTGAAAAGGGAAAACTGCAGTGTCGAGCCGTCCTCTGGAAGTCCCACCTGAAGGGTGGGTACAGATAGCCTCCACTGCTCCTCGGGTCCACCTGACCGCTCCAAGTACGTCCCGCCCAGTGGTCCACCTCCAGGTACCGTCCTGCTCCGCACGCCTCCACCACAATCCGCATTGTCCGTCATCTGCAACCAACACAACGTAGTGCGGGCATATCCCGTGCAGAGGTGAGTATAAGCTACTCAGTAGGGACCCCGAGACCCCCGAAGGACTCCCGAAATCCACAAAGTATAATCCAAAATGGAAAGATACAATCACGAAGTAACATCTGACCTGGCTTAGGTATATGCCCATACATATACCTAAGTCATCAATTCCCGTTCGGCTCCAACGTCCGAGCCCAAGCACAACCCAGTCCACACAGGAAAGCAACGTATACCCACACAGGATAGCACAATGCAATCCACAAAGGAGAGTAAACAGTAAATCCACACGGATAGCTCAACACAATCCACAAAGGAGAGTAAACAGTAAATCCACACAGGATGGCTCAACACAATCCACAGAGCAGAGTAACACAAGATTCAGCTCACACAGGTATACTTCTTCGGATGACGATAAAGATGATCACTAAACCATCTAAGTCGTCAGACCCACGAAGGATCGATAAGTACTAACCCCGCATTGACCCACACAAGATCAGTCCCACACAGGACCTGTAGGCGCTGACTCACACAGAACCGCTGAGCGCTGACCCACACAGGATCAGACCCACACAGGATCGGTAGCACTGGTCCACGTAGGATCGCTGAGTGCAGTAGTCGTCGTAGTCCACTGAGGATCTCTGCACAGTCATCGCCGCAGTCCACTGAGGATCTCTGCACGGTCGTCGTCGGAGTCCACGGAGGATCTCTGCACAGTCATCGCTGTCGAAGAAGCAGTCGCAGCCAGCTATAGGGTTCCGCACATAGCAAGCTCGTTCGGGAGGGTCCGCTCCACGAGCCGAGAGGCTGATAAATCAACTGACACAAAGTCCAAATTTGATGTATCCAAAAGTTCCGCATCATTAACAGGAACTCAACGTCGCAGACGGCGCGTCAATCAGACGCCCGGTCTGAGAGTTATTGGCTTTTTCGTCCCAGGGGCCCGGTTGGTTTTTAAGGCAAAACCAACCCGACCGTACTCCACCTGCGTCCAAACCTCGGGCAGAGTATGCCAAAAGATCCTTCTCACTTAGAGGATTTCAACGAAGCTGATGGCACGTCAATCGGACGTCTGTGGCTCAAGATATGAGCGTTTCCGCTCCGAAGGCCCGGTTGGTTTCGTGTACGAACCAACCCGGACGAACTCAAAGTATTCCAAAACCTTGAGTGCAATATACCGAAACGACCATCTCGATCCAAGGATCGTGTTGCCGCTGACGGCGAGTCGTTTGGAGTCCCGTAGCTCAAGTTACGGGCATTTGAACAAAAAGGGTCCGAAGACGGGGGGTCCGGGCCCAGGCCGACCCGGCCCGACCCCCCCCCCCCCACCCCCCCTGGGTCAGCCGAATCGGATCGACCCGAACCGGGTCGACCCGACCCAGTCCTGTCCGGCCAGGGTCCGGCCCGGCCGGTCGGACCGGCCTGGTCCGGTTCGGCCGAGCGGCCGAACGGCCAGGCGCCGCGGGGCGCTACCCCCGCGGCCTGGAGGCGCCGCGACCCCTCTTCGTGGGGACGCGCTGAGTCGAGGACGCGGCTTCAGCCGCGTCCGAAGGCACCGGACCCGCGCGGCCACGGGTCCGCGGGTGCCGCCGCCGCAGTGGCTTCAGCCGGGGCGGCCTGTCCGGCGGCACGCCGGGGCGCCGCCGCTCCCGGCTGCCGGCGCCGCCGCGCCAGCTACCCGCGCCGCAGGCGAGTTCCGAAGGCCACCGGGATCGCTCCGGTGGTCCGATTTTTTTCCCGTCTGCGCCGCTGCTCCTCCCGAGACTCGTTCTTCACTGCGGGATCATCAAACTTCCTTTTCGGCACGTTCCGTCGTCGCCCGTCAAATCCGCACAAAATGAAGAACGACGGAGGGTCGTCGGGCTGTGTTCATTTGGCCCGCACCCTCCGTGTTAGAGATAAACAAACGGGAGAATTTTTATTCCACACAGGAATAACAATTTTAATAAGTTTAAAATTGTTCACAATCCGGTTCTTTAATTTTTTTAAAGAAACATTGACGGGAATATCAATAGAAAAAGAGGGTAATTCCCAATATAAATCCCTACCTCGTTGGTCGTCGCGCGTGAGCGTTCTTCGCCGAATTACTCGTCGCGGAAGGTGGAGATCGTCGCGTCATCGCGGAACACGGAGTTGAGTCGGCGAACTCAACGCACCATGAAACAGCAGATTTAATTTTAATTAATTAAATCCGTTTTTTGGTTAAGAACCACGAAGGAGATAAAAAGGAAGGTCTGAGACTCTTACCTCAAGCAGCCGATCGAAGATCCGTCGCGGAGGAAGAGGCGTCGCAGAAGAACGTTGTCGGCATTGCGGATCACGGCATCGCGTCTTCAATTTCCAGGTTCGGCGTTCTTCGCGTTATTCGTGTTCTTCGCGTTCTTCGCGAAGTAGGATGAAGATATAAGGATTCTGTCTCAATGAGTAATCCCCCAAAAGATTTTGGTTGGTCTTATTTTATTATTACGCCAACGAATTTGAAAACTGGTTAAGAAACGACTTAATTAATTCGTTGAATTAATTTGACGAAAGAAACTTTCCATTTAATTCACGAAATAAACCGCCCAATTAAATGCTCTGTTAAGATTTTAAGAAACACGTCAGTTGACTTTCATAAAGATGGGTTTTCGCGGGTGCGTTACTTAGCGGAAGAAACGGTGGGGCTCGTGCAGGCCCCCTCCTCACAAATATCCTACCTAGGGGGTAGGATATTTCTCGATAGCATCCTATGTAGATCAACCCAGTTTAAGCCGTCTTTAAGTGGCCTCAAGTGGATTCCAAGTGGCTTAAGTAAAATAAAATAAAGTTGTCGAAAAATTATTTTATTTCTTAATGTTAAGCCCAAAAATTAAAAACCACACCCAAGCAAACACAACTCCGGAAGAGGTGTTTCTAAGCAAATACTGGCGCTGCGATTTCATCGGTGCCCTCAGAATTCGATTCCGGGCACCGGTTCAAAAGTTAGAAAAACCCGCTCGTCCGTTCACTGAACGTACCCGAGCCAAACTTCGGAAAAAGATTCTGGGCACACCGGGCCTCAGAATCAGGTGCCGTCAGAAACTGCGCTCTTTTAAAATTCCAAAGAAAATTAAGAAAAAAAAATTCCTTGAAATTTACGGGTTTTTACAAGACATATCTAAAATAATATGTATATCATATTGAACATTGTTTCATTATAAATTTTCTGTGTTGAAACCCTCAACTATTAGATCATATTATAGATAATCATCTTGAGTTGGAAAAAATTAATCTGTAATGGACCGGACCTCTCTGGCCCATTCCTTTGTCAAAAAGAAAGCTACAAGTGGTCTGGAGGGTAAAATGGACTTTCCCCACACTTTATAGAATTTTGAAACTACACACCATGTAGTTTGAGTACACGACATGTACCCTCTTGCCGGGTATACCCCGTGTGGTTGGTCATGTCTTTGCCGCATGAAGAAAATGGGTACACACCGTGTGACCAGTTCTACATGTCGTGTAGTCCCTCCCCGCATACGCGTTACCGTGTGTTGACCAGTCGTCGACTGTGTGCCGCGTCGGAGCCGTGCCCCTACAATGTGAAATAAATGAGTACACTCCGTGTGTCTAAACTACACGCCGTGTAGTCCCTCTCCGCATATGTGTTACCCTCAAACCGTGTGTTGACCTGTCAACAGCCGCAGAGCCGCATTGGAGGCCGCGTGGAGGCCATGTGAAAACGGCCAAGTACACACCGTGTACCAAAAGTACATGCCATGTACTTTTTCATTTCACGCCTATAAAAGGAGGGGTCCCCTCTTCCTTTCAACTCACACCTCTCCTCCCCTCTCCTCTGAGCAGAGCTCTCTTAAGAGACTCGAAGGCTCTCTCTTTCATAACATTTTCGTCCGAGCTCTGATTTACGATCCGTCAGTGGCCACGAGATCGTAATGACGAGGTGGAACTTCCGAGCCTGGTTCCGTTGTTTTTTTCCGTTCGTCCTTTTATTTCCTACTTCCACCCAAGGAGGTTCTGCCGGGACCCGACAGAAGTGACGGACGCCGACAGACGTCTTCTAATGTTGATCTGGGGGAGCGTTGTGACCAGAACCTGTTGAGGTATGTATTTTACCTTCGTCTCTATAATTTGTGCATCATGCGGGGCGAGTGTTCTCTTGTTTACATGAGACACTTTTGGACCAGTTTAATGAAGATAATAACTGCCTTATTTAATGAGGCATGGGAAGTTTGTGATTGCTATTACATTACCTTTTGTATCCTGTGAAATTATGTTGTGAAATGAATAGGCTCATGCCTACTGAAAATCATGGTCATTGGGGGCCTTTTCATGTGCAATTAAATGTTTCCCTATCTTTCTAGACCGTTTTTGTGAGTGGAACTTTGTTAAATTTGGAAATTGGATAATCACGTAAAGTTGACTGTTTAAATGAAAATTTGTAACCCATGTGTGGTCACCCCGGTTAAACAAAATTGAATAATGAACATGTGGATGTTGTCTTGGTTACGTGGCTTTGTGTTGGGGGTGTTTTGTGGGCTGTTGTGGTTTGGGTGAGCAGTGGGGCTACAGTTGACTAGGTTGTGGTAAGGTGTGAATGTTTAATGGTGATGGGCAGTGGGGCTGCAATAAATGGTATTAAAGGGATGATGATGTGTGGTTTCGGTGAGGTTGTGTTTATGGCAGTTAGCAGCAGGGCCGCAGGGTTGGTTTTTAATGTGAACGGGTTATGGGTGGTGTTTAATAAATAATAAATGTTGAAGAGTTAATGAATTATGGGGCTTCATAAGGAAACAGGAATAATAATCAATGGGTTGGTTGGTTAATAAGAAGGGACTTGCAGTGTTGATGTGTTTTCCTAACTTGCTTTGGGGATGGCAGGGATGTGTTTTACGAACATTTGAAGTGGTTGGTTGTGGATAGTTGCCCAGTAGTTAAGGAACTAAATAATCTAATTTCTGCTGAAACGTGAAAATCTTAATGGGGTTGTAGTTGTTTGTTGTAGGCATTCTTCGTGGAAGTAGTGCCGAGGCACGTGCTCATTTTATCTTTTTAGAAGCTATAGGTTGGGATGAGTGGTATCTATCTATATATATCTATATCTTTTGTGTTTTATCGCACCTCACCCAAGTTGAGCACATAGTCCCGAACACTCCCATTTCATGGGAGAGGGTGTTTTCCCATTGTTACTAGCTCCTTCCTGCTCCTTCTCCCCTAGGCTGTGATGGCTTGAGGTGACCATACACCCAATACTCTTCATGTTCGTTTTGATTGGGGTGATTTGGCCCAAGACTCTTCGGGTAGGCTTATAGGCTATGATGGCTTGATGCGACCTTACACCTAAGACTCTTCAAGTAGGTTTCGATTTCAGGCCCAGGTGTCTTCGGGCGAGAGTTCTGTTACTTTTACTGTTCCCAAGAATCTTTGGGATGAGGCTCAGGTGTCTTCGGGCGGGGATGTGGTTGTGGTTGTGAGGCCCAGGTGTGTGCGGGCAGGATACGTGGTGGTGAGGCCCAGGGGTCTGCAGGCGTGATGCGTGGTTGTGAGGCCCATGTGTGTGCGGGTGGGGAGAGTGTGACAGTGTCAGGACGTTCAGCTAACTAATGGGAAATGGTGCGGGGTACCCAATACTCTTGTTCTTATACTACCACTACCTGTTGTGCTTGTGTTTTGGTGAGTGTGGCTGGTGAGGTTGGGTGGATAGAATTCCTTGCTAGGTTTCTTCTGTTGTTCTTACGGGACATTAGGATGTCTCCCCACTTGTGCACGAGAGATTTAGGTTTCCCTACTGAGTATACTTGTATTCTCACCCTACGTTTACTTTCAGGTTTCTAGGAGGACTACCAGGGCCCTGCGGGACCCTACTAGTCAGGTAGTTGGAGTTGTTGCAGTTGTTGTTCTCTTGTTTTCTTTTGGTATTGTACTTTTTACCTTTCTTGTACTTGTACCTTGTTATAAAATAGTTTAAACATGCATGTGGGAATGGTTTGGGTTTATTTCTATACACTTGTTTTTTTTCCTTTTGGTAGTTGACTTGTAATATTTCCCGATCCTAAATAATAATAAAAAGGGTAATGCCTCCCATATTGTGAAAACTCATACCCTTGGTGCTAGCCGCCAACCCGAGGCCTACTGGAGGCGGGACTCGGGGGGGGGGGGGGGGGTCATCATCTCCCTTTCACCATTTCCAGCTCAGGAGGGGCATCTTTGGTGGGAGGGGGTCATGACCAAATGGTATCAGAGGTGATGGTTGAGAGATAGGATGGAGTCTGGAGTTAGGCACAGTGAGGATTGCATGGGATGGTAGGGCAACAATGTTAGTCAATGTTGGTGCGTGACATAGGCCAGGGAAAACCATCTAGGACACGGGATTTTTGGGCCCCCTGTGATCCGATGCAAGGACTCTAAGCCTACCGAATGACCAAGTGAGACTATATTGATTGCAGGGTAGAGACCCTAGGGAAGGTACATGAATCATCGTGATTGTGTTTTACGTGATTTGGGTGTTCTGGGAAAGAAATTGAAATAAAATGATAAATAAAACCTTGAGTTTTTCCTTACTACTTGGGCTTAGGCGATCCTTGTTTACCGTACAACTATGGCACCTGGACGTCGTCCCTGGGTGGCTCAGACGGCCGAGGCCCAGCAGATCCAGGAGGTCGATCAGTTGAGGATTGACCGAGAGGAGGAAGATAACCAGTGGCAGAAGACTCTATGTTACTTCCAGTGGCAGACCCTCAAGAAGTACGAGGGTAGTACTTCAGATACGGAGACAGAGGGGTGGATTTAGGAGCTAGGGATTGCTTTTTCCTTGATCCGTGCTCCGAGGGAGTACTGGGTTCCCTTAGTAGTCAGTCAGCTGAGAGGTGCAGCGCGACAGTGGAGGAAACTCTACCTCGGAGAGAGGATAGAGGTAGAGGTTCCATGGGATGACTTTGAGAAGGAATTATGAGAGGAATTCCTTTCTTCCATGATCAAGGCGGAGAAGCGGCAAGAGTTACTCTCCCTTCAGTAGGGGAGTATGTCGGTATGAGATCTGGGGATCAAGTTCAAGGTTCTCCTGCGCTTTGCTTCGGATATCTTTCCGGATGAGGAGTATAGGGGGGGAATTTGGAGGAGGCGCTTCGTCCTTCGCTCCAGTATGATGTCACCCCCTTCACCCTTCCGACGTACATGGCGGTGCCGAAGAATGAAGAGGTTGTAGAGAGGATTCACTCGCAGGGAGGTGCACCGCGTGAGGTGTTTCAGCCAGGTTTGTCGAAGGGGAAGGCAGTCAACAGCAGGTCTCCTGCGACAGGACCTTGTAGGTTCAGGCCAGTGGGAAGCAGGCACCAGCAGTTCCAATTCATATCTTCGGGTCCTCGTCCCTTTTCCAAGATCCCAGGACCGAGGTGTTTTTCTTGTGGAGGTTTCAGGCATGTTCAGAGTCGGTGCCCAACCCGAGCTCCGTACAGTGGAGGTGGGCAGGTTCAGCGCCCACCACAGCAGCACCAGTTTCCGACGAGGCCCTTCCAGCAGTAGTAGGACCATGCTCCTCTGAGGCCAGACATTGCGGGAGGAGGCCGACCTCAGGGTGCTCCTCAGGGACCTCGACCAGGGCGTGGTCGGGGATCTGGACAACATCAGAGAGGAAGAGGAGCTGGGCGTGGACAGTTGCACGCAGCAGAGTTGGCAGCTCTAGCGGGACCAGAGGTGGTACGAGGTACGATTAGTTTGTTCATCACCCTTGTTTCTTCTTTGTTCGATTCGGGAGCCTCGCACTCTTTTGTTCCACCTAGTCTAGCCCACGATTTGGGATTAGACGTAGAGAGACTTTCCGTGCCACTGGTACTGAGTCCACCAGCTGGGGGCCAGACCAACTTATCATGTGTTTACTGGGGATGTGGGCTGAAGTTGGGACCACATCGATCTAGTGGAGACCTTATTCTATTATAGATGCATCCATACGATGTCATCCTAGGCATCGACTAGTTGTTTTTTGTTAGTGTCGTTGTCGACTTCTTTCGGAGAAGAGTCGTGTTCTCCAAAGTTGATGGGCAGCGCGTATCTTTTGTTGGCTAGAGGAGCTATCAGGCGGTATGTCGGCGCGTGGAGCCTTTCCATTCCTTGTGGGGAGGGTTATCAGTGGTTCCAGATGATACAGAGATGATGGATGTCCCAGAAGTTGTTGGGGAGTTCCTCGATGTTTTTCCTGAGGAGGTTGTGACTCAACCCCCCCCCCCCCCCCCCCGACGCGACGTTGAGATCAAGATAGACTTACAGCCTGGTGCCCATCCGATTTCATGGACCCTTATCAGATGGAACCTTCAGAGTTGTGGGAGTTGCAGATTCAGATTGACGATCTAATGGAGAAGGGTTTTGTTCGACCCAGCGTGTCTCCATGGGGTGCTCCAGTTTTGTTCGTGAAGAAGGCAGATGGTAGTCTCAGGTTATGCATAGACTACCGAAGGCTGAACCAGGTAGTGGTCAAGAACCGTTGCCCCCTTCCAAGGATAGATGACCTCTTCAACCTACTGAGGGGAGCAGGTTGGTTTTCCAAGATTTATCTACGGTCTGGATATCACCAGCTGAGGGTGAAGGACAGTGACATCTTGAAGACAGCTTTCAGGTGCAGGTATGGGCACTTCGAGTTTGTAGTGATGCCGTTTGGAGTTACGAATGCACCAGCTGTGTTCATGGGACTTATTAACTTTGTCTTCCGAGAGTTTCTGGACCGGTTCGTCGTTGTGTTTATCGATGACATCCTGATCTACTCAAGATCAGAGGAGGAGCATGTTGAGCATCTCAGGGAAGTCTTGGAAGTCCTTCGACACCACCAACATTACGGGAAATTGTCGAAGTGTAAGTTATTGACACAATAAGAACACTTCCTTGGGCACATGGTGTCTCAGCATGGAGTATCGGTGGACCCATCGAAGGTGGAGGCAGTTGTTTCGTGGGAAGTACCCAAGAGCATGGCAGAAGTTCATAGTTTCCTGGGGTTGGCAGGTTACTATTGGAGGTTCGTTTCGGACTTCTCTCGAGTTGGTACTCCATTGAAAGCTTTGACTAGGAAGAATCAGGTCTTCCTATGGAGAGATCAATGCATGAAAGCTTTTGACTAACTGAAGGAGAAGCTGGTTAGTGCTCTCGTGCTCAGGTTTCCAGAGGAGGGGTTGTTGTATGAAGTGTTTTGTGATGCTTCTGGACTTGGTCCGGGGTGGGTGCTAATGCAGAAGAAGGGTGTGATTTGTTATGGGTCTAGGCAATTGCCCCCTCACGAGCGTAACTATGCCACCATGACCTGGAGCTTGCATCAGTATTGTTCTCATTAAAGTTTTGGCGACATTACCTCTTTGGGGAGCGCTTTGTGGTCTTCTCATATCACAAGAGCCTGCGTTATATCTTCTCCCAGCGTGACCTGAACTTACGGCAGCGGAGATGGGTCGTGTTTCTCCAAGACTATGACATTGAGATATCTTACACTGAAGGTAAGGGAAACTTTGTGGCTGATGGCCTGAGCAGGAAGTCACATAAGGAAGTGGTTCGGGAATCCGCTGATGCTTGGAAGGACATGGGAGAGTTGGAAGCCCGACACTTAGATGCAAGGGAAGAAGGTATTAGAGGCTGTTTGTTCCAGATGACGATACAGTCCTCCTTGTCGCAGTAGGTGGAAGAGTCTCAGTGGGGGGACTCTGAGGTAGAGGTGATGCAGGATCGTATCGATCAGAGGAATGCACAAGAGGGATTGTCAGAGGACAGCGAACATCAGATGCTTTTCTAGGGAAGGTTGTTTGTTCCGGAGACAATGCATGAGGGAGTTCTCCATGAGTTCCATAGCTCAGCCCTGGCTGTACATCCAGGAGTTTAAAAAATGTACTGAGGCCTGATGGATCAATTTTGGTATCCCGGGGTGAAACGGGCAGTGGTGGAGTTTGTGGCTAAGTGCCCAGTGTGTCAGCAAGTGAAGGCTGGACACCGTGTTCCCGGTGGTTTGTTGCATCCTTTAGATGTCCCTGAGTGGAAGTGGGATGGCATCTCAATGGACTTCGTCACAGGACTACCCAGAGCTTAGGGTGGTTATCATGCTATCTGGGTTGTGGTTGATCATCTGAGGAAATCAGCTCACTTCTTAGCAATCAAGGAGTCGAGCTCGGTGAGTACCTTAGCACAGAGGTACGTAGACGAGGTGGTGCATTTGCATGGAGTTTCGATTACTATCGTCTCAGATCGGGATACTCAGTTTACCTCACGAGTCTGGAGGGGGTTACAACATGCTTTTGGAACCTAGCTACGCCTTAGCACTGTTATCCACCCCCAGACCGGCGGGCAGACGGAGCGGACTATCCAGACATTGGAGGACATGCTGCGAGCATGCGTTCTGGATTTCGGAGGATCATGGGTACGGCACTTGCCCTTAGTAGAGTTTTCCTACAACAACATCTTCCACTCTACTATTTTCATGACACCATTTGAGGCTCTGTATGGAAGGCCATGTCATTCACCCATTTGTTGGGCATAGGTTGGTGAGACAGGTGCTCTTGGGCCATAGGTAGTGCAGAGCACCACGGAGAAAGTCCAGCTTGTGCGTGAGAGGATAAAGGCGGCTCAGGACCGACAGAAGTCTTATGACGATCATCGGAGGAGGCCCTTGGAGTTCGAAGTTGGAGACCACGTGTTCATGATGGTTTCCCCTCGACGGGGGCAGCAGTGGTTTGGGAATGGAAGCAAGCTCTCATCCAGGTTCATCGAACCTTTTGAGGTGTTAAGGCGAGTTGGCGAGGTGGAATATCAGCTGGCCCTACCACCTTAGATGGAGAAAGTCCATGACGTCTTCCACGTCTCCCAGCTTCGTCGGCATTTACACGATGACTCTCATGTTATCGACTGGGGAGAGTTAGATTTGGGAGACAACACAACCTTCAAGGAGCGACTAGTCAGAATCGAGGATCGCAAAGAGAAGGTGCTCCGTGGATGAACCATTCCCTTGGTTCGTGTGTTGTGGAGGCATGGCGGTCTCGGGGAGAGCACTTGGGAGCGGGAGACCCAAATGCGCGCTCAGTACCTGGAGATGTTTTGACTTGTGTTTTCCTCTTGTTCTTCTGAGCTTTGTGTTGATGTTGTACTTTGTACCATTGATATATGGAATGCCTGGCTTGTCAGTTGTGAGAACTTTTGTTTCCTTGTTCCCTGGTAATGTGTAACATGTCCAGATGTGTGGGAAGGGGGAAAGCCTGACCCTTAATCGAGATACATTAATGCAGATGCGATTGAACCCGTGCAGGCTAGTCAGTGCAGCCTAAAGCGGATAATATGTCAACATAAGAGAGTGATTTTTCCCAAAACCACGTGTTCGGGCAGTTCGAGTTGAAAATCCTAATGTATGAAAGTGGGAAGACCCAATTCATATTCGAGATGCATTAATGAGGATGCGATTAAACCCCTGCATTCCAGTCAATGCCGCCTAAAGCGGATAATATCTCGACATAGGAGGAGGAATTCCTAACACATATGATTAGGGTTTTTGGTTGGGTTCCTATTATAATGAGGACCCTAAGAGGTATCTTGTTGGGTTCCCCTGGGTTGGTTTTTGAATTCTCAGAGACGATAATGTTTTAAGAGGTATCTGATGTAATGGCCCGACCTCTCCGGCCCATTCCATTGTCAAAATGAAGGCTACAAGTGTTCAGGAGGGTAAAATGGTCTTTTCCCACACTTTCCAGAATTTTGAAACTACACGCCGTGTAGTTTGAGTACACGCCGTGTCCCCTCTTGCCTGGTATACCCCGTGTGGATGGTTGTGTCTTTACCGCATGAAGAAAATGGGTACACACCGTGTGACCAGTTCTACACGCCGTGTATTCCCTCCCCGCGTACGCATTACCGTGTGTTGACCAGTCGTCGACTGTGTGCCGCGTCGGAGCCGTGTCCCAACCGTGTGCAATAAATGAGTACACGACATGTGTCTAAACTACATGCCGTATAGTCCCTCCCCGCGTATGCGTTACCCTCAAACCGTGTGTTGACCAGTCAACGGCCGCAGAGCCGTGTTGGAGGCCGCGTGGATACCGTGTGAAAATAGCCAAGTACACGCCGTGTACCATATGTACATGCCGTGGGGTCGCCTCCTCTTTTCAACTCACTCCTCTCCTGCCCTCTCCTCTGAGCAGAGCTCTCTTAAGAGACTCGAAAGCTCTTTATTCCATAACATTTCCGTCTGAGCTCCGATTTACGATCCTTCAGGGGCCACGGGATTGTAACGACGAGGCGAAACTTCCGAGCCTGGGTCTGTTGATTTTATTTCCTTCGGCCTTTTCATTCCAGCTTCCACCCGAGGAGGTTCTTTCGGGACCCGACAGAAGTGGCGGACGCCGACAGAAATCTTCTAAAGTTGATCCGGGGGTGCGTTGTGACCAGAACATGTTGAGGTAGGCATTTTAACTTTGTCTCACTAATTTGTGAATCATGCGGGGTGGGTGTTCTCTTGTTTACGTGAAACACTTTTGGACCAGTTTAATGAAGATAATAATTGGATTATTTAACGGGGCATGGGAAGTTTGTGATTGTTGTTACATTACCTTTTATATCCTGTGATATTATGTTGTGAAATTAATAGGATCATGCCTACTGAAAATCATGGTCGTTGGGGGCCTTTGCTTGCGCAGTTAAATGTTGCCCTATCTTTCTAGACAGTTTTTGTGAGTGGAACTTTGTTGAATGTGGAAATTGGATAATCACGTAAAGTTGACTGTTTAAATGAAAATCTGGAACCCTTGTGTGGTCACCAAGGTTAAACAAAATGGAATAATGAACATGTGGATGTTGTCTTGGTTATGTGGCTTTGTGTTGGGGGTGTTTTGTGGGCTTTTCTGGTTTGGGTGAGCAGTGGGGCTGCGGTTGACTTGGTTGTGGGAAGGTGTGAATGTTTAATGGTGATGGGCAGTGGGGCTGCAATAAATGGTATTAAAGGGATGATGATGTGTGGTTTTGGTACGGTTGTGGTTATGGAGGTTAGCAGCAGGGCCACATGGTTGGTTTTTAATGTGAACGGGTTACGGGTTGTGTTTAATAAATAATAAATGTGGAAGATTTAATGAATGATGGGGCTTCGTAATGAAATGTGAATATTAATCAATGGGTTGGTTGGTTAATAAGAAGGGACATGCTATGTTTTTGTGTTTTCCTAACTTTCTTTGGGGATGGCAGGGATATGTTTTACAAATGTTTAAAGTGGTTGGTTGTGGATAGTTTCCCAGTAGTTAAGGAACTAAATAAGCTAATTTCTGCTGAAACGTGAAAATCATAATGTGTTTGGAGTTGTTTGTTGTAGGCATGCTTCATGGTAGCAGTGTTGAGGCACGTGCTCAGTTTCTCTTTTTAGAAGCCATAGGTTGGGCTGAGTGGTTGCTATATATATATATCTGTATCTTTTGTGTTTTATTGCACCGCACCCATGTTGAGAACATAATGCCGAACAATCCCATTTCATGGGAGAGGGTGTTTTCCCATAGTTACTAGTTCTTTCCTGCTCCTTCTCCCCTAGGTTGTAATGGCTTGAGGCGAACTTACACCCAAGACTCTTCAGGTAGGTTTATATTGGGGTGATTAGGCCCAAGACTCTTCGACCAGGCTTATAGGCTGTGATGGCTTGAGGCGACCTTACACCTAAGACTCTTCGGGTAGGTTTCGATTTCAGGCGCAGGTGTCTTCAGGCGAGAGTTATGTTACTTTTACTATTCCCAAGAATCTTCAGGATGAGTCCCAGGTGTGTGTGGGTGGGATACGTGGTGGTGAGGCCCAGGTGTGTGCGGGCAGGACACGTGGTTGCGAGGACGTGGTGTGTGCGGGTGGGGAGAGTGTGACAGCGTCAGGACGTTCAACTAACTAATGTGAAATGGTGCGGGGTACCCAATACTCTTGTTCATATACTACCACTACCTGTTGTTCTTGTGTTTTGGTGAGTGTGGCTGGTGAGGTTGGGTGGATATAATTCCTTGCTAGGTTTATTCTGTTGTTCTCACGGGACATTAGGATTTCTCCCCACTTGTGCACGAGAGCTTTAGGTTTCCCTACTGAGTATACTTGTATGCTCACCCTACGTTTACTTTCAGGTTTTCAGGAGGTCTACGAGGGCTGTGCGGGACCCTACTAGTCAGGCAGTTGGAGTTTTTGCAGTTTCTTTTCTCTTGTTTTCTATTGGTATTGTACTTTTGAGCTTTCTTGTACTTGTACCTTGTTATAAAATTGTTTAAACATGCATGTGGGAATGGTTTGGGTTTATATCTATACACTTGTTCTTTTTCCTTTTGGTGGTTGACTTGTCTTATTTCCCAATCCTAAATAATAATAAAAAGGGTAATGCCTCCCATATTGTGAAAACTCATACCCTTGGTGCTAGTCGCCAACCCTGGGCCTATTGGAGGTAGGACTCGGGGGTCATTATCTCCCTTTCATCATTGCCAGCTCAGGAGGGGCATCTTTGGTGGGATGGGGTCATGACATAATCTTTATATGGATAGGATGTATCATGGTCATTTGTATCGAGTAAATTTAAATCACTAAATTATCACTCATCACCCTAAATATGGGTATATTATAAATCATGATAAAAATTATTATCTTCTAGAAATTTTATCCCAAAACCACTACAATAAATTCTCAATCCCAATTAATCTCTACAAAAATTAAACTTATGAACCCATTTCTAGGATATTTTACTAATAATAAACACCATATTTACAATGGTGTTCAGTAGGATCTGTATACATAGCTTCTTCAGGGAACATTAGAAAATCATTCTTTGAGTTTCGTCAATTGGTATCTCAGAAGGTATTTTTTCTTCTTCAATTACTACTCCAATGATTACTATTTACCTTTCGACTTCCTCTACATTATGATAATCTTATTTACTGTATAATACAGAATATATACTTTTGTTGAAAAATTTACCTATCCTCTTATTCCCCCTTGATCAACTTCTAAATCTACACTGAGTATTGGTTAGAAAGATATTATATCCCATTGACATGATAATTAATCCATATAAATTTTTTTCATATCTAAAAACCCATACATAAACATAATCCTCAACTCACTAATGGATTTAATCAATTTTTCCTTCATCAGTAATATGAGATATGCGTGAAATACGATCCATGGGTAATATTCATTTTAGAATAGCTAGCATTTAGGAATGTGGGGATTATATATTTAAAATTATTCATGTAGTTTTTGTTGAGATTCATATTTCTACATGATATTAAATAAAATATTTTTTGGTTCCTTGTTATAGAACAGATAGAGTGTAGCACCACATTCAATTTAGGTGAAAAGTTTCTTTGGATGCTGGAAGAATCGTATCTAGGTGATTAATTCCAATGTTTCATTTTTACAAGATATATGTGTGATAATCTTCAAGGAATGAGATTTTTATGATTTAGTGGGGATGATTCTAGTTTCATATTAAATTAAGGGTAGTTTTTATAAATTTATTTTGATTATTTTATATATATTTTTCTTGAAATAATAGTCCTTTATAATTTTACTCAACGTATCAATGAATTATCATATAATTGGACTCTAATATTAATAAATTAAATCATAAATAATTTCTATGTAGACAATTTAGTTTATCACATTGGATATATCATCACTCATTAGAACACAATATATATTAACTCTCATTACCTCATGTTTTTTATGTTTTCTAAAACTTTATCCTCTCACTAAACATGGACAAAATATTGTAACACCTCGACCTGGATTGGATACCCAAACACGACCCTAAGAAAAGATCTTATTTTTAACAGTCCTTGTGGTCATTCCATGACTACTAAAATATTTATTATAAACAATTAATCACCTACAACGCGGAGTGGAAAGAAAACTGAACTCACATAATATTCATATCACTATAAAATAGTAAAAAAAGAAAATATTGGATTGTAAAATCATATGACACCATAAAATAAAACAATGATAAATTTATATTAAAGAAAACTCCATGATACATATATAAAACTATTAAATGGTATTTTTTACAACTGATGACCCATCATCTAATAGTGTTCACTAGATGATCATCATTACTCCTAAAGTGCCCAGTAAATTATGTAGTTACACCATGATGGGTGTGGGGGATGAATCAGTGTACATATGTTTTACCATTTATTATTTTATTTCCTTTTATTTTATTTTTAAATTATAAACTCTTCACCACTTATAGTGAATAAAACATCATCTTTAAAAATATATTCATACCACATTCAAGACAGAATGTTAATAAAGAAAAAACACCAAATTTTTTCATGGATCTCCCCAATTTGTTGGATTATTTCCTTATTTTATTTAGGATGATCTAAGAAACATATTATCTACTTGAAATCAATCAATAATAAAAATAGTGTCGATATGCTATAAGCCTTAAACAATGGTGGAAGAAATGATCCACTTCTGAAGTTATAATAGTATCCCACCCCTAATCTTTATACTGGAATCCCACTAGGATTACTTATAGTTTAATCCCACCAATGTATACAAAAAAACACTTAACATAATGATAATTATCACAAAATATTAAACATACCACTACAACATAAAACTAATCACCCTCATCAAGAAACTAGAATAAAAGGATTGCACACTTACTCACTTGAAATGAAATCATTCAACTACCAGTAAATGTAATCAATAAAACTATATTAAATTCATATTAGTATACTCCTCTTAATGAGTGGATAATTTTACTTCTTATTCAGATCATTGAAATAATAGAATGAAAAACTGCTTATTCCAAAAAAAACCAGTATTTGATATTCTTCCTACGATTACTTTGATATATTTCATTTGTCCAAAAAATAATAAAAAAATTATTTAAATGATAATAATTTGATTCATGTCTGTTCCACATGCATGTAGGGATAAAAATCTATTTTCATGCCTAAAATTATAATGAATTCATTATACTAACTTCTTCTTTGAAATTTACTACATGAGAAATGCTATTGTATTGAATATTCTCAATCAATATTCATATAATAAGGATTACCATAATATGTTTTCATTCAAACAATATGCATAGGATCTTTATGTAAATAATTGATTCAATCAATTTTCATGCATAATACAACCCTCAATTTCTTTATGAAATAATATATTGATATCCTCTTTTACTTCTATACAGTACATTACTTCATACACAACACATTCACAAAAAAATAACTTCTCACATTACTCATACTTCAAATAGATTTCTCAAAATTATTTTACACCATTTCATGACATATATAATTTTGACTGTTATTATTTATACATCATGAAAGTATTCGTTCATGGATCTTCCCTTCAAATATTTTAAAGAATTTAAGACTAAATCTATCCCACTTTTTGTGGACCAGATTCACAGAATTTATTCTTTGTGAACCTCTATGTTCTTCTCATAATAAAGGTGGTTCACTAGATCATTGATCATATAAAATATTCACTATACATGATTTCCTAAATCATTAATATATCTATTATATAACACATAACTTTATGGTATTATGATAATATTTTCCTATATGTACCTAGGATGTAATAGAAAGAGAACATGGAACCATCTTCTTTATGAATACACAACTACCTCAAGTATCTTTTTGAGTGTTCCTCTAAAAAAATTCTCTCTTGGTATTATTTTTGTCATATACTAATATAATTTTCCCAGGGGTGATTATTTATAAACCTAAACTAAATTAGCTCTTGTGAAATACCACGAAATTTCTCACGCACTGACATAGACCATGTTTCAAGACTATATAAGAAAACGTTAATTTCAAAATCATTATCATAATCACTATATATCCATTGTTAAATCTTCTTTTAAACATCAAAGGGAATTTTCTTGTGGATTTTACGATATTCTCATTTACAGGACAAAAAAATCTTCGTAAATGAATTTTTTGATCTTCGGATGATGTGGTATGAAGAACTCTAATCGATAGAGAATCCTGAGGTGTAAATAGGTAGATGATGATACAAAAGTTTGATATAACATCCTCGATCAAAAATATTTGATATAATTGGTTCTTTATGTATCATTAATGACATATGAATAATGTTTCTACACCAAATTTCATACATAGACTTGGAATTCAGTTTAGTGAATACTTTATTTAGATAGTGCATTGAATCCTCTACAGAAGCAAGTACCATGGTCTTCTCCAACTTCCCACTTGCACCAGCCCATGCCATCATTTTCCCATACCATTTTCCACACATGACAACCCTTCATTATCGATAGAACCATTTTATGGGTGTCCTTTGCATGAAATTTTCCTTATATTTGGCGTAGTTTCTATGGTTGATACTAGTTCCACCTCAATATTGATGCATATGGATCCCATGACTTTCGTGTTTGTAAGGTTAATTTTTTTAGTAGAGTCTGATGTATGTGTTAACACAAAAATATATATTATTCCAATCAAGGCCATATTAGATATAAAATTCACAACCATTTAAGATCCTACCAATGTTAATATATCTAATACTAAACCATAACTCTCAAATATTTTATTTTGGAATTAAATTATAAATTATAAAAATTTCCAATCATTATTTTTTAAAATATTTTTTCAATTCAAAGAACATGTGAAACATTTATTTTGATGTACAAAATTGTTTCACAACCATCAAAACTAATGTTTCGATGTAAATATTTAAATAAAAATATCCTTTCCATATTATTAATAATTCATATGACTAATTTAATGGTAGAACCCTACACTTTTATCTTTATAAGAATTAATTTTTCCAATACAAATACTTTGAAAACTAATACTACATAATAACTAATTCAACAAATTTTGTTTAATAATTCCCCCACTTAAATTTATTAAAACAACCATTTCACTTATAATTTAAATCTGTTCTTATAACCCTTATTGAATATAAATGTAAAGATATATGTATTGGAAACAATTCAACTCTCCACATTTTATAAGAACCAAAATTTTATTATTCATCCCTTGGATCTTCTAATTTCATAAGATATTCCGCTTAATATATATTTATATTTATATAATTGAGAGAAAAAATTAATATCCTTTTTTAAGTAATAATTTATCAAATATTCATCTCCATGTCCATGAGGCAAAACATGGTGTAGAAAACAATATTGGTTAATTGAGAGAAAAAATGTATCAATACATTTATTGAAATGTGTTTCCAAAATTGGAAATGTCTTTCAGATGTAGTTCAAATTTTTTTAAGATAGGATAATTTTAAACGATAAGATTATATTTCAATAATTATAAATGTTAATATAAATCCCTTACCAGAAAATAAAATATTCATATGATACCAGTTGTGATATTAAAATATAGTAGTCAATCCAATTTTTCTACACTAACGAAATGAGCTTCTTCCAGATTTTTCATAATGATTGGATTTCCTAAAAAATGAACTGCAAGAACAATTTTTTGAGATCAAATAATTTTTTTCGGATGAAAACATTTAACCAGTTGAAATAAATAACTCTATGAAGGATATCAATATAGATTCAATTAAATGTCATCAGATCAGTCATATCTTCATGATCCCCCTTGATACAATTATTTACCTCAGTTCTAAGCATTTATGAGACAAAAAAAGCTATATATAATATTATAAGATGGTCCTTCAGTGATTTATTAGTTATAGAAACAAGGATGGTGTTTATTTATCAACACATAAACTCCTTTCAATTATTCTTCTTAGATTTATGAAAAAAAATCTTTCATACACCTTTAAAATTTCAGAAATTATAATTTAATAGTGTCCTCGAAATAATAATATATACATATTTTATCTAAGATAGAACTGGCTTCTTCACAAAAGAAAGAAGAGGACATTCATTCATATAATCCTGCAATAACTATTTATCCAATTCAAGATTTTCTTTCTATATGACTCAGAATTATTTTGGATCATGCTCAATATTCTTCTAGTTCTTATAATGCTTTAACATAATAGAGTTTATCAAAATAATCCAATAGTCAATTTCTTTTTTTATTCAATAATTTTTTTTGTTTAGGTGACCATGTTTGGATGTTTTGAGCAGTATTCCCATACATATTTCACATTCCATTTAAATATAATATAATCAGATCATTATACATTTTATACATTATCTCATGGTATTTTAAAAATTAATAATAATTTTCACACACCAAATCATTCCTTTTATATGTTTTTGAAGATAATATAATTTTCTTCTTTTTCATTCTTCCCCATGCATTACGGTTTAATACATTTTTTCAAAGATCCATTATATGGCCTTTTATTCCATAATAGAAGATCATTTTACTTTGTATGACATTAAATTATTCATGCTTTTTGGGTGAAGTTATCTTCATAGTTTTCTTAACTCTCTTCTTCTTCTTCTTCTTACACCCCAAGTTTGACTTTCTATCATTTGTTCTATACCTATGAATTTTGTGTAGAAAGTTCATCATATCAACTTATAAATAGTGCATATATTGAACATGTAAACACACCCCATGAATGTTTCTAATTCCATTTAAAAAATCCAATTACAATTAAAGATACAAAAATAACTTCACGAAAGATAAATTTATCATAGTATGTGATTTATTATTCAATTATGCAGGACATCTGTAACACCCTGAGATTTTATGAAAAATATTATTTTTAATTCCATTGATGTCTTGAGTTGTACGCTACACCAAAAGGAGCTTTCACTACATGCATCCCTGACTTGTCTTGCTTTACACATCATCGTGACCTTCCACGATATCGTGTGTTGTACGCAATATCGAGTTTCACTAAACAACAATATGTTATTAAAATATTATATAAACTAGCCGTTATGAATAGTAATACCGACTTTTTGAAATTTTTTAAATTTTTTCATTCAAAATTGACTTCATTTTTGTATTCAGAATATCGAAATTATCCAAGGGTGAATTTTTGGTATTTTTTTGAAAACATTCAATTTTTGATGAATAGTGAAAACACTAGGTTACTATTTAAAAACCATCTTTTTATTTTAATAATTATTTATTTTATTTAAATTTTATTTAGGTCAAAATAGATACATAATACCTATAAAAGTTCAATGAAATTAATTGGAGTCATTTTATAATAATTTTCGATATATAAAAAGTTTATTGAACTTTTCACCGTCTTTTACCCACCTCCTAGGAGAATTTGGAAATTAACATAAAACATAATTTTACCACTTCTGTGAGTGGAATTTTAAAAATATTAGAGACACATTTAATATCAAGGACTAAAATGTGGTTCAATGAGATGAAAATAATTTTTTGTGAATAGTAACTTTTTACTTTTATTTACCACAGTTAAAAGTAAATAGGATAATTAAGGGTAAAAATGATATTATTATTATCCTAAAAGATGTCCTAATTATATTGGATAAGTTTAATTTGACCGAAAACAATATTAAGAATAAAATATGACCATTTAGGTCCACTTGGAATAGATTTGGACATTTATTATTAATTTATTTAAAGAATGTTTAAAATAGATAAAATCAATGTTTAATAACTATATCATTTTTCATATAGGGTTATGCATAAGATAAATTCGACTATAAATATTCATTAGAAAGATAAACGTATTTCCTACCTAATGGTATTTTATTTATAATTTTTAGACATTAAATAATTTATTTTATTTATGACACAATGTTGATACCGTAATTACCTAAATAATGAAATATTAAAATAATTGATGTTATAAATACCCAAATAAATGTAATTTGAGTCTTTTTTATGAATATAACTAAATTTATAGGTTAATATGACATTTTATTATTTCATTAATTAACTTTATTTGAACTAATAATGTTGTTATTATTTTCACAAAAATCCATTAACAAATAGTGTCAAAATTGACATAAAATAGTTTTAAAAAAAAATATTATATTAAGAAATGTTATTATATTCATAAAAGTCTATGGTTCTGCCAAGATACTTATATAATTATATGTGTATCATTAATGGACCACTTGGGGGTCTATTGGATGTATATGGTACGTTTATTAACTATATAATATAAAAATACAAAGTGACATGGTAAATGTCAATCTAATTTACTAAGAGTTATAACTAAAAGATAAGGTTAATATAATGAATCAAATGTGTCTAAAATCTATTGGTTGAGATTATTACGACCCATACCCACCTTATTTTCGAAATAAATTAATTTTGAGCTATTAAAAACTGAATATTACTTTATTATAAAATAATATTTTCTGTTTTTACAAAGGTGCCTCTCTCATCGCTTATAAAAATGGGCACCCCTTCCCTCTTCTCTTCACACCATTTTGAGCCTTCAAGCTTGGAAAATACCTGACCATTTCTCTTCTACACTTCCCTAGAAACATTTTGTAGGTTCTATTCTTCTCAAAAGATCAACTCTACTTCCTTAATAGAAGCTTAAATGAGGTGCGTCGATGAAGAGGTAATCTCTTCTTCCGATTCTCTCAAGTTTCTTTCTTCTTCTACTTGTTCTTCATTAGTTGTATCATTATAAATTAATAAAATTAGTTTTAATTACATAATGATATTTTACTATAAATATTAAACAACCTTATTTCACCTTCTATCCATCCTACAGAAAATGAAATCACCGTGCGTGCGTACGTACGGATTACCGTCTCCACGCCGTGGTGTAATCTGTTTTCGACCACCACCATACATGGATGGGTATAATGGTGTAAATAAATAACTATATATGATTATTGTAAATTGATATTGATTCTGAAATATTATACATACGCTTCAATACAATTCCACGATCATGGGAATGATATCATCGCTCGTGCGTACGTACGGATTACCGTCTCCCCGACACGATGAGATTCATTCTCTATGTTTACCATTCATGATTGATTAGAAAGTATATATAATGAATAATAATGAAATATATGACATAATAATGATACATTATTTATGTATATATATATGTATGTCATCTAATTAATTCCATTCAATTCAACAAGGAAACGAAAACAACCTTCATGTGTACGTACGACCTACCGTCTCCATGAACGGTGTATTTCATTCCATTTATTGATCTATCATATATATATATATATATATGTATATTCTGAATATATATTATATATAAATCATGTTTTACATTATTTAATTATGTAATTCAGTATATAATTAATAATATCAAGAACAACAAGTTGAAACACATATAATAAATGAAACGATTTTACCCAAAATAGTGCTTTAACATGGAATTTACAAAAGAACGTGTAATAAAAAGTCATAAGTGAACCATATATGATATCATAACAATGAATATGATTCTGTAATAAGTCAATGACATTATTTAAATCATTATACGGAAGGTTTGGATACATACGAAGCATATCGAATGTAAGGTAAGGGATAACTTTTCTAATCTCGTTTTTATCCGAGATTGTTTATTCGTAAGTATTTACTAGGGTTATTGTTATCATCATTGCCCATGTTTTATAAAAATGATTCCATTTATGTTTAAAGTCCTTTTACCCATTTTTTTGACATTTACTACATGGTATATATGGAATCTTGTTTTTTGAGGTACTTTTTGACTTTTCCATCAAATGTATGAGAAAAATGTTTTTTATCTTATACGGCATTAACATGTTTTTATGGTTTCAAAACACCTTAATTTCAAGAAGATTACTCTACAATATTTCCAGACCATTTTCAACAAAATCCTTTTCTTTTAAAATTTCATGTCATTTTGTGAAAAGAAAATGTTTTTGAATAAGAAAGGATATTTTCCTCAATAACTCATTTCAAGTGTTTTATCAAAAATATTTTTCATCTAAGATGACATTATTTAATATGTGTATTTTTCAAGTATAATGTCTATATGATTTACATGGTTTCACTTTTCTTATTATGAAATTATATTCTTTTTTATATGGATTATGTAATGATGGGATGATGTTTATGAAACCCATTTTATTCTTTGGGTAATGATAAATGATTTATGTTCATGTTGTAGCACACATAAGAATGATTTCATTATGAGATGGGTGGGATCTATATCTCCCTAGAATGCATTGGGTAAAGATTTATATCTCATGAGATAGACATGGATGGAACAGTAAGTTAATCTGGTTTTGTAATACAGGACTAGAATGAGGAGTGAACTCGATTCAGAACGGGACTTTGTCCACTAAGATGGTCTTGGCAGTAATGCTTTGGCTACTATAGAAATAATATCATGTGCTTAATGGTTTCCACAATCACATGATTTTTTCCCATTCTATTTTATCATGATTAATGTTTCTTTATGATCTATTCCTTATGTACTGCCATGTTTTATGTCATTACCCAATATTTTGATATTTAAACATTATGATCATGTTTTTAAGTTCAAATGTATATGGTTTGGTTTGTTTTCCACTTGCATACCCTTACTGAGAATTTGAGCCCACCGTTTATATGTTTTCTTTTCCCCAGGATTTAAAGAATGGTTTTAGGTAAGAAAACCAAAAGTGGAAGATCTTTATGGGATATGTTGACGATCTTTAACCACTATTAGAAGATGATGTTCCGAGTTTCTAAAGACACTAAACTATTACGGTCCTTTTGTGTCTATTTTTTTATGTATTATGTATTCTGCAAAAGTAATGCAATGTCCATGTACATCATGATTTGTGCCTCTATAGTTGGTATTAGAAAAAATGTTTAGTTAACCTTTGGAAACTAGGACGCGAAAACTTCAGTGAGATCCCTAGAGATATTTCTATGGTATGTCTAGGGATGTCACTAAGGTTAAGTAAAAGTATATGATATATTCCTAGAATTACTGTAATGATATTATAAATAAACCTAAGATGTTAGATATCGAAGGTACTCCCCCTTTATTATGATGTTTTTCCTAGCATGATTTTTGACTCTCATACTATTCTTAATGGGTTTTAGATGATGGCTGGAACCCGAAGGAACCATGTTGATCAATGTAATGGACAATGAAATGATTGTCCTCCTGAACAAACCAATGTAATGGGAGATGGAATGAAAAATCTTATTTCTATACTTACACAAGCTATGAATCATTCTGAAATTCTGAATGAGCAGAGAAGGGAACAATATTATATTGATTACTTCATGAGGAAACACCCACCCTCTTTCTATGGGTCTTCTAATCCACTTGTTGCTGAACAATGGATCAGTACCATTGAAAAGATATTTTCCATACATAGCTGTTCGGAACTTGATAAAGTCATTATATCTGTTTACCATTTAGAAGGTGAAGCAGACCAGTGGTGGACTCTAATTAAGAATACAAGGCCCCAAGATGAAGTTCAATCCCTGGAATGGGATGAGTTCAAGAACTTGTTTTTCCGCAAGTACTTCCCACGTATTTTTCGAACAATGATGGAAAAGGATTTCCTTGAGCTTAAGTAAAAGTTTGATGAATCTGTTGGTATATACGAGGAAAATTTTATAAGGATTGCACGGTATGGATCTGGCTTTATCATCTAACCTGAAAGTAAAGTTGATCGATTCTTCAGTGGCTTAAAACCATGTCTTCGAAGGGCATTAGCAATAAGAGACTTCAGTAGCTATGATGAAATTGTGTGTTTTTCTATCAAGGTAGAACTGTAAGTTGGTGTTACATATTCATCTCGTGGTTTTGACAAGAAATTAAAGATGGAGTTTAAGGAGAAATATCAGAACAATGGTAAAAAGAAGATGAATGTTTCTTTATGTTCAAAGTGTGGAACGAAGAATGGTGGAGATTGCCTAAAAGGTACTAGAAAATGATTTAATTTTGGAAAAGAAGGTCATCTAGTAGTTGATTGCCGAAGTTATGGGAAAAAGGTAGCTAATGATGTGAATAGAGAAAAGACTATAGAGAACGCTCCACTAACACTTAAATTATTCAAGTGTAAAGAAATGGGTAATTATGCTAATAAATTCCCTAATCCATGAGTTAATGATGATCAACGTGACCAACCACTTAAGGAAAAGGAAAAAGTGAAGTCACATGTGATCACTATTGGCGATGTTGGATATGAAAACGATGTGGTTGAATGATTATGTGTTTATGTAATTGGATTCCAAAATAATGTTGTATATAGTATCGTGGAATATTGGAATATTTTTGTATTGTTCAATTGTTGTTTTCAACAATTTTATGGTACCGATAACCATAGAATGTGATTGAGATATTTTTGGAAGGAAGATGATATGCACCTAATGAAGGGATAAGGAGAAAATGAAATGTTTGATAGTATTCATAAGCTCATGACTAATATGAGGACAATGTTATATCATGGTTTTAGTATATAGAATTTTTGGATTTTGGTATGTGGAAGGAGTTAACTTTTGACAGCATTCATGTTTTCAGTAAGGTTCAATGGGTATTCATTTTTCACGAGAATACATGATTAAGGAATTCACATGTTTGGAATTTGACCAACAAGATATATATATATCTTATGATATACGAGTGATAAATGATTGTATTCAATTATTGGTAGATGACCTTTCTAGTAATCATTTTATTTATACTATGAGATTGGATAAAAGAATTTTTGATAAACCTAAAGATTGGAATCGATTAATTTAGACATTAGATAGTATTATTTAAGGCTATAACTTTCTGTTATTTTTTAAAAAAAGTACAACCCGTAAGACGTTCAACAACATGTCACGTCGGACAAGGTTGTGGGAATCGAACCCACAACCAAAGTACGACACGCCTTCATCGCCTACCATTGTCATACAAGAAGTCCCTAGTTAGTTGAAAATCGTTTCATTTTATTAGGCGCTGTGATATATATAGTATAAGTCAATTTTAGCAACTATTAATCTCACCATAGATGGACTTCTGCATATTTAAAAAATTGTGCTGATCTTTTTGCGATAAAAATAGATGGAATGACCTATCATTCTATCGCATAACCTACTAACACTTCACAGAAGACAAATTCAACATCATTTATTTAAGATATAATGTGGAAATTGATCTATGCATGAGCAACAGTGAGATGATACCGAAATAAAGTAAGTGTTTATTCTAATTAAAATTCATCAACTTTAGGGAAATGATCTTGAAAACAAAAAATGTTGTCCTAGTGCTCTCATATCTGATGAATCAGATGGTACCTTAGATCATCACAAATTTATGGCTTTTTCATTGTTGGCTTTTTTCATAGCCATGTCCTCTACCACTCTTCATCAGATGTTGATGGTTATATTTCTCTTAAATATCTATATTTTCACCTATGTTCTCTTATGTGGAAACTGAGTGATTAGTTGATTTGGGTAACTGTTACATTTTATACTTTAGTTTTTAATGTCAAGTTTTGGTATTCCTTTTTACGATGTGGGTTTCTATGAATGAAACATTAAATTAGTAAACCATTTATAACCCCGATGAAATTTGAGGGCGAAATTCATTTTAAGGGGGGTAGAATGTAACACCCCGGGATTTTATGAAACATATGCTTGTTAATTTCATTGATGTCATGTGTTTTATGCTACACCAAAATGTTCTTTCAATACACACATCCCTGACTTTCCTTGCTTTACAAGCAATCGCAACCTTCCACGATAGCATGTGTTGTACAAAATATTGAGTTTCACTAAACAACGATATGTTATTAAAATATTATATAAACTAGCCGTTTTTAATAGTAATACCCACTTTTTGAAATTTTATAAATTTTATCCTTCAAAATTGACTTCATTTTTGGATTCAGAATATCAAAATTATCCTTGGGTTAATTTTTGGTATTTTCGTGAAAACATTCAATTTTTGATGAATAGTGAAAACACGCTATTACTATTTCAAAATCGTTTTTTATTTAAATAATAACTTATTTTATTTAAATTTATATTAGGTCAAAATTGATACATAATACATATATATGTTCAGTGTAATTAATTGGGGTCATTTTATAATAATTTTAGATATATAAAAATTTTATAAAATTTTCACCGTGTTTTACCCACCTCCTAGGAGAATTTGGAAATTCACATGAAACTTAATTTTACCGCTTCTGTGAGTAGAATTTCAAAAATCCTAGAAACATGGTTAATATCAAGGACTAAAATGTGGTTCAACGAGATGAAAATAATTTTTGGTGAATAGTAGCTTTTTACTTTTATTTACCACGGTTAAAAGTAAATTGGGTAATTAAGGGTAAAAATGATATTATTATTTTCCTAACACATGTCCTAATTCTATTGGATAAGTGTAATTCGACCAAAAAAACATAGGAATAAAATATGACCATTTATGTCCACTTGGATTAGATTAGAGAATTTATTATTAATTTATTTAATGAAGGGTTAAAATTGTTAAAATCAATGTTTAATAACTAAATCATTTTTTATATAGGGTTATACATAAGCTAAATTCGACTATAAATATTAATTAGAAAGATAAAAATATTTCCTACCTAATTTTATTTTATTTATAATATTTAGACATTAAATAATTTATGTTATTTATGACACAATGGTGATGTAGTATTTACCTAAATAATGAAATATTAAAATAATTAATGTTATAAATACCCAAATAAATATAATTTGAGACTTTTTATGAATTCGACAAATTTTTTAGGTTCTTATGACATGTTAGTATTGAATTAATTAACTATTTTATAACTAATCATGCTATTATGATTTTCACAAAAATCCATTACCAAATAGTTTTAAAATTGAAATAAAATAGTTTTTAAAAGAAATATTATATTATTTATTGTTATTATATTCATAATAATATAAGGTTTGGACAATATACTTATATCATGATATTTTTATCATTAATGGACCACTTGGGGGTCGCTTGGATGTATATGGTATGTTTATTAACTATATAATATAAAAACACAAAGTGACATGGTAAATGTCATTCTAATTAACTAAGAGTAAAAAATAAATGATATGGTTAATATAATGACCCAAACCTGACTAAAATATATTGTTTGAGAGGATTTTGACTCATAACCACCTTATATTCGAAATAAATCAATTTGGAACTACCAAAAACTGAATATAACATTATTATAAAATAATATTTTATGTTTTTCCAAAGGTGCCCCTCTCCTCCCTTATAAAAAGGGCACCCCTTCCCACTTCTATTCACACCCTTTTGAGCCTTGAAGATCATCCAAACCCAGCCAATTTCTCTTCTCCAGTTCCCTAGAAACATTCTGGAGGTTCTGGTATTCTCAAAAGTCCAACTCTACTTCCTTAAGAGGAAGCTAAATGGAGGTGCATCGAAGAAGATGTAATCTCTTCTTCTGATTCTCTCATGTTTCTTTCTTCTTATACTTCTTCTTATTTAGTTGACTCATTATAAAGTAATAACATCAGTATTACTTATATACTGATATTTTTTTATAAAAATGAAACAACCTTATTTCACCATCTATCCATCCTTTGGAAAACAAAATCACCGCGCGTGCAGACGTATGGAATATCGTCTCCACGCCGTGGTGTAATCTGTTTTCGACCACGAACTTACATGGATGAGTATAATGGTGTAAATTAATAAATATATATGATTATTTTAAAGTGATATTTATTCTAAAATATTATACATACACTTCAATACAATTCCATGATCATGTGAATGATATCATCGCTCGTGCGTACATACGGCATACCGTCTCCACGACGCGATGTGACTCATTCTCCATGTTAACCATTGATGAATGATTATAAAGTATATATAATTAATAATAATGAAATATATGGCATAATAGTGATACTGGAATTATGTATATATGTATGTATGTCATCTAATTAATTCTATTCAATTCAATAAGGAAATGAAAATAGTCTTCATGCATACGTACGGCCTACCGTCTCCATGATCGGTGTATTTCATTCCATTTATCGATCTATCGTATATATATATTTATATAAATAATTTATATTATATATAAATCATTTTTTACATTCTAGAATTATGTAAATCAGTATATAAATCTTAATATCAAGAACAAAAAGTCGAAACACGTACGATAAAGGAAACGATTTTACCCAAAATACTACTTTATCATTGAATATACAAATGAACAAGTAATATAAAGTCATAAGTGAAGCATATATGATATCATAACAATTAATAAGATTCTGTAATAAGTCAATGACATTATTTCAATCATTATACAAGAGGTTCGGATACATATGAAGAATATCAGACGTAAGGTAAGGGATAACTTCTCCAATCTCGTTTTTATCCGAGATTATTTATTTGTATGTATTTACTTGGGTTATTGTTATCATACATTGCCATGTTTTTTAAAAATGTTTTCATGTATTTCTAAAGTCCTTTTTACCCATTTTGACTTTTACTACATGGTATGTATGGAATATTTCCTTTACGAGGTACTTTTTTACTTTTTTGGCAATAGTACGAGAAGAATTTTTTTTAACATATACGGCATGAACGGGTTTTTACGGTTTCAAAACACCTTATTTTCAAGAAGCTTACTCTACAAGTTTTCATGACCATTTTCAAGAAATCATTTAATTTTAAAATTTCATGGAATTTTGTGAATATAAAATGATTTTGAAGAAGAATGGATATTTTCCTCAAGAATTAATTTCAAGTGTTTTATCAAAACCATTTTTCATCTAAGATGACATTATTTCATATGTGTATGTTTCAAGTATAATGTCTCTATGATTTATATTGTTTCAATTTTCTTATGATGAAATGATATTCTTTTGTTTATATGGATTATGTTATGATGGGATGATGTTTAGAAACCCATTTTATTCTTTGGGTAATGATGAATGATTTGTTTTCATGTTGTGGCACACATAATAATTATTTCATTATGAGATGGGTGGGACCTATATATCCCTCCAATAAATTGGGTAAATATTTATATCTCATTAGATAGACATGGTTGGAACGATATGTTAATCTGATTCAGTAATACAGGACTGGAACGAGGAGTGAACTTGATTCTGAAAGGGACTTTGTCCACTAAGATGTTCTTGGCAGCAATGCCTTGGCTACCATGGAAATCATATCTTGTCATTAATGCTTGCCACAACCACATATTTTATTCCCATTCTATTTTATCATTATTAATTCTTCTTTATGATCTATGACTTATGTACTGCCATTTTTTATGTCATTTCTCAAGATTTTGATGTTTAAACATTATGTTCATGTTATTAAGTTAAAATGGATGTGGTTTGTTTTATTTTCTCCATGATTACCCTTACTGAGCATTTGAGCTCACCCTTTATATCTTTTCTTTTCCCTAGGATTTAAAGAAATGTTTTAGGTAATGAAACCAAAATGGGAAGATCTTTATGGGAGATGTTGAAGATTTTTCAACACGTTTAGAAGATTACGTTCTGAGTTTCCAAAGACACTAAACTATTGCAGTCCTTGTGCATTTGTTTTTGTTATGTATTAAGTTTTCCGCAAAAGTAATGTAATGTCCATGTACGTCAAAATTTGGGACTCTACAACTTCTCTTCACATTAGATCTTCTACACTATAATAATGGCCTATTAAAATTATCATAATTTAAAAAAATTATTATATCAATCAATGGCGTAATGCAAAAATTTTCAACATCCCGAATAATCAGAAAAAAATATTGATTTATTCTTCAATGAAACAATTTTACTTGCTTTTCCATTTTTGTCTTTGGATAATATGATTTATATTTAGATATTTGTTTGTGGAATATTAATTCATATTATTCTTTATATCCACATTTTATAAAATGTAAGTTTATAAAATGTATTCTGAAACCAAGATTGAGTAGAATTACCTTTGGAATATTTACCAACATATTAAATAAATTTAGTATAATAAAAAACATATAGAAAATTATTACCAATTTCAAATGTGCTTGAAATGGATTTATATTTAGTTAATATTAATATCTCATGGATACATGATTGAGTGTTCCATTATATAATACACCATTTAGAAAACATCTTGGAATCCTATCTGATAAGAACTATTTCTGGAAATTCATCTTGGGCGTTCTCTTGATTTCTGAACAATACATCTATTTCAATATATTTTAGTTTTAGAGAGTTCTTATGGTATTCAATTAATTTCACAATATCTTCATATTATTTATTAGATGTATTTAATTCAATTTCATTAATATATTTTAAATTTACATATATTTTAATAGTCCTTTTGAGGAGGAATAGTTTCTAATCCTCAATAAGTTTATGTTTTTCTTCCCTCTGACTCTTTATTTTTTAATCTTGATCATCATGTATTTCAATTCCCTCAAGAATAGATTTATTCAACTATTTGATTATCATTGTATTAAACTATAGATTGAAATATTTAACATAATAGATTTTATATATAGTTTCTCCAATTCATTAATTTCTTCTTCATAGAAATTCTCAATCACATCCTTTTCATAAATAGTCCACAATATTTTATCTTCTACAAATTTGATTATTTCGCTACAATTTATTAAATACCACTCAATTAATTCTACATTTAGGATGAATATATAATCTCTGTATTTTATTTTCAACAGATAGTCTATAATAATATTTCTTTTTTTATGATATTCTTCAATATTGTGAATCATAATAGTAATAAGATTATCATTTACATCTTTTTAACAACCATTTATTCTCAACTCTACTCCAAATTTTGATAATGTTTTATAGTATAGTGATAAATTTATTATTTTTTATCCATAAGTTATGTGAGATTTCATTATATTAGAAATATTACTTCATATCCTTTACCCATATTCTCAAAATATTCATGAATATGTGACTCTTCATCATATAGTCCCTGTATAAAATAAAACATGTCTTTGAAGACCTTAGTAGGAACATTCATCAGATAAAATTTAGATTTTGTATAAAATTAATTGACATATTCAGTAAACATTTTTACATCACTTCATTAACAGAAATAATAAAAATGGTAAATATTAATTAATTTGACCAAAAATATTGATAAACTACCAGTCATTCTATATTAACACACACTACACCATGTTTTTATTTCATTTCACACAACATCGTGCCACTTTTTTGAATTATGTTACATGCAAGGTTGAGTCTTACAAGAAAACAATATGATATTAATATTACTTATTTATGATAAAAGTTATCACCCAATAATTATAATATATTAATTGAATATTAATAAAATCATTATGAAATCATAGTTTACACATTTTTAGAAATTTAATCCATTGGTTAAAAATAAATTATAAAAAAATAAAGAGCAATTAAAAATAAAGGATACGTTGTTCTGATAAGTATTTTTAGGATCAATATAATATTTTATCCTTATTAATGAAATTATTCATTTTTATTTAAATATATTAATATTATTTATAATATATATATATATATTTAAATTCATCTAATTATGCAGATACAGTTTTCGTTTGAAAAAATCAAATTATAATTATAAAAAGATATATATTTTAAATGGATGTTTTACCACCTTTTAATGGAAAAAAATCTATATATAATTTTTTGATATTTTTTAATTTTAATTTTAAGAAAAAATTTTCTATTTGATTGTGAAAAATAATTTATTGTAAAATAGTGAATGACATCGAATTTTAATTAAAATTTTCATTTTCAAATGACTATTTGTTTGTGTTAAATTATATTTATGATTTTATAACACAAAAATTATATCAATTTTATATAATTTGAACAAATTTTGGCCATTATAATGAATTTAACATTGAATTTTATTATAAAAAAATAGCATACTTCTTAAACATTTTATACTAAAAACAAGCATTGTCATTATAACAACAAAATTAATTTTCATTTAATTTCTACCAATTATATGATTATAATGGGTTATGATACATTTCAAGTTCATAATCATCATAATTCAAAATTAAAAATAAAAAAACTTATTTTTTATCAAAATAATTGTTGAATGTTGTTAAATATAAATAAAGTGATTAAGGAAAATGAGATTAATTAATGACTAAACTTAAAATATAATGTATAAAAATGAGCTTAAACTATTATAAAAAATCTTTTATTGAAATATTTAGACCATTAAACCTATTTGTATCTATAATTAATATTTATAACCCTATTGGGACAAGTAAAATGTGGGTTTCACTCTAATCATTTAATGAATACCAAATATGTCCTCTCCCTGCACTTATAAATGGAAATTTAACCTCCACCTATAATCACACTTATCAAGACCATTGGCTCGTCCAAACCATGTAAAAAATCTACCTAAATTCTAATGTTCTTCCTATTATTCTATCTTTGTACATAAATCCATTCATGGAATCACATTGGTGAAAACTAGAAGGTGTTACCCTAAAAAAGGTAACATTACTCAACATGTATTTATTTTTTATATCATTTTCCCGCAATTAAATTATACTTTTTAAATTATTATATTACAATAAAAGAATCATAAATATACTTTTATGTAGTTATTTTATGTTTTATATGTAAACCTACAAACACTTCAACCAAATGGGAAATGAAATTTCTGTTACTGTATGGTCAACTACAACCTTGAAAAATAATGACTTTAATTTTCTTTTAAAACCTCTAATATTTGGTAATTATGACGGAAACCTATTTTTTAGATGATATATAAAATATTTATGTCTATTTAATACTTATTTAATTTTTATATAACACATACTGTTATATTTTCCAATTTTTTTACATATGACCGCATCCTTTGTGGATGCGTGGACTACTGCCTCATCAAAGCGATGTGATACGTTCACAAATTACATGGAATGAAATGAGGATGTTTTCAATTAAAAATTTCAGAAAATCATATCGTATGTATGATATTAATTATATAACAACCTTTATGTAAATATAATATTTCATATTCTTTATTACCCATTCAGACACTAAAAATATTAAACCATCGTTGAAGGATGTGTGGACTATTACCTCCTCGATGCGATGAGATTATATTACCTCACATAAATTTGGTATATAAATATCTATGTTAAAATAATAATGTATATATTAGGTATTGATAATTATTTAACGATATAGGTTAGATACATTCTTTCAATAAGGATCATTGAGAAATGGTGATGTTACCCTTGTATACGTTAGACCTACAATCTCCAGGACTGTAACATTGGTTCATTTTTTATAAAAATAATTATTAATTTGATTTAAAAAAATTAATTAATTTATGAATATGTTAATTAATTGTTTATTATTTTTTATGTATATTCTTATATAATGACCCTATTGACCATAGTAAATCTATCTAAATCATTTTTTCTGACATATGCCAAAAATGATCAGGACATATGATGTTCACATAATTAACTATGTGATTTTATATAATATTTTTATAAGTAAAATATAAATTGTAATAAACTAGTAAAAGGTCCATAAGAAATTTTATAAATAAATAATTTTAGTATTCATGAAGATAGGGAACAATCATGAAAACCCAAACTCAATGTAAGGGATTCCGTCTTAGTTTCATTTCATTGAGGCGTACTGTATTGTTATTCACATTGGTTATTTTAAATTATGTATATAATTACATATAAAATTTAACATTATTAATTTAATTTATTTATTGATTTAAAAATATTTAATTTATGTTATTCTATAATGGGAATCATGATTCAGATGTTTCTGATAGAGTAATCAATTTTGTCTAAATTTCATTTCATAGAGACGTATTTTATAATTATACACATATATTACATAATATATTTTATATATATTCATATCAAATTTTATATAACTATTTGAAATTATTAATAATATTGGAAGCATTAATTAATTTTACTCTTTCATGGGGATCATGATTCAAAATTTTCTCAATTAGTAAGGGGTTTCGTCTCAATTTAAATTCCATAGAGATTTAATTATAATTATGAACCTAGTTACTTAATCTTGGTGTATATATTATCCTAATTATTTTATATCACAATTTTAATTTATTTAATTATATTAAATGTTTCAATTGATATTATTCTATCATGGATATAATGATTCTCGAGTTTATCTTATAGTAGGTGATTTTTTACTCAATTTTAGTTGATGAGGAATATTTCATATAAAAAACATATTTATATTTTATTGTGAATCTACTAATAAATTGATATATATTATAATGAATTATAATATGTTAATGTTTTTTAAATGTTTTATTTGATTATTATTTCCTTTGGATTTTTTAATTCAACTATTACAACAATTATAATGGGATTTCTCGTCTCACTTTTATTTCTGTGAGACTTATTCTATATTCACCACTTATTATTGGTGTATGATGTATATAAAGAGCGTGATATTATTTTATTACTATTATCTTTAAATTTATGGTTTTTTAAAATCCTTTTAATTACATATCTTTCATAGGGATAATTTTTTCAAAGTTACCAAAGAGGTAATGGTCTTTTGTCATAACTTTACTTCTTTGAGTCATTTCATATTTTATATAACTATAAATATTCATGAGGTGTATATACATGTAATTTGACATGTTATGTCATGATTCTATTTATTACCATGATATTATAAGTATAATTTATTATTCTTCCAGTCTAGGGGTTAATGATTCAAATATTTCAATGTGGTATGGGAATCTAGAGAATGAATAAAAATTATTATCCTTATGAATATTTTTAATGATATTTTAATGTAAATTCCCTTCATAAAAATGAAAAATATTTCTTTTTAATTATCCACCACGATAGATATTTTGTATTAATTCCATCCTAATACACATTTTTCATTGATTATGTCTACATCAAGGATATTATTGTGAGAACTGTTTTATTTCCATGCATTAATTATGACCAAAATAGACTGTTATGAAAACCATATAAATTCAATTTGTTGATTTTATCCTAAAGAGATTATTGTGAAACAATTTTTTTCAATGGGTTGATTATGACCTAAATATATTATAGTGAATCCTATTAATTTTCCATTGTTTTATTATGAATTAATGTTATTGTTTTGTAATCCATTTCATTCACATTAGTTGATTATTTAATAAAGATGTTATTATTTAACCCAATTATTTAAAATATGTTACTCATGTTTCAAATATATTGTTATTTCAAAAATTTCTATTACATGTTTTTATTCAACATTCAATGATATTTATATGAAACCAATTTCTTTTCCATAGGTAATTAATGTTTGAAATAGATTGTTTTGGAACCCATTTCCATTATATGGGTTAATCATGTTTTCTAAATATTTCTATTTGAACCCATTTCCATCCCATAGGATAATCATGTTTCAAAGTCTTTTTTTAAAAACTATTTATTTTCCACAAGTTATTCAAGTTGTTATTTGATTATCTAATTAAGTTTTCCAATATTTTATGTGTGATGATTTTGAAAGGGTACATGAACACTTGATCAGTGGTTATGGGATAAAACATTCATGTGTGGTTCTATGATAAACAATTGATGTTTTCTTCCATGATATAACTAAAATTCAATGGGTATGGAAGCCATCCGTATCGATATTCCATATGTCAGAGTGATATTATGAATGTTGACTGCATGGTTATTCCATTTATAAGAGTTAATAGTATAATGATGTACCGAGACACATTCATGTGTTTCTTTATGATTACTATTCGTTTATAATGGTTAAAATTATTGAGATTGATATCGTATGACTCATTATAATACATTCTTATGATTATTTTATTTCCCATGTTTTATTATTTTATTGTCAAAGTATTGATGTCTGTGAGTTA
Organism: Viscum album; assembly: GCA_963277665.1. Lineage (NCBI taxonomy): Eukaryota > Viridiplantae > Streptophyta > Magnoliopsida > Santalales > Viscaceae > Viscum > Viscum album. The sequence continues at coordinate 881,175,321 of OY728155.1, forward strand.
TTTTATTATTTTATCGTGCACATTGACTTTGTTATCATAACCATATGCACTATTATTATCATTAACAACATCTTATTGGTAGTTCTTATGTTTAACATTATTGATCTTCTGATATTACCGTTATTATGTTTCCTATTACCCTTGTTTTAATGTATGAATTGAAACTGTTAATTTAAATAAAAGATTTCACAAAGATAGTGTTGATTTGATATTGTGATATATGAATATTTGGGTTAAATTAGAAATGATGTTAAGACATTATGTACTATTGGTTTATCATTCCCAGTTGATTTCAGAATCTAATATATATGTTTTAATTTATTATTTAAAACTATAAACATTAATGGTCTTTCAACATGCATGTGGTCAATGTTTTCCTTTTGATGTGGTATGGTTTTGTTGGAAACATTTGTGTCCTAGTTATTGGAATTATCACTAGAACTGTAATGGCATGGATATCAACACAGGATGTATGATTGTGGTTTCAGGCTGTTACAATTAGAATCAAATGTTATTTTAGATAACTTTGGAGATTTGGATATTTTCATATTTCAGGTTATCAATCTTTTTTTTGGAGACATTTTTTGGGTTTATATATTTGTAATACCTAGTGTCAAAATCAATTATTAGGGTGTATTTATTTTTTAGGGTTATAAATATGGGACAAAAAAATGCTGGGTGAGAACCCATCCCATCAAACTGGGCAATTAGGATTGAACTCTTGATAATAGGACGATAAGGGTTTCATGAACTATTACATGCATGCATAATATCATGATAAGTATAAATTTTTTTATATGTTAATAATATGTTTTTTCAGAAACATATGATAATTTTTTTTGAAAAATAATGGTTTCTTTATCTTGGAATAATATATGATCAAATCCATCTAATATTTAGGTTTTGAAAATAATAATGTATTGTTGGAAGGATTTTATTTAATGATATTTATGGAATATTTCATTTTTATCTTTTTTTATTGAGATTTAATTTTTAAGATTACATAATCATTTTTATGGATTGCTCTTATTATATAATATCTTATCATTTGTAATGAATTTATGTATTTCTTAATGTTTAAAAATATGTGGAACAACTTGATAATCCCTTTTATGGACAAGTGTTCATTAAAAGTTGATTCTAGTGCTTCATCTAATAAAACTTCATCTTGAATAATTATGAATTGAAGATAAATAAGTTTTTTTTCTAGAAATTGACTAATGAAGTAAATTTAACTCATAAATTATATAATTTATTAAACATAATTCTAAGAGAAATAATTATCATTAAGAAAGGGATCTGGGGAAAAAAAATTTCACCATTACAATATTTTTTTACCAAATCAATGACCTTGTCCTCAACTATTTGTCTTGGGTTTTTTCATAACTGACTTATTCATGACCCTGATCTCTATCAACCTCTATTATTAAATGGGATTTATCTTTTCTTTCTAAATAAATACTTTAAATCCCTGCAAACGTTCTCTCGGTGTGGAATCCTAATTTTGTGCAACATTCATTGACCATTATGTTTTCAAAATTACATTTTAATAGGATGATTTATTAACCATTTTTATAATTTGGGGTTCAATAAAGAAATACTCTAAATAATAATCAATTTCTAAAAAACAAAAATTTCAATGAAAGAATTATTTTTAAGTGTGGTATGATGTAACAGAAAATTTTTTACAAAAATGATTCTTAAAAATTCATTTAAAGTATTAAATATGTTTTGATACAAGAAATAAATTTTTTATGTTCCATCACATGGAACACTGAACTTAACATTCATTTCACATGACATCAAGTCCCTTTAATGACTTCTATTTCATGGATGACAGAGTGTTATAGGATAAAAATGTAAAATTAATATTACTTATTTAACATAATAGTTATTTCATAGCTGTTTGAATTGTGAAAATGAATAATGATAACAAAATTTTGAAATAATTTTTTACACATGATTATATAATGTATTCATTGTTTAAAAATTATTTATAAATGAAAATAAAGACCACGTGAATATAAAGGTCTTATTTTTATGAAAACTATTTCAATGTAAAGAATGAAATTTTAAATTAATAAATTAAAATAATTACTACTAGTGGAAAAAATTAACAATATTTATTTATTATATATTTAATTAAATATTTTTTTAAATTCATCCAATAACATTCATAATATTAATATGAGAATAAATCAAAATTTCAGCATAAATAGTTATATATATTTAAGGGGGGTTTTACAGCCATTTAATAGAACACATATATTAAATATTATAAATAGAATATTTAGAATATTTTTTTGATTAAATAGACATACTTTTTGCTATATTATTATAAAAATTAACTGTAGGTTTTTTTTCAATATCTATAATAACCTTCATATTTTGATGAAAAGTGAATGACACCGAATTGAAATGGAAAAATTCAATTTCAGCTAAATTATGTATAATGTAAAACGATATTTTACATTGGTTTTAAATTATAATTAGATATATTTTGTATCACAGAAACTAATTTTGGTCATTTAATACAATTTTCCATTGAATATAAAAATAAAACATATAATTTTTTGCAACTTTATTACTTTAAAAACCCTCTTTATTTTCTCATATGGATGACTAATTTAAAATAAATTTCTTCATAATATGTGATTGTAATTTAGTAAAAAGTGTTAAATTTTTGGAGTCAAAATAAATTGAATATTATAAAAAATTAATCATTTTTTTTAAAAAATTACTAGTGAAAAAAATTAAAATTAATTATAATGATTCAAGAAAACGTTCATAATTGATGAGTAAAATTAGAAAATATGAGGTAAATTTGACCCTAAACGTGTATAAACATTATCTAACTTAAATTGATTGTCCATTATACATATAAAGATGCATTATGATATATTTTAGACACTTGGGGGAAAATTAATACTTGCGGATCAATAAAATATTTTCACGAATACCCAAAGTGCCCTCTCTCCCGCTTATAAAAGGTATCATATCATCCGCCTATCATCAAATCTCTCATAATATTTGTGTCTTATCATAAATAGATTAATAATCTTCAAAGATTCATCCCCTCACCTAATAGTCTTATCGTTGTGTATAAATCCATCCAAGGAATCCCATTTCAGAAAACCAAAAGTAGTTATCCAAAAATGAGGTAACATTATTCAACGCATCTTTATGTTTTATTTATTTCTCCTCTAAAAAAATTATTCGTATTACCTTACTATTTAATAATATTATTATCTTATATATACTGATTTTTTATGTTAAGGGTTCATAATACATTTTTTCAAGCATCCATTAAATTGTTAACAATATTATAATTCTTGTACAATGAATTGTCACCTCGTGAAACGATGTATTTTTATATTTACTGCCTCTCATGGTTGGGAATTAAGATGGAAAAAATGTTTTAAAAATAAATATATATATATATATATATGATATTTACGCTTATAAAAAAATTAATTTTTATATAATGCATACCTTTTTGTATTTTATTTTGTGTAAATATTTTAACATCATTTGTAAACATGTGGACTACAGTCCCCTCAATGAAATATGATACATTCCCAAATTACATAGAATATAGATTGTATGGGTGTAATAAACAAAACTGAACCTAATTATAATATATATTATATTTTGGACATAATTAAAATTTGAGAAATATAATATGTCTTGTTCTTTCTTACAAATTCACACGCAGAAAAAGTGATAACGTAGTTCATGTGCCAGTGGACAACTGCCTACTCGACACAAGGTGATTCCTTTTATCTCACATGAATTATATATACAAGTTAATATAATTAAATAATATTTCATATATTATATATTTATAATTATAGAAATATAAATGTTACCTACCTTTATTCCATAATGATCATTGAAATTAGGGAACATTTCTAATTCATAGGTACGATCGACAGTATTCATGATTGTAACGTCAGTACAATTTTCATAACCATAATTCATGAATGTTTTTAAAAATTAATTTCTTTTTATTAATATGATTATTATTCTTAATATATATATAATGATCTCATTTAGCAGAGTTGACATATCGATGTGTCTGTTGAGACATAAGTTGATTTTTGTCAAAATGTCCGACCTCAACATTATTGATTATGTTATTGAATGTATCTTTTTTAAAATTTAAATAAAATTAACAAATAATTATAGAATTTACCTTTGAAAATATATATTAAACAATTTATTTTGGAAGATAGATATAATGTATGAAAATCATACTAGAAGTAATGGATTTCATTTCAATATTATTTTAGTGAACAATATTATATTTATATATAATTAGATTATTTTAAATGGGGATTTACATCCATATTACATGATTTATCATGATTATAGATTGGTTAATGTTATTAAAATAATTAATTGATGTTATTATTTCATTTGTATCATGATTCAAACAGTTGTCGTTTAGTAAGGGATTTCTTCTCAATTTCATTTTAGGGAGGAAAACTGTTCTGTTATAAATATAGTTTTTTTAATATGTTGTATAAACATACCATGGAATATATATCACTAATTTAATTTATATAATGGTATTGAAATATTTAATTGATATAATTATTTCATGGGGATCAAGATTCAAATATAACTCAAGTAGTAGGGGGCTTCATCTCAATTTACATTTCATCAAGACTTAGTTATTATTATATACCTAATTAATTTTATATGGTTTATATACTACCATATGACTTACTATATAATTTTTTTTATTTATTTATCTTTTTTAAATATATTTTTTAAAATATCTAATAATTCATTAGTTACTGATGTAGTAAGTGATTCTTTTCTTACTTTTACATTTGGGTGGCATACAACACAATCCCCACGTTTTATTTTTGGAAATATATATACTATTCATTTGAAATATTTATCATTAATGGTTATATATTAATGTTATTTAATATTTTTATTTTATGATTATTTATTTTTTGGTTTCCAATTAAAAAATTACCAAAACTCTAATGGGATTTTTATTTTCACATTTATTTTTATTCGACTAACTTCAGATTATCCACATATTTCAGTTGTGTGATGTATATATTGACCATGAATGTATTATATTAATCCTAAAATTAAATATATGTGGTTATAAATATCCATTTTATGATTCATCTCTCATAGGCTTTATGGTTTCTGTGTTACAAATGTGAAAGTGGACTTTTGTCCAAATTTTCTACATTGAGACATTTTAATTTTTATACAGATATATTATTTTATGAGGTGTATATAATTATCATTTAACATGTTATATAATGATTCTCATTATTAAAAATGTATTATTCATTTCGTTTATTTTTATTCCATTGATGGTGTTAAATATATGATTATCTCAAAGTGGTAGGGGACGCTTTTGAATGTTTAAAGATAATTATCCTCATGAATGCTTTTAATGATATTTTAATGTATTCTCTATTTGTAAACATCAATAATTTTTTTATTATCCCCTACTAAGGATATTTTATATTGATACCATACTTATTCATTATTTGTATGGATTATGTTTGCTATAAGGATATTCTTGTGAAACTCATTTGTTTTCTCTGGGTTTATTTTGTCACAACGATATTGTTATAAACCCACTTTTTTACCCCATATAGATTGTGTCAAAAATTTATTATTGTGAAACCCATTTTTTCCATGCGATGAATCTGTCCTAATGATATATTTGGAAAACCCATTTCATTTCTAGAGGTTGATAGATTCCTCATGATATTTTTTGTGAAAACTATTTCTTTCCCATTGGTTGATTATTTCTTAATGTGATTATTATTTAACACATTTATTTTTCATGGGATACTCATGATTCAAATACATTGTTATTTAACACATTTATTTTCAATGTTTCAGTCATGTTTTAAATATATTTTTATTTAAGAAATTTATTTTTCATGGTTTATTCATGTTTCAAATTATCTCGAACCAACAAGGGTCGACCCTGAACCGGTCACCAAAGACAGTCCTCGACATGGACCGAGAGGCGTTCCCGATCCTCCCAGGCTAGCGACAAGAACCACGGTAACAAACGAGATCAAGAGGGAATGGTTTAGCCCAATGAAAACAAATAAAGAAGTGCAATGAAAACAGAACAACAAAAATTAAATAAACTACATGAAAAAGAAAGAACGGCCAACAACAAGAAACTAACCTGACCACAACCAAAACTCCTCATAACCTCAAGAGTCCTCTCTAAAACACAACCAAGCCAAACCCATGGTGGAAAATCTCATGTCAAACCTACAAAAAAATGAAAAAATGAAAAACACTGTAGCCGTGAGTATTAAAACTCAGTAGGCATTCCAAACAAACTATTCCCAATGCACTACCATTAAATAAAAAATTCACTAATTCAAGTTCGAACTAAATTATATAAAATATGGGTTTCCACAGACTTTCATTTATAAAAAATTTAGACGTCCATTTACATTTTTAATTTAAAAACAAGTTTAGTGATTGAAAGGAACATGCACATTGCATTTTAAAACATTTTTGCGAATCATTCAGAAATTCAAATTTCAGTTATTAGTCAAATAGAAACCCACACATAACACACAACACAAACTAAGGGCAATGGAAAAAAGTGGCACAGAAGAGCCAACAATAGAACAATACCTCTCAATCATCCGCCACATACAAATCAACAATAATGGGAACATGGGTCGAACCTAGGAGCTCATGAACAATCTAGAACATACTATACATCTGACTCGTCCTGAAGGCATGCCTACTCTCGATGATGTCATAATTCCATAATGCTCGGTATTTCCCTACATGGCCTAACGATGGGCCTAATCCCCTAGCTGAGTATAATCTGTAATAAGGTATACTAGCCAATACATAATCTAAACTAGTGCAGAAATCGTTCTTAGAAGGTTCACTTACTTTTCCAGGTTCCCATGTCAACACATATAATAAACAGGAAATGGGTGAGATAACAAAGTCAATATTGTAGCATAAACATCACACACAAATCATGCAGTCAATGTACATAAAATATCACCATTATGTCACCCAAATGAGAGTTTTCCTAAATAATTTATTTTATTATAGTGCCAAACGGGCCTTCAACAATTTTAAAGGAAATCCTCATTTATCAAGAGAACCAAAACAATTGTCCACGATTCAAAATAAATCATTTTCTAATAAACAATAACTTCATTGGAAATTAATTGATTAATGTTTAATGGACAAATGGGAATTCTTTTACTACTAGGTGTCCATTCGTCATGAAAATATTTCACGAGTTGTGTATAAAATAAACAGTTCTTTTTACACCATATAATCACTTAAAAATTATTTATCTTATATTATTTCTCATTTATCAAAATTAATAAAATATAAAGCAATTATTATGTTAAGAATTTAAAGGCGAGTGTAGTTGGGGACCAACCTCGACTCACAGCTTGAACACACTGGCGCGTCACACCTTGCACAGGCGCATAAGCACGCGCAAGCTCGTGCCTGAAGTACCATGAAAAAACCTCGATAATATGCTAAAACTATACAAAGAATCTAAAACCCAGTAAATATAACATAAAAATATACAAAGTAATAAATAGTGTAAAACCCTCCTCGACACCGATGCAGGAAAAACGAAAACTACCCCAAATCGCTCTCCTTCAGTGGTGGACATTCTTCACGCGCCCTAATTGAGAATAATGTTTGTGGTCGGGTGTGCGAATATTTGTAGTAGGGGATGGTGCGCGGGCACACTCGCCACACTAGTGATGTGGCTAGCCATAGAAGTAGGATGTTTTTGCTGATGGAGAGTTGTGCCATCACGGAAGCGCACCGAAGAGGTCACCTCAGAAAGAATGGACCAGACAAGGGGCTTGCGGAGGTCCTGATTGCACTGCAAAAAGGGAGAAGCAGGAGGCTGCGGGTGCAAGGGACTTGCTCGGATGGGTGTCATGCCGGCCAATAGGGGGAAGGAGGGAGCTCAGCTGGACAGAATAGGGTGCACGCTCGTCGAGAGCACTAAGCATGGATGGGGTGTTCAAGGGTGCGCGATGGTGGGAGGAGGGGATCCAGCTGCGGCCGGGGCATGCGAGTAGGGAGCTGGAAGGAGTGGCTTTAGCCGGAGGGAGAGGGAGGCAGTGAGAGATGTTAGGCAAGCAGACTTCCAGCTTGCAATGGATGCCAGTGGTTAGGATCATCTTGGGGAGAGGATGCATTGGAAGGTGATTCGCTAACTCGAAGTAGATTCAGTGTGAGTAGTCGTGTCGAGGCAGTGAGCCAGTGTCGGTAGACTGTAGAAGCCCGAATCTATCTAGGGAGATGTCATCTTGAGAGGGAGGCCATCCAAATACCTGGTCCCATGAAGGGGTAGCGAAGGCTGGGTATCTTCGGATGGGGAGGGCATCAACGACTGTTGGTTCCCTCTAGTTTTAGATGGGAAGCGGAGGTGGCATGATCTCACCTAGTGAAGCAACGGGTCGGCGAGGCGGTACCTCCCCCAGGTGGTAGACCATGTAGTAGACACTGATATGGAGAAAAGGGTATCCAAAAAGAAGGAAGCTTGTGGTGGTCGGGAGCTAGGGAGATGCGGGAATGGGTGGGGGTCATGGTGGTTGGGCGTGCGAATAGCCAGAGTTGGCATGGGGGCGTTCATGCTATATGTTGCTGGAGGAGGGAGTCATGTGAGAGGGATAGAGAGAGAGAAATGATGTAGGGGCTTTCTCACGAAGGGGATGGGAAAACCCCGGTGGGCCGCTGCATGGAACAAGTGAGAGGAGGAAAAACTAGGGGAGGCCGCTAGGGTTAGAGAGAATGAAGAATATATATATATATAATATAATAAAAATATAAAAAAATAATCATAACGATAATAAATAATTAAATAATAATTAAAATAATAACTATAATAATAATAATATAAATAATGCACCAAATAATAATATTTTTATAACAGCACAAAAATGATAAAAGTAATAACATTAAGAATAACAACTCTTTAAAAATAATATATTATTATTTCATTAACATTTAACTTTAATCCCTTTTTCTCCAACTCATTTAATTTAATTTTATTTGTTAACTCAAACATCACAACATCATGGTACATGGGCAGATTGCATGACTTCCGCTAGTCATGTGGTGCCCACACACTGGCCTAAAACAACATCAACAACATCAATAAAAATAATATTAATAATTATAATTATTTCATCAGTAATAATAATTATAAAATTATTAACAACAATAAAAAAGTTAAACAACACAATAAATCACTATATTTACTCATTTTAATTTTTCTGATGGCAGGAGAATTGTGCCAATGCCAATGGAGAGCAGTGTGGGGTTTCCAACATGTGCTTCGCCCATGCGCCCATCATCTTCGGCTAAAAAACACACACTTTTTGACATAACTCAAAAAAAATTTTGTCTGGGACTCAACCTGGACCCCAATAAAGTTTTAAAGTCAATGATAATTTTAAAATAAGATAAATGATTGATCGGGGTGTGACAATTATCCCCACCATAGACACTTTATTCCCCCAGAAAGTCACAAAGCCATACATTGATCAAGAATTTATTCCATGTCCGAACCGATCAGGAAAAACTGATGAAAAATGAGAAACACTGGATGAACATACTCTATACAGGTTACACTTGACCAATTCAAAATAAAACAGAAGCCTGAGGATGAGGGGAGAACACGAAGTGGGATCTCCCCACCATAAGAACTCAACTAGGGCATAAATTAACACCAAAACATACCACCCTGAGAAGGGGGAGAGACACATGAATTCCAATCGATCCAAACTAACTTATATAGTATCAGCGAACAACACCTTAGGTGAAACATGGTAATGTTGACCCGGACCAGAAACCCCCAATAATTAGAGAAAAACCATCGAGTTGTACGTAATCCCAAATAGTGAATTTGATCATAACCACAATCCTTGACTCCTCTGTAGGCACTGACACCTCTAAACAAACACAACTAAGCCGAGATCAACCCATACAAGGGCCAAACACACTTTAAAAAAAATTCATGGTTCCAAAAACCATGATCAGACGGTCAAAATAGTTTGGATTACAATAGAACAAGACCATCATTACAAAATGAAAAAAATGAACTCACAACCACACCAAAACTTTTACAATAGAAAAATAAGAATGAAAATACATTAAATGTTCAACTTCCAACATGTATCACAAAACCCAAACCGAGGATCTACAAACTCGGCAACCCTTGACTGGGCATGAGCTTCATCCCAAGACCTGTGTCTGGGGATTTGATGGCTAAAGATTCCCCTGCCTCACAGTCAGGCACTAGAATATCATCGGTCATAAAGTTTTCTTTAGGCGACTCTTCATTCGAAACTTCTCCATGTGACCCAGACAACCGGAATGATGACACGTCTTCGGAGGGATATGAAATGACAGCTTCACGTGCCCGAACCAGCCTCACTAGCGGCATACCACTGAACGTTCTGATGAAGTGGAATCCATAACCATTGTCCAGGACTCTATTATAATAGGGCCCTCTAGAACACTCTTCTCACTAGATGGGGAACCTTTCCAGAAACCAAATTCAATGGATTTCCAAAAACCTGTGCTCCGGATACCAGGTTAGCAAGGAAAGCCTCATCCACCAGCTTCTCGAAATGATGGTCCATAGAGAGGTAGAACCACCCCTTGATCTCTATACTTATACCCCTGATATGGAGAAAATTCTTCATCAAATCTTGTGATGCTATCTCTGGGGAAAAGGAAACAAGTTCATTGAAATGGTCAACACATTCCTTCACCGTCTGTTGGCCTTGTTGAATACGCATGAGCTCTTCCGATTAATTTGTCTTCACTTATCCAGGTATAAACCATCAAACTAAGACGAATTTAAAGACATATCAGGTCATCCCAAATTGCATTGATGGTGGGGTGAACAACCCGCACTGGTCCATGGTTGGACCTTTGAACATGCCCAAAACGGCCTGCACTCTGATAGCTTAGGGAGTTCCCAACATCCTGAAATCACACTCGACCTCTTCAAACCACATAACTACATTTAACAAACCCCAATCACTGCAATGTAAAGACAATTTCCAAGAAGGACAAAAAGCTTGGCATGACTTATCAAAAACTCTGAGGACCTTTTTGGGTGGAATTTTCTAAACAACATGTAAAACACAGATCCAAAACCAATATTATTCCTAAGCAATATCATTGAATGATATTTCATCCTAAAACAAAAAAAAATCAAAAACTAAAAAAATACCAACACAACACAAAAAACCATTTACATTTTTGTCTTCAAAACTGCCTTATTTCAAGGTCACATTCCACATACTAAACCCACATTTCAAACACATTTCAATTACCAAAAATCAATTTCCCTTTTTAAAATATATTTATAAAATCTAGGTCATGTTTTTAATTCCATTTACACACCCTGGTAATCCCATGAACTGTTGCTCATGTCTTCATCCACTCTCATCAATATGAAAAAACACACACTTCCCATGTGTTACCTCACATGTGAAAACATTCATAAAGATTACTTGAGGTTTCACCCAAACCATTTCTCTACCAATTCTAGGAAAACATTAGTTTTTTTACCAAAATATTTTGGTTTTAAAATCCATTTCATAAAATTAAATCTATTTAAAATAAATCATTCTCATTTTAAAAACATTTTTTCGTTTTAAATGGTGAACTTACACCGATCCGATCCAAGATGACACTTAACATGTATTAAAAAACCAGATTTATGGACTAGTTTTCATGCTTAATCATGCAACATGGTAGTGGGTCATACGACAAGTAAGAATCAACAACTAATAGGAACTTAAAACATGTTCTTAGACTCCACAAGGGTCACTACTCCAAGTGAAAAAATGATGTAACATCGGCTTACCTCGGTTTTCATCCCTCAAACTACGACAAAACAGAAGAAAATAAGGACTCAATTCCTGAAAAACCCCTGGAAACTCAAGGATTGGAATGGGGGAGGGACCATTAATCCTTCCCGTGCCTATATCTCGAGTCCCTACAATCCTAATATCCATCTACCGGACACCCAAAATAATAAGGATCCTCCCTCTGATACCATTATGTCACGAACCAACCAGCTTCGACCCTAAACTTGTCACCCATGCTGGTCAATGACATAGTCCGAGAGGTGTTCTCGATCCTCCCGGGATGGGGAAAAGCACTAGGGAAACATACAAGAGTAGGAGGGAACAATATCTACAAATAAAAACAAACAAATCAGGATAAAAAAATAGAACAATTAAAACAAAATAAAGAACACAAAAAAGAAAGAATGACCAACAACAACAAAGTAACCTGACCACCACCAAAACACCTCGTTACCTCAATATTCACTCTTGAAATGACAACCAAGCTTCACCCACAGTGAACAAGCTAATGTCAAACTGACAACAACACTAAAAATAGGAAAATGTTATAGGTGTGAGTATTAAAACTCCATAAGAGTTCCCAAATAACTTTTCTCAATGCACTACATTTAAATAATTAATTCACTAATTCCATGATTGAACTAAATTATATAAAATATGGGCTTGCACAAACGTTCATTTCTAAAACAAGTAACGGTCCAATTCCCTTTTTTAATTTAAAAACAACTTTAGTTTTTGAAAGAAACAGGGGCATTGCATTTTAAAATATTATCGAGAACAATTTAGAAACTCAAATTTCAGTTGTTATTCAAATGAAAATCCTAACACAGCACACAACAAACACTAAGGGAAATGGAAAAGAAGTGTATCACAAGGGTCAGCAACTGAACTAGACCTATCAATCATTAGCCACATACAAATCAACATTAAAGGGAACATGGGTCGAACCTAGGAGCCCGTGAACAATCCAAATCATACTATACATCTGACTGATCCTAATTACATGCCTACACTCGATGATGTCACAACGCCCTAATGCCCATTATTTACCTACATGGCCTAACCGAGGGGCTCAATCCACTAGCGGAGTATAATCCTACAAAGGTCCACTAGCCAGTGTGTAATCTAAACTACTATAGAAATTGTTCTTAGAAGATTCACTTACTACGCCAGGTTCCCATGTTAACACATATAATAAACAAGAAATGGGTGGGTCGACATTTTCAATCATGTATCACAAACATCACACACAAATAATTCAGTCAACGTACACCAAATATCACCCTTGAGTCACCCCAAAGAGTGTTTTCCAAAATAATTTATTTTACTAAAGTTCCAAATGGGACTTCTAAAATTTTAACGAATATCCTCATTTACCAAGAGAACCAATAAACATGGTCACGCTTTAAAATAAATCATTTTTAAATAAACCATAAATACATTTGAAATTCTATAAATTATGAATAAAGTCCAGAAGGGAATTCATTCACTACTGGGTGTCAGTTCGTCATGAAAATATTTTAAGTGTCGTGTATAAAATAAACAGCTCTTTTTACCCTAAATAATCACATGAAAAATAATTATATTATATTATTTATATTTTATTAAAATTAATACAATATCAAAAAATTAATAAAATATGAATTTAAAGGTCAGAATAGTGGGGGACCTACCTCGACTCATAGCTCGAACACACTGGCGCGTTGCTCCTCGCACCTGCGCATAAGCACGTGCAAGACAACGCCTACAGTAGCTCGGAATAACCTACCGAATGCACTGCAGCAACAAAGAGAATCTAAAAATATAAAATATAATATAAAATAATTCAAATGAATAAATAGTTTCAAACCCACCTCAACACCATTACAGAAAAAATGAAAATAACCCCAAGTCGCTCGCTTTCAACTGCGGGCATTCATCACACGCCCTAATTGTGAATTAAGTGTGTGGTCGGGCGTGCGAACAAATGAGGTAGGGGATGGAGAAGGGGTGCACTCATCGCATCGCCGATGTTTCTGGACAGAGCAGTAGGAAGTCATAGCTGGAGAAGAGTCGTGCTAGTGTGACCACATGCCGAAGTGGTTGCCTCAGAAAGAAGGGATCAGACAGGGGGCCTGGGGCGGTCATAGATGCACTAAAACAAGGGAGAAGCAGGAGGTCATGGGTGCAGGGGAGCTGCTCTGATGGGTGTTGTGCCGACCAATAGAGGGAAATAGGGTGGTTGACTGGATAGAACATGGGGCATGTCGGTTGGGTGCGCTATGGAGGGATGGGGTACGCAACGGTGTGCAACGGAGGGACTATGAGATCTGGCTGCGGTCGGGGTGTGTATTGTAGGGAGCCGGTAGGAGCGGCTTGAGCTGAAGGGTATGGTTGTCAACAATAGATGTTAGGCCAACACACTTCTATCATGAAATGGATTCCATTGGCCGAGATCAGATTGGGCAGATGATGTAGTGGAATGCGCTTCGCTAACTCGAAGTGGATTCGGTGTGAGTTGTCGTGTCGAGTCGGTGAGCTAGTGTCGGCAGAAAACGAAAGCGTGGATCTATCCATGGAGAATCCGAATCGAGTGGGAGGTCATCCAATGACCTATTACCAAGCATGGGCAGCGAAGGCTGGGTATCCTCAGATGGGGTGGAAAACGATGACTGTGGGTTCCCACTAGTTCCAGCTGGGAAGATGAGGTGGCACAATCTCACCTAGTGAAGCAGCAGGTCGGCCAGGCGATACCTCCCTCAGGTGGTAGAACATGCAGAAGAAGCTGATATGGTGAGAAGGGTATGTAAAATGTGGGAAGGGTGTTGTGGTTAGGGTGCTGGGGCAATGCAGGAAGGGGTGCAGGTCGTGGTGGTTGGGCACGCAGACAGCCGGTGCTGGCTTGGGGGCGATCCCGCTACAGGTTTCTAGAGTAGGGAGTCATGCGAGAGTAAGAGAAAATCTAGAGGGGCTTGCTCGCGATGGGGAAGGGAAAACCCAGGGGGTCGTGGTGCTGCCGGGACCAAGCGAGAGGAGGAAAAAAACTGGGGTGGTTGCTAGGGTTAGAGATTAAAAAAATATATATATAATATAAAAAATATAAAAAATAATCCAAATGATAATAAATAAATTAATAATAATAATAATAATAATAATAACACTAATAATATTATTAATAATAACACACCAATTAATAATTACTTTTATAACAATACAGTAATGAAAAAATTAATAACTTCAATAATAACTACACAATAATAATAACATAATATTATTTCACAAACATTTATTTTTAATATTTTTTTCATTCAAATCATTTAATTTATTATTATTTGTCGACTCAAAAATCGAAATTGCATGGTACTCAGGCTGACTGCATGACTTCTGCTTGTTGTGTGGTGCCTGCGCACAGGCTTAAAACAACAAAAAACCACAACAACAACAATAATAATTAACATTTCATCTTTCATAATTATTATAAAATTATTAACAACACTAAAAAATTTAAACAACACAATAAATCACAATCTTTAATAATTTTAATTTTTCCGAAGTCAGGAGAATCATACCAATGCCTAAGCGGAGCCACACGAGGTTTCCAACATGCGATCCACTCATGGGACTACCGATATCGTCTGAAAGATACAGATTTTTTAACATAACAAAAATGTTTTTCATCCAGGACTCATCCCGGATGATAAAAAAAATTTAATAGTCAAAGAAAATTATAAAATAAAAAAAAATATTGGTCGGGGTGTGACAAAAATAGATATATATGGATCCTATTTACATTCCAAGGGTTAATCATTATTTTGTGATATTTTTATTGAAGTCATTTCCATTCCATGGGTTATTCAGGTTTAAATGAGATTTTAATAAAACAATATTTCCATGACATAATTAAGGGGGTCTTTTCCCTTAGAGTATAAGAATGATTTTATGTGTTATGTTTTTGAAATGTTACATGGACATTTGACTGGTGGTAAGATGATAAGACAAGGACGGTTTGTTCCATGATAGACTAAGGATGGGTGGGTTCATGATATCCCTCTAGTGCATTGGGTATAGAAGTCATCTATTTGTTTATTATATTTTGATGAGTGACATGTATGCAAGTGAACCACATGGTTGTTCACTTTATAAGAGTGAATGTTATAATTCTGTCTCAATATAAATTCATGTGTTTATTTATTATTTTTATTGGTTGTATTGTTTTTATTGATTCAGATTCATATAACATGGCTCATTATTATTAATTCTAATGAATTGTTCCTTTTTTATTGTTTATATATTTTATGGTTCATGTATTTATGGTTATTGTCTCTTTT
Organism: Viscum album; assembly: GCA_963277665.1. Taxonomy (NCBI): domain Eukaryota; kingdom Viridiplantae; phylum Streptophyta; class Magnoliopsida; order Santalales; family Viscaceae; genus Viscum; species Viscum album. The sequence continues at coordinate 881,191,531 of OY728155.1, forward strand.
ATTATTAGCTCATGGACTATTATTATTTCATCACACCCTTAGGCACTTTTATTATCACTAATGAAATTTAATTGTTAATGCTTGTGATTATCCATACATTGTAGATGAGATCACCCTTATTACGTTTAATTTTTCCCATGTTTTAAATAATTATGTTAAATGATTGATTTCAATAAATTATTTCAGAAGGATGATGATGAATCCATATTTTTCAATAAGATATGATGCGTTAAATTGGAGACAATTTTCAACCTTTTGAACTAGTTTTTTATGAGTCCAAATTGAGGCGAATTGATTATAATAATGTTTTTTTAAAATTCTATAAAACTATAATCCAAAAAAAACCAATCAAAACGTAAGAAATAAAATTTTTACTTGTGATGTTTTATGGTTTTTATGGAATCATTTTCACCATATTTATCGGCATCATCGCTATAAAATGTAATTTCATAATATTCCATATAGTATTCCAGAGTGTGGTTTTGGGGATTTTATAATTAGAGTATCATTTTGGTACACCCATACTATCATATTCATGATTTATGTGTTCAATAAAAGGAAATAAATCATTGTGAATAAACATGATAATTTCCCATGGAATGAAATGGGATTCATAATATTGCCTTATTTCAAAATTATTGGAAAATTTCATAATGATGGCGATTCAATGATGAACATAAAGAATGTTTTAACATATTAATGTGAGGGAGTGTAAGAAAGTTTTATATTTATGAGATGTATAGACAATATTTTAGTCATTACACATTATTAAATATTTTTTTTAAATGAAGAATAGAAATATGATTAGATGGTTTAAAAAACATTTTTCAATAAGATTACCCTCCACATTGAAAATCCATTTTACATAAAATCAAAAAATATTTTCTTAATTCATTTTTTAAAAAATATAAAACATATAAGGAATATTCATTGAAAATAAAAGTGAAAAATATTGTTCATTCACACACCTTTAAACAATTATTCTATTTACATTTATGATAAAAAATCATGAAGTAAATCGTTAAGAAGAAAATCTGAATATTCCTTTTAAAAAAAATAAAAAAAAATATTAAAAATGAATATGAAAGTCATATATAAATTTAAAATAAAAATTTTAATAAAATTTCCAAAATATTGGGACGTTTTAGAGTGTAGGTTTTTTATTTAATAGAGAAAAAAGTTTTATTTTCCATAATAAAATTATAATTATTTTATGTAAAAAATAAAAGAAAATAGTAATATAAATTGAAATGTTAATTAATATATATAGGAGTATAAAATTAATGGTTTTTATTATTAAATTGATTAACGAATTTCCAAAAATGTTTATCAATGAATAAATAACATCGATTAAAATTAGACTGCAACGAAAATGATTAAAACATTGATTTTATCAAATAAAAACTACCATGAATGAATTAAATGAATTTTAAAATAAAATATCATGATGTTTATAGTTCTAAATATAAAATAATTAATGATTTAGAACATATATCATATTAAATAATCAAGATTCATAATAGAATATGTGTCTCAATGAATGAATATTTGAGAGAAGGCCCATAAAAATATCATACCATTGTTGTTGGTATTACATAATATATTAATTATGTATATTGAACGTAATTATACATAAAATATTTAAATAAAAAATAAAATAATTAAATTTCATCCCACAAATATTCTTAAAATAAAATAATAAAAAATTTGGATGTTTAACTCAATGATTTTGAATAGATTAAATAACCACCTTAACTCGATTCTGGGTCATCACATGTGTTTTTTATCTTCATGAAAAGTTTGATTATTTGAATTGTTTACTTTTTATGAACCATTTTCAGGTTTATTATTTAATTTTTTTTTCTCATGTCATATTCAACTAATTAAATAATTACTTTTTGGTTGGAAATTTTAATGATAGACGAATAATATATAAAAAACCACTTTGGTAATATTACTGTTGGCTAAGAGATTATTATTTAATCATTTCCAAGAAAACTAATAACGAAATAATTATCATTTTTATACCTACGGTATAATTTTAAAGATATACATGAAATATGGTTATGAAAAATACATTATGTTATAATTATGGAAAATTATATGTAATACGTTCACATGAGTAAAAATTCTATTTTTCATCGATCGCCATGGAAATAAGTTTTTACATGGTCTATAATTATATTTATATAATTATATTATTAATATAAAATTATTTTTAAAACATTCATTACAAATACCGTCCATGTGATGCTGTAGTAAAAATGAATCACATCTCTTAGCGAGGTGGTAGTATACCGTACCCTCAAACGACAATATCATTTTTTCAATGGATGATTTAGTAAAAAATTGTATGACATATTTATTTTAAATTTTTATTAATACATCATTTATATAATATATAAACCTAAAAATAATTCATTATTAGATTCCATGTAATTCGTATGTGAAAAATTAATAACATACCATCATGAGGTGATAATCCAAATAAACACTTGTGAAATTATCATATTCCATACGAAATGGAAAGTAAGAATGATTATATGATAATATAATTCATGAAGTATAATTATATCTTATGTTTAAAATTTAATATTTAAATACATCATTATATCCTTTTGTTGGAAGTTGTGATGGAATACTAATTATGTCTATTCATGAGGTGGTAGTCCGGCACACACACAATCAAATGATTAATTACCCAATTGCGAGAGCAGTTGATAGTTGTAGTTCATTCCCTAAAAAATTAAAAAATATATTTATAAGTAAATTAATAGTTTAATTATGCCATTATGATTTTACAATATTATATATAGGTGGTATATGAAATATAAATAGATCAGTTAAGGACTTTACCTTTTCTTTGGACTACTTATTTAGGTTTGAACTAAAAGCCTTTATATGTTTTCTATATAATAAAAAAGGCCTATGTGGTGAGGGTATATAAGTATTAAAGTGAGTTTTTGAGGAATCGGTGGAACTAATGGGATTTTTATGTCTAGAAATGAGTAGATATGTGGTGGCCATTTATAATTGTAGGAGAATACACACTTAGATTTTTTGAAATGAAATAATTACACCAATACTTTTCTCTTTTTTAAAAGTGTCTTAAATGGACCCTTTTTAAACCATAGAATATATAAGCATGGAATACTAATTATAAATTTATTTTTTAATTTTAAACATTTATATTTTTAGTTTAAACCCTAATAAATCTTTTTTACCATAAATAAGGGAAATAATTTTTACTATTTTCTATATTCATTATGGTAATTTTTTACACCTAATCAGATACCATAAATTTTTATGGTTAAAAATTTAGAACACATATTTAGAAATTCCATTTTCATATGTGGAAAATTTTAATTTAAAACAAAACGTAAAGACACGAGGAAAATACAGGTTTCTAAAGGGAATCCTTTCATAAGTAAATAACGGGTTGGTATGAAAATTCAATATAAAATTGATTAACATGAAATATATTGGATTGATAAAGATAAATTGAAAAAATTATAATTTTAAATAAAATTTAAAGTAAATAAGGTCTTATTGATTCAGAAAACAAAATGGTAATTTTTAATAAACAAGATCATTATTCACTATTCATATAAATATGAAACATTTCAAATACAACCCAAAAATTTCATCATAATACAATTTTATTTGAATATTTAAAAAATAATGTTTTTTTGTAAAATAAAATTTATAAATTCCATAACAATTAATTTTAATTAGTTTTTTCAAATTGCATATCAACTAGTTTTTGTAAAAATACTATTTTTTAGAAAACATTTATTTTTAATTCAAATGTTTCTTATATTAAATATAATCTATACAAACAATTAATTTTATTTTATACATTTGTGAAACATATAATTTTTATAATTCAATATTTCATATTGATACCCTCAAACATTATATGCATAATACAATGTCCATGTTTAAATATTAATATTTTAATAGAGTATCACATTTCATTAAAAATTGGTTTTATGTGCTTCACAATTCATAGAAAAGGGTGAATTTATATTAATATATATATTACTCATAGTGTTAAAATTATCTCACATAACATGTTCTTATATACAAATAGTTGTTAAACCTATGTCAATAATCAAACATGAATCATAAAAAACATAGTGTATCCCTAAAATTATCCTAATGTTTATAGAAGATACTACATAAATTCCCATGGTATAAAATATATAGTTTAGTCTATGACTATATCACTATGATAGGATGTGAATCTATATTTGATATACATATAGAAATATTGACTTCGATAAATTCATGGAATGAAATGCATGTGTATTTGGAATAGGAATAAGTTACATAAAATCTCATGGAAGTGGTGTTATTTTCGTGAAATGTATTTTATAGGATGAATAGAATCAAAAGGTTGGTATTAATTCTAATGCAGTGGATGATATATAATTCATTGAGAATAATAATTTAACATGGATTTATCGTATATAAACCTTCTATTATTAGAATATTTAAACAAATCATATTATGGATTATGTGTATTGAAACCAAAATTTGTATTTTGATATGTTTCTGTAGATTTTGCAAAACATACAATGGGTATTCAAAAAAGTATAAATTATAAGTAAAAATTGAAATCAATAAGGATCCATTGGTTATACCATCTCAAGGTATTTAAATCCATTATAATTACACTTTTTTTAAAAAAATCTAATATAGTTATATTGTAAATTGGATTTCAATGTAACGTTTCATTGAAGGTGTCTATACAATGGAAACCAAAAGGGTTTTTCACACCATTGAATTCCAATAAGAGATTCGTGTTTTATTAATCTATTAATAGAATAATTAAATTATCATTAACTTTTAATATTTGTTTTGATTGATATTATTCTAGGTGTCTAAATGTTTTTGGTGAGAGAACTGTTGTTTTCTTATATTGATATGATTTATAACATATGGAGAATAGTTGACAATCCTTATTGGTAGTTAAGAATAAATTATAACAACTATTCATATATTTACTTCTTATACAGACGTAGGGAACAAGATCTACTTAGGTATATCAATGGGTTTCTTATAGAACATCAATGTATATAAATTGAGAATAAAATCGAAAGTAAATGTTAGGTCTATTTGAGAGATAATAATATTTAATGACACATGGAATAAATCTCGCCATGATGATATGTATATGACATAAAAAGATATTAATATGGTTTTTAGAAGTCACTATTATTCAGATATAGAACAATCACATATTTCATTCCATATACTAGAAATTATTTTTCCAATAAATATAATATGATAAGCAGATGATAAATTATTTTTAAAGAGATACATTGGATGCAATTAGATTTATTGATTTGTATTTGAAAACTAAAAATATTAAATATATTTTATATGGAGATTAAGTAACATTATTCATAAAGGGGGTATCAAACAAGTCTTCCTAAGGTCTCATTGATCTTATATCATAGTAAGGAAATGTAAATGATCAATAGAATCGCATTGATAGTGGGAATGTTTTCCAATTTAAAGTGGGAGTTCTAAAAAATTGGGTTCCCTAGAACCAAATTATGTGGTACTTTTTGAATCCCTTGTTATTTTTATAGAGATTTATTCATGATACTTTCATATAATAATAGTGAAACTAAATTTTCATACACTATTATCATGGTAATTTCCATATATTATTTTACATGTTACTGATTTATTACAGATCCCATCAATAATGATAACCTCAAGATAAAATGAATGTAATCATAACTATTTGGGTTGTGTTATTGATACATAACATTAACGGGTCATGGATGAACCTTAACTATTAGGATTTTTGGGATCATAAGTACTGAGGATTATTCTATTGAATTTCATGCTTGGTGATCTCAAGTAGAATATATTGTGGAGATTGACCTATAAATTTTATCACCTTATCTTATAAGTGTGATTGGATATTCCTAACTGTGAACATGTGTAATAGTCTAAAAAATTGATATCAGTATCAATTTTTTTCATTTTATTATATGAATTCATACATGATAAAATCCATGAAATTTAATTTTGGGTGATGTAAATGAGAATTGGTTGTGTCATTGGTGGTATGATATTTATTTCATGAATGAAATAATATTTTTTTGTTTTCATAAATAAGGTGATATCTCAAGCCTTGTTATTCAAGATGGTTTTCCATAACCAAATCGAAGGCTATGGCTGAATAAGTAATTTTTATGAGATTGGTCAATAAAAAAATAAATAATTTTTTTATGTATGGAGATACATGTGATGCATGTTTCTTTATATGATACCACATGATAAAAAATTATATTACACATAATTGTTTTGAATGTTGTTATAATTTTTATTATTAATCGTTATATTTTTATTGCGCTTGATATGTTTCTATATTCTCATTTGTTACTTTTTTTATGACTCACCAATATCAAGATAATGTTATAGAGGGTCACACAGAAAACATAATGAAAAGGTAACCAAATTCTAATGAATTTTATTTTTGGACATGGTGGGCCCTATAATATGGTTAGTGTAATTTATAAGTTTGAATGATCATTAATAAATTAATAAATTCATTATTATTTGAGTGTGGAATAATATGAGTTGAATTTATTTATATGTATTACTTACTAGTTATTCATTGAATAAAAGGGGAAAATTATATGAATGAATGTTTATGTTAAGGTTCATTTAATATTTATAGGAGAGATGAGTCAAGTTAATGACTCAGAAATTTACCGCATAACATTATATTAATGTTACAATTATGTGATGGAATACTTATACCATTATTGATAGAGTTACTAGGTCTTACATAGTATTTTTGTTCAATATATATGGTTATATATGTTCAAGGGGGATAGTTAAATTTTCAAGTGTATTAAAAAATTGTTATATAATTTCTGGGAGGCCTAAATTTTTGGGACATTTTGAGCACATGAATCTAAAAGAATGTATATCCACTATACCATATTCAAGTTTAATATGTACCCAATATAAGAACCGTGATCCATGTTCTTAGTCATATATCAATGGAATATGGTTGCAGTGATCATTGATATACAGAAGGCTTCGTCAAATATCTACTCTAGAACCCAAAAATTGTCAACAAATATAATAATAATAATCGAGGGAAATTGAAGACAATATTGTGTGATCCATTTTTTATTATCCCAAGAATGGATTTAAGAAAATTATAAGAACATGAGTTGGATCAAAATCTAATATGGTAAGGTTTTGATCTTATTTTTCATGTTTATTTAAATCACACAGATCATATGTTTGATTAATTAGTGGTTCTGCTCTAGATAGGATGTTGTAATTTACATCATGGTGTAAAAAAATAAATTTCACACCAGTCTATACTTTTGTTGAGTTCATGACACCAAAAGTGTGATAATATATAGGATACAAATCACATTTATCATTGTGACCATAATTATATATAATAAAAAAATTATCATCAAATTCATACATGGAATAAAAATAGCCATTTGATTGATTTAGATGATTTCTCAAATATTCAAGGTTGGTAACAAAAATTTTATAACATTTTCAATAATGATTTCATACCCTTATTTCATGTAAATAAAATTAAAAATGAATTTTTATTATGGACCAAATAAGATAAATCAATTATTTTATTTCATGATTCAAAAGTTATAATCATTTTTTATCAATAATGATCATATCATATAAAAAATTACTATTAAATTTATAATGAGGATGATTACATAATGATTAAAAGGAGTAAAAAAATAATTTTGATCAAAAAATTATTTTCCAATAAATAATTCTATGAAAAATAAAAAAAAATCGGTGGTGATATCAAATAAATATCACCACATAATAATTTTATTCTATGAATTCCCAATAAATTATATTTTTTACTGATATTTCTACCATATTAAGAAAATTGTGATAAAAATAAATATTATTCGATTTAAAATAAAATGTCACTATGTTTATATATTACATCGTTGAGATAATATTTCATATTCACCTCAACCATTATTTATAAAATATTTATATTCATTTTAGGAAATGGAATAAATAATTTTAAATAAATATTCACAATCAGTTCAAGGAATATAAATAATTTATTGGATTAGGATTAATGTTGTCTCCAAGACAAATAATGTGAATATTATTTTCATAATTTTTTTTATCTATTTCTGATAATAAAAATTTTAAAATACATATATGATGTAAAAAAATAGAAAAAAACATTCAATATTTATTGGAAAATATTACCAAATTTAAAATGATATCATACAAGAGGATTTTAATATTATTATTATGATTAAAACCATTATTGTGTAAGAAGAAATTGATGTCATTAAAATTCACTATATCATCATCATATTTCATTCTTTGTTCAATAAGGTTTTTTTTAACACTTTTATCATTCACATTAATTGGTTGTTAAAAAAAGAACAATACTCTATTTTAGTATATAATAGGTACCTAATTAAATCATTTTCATTAAAAATTAAAATTATTCACCTATTTTTTCCGTCATTTTTTTGGTTTATCATGATTCAAAAATTTATATTGGTGTTTATTCCTATATTCATTTTTTAAGTTACTATATTGATAATAATATTTATTTCTACCACAAACATGTCAATTTTTACCATGATAGCGATTAAAATCACACATTACCTCATAAATTTAGTTTATTAAATACATTCAGTTTCATGATAACTCATTTTGTGCTCATGGTAGATGAGTATTTTAATTTTTAATAATAAATGAAAATAATTTTTAATGGTTTTAGTGTCTAAAATTATATTTAGAAATAAATACCATTGAAAGTGAGACATACCAGATTATAATAACCTTTTCATCTAGGTTTAACACATACATATTTAATGTTATGAACAAATTTTAATATTAAAATTTGTAATTGTGATTTATTTCGAGACGATTTAATAAGTTGCAGTCATGGATGAATAAAAATTTCAACTGATAGTGAATGTGCCAATTATCATATTGGGTTCCCTCTTACCCCATTTTTTACAAGCCTATTTTTTAATTTCAATAAATGGAAATTGAAAATAAACCATATTAAAAAAATTCATAGATTATAAAACATAATAGATATTAAAAATATATTGTTTTACTATTAAGTTAAAATATATATAGGGTATATTGATAAATGATCAATAGATTGGATAAATGCATTTTAAATAAGAAATATCCAATACGTGGGATTAATATAATTGGATAGAGGTGGGTAATCAATAGATATTAGAAATTTAACCCATATTAATCCCCATCCGTGGGAAATTAATTCATCATTATTAATCCGATAATTTATATATAGATATTTAGTTATTTTTAATTAAAAATTGTCTTTCACTACTACATTTTAAAACATAGTGATTTGTTATGGTATAGAAATAATATTTCATCAAATATTGAATTATATAAAAATTATCACTTAATAAAACATTATATTATAATAATTTTTTTATGAATTAAATAACATAAAAATGTTTTACATCTATTTTCAAAACAAGTTTTTCCAAGTCATTCATATAATCTCTCTCAAATAAGTACATTTGGGAGTAAAATATAATAAGTGTTACATTTCCATATTTCATTCTAATGTTCATTGATAAATAATTAATATCCTTCATATATTATGTATGAAAATGTTATTATAATAGGATAAAATTTTTAATTTGAGAAATTTTATGCACTTCACTAATTTCATGATTTTTTTCTACCATTTAATGAAGAGGTAATATATTAGATTAAAAATTGAACTTTTGGTTGTTGAAATTTATGGCTAAATTTTTAGGGGAAACTAAAAACCACTTTCTAAATTCTGGATGGGGTCCTCCAATGATCAAGTGGTATTGAAAATGAGCCTGCCAAGGATTTACTACCACTAGATGGTTTATGGTGATCCACCTATTTTTTCAGGAAGGACTATATGTTCAACCAACATTGTTTTTGTAGTAGTTTATCATGGTTTGGGTGGGGGTAATAAATTATAGGAAGTAATAAAATATATTAATTGTATATTGATTTGAGGATCATTATAATATTACAGTTTTTATCATTTCTATGGGTATATTTTTAAATCCACTTAAGGGGTTGGTTTGAAACATTATAAGAATCATAAATTTTTATTGAGAATATAGTTAAACAATTTATTTGAATATTTTATAAAACTAAACTAAAAGGGTTTAATATATCTCATTATTATTGTTTAACCCATAAAGACTAGTGATTCCTAGAGTACCAACCAATATTTTATTGTAAATTTAATCGTTTTGAATAATTAAAAAGTAATCTAAAAAAAGATATCCCTGAATAATGATCACATTGAGATTTTATGAATTCAGGTTTACAATAATTAGTTCATAAAACAATGTACAAGGTAGATGTATTGTTTTCATAATTGAATGGAATTAAAACCCTAGTCTTTAATTATATCTTTATTTAGTAAATCAATTTAATATGGTTTAATAATACAATTTATTAAATAATTGAGTGATGAAAACCATACTTAAATATAAAATTAAAACATAATTTATGATAAAGAAGGAATATAAGGATTGGATAAATCCTTCAAAATAAACTACATAATCTAGAAGAGGATGAAAATTCTAAATGGAAAAAATAAATTGAATAATGATTGAATACAAAAATGTGACACAAATGTCTATTAAAACAAAATAATTTTCAAAATTTAGTCGCCATTCATTACAATAAATTGAACTATTTGGTTACAAACTGAGTTTTTCATAAGAAGGTAAAGATTTTTACATGTTAGGAAATGGTTAGTGAATGAATAATTATATTCAACCTGATCACCTCAACGTTCAGGCCTTTATATCATCTTGACAAAGTCCTCTACAATTTATTGGTGTTTTGACAACAAAACTCAAATTCAAGGAACTCCTTTTATATTGATGGATTTATCATATATAACTATATGCCTAATAGAAATTATCATATAATTCAATACCTTATAATTCCAAAATTGAGGTCATATTCTACTCAAAAAATCCAGAAAAATATATCCATGTTCAACCATGTGCCTCCCCTCAACGATAGAAGTGACCCCTTTCTTAATATAATTTTTATCTCATAAAATTTATCATCATAAATAATTTTAAGATGTAAATATAACATATCATCAATAGATATCATTGATTCCATAGATGAAAAATATATTATAATGATATATGTAAACCAACTAACTCTATTGGAGATTCACTCATAATAGTGGAAGTCTAGGGTCAAACCCACCCAATGGTGAAAAAATGAGTTTTGACCTATGTATTATAAACTAATAGGGATTTATGATTTGAATTTTATCAATTTGGATTTGAACAATCAAATTGGACTAGAATGAAGTTGAGTATGAAGGGTTTGAGATCAATTTTAGGGAGCCTGTATAAAGGTTATTCCATAATATATCTTCATAATGTCATATTAATTTGAATATGATTCTGTTAAAGATTAATTAATTGGTTTTGTTCAAAACAATTAGATTTACATGGAGTAGAAACCATTATTTTTTCTAATGGTGTTCTCTTATCTATGTTTATAAGGCTCTCCTTCAAAAATAAAAAAAACATAGGCTATTAGAAATTAATGTCATTATTATACATACCTTAGGGTCCTTAATTTATAATTCACTAATTCAGGATCATGGAAATGAATGAAATAAATTTTATTTCTTAATAAATTTTTCTACTAATAGATTACCAATGATATTATTTAAAGATCCATTAAGAGTTTCCACCCAACCCTCAACTATTAACCCTAAAGAAGATTAACCATGTATTGGAAAAGATAAATTGGTAAATTTAAATAAGGGAATAGTTATTGGAATGTTCCTCATATATGAAATGAAAAAATAAAATCATATAAGTCAGAACAATTATTTGTATTATGAATAATAACACATAATGATATTGGAATTGAATTTTAAAACCAATTAAAAAAATGGTGGGATCATGGAAACATCGTTAGAATGATAAAACTGTAGGAAAAATTTTCAATCAACTGAAAATGAGATATAATTTGGTAAAATATAATAAATGTAAAACACTTTAAAATTCAAAGTTTAATGTAATATAAATAGTACATATCAACTCATGACATTAATGGTATTCACATTGTGAGTCTTATGCAATTCAGCCTTCACAAATATTTAGATTCATGAGTTTGTCATTTATATCGTGAATGGGAATTTTCAGTATATAGTATTGAGTATCTAACAAGATTCATGAATAAAGTTGAATTAATGGGATATTTGGGATGTTTGACCAAAGAACAAGGAAATAATTCCACTCTTGAGTGGATTACACATCCTATGATTTCATTCACTAATGGATTCATGGCATGTACTAGGTTCATAGATCAATCACCATCTCATCATTGTTCAATCATCATAGAATAAATGTGATGAATATATTTTATGCCCAAATATTTTTCATTTAATGAATTCATGGATAGTATTGATTTGACTACTCAAATTTTGGCCAGACAAGGTCAACTCTTTGGGAATACATTTCATAAGATTAATTTATGTTGTGGATTTCCATTAATTTCATTAATTTATAGTTTCAATCCCTCTACCAAATGAGCTTAAATTTACCATATTAAACAATGAAATTTATAATAATCTTAATATAAAACAAGTATGAAACTAAATTATTTGATTTCAAAATGTGTATATTAATTAATCATACCAAATTCTCCCACAGATTAATAATTTCTCGTCCTTAACAAAAATCATCCCAAAAATAATTCCAATAGAATTAATTTTTAACAATCAACATGAATTATATCCCTTCAAATGAATCCAAGGGTTAATGAAAACATGTTAGCCTACCAAATCATCCCTATAAAGAAAATTGGTCATCCCCCATGTTCATGTACTTCAGTTAAACCACTTATTTATTTTATTTCAAATTTTCAATATTTCCAACGATAACAATGCCCATGTTTTAATTTTCATCATTGTGAATATTATCTCATATCTCTATGTAAAATAGTATCTGAGTAATTTTAATATCTTAAATAGATTATATTAACCGTAATATTGCATTGGATTTAATATATCAAGTCCGTAATGATAAAAAACACAATTATTCATGAGTGATTTATTTTGGTTCAATAGACACTAAGACTAAGTATAGGTGGGTAGATGATAAATATAAAGATAAAAATTAAGGTAAACTCTAAATCATCATAAATGATAATAATGAATAGTTTAATGATGACTATCTTTTATATATTAATGTATCCATATATGTTAAATAGTTATTCAGACCTAAGAAAATTGGATGAAATTATTATTAAGGTGACCTATTTATTTTTTATTTGGATACAATATATAGGATATTTCTTACATCCCCCACCTAACTACATATGATCTGTCATGAGATTAATCAGACTGGTAGAATTTATTTAAACCATCATCATAAAATACCCATTATATTATCTCTTCCTTTTTTGTACTGCAATTTTTTATCCAATAAGATAATCATGAAGGAAAATCAGAAGTAACCATAGATAATTTCGTGTAGATCAGGTAAAAATAAAAATACACATATCCTTAGTAACAATAATCCCATTTCTAGTTGAAATGATTGTACCCCACCGCCACTTATTAAAATAAAATACATGAAATATACCAAATAGTATGGTATGATGAGGTAGAATAGTAGAAAAATAGCTTGATCAAAAGAAGATCATTCAAGTAATCTATATGACATGAAGGGATAATTCACTCACGTGTCTCATGGAAAATATTCCTAATCAATTCAAATTCCACAATAATTTTAAAAGTTAATTTTTTCAGTCATAGACTTGATAAGATACCAATGCATGTTCTGAAAGTTTTACAAGTCCGAAGTGTCTCTAAAGAAATATACATAAATGAATAAGAAAAATTAGGTAATTAATCTTATCATGAATTTAACTACATAATAAAATTTCAAATCGCTCAGGGCTTATTAACATGTAATATAACAATTAAAAAAATATCACCAATTTAGAATCATAAATAAAATAATTGAATCAATAGTCTTAGAAAAATAATAAATATAAATAAATATTTTTTATAACAATTTATATAAAAATTATATCTTTTAATTACATTGGTGTAATGAGATTTCATGTCAAGGTATGTTTTAAATGAAAAAATTTTCATCATCAAATTAAATCAAACAAAAATAGATATATAAATGTAATAATTATTAATCTTATCCCGACAAAAACGTAATACAAAATATATTACACACAATATTTTTGGAAACAATGTTCTAAGATGGAAATGAAAGATAAACAAGATTTTTTATGTAAATAACTGGGATAGTGTAGGAAATCAATATCATTGGGTAGTGAATTCCATTCTATGGGCGAAAATTTTGGAAGACGCTTTGAATCCAAACTACCATAAAAAGTTATAGAGGAAAAAGTATACATTTATTTGAGGAATGATTACTTAACAATATATATATAATAAATGAAAAATATGTAGTTTCACACATTATCTAAATTATTTTCATTCATATAAATTCATAAAACATAGTATAAATATTTTCATCAATAATATATGAATAACAGAAAACATAGTGAATGATAATAATAAAAACTAAATAGAAACGACTAATATATCAAATACTGGACTATGGTTGACCTATAATAAAATGTGAACAATTACGTCATTATTGAGATGGATATACACATATGAGTTTATGAAATCCATCAACTATGTGGTCCTTGGCATTTTTTGGCACTAGAGGCAGAGTATACCAGCTCAAATTATCATTTTACAAGATTCCCCATTTTAGATAATGTTTTAATAGACAACTAGTTTGTAAATAAATGAATATGAGTATATATCATTGGAATCTCATGAATTCATCTCTAAATAATATAAATATAATAGAAAACCTCACGAGGGAGGCCATTTCGAATCTTAATTGGTGTATTGAATGTAATAGAAGAATCATAAGAATGTTACATAGAACAACTTCATGAAATATAGATAATGAATTAGTAATAAATGGGTCCTTGGGAAAATCATATATATTTCATTATAAAATTATAATATATGTTTCGGGGTGGGGATCATTTTAAAACAAAATGATATCCACAAAGAGTAAAAAAGGTTTCATTTTTTATTAGTATAAGAAAATAATTAATACTCTTTATGAGAAGTTTGTATACTCCCCTTGATATGATGGGTGGTTAGTGTTGACGTTCCAGGTATATATTAGTGATAGTTTCTAATGAAGACATATCAACAACTGGAACTATCATTGTGATTTTGAAAGCAGACTTGGTCTTTAATGGTGGTACTATGTTTAATGTTTGAGGTGGAAAGGCTATAACAAAGTTATATGTTGTTTGACTTGTATCTAGATCATGTAATGGAACCATACATAGATTCTTAATATTTAAAACATTTTCATGTCAAGTGTACATCATTAAATGTTCCTCTCATTAGTGGGGTTATTACTCTCTTGTGGTAGACCAATAGAGCGAATGATAGGTTCAATGGAGGATATGATGGGTACAAATATAGATTTATGAAAAGATGTAGTATAATGTGAGTGGGTAGTATAGGTGGTAGATGGATGCAGATGGTAAATGGTGGATGGAAATATCAGTTGATCAAAGAAAGGGACTGATAGGCACTGAAAAAATGCACACTGGTACTCTATAATGCAATATCGACATCCCCAAAAATATTCCATCCACTCTAAATGGGTGCGGATATATTGATCAATCTTGGGAGTTGTGTACACCTTGGTCCCATTAAATGGTGGATTATACATGGTAGTAGGCAGCTAGAACATTGTAGTGGTTGGAAGAGGTGAAATATTTATAGAGGCATCAAAATATAAAACCTCATCAAAGGACTCGATGTACTCTAGATCCCCCTCATAATGAAACCATACCTTTTGAAGGAGACTCGTATCATGGAGAAGCAATAGTCCAATTGACAACATCATTCCAAATGATTCTAGGGGTGTTTATTGTCAAACACTCTAAAATTATTTCTTAGGTAAATAATAAATTTCCCTCCCATAGGTGTGTCATGGGTTCATCTCACGTGACCCTTATAATATAGAGTGAACTGGAATTCTCTATTAGCAATGAGGGATCACATGGTAGTGGAAATAAGGAGAACCTAAATCTGAATAATTTCTCTATTATAGTTACCCCATGAAAAACATGAATGTGAAAAATATTGATGAACAATCCACTTGGTGGAACACCGAAGCTTGGGGCTCTTCATAGTATGTGGTTCTCAGAAGCTCGTAGTGACGCAATCAATCAACACCTAGTTCTTTAGGACTCCCAACTTATTCAGTTCCATACTCAATTCCACATATGATTTTGTGGAATAAAAATAGATAAAATAGTAATAAAAATCAACATTAATGTCTCATAGTGTTATATCCAATGGATTTCCTATAAATATTAAGGATATGTGAATGATATCTAGCCAAAACATGCCTATGAACTCATGAAAGTTATCCCAGTAGGTCTCCTGACAAACCTCAATGATATGAATAAGATGTATCTATACAAAGACCTCCATGACATACTCAACTACATGGTTTATTTTAATTATAATATGTTTGAGACTCTTTTTGGTCTACATAGGATTATACATCCAATCAAACAAGAGGAACTGATGTGGGATGAATAACAACTACAGGCTTGGATAGATTGATTAATATTGGGTATCAGTTGATGAGTAACAGGAGATGGATCAAGAATGGGGGGAATAACAATGATAAGAATAAATAGATGAAGAAGGATGGAGGGAATGATTTTTTAGTTATAGTGAATCACTATATTCTATTCACATGGATGTTATGCCTTTTTTGAACTGGTATATTTTCTTGGGAAGAGATAATCTCAATCCCTTACTGTGGACCCATCTAGTGAAAAATGAATGGGGAGGGGTGGAGGTGGTGTTACAGATAGAGGAGGGTCACTAAGGGGGGATAAATATTATTATGGAAGAAGGTATAGAAGATGGATTTTTGGGAGTTATGCCTGAATATAAGGGGAATGGAAGATATAGTAGAAGATTGGGCTGATGTAAAATTAGGATTCATGTCTTTAGTAGTAGAACATTGTAATTCACATCTTGAATTTTAAAATGTATACATCATTTATTATTTTTTGGGTATCTTAAAATCCCAATAAACTCTCATGTTGAGTAATTAGTTTTCAATGTGAATTACGCATAATATATGCTCTATTATAGTGGTCTTCGACCCCCAAATCTAGGAACACAACCCAATATGTTTATTATCCTTAAAAATATTCTATTAAAAGTAACAATTCTGGGATTCCAGCATGTTTTTGATTAATTTAATGTTGAGATATAGATGATCCTAATTTTTTATATAAATTTTAAATAGATTATACTCTATTAATGACCATGGATGTTGGTAAATTCTCACCATTTATAATTATATTTGAATGGAGGTCCCTTACCTCATTGTATTTCCACTATTTCATGAGGGTAGAGTGTAGTTACATCGAATGATCCTGACCATCAAGATTTTATTTTTCCATGAAATTATATTAATCATGAATTAAATAATATAACCTTATCACCTCGTGTGAATATCCTTGGATTAATGCATCGACCATGCTGTAATTTTTTTATTTATATATTTTTTGAATTTATATATGTTCAATAACTTATTCCCTTCATGTTATCTAGTTGAAATAATATTTTATTCTTCTCCCTATTAGCATTTATGTTTAACTATTTGATTCTATATAATGAGGGATGATCAAATTCAACTAGCAGGTGACATTGGTTACCTTAAAATATATAGAAGGGTGTTGTTCCAACCTGTGTTTTTACGTAGATTTATAGGGCCAAAGAACACGATCCAATTTCCAACTAAAATCCTATAGGCTTTCACTAAATATTTTGTTATGGATTCGTTTAGTATTTAGATTATATAGTTCCACTGTGATTTCAGTATTTATGTGTATGGGGTTCTAGTGTTGTCTCCAAATCTATACATTTCATGAATCCATTTAATTGAATGGTTATTTAAGTGAATTCCTAGATCACTGATGAGTAATCAGGTAAATCAAAAGGAAAAAATGATATTATTATTAACAAAAATAGTTACCCATTTTGATGTGGTATGTGTGGTGGTATCATTATTTACCCACATCGATACATGATTTATATAGACCATGATGTAAAATTTACAATATGAATTGGGAAATGGGACAATCAAGACATTGAAGAATTCAACCTCAAATATTGAATTATATGTAATTTCATGGAATTTTCTAATGATTCATTATCTCTAAAAGCTATCACAAATTATCCTAATTATAATAGTGTCCCAATAGAAAGTGATCAAGAAAAATATTTATTGGTTAATTTTAGAAATTATACAATTGGACCAATGGTTTTCTATATTCGATTATGCTAGGAAAAATTCTAACACCCTCTAAACATCGTATTCTATTATAAAAAATAAAATAAATACATAATAAAATAAATTAAATAATAGTTTCTCATCTGAGAAGTATTTTAATGCATCTAAAAAGAACTTATTCCTATGTAGATAAGATCATGTTGAGAAAAGGGTTTGAGTGGATATTTCGTTTAAAAACATTGGTTTTATCTTATATATTCATATAGATTATTTTTTCCTCAATGAATTCATCATAAATTTCCCCCACTATGTTATATTCGACATTGGTTTTCTGATATATAGATAAGTGATCAGAAACAACATTCTCACTCCCCTTTGATACATTGATGTTAATGATAAAATATTTTATAATTTGGTTCTACTATATAATCATTGGCTTGGAATTATTTTTATGCATCAAATATTTTATTGATTTATGATTAGGGAAAACAACGACCCTAGTGAGAATGATTTATGATAAAAAATTAACAAAAACCCAAACTATTAATAAAACATTCTTTTAAATAGTGTTTTTATTATATTTTACATCGTTCAATGTTTTATTAGTAAAGTAGAAGGATAATAATATATAAACCATCCACTTTCCTAAGAAAAAACCTCTTGAATAGTCACTTGCATCACACATCTTCTCAATATACTTTTCTCAGTCACATAATCCAAAAAATAGGAAATATAAATAATTTTTCTTTGTTAATCTCAATGGCTCATTAAACCTCATAATTAGATTGATAGGAGAAATAATTAGATATCATGTGCATCAGTTACTGAGTTATTAGAGTTATATCGTTGAAAAAAATGATTTTATAATCTAGAAAGGATAAGAAAAAGAAATATCCATTTAATGGTGGATGGTATTTTCTGGTTATTTAATGACATTAATATTTATTTTTTCATCTTCTATGGCTAACATTGAAAAAAAAATTCTATGTACTATTCCTATTTAAATCATAAATTAGAATTCATCACAACATATCACCTTTCATTTTACATCACAGAGTTACAATATGAGTTTAAAATTACTAAAAAAAATCATGAAGGATAAAATCAAAAATAGAAAATTCATACATAAATTACAATAAAAACTCTTCTTCCTAATCATGAAATATACATGTCAAATACCATTATAGTGTTTCTGGTGTGTTACAAATTCAGAATGAAATTCATTACTATGTCAACATTTGGAATGGAAAGGTGAATTTAGACATTGAATAATCACTTGAATCGATTAAGATTTTATTTTATTTAGAGTATCCATCTAGAAAATAATAGAACTTGTTCCCAGTAAATATATCAACCATTTGATACATGAATTGGAGAGAAATTTATCCTTATAGATCAATAAACTTTTATTTCTATAATTGATGTATACTCACCATCTAGTAATGGTTCATGTAGGGATTAATTCAACACCATTTTTTAAAAATTATAGTTAATCCTCCCTAATTTTCAACTAATTATTTCATTCTCATCCATTCACTATTGGAGATAGAGAAAATAATATGTATGTCAAGAAGATTAATATATTCCTTCTAATAAAAATCCTTCAAGAGTGGGGTGATCCAATTTTTGTGTTACAATTTCATATTATATCATTCATATAGTAATATTTTTTGATTGAATATTTTTGAGTTTATTCCCTTGATATAGGCCATGATCTATGACATTGAGTTGTTGTATCTTTTTAATTATTATAATAATTTATTCTCATTTTCTTAAGTTACGTCATAACATATAATATTTGTTAGTTTTTACTTAGTCTCTAGTAATGATTATTTAGTAGATCTTGGTTGGGGTATTATCTTTAATAATCTAGGCATAATATTCAAAAGTATGAATTTTTAAAAAGGATCTCTCATAAGAGGATCAATATCATAAATATCCTTATAGTCTCTACTATATAATATCATAGTGGTCTAGATGTCCCTATCATATTCAAGGTCCATAAATGTATCTACTTCATTAGTTATAAAAATAACTTTACAAATGATTGAATCTTATATTTTATTAGCAACTTTTACCAGATATCAAACCAATTATTCTTTACTGATTATAACGATAATTCTTTATTGAATAACATCATTGATCACATTACTAGTTAATAGAAAATTTCACCCATTACTAGTTAATAGAAAATTTCACCCAATAATGATGGGAAAAGACGTCTTCCTCCATACATATGTTGAAAACATCCATATGAAAAATACGCTTACTATCAACAACTAAGACTTTCTAAATAAGTCCATGGGAATATATAAAAAATATTTTAATAAGCTAACGTTTTAACCATGTCAACTGAAGGTCCATGATTCCGAAAATAGAAATATTATCATTGGAATTTTATTTATTCTTATAATAAGATATCATAAATACTTCCGAAACATCAAATTCCAATGAAGAATGTGATTTAGAAACTACCTGGTTCTCTCATATTTGGTGCCTAATACTACATAATAATTATACAAAATTATTTATTCAATAAGATAAATCCAAATTATTTCATTATTTTCTTATTTAAGGGAATATAATTTATGAATTTATAGCATGCTGACATCAGGATAATGGCTTCTTCTATCATTATGTGGATGTGGATCTGTATAAAAATATCTATAATTTTTTGTAATGATACATTATCCTTCCTTCTCTCATCCTATCTATTAATGTAAGAGGAGGAATGTATGGTGAAATTACTACATAGAAATATTATTTAGTGGGATCTAATTTTTCATAATTTGTTTCTACTAAAATGACTTATACATGATTATTTTTTCAGCATTTTCTTTTTTATTCAACAGTTACAACATTCATCTTTCAAAAGAATTTTATACAGTCATCACACTTTTAAGGTTATTGAAAAGTGATGTCATCTATAATATAATTGTTCATAGAAATTTCTCCCTCTCTTGGATGGATTTTTGTATTACAAAGTAGTGTTTTAGGTTATTGATCGGAGAGAGTTTTATGAATTTTACATGACTTAATGTTCATGTTTTTGAATGTATTCTCTCTAATTAAGAATTTTTTTCATGCATAGACATTTCTTAATTTTTATCCTGAATAAATTCAATTTTCTGATAATCTAGGTTTGGTATTGATGGTTGTGATGCCAGTGGCTATATAGGTGGATCATTAATATGGTATTAGTTGTACTAGAATGGTAAATACTCATCTATATTAGGAAATAATTATTACTAAAACCGTTTTTGTTGTTGAAAATCATGGTTTTGTTTGTGGTTACCACGCAATTCCATGATTACATTATTGTGTTTGACCACATCGTTGTTGATAAAAAACCATATTAGAAAATATTTTATATTGAACCTATAATAATTTATATTAAGATGGTTGTTATTATTGTGGATGTGGTATGTAATTAATTTAATTACAATATTCTGTTTGGTTTTAAGCTATTCATATATAATAGTCCTGATATGGGTGTAGGACTCCATAGTTCTAACATGTTAGGATCGCTATAATATGACAAGGTTGTGGTGTTTGGGGATGAGCTAAATGATTTTTTTATGTTTTTCATGAAATGTTTGACCATGGATACAAAGAATTTGGATTCTTTAACTTGGATTAACCCATTATCAAGAGGTCCTCAATCATTTTTCAAATACCTATAATAATGTGAAATTACATCTAGAATATATCTTCCTACATCTATGAATATATACATGAGTACACCATCAGTTGAAGAAGGCACCATAGTGTGAGAGGAAGGTTGTAGTATATGGTAAAGATTTTTAACTGGATCCAGATGTAAAGAATATTGTCTTGGAGGTTTTATGTCAATTCATTAATTGGCTCCCTTAGATCCCAAGAGGATCCTTTATGTACATTAGTGAAATTACGAATATCATTTTGTAGGATTCGATTTCATGTAGTTTTTAATTAAATATTTAGTAATATTATATCCAATTCATTACATGTTATTGTAGACTCTAGATCATAGATTTTAATACATTCATTGGAACCATCCCTTTTAGAAAAGGGAAAATCAATGAGTGAAATAGTTTTTGATGATATACCTTTTTTCCTCAAAGTCTCAAATACAATTATTAAATTTGATAAAATATCGTGTGGATCCTTTGTTTGAAATACAATGAATTTACACATATTATGGATCATTTAAATGTGTCCATGTTTTATTTCCTTGTTATGTACTTATATGTGAGGTCAGTCGATGTTGTGTACAACACCACTAATCAATGGAAATCCATTTTCTTTAACAGTTCACTCTGGAAGTAGTGGTTATTATTAATTTTTTACAGGTTACAGAAATATTAATTTTGTAGATTAAGAGAGGAATGATTATTGTGCTCAGTAATTTTTGTTTGAGGATGTCAAGATTTATATTGTTCTATTTTAAGCTTTTATGTAGTTGATTCTTCATTTTCATTGCTCATTGATCATGTCCAAGTTTCCTGGATCAAACACTAATCACGTGACATGGATGAACCAAATAATATATTTACACTATTTAAAATAAAAAAACCGTAAGGGAGGGATATTTATGAAATTCACAGGATCAATCACAAAATTCACTATACAAATGTGTGGCCCATAAAAACGGTGCCAGAATTAGACTCTTCATCACGCATCTAATCTAATTCAAAATGGGGTGATCAGATTATAAATGTATTTATAACCCAAATAACACTATGGATAAGGTTCATAGAACAATGTAATTATGGAGATGAACCTAAATAAATGAGACAAAAATGGGTTTAGACTAAGTTATTTAAATCTAAGAGGGACCCACATGTGAATTTTATAGTATTGGATTTAATTTAATAAAAATGTATTATCTTATAGCAGACTAAGAATGTATCGGGATAAATTTAATGTACACTATGAAAAAGGTTTCTCTAAATCTATATTGGGAATTATTATAGCTTAGGCCACAAATCTATTTGAGAGTCAACGATTGGTGATGGTCAGACCCATTAGATCTACCTAGAATAAAACTCACTCATTGTTCAAGAGTTTTTTGTTCGTTTAGATGCATAAGGCACAGCAACTGAAGTTTAAAAAAATATTATATTGGTCATAATTGGATTTATTTTAGTTTGGTTATAGTTCTTCCATTTAAATTCCTTATATAAGTAAAATGTAATAGAATGTGATTGATATGATTGCATAAAATTATTTTAGCCAAGATATTAAGAAAGATTTGATTTATGTATTATATGTTTCTACCCCAACACCCATCCCATAAGCCTAGTGATATTGTCTTTTATTAAAAAAGAAAAATTAAGCAAGAAAAAAGAGGCTCAATAATAATATTTTTCATTAAGAATTCAATGATGAAATAAAACAATTAAAATCAATCAAATTTATTTTATAAAGAAGAATAACACATATTTTAATTTTATTTGAATTCATCAGTGAGTTAAAAATAATGAATGGATGTAGTAAACATATTTTGAACAAGTGCACAACATAAAAATGGTCAAAAACAAAAAATAATATAGATAAACTTGTGAAAAATATTAAAAGAAGAAGATTTTAAATTTTAGAGGAATCTATAATATAAATCGGTCATTTAAACTCATTATGTGTATTTTTATCACATAGTGAGTCATTGTGGAAATCAACATTCTAAGAACATTCACATCATGAGTTTCTAATTTACATTATAACTCTGTATTTTATGTCTTCAGCATTCAATAAATGTCATGATTTGTGACTATAGATAATTTTATAGGATCATTTGGAAGGCCAAAGATATAATAAGGAAAATACTATCACATTGAGAATGGATTTAACATTCATGGTTTTTGTTCCAAAAATGATTCATGGATTGTGCTTGATTTATGAATCAGCCTTTGGTTCAGAATTTTTTTTCATGGATGAATACACATAATGAATGTTGTTCACATCTTAAACATTCATTATCTCGGAATATCATGTCCGGTTTTGATTTTGTGACAAGGGATTTCTATTAACATGGTCTTTTTAATGGAAATATACATCATTTGTCTCATTAAGGACATGGATTGTCTACAATTTCGGCTATTTATAGCGGCACTCCTTTTAAAAAATAAACATTAATTTCTTTCAATGACCAATCATATATAAAATTATTATACTATAAAATATTTATGGTACTCAAATATTTAATTCATTAAATTATATATAAATAAAGCATATCAAACACTATTTCTCATGTTCTGTTTTGGATGGAAGAGGTGAAACAGAAAAATTAAAATTTCCATTGTAGTAAGATACACTAAAAAACACACTAAAATAGATTTAAATCATTGGGTATAGATTTTATTGTCTTACATTTTAATCTCTACCTAAATGGTGTCATAATGTAGCTACATAGGATCTCAAATACACTTTTAGGGGAAACCGACACCATTTTCCCAATATTTACAATAGTCAATAAAAATATGTTGTGATGGAATATATCAAAAAACATGTGGAGTATATCATGTCATATAGATATCCTATATTAATGTATTATAATTTTTATCTTTATTTCCAATAAAAATCCCTTCAGTTCAAGGATCGTGGATATAGTGTAATAAACCATCATTTAGTAACCTGAAGTCGGTTTTTATATTATTACATCTGTATATATATATAGGGAAACACACCATGAATGAAATAATTTAATAGTTTTATTGAAATAATACATACATAAAAAATTCAGATTACATTATTAAAAAAGAAATATAATATAAAATGTGATTGATAACATTAATATTTCTTCTAGAATATACTCAAAATCAATCAGGGTTCCCATTTTTGTAACCTAAGGATAAGAAACAAAATGAAGGTTTTATATTTGGTACTCAGTAATGTATAATATATAATGGATGCTATCATATTTTACAAAATGAATTAATAATATGGTAGAGATAATCAACAATAAAATGTTTCATATAACTAATATCAATAAAGATGAATGTATTCATGATTATATAACAATATATATAATCACATGGACAGAAATAATGAGTTACATAGTGATAAAATGAATAATTATAGGCATCATTAAATTTATTATCATGTCCTCAGTCCAAGACAACATACTTAAACAGGTACGACATATTCCCATTTACAAGTATGCTTCTTTTTATGAGACCTTCTGATGCTTCTAGGAGATATTTTGGTCCCACAGATCAATGAATACATAAAATGTTATCACCATGTGAAAGTATTGTATAATAATAAAATGAATTATCAATTTTCCTTAATAAGAAATTAATTTAATATTTTTAATAATAAACATATGGGATGCTTATAATTTATCTATTCGATAAATAGAGTAACATGATCATTAGGCTACCAGGGAATGAAGGAAGATGGTATCATTATATAATATGAATAGTGAAACTTGAAAATAATTCAATGGATGATGATATAGGTGATGAAAAATTAAAATATAATTAACATTTTATATGAATGTTTTTTAAATATATCCCATGAAGATTTCAAAAAATGCATTACCATAGAAAATAATTAAAATAATATACCTTTAATTTTTTTTAAAGACAATCAACGTTGATCGAGAATGAAGTCACAAGTCACATTTAAATATAATTTGAATAAAATAACTAAAATAACTTATAAAATATTAAATAAAATTAAAAATATCAATAAAAATATTTAGAACATTTATTTTTGTTCTTTCCTAAAATTTATATTTTACGATAAAAGATGTGACCCCATAATAATATTTCAAATTATCTTTAATGAAACCGACGTCGATAAAAGTGGAATATGATTTAGTTTTTAATATAAGTAAACAAGAATAATAAAATCATAATAAATAATAGATGCCTTAAATTCTAAATAATAAATGAGAACACTATTGAGAAGAAAAATACCGATATATAAGAGAAATATTCATAACAAAAATAAGGCATTATTGGAAAAAAAATCATTACAGCTTCTGTAACTTTTAAATAAGAAGACATTGAAGAGTATAAGATGATATGGTATTTAAAATAACATGAATTTATTGAATGATATATTATAATATATTCATGTGGTAGTATAAGCACCAAAAAATATAGAATGAGGTAATTATATATTGTTTCTCAACAAATGAAACTTACAATGATAAAACACTTACTTATTACAAGAGAATTACATGAAAGATGTATAACCTCATGTCTAATTAAAAAAATAATATTAATCTCTTATATTAAAACCTTATTCATAATTTTTAACTTTTATATTCTTTAATTATACTATTTAATGTACACATATATTAGTGAAGAATTTTTTATTTTTATCATTTGATGTTAGTAATTTTGATTGTTTTTTACTGGTATTAAAACGTTGTTGTATGGCCCTATTCATTAATATAAATTATAAAATTCACAAAATAACTAAGATATTATAATATTTTTATTTAAATTCTTTATCAATTCCCATTCTCCCTAGGATGACAAGAGTTTGGCTTGTGAAAATAAAATCTATGACTAGATTGTTTCGGGAAATTTTCTTACATCGATGGTTTAATTTAAAATTTTTATTATTTATTATGATATCAGTATAAAATATCATTCATGAAATATATTAAATATTAGTATCGAATGTACACATAAATAAATATTTAGGATGATCAATGTAATGAAATAATGGAAAATGAAATGCCCCACTTAGTGGAGGTGATAGTTTGCACGTACAAACAGATGACATCTTCATTTTTCATATAATTTTTAGAAGTTACAAACTAGATTAATTTTTTAAAATAATTAAAATTTAATTAATATACATTTTATTCATTAAATATATTTACCAATCCATACATTTAAGGAATTTATAAAAAATTTAATACATGTTTTTATGGATGTAGTATACTACACGCACGAATAAATGAAGTTTAAATTTTTATAAGGATGAGGGAAGGGTATTAAGGTTAAACTGTTATGATAATATAAATTTATTATACTAATAACAATGAATTAATTATATGAGTGTGGGTAAAATATATTTCTAGTGTAAATATATATATTAATTAAATTGTAAAAATTGATTAGTACTCACATTGAGAATTTGAACATCTCTTAAAATAACTCTAATAAATGGATGATTTGTGAATTTTCCATTGATAAAGGGGCTAATAAGATTGTTAGAGGATTATATGGGAATAATAATTGTTATAGTTTCAATAGTAATTATAATCTTGAGTATACGAAAAGTCTTGGTGTTAGTGTCCTTTTATAATTGAGGGGAGTGGAATTTTTATAATAGTAATATAAAAGAAAAAATATTATTCAAGGTATATGATTCCAAATATTTGTAATAATTGAGGTTTTTTGAATATTTAGTTAATAAAAACGTTCAAAAATATTTTATATATGTGTTTTTATAGATTTTAGTCCTTTTACCATTACTTTTACCATGGTACCCCATATTTAACTTCGATAATTTATTTCAATGAGAAAAATTAAAATTAATATTCTCATATAATAAGAACATTATGATTTAATTTATGAATGTAATTTTGTAGAAAATATTTATTTTTTAGAGAGTGTAATATTTATATAAGAACACATAGTTCGTAAAAGCCACATATTAGAAAAATGAGTATTTTTAAGGATAAAAATTATATTTATGACAAAATTATCAATGTATTCCTTTTATTCACATAAAAATTATTATTACTAAAAAATTAAATTTATGATGCTATAAATGAAATAAAAAACTCAAATCCACCATATGAATATTTATTTTTGAGAAATTACCAGAACATAATTTTACATGGTTAAAATATTACTTCATCTCCAAAATGATACAAATAGGTTTCTAAATTAAAATTAAAATTTATAATTTATAATTATAATTATTCAATATATATATGATAAAATAAAATTTCTTATAGAATTTTAATTTATTATTATATCATAATGATGTCATAAACATATAGTATTTGTAAAAGCATAAATTTCAACAATTCACATAAAAATAAATCATTCTAGAATTATTAATTTTTTAAAAATGGAAACATATATTTGAAACAATATTTATTGGGAAATGACTTCATTAAAATAAGAAGTGTTCGTAATATTATTTTTTATAAATTATCAATTAAAAAAGCATTAAACATTTTTTCATTGAAATAATTTATAATAATATACATTTATAATGTTTAATTTATTTTCGTAAGCTAATAATAAATCTTATACAAAAATGAAATTATTTGAAAAATATATCAGAAATAATTTTATTCATAATTCTTTAATATTGATTAAATTTTTTAAAAATTATTAATAAAATATTATCTATACCATTTTATTAAATAAATATTTTATTATTTAGTTAAATACCATATTATAATTATATTTTTGGATTTATGAAATGTATGCAATATATGTATTAATATTAAATTCCTTACATTATAGGTTTATATCAATCCATAATCTATATATAAATTCCATTAAAACATCAATATAAGATTTAAGGGTAAGATAAGTGGTTGTTACTTTGTGGGTGGAGACTCTTATTGCATAGAGTGGGTAGATATTTCCATGAGCACGAACTTACCCTATAAACAATTTAACTCAATCCACACTTGATGAATTTTAGCCTATCCTTAGTCAAGGGAAACCCCACATTTTGTTACCACCCATTCAAAGTTAGATTACTGCGCCTAGAATGTAAGGATTTAAATATGTCATTTCATTTATTATTATTTATATATAGATATCAAAAAATTAACATTCCTATTTATACCAATTAATTAAATACACATATTATAATGATCATATTTAATACATTAAACTATATCTTAATAATTTTTTTAATTGTATATTCGTTTTGCATTGTGTGTGAAAAAATTTATTCAATATAATTTTTATTTAGTGGAAAGTTAATCTTAAAATTACATGGTATTTTATCCCACCCAATAAATAACATTCTTCCTCGCAATTTTAATTAATACTCACCAATGAAAAAATTCCAAAGGGTATGAATTAAGATATAATTTAAAATTTTATATCATCCTTACTATCTTTTTAATTTATATAAAACTCATATCTTCCGTCATTATAGGAATTTCCTCAAAATTTAATTTCAATGTAGTCATTTTAAATAAACATCCTTTATGATTTCGTATCATAACTCATAAAATAATTTTTCATAAATATTTCATTATTAGCATTCCACGTATATATAATTTTTGTTTGGCTAGATATATTTTGTTCTATTCCCATATTTAGGTAATTAAGATAGGGCCTATAGAGATAAATTTATCATTTTAGAAATAAGTTCATATTCAAATAAAATTAGAATTTGAAGGATTTATATGAATCAAATTATCATAAATATCATCATTGGTTAAAATAATCATAAAATTATATGTTTCCTGTGATGAGAAAATCATCATGGTAGTGATTAAATTTTATTATAAAACATTATAAAAACACTATTGTTCCTAAAATCAAATTCCTAAAAGATATTCAAAACCCTAGAGTAGAGTATAAGTGTACTGTAAATATCAAAATAGACTTAAATAACTATCATATCATAAGAACATACTTATAACATTTATATATAATGATATCGATTTTTATTAAACTTTCTAGACATTGTATTAGGGTATTGGCATTGATAGTCAAAAATATCCCCATATTTAAAACATTAAAGTGTTGATGTTACCTTTTGATTAAATTTATTTCCTTCCAACGTTTCAATAGAAATCTTCATTTTCACTTTCAAATAAGTTATTCCAATTTTCCTATTTCCTCACATAAAACCTATCTATGTTCAATTAAGAGGTTTAATTGGGTGATTCATCCCACGTTCTTAACATGTAGAGAAGTATATATTCTTCATTCTAGTGTTTTTATCACATAAAATCCCATGAAACTCCATAATTATATTATTTTATGTGTTTATAAATTCAACTATGTTCTTATTTAAATTGTAATTCATAATATCTTGTTATAATTTTCTAAAATACCATTCACTTGTTTTATCTCATTTAATTACTCATAATGAGAATAACCTCATCATCCGTAAAACATATTGTTAACATATATTCACCTCTCTACATTCAATACATAAAATAAGAAAATATTATGTATGTGAAAAATAAATAATATTTTAGAGGAAAATATTAACATGTTAGAGTATTTATTACGATTTTTTTATAACTGAAATTATGAGTCTCAATGCTTTAATCTTTATTGTTCACTGTTTTATAAATATTTTGTTCACTAAACTAACTATTAAATCATTATGTCATCAAATTGAATTAAAATAATTTATAATGGTTTGTAAAGTGACTGTGGATCAACGATAGCATATCTTATGGACTATCATGCATGGTGTTTATTTTGGTCTCTTTTTCATACACTAGGTGAATATCAAGTGAATACCCAACAATTACTTTTAGTGTGATTACCCTTAGTTGCATCTTTGTTATATACTATATATACTTGTTTGTATCCATACATGAATTTTATTACTTAGAAATCTCACATTCTATAATTTATGAAAATTATTAATATTTTAATATAATAAAACCTATCTATAGAGTTAGTCATACTATTAAGTTCTCTAATCTATATTTTCGAATATCTTTTTTCCAATGATTCTATTATACGTGTTTTGAGAGAATATATAATAACCCAGACTCTAGAAACCCAGATACTAAGGATAAATTCTTCAATTTGAATATAAAAGAGGGTATTACATCATATAGGGTCACATTTTGTATTATTTTTGGGTGAAAATATACATAAGTTGTTCTCACATTACATTTGAGAAAATGAAATAATGATTAAAATATCAATGTGAACTATATTATTTATTCCAGTATATCCCAAAAATACATTAACATTATGTCCTAGATACCCTAGGGATTAGAAAAATAATAATAAGGTGACATATGATGCTTAGTAAGTCATAATTTATAATTTAATCAAACATTGAATAACCAAGGAATGAATAATTTATAAGATATAACCAATAATCACATTTTATATGCAAGTAATATCATGAAAGAGGAATATATCCTTGGATGAAATGACAACAAAAATAGTCACATGTATAATAATAACTTTTTTCATAGTTATATAACACATATTTTCCTATATAATATTTTTAATTTTAGGGCTTCATAAAAATATATCACACATAAATGGGTAAGACATAGATCAAATAGTGAATATGGTTTGGCATCTTGGATCTGTAGATGCATTGAAGGATTATTTTGGGTCGCACTCATCAATTAATAAGTCTTATGCATTTACTGTATGATATAATGAAATATAAACCAATTTAATTGACAAATTTACATAATAATCAATAAACATCAATATTTGAATAATAAATGCATATGATGTCAAAACATAACATGACCAATAAATCAAATAACATGATCATATGTTAGATAGATAAATAATGTTGATGTTAAAATTTGGGAACATCCCCAACTAACAAAAGAAAAGTTATGGGATATTGACATTGATGAACAAACCTTTAGAAGTTTACTAAAAATTCAAATAGAGATATAATGTTCTTAAAAAAATGATGAACTCTGTACAAAAATGCATTTTATGAAAATATTTTAAGAAAATTAATTTCATATTTTTTAAAGAAGATAAAAGATAATAGAAAATGAATTCATTATTTAGTTTTATACATTTTTTCAAGATGACGACATGAAAGAATTTTGAAACACGACTTAAAAATTGAGATCTATAAAATAATTACCTTTTGAACATAA
Organism: Viscum album; assembly: GCA_963277665.1. Lineage (NCBI taxonomy): Eukaryota > Viridiplantae > Streptophyta > Magnoliopsida > Santalales > Viscaceae > Viscum > Viscum album. Next base: position 881,223,700 of record OY728155.1, read on the forward strand.
ACAAGAGCTATGTCCATAAATGTGGAGTGGATGATAAAATATAAAAACACAAATTATATTTCTAATATAAATTTTTTAAAACACATATCATCAAAATATTCATATACATTACTTTTAGAAGGAGATAAATATAAATATAAACAAAAAAACAATAAATTATTTTATTTCAAAATAATAAAGTATATATTTACTAAGAATAAAAATATAGATGTAGAGGATAATTATTATTGAATAGAAATAAGTATGATTGGAAAAGAATCCCTTACAACGTCTATTACATTTAAATTAGAATATATTAATGGAATTACATGATACTAAATTTAAAACCGCTTGAATTTTAAAGATTATATTTTATAATATAGTCCTCGTGTAGTATATACATCACATAAATAATTAAGACTGCAAATATGGAACATATCATAAAATTGGGATGGGGAAACGTTTCCATTTTACTCCTGGCATTTATAATTCCCCATTAACCACCTGTATAATAGAAAAAATCCTCTTAAAAAACATTTATTAACATTATTAAAATAAATTACCTTTTATATTTTTAATTAATACTTGTTCACTTCAGATATATTGGTTAGTTAATGATTATTTCTATTTTCAATTGATAGTCATTTCGATTGTTTTGTTCTTTTATTGTAATGGTGATGTCGGGACCCATTATTTGATAAAGATTTCATAATTTTATTATTATTCATGATATAAAAATATTTTTGTTTTAATGATATATTATGTCCCATTTTTTCCATGATTTTCATTGGAATGGTTTGTGAAAATGGAATCCTTGACGAGCTAGTTTCACATAATTTATCGATATGAATGAGTTACCTAATAATAAATTTTAATTATTGTGTTATCTTTAAATAAAATAATTAATGAAATATACTAGTTCTTAAATTAATATATATCCATCAAATATAATTTTTAAGACTTTCCATGAAAGGAAATAATAAAAAATGAAACACGTCACTTTGGGGAGGCGGTAGTCCTTACGTATAGAGAAATGATGTTTACATTTTTTATAGATTATGAGGAATGTTAAAAATAATATATCATTTAATATTCTTTAAAAGGTTATAAATTTAATATTTATTCATCTAATTTCCTTTTAGATCCACCCATATACAGAAGTTATGAAATTTAAAACACATAACAATTTAGAGGTAGGAGTCTGAACGTATGTGGAAATGACATTCTCAGTTTTTTAAGGAAGTGGGAAGGGTGGATAATTGGTTATATTATAATCAATATAAAAATTAATTATATATAAAATAGATATGTTATTATATTAAGGTGGGTAAGATATATTGGAAAAAGAAACATATTGAAGAATGAAATGTTATGTAGATACTCTCATTAATGTTGATGATGTGAACCTTTTATTAAAGAACCTCTTGGAAATTGAGGATTTATGGATTTTTTATAGAACATGGGGATTATAAATATGGTATTGGAATATAGGGAATGTAAAATTTGTATTTTCTCAAGAGGAATTTTGAATTTAGAGTACAAGTAAAATGGTGCTGGAAATCCCCTTTTATAAGTGATGGCAGTGGCATTTTTATAATCATATTAAATTTTAAGTTATTATTCAAGGTATATGATTGAAAAATGTGTTAATAATGAAGTTTATATGAGGGTTTTGTTGATATAAATATTCAATTAATATTTTAAAAATTTTGAGTAATTTTAGGCCTTTTCCCTTTAATGTTATCTTTTACGTTAATTAACTTTTCCTATGGTAAATAATTTTTAACATTGAGAATTTATTACAGCGGAAAAAATTTATATTCAAATATCAATTAATTTATGCATGAATATTTAAAATAAGAAATATTTTTATCATATAAAAAAAATTTAATGGCCAGAAAGTTTAATTTTAACATTAGTGCACAAAACAGGTAAACATGATTTTTTAAGAAAAAATGATTCTTTAATAAAAAGAAATTATTTTATTGATAAAATAACTAATTTAATTTATATAATTAAATTAATTTGTCTATTAATAATGAAATAATTTTTTTTTGGGTTTTACTGTAATCTAAAAAAATCCACCATGTGAATTTTTAATTTAAAGAAAGGACATAAAATGCTTTTATTGAAATTAAATATCAACTGGAAAAAAATATCAATAATATGTTTCTAAATTAAAATTTGTATTTTAAAAGTTTCATTTTAATTAATACATACATATTTTATTAATAAAAACTATTTTATATTTTTATATTTATTTTTTATAAAGTAATGATATTATAAAAGTTATGGTTTCTTTAAAAAGTGTTCTTTTTATTGTTCGCCTAAAAATTAATCTTTCTAGAAAAATATCAAAAATAAATTCTATGATAATATTACCGTTATGATACTAAAAATTATGATCATTTTTTTCAAATCATTACTCTAGAAATTCACAATTATTTTAAATGGAATAATATAATATAAACTATTTATATTAGGAAGTGACATTTTTTAATCATGAAGGGTCATATCAATTATAAATTAATTTAGTGATAAAATAATAGTTACATTTAAACACTTTATTATAATAATATTTAAAACCTATTTTAATTTATTAATTTAAAAAATATAAAATATACATAAAAATAAAATTATTATTTATTTTTTAAATATCTAATTTCAAATTAAATAATATGGAATTACAAAATCCCAACCAAAAAATATTATAATGACTAAGATAAGGATATGTGGTGATGGTTTTCATGGGTGGAAACACATATAGTATGGTTCTTGCATTAATTTCCATTATCTTGAACTTCTCCTATAAATTATTTCTCCCAGGATGCACTTGATGGATTCCTATTTGGGTTTGGTCAAGGGAAATCTCTAATGATTCTACCTACCTATTATTATTATATAAATGAGGCTTTTAAGTAATTATTATACAATTTTATTCCACTTCAACTTTTTTCAAAATAGATTTCTATATTTGGTTAAATCTATTTATACAAATAAATTGATTGGAGAATCCTGAGGTTTTCTCTACGATGTTTTTTAATGTTTGAGGATTAATTTTTTGAGGTTTCTAAGTATATTACGAAATGAAAAATGTCATTCTGTGGAAGATTATGTGATGCATGGAGTTAGTTTTTAAGTTCCAAAGAATATCGGTACAACATTATGGTGTTAGTGCTCATTGGGTGTGGAATGTTTGATGACATTTTCCTTCAATATAAACTAAACCACCCCTTTTCACACCATTAATTTTAAATATGATATCATTTACTCGGGTTTTTTTCAAGATTTTTTAATTTTTTTCCATAATAAATATATTAAAATCAATCTAGTATATATATATTCATTAGTATAGTATTGATATTCATTATATTCATTTAATAATTTCTTTATATTAAATATATATATATATAGGGAGTTTTTATATATAATATATATATATATATATATATATTTTATAATATTTATTTGTTATTATATTCAGTATTATATTCATTGTATTAATCCATAAATATTACATATAATATGAATAAATTGAATGTTGAACAGGATATTGTACCTAATCCTTTAATAATTTTCAACATGGTATTTAGGTTCATAATTTTTGGAATTTAAATAATAATCTATTAATATTAATAATACACTATTTATATTATTCATATATTATTATTGAGTATAAGTTATTAGAGAAATAATTATAAATAAATAATTATAATAATGTAATAAAAACAATAATAATAATATTTATTATTATTATTATTAATTAATATAGTCTAATAATTCCTTTTAGATAAGGTCGCCATGTTATCTTGCATCTCACTATTGTTCTAATATAGGCGGTACATTATAGAGGTGTATTGTTTTGGATAATTAGGGACAAAATATATTGTGATACAATATAGGAAAGGAGTATTACAACACAGTGAGATACAATGCGATATGAGAAGGTTGGAAAACTATGAATCATGTGGAAAATCATGATAGAATTGATGAAAACACCATGTAGGACACATAAAAGAGGAGGGCGTGTTTGAACCTGTCAACTATCCCTATTTAGTGAATTCCGAGTCTATGTGGCCAACACCATTGATCTTCATGTGGAACCCCCAATGGCAGACACCGTGACCACAGAAACATTGTGGATCCCTATGTGTTGACATATAGATTCCCATAGGGCTCCCTAATGTAGAACATAGTGAAAAACCAAGCCTCTTAACTATAATGTAGGATCCCCATGAGGTTCCCTATGTTTTGTGTTACCTATTACATGGTGCTTCACATTGATATCCCGACAATGATTGTGAAATAAACTCAACATCATATCTCAATAGGACACTCACTATCTTACATCGAGAGTCTCAGTGTGTGGGGGATATGTTAAATCACTAGATATTTCTATCTAGCTATAGAGATATCATCCCACCAATTCCTTCCATCCCCATTAACCACACATTGTGCGACCGCCCTCCAGAAAACCCTACATAATCCTTTATCTCATTGTGTCATCACTCACCTTCATACAAAACATTTTTATCACTAGTAAAAAAATAGATTTTGACATTGGTGTTTTAATGTTATTTTTTATGTAATTGATGTTAAAACCCAGTGAAAAATGGGTTTTAGATCATTAATTCCTAAAATTGATAGGAAAACCATATGCAATAGATGTTTAACATAATTTATATAAATAATCCACACGAAAACCTTTATGGAAGAACATTTTTTTATATTTGGTTACTTATATACACAAAAATAAAATTTATCTTTTAATCAATCAAAATTGATATTTCAATTTATCAATGGAATGATTTAAATATTTATAATCCCACATAATATTTACTTATATAATGGTCTAAAATATTATCATGAACATTATATAACATCTCATTCTCTCTCTTTTAATATTCTTCATCTAGTTCTCATTGATTCTTCTCAACATTCTTTGACTTATTCATTTGATAATTTTTACATGTTATTTAATTACATTAAATCATAATTTAGAGTTATTATTATTATTTTTATTCATTGAACACTAGTAGAATGGGAAACATTAACATCATATTTTCCAAATCATTTCATTCATAAATGACCATTAAAGTGGTATGAGAATCCTTTAACAATAGGTGTATAAAAAACTCATGATGAAACAATTTAAAAATTCAATTTCAGATGAACATTTAATTTTCATTGAAAATGGAATATTCTTGAAACCCTCATCCTCTAGACTCACAACATCACCAGAGCACTCTCTATTTTACACTATTTATTCCCATCATCTTTTTGTAATGTTTCACCTTAATCTTTCATCATCTATTATCCTTCATGTAGCTGGATATTATTTGGTCCATGTAAACCATAATCAACATGACTCATTAGGGCTCTCAATGTTTTTTTAATTTAATTTTTTATTTTCTTTTTAATATTCTTATATGATTTATCTCATATTTTTACATGATTTTGACATAAATTTCCAATAAATACTACCAAGAATATTGTGAGGACTACTGTAATCAGAGGTCCAGGTTTAAAAAATAGATATATGAATCTAAAAATAAAATCATTGTTTTATTCTCCATGATAAGTATTTAAATATCCTTGATCTCTAAAACTACATAGGATACCCTTGGGAATACATCATCAAAATGGGTGTGCTATAAATAAAAATAAGGGAATAAACATAGAAATAAAGCAAAATATTTGAGTGATAATTCATAGAATGATTAAATAAATTTTTTGGATCATTAATACTAATATAGTGACATAACATGAAGGTAAATGTATCATCAGATCCATAAAACAAATTAAATTGTTTGTTTCATAAAAAAATACATAAGCATAAGTTAAGGATAACCGCTAAGACAATATCACTAAGTTGACAAAGTCCCACAATGGATTTGTTGGACTCCCAAATTTCATACATATTTCCTTATTAAGCTTAAAAATTACAAAATATGTTGGAGAAATATCGGGCCAACCAATCATATCATGAATATTTTTTAAGTGTTCCATAAAAATGAAATCAATCACAATGAATAAATGTGATAATTTCTCATGCGATGAAATGGGATTCATAGTCTTTTCATTATTTAGGGAAACATGAAAATATGTATTACCACTTTAGTGGATGGATAATTAAACATGATATATATTTTTTGGACATATAAAGACTATTTATGAATAATATAATAAAAAAATATTGAAAATTTGTGGTAAGGATAGTGAAAGTTTGACTCAAATAAAATAGGTTGGTTTTGGGTAACACCTTCCATTATATTCTATATGTATTACTTTCTTTCACTAAATTTCATTAATAATAAAGTTTAATTAATTAATTAATTATGTCAAAAAACTATTCCAAATAGTTTTTCTAATTATAATTTAATTATTCTCATTAATAACCATTTCAATGAGTTATAAAGATAGAAGTCACTTTTCTTGGTGTGTTCATTTTTTGTTCCAAGGTCGGATAACATGTTTATAATCAATGATGTTATTTTATAATGGGATATAAAACTATAAAAGTGAAATTAAATGATTTTTATTTTCTTATATAAATTTCAATGGTCTTGAAGATTCATTTTTCTTTTCACATAGGAGTAATTAATTTAGTAAAAATGTTAAATTCATTCAGTTAGTTTGTATTGGAATTTTTTCCATCCTTCATGAACTAGAATTGTAACATTTATTATAATTATTATATATTGATTCCATAATGTTAAAAAATATGTAATATAAATATTTAGGTAATTTTTAACTATTATAAGTGAAAAAAATTCTATTAAGATGGTAGTAATGGGAAATAGGAACTCATCATCAGTGATGGTGATGAACTGCCAGATTGCTTTTGATGTTCTAAATTTTACAATAAGTGGATAATGGAAGTGATTTTATGACATATAAAAAACATTGTAGTACATATATGATACTAGATTATATATCAATTATTGGAGTATAGAGGTGAGTAGAATGTAAAAAAATAAATTAAATTAAAATAGGTAGTGGTAAAGGATACCATTTGAATTACAATTATTTGAAAAAATATTTAAGGAATGTGAAACTAGTCTTTTGGTGATACCAATAGCACTAAGACATGGGTGAGATGTTTGGGAATGGAAATGATAGAATTTTGTAAAGCTCTATGTCTTAGAATGTTCATTGAGATTGGGTGGTATTTATAAGGGATAAAGATTGGTGTTTCATGAAAATTATATTTTTTGGTCGGAGTGGATACTCAAGAGGGGGGTGAATTGAGTTCCAATAAAAATTTCTGATAAAAACTCTATGGTTAAGAAAAACCCCTATTTTAAAAACAGCCCAGGTAATTAAAGTTGTAGAAATGTAAATGTTTAATTGGTCAACAGGTTTCTCAAAGGGTGATTAGTCATCAGATAAATCATTGTAGAACACTAATTCAACTTTTGAAACGAGTTTAATGAACTAAACAAATACACACAATAACCAAAAATAACTATAAAAATGTAATCAAAAAAGTTTTTTGTTTTAGAAAATATAACCAGCGGATAAAAAAACTGAGAAATTGAAGATTAGCACAACAATGTAAACAAGAGGTTCAGTCTCAAGAAAAGACTTAATCCTCTCCACTTGGTGATCACCTACCACCAAGCAATTTATATAACTAAAATTTTGATCCACACCCTGGATTGGGGATTACAACAACACACCTAGCTTTCCAGGTCATACTTGACCTCTACCAAAGTCATTCGTGGGAAACAAATGAAATAAGTGATTGAGAATGAGGATATATTGATATACTCTAGTTATGCTCAAGAGATAGTATAAGGCCCCAGCCTTAAAAATTACTTAATCTTGATTTATTACAAGATTACACCTTGAGGATCTTTTCAGGTTTAGAGTTTTAGAGAATTATATCATAAAACATGCATTACATTCCACATTTAAAACAAAGTGGTTACATAAAAGATAGTATTCATTTTTCCCGTCAATGGAAACATATTTAAAATAAAACATGGATTATTTCTTGACACTTCCTTGACACTATCATCATATCATGTACCTTTCCCTTGACCTGTGAAAAACATTTCAAAAACATGGGATGAGCATAAAAAGCTCAGTAAGGGATATAAAAATATGGAAAAGAAATATGTATACATATATACATAAGAATGAAATCATACATTACCCACAAAACACAAGAACTTTAACATACCTCATCAAATCATGAATAAATCATAGAAATCATAAGACATAAAGGTAACTTGAGGCATTCATAACATTCTTACGTAGGGAGTAACCCTCTTGGTTATGTTTGGAATACCCATCATAGTATATTCCCCAAATATCTTCAGAGAAACCTTAACATTTCACTCCTTCGCTTTACCTAATGAATTGGAGAGCGATATCGGGCTCACCCACCCTTAGTTTATCACGGAACCACCAGTCTTCATAATAATTCCCAAGAACCTCAACATAATCGTATCACATAAAACATGCATAAAGGAAACATAACCTTTCCACCTTTCAATCACAAGATATCTATACAACATATTGATATAAAAACATTATGAAAACCATTTTCAATACCAAAATAAGAGAAAATTAAAACATGTTCTTTATTTTTCTTTTAAAAAAAGGTATGTCTTGTAGAGGAAGCTGAAACTCAAATAATGGTCACGGCGGCAGAGAAGTCGTTGTCGCAGCATATGTACGACAAAAACATTTCCTTTTGTCATTTAGTAAACTCTTAGTATAAAAAAGATTCATTTTGAATAAACATAAAAGTCAAAGGGGTTTATACATCGTATAAAAGAAGGTTGTCTATAAAACAAAATATGCCTCAATGAAAGGAGATTGAGACGAAGTCCCATACCTCGGGTCCGACATGACTCAGTCATTCATTAATCTCCTGAATAATAAATATGAGTTAATTTATACTTGTTTAAGAAAATTTTTCAAGTTCATTATTCATTTTATATCACTTATTCCCATGTCATGAACACTATGTAATTATTTAAGTTAATAACGGTCGTTTTAACAATCGTTGGTACTTGAGTAAAAAACAAACACTTTATAATTAAATTTTTTTCATGAATCTATTATATACAGAATAGTATTCATGATGTATATATCATATATATCATATATATCCATTACATTCATGCATTTATTATATTACATAACATTTAGAGGTAAGAAATAAAATGCACCGTTCATGGAGACGGTAAGCCGTACGTACGCATGAACGGTGCTTCCATTTCTATTTCGTATTTTATGAGATGGAATCATAATTATATAAGGGTATATTATAATTACAGATTAATATCATATATAATATCATAACTCCATCCTTTATACATCCCACATATGGTATTAACGAATCAAATCACTTTGAGGGGGCGGTAGTCCAAACTTCCTTAAATGAAGAAATCGCATTTACCCATAATGGAAACCATAAAGGTATGCCCAAAATGAAAAATAAAAAAGCTTAAGGAAAACATAAACATATTATATATCATATATAAATATATTTTCATCTTAATGGACACATTTTAAGGTGTTAAAAGAATGTTGAACAATCATCGTTTCGGGAGGGAGAAATCTGCCATCCACGGAAAGAGTATGTTCTTTAACCAATAGATGTAGGTGTGTGTAAGTGTAGCTAGAATCCTTCTTATAACAACATCCTAGTATACAGAAGATACTGGTTTTGTTACAAAAGAAATGAATATAAAGTGTTTAGGGGGTTGGAGAAGCAAAATAAAAAAAACACAAGTGAAGACATTACCTTAAAATCGGGTAACTCCCTTTGGTTTGAGCTCAAAGGATTCCTTGGGAAGACTTCTACCCAAAGTGAGGCTTCAAGGAGTAAGAGAGGGAAGTGGAGAGACAAAATGGGCAGGGTTTGGCCGAGCCAAAGGCTTTGTAAGTGTTGATAAGGAGGTAGAGGTGGGGGCCTTTTATAAGAGGAGAGGAGGGGCACTCTTGGAAAGTAATGAAATTTTACATTGTTTTAAAATGCGTTTCAGATTAAAAAGGTCCCACATTGATATAATTTGAGGGTAAGGTGATAAGGGTTCTAAATCCACCCATACAATAGGTTTTTTACCTGTGTAAGTCATAGATTTTACATTATCTTTTCATTTTATTTAAATCCTTTATTAATGAGGTAATCGCTGCATCATCATGATGTCATAAATAATTTAATTTACTTAATGTCTAAAAATTATAAAAAACATATCATGATGTAGGAAATATTTTTATCTTTCTAATGAATATTTATAGTCAAAAATCTGACTTGTATAACACCAATTAAAAATTGTTTTAGTAAAAAACCTCATGTTTGTGTCATTTTAATTTTAACATTAAATAAAATGATATTAATGTCATTTTCCTACCAAAGTGGCTCCATGGGGTCCCCAAGTTGACCCATGGATTGTCTTCGTCGGCCATGAAACATCAAATAAGGGTAGGACATGTGTCTAGGTATTTTCAATTTATTATAATAGCATTTTTATCTTAAATTTCACTAATTACCTCTAATCGCGATTAAAAATCTTAAAAGTTACTATTCACCAAAAAATTATTTTAATCCCATTGAACCACATATTACTTCTTAATGACTACCATGTATGTTATATTTTTGAAATTCAAACCATAGAGGTGGTAAATTTTCATTTAAACAAAAAATCAGTTTTTTAAGTACCACTTAGTGGTTTCACTATTCATCAAAAATTGACGTTTTTCAGAAAAATACCAAAACATCCCCCTAAGCTATATTTGATATTCCGAATTAAAAAATGATGTCTATTTGGATAAATTCAAATCATATAAGTTACATTAATTAATTTAATAATTAATTCTCGTTGTCATGACAAATAGCGTGTTTTTATGAAACAATAAGTATCAAAAGATTGACACCAGTTTAAGTCCAATTTCAAAGTGAAATTGATTAAAATGCCCACCATTGGATTAAATGGTAAAAATATATTCTAATTTCACTTCAAAACAAATTCATAAGATAATCTAATCATATAAATAAATTAGACTAAAAAGTGGTTTTGAATTAAATTACAAAATTTTTCACTATTCACTAAAAAATGAACATTATCGGAAAAATAGAACAAATTCACACAAAGTAAATTTTTATGTCCCAATCATAAATAATAAGTTTATTTTGACAAACATAGCTTATAAAATTTTCAAAAGTTAGATATAAAAATGGTTTTCCATCAAAAGGCAGTAAAACAATCTTTTAAAAAATATTAGTGTATTCCATGCTTAAGATTGGATTTATTATCATTTTAACCCTCTAAAACACTGTCTAATTCACTAATAGACATAGATAAAAATATCTATTATTCATTACTTACTTGGGATGTTACATCCTTCCCCCCTTTAGAAAATTGCGTCCCCACAATTTATTTACTTATCGAATAAATGGGGGTACTTATCCCTCATTGCATTTTCAGATTCCCATGTTGCCTCTTCCATCATGTGGTTTTTCCAAAAACCTGTTTCCTGATTAATCACTTTATTCCGTAACACTTTCTCCCTGTGGTCAAGAATCTGGACCGGTTGTTCCTCATAAGATAGGTACTCTTCCAATTGAACTACCTCTGGACTCAAAACACGAGATGGATCTGGCATGTACTTTCTCAGCATCGAAACATGAAAAACATTGTGTACCTGAGATAAACTCGGAGGTAAAGACACCCCATATGCAACTGATCCAACTCTCTCTAGAATTTCATATGGTCCAATGAACCTTGGATTCAGCTTTCCTTTCTTACCAAATCACATCAAACTTTTCAATGGTGAGACTTTGAGAAAAACATGATCACCTACCTCAAAAGATAGATCCTTCCTCCTGTTGTCCGCATAAATCTTCTTCATGCTCTAAGCTGTTCTAATGTGTATCTGTATCATCTGAACTTTTTCTGACAACTCTTCTACCAATTCTGGTCCCATCAGCTTTCTTTCACCCACTTCATCCCAAAAAGTTGGAGTTCGACACCGCTTCCCATATAACGCCTAAAATGGTGTCATCTGTATACTGGAATGAAAACTGTTATTATATGAAAATTCAACCAAAGAAATATGTTGGTCTCAACTTCCCTGATAATCCATAGAGCAAGAACGTAGAATATCCTCCAATGGATGAATTGTTTGTTCTGACTGTCCATCAGATTGAGGATGAAAAGTTGTACTAAATTTTAATTCAGTACCCAACGACTTCTGAAGGCCTTTCCAAAAGTTAAAAGTGAACCTGGGATCATGGTCAAATATAATGGAGAGGAGAACTCCATGTCACCTAACTATCTCTTTATGATAAAAACGGGAAAGTTTATCTAGGTAAAAAGTATCTCGTATAGCAAGGAAATTAGAAGATTTAGTCAAGCGATCAACAATAACCCAGATTGCATTATTACCTCGAGGGGTCTTCGGAAATCCCACAACGATGTCCATGGATATATTCTCCCATTTCCACTCTGGAACTGGTAAAGGCTGAAGCATCTCCTTCGGTAACTGCCTCTCTTCTTTAACCTGTTGACATGTCAAACACTTCACAGTAAAATCAGCAATATCTTTTTTCATTCCATCTCACCAGTAATACTCCTGCAGATCTCTGTACATCTTAGTACTGCCTGGATGAACTGAAAATGGAGATCTATGAGCTTCACATAACAAATCACTCTTCAACTTTAAATCGCAAGGCACAGACAATCTCTTCCCAAATCTCCAAACGCAATCATTATCAATGTTGAATTCAGGCAACTTACCTTTCTGAACCAGCTCTACCTTTTTCTGCAACTCACTATCTTGCTTCTGTGCTTGCTTGATTCTGTCTGATAGAGAAGATTTCACTGATAACTGAAAAAAATAGAAGAACATCCTGTTCCAAAAACTTCTATGTCAAAGTTCATCAAATCCTTAACCAAAGGATCACGTTCCAAAACGCAACATTTCTAATGAAGCATTACTTTTTCGACTCAAAACATCAGCCACTTTATTTGCTTTTCCCGGATGGTAATGAATTGTACAATCATAATCCTTGATTAATTCTAGCCATCTCCTCTGTCTCATGTTCAATTCTTTGTGAGTGAATATATACTTTAAACTTTCGTGATTGGTATATATTTCAAACTTTACTCCATAAAAATGATGCCTTCAAATTTTTAAAGCGAAAACAATAGCAGCTAATTCCAAATCCTGTGTAGGGTAATTTACCTCATGAGTTTTCAAATCTCGTGAAACATGAGCAATTACCTGATCATTCTGCATTACGAAACAACCATGTACTTTCAATGAAGCATCACTGTAGATAACAAACTCCCCATACCTGGATGGTAGTGCCAAAACTGGAGCATTCACCAATATTCTTTTCAATTCATGAAAACAATCATCACATTCTTTTGTCCAGATAAACTTAACACAATTCCGAGTTAGCTTAGTCATTGGACTAGATAACCGTGAAAAATTTCTAACAAAAATTCGGTAATAGCCTGCCAAACCAAGGAAACTACGAATCTCTGTTACATTTGTGGGTCTTGGCCATTCTTCAAGAACCTTTGTTTTTGCAGGATAAACGGTTATCTCATCTTTAGAAACAATGTGACCAAGGAAAGAAATTTGTTGCAACCAAAACTCACACTTCCTGAATTTACCATAAAATTTATTTTCATTTAAGGTTTGAAAAATAACCCTTAAATGTCTTTCATGATCCTATTTACATTTAGAAAACACCAAAAAGATCATCAATGAAACCCACCACAAACATATCCAAGAACTCATGGAAAATTCTATTCATTAAGTCCATGAATACAGCAGGTGCATTGGTTATCCCAAAGGCATTACTACAAATTCATAATGGCCATATCTTGAACGAAACGCAGTCTTCGGAACATCTGCTTCCTTTACCTTCAGCTGATGGTACCCCGATCTCAGGTCAATCTTTGAAAAAATTGAGATCCCTGGAGCTGATCAAACAAATCATCGATATGAGGAAAATGATATTTGGTCTTAACAGTGATGTTATTCAAGGCTCTATAATCAATGTAAAGTCTCATTGAACCATCTTTCTTTTTATCAAATAAAACAGAAGCACCCCATGGTTATGTGCTAGGTCGAATGAAACCTTTCTCTAATAAATCTTGTAATTGCTCCTTCAACTCTAAAAGTTCAATTTGAGCCATTCGATAAGGGGGTTTTGAAATTGGCTTAGCATCAAGAACTAAGTCAACAGTAAATTCAACTTCCTGATCTTGTATTATTGAAGGCAACTCATCAGGAAAAATATCAGGATACTCATTTACCACTGGCACATCATTAATCTGAACAGTTCCCTTGTTTTCAACAATATGTGCAAGGTAACATTCATTTCCATATTTTACAAGTTTCTAGGCCTCTTGATAAGTTATCAACAGTAAGGGTGCATTATTGTACACAAACTGATAGTCTTTCTAAAAAGAAACTTCTTTAGCTCTACAACAAATCTTAGCATGCTAAATAGAGAGCCAATCCATACCCCGGATAACATCAAACTCTACTAGAGGTAGAACAATAAGGTTTTCAAGTAGGTTCTTTCCACAGATAAGGATAGGAAAACTCATCTAAATTCTTTTTTCCTCGACATTTCCCCCGGGTGTTTTTACCACAAGTTCAGGAGTCATTTCTTGAGATGGTATTCCCATTTTACTAGAAAATGTTTCAGAGATGATAGAATGTGTGGACCCCGAATCAAACAACACAATGGAATAATCTGAAAATACAAAGTACCTGATACAACTTCATTTGATGGCCCAACATCTGCTGAAGTAGTTGCAAAGGATTTGACCACCCCTTTCTACTTGTAGTCTAACTGCTTCCCATCACTCAAGCTATTTTTCGGACACATGTTTTCATAGTGACCCATTTCATTTCACTTAAAACATTTCACTATCTATAAATCAAATTTGGACTTACCATCACCTTGATCTTTTTCAGTGCAATCACGAGCCTTATGTCCCATCTTACCACATCGGTAGCACTTTCCAGAATTCAGAAGACATTTCCCAGCAAGCCTTTTACCAAATTTATCACAAACTGGAAACTTAGTTTTCTTACCATCAAACTTTTTTGAAGAATTCTTCCCTTTCACCTGCCACCTCGGGCTCTTATTCTGCTAGTTGTTATAGAACACTTGATCATCAGCAAACTCCATTTCCACCTTCTCAGCACATCAAGAAATCGTTTCATTACTTTTAAACTCATGAGAAGCTAATTCAGTTCGATATTTTGGTTTTAATCTTCAGTAAAAATGATTGATTTTACTATCAAGGTCTCGGATAAAATTTTGAGCATACCTTGCTAATCGAGTGAACCATTCTTCGTAGGCAGCCACTGAGTCTTCCTCTTTCCTCAATTCCAAGAATTGTTTTTCCATCCTAAGTCGAACTGCCTTAGGAAAATATTTCTCAAGAAACATACTTTTGAATTCATCCCAGTCAAGAGCATAAATCTCATCAGCATCCCTGATATTTTTAACTATCGACCACCACTGATCTGCCTCACCCCCCAAACGGTAAATAGCAAGACTAACCTTTTCATTTTCTGAACACCCCATGACATTGAAAATCTTCTCTAGTGCATTAATCTACCCTTCAGCTAACACAGGGTCAGATGATCCTCTAAATGATGGGGGATGTTGACTCATGAAATGTTCCACCACTGACATGTTCATCTGCGGTTGATCTGGCTGATCTCATGCATGGATACCACCACCATTTATCGCTTGAGTCAACCGCACTATTACTGCAACAAACTATTCAGTTCCAATTCCAACCATCTCAAGATGTTGATTCAGAAGTTTATTTCCTTATGTATGCCTTCCTAGCACTACTTCCCTATTTCCTCGGCAGAAAACCATTCTGAACAAACATGTCTTAGATGAAGCAACATGGGAATCTTCAAATTCTATATCATTTCAAAAAATATATTTTTGGATAATCATTTAATAGAATTATAACTCCTAAAGTTATCTAAGCCTCCCTCTGATACCAACTATAAGTCCCAATCCTTAATCATTACTTAGTCTTGATTTATTACAAGATTACACCTTCAGGATCTTTTCAGGTTTAGAGTTTTAGAGAATTAGATCATAAAACATGCATTATATTCCGAATTTAAAACAATGTGGTTACATAAAAGATAGTATTCATTTTTCCCATCAATGGAAACATATTTAAAATAAAACATGGATTCTTTCTTGACACTTCTTTGACACTATCATCATATCATTTACCTTTCCCTTGACCTATGAAAAACATTTCAAAAACATGGGATGAGCATAAAAACCTCAGTAAGGGATATAAAAATATGGAAAGGAAACATGAGTACATATATACATAAGAATGAAATCATAATTTACCCCTAAAACATAATAACATTAACATACCTCATCAAATCATGAATTAATCATAGAAATCATAAGACATAATGGTAACTTGAGGCATTCATAACATTCTTACGTCGGGAGTAACCCTCTTGGCTACGTTTGGAATACCCATCACAGTATATTCCCTAAATCTCTTTGGAGAAACCTTAACCTTTCACTCCTTTTCATTACCCAATGCATTGGAGAGCTATATAATGCTCACCCACCCTTAGTTTATCACAGAACCACCCGTCTTCATAATAATACCCAAGAACCTCAACATAATCGTATCACATAAAAAATGCAAAAAGGAAACATAACCTTTCCACCGTTCAATCACAAGATATCAATACAAAATATTGATATAAAAACCTTATGAAAACCACTTTCAATACCAAAATAAAAGAAAATTAAAACACGGTATTTAATTTTCTTCAAAAAAAAGGTATGGCTTGTAGAGGAAGTCGAAACTCAAATAATGGTCACAGCGGCGGAGAAGTCGTTGTCACCGCATACGTCCAACAAAAACATTCCCTTTTGTCATTTAGTAAATGCTTCGTATAAAAAATATTCCATTTGAATAAACGTAAAAGTAAAATGGGTTTATACAACGTATAAAAGAAGGATGTTTATAAAACAAAATATGCCTCAATGAAAGGAGATTGAGACGAAGTCCCATACCTCGGGTCCGACTTGACTCGGTTGTTCTTTAATGTCCTGAATAATAAAATTGAGTTAATTTATACTTGTTTAAGAACCTTATTCAATTTAATTATTCCTTTTATATCACTTATTATCATGTCATGACCACTATGTAATTATTTAAGTTAATAACGGTCGTTTTAACGATCATTGGTACTTGAGTCAAAAATAAACCCTTTATAATTACAAGTTGTTCATGTATCCATTATATTCGGAATGGTATTCGTGATGTAGATATCATATATATCATATATATCCAGTACATGCATGCATTTATAATATTACATAACATTTAGAGGTAAGAAATGAAATGCACCGTTCATGGAGACGGTAAGCCGTACGTACGCATGCACACTACTTCCATTTCTATTTCGTATTTCATGAAATGGAATCATAATTATATAAAGTTATATTATAATTCCAGTGTAATATCATATATAATATCATAACTCCATCCTTTATATGTCCCACATATGGTATTAACGAATCAAATCACTTTGAGGTGTCGGTAGTCCGCACTTCCTTAAATGAAGATATCGCGTTTACCCATAATGGAAACCATAAGGGTATGCCCAAAATGAAAAATACATAAGATTAAGGAAAAAATAAACGTATTATATATCATATATAAATATAGTTTCATCTTAATGGCCACCTTTGAAGGTGTTAAAATAATGTTGAACAATCATTATTTTGGGAGGGAGAAATTCGCCATCCATGAAAACAGTATGTTCTATAACCATTAGATGTAGGTGTGTGTAATTGAAGCTCGAATACATCTTATAACAACATTATAGTATATAGAAGATACTGGTTTTCTTACAAAAGAAATGAATAAAAAGATTTTAGGTGGTTGGAGAAGCAAAATAAAAAAAAAGAACACAAGTGAAGACATTACCTTAAAATCGGGAAACTCCCTTTAGTTTGAGCTCAAAGGCTTCCTTGGAAAGACTTCTGCCCAATGTGAGGCTTCAAGGAGTAAGAGAGGGAAGTTTAGAGACAAAATGGTAAGGGGTTGGACGAGCCAAAGACTTTGGAAGTGTGGGTAAGGAGGTAGAGGTGGGGGCCTTTTATAAGAGGAGACAAGGGGCACTCTTGGAAAGTAAAGAAATGTTACTTTATTTTAAAATGATTTTCGGATTCAAAAGGTCCCACATTGATATAATTTGAGGGTTAGGTGATACGGGTTCGAAATCCACCCATCCAATAGGTTTTGGACATGTGTAGGTCATATATTTTACATTATCTTTTCATTTTATTTAAATCCTTTATTAATGAGGTAATAGCTGCATCATCATGATGTCATAAATAATTTAATTTATATAATGTCAAAAAAATATAAAAAAAATATAATTATGTATGAAATATTTTTATCTTTATAATGAATATTTATAGTAAAAAATATGACTTGTATAACCCCATATAAAAATTGTTTTAGTAAAAAAACTCATGTTTGTGTCATTTTAATTTTAACATTAATTAAAAAGATATTAATGTCATTTTCCTACCAAAGTGGCTCCATGGGGTCCCCAAGTTGACCCATGGCTTTTCATAGTCGGTCATGACACATCCAATAAGGGTAGGACATGTGTCTAGGTATTTTCATTTATTATAATATCATTTGTTCCCTAAATTGCACTAATTACCTCTAATCGCGATTAAAAAACATAAAAGTTACTATTCACCAAAAAAATTATTTTAATCCCATTGAAACACATTTTATTTCTTAATTACAACCATTTATGTTGGATTTTTTAAATTCAAAACAAAGAGGTGGTAAAATTTCATTTAAACGAAAAATCAGTTTTTTAAGTACCACTTAGTGGTTTCACTATTCATCAAAAATTGATGTTTTTCAGAAAAATACCAAAACATTACCCTAAGATATATTTGATATTCCAAATTCAAAAATTATGTTTATTTTAAAAAATTCCAATCATATAATTTACATTAAATAATTTAATAATTAATTCCCGCTGTCATGACAAATATTGTGTTTTTATGAAACAATAAGTATCAAAAGATTGACACCAGTTTAAGTCCAATTTCAAAGTGAAATTGATTCCAATGACCACCATTGGATTAAATGGTAAAAAAATATTCTAATTTCACTTCAAAATCAATTCAAAATATAATCTAATCATATAAATAAATTAGATTAAAAAAACGTTTTGAATTAAAATACAAAATCTTTCACTATTCATTAAAGAATGAACTTTATCTTAAAAATACCAAAAAATCACACAAAGTAAATCATGATGTCCCAATAAAAATGAATAAGTTTATTTTGACAAACATAGCTTATAAAATTTTAAAAAGATATATTAAAAATGGTTTTCCATCAAAAGGCAGTAAAAAAATCCTTTAAAAAATAGTAGTGTATTCCATGCTTAATATTTGATTTATTCTCATTTTATGCCTCTAAAACACTATCTAATTCACTAATAGACATAGATAAAAATATCTATAATTCATTACTTACATGGGATTTTACATATAGTGTGTGTTATAAAAATAAATATAAACACTACTCAAATATAAAATATAAAATAGAACAGATTTAAGAATGATAATAGAGTTAATAATTCTCTATGTGTTGTGAAGTAAGGCTCTAGACTCAAATAATGTTGAGAAACTGGTATTTGAGTCCTCTTCTTCAATGATGTATTCAAAACCAAGTATCACAATTTCTGTAATCTAGCTTTGCGAAGTAAAAATGTTCATCTCTTTAATGTCTCGATGTATACTGAAGCCTTTGTGGTGAAGATAGCTTGTTAGAGTCTTCTTGTAATCTCAAGCTCCTATTTTTCGTCTTTTGGTATTCGCACATCCTGCATCTCAGTGTGTACTGCTACTATCATCAGCGTGATTTATTTATCGTGAATGATGAGGTCCACTTATACTCTAGGATCCTATACATATAAGCATCTTTGCCCGTGCATGTACCTCATAATTATCTATGTATTTTCTTACAGACAACAATAAATAATATCAAAAAAATTAATTTTTCTACATATAAGAGTTAGAAAAAAAATTGAATTAATTAAATGGAAACAATTATTTATTTCAATCAGTGAGACATATTTGGTCTATTTTCTTTGGTTTGATAACATCGATCTGTCATCTTTGGTGTGTTATCTTCGGTGTGTCGAATTTGGTCTGTTGAACTTCATTTTCAGTCTGTCAAACTTCATTCTGTCATTATTCGGTCTGTCGAGCTTCAGTTTTGGTCTACCAAACTTCAGTTTCGGTATGTCATTCTTCGGTCTGTCGAACTTCAGTTTTAGTCTATCAAACATTGGTTTTGGTCTATCAAACATTTGTTTCAGTGTGTCGACTATAGTGTGTTATCTTCAGTCTGTCATCTTTGGTGAGACATCCTTCAGTCTTAGGGAATCCAAGAAATATTATGATGAGTATGTCTTGCATATACCATTACAAGATGAATTGTTAATCAATGTATATATAAATATAAACTTGTGAACATATTGATTCATGACTTTTAATCAATTGTCTTATTAAAGTATATGTTTCTGTATGAAAAAATTGATTCACATGGATATATTAAAATTGGAATGAAAGATATGAATCTGTATATTGACATTATTTGTGATTATGAAAAATACAATATCATGAAGGGTCCAAAAATATCCCCCTTTTTGATAATCACAAATTATGACATATATGAAAATATATCGAATAATGATAGCTTAAATATATAATGTATTTAAAACAGCTCTCCCCCACACAAAATGGATTAAAGAGAGTATATGTAAATTCCACCATTAATTTCTCATATTCCATTCATACTTTCTACCCATTTCCCATATGCCATCCTTACTTTCTCCCGCTATTAGGATTAATAAAATTGAAAAGTATGAAGGAAAAATAATAGAAAATAAAGACACATAAGAATTTTCATTCAATGTCATAATAGTACAAGACCCACAAAAAGATAAAATCCCTATATAAAAGAAACAATCCATCACTATGGTTTGGGATGTAGAAGAGATTTTCCATTGTCTGATGGATCCAATAGAGAAGGAGAAGTATTGGTTATGGTAGAGGTTGGAGGTGATCAGATTACAACACCAGGAAGGGCAACACCTGTTGGAACAGTAGCTGCAAGGGTAAGACTTCTCTATAATAGCACATGACTTGTACACTACTCAGTAATTATTGGTCGAATCTGAGTTAGTGATTGAGAGATAGTCATTGGATCTGGACCCGGAGAGGTAGTACCAATTGAAGCAGCTGGAGGAACCACAATAGCATCAGCCTAAATATGTAGATTAGGTTTGAGTAGTTTCATGAAGTCATTAATGACTTATTCGTTATATTTTATTTCCTTCTCTAAGTCATCCTTATTTTCCAAAAAAAAAACTCAATAAATGGGTAAACTCGTTCAGCTATTGAACTTTTTTTGGAAGATTCTGTGACTGGTTGAATTTGATGATTTTCTAACAGAAATATGAAATTGTGGATGAGATCATGCTTGTTATATATCTTAGTGAAATACTTATCCACCTTATCTCAAATTTCCTTCTGAGCTGCATAGGATTCATTGGTGCACTATCTTACCATTTTGTACAGAAGATATGTATTCTGATTTACCTTTTCAAAGGTTTCCTTACCTGAAACAATATGGAGTTTCTAAATCTCTTCTCTCATCACAGCCTTGAGAGACTCTAAATCAACAACAGTACTTCTCCCACTCCTATAACTAGATAGGCCATTCAAAAAATTTCCAAGCTCTTCATTCAACTTTTTCAAGTCAACATTGAGTAAATGAGTTACCATATTCCTATGAACATCCAAAAAACCACTAAAGGATGTCCTGAGGTCAGAGGTTAAAGAATTAAGCTCATTGCTCATATTTCTTACTTCTTCTCTCAATAAAGTGTTATGTCTAATAATAGTTTCTATAGTAGTAATAAGATTCAGTTGAATATCCAAACTAAAAATTCTTTAATTTTTGTTGCATCAACATCTGAGATACATAATGAGGTGGATGAATCATTTCTAGATCCCACTAAATCTATAACAGACTCATGTATCTCATTCATAAACTTTTCCAAATCAGCATTAGTGACATAGTCACTCGGTACTGACTGACTAACAATGTTTATTGCTGAATATGAAACTACTGGAATAGGTGCAGTAGGCTCTGGGTCAGTATAGACTTGGGGAACAGGTGGAGTAGTTACCATTTCCTCATTTGAGTCATATTCTAAACCGAAAATAATATATCCCGGATTACTATTCCACTCTCTAGAACAAGTCCATTTTCTTGGATCAATGGTATCCATTCTTACCCTTCATCACTCAGTCTTAGGAATAAAATCAACATCATCAATTTCTTCAACCTGTTCTCTAGCCATAATAGCTTTTCTAGGGATATGAATCAACCAAACTTCAGGTTCTGCCAAATCTCCAGCTATATAAATTTCATCATATATTTCCTAAATTTGAGGTAGTGGGACTACATCATCTTATTCCTGGCTAGAAGCCATAATATCATTGAATTCATGAATTATCTCTTGGTTTTCACCATTGGTATGTTGTGATTTTTCCTCATGTCTAGCATCTCTATGATCATCAGCATGACGATCAGCAGGCTCTACTCCATCACCAGTTCCACAAATAGATTCCTCACTGGATCTGTCAACAACTTGTTGCCCCACTTTTAGAGAGTTTCTTACTCTCTCAACACATCCTCCATCATCACCATCATCACCATCATTACCATCATCATCAACATCATTATCAGATTCATCATCTGATTTGCTAACATAATCTTCAACTCTAGTAACTTCAGTTTCTTCCTCTTATTCATCACCTAGTATAGTTTCTCTTAAAGGTAGTTCCATAGGCGGAATAGCAAGTCCATAAGTTGTATTTCTAGTACATTCAGTGATATCAGGATCAATCCTATCACCAAAATGAGATCCTTATTCCCTAAGCACTTCAGCCTCAACTTCCTCATCAGAATAGACATGATCTTCTCCAGTTTTGAGACCTAGATCAACATGGTCCTTTGATATAGAAAGATGGTCAACTGGATTGAATTCCTCAAACAGCCTTTCTTCAAATCCTACCCAGCATCTCTTCCATGGGTTCCAGAATGTTTTCATCTTTTTACAAATTTCATTCTGAATACAAAAACCAATGCATGCAGTTATCAATTCATCTCCATCTTCCATACTATCTAATTTCTTCAACATAGAAGAAATAATTCTCGAATAGTATAAGCAGGTTTCTATATTAGATGGCTAGATCAACTCAGAAATATGTACCATAAGATATCTGCATAGATTCACCTTTATTCTATGTTTCATCAAAAATATCAAGAACACATCCTAATATTTCACAGGAGTGAAATCTCCCTTCCTTGGGCAGATTAGATGTAGTATGAACTTAAAAATCAATCTCACTTCCCCTTAAAATTAATTTGAAAACGTCCTCTTGGATTCTTAATTTCTAGATAGCTCCTTCAGAGCATATTCATTTGAAAACAAAATTGATGATGGTAGAATATTACCAGGATAGTCAGCATAGAAACATTCATGAGGTACCTCTAAGCATTCATCCCATTCCTTAGAAGAGAAATCCACTTTGTTTCCCTTTAATAAGATCTTATATTTTTTGCCTCTTCTTCATTCAGTTTTATAATCAAATGCTGATATAACTCATACACTAGATGGGGATAATAGGTTCCTTCATTATTGGTAAACCAACTGATCCAACCATGAGATTCAAGTACCTTTAGCATAAAATATTTTCTTGACAGAAGCTACTCAGCAGACACTTGCTTTTTAGTTGTAACAACCCGACTTTATAAGCTCGGTATTCCAGTCCTACTGGACTCACCACTATGATGATTATAAGGAATATATTTTTGAGGCTCTTCCATTGCGTGCTTATTCCTACCCATGGTGATGATTCAGATTCTAACTTGTGTTGAGATGTCGAGAGTTGAGAGAGAGATAGATACTAAATATTGAAGTCTTTACGGCTATAGAGAAG
Organism: Viscum album; assembly: GCA_963277665.1. NCBI lineage: Eukaryota > Viridiplantae > Streptophyta > Magnoliopsida > Santalales > Viscaceae > Viscum > Viscum album. Next base: position 881,247,797 of record OY728155.1, read on the forward strand.
GTGAAAGTTAAGGATTTATTGGAATTAATATATCATTTAGGGATTGTAAATCATAAAAAATAGAATTTAAACACATTAAGGTGAAGGAGATAAAACAACGTTGTTTCACATAAAGCAGACAGAATTTACACAACAGCCCTAAAATATAACGGTGTCACCGAATCGGTTTTAAAACGATTGGTTTCAAAAAAATTGGTATCATGAAAATTAGTTTCATAAAAATTGGTTTCACAAATATCGGTTTCATAAAAATCTATTTCAAAATGATCGTTTTCATAAAGATCAGTTTCATAGAAATCAGTTTCAGAAAAATCGGTTTCATAAAAAATGGATTTATAAATATTGGTTTCATGAATATCAGCATCATAATGATTAGTTTCATAATTATTAGTTTCACAATTATCATTTTCACAAAGATTAGTTTTATAACTATTAGATTCATAATGATCGTTTCCACAATGATCGGTTCCACAAAGATTGGTTTTACAAAGATCGGTTACTGATTTGTCATTCCTAGTTCACGTCTAATGTAATTCATTCTCTCTGAATTTAAGTGTTTAGTGAATATATCAGGAAGCTCATGTTCAGTCCCAATAAACTTAAGAGTTATATATCCTTTATAATAATGATCTCTCAAAAACTGATGTCGTACATCAATATTCTTTGTTCTAGAATGAGATATTGGATTTTCTTGAAATTTTAATAGGATTAGTGTTGTCACAGTTAATGGTGTCATGATTGAATTGATATCCATAGTATATTAATGTGTGTTGCATCCACAATATTTTCACAAAACACCTACCAGCAGAAACGTATTTTTCTTTGGTAGTAGATAATGAAACAGAATTCTTCTTTTTACTTCACCATGATACTAGAGATTTTCCTGCCATGTGACATGTCCCAGAGGTGCTTTTTCTATCTAGCTTACAACCAGCAAGGCCAGTATCTGAATAACTTATTAAATCAAATGGTTTTCCTCTAGGATATAATAGTCCTATATTTAGAGTATATTTTAGATATTTGAAAATAATTTTATCATCATATAAATGAGATTATTTGAAATTATCTTGAAAGCGAGCACACATGCATAAACTAAACATAATATCAGTTCTTCTAGCAATATGGTAGAGAAAACTCACTATCATGCCTCTATAGTTGTTTTGATCCACTGATCTCTAGCTTCATCAACATCCAACTTACAAGTGGTACTCAAAGGTGTATCACTGGCTCTACTACCATCCAAACCAAAACGTTTTAAAAGATATTTATTATATTTACTTTGATTTAAATTAATACAATATTTATTTTGAAAAATCTGAAATCCCAGGAAAAATTTAAGTTCACCCATTAAACTCATTTCAATTTAATTTTTCATTATTTTAGAAAAATTAGTACATAAAGCGTTTTTAGAAGATCCCAAAATTATATCATCTACAAAAAATTTTACTATCAAAACATCATTTGAAATCCATTTAATAAATAATGTAGGATGTCTTATTCCTTTAGTAAAGCCTATTGAAATAATAAAGAAACTATGTCTATCATACCAAGCTCTTGGAGATTTCTTTAAACCATATAAATAATTATAACGTTTAAAAACATGATTTGAAAAATGAGGATTAATAAATCCAGGTGGATGTTCAACATTAACATCTTTAATTATAATACCATTAAGAAAATCACATTTAACATCCATTTGATATAACGTGATATTCAGATGAGCAGCATAAGCAGGTAGAATTCTAATAGCTTCTAACCTAGCTACCGGTGCAAAGGTTTCCTCATAGTTTATTCCTTCCTCTTAAATATATCCTTCTGGAACTAATCTAGCTTTGTTTCTAACTATATTTCTAGACTCATCAACTTTGTTTCTAAAAACCCATTTGGTGCCTATTGTCAAGGTATCATTATGTATTTCAACTAGTTCCCAGACTTTTTTTCTTTCAAATTGATTTAATTCATCTTTCATATCCATCACAAAAAATTCATCACTGATCGCATCATTAATATTTTTGTGTTCAAGGTGTGAAAGAGAAGCTTGATGTTCAACCTAGTTTCTCAATGAATCTCTAGTTTGTATCCCTTTGTTTAAATCACCAATAACAGCATCTGTAGGATGATTATTTAGAGTTCTAATACCTCTAGAAATATTTTAACTAGACTCCTCATGATTGTCTATTTGTTCAAACTCAACAGGTGCAGATTCTGTAAGATTCCCATAACTAGTTACTTTTACAAGGGATTCACTTTCATTATCATTATGGTTCCGAGTTGACATATCTTCCTCAATATATTCAAGAGATTTTTTGGGTTCATGTGGATCATTCTTATCAAATTTGACATGAACTGACTATTCCACACATTTGGTTTTATTATTGAATAATCTATAGGGTTTACTCATGATTGTGTAACCCTGGAAAATTCCATCATCACTATTGGAGGAAAACTTGTCATGATTGTCCATAGTGTTATGGATAAAGACATTGCAACCAAAAACTCTGAAGTAGTTAACCATAGGCTTCCTATTGTTCCAATGTTCATAAGGGGTCTTCTAAAAAACATGTCTACTCCAGACTCTATTGATGGTATAATAATCTATATTTATAACTTCGGCCCAAAAATAAATAGGTAAATTATACTCAATAAGAATAGTCATAGCTATTTCATGAAGGGTCTTATTTATTCTTTCCATAACTCCATTTTGTTGAGGTGTTCATGGAGCAAGGAAATTGTGACTATAGCCATTATGTGAGCAATATGATTCATACTCCCGATTTTCAAACTCACAGCCATGATCACTTCTCAAGGTCTTTATTCAATGTCTACTATGTTTTTACACTAACTTGGAGTATTTGATAAAATAAGAACAAGATTCACTTTTGTGAGCAAGAATGTATACCAAAGTGTACGTATAAAAATAATCTACTAGAACATAAACATAGTGCTTCCTGTTTGAACATGAAACTCTTTACGGTCCATACAAATCCATGTGAACCAACTCAAGCGGTTGAGAAGTAGAAACTTATTTCTTGTATTTGAAGAAACTTTTTTTTCCTTCCCTTTTGACCAGGATTGCACACATTTTTAATTGGGAATTCCAGTTTAGGTTAGTCTCTAACTAACATATTTCCTAGCCAAAAACATTTTAGTCAATAGCTTTCACATTTTCATTTTTGAGATCAGTAAATATTAAATAATTTTTTGAATTAAAAACATTACATTCCTCATTTTCAAATTTGACCTTGATACCATCATCAATCAACTGAGAAACTCTAAGTATATTGTACATTTATCCATCCACAAAATGTAATTTGGAAATTAATACTGTATGAGGGTTACCGATCAGGCATAAGCAGACAATTTTTCCCTTTGGATTGTCACCAAATGTTATGTGACCACCATAAACCTTGATTAGGCTCCTAAAGCATGAGTAGTCTTTAATCATATGTCTTGAAAATACATTGTCCAAGTACCATAGAGTCTTACACGAACTCTTTAGGAAACATCCCTAAAAAATAGATTAGACATGAGGTAACTTTGGTACCCATATTTTCATGTGTCCTTAGAGGTTAGCAAGTAAAATTTTGGGAACCCATACATGAATCACAAATTTCATATAATAAGAAGATATATTGTGAGACATGAACACTCTGTTTGGTCCTCTATAGAATTTTTTATCAAGAAATGGTCCAGAAAATGAACTAGTAGTGAATTTTTGAGATTTTGGAATTAATTTAGTTTTAATGATACTTCTTTTTCCATGAAGATATCCTAGACCAGTTGAATATTTTGGATAAATATTTTGTCCCAGCAACTGAGTCAGGGTATCTCTACCAAAAGTAAATATTTCAAGATCTTTCTTTAATTTTTCATTTGATAATTTGAGTTCGGTATTTTCTTTTAACAGTTGAGCATATTTTTCATTCTCAATATCCAGACTTGACATATAATTATTATTTAAATAATAATATCTCTTTAATGATTTATACTTATCCTTCAGCTCGTTAAATGTATCCTCAAACATTTCACAATATTTAAATATTTCATCATTAGTCATATCTTCATCAATATGTGACTCATTCTTATTCATAGAATAATAGGAATTATTTATAGGAGTGTTATGTGTTACATCAGATTTTTCTTTTATGAAACATAAGTTGTAATGATTGTTCTATTCACTATCAGAAGCATAATATCCACTAGAGTTTTCTTCTAAATCACTCCAGGTAGCTTCATAGCCTTTTTACATCCATTCCCTTGTCTTCATATTTCCTCTTGGATTTCAACTTGGGACAGTCTTCATTAACATGCCCTTTTTGTCTTCACTCATAGAAGATTATTTCATTTGAGTTGTCATTCCATTTTCTATCTTTCATCCATTTTCCTATACTATCAAACATTCCCTTCTACTTTTCATTTTTAATGAATTTCTTCTTTCGTTAAAATGTTTTAAATCTCCTTGCAAGATAATACATCTCCCTGTCACCGTCTGAATATGAGTCGTCACTAGTGGAGCTGTCTGTAGGAACTTGATCTTTTTACTTGTTTTCGCTCATTGAGGTAGTAGTCTTGAATGCTTCTTACTTCTTTCTTAGTTCCACTTCTACTTGATGATTCACCTTAAGTTTTTCCTCATACAACATAGTTTTTCCAATTAGCTCTTTCACTGGTATCTTGATTATGTCAAAAGATTCTTGGATGGAAATAGAAGTCCCCCTCCATCTTTATGGTAGCAATAATGCAGTCTCATGAGTTGGTCCTTGCTATCCAATGGTGTTCCAAGAAGACTCATACTGTTCACTATTTCGTTGAACCTGAGATACATTTCAGAGATATGTTCTTCAGGCTTCATTTTAAAATTATAATATTTAAGAGTGTATGTATTTAGCCTCATTTCATTAACATTAGTTTTTCCCTCATGAAAAACAGCTAAAGTATCCCAAATTTCATATGATGTTTTACAAGGATATATTTTGTTGAATTAATAATCACCTATATAATAGTACAAGGAATTCATTGCATTACAGTTATGATTATATGTAGAATTGGTCAACTGAGACCATGTATCCCTAGAATTAGCAGGTAATGTATGTTGTTCTTCAATTGTGTCCCAGATTTCAGGTCACATACTCTCTAAATACATTTTCATTTTTTATTTCCATTGAGCATAGTTATTACCTTTAAAGAATGGTGTCATGTTAGCAGTAGCACCATCAAATCTAGTTTCCATAGTTACTTAGAATATTGATGAACTGAAAATATAAATATGATAGAAATTTTAAGATCTTTATGATAGTACTCAAATCAGATTTGAAAATTATTTCACAAAAATGAAAATAAATAAACCACTGATTCCCAATGTTTGTCGGAGTGGATACACAAGAGGGGGTGAATTGAGTTCCAATAAAAAATTCTGTTAAAAAATTATTTTTAATGAAAACCCCCATTTTTAGAAAAATCCTGGTTAATTAAAGCATTAGAAATGTAAATATTAAATTGCTAAACATGTTCCTTGAAGGGTTATTACTCCCCAGATAAATTAGTGGGGAACACTAATTCAACTTTTGAAATGAGATTAATGAACTGAACAAATACACACACTAACCAAAACTTACTATCAAATTGTATTCAAAAACAGTTTTATGTTTTAGAAAATATAAGAAGGGGATAAAACAAAACAGATAAAATTAAGATTAGCACAAAAATGTAAGCAGGTGGTTGAGTCTCAACTAGAGACTTAATCCTCTCCACATGGTGATCACCTTCCCCCAAGTAGTTTATATAAATAAAATTTTAATCTGCATCCTAGATCAGGGTTTACAATAGCACAATCGGCTATCCATGTCACGCCTGACGTCTACCACAGTTATTCGTGATAAACAAATGAAATAATTTTTCGGTGTGTCAACTTCGGTCTTTCGAACTTCGGCTTCGGTCTGTCAAACTCTGTTCTATCTAGCATCGGTTTATGTCTATCAAACATTGGTTTTGGTCTATTACTCTACAGTATGTCATTATTCGGTCTATCGAACATTGGTTTCGGTCTGTCAAACTGCTGTTTCAGTCTATGAAACTTCGGTTTCGGTGTGTCGACTTCGGTCTGTTATATTCAGACTATCAACTTTGGTGTGTCATCTTCGGCGAGACATCCTTTGGTTTAATGTTATACAAGAAAGATTATGAACATTCTGTCTTGAATATACCATTACAATATGAATTTTTAATCAAAGTATATATAAAAATACACTTGTAAACATATTGATTCATAACTTATAAGAAATTGACTTATTAACGTATATGTTGTTGTACACCAAAATTGGTACACATAGAGATATTAAAATTGGAATGAAGGATATGAATATGTATATTGATATTATTTGTGATTATGAAAAATACGATATCATGAAAGGTCTAACAATATTCATTAGATTACTATTTTTGTTCATGAAAATAAATATTATTGGTTATTATGACTATATATTGTGACTTGAGCATGTGAATGTAAACAATTTATTTCATAAATCACCTATTACTCATATATTATTTTATTTAGCTTATAATGGAAACTACAGTAATTTAGCATATTTCACTATTCAAAAAAATCACAATATTTTAGAAAAAAATCATTATGACCCTTTTTAGATATTTATATTTTAAAATTAATTTAAATTTATAAAAAATTAAAAATATAAGATATTAAATTTTAAATAAAATCCTCTTTTAATTGAAAAATAAAAATATTAATATTAATATTTATTTTTTCACCTTAGGAAAATGTACTTATATTATCATTAAAATACCTTTTTTTGTAATTCATAATAATGTAAATTTATAAATTCAATTAAGAAAAAATACTTTTATATCATTATATTTTTAATTAGAGTGCCATTAAGACCGTTATTCTTAGTAAAAAAATCAAATAATTAAATTATTAATTGAATGCATTTAATTACTTTTACCATGATATAAATATGTATTGCATTTATTTTAATGGATTCAAAAATAATATTTTATATATCCGTAGGTAATAATAATATTCTATTTGTTCAGTTCCTATTCCTAAGGGTCATATTACCATTCTAATGGTCTGGATAATATTCTAATAGTCAGATTACTTTTCTAGTAGTGATATTCACAACAACCATATGGGTTCCCTACTTCTAATAAATTCTTATTATTTAATTAATTCTTAATTGATAAGTTTTCTATAAATATTATATATATATATATATTTAATATGCATACTACACTAGAAACATTTTACATTATTTTTTAATTGTTTTTCATGAGTGCGCTTATTCTAGATGATTGAGAATGTCGACATTTTTATATATTTGGTAAATTATTTTTTAATTTTTGTCCTATTATAAAATTTTAAACTCATAAGACATGTTTTATTTTCAAAATGTACTGTTCTAATTAATAAAATGTAGTAGTTATCATTATGTGGTCCATGTAATTTATAATACATTAATAAATCTAATATATTTATAAGAATAGAAATTTACATTGATAAAATTATGGAGCATTACATTATTCTCCCTTGAGAAATTTTTTGTTTGAAATTTCATTTTTTATATGAATTTGATACAAGTGAAAATTATTATACTTAATTTAATCTCTTGGATCCAGTTTCACCTACTCATGCATATGAATTATCCAGAGTACTATGACAATGTAATTTTTCTAGTTGCATTGAACATTAACTATATAGTCCATGATCTTCACTCACTGCTCCTCATAAGATATGTCCTTTAATAGCTATACCAATACTAAATATAGTACATGTAAGGGATTGATTTTTTTTACCCAAGAGGGATATATGGAATACACAATGTTCTTCTAACAATGTTGGAGGGAGTGCCAACTGCTAATCTATATCTCCAATGGGATCAATGATCTTAAAGGGGTCGATGTACCAAGGAGTGTGCTAAATATTCTTCCTAATTATCTTGAATCACATTGAAGTGTATATATAGAAGAAGGCCTTGTCCCCAACCTCAATCACATAGTCTCGTTGATCATTATCATTATGGATCTTATAGTAACCTTGAGAAAACCTGATGTGTTGTTGATTTTTTTCTCCTTTTATATCATTTCCTCATCCATTTCATGTCTCGATATCATTTTTTCACCAAAATCATCCCAACGTGTATTTGTTATGTATATATTCCCAAAATGGGGTTCTTATGGAGCCATTATGAAGCTTGAATGGACTCTATTATTTTACTATGACTTGAACATATGAATATTTTTATCTCATATTCCTTTTATTTCTATCAAGCATGCTCTCAAAATATTGTCCTTTTTCTGGATAGTCTTTTTAAATGAACCATTATGTTGGAGTTGATAATAATTATATATGTTCAAATCCATGTTTAGATAATTTTTTAGACTCTTATAGAACATGGAGGTAGATCATGGATCTTAATATGATACAATTGAAAATGATGTTCAATGCAGTCTAACCTCTACTTGGATATATTTCAATAACATTTGATCGAATGAGAAGTCCTATAAAATTTAAATGATTTGAAAGGAATTTATATTATCTTCCACAACAACCCATTGGGAATTATTTTAAATATAATTTTTTTGAAGAATAGTAAAATTGTCAAGGGTGACATTCCACCATTTCTATATTGGAAGGGTCAATGGTTTCATTATTTGCATATAATTTTTACATTCAACCATCAATTGATGGTGTATTTTTCACATTTTTGTGTATATTATGATCTCGTTCTTCATATAGTCCAACCAATTGTTCTCTCATATATCAATACACTTCATCATAGTACCTAGATGGATGAATAAGGATAAGCTAAGTGCATAATACAATATCTCCATCTATATCGTAGGATTTTTTAGTAATCATAGTTATGACCTAAATCATACAAATCCTTATTCATCAATTTTAAACATTGAATATTTTCATTTTCTTATAACATCCAAGATCATTTAAATTTACAAATCATCTTTTTGGTGTATCCATTATAATATTCGAAAGGATGTTTGAGAAAATAATAAATAATTTTCTCCCATTATGATTCCCATGTAAAACCTTTTCATTTCTATTAATATTGGATCCTTCTTAGTTATAATTATATATAGGGTTATCTAGTCCTTTCTACTTAAGCATTTGACTCCTAATTTTCTTTCCATGGATGGTAGTGGAATCAAAATTCTATGTCCTTTGTTATTAATAAACATCTACGTCAAGGAATATTGATATATTTAAATGTGAATATATATTTTAGATTTCAATGTTCCAAAAACACATCTATCATATCCCCATAGATATAATGACATGAAATTTCCAATATAGATATCACTACAGCAAATTCCAGATCATTTTTCAGGTAGTTCTTTTCATGGAAATTTAACTGTATTAGGGAATAGGCTATCACTTTATCATTTTTCAATAGTAAAAATCTCAATAACTTATTTTAATCATTACTTCATAGCATGAATTGTTTATAACTTGTTGTTATCTAGTACTGGTGTAGTGATAAGACACATTTTCAATTACATTGATATCTACATATAATCATTGATTCAAAATAAAATTACCCACATCAGGGTGAGCATGTTAAGTAAGTTTTTATATCATATATATTTTATCAAAAGTCTTAAACAATACACTATTAATCCGTGGAAACTATTTATATATATTATTGATCTAGAAAGCTCAACTCCTCAATAGGCATTTTCATAGAAGGGTATGCTGATATCCCATTTTTGGTTTTAAAATTTTCCAGTAAGGATACTTCCTCTAAATAGAACTCACATTTAATATAAATTTTATATAGATTCTCTTTTTGGAAACTCTTTAACACATTATTCAATTTCTTATCATGCTCCTTATTTCTTTTGGTGTATATTTGAATATCACAAATATTCATTACCGCATCTTTTTCAAGGTAATATCTAACGAATATATTCATAAATTCTATAAATATTGTTGTACCATTATATGGACAAAATGTAATCACTAGGAATAGTTAGTTCTTATACTTTATTACAAAGGAATCATTGGGAATACCTTCCTTACAAATTAAGTTTGTGATATCAAGACTAAAGGAACACATTAGAGATATATTGGTCCCCATGTAATCGATAAAATGATACATATATATGTGGAATGGGATAAATGTTATTTATTTTTATTTTTTAGTTAAAGATAATTACTATGGGGATATATTCTTGTCGTCCTTCTTCTTAAAAATGATCGAAGGAACACCAAATGGTGAAGAACTCGTGTATATAAAACCCATTTCTAGATTCACTTCCGATAGCATCTTCTATTAATCCAAATCAATAGTGTCTATTATATAAAGAGTATTTGATATGGGAAATGATCCTGAATATGTTTTATTTAGTACAGAACCACATTCTCAAGAGGAAGGCCAGAAAAGTATTCATGGAATAAATCAGTATAATCCCTTATAATGGGCACGTCTTCAATTATGATTCTCCTCCTATTAATATTCATTTGAGCTAGATATATTTACTCATAAATAAATAATATAAAAAATTGAGATGAATGATTAAAAGGATATTAATTATCATACATACCCATTTAAAAAATCAAATGATGATTGGGGCAAAGAAGAGTGATCTCCCTCTCCAGACAAATTATAATGTCTTTATATAATGATTTCAAATCAATGGACAATATAATGTAAAATTCTACTAAAGGAAGTATAAAAATATTTATTAGAAGTATATTACAATAAAATATAATATATTGTAGAATAATAATTTAGGTTTTAAATGATTAAATAAATTTTTTTGGGGTCAGGAATCAATGATTTTAGAAAACAACCAGGATGCACATGACTGGAAATAAGTCATAGAGAAGTTTGGAGTGTTGTATCATAAGCATCAACGTATCAGCCCTTTTTATATCCATAAGTTATATAATTTTTAGCTGTCATCATCCTTATTACAGCATATATAATGTAATTGACTTATATAGTGACCAAGATCCCCACATCTATTAAATTAAACTATTTATGGTTCCTTAAGATTATCCTTATATCACTTTACCTTTTTTATCCATGGTAATTAATCTTATTGGAAATTATATGATTTGTATCCTCCATTTCCACACATGAATCATATTTTAGTTCATTCAAAGCATTTCCCTAGGTGTAACATCCCATATTTTTGACATGTAGAGAAAAAAATATTATTTTTATTATTATATTTATCTCATTAACTTATATTAGACACATCCATTTTCAACTTTTATGTGAGTGGGAACTCAACTATGTTCCAATTATTAAAAACAATTCACAATAACTAGTTTTCAACAATTACTTCATATATTCCATCATATCACATCATTTTTTGTATCGCATTATGGAAATCATCACACTTCCCACAATATAGGCTATTTGTTCGAATTATAATATTTCTATTCATTACATAATAAAAGGAAATAAAATTAGGGATCTTGATACTAAACTAAAAAGTATATATAAAAGATAATATAAACATAGATATAATAACTTATAAATGAGAAGTATATATTATTTTTTGATTATCTATGATCCAATCTGGGTTATCAATGAGAGCTTTAATATAATATTTTCTAGCCTAATAATATATTAATGTTATTCAGAATGTGTTGTAATGTGTTGGTGAATTTTTTTAAGTACACCTCATCAGTGTACCAAACTATTTGTCAAGAAAGTCCACCTTTTCATATTCAAGGTGATGATCGATTTTACCATTTGGGTTTTTAACCAAAGGTACAATATTTCTAGATCCACATAAATATTCAATATATAAATAGGGATGCAATTTCATGGAAACCACTCCCTCTATAATTTAGCATAATTTCACAATATTTTCAAATATATTAAATTATCATTAAATGTATACATAATTTTATCCATAAATTGTTATATTACTGATACCAGAAAATAACCAGAATAATATTGAATACCATTTATTTCAACCCAATCATTATAGACATATTTTTTCATGCTGTTTTGACATAAATGACTAATAATTAAATCCAAATATGATGAGGCTTAGTGTCCTTGTAAGACTAGTTTTATAAAATAACAACATGAAACAAAAACTAAAAATAATTATTTTATTCTCCACACTTATTTCCTAAATGTCATTGAGATCCTACAAATTAATAGATAAGTTGGGGGAAATATAAAAAAATGGATTGAGCTATAAATCATAATAAGGAAAAATTAGAAATATAACATATTATGTGAGTGATAAGGCATTTCATGATATCAGAAATGGAATGGATCCTAAATAATAATATTGAGGAATAACATAAAGATAATTGAATTATGATATCATGGAAGCATAATAAAGTAGATTCAATATAAAACATTATATAAGAATATGTTTAGGCTAACCACTAAGTCAACGTCGTATATTGGATAGAGTCCCATCAAGGATAGGGTTCACTCACTAATACCATACATATCTAATCATTAGAGTAAAACATTACACAATTTATTAGAGAATTATTAAGGATTTATCATCTAAACATGTACATTTTTATGACTTCCATTAAAAAACAAATCTATCATAAATCATAATCATAAGAATTACCCTTGGGAAGAAATGGATTGCATAGTCATTCCTCAATAAGGGTACCATTATTCATGTATTTCCCCTCCAATGGATGGTAAGTTAAAATTGGTATGTATGTGTGGTACATATACATAGAATATAGAAGAAGTATATAAAAGTAAAAGAAATATTTTTTGGGGTAAGGATAGAGAATGTGTAACCCAAAGTAAAGGAAGTTCTGAGAGATCCCTTACATTATGTTTCATAATTGTTTTGCACATACCATTAATTTCTAGAATAATAAAATTACATTTATAAATTTCTTTACTCATAACAAAATACATATATATATTCTTTATTATAATTTTATTATTCTTATATACAATGTTTTAAATGAGCTATAAAGATTATTTTCACTATTCTGTTGGCATTCATTTCATGGTTCCATGGTCAGATCAATTTTATATAATTTTGATGTAATTTTCCAATGGGACTAAAAATATTTAAGTGAAATAAAATAATAATAATTTTATTATGAAAAATTTTATATAACATATAATTCATTGGTTTTCTGATACATGAGATATTCATTTAGTTAAAATTTTAATCTCATTCAGTTTGTTTATTTTTGTGGTTTAGCCATCCACCATAGACTACATTCATTATATTTATTATTATGACTATATATTATATTAATAATGTGAAAAAATAAATAATATACATATTTATGGAATTCCAAACCATTATAAGTAAACTTAAAATAGCTATCAAGGTTGAAATGTGAAATTAAAACTCATCATACACGAAGGTAGTGAAAAAACAATTTATATACTATGTTTAAATTTATTTTTTATTCCTCATAATCATTCAATATTTTATAATATTAATATTTAGTTTGAATATATGTATTTCTATATTTTCTTTAGTTGGTTCAATTTTGAAAATATCATCTTCATCATATATATTAACAGTTTTTCTAATTCTATCATCATTTTAAAGAACTACTACATCCTCACATTGAAAAATGACTTATGAATTTTTATTATATGAAATATAAAAATCTAATTAGTATATATAATAATAAAATTCCATATTCTCCATTTTTATCTTTATTTATTCCATTTCTCTAGTTTTTTGGATTAAACATATACTTTCAATAAAATTGGATACTCGAAAATTTAACTTATTTCTAAACAAAAACTCATAAAAATCCATACCAAATTTTTCTCCTTATTACAATCCAAATAAAATTTATTCTATTGATTTTGAAATCATACAACTAGTGATACAATGTAGTTTCATGCTCACTTAGGATGGTACTAACCACGTGAATTTACTTCTATTATTCTTTTCAAACACTCTATTTATCTGAGGAGTATATAAGGAAAAAAAAATTGACCAATTTGTAGTTTTAGTATATTTAATTAAATACTTATTGGTTCATTAACTACCCTTATCTGGACTAAGTCTCATTAAGAACAATCGTTTCTTCATCACTAGAAGTCTTTGAAAACTGTTAGATCACTCCAAAGACATTGATTTGTGTGACATGGTCATAATGAATTTCATCATTGTTATTTTAGATTCTAATGTGATGAAATATCTTTCTATATTTTTAAATTATTGGTCCATATAACCACACATTAAAGTGAAATAGTCCATGTGATTTTTTTGAATTTATCCTCCCAGTGATCTTTTTTCACAATTTCCCTTTCTTAGTCCTAAAATAGTTATAGTATCCTCTTTAATTATAGATATATTGGTAAATAAATATATGATTTTCTTCTTTAAATTGTTTTGGAAAAGATAACCATGTATTCAATGCAATAAATTATATTCGTCATGTTTAATTAAGTCATTGCATTAACATAGAACTCTAATTTGAAACAAAATTTCTAGGTTTCTCAAACCACTTATTAAAAAAGTACAAAATTTATTTCTTTGACTATGAAACCATTTATCCAATAGATAAAATCATTTAAATAACCAATTTTTTGTGATAAAATAAAGAATTTATTCTTAAATCCATTAACAAATTAATCATTATGTTTATTTAATAGGTTCTTTTCAATTTTTTACTTAAATACCATTATCTTCCATTAGTTATCATAACAAAATCTAACATATTCTACTTCATATATATAATAATTTTTATAAGGTATAAATTTTCTGTCATATTTCATTACTAACCACTCCACAGGATCCAATACATTTGATATTTAAAATATTTCAATGATACATTCACTATATATTCTTATTTCCCATTATTACATTTATTCTAATTATTTACAACCTCCATTTTACATTAAAAATATAGAATACATTAAATATACACATATGAGGTGTTCCACTATAGATATCTTATAGGCCTGTAAATCTATTGTTTACATCAAATTTTTTAAAAAAATTTATGGCCTTTTTTGAGATCTAATTTGTAGTTGTTTTGTGCCCCCTGAATCCTTCTCACTTCTCAGTAAAGGTTAATGAATATTGTAATAATAGTTGAATTACTTGATGAAAATCCTACACCAACAATAGAAAACCCCATAAAATATTAATATTCGATTACAATTCTTATATATAATAGGTTATATCTCGTTGTAATTTTAAATTTTAAGAAATTATGTCTAACCTAAATCGTTTTTGGGACCCTTACCTGAATTATTTACCTCATGATAATTCTTTTAGTGAATTATTTATTTTATATATTTCAAAAAAAATAATCTTTTATTCATTGTACTGTTAAGTTCCATATTTCTATATGAAATGGTTTATTCAGTAATAATAGATTACTTATATTATATAAAATTGGTATAAATTCCCTTTTCATATCAAACTTTATCATTGAGTATACACTATTCGGATGTTTAATGTAATATTTTACATTTTATTTAACATACATTCTTGTGTTTACTTCATTTTTCTCAACTTAATTATACTTTAAAATCATCATCTTTCATATATTATCAATTTATTATCTTCATGGACAATTGTAGAAGTGGTGACTTCAATTATTTTTCACTATATTGAAATATACATACTTTTCATCTCAATTTAAATTCCCAGACTACTTATTTATTCATATTTTACATTAATTTATCTCATCCTACTTTTATCAATATATTTTCTTCTCTCACCATTTTTATTTATTTTAAAAACATTTTTATTTCAATTATAAAAGTATATTTTTATGAACCTATCCATCCTTAGAAATATCATCATTGTCGTATTTTTCAATATATTTTGAATGGTCAACTTCTTCATCATCGTTTTCCACAAGAACACATTTATTTACGCCTCTATTATATTTCTCATCATAATTGCTTCTTTATAAACTACTAGACACACTCATATAAATTGAAGTAAGATTTATTCTGACGGAACTTCTTTAAATATCCTCATTACCTTTGACTACAAATTTCAAATTTTTCCCATATTGGTATTTTTCATAGTAAAATCTAATTTGTAAATATATACAATAATATTTATTGGATATTGGGAAAATAAATTGAAAACCATTACATAATTAAATGAAGTCAAAGGAAATTTACCTATATTTCCAAATCATCCTCCTCTTCTGATTTTTTTAGAAGTAATTTTAATTTCCAATTTTTTTTCTTTTATGTACAATACCTCCATTTAATTATTAGTCAATCAGAGTACTTGTGTGTTCATTATGGGTGAGGTAATTGAGTTCTATATTATTTTGACCGAATATATTGTTATAAAATCTATCTATAAGGGTTTTCATAAAAATATTTCCCTGGTAGATTCATTAATTGTTTCGTAAAACCCCTTAATTTTGTTCACAACATTATTTAACTTTGTAAATTATTTTTCAATGTATTCATCTACATGTATTTTAACATCCTCAAACTATTATTGAATTCGATATGCATTTTATTAAATTAATTAATATTATTAATCTTAATCCAAATGACATTATTCTTCCTCCATCCAATAAACTTTTTCATCTCATTTTTTAAGGCGGAGGAAAATAAAATTTTTCTAGACATTCAATCATTCTCAATGATTCTCTTGTAAGTTAAAGACAACGTTGATGATTAAATTTTCACAATGAATTCATATTTAATAGTTTCAAAAACATCATGCCAGATAGTGATAATTTTAGATACCATTCTATCTTGTCAAGAATAAATACATTTTCCATCAAATGTTTTGATTACATTATTGACAATAAAATTGTGTGGATCTATATCAAATACATGAGAGAAAACCTAGAGAGTATATATGGAACAAACACAAATGTTTGGATCACATTAATGGAGATACACAATGAGAGGGGTGTGTTATAGTGAACATATATTTTTATAAATAGATATCACATCTTAGTATTTGAATATTAATTTAAAAATGTAGATATACATTCTGGCATTGTATATTCATAGAACCTGTAGAAATATTGACACAATAAAAATGGTTCATAAAATATCAATATAATATCACTCTATGTTCATCATAACTACAAGAGTTTTAATAAATAACATACATAGGACCATTATTCATATCTTTTAAAGGAAAAATATGAATGTGTGTTATCTGATGCTCAGTTAGGGTAAACATGGGAGATAAGAATGATCATAAAAGCATAACATGGACTAAATGCATGAGAACATTAACTTAAAATTTGAAAACCATGATCATCATATCATATAAAATAATATTTTTCAATGGCATAATAATGGTAGTTTATAATACATGACATGTAATGGAATTGAATAATATGTTCCATTAGAGCATAATATAAGAAGAAGATATGGAATTTTTGTGTACGGATAGGCATAGAAAATAATTTCCTTTGTATTCAATTATTTTTTACATTACTATAAAGATTTTATATGTTAAACCAAAAAATCATAACATTAGTTATGGTTCAATCCTATGATAATCATAACGTTCAATTTCAATTAAAGAACTAGATTCACACCCCATTACAATCCAATGTATCTCCCTAGATATCAAAATTTACCCAATAATATAGAAGTAGATATAGGTCCCATGCATCACGTAATAGAAATAATACATATGTGATCAACATGATCATAAACCATTCAGAATATAAGAACCCAAGAATGAAAATGGGTTTCAAAAACATTTTATCATATAATATCGCGTGGAAAAGGAACTAGTTTCACAATCATAATGCCATTATAAAAAAATTAAATTGAAAGAATAAGTATGGTATCCATGTAATAAAATCCCTAATAATAATAAAACATATTTTCTACGTTTTTATGAATAAAAATATCAATAAGACATTCCTGATAAAAATAATCATTCCATTTTGAAATCACTACAATAAAATTTATAAATTTTATGATTATTTTAAAAAACAATTCATTAAAAATTACTTTGGGAACATGAAAAGATATCGTAAAAACATTGAGTGGACCTGATGAAGAGAAATTTAATTCATGATTCATTAGATAAAAAACATTTCTTCAATTCTTTTTCAAGAAAATTCACAGAGTGAATTGCTTTGAAAATGATAAGAAGATTTTATCAAAAAATTGAAAATGCTCCAAAATGGGAATAAAAATTTAAAAATAAAAAGTTTAATAGTTTAATACATTTATAATAATATCTTAAAAAACAAGGATAGATTATAAAAAGGTCGTCAAACAATTATAATTGTATTAAAATATTATATATTTATAATTATATTTCATAATCAAGACATAATCATAAACAATATCCATAAACAATGATATTTGAAAACAAAAACCAATACTTCTAGTTTGAATTCCTTCATAAATTTTTATGCATATATTATAATAAATAAACTTTTATTTTAAATAATTTTATAAAATCATAATAATTAATATAAAATAATATATGATTTATTTTTAACCTTTTATCACCCATTTCTTGACAATTAATTACTAAAATCACAGATCAAGATGATAATTTCATCATTTTTCATGTCAGTTTTGGTTTGGTTGTTTTGATTCATATAATATTTTCATAGTTTAATCATCTTTATAATGTTAATAATCGAATAATTATAATTTATATAAATTATATATGTATTTATAATCATCCCAAAATATTAAGTTTCAGAAAAATGTATTACACTATATATAAAGATGATGAATTGTATGTACACTTGATTGTTGATTTTTTTTCAACCAATTGAATAAAAGAAAGATAAATATTAATTATACTATAAAATATCATTAATATATCCTAGAAATAATATATATTAATAAAATTAATCCTCATTACCATCCATGTAAAATATAATGAATAATGATTTACATTTCCTCGTATAGGTGGTAGTACACACATTTTCCCGAGCGACTTCTTGATTTCCCATAGGATTGGATTTTAAAATATAGAAATAAAATTATCACTATATAAGTATATCGTTTTTCAAAAATATCATATATATATATATATATATTAATCTCATAATAATACCCATTGATAATAAATGGTTGTGAAAATGTAATTGCATTCACACATGGACACAATAATCAACATACACATGACTGATACTTTAACATTTAATTTGATGTAAAGAGGGTAAATAAAGGTCATTAAATAATAATAATAAAATTTAAAAATATTTTCCATTCATGAAATTATTATTTTAAATAAAATATAATAGATTTAGTGTAGGAAATATAAATATTGAGAGGAAAGTAATTGGTTAATCTGATTACATCTTATTTGAAATGAATACTTCAGATGTCATCTAAAGAGCTCTAGGGAAAGATTTATGGGAATAGTAAAAAATATAGTAAATATATTGGGAATTGTAGAAGAAGAATATGTTTTGGGAGTGCGGATTGAAAGATATTGTGTTGTGAATAAGTGAAAGGGTGTTCCCTTTTATAATCGAGGGGAGGGGCACTCTTGAAATTTCATAAAATATGAAATTAATTTAAATAATGCTGATGTGTAAATTGCACAAAATTGATAATATTATAATATTATATGAGGATTAGTGTCATAAAAAAAATTAAATACGTTTAAATCACAATTTTACATTTAATATTATGTATTTACCCCACATTATCCATTTTGACAATTACCTAATATTAATGTTTTCAACATTTTATGTGTCAGGGATGTTACTATAGAAAGAAAAAAAATAATCAATACACAATTTTTCAGATATAATTACCCATTTATTTTTTAAAATATACGAATTTTTTAATTATTATATATTTTAATAATGTATTATTTATTATAAAATATCATTTATGTCATTTTTAACAATATTCAGTTAATTTAACATGAAATACAATAAGAAAAATTGAGTATTTGAATATAATGTTTTCACAATTCCATAATACGTCAAATAAATATATTAAATTCATATAAAAAAATTATATCGAATAAAATTATATCGAATAATTTTTTTAAGAAAATCATTCATCATATTATTTTATTGAATAGAGAAATACTGTATTAGTGTTGAAAATTTTATTAAGGTCATTATATAATTACTAAATACTAAAAATAAATTTATATGAATAAAATAATTCCATTAATATCAAAACATAGTCATACAATCATTATTAACATTATTTTTTCCCTCTACACACACATAATATATACTTAAATCAAAGATATTTTAATTTTGTATCTTCCTTTGATTTAAATATGTTATTTCCCATTTTTAGAGTTAGGTTTCCATTAAACATACAAATTTAGAGAATAATGTGGTAATTTTTGAATTTCCATCGTAAAATAATAAATATTGTTAAATATTATGGCCATAACACATTCAGTTTACCTCGATTAACATGATTTACCATTTAGCAAGGTGATATTGATTACCAGTATTACTATTCATATTAAAAAAATAAAAGTGAAATATTAAAATAATTTAGAAATTATGATTCTAAATATAAAATTCATTTTATCTAATTCAGTACATATAAATTGAAGAAATATATTTTGGTGTAAGTGTGTAGAATTTGCGAAAAACTAAATTTTATGCATAAAACTGGATGTATCATTATCATTTCACAATAAAATATATTAGATAAATATAAAAAATGAGTTTGAAAATATAATTTTTAAATTTAATTAATTTAATTTCCCTACTGTTTTTAATTATATTAAAATGGATAAAAATATATTTCAGGCATAAAACTTTTTTCAACAAAAAGCATCTCCTTTATTTTAAAATTATTTTTTTATTTTAACATCTAAATAAATGATAACTAATGAATTAAATTTACACATGTGTATACAATATATTTTTATTATTTAGATTTTCATTTTTATACATTTCTATCTAATGACTTGGTGATAGAAATATTTCAATTGTATATCATGGTTTATCTAAACTCATTGTTTTGTGTAATGCAAGTAATTGATGAAATGAAAATAATTAAAAGAAAAATATTTCCTAAAATAATAGGGTGTTAGATTTTAACCCCATTATATTATTTCACCTTTTAATTTTTTAAATGTAAAACAAACAAATAAGGATACTTATGCGTCATTATATATATAGGTTCACGTGTAGATTCCTCAAATTTGTAGATCCACTATAAAACATTGTCCAGGTGATTGGTTTATTTTCATTAAACTATCTCTCTTTAATCTATAATCCCCAATTATTTCTCATAAAAAGTGTGATCATACTCTAGTGGTATTCCGTATGATATCAATATATTAGAAGGATTAGGTATGTACATCCTCATGAGATATACATGGAAAACATCATGAAAATAGGAGATATTTTGAGGGATATCCAATCAATAATTTATAGTCCTCATATGATCAATAATTTAAAATTAATTCATATACCAAGGTATTAGCTTTCCATTATTTCCAAAAAAATTACTCCATTTTAATGTTATATTCATAGGATCATATTTTCTCAAACATCCTACTCTAGATCATTCAAATTATATTTATTATAACTTTTTTATTGACAATGATCTTATTTTATGTGATTTTTATTGGATTTTACCATATATATCATTTAATCATATATATCATTCACAAAATGATTAATTTAAACATATTTATTCATGAAAGTTAGATTCCTTCACTTAGAAAAATTCTAAGGGTTTTTGTAGGAAATCATTAGAACGAAACCTTCTCATGATAACAAGATATAATACAATGTTTAAAAATTGATCAAATCCTAATTTTTTTGAATAGGGTAAAACAGAAAATTTCATTTCAATATCATCCCCATAAATAGTAGGAATGTGAATATTAGGGTTTTCATTGATTTCTAGGACCATAATTGACACTGTATGATGGTTAATTTCCCATTTTTGATCTAATAACACTTGGTTGATGAAACTGGTGGCTTTAAATCCCTTTCCTATATTTTTGGGAATTTAGTAAATATTCAAATAAAGATGGACCTTGGAGTTAAAGTAGAAAATTTCTTTAGAGTTATTAATGGGATATTTTTATGTTTGTTATTGCCAATAATTTTTATTAACATTGGATGTACTTATAAAAAATCATAAATTTTATCTTCAAATCACTCATTGAACAAATTGTGGAGTTCTACAACTATGAAATGTTGGTCATCATGTTTATCACCTCACAGATTCTTAAAAAATGTTTAAAAAAATAAAGTAGCACATTTTGAATATTATCCCTTAGAAGTGTGATTTTAGATTAATATCAGGGAAATTTCTTGGGTATATAGTCTTCCACTATAATATCATGTTTGATCTAGAAAATATTAGTCGAATCTAAGAAATTCTACCTCCTTGGAATAAAAAATACTAGTGGGAGATACTAGGTAATTTCACTATAACATGAAATGTATAGCCAACATTCTTATTATATGCCTCACCACACTAGGTTAATGAATAAGTGAGTTGAATATTAGTGATATGAGAACTATCCAAAAAAATATTGAGAATCTCATGTACTGCCTATTGTATACACCTTTCGTGATGCCACCGGTAGATGGAAATCCACTTATCCTATATGTGGCCACCATGGAATGTTTACATTGATCCTTCAAAAATAAAAATGATTTAGGGAATGAAAGTACAATCTACTATCTCTGTGTAAATAATATATATTTATAGAATTGAAATTTAAATATTGAGAAGAACTACATCACGAAAATATTCACAGTGAAGAATATAAGGAATTAAATTTAGTATCATGAAGTATACATGGTTTCTTATGTCAAACAAATTAATTATATTTTTGGATTTCTTATTTAACTCTGAGTATGTACCAATGGGTGATTATTATACAATATTATGACATTTATTTCATATCATATATGGATATTTATGTATAGGTGTTGGATGATTTCCTTGTAGCACATCCATCCCTATAAATCATAACATTGTACTTCAAACAGCCAAACAAAGAGGTTTTCTATTCCCATGAAACTCTTTCAATATGAAAGATATTTTTTTTGTTCCCCAAGTAGTAATCATGTAAATAAATAGAAGACATGATTCTCAAATTGGTTGTCCTATGAATTTTTTTTGTTTCCCAAGGCATGAAAAATTATCTTATCCCTTCTCACTATCCAAAGGTTTCAGTAATAATGAGGTAAATTACTAACACCTTATCATATTTTCCAATTAATCCTTATATAATAGAATATCAAACCTAAATTGCATATGGGACTCAGATCTAGTTATTAAACAAATCAAATGGGAGTATTCCATTAATAAGAATTAATTGGCCCCACTAATATGATAAGTTGGTGTATTTTTAGAGGAATTCATTTTTTGATCGGTTTTTTCATCATGTCCCCCAATAAAAAAATGGTTATGAAAATGCACTGGATAAAGAAACAATTATCCTAGAAGATACCAATCAGGTTGAGGTAGTCTTCTGCATAATAAAGTGAATTGTAATCACACCAGTCATCATATGCGACATTGATGAAATCAATTTGACAAAATCTAACCCATATCACAATGAGAAAACATCCACCACCTAATGGATGGAACATATAATAGATTTCAAATAAAATGGGTCCCTACCATAGTAATAATTTAAAATGGAATATATTAGTTGTTTGGAAGTAGACTTCACCCTTTTGAATGGTATGACACATCTAAACTCCATGTATATATGATGCTTATATGGATCCCTACCTAGACACATTACTGAAGTAGATTTTACCACTATTAAAACTGAAGTGTGTATTGGATACTATGGTTCTCAATAGTCTAATAACATTATCATTGAGTAAATTATAAATCATGGTAACTATTGGAAAATGATGATATGAGATTCTGTAGAATTCATTAGGAACTATCATGTATGTCATATAAATGAAAACATCATCAATCATTCCCATGAGTTTCAACAAACAAATAAGTATTCTTCGGAATTTTCAATATGGGTAATGGATGTTTTGGGGACATATCCCCAAAATAAAACTAATTGGTTTTACTATATCCATACTGTTGTCGAATTCATTGACAAAGGGGAAGAGGCCATATCCCGAAAAGAATTCAAGATTAGGAGTGACCCAAACATTATGAATCGAAATATTATCATTAGATTTGGAGTTAACACCATGAAATTGATGGAAATATCACAAAATTCTATAATTACATGTTGATGAGGTTGTATCATGAGTATATTATTGATTCCAACCATTTAACTCCCCATCACACTATAGAAAATGAGTATATGCATGGCTTAAATAAAACTATATCAGATATATTATTGGAAATAGTAGAAAATGTAAAAAGTTATTTGATTGAAATTATCCAAATTTCATTATGGGCCTACCATTCCACCCCCACACTTCCACATAAGTGAAACATATTCATCGGTTTCTATAACATATGTAGTGGTACGTACCAATTTTTTCCCTAACACCAAAATGATATCAACAGAAAAATGATAAATGAAGAATGACCACATAAGTGTCCAAGAGATTTAGATGGAATCAATGAGAAAATATTTTTTATATTTCACTACCTCGTTCTATTATAGAATTATATTTTACAACAATTGAATAAAAAGTTCAACCTCGGCTCATTCTTCTAAGGAGAGTTGGTCCTAGTTTTCAGAACCCCGATGATACTAGGGAATAAAACAAAAAAGTAAGGACCCATGTGAGAAGGGACTTATATATTATTTAAGGTATATTATAATTGGTATTACCCATTATTTTTTCATATGGTAATGGAATTATGCCCAGCACCAACATGAGGTTTCATAAAATTACAATTTCGGTATACCATCATGAAAACAATATACTGGTGATAAGACATTAAAAAACAATAATATACATACCTTCTACAAGAGATTAAACTACATAAATGTATGTATTTACATCAATATTATAATAAAAATAGATTATTTCTATTACAAATTATTTAAAAATTAATTTAATACATACATTCCACATCATTTCAAACTACTCATAACATGTACCAGTCACATCAGGTTATTCCGTCTAACCCCAAATGTTCAATAGGTAGGAATTAAACTACATATTTTCCTATATAATTGTCGCACAACATTAAATTTCACAACATTTTTCTATATTGTGGGACTTTCCTTTCTTATTATACATGGGCTAGATATGAATAAAATCATTCCATTTTCAGATTTTATCAAATCACCAAAATGTTATTCTTATAAACCAACATGATAAAAATGTTGTTTCACTTGATATATAAATTTAATCATCACCCATCATGTGTTATTATGTTTTAATAAAGTACATAATTTCACTAATCACTATGTGTGAGTCAGTTACTAATAAAGGGATAGAAAAAAATAATGTGTTTCTTCATTCCAATTACCACAGGATACATGTTGACTGTAACGCCCCGACCCCAGCTACCCAGAGTCGGTGCATTACTTCGTAACATTGGCATGATCACAAAAGTTAAAGTCTCGAAAGACCGATTAGTTTAGTAGCCTTGGAAACACTAGATACATTCATAAGTCTTACATTACATCATAAAGTGAAAAACTACAATAACATGGTCTTCATAGTCCACACTCATATCCCTTTCTGACTGTCCCTGCAGGTCATTCATAAAATACTTCTTCACATCCTGGAAAATATTAAAAAATTGAAAGGGGTGAGCTCAGATGCTCAGTAAGGATAACAATATTGCGGAAGCTTTCATAAATAAACATTAACATTTAAGGCAACGTATAACTAAAACAAAAGGCTTTTAATCATGAACTTCAACATAATATGGAAAAAGTAAAATGAGATAATTCCATTTACTTATTCATATGGATATTCAACTGGTCGAATAATCACATGCAATATTAATAACCACTTTCATAATAAGGGAATGTATAATGCAATACATTCTGAAACATTTTCTCAAGGCCTCGGCCAAGACTTCTAAAATGATTAAGGCCTCGGCCAAAACCATAAATCAAATTGGGAAAGGGCCTCAGCCAATTCCACGTCTAGTTGACTCATGAGACCTACCGATGCATCGAGGAGCTATAGCGGGTTCCACCCGTCACTTATTAAGTCCAATACATTCCTCATATGAATAGGTTTAAACATATCATAAACCATAACATAATCGTATCACATAAAACATGCATAAAGGAAACATAACATATCCACATTTCAATCACAAGATATCAATACAACACATAGATATAATTAAAACGCTTTCAAAACCATTTTCAATACCAAAATAAAAGAAAGTTAAAACTTTGTATTTATTTTTCATTAAAAAAATGATTGCTTGTAGAGGAAAAAGAAACTCAAATAATGGTCACGGCGGTGGAGAAGTCGTTGTCGCCGCATAAGAACAGAAAGAAAAACATTCCCTTTTGTCGTTTAGCAAAACGCTTCGTATAAAAAAGATTAATTTTGAATAAACGTAAAAGTCAAAGGGGTTTATACACCGTATAAAAGAAAGTTGTGTATAAAGCCAAATATGCCTCAATGAAAGGGGATTGAGACGAAGTCCTTAAAAAGATTATTTTTTTAAATAAAGTACATATATAATGTGTATTCACTATAAGTAAACATAAATAAAGTACAAATACAAGATAGGACATAATAATATCATGACATAATATGAAAGTAGAAGATTAACCCAAAGAATAGAAATTGGGTTAAGAAGTTCCCTTACCTCGTGTCCGACTTGACTCAACCGTTCTTTAACCTCGTGAATATTAAACTAGAGTAAATATCTACTTTATTAAGAACCATTTTCAATTTAATTATCCTTTTTATATCACTTATTACAATGTTATGAACATTATGTAATTATTTAAGTTAATAACGGTCGTTTTGTCGATCTTTGGTACTTGAGTCAACAATAAACTTCTTATAATTACAAGTTGTTTATGTGGTAGAATATCCATTATCTACAGAATTATATTCATGATTTAGATGTCATATATATCATATATATCCAGTATATACATTCATTTATAATATTACGTAACATTTAGAGGTAAGAAATGAAATGCACCGTTCATGGAGACGGTAAGCCGTACGTACGCATGAACGCTACTTTCATTTCTATTTCGTATTTAATGGAATGAAATCATAATTATATAAATGTATAATATAATTCCAGTATAATATAGTGTATAATACCATTTACTCCATCCTTTATACATCCCACATATGGCATTAACGATTCAAATCACTTTGAGGGGGCGGTAGTCCGCACTTCCTAAAATGAAATTATCGCGTTTACCCATAATGGAAATCATAAAGTATGCCATAAATGAGAAATACAGAAGCATAAGTAAAACATAAACATATTATATATCATATATAAATATAGTGACATATTAATGGCCACCTTTGAAGGTGTTATATGAGTGTTGAACAATCATCGTTTCGTGAGGCAGAAATTCGCCATCCACAGAAACCGTATGTTCATTAACCATTAGATGTAGGTGTGTGTAAGTGTAGCTCAAATACTTATTATAACAATATCCTAGTATATTTATTACACTGGTGTTGTTACAAAAAAAAATGAATAAAAAGAGTTTAGGGGGTTGGAGAAGAAAAATAAAACAAAACAACATTAGAGAAGACATTACCTCAAAATCGGGTAACTCTTTTTGATTTGAACCAAAGGCTTCCTTGGGAAGAGTTCTGCCCAAATTGAGGCTTCTAGGAGTATGATGGGGAAGTTGGGAGAGTATTTGGTCAGAGGTTGGCCGAGCCAAATGGCTTGAAAGTGTGAATGAGGTGGTAGAGGTGGGGGGCTTTTATAAGTGGAGAGGAGGGGCACTCTTGGAAAGTAAAGAAAAGTCACTTTATAATAAAATGAGTTTCGGATTTTAGAGGTCCCACACTTATGTGATTCGAGGATAAGGTGATAAGGGTTCTAAATATACTCATCCAATAGGTTTTTGACAAGTGTACGCCTTGGAGTTTACATTATCTTTTTATTTTATTTAAATCATTAAATAATGAGGTCATCGCTGCATCATCATGATGTCATAAATAATTTAATTTATTTAAAGTATAAAAATTATAAAAGAAATACTATTATGTAGGAAATCTTTTTATCTTTCCAATGACTATTTATAGTAAAAAATATGACTTGTATAACCCCATGTAAAAATTGTTTTAGTAAAACATTTCATGTTCGTGTCATTTTTTACATTAACAGTAAATAAAAGGTATTTATGTCATTTTCCAACTAAAGTGGCTCCACGGGGTCCCCAAGTTGACCCATGGATTGTCTTGGTCGGCCATAGCACATACAATGAGGGTATGACATGTGTCAAGCTCATCTCATATTATTAAAACATTATTTTTACCTTAAACTACACTAATTACCTCTAATCGCGATTGAGAACTTAAAAGTTACTATTCACCAAAAATTATTTTAATATCATTGAACCACATTTTACTTATTAATGACAACCATGTATGTTGGATTTTTGAAAATCAAATAACAGAGGTGGTAATATTTCATTTAAACGAAAAATCAGTTATTTAACTACTACTTAGTGGTTTCACTATTCATCAAAAATTGAAGTTTTTCAAAACAATGCCAAAATTTCACCCTAAGCTATAATTGATATTCCGATTTCAAAAATGATGCCTATTTTACAAAATTCAAAAATATAAGTTTCATTAATTTATTTTATAATTAATTCCCGATGTCACAACAAATAGCGTGTTTTTAGGAAACAATTTATATCAAAACATTGGCAATTGTTTATGTCCAATTTCAATGTTAAAGTAATTATAATGACCACCATTTGATAAAATAGTAAAAATATATTCTAATTATACTTTAAAACCACTAAATAGTATAATTTATCACTATAAATTATTTTGATTAAAAAAGTTGTTTTTAAGTATTTTTCACTATTCACAAAAAATTAGAAGTTCTCTGAAAAATACCAAAAATTCAACATAGGCTAATTTCGATATTCCGAATCCAAAAATGAAGTCCATTTTGAAATATAAAATCTCTATAATTTTAAAAAGTGGTTATTACTATTCATAACGGCTACTATGATTAGTCGCGGTGTTTTAGAACTCGAAGTTGCGTATAATGCAATCTATTGCATTATTGATTGAGAAGCGTATTGTGGAAGCTCGGGGTGTTACATTCTCCCCTACTTAAATAAATTGAATCCTCGCAATTTGAAATTTTTCTTGGAAAATAAAAGGTTGAAAATAGAAAATACCTTTGTGGAAAACCCACATCGGAAATAAGATTAATAAAATTTAGCCTTAATAAGAGGGAAAGGGAAATGAAAAAGTCACCACCCAATTATGATCTCGATTAGGAGAAAATTGGTGGAAATTAGAGACATACAATTGGAAGGAAAATGTAAATATTTGTAGGGAGTGATTGAGGTCATCAATCACAAACAAGTGTAAAATTGAGGGCCTCAAAGCCTTCAATCTTTGTTGATTTAAAATATTTACAGTTCAACAAGACATAAGGTATTAGGATAACACATTTTTTTGTTTTAATATACCTTTATTAT
Organism: Viscum album; assembly: GCA_963277665.1. Taxonomy (NCBI): domain Eukaryota; kingdom Viridiplantae; phylum Streptophyta; class Magnoliopsida; order Santalales; family Viscaceae; genus Viscum; species Viscum album. The sequence continues at coordinate 881,277,254 of OY728155.1, forward strand.
AGCTTAAGAATTAATTTATTCATAGAATAATAGATAGGTATATATATATTTATGCTTGACAAGTAGAGTTTCAACCTTCAACTAATTTCTACCAGAAACTCATCTTTCACTCAAAAAGATAATAGGACTAAAAAAATATTTTATTTATCCTAATCGTACAAGGTTCAAAATGTTAACACAACCCATTTAGATTAGTAAAACTATTTTTTAATAACCAGAGACTTCCTGTAGGCTATTGGTAGGAAATAAAGGCATGTCGCACTATGGTTGTGGGTTCGATTCCTACAGCTTTGTCCAACACGACGGGTTATGCCCCACCCTGCAGTTTGGGCTTTTCCTAAAACTATAGTATTATAATATTCCAAAAATAATCTTAAGAAATGTTTTAACCTTAAACAATACTATCCATGGTTCAACTTAATCCATTCCAACCTTAATAGTTATCCAAAATACCTTCGTCCAGACTTTCTCTAAAAGGTATCTAAATTCCAAAATCAATTGTAACATCAGATTCCCCAAACAATGAAAAGTTTCTCTTATTGTCACATACTAAAAATATGATTACCTTAATCATATTAAAACCTTAAGGAAATCAAAAAGTACTGCAGTACAATCCTTATATATATCACATTATTCTTATAACCAGAATATAATCCTTGAGTCCAAAAGCACTAATACATTAATTATTCCGCTTCAGCTGTAGTCACAGCATAAGATTGACCTTGATCCCTTGGCCTTTTCTGAGGTAATTTTCTTTGATGCTTAGGAAATTTATTTACATAATTCCCCATTTCTCTACAATTGTAGCATTCAACATTGATAGCCTCTTTCTTTCCCTTGCAATCACGCGCCTGGTGACCTTTTTCTCCACATTTATAACAAACTCTCATTCCTTTTAGGCAAGTACCAGGGTGATTCTGTAACATCCCAAGTAAGTAATGAATAATAGATATTTTTATTTATGTCTATTAATGATTAAGATAGTGTTTTAGAGGCTTAAAATGAAAATAAATCCCATCTTAAGCATGGAATACACTAATATTTTTAAAAGATTGTTTTACTGCCTTTTGATGGAAAGCAAATTTTAAATCTATATTTTGACAATTTTATAAGCTATGTTTGTCAAAACAAACTTATTCTTTATGATTGGGACATAAAAATTTACTTTGTGTGAATTTTTGGTATTTTTCTGACAATGTTCATTTTTTAATGAATAGTGAAAAATACTACATTTTACATCAAAACTGCTTTTTAATCTAGTTTATTTATATGATTAGATTATCTTTTTAATTGGTTTTGAAGTGAAATTAGAATATATTTTTTCCATTTTATCCAATTATGGTCATTGGAATCAATTTCACTTTGAAATTAGACTTAAACTGGTGTCAATCTTTTGATACTTATTGTTTTATAAAAACACGCTATTTGCTCAGACAACGGGAATTAATTATTAAATTAATTAATGTGACATATATGTTTTGAATTTTTTAAAATATACTTCATTTTTTAATTCGGAATATCAAATATATCTTAGGGTGAATTTTTGATAATTTTCTGAAAAACTTCAATTTTTGATGAATAGTGAAACCACTAAGTGGTACTTATAAAAACTGATTTTCCATTTAAATGAAATTTTTCCATCATTGTGTTTTGAATTTCAAAAATCCGACATACATGGTTTTCATTAAGAAGTAAAATGTGGTTCAATGAGATTAAAATAATTTTTTTGGTGAATAGTAACTTATTAAGTTTTTAATCGCGATTAGTGGTAATTAGTGTAGTTTAAGGTAAAAATAATGATTTAATAAAATGAGATGAGCTTGACACATGTCCTACCCACATTGGTTGTGTCATGTCTGACCAAGACAAGCCATGGGTCAACTTGGGGACCCCATGGATCCACTTTGGTTGGGAAATGACATAAATAACTTTTTATTTAATGTAAAAGTAAAAATGACACAAACATAATATGTTTTACTAAAAAAATATTATATGGGGTTATACAAGTCAGATTTTTGATTATAAATATTAATTTGAAATCTACAAAGATTTCCTACATCATAGCATTTTTTTATAATTTTTAGACTTTAAATAAATTAAATTATTTATGACATCATGATGATGCAGCGATGACCTCATTATTTAACGATTTAAATAAAATGGAAAGATAATGAAAAATCTAAAACCTACACATGGCCAAAACCAATTGAATGAGTGGATTTCGAAGCCTTATCACCTTATCCTCGAATTATAGCAATGTGAGACCTTTTGAATCCGAAACACTTTTTAAAATAAAGTAACTTATCTTTACTTTCCAAAAGTGCCCCTCCTCTCCTCTTATAAAAGGCCCCCACCTCTACCTCATTTCACACACTCCTCAAGCCTTTGGCTCGGACAACCCCAAACCATTTACTCTCTCCACATCCCTCTACTCATCCTAGAGGATTCCCTTTGGGCAGAATCTTTTCAAAGGAAGCCTTTAGGCTCAAATCAAAAGGAGTTACACTTTTAACGGTAATTCATTCTCTCATGTTAATTTGTTTTATTTTGCTTCTCCAACCCCCTAAACTCTTTTTATTTACTTCCTTTGTAACAACACCAATATCTTCAATATATTAGGATGTTGTTATAAGATTTATTCGAGCTACACTCTCACACAACTACATCAAATGGTTAAAGAACATACGGTTTCCGTAGATGGCGAAATTCTGCCTCCCGAAACGATGATTGTTCAATACTCATTTAACACCTTCAAAGGTGGGCATTATGATGTCACTATTTTTATATATGATATATAATATGTTTATGTTTTCCTTAAGATTCTTTTTTTTTTATTTTGGGCATACCTTTATGGTTTCAATTATGGGTAAACACGATATCTTCATTTTAGGAAGTGCGGACTACCGCCCCCTGAAAGTGATTTGATTCGTTCATACCATATGGGGGATGTGTAAAGGATAAATTTAATGATATTATATATGTTATTATACTGGAATTATAATATACTCTTATATCATTATGATTCCATTCCAGAAAATACGAAATAGAAATGGAAGTAGCGTTCATGCGTACGTACGGCTCACCGTCTCCATGAACGGTGCATTTCATTTCTTACCTCTAAATGTGATGTTATATTATAAATACATGTATATGATGAATATATATGATATATATGTTATCAAAATCATTAATATCATTCTGGATATAATGAACCTTTGACCAAATTAACAACATGTAAGTGTAAGAAGTCTATTTTTGACTTAAGAACCAAATACCGACAAAATGAACATTATTAACTTAAATGATTACATGATGTTCATAACATGGTATAAAAGGAATAATGAACTTGAAAAAGGTTCTTAAGCAAGTAGAGATTAACTCATGTTTATTATACAGGAGATTAAAGAACGGTCGGGTCAAGTCGGATACGTGGTAAGGGAACTTCTTAACCCAATTACCATTCTTTGGGTTGATCTCCTACTTTCAAATTATGTCATGATATTATTATGTATTATCTTGTATTTGTACTTTCTTTATGTGTACATATAGTGAATACACATAATAGATCTATTTTATTTTAAAAATGATATTTGTATGGGACTTCGTCTCAATCTCCTTTCATTGAGGCATATTTTGTTTTATACACAACCTTCTTTTATACGGTGTATAAACCCCTTTGAATTTTACATTTATTCAAAAGGAATATTTTTTATACGAAGCGTTTACTAAACGAAAAAAGACAATGTTTTTGTCGTACGTATGCGGCGACAATGACTTCTCCTCCGTTGTGACCGTTATTTGAGTTTCGGCTTCCTCTACAAGCCATACCTTCTTTTTAAAATAAAAATAAATACCATGTTTTACTTTTCTTTTATTTTGGTATAGAAAATGGTTTTCATAATGTTTTTATATCAATTTTTTGTATTGATATCTTGTGATTGAAAGGTGGGAATGTTATGTTTCCTTTATGCATGTTTTAAGTGATATGATTATGTTGAGGTTCTTGGGCATTATTATGAAAACGGGTGGTTCCGTGATAAACTAAGGGCGGGTGAGCCAGATATCGCTCTCCAATGCATTGGGTAACGCTAGGGAATGAAACGTTAAGGTTTCTCTGAAGAGATTTAGGGAATATACTGTGATGGGTATTCTAAACGTAACCAAGAGGGTTACTCCCTACGAAAGAATTTTATGAATGCCTCAAGTTACCTTTATGTCTTATGATTTCTATGATTTATTCATGATTTGATGAGGTATGTTAAAGTGCTTATGTTTTATGGGTAAAGTATGATCTCATCCTTATGTATATATGTACCCATGTTTCCTTTCCATATTTTTATATCCCTTACTGAGGTTTTTATGCTCATCCCAAGTTTTTTTGAAATGTTTTTCACAGGTCAAGGGAAAGGTACATGATATGATTATAGTGTCAAGGAAGTGTCAAGAAAGAATCCATGTTTATTTTAAATATGTTTCCATTGATGGGAATGAAGAATACTATCATTATGCAACCACTTTGTTTATATGTGGAATGTAATGCAAGTTTTATGATCTAATTCTCTAAAACTCTAATCCTGAAAAGATCCTCAATGTGAATTATTCATTTAATTCAATATTAAGTAAGGTTTAAGGCTGGGGCCTTATAGTTGGTATCAATGGTCGGTTTAGATAACTTTAGGAGTTAGAATTCTATTAAATGATTATCCAAAAATATTGTTTTTGAAATGATGTAGCATTTGAAGATTACCATGTTTCTTCATCTAAGACATGTTTGTTCAGAATGTTTTTCCGTAGAGGAAATAGGGAAGCAGTGCTAGGAAGGCATACAGAAGGAAATAACCTTCTGAATCAGCATCCTGAGATGGTCGGAATTGGAACTGAACAGTTTGTTGCAGTAATGGCGCAGTTGACTCAAGCGATAAATGGTGGTGGTATCCATGCACGAGATCAGCCAAATCAACCGCAGAGGAACATGTCAGTGGTGGAACATTTCATGAGGCAACATCCACCATCATTCCGAGGATCGTCTGACCATGTGCTATCTGAAGGGTGGATTAAAGCACTGGAGAAGATTTTTGATGTCATGGGGTGTTTAGACAATCAAAAGGTTAGTCTTGCTATTTACCGTTTGGAGGGTAAAGCAGATCAGTGGTGGTCTATGGTTAAAAATATCAGGGACGCCGATGAGATTGATGCTCTTGACTGGGATGAATTCAAAGGTATGTTTCTTGAGAAGTATTTTCCTAAGGCTGTTCGACTTAGGATAGAAAAACAATTCTTGGAATTTAGGTAAGAGGAAGGCTCAGTGGCTGCCTGTGAAGAAAGGTTCACTCGATTGGCAAGGTATGCTCCAAATTTTATCCGAGACCTTGATAGTAAAATCAATCGTTTTTACTCAGGATTAAAGCCAAAATATTGAAGGGAATTAGCTTCTCGTGAGTTTAAAATTTATGAAAAGCCTATTCGATGTGCTGAGAAGGTGGAAATGGAGTTTGCTGATGATCAAGTGTTCTATAACAACCAGTAGAAGAAGAGACCGAGGTGGCAGTAGAAAAGTAAGAATTCTTCAAAAAATTCTAATGGTAAGAGAACTAAGTTTCCAGTTTGTGATAAATGTGGAAAAAGGCATGCTGGGGAATGTCTTCTGAATTCTGGAAAGTGCTACCGATGTGGTAAGATTGGACATAAGGCTCGTGATTGCACTGAAAAGGATCAAGGTGAAGGTAAGAACAACTTTTATTTACAGTTAATGAAATGTTATAAGTGCAATGAGATGGGTCACTATGCAAACAAGTGTCCGACAAAGAGCTTGAGTGATGGGAAGCAGTTAGACTACAAGTAGAAAGGGGTGGTGAAATCCTTTGCAACTACTTCAGCAGATGTCGGGCCATCAAATGAAGTTGTATCAGGTACTTTGTTTGTTTTTTCAGATTTTTCCAGTGTGTTGTTTGATTCGGGGTCTACACATTCATTCATCTCTGAAACCTTTTCTAGTAAAATGGGAATACCATCTCAAGAAATGACTCCTGAACTTTTGGTAAAAACGCCTGGGGGAAATGTTGAGGAAAAAAGAATTTATAATAATCTTCTTATCCTTATCTGTGGAAAGAACCTACTTTCAAACCTTATTGTTCTACCTCTAGTAGAGTTTGATGTTATCCTGGGTATGGATTGGCTCTCTCTTTACCATGCTAAGATTGAATGTTGAGCTAAAGAAGTTTCTTTTCAGAAATAATTTCAGTTTGTTTACAAGAATGAACCCTTACTTTTGATAACACATCAAGAGGCCGAGAAACTTGTAAAAGATGGGAATTAATGTTACCTTGCACACGTCGTTGAAAATAAAGGAACTGTTTAGATTAATGATGTGACAGTGGTAAATGAGTATCCTAATTTTTTCCAGATGAGTTGCCTGGAATAATACCAGATCGGGAAGTTGAGTTTATTGTTGACTTAGTTCATGATGCTAAGCCAATTTCAAAACCCCCTTATCGAATGACACAAATTGAACTTTTAGAGTTAAAGGAGAAATTGAAAGATTTATTAGAGAAATGATTCATTAGACCTAGCACATCACCATGGGGTGATCCTATTTTATTTGTTAAAAAGAAAGATGGTTCTATGAGACTTTGCATTGATTATAGAGCCTTGAATAATATCACTGTTAAGAACAAATATCCTTTGCCTCATATCGATGATTTGTTTGATCAGCTCCAGGGAGATCAGTTTTTTTCAAAGATTGACTTAAGATCGGGGTACCATCAGCTGAAGGTAATGGAGGCAGATATTCCGAAGACCGCATTCCGTACGAGATATGGCCATTATGAATTTGTAGTAATGCCTTTTGGGCTAACCAATGCACCTGCTGTATTCATGGAAATAATGAATAGAATTTTCCATGAGTTCTTGGATAAGTTTGTGGTGGTTTTCATTGATGATATTTTGGTGTTTTCTAAAAGTAAAGAGGAGCATGAAAGACATTTAAGGGTTATCTTGAAAACCTTAAAAGAAAAGAAAATGTATGGGAAATTCAGAAAGTGTGAGTTTTGGTTGCAACAAATTTCTTTCCTTGGTCATATTGTTTCTAAAGATGGAATAACTGTTGATCCTGCAAAAACAAAAGTTGTTGACGAATGGCCAAGACCCACAAATGTAACTGAGATTCATAGCTTCCTTGGTTTGGCAGGCTATTACCGAAGGTTTGTTATAAATTTTTCACGCTTATCTAGTCCAATGACTAAGCTAACTCGGAAGGGTGTTAAGTTTATCTGGACAAAAGAATGTGATGATTGTTTTCAGGAATTGAAAAGAAGATTGGTGAATGATCCAGTTTTGGAACTACCTTCCAGGAATGGTGAGTTTGTTATATACAGTGATGCTTCATTGAAAGGACTTGGTTGCGTCCTAATGCAGAATGATCAGGTAATTGCTTATGCTTCACGACAGTTGAAAACTCGTGAGGTAAATTACCCTACACATGATTTGGAATTAGCTGCTGTTGTTTTTGCTTTAAAAATTTGGAGGAATCATTTGTATGGATTAAAGTGTGAAATATATACCGATCACAAAAGTTTAAAGTATATATTCACTCAGAAAGAGTTAATCATGACACAGAGGAGATGGCTAGAATTAATCAAGGATTATGATTGTACGATTCACTACCATCCGGGAAAAGTAAATAAAGTGGCTGATGCTTTGAGTCGAAAAAGTAATGCTTCATTAACAATGTTACGTTTGGAACGTGATCCTTTGGTTAAGGAATTGATGAACTTTGGCATAGAAGTTGTTGGTGTAGGAATCCCTTCTGTTTTGTTTCAGGTATCCGTGAGATCATCTCTATCAGATAGAATCAAGCAAGCACAGAATCAAGACAGTGAGTTACAGAAAAATGTAGAGTTGGTTCAGAAAGGTAAGTTGCCTGAATTCAACATTGATAATGATTGTGTTTTGAGATTTGGGAAGAGATTGTGTGTGCCTTGTGATTCAAAGTTGAAGAGAGAGTTGTTATGTGAAGCTCGTAGTTCTCCGTTTTCAGTTCATCCGGGCAGTACTAAGATGTATAGAGATCTGCGGGAGTATTACTGGTGGGATGGAATGAAAAGAGATATTGCTGATTTTACTGTGAAGTGTTTGACTTGTCAGCAGGTTAAAGCAGAGCGGCAGTTACCGAAAGGGATGCTTCAGCCTTTATGAGTGCCAGAGTGGAAATGGGAGAATATATCCATGGACTTTGTTGTGGGATTACTGAAGACATCTCGAGGTAATAATGCAATCTGTGTTATTGTTGATCGCTTGACCAAGTCTGGTCATTTCCTTCCTATACGAGATACTTTTTCCCTAGATCAACATTCCCGTTTGTATCATAAAGAGATAGTCAGGTTACATGGAGTTCCCCTCTCCATTGTATCTGATCGTGATCCCATGTTCACATCTAACTTTTGGAAAGGGCTTCAGAAGTCGTTGGGTACTGAATTAAATTTTAGTACAGCTTTTCATCCTCAATCAGATGGGCAGTCAGAACGAACAATTCATACCTTGGAGGATATGCTACGAGCTTGTTCTATGTATTATCAGGGTAGTTGGGACCAACATCTTTCTTTGGTTAAATTTTCATATAATAACAGTTTTCATTCCAGTATACAGATGGCACCATTTCAGGCATTATATGGGAAGCGGTGTCGAAATCCAGCTTTCTGGGATGAAGTTGGTGAAAGGAAGTTGATGGGACCAGAATTGGTAGAAGAGATGGAAGAAAAAGTTCAGCTGATTCAGAAGCACATGAGAACACCTCAGAGTAGGTAGAAGAGTTATGCAGACAACAGGAGTAAGGATCTATCTTTTGAGGTAGGTGATCATGTTTTTCTCAAAGTCTCACCATGGAAAAGTGTGATGCGATTTGGTAAGAAAGGAAAGCTGAGTCCAAGGTTTATTGGACCATATAAAATTCTGGAGAGACTTGGATCAGTTGCTTACCGAGTGGCTTTACCTCCAAGTTTATCTCAGGTACACAATGTTTTTCACGTTTCGATGTTGAGAAATTATATGCCAGATCCATCTCATGTTTTGAGTCCAGAGGTTGTTCAGCTGGAGGAGAACCTATCTTATGAGGAACAACCGGTTCAGATTCTTGACCACAGGGAGCAAATGTTACGGAATAAGGTGATTAAGCAGGTAAAGTTTTTGTGGAAAACCCACATGATGAAAGAGGCAACATCGGAATCTGAAAATGCAATGAGGGATAAGTACCCCCATTTATTCGATAAGTAAATAAATTGCGGGGACGCAGTTTTCTAAATGGGGGAAGGATGTAACATCCCAAGTAAGTAATGAATAATAGATATTTTTATCGATGTCTATTAATGATTACGATAGTGTTTTAGAGGCTTAAAATGAAAATAAATCTCATCTTAAGCATGGAATACACTAATATTTTAAAAAGATTGTTTTACTGCCTTTTGATGGAAAACCATTTTTAAATCTATCTTTTGAAAATTTTATAAGCTATGTTTGTCCAAATAAACTTATTCTTTATGATTGGGACATCAAAATTTACTTTGTGTTAATTTTTGGTATTTTTCTGGCAATGTTCATTTTTTAATGAATAGTGAAAAATACTGCATTTTACATCAAAACTGCTTTTTAATATAATTTATTTATATGATTAGATTATATTTTGAATTGTTTTTGAATTGAAATTAGAATTTATTTTTACCATTTTATCCAATGATGGTCATTGGAACCAATTTCACTTTGAAATTAGACTTAAACCGGTGTCAATCTTTTGATACTTATTGTTGTATAAAAACACGCTATTTGCTCTGACAGCGGGAATTAATTATTAAATTAATTAATGTGACTTATATGTTTTGAATTTTGTAAAATAGACTTAATTTTTTAATTCGGAATATAAAATATAGCTTAGGGTGAATTTTTTGTAATTTTCTGAAAAACTTCAATTTTTGATGAATAGTGAAACCACTAAGTGGTACTTATAAAAACTGATTTTCCATTTAAATGAAATTTTGCCATTATTGTGTTTTGAATTTCAATAATCCGACATACATGGTTGTCATTAAGAAGTAAAATGTGGTTCAATGAGATTAAAATAATTTTTTGGTGAATAGTAACTTATTAAGTTTTTAATCGTGATTAGTGGTAATTAGTGTAGTTTAAGGTAAAAATAATGATTTAATAAAATGAGATGAGCTTGACACATGTCCTACCCTTATTGGTTGTGTCATGGCCGACCAAGACAAGCCATGGGTCAACATGGGGACCCCATGGATCCACTTTGGTTGGGAAATGACATAAATAACTTTTTATTTAATGTAAAAGTAAAAATGACACAAACATAATATGTTTTACTAAAACAATTTTTACATAGGGTTAAACAAGTCAGATTTTTTATTATAAATATTCATTGGAAATATAAAACGATTTCCTAAATCATAGTATTTGTTTTATAATTTTTAGACTTTAAATAAATTAAATTATTTATGACATCATGATGATGCAGCGATGACCTCGTTATTTAACGATTTAAATAAAATGGAAAGATAATGAAAAATCTAAAACCTACACATGGCCAAAACCAATTGTATGAGTTGATTTAGAAGCCTTATCACCTTATCCTAGAATTATAGCAATGTGGGACCTTTTGAATCCGAAACTCTTTTTAAAATAAAGTAACTTATCTTTAATTTCCAAAAGTGCCTCTCCTCTCCTCTTATAAAAGGCCCCCACCTCTACCTCATTTCACACACTCCTCAAGCCTTTGGCTCAGACAACCCATGCCCATGTACTCTCTCCACATCCCTCTCCTAATCCTAGAGGATTACCTTTGGGAAGAATCCTTTCAATGGAAGCCTTTAGGCTCAAATCAAAAGGAGTTACACTTTTAAAGGTAATTCATTCTCTCATGTTCATTTGTATTATTTTGCTTCTCCACCCCCCTAAACACTTTTTATTTACTTATTTTGTAACAACACCAGTATCTTAAATATATTAGTATGTTTTTATAAGATTTATTCGAGCTACACTCTCACACAACTACATCAAATGGTTAAAGAACATATGGTATCCATGGATGGCGAAATTCTGCCTCCCGAAATGATGATTGTTTAATACTCAATTAACACCTTAAAAGGTGGCCATTATGATGTCACTATTTTTATATATGATATATAATATGTTTATGTTTTCCTTAATCTTCTGTTTTTTTCATTTTGGGCATACCTTTATGGTTTCCATTATGGGTTAACACGATATCTTCATTTTAGGAAGTGCGGACTACCGCCCCCTGAAAGTGATTTGATTCGTTAATACCATATGTGGTATGTGTAAAGGATAAAGTTAATGATATTATATATTTTATTATACTGGAATTATAATATACTCTTATATCATTATGATTCTATTCCAGAAAATACGAAATAGAAATGGATGTAGTGTTCATGCGTACGTACGGCTTACCATCTCCATGAACGGTGCATTTCATTTCTTACCTCTAAATGTGATGTAATATTATAAATACATGTATATGATGAATATATATGATATATATGTTATCCAAATCATTAATATCATTCTGGATATAACGAACCTTTGACCAAATTAACAACATGTAAGTGTAAGAAGTCTATTTTTGACTTAAAAACCAAATACCGACAAAATGAACATTATTAACTTAAATGATTACATGATGTTCGTAACATGGTATAAAAGGAATAATGAACTTTAAAAAGGTTCTTAAGAAAGTAGATATTAACTCAAGTTTATTATTCAGGAGATTAAATAACGGTCGGGTCAAGTCGGATACGAGGTAAGGGAACTTCTTAACCCAATTTCCATTCGTTGGGTTAATCTCCTACTTTCAAATTATGTCTTGATATTATTATGTCCTATATTGTATTTTTAATTTCTTTATGTGTACTTATAGTGAATACACATAATAGATCTATTTTATTTTAAAAATGATCTTTTTATGGGACTTCGTCTCAATCTCCTTTCATTGAGGCATATTTTGTTTTATACATAACCTTCTTTTATATGGTGTATAAACCCCTTTGACTTTTACATTTATTCAAAAGGAATCTTTTTTATACGAAGCGTTTAATAAACTACAAAAGGGAATGTTTTTGTCGTACGTATGCGGCAACAACAACTTCTCCGCCATTGTGACCGTTATTTGAGTTTCGGCTTCCTCTACAAGCCATACCTTCTTTTTAAAAGAAAAATAAATACCATGTTTTACTTTCCTTTTATTTTGGTATCGAAAATGGTTTTCATAATGTTTTTATATCAATGTTTTGTATTGATATATTGTGATTTAGAGGTGGGAATGTTATGTTTCCTTTATGCATGTTTTATGTGATATGATTATGTTGAGGTTCTTGGGGATTATTATGAAAACGGGTGGTTCCGTGATAAACTATGGGTGGGTGAGCCCGATATAGCTCTCCAATGAATTGGGTAATGCGAAGGAGTGAAACGTTAAGGTTTCTCCGAAGAGATTTAGGGAATATACCATGATGGGTATTCCAAACATACCCAAGAGGGTTACTCCCTACGTAAGAATGTTATGAATGCCTCAAGTTACCTTTATGTCTTATGATTTCTATGATTTATTCATGATTTGTTGAGGTGTGTTAAAGTGCTTATGTTTTATGGGTAAAGTATGATCTCATCATTATGTATATATGTACCCATGTTTCCTTTCCAAATTTTTATATCCCTTACTGTGCTTTTTATGCTCATCCCAAGTTTTTTTGAAATGTTTTTCACAGGTCAAGGGAAAGGTACATGATATGATGATAGTGTCAAGGAAGTGTCAAGAGAGAATCCATGTTTATTTTAAATATGTTTCCATTGATGGGAATGAAGAATACTATCTTTATGTAACCACTTTGTTTATATGTGGAATGTAATGCATGTTTTATGATCTAATTCTCTAAAACTCTAAACCTGAAAAGATCCTCAACGTGAATTATTCATTTAATTCAATATTAAGTAAGGTTTAAGGCTGAGGCCTTATAGATTCTTCCCACAATTATCAATAATGGAAAATCCTTCTTTCCCTTTTTCCCTTTATCTATCTCTTATTCCACCGTTCTCTTCTTCTCTTGCTTTACTTTGTTGTCATAAGATTTAGAGAATTCTTTTTCTGTCTTGATAGCACACGAGACAATATCTTCATACGATGAGAAGGATTGTGATACTAAAGCTTGACGGAGAAATGGTTTTAACCCATAAAAGAAACGATCAATCTTACTTCTTGGGTTACGTATATAATATGCAGCATGCCTCACTAACCTTGTAAAGTTAGCCTCATACTTTGCGACATTCTCATCCTCCTTTTGCCTCAGACTCAGAAATTGCCTTTCCATATCTGCTCGATGGTCATGTGGAAAGTATTTTTCTAAGAAAAGATCTTTGAAATATATCCATTCAATACTTGATACTTCTTCATCTTCCTTTGTATTTTGAATCAATGACCACCATTGATCGACATCTCCAGTGAGGCGGTAAACTGCCATGATAACCTTCTCCCTTTCACTACTCCCCAAGGCATGGAATATTTTCTCTAAAGAGTTTATCCATTGCTCAGCTACTAATGGATTTGTACCCCCATTAAATGTTGGCGGTTATTGCCTCATGAAGCGGTCTAACATTGATCCTCCACGTTGCGGATCAGGGTGCTCTATATGAGTAAGGTTATTATTCATAACTGGAGTGAGTTGTCCCGGTATGGTAATAAGTTGATCATCACCAGTTGTATCTCCAGATCCACAATAATTATCTTGAGAAGGAGGGAAATCCCTACACGGAGTGCATTCATTGATACGGTTTCCATTCCTTCCACTAGGCTCCATTTCTAAACAATGGCATAAACTAGATTAGTTTATAAATCAAAATACATAATTCCATACTTGTAAAACACTTAACACTAATTGAACTATTTATGGATATAATCCATAATCATAAAAAGGTTTTCTTTGAGGAAGTATATACTCATAACCGTTCATAGTGGTTTGTAAAGAAAATGAGAATTATCCTAAGCATATCCCCCAGGAGTGTTGTAACCAAGAGTGCAGCAAGGCCCGTTGTCGTGCACCAGTTCCCGTTCGAGTCTAGCTCAAAGCGGTGTTTTCAGGTTTTACCCCTAGGTACATCTGTTCCAGAGCCGCCTCTACCTTCTCGTATCCAGACAGGGATGTATTTCTCGGAAAACTCACAAAATCTCTACAATAAAAAAATTCTAGCTAATCCTCAAAGTCTATCTTTGGGCTATGTGCTCTAATCAGAGTTTATCTAAATCTAGCTTCCAAGGTTAGTACTAAACTGCCTCTGATACCAACTGTAATGCCCCGACCCCAGCTACCCAGAGTCGTTGCATTACTTCGTAACATTGTCATGATAAAAAAAGATCAAGTCTCGAAAGACCGATTAGTTTAGTAGCCTTGGAAACACTAGATACATTCATAAGTCTTACATTACATCATAAAGTGAAAAACTAAAATAACATGGTCTTCATAGTCCACACTCATATCCCTTTCTGACTAACCCAGCAGGTCATTCATAAAATACTTCATCACATCCTGGAAAATATTAAAACATTGAATGGGGTGAGCTCAGATGCTCAGTAAGGATAACAATATTGCGGAAGCTTTCATAAATAAACATTAACATTGAAGGCAATGTATAACTAAAACAAAAGCCTTTTAAACATGAACTTCAACATAATATGGCAAAAGTAAAATGAGATAATTCCATTTACTTATTCACATGGATATTCTATTGGTTGAATAATCACATGCAATATCAATAACCACTTTTATAATGAGGGAATGTATAATGCCAGACATTCTGAAACATTTTGTCAAGGCCTCGGCCAAGACGTCTAAAATGATTAAGGCCTCAGCCAAAACCATAAATCAAATTGTGAAAGGGCCTCATCCAATTCCACGTCTAGTTGTCTCATGAGACCTACCGATGCATCGAGGAGCTATAGCAGGCTCCACCCGTCACTTATTAAGTCCAATACATTCCCCATATGAATAGGTTTAAACATATCATAAACCATAACATAATTGTATCACATAAAACATGCATAAAGGAAACATAACATTTCCACATTTCAATCACAAGATATCAATACAACACATTGATATAATAAAAACACTTTCAAAACCATTTTCAATACCAAAATAAAAGAATGTTAAATCTTTGTATTTATTTTTCATTAAAAAAATGATGGCTTGTAGAGGAAGCCGAAACTCAAATAATGGTCACGGCGGCGGAGAAGTCGTTTTCGCCACATAAGTACGGAAAGAAAAACATTCCCTTTTGTCGTTTAGCAAAACACTTCGTATAAAAAATATTCCTTTTGAATAAACGTAAAAGTCAAAGGGGTTTATACACCGTATAAAAGAAAGTTGTGTATAAAACCAAATATGCCTCAATGAAAGCGGATTGAGACGAAGTCCTTAAAAAGATCATTTTTTAAAATAAAGTACATCTATAATGTGTATTCAATATAATTACACATAAATAAAGTACAAATACAATATAGGACATAATAATATCATGACATAATTTGAAAGTAGGAGATTAACCCAAAGAATAGAAATTGGGTTAAGAAGTTCCCTTACCTCATGTCCGACTTAACTCAATCGTTCTTTAACCTCCTGAATAATAAACTAGAGTTAATATCTACTTTATTAAGAACCATTTTCAATTTCATTATCCTTTTTATATCACTTATTACAATGTTATGAACATTATGTAATTATTTAAGTTAATAACGGTCGTTTTGTCAATCTTTGGTACTTGAGTCAACAATAAACTTCTTATAATTACAAGTTGTTTATGTGGTAGAATATCCATTATCTCCAGAATTATATTCATTATTTAGATGTCATATATATCATATATATCCAGTATGTACATTCATTTATAATATTACGTAACATTTAGAGGTAACAAATGAAATGCACCGTTCATGAAGACGGTAAGCCGTACGTACGCATGAACGCTACTTTCATTTCTATTTCGTATTTAATGGAATTAAATCATAATGATATAAATGTATAATATAATTCCAGTATAATATAGTGTATAATACCATTTACTCCATCATTTATACATCCCACATATGGCATTAATGATTCAAATCACTTTGAGGGGGCGGTAGTCCGCACTTCCTAAAATGAAATTATCGCGTTTACCCACAATGGAAATAATAAAGTATGCCATAAATGAGAAATACAGAAGCATAATTAAAACATAAACATATTATATATCATATATAAATATATTGTCATCTTAATGGCCACCTTTGAAGGTGTTATATGAGTGTTGAACAATCATCGTTTCGTGAGGCAGAAATTCTCCATCCACAGAAACCGTATGTTCTTTAACCATTATATGTAGGTGTGTGTAAGTGAAGCTAGAATCCGTATTATAAAAACATCCTAGTATATTGAGGATACTGGTTTTGTTACAAAATAAATAAATAAAAATAGTTTAGGGGGTTGGAGAAGAAAAATAAAACAAAACAACATTAGAGAAGACATTACCTCAAAATCGGGTAACTCTTTTTGATTTGAGCCAAAGGATTCCTTGGGAAGAGTTCTTCCCAAAGTGAGGCTTCTAGGAGTAATAGGGGGAAGTTGGGAGAGTATTTGGGCATAGTTTGGCCGAGCCAAATGGCTTTAATGTGTGAATGAGGTGGTAGAGGTGGGGGCCTTTTATATGTGGAGAGGAGGGGCACTCTTGGAAAGTAAAGAAAAGTCACTTTATTATAAAATGAGTTTCTGATTTTAGAGGTCCCACACTTATATAATTCGAGGATAAGGTGATAAGGGTTCTAAATCTACTCATACAATAGGTTTTTGACAAGTGTAAGCCTTGGATTTTACATTATCCTTTTATTTTATTTAAATCGTTAAATAATGAGGTCATCACTGCATCATCATGATGTCATAAATAATTTAATTTATTTAATGTCTAAAAATTATACAAGAAATACTATTATGTAGGAAATAATTTTATCTTTCCAATGACTATTTATAGTAAAAAATATGACTTGTATAACCCCATGTAAAAATTGTTTTAGTAAAACATTTTATGATTGTGTCATTTTTTACTTTAACATTAAATAAAAGGTATTTATGTCATTTTCCAACTAATGTGGCTCCATGGGGTCCCCAAGTTGACCCATGGATTGTCTTGGTCTGCCATGGAACATCCAATTAGGGTAGGACATGTTTCAAGCTCATCTCATATTATTAAAACATTATTTTTACCTTTAACTACACTAATTACCTCTAATCGCGATTAAGAACTTAAAAGTTACTATTCACCAAAAATTATTTTAATCTCATTGTACCACATTTTACTTCTTAATGACAACCATGTATGTCGGATTTTTGAAAATAAAATCACAAAGGTGGTAATATTTCCTTTAAAAGAAAAATCAGTTATTTAACAACCACTTAGTGGTTTCACTATTCATCAAAAATTGAAGTTTTTCAGAACAATGACAAAATTTCACCCTAAGCAATAATTGATATTCTAATTTCAAAAATGATGTCTATTTTACAAAATTCCAAAAATATAAGTTGCATTAATTTATTTTATAATTAATTCCCGCTGTCACAATAAATAGCGTGTTTTTAAGAAACAATTTATATCAAAAGATTGGTAATTGTTTATGTCCAATTTCAATGTTAAATTAATTCTAATGACCACCATTGGATAAAATGGTAAAAATATATTCTAATTATACTTTAAAACCACTAAATATTATAATTTATCACTATAAATTATTTTTATTAAAAAAGTTTTTTTATGTATTTTTCACTATTCATAAAAAATTTGAAGTTCTCAGAAAAATACCAAAAATTCAACATAGGCTAATTTCGATATTCCAAATCCAAAAATGAAGTCCATTTTGAAATATAAAATTTCTATAATTTTAAAAAGTGGTTATTACTATTCATAATGGCTACTATGATTAGTTGCGGTGTTTTAGAACTCGAAGTTGCATACAATGGAAGCTATTGCATTATTGAATGAGAAGCATATTGTGGAAGCTCGGGGTGTTACATTGACAGCATGCCCTCCAATCCTAAGACCTAAAAATGGAAAAAGAACCTTCTATTTCTAATGGTTCATAATTTTATAGAAGATTATTATATAATAATTATGTGCAGTCAAATTTCCATATTATGGGATACATAGTGATTATTAGATAATTCATTTTTTTCTGAACAATGAGTTTTCATCACTCCTAACCATGTCCCTTTATAAGTGTCGGATTCATGTTGATTCTACAATTCACATTAAAATGTCACTCCCACACCCCCACTTATTCCCAATAATTATCTCCCATATTTCCCCATCACCTACATATTTTTATATTTTTATCACACCGAGCATGAATTTTGTGAGATTAAGGCACCTAGAAATCCACAAAAACAAGAATGATAACTGAACATTATATTCCCAGATAGTGAACACAGTTTCTATCACCTGATGATAAACTGTTTAACATGAGGTGTTCATGCTGAATGGATCACCATCTAATGAAGGTGTGATAATATATTATATGTTTTTCCCTAAAAAAATGTGTTTCATACATGTTTATATAAATAATAGGGTACTCGAAACAATCATAATTATTACACTATCCAAGAAATAACATTAGAAATTTTATATCTGAGTTAATATGAACTAATTCATTGAGTTGATACCCTAATCATTTAACATCATAGACTTCAATCCAAGATAATATTTGTTAATCCCCATTGTACACTAGTAATAGGGACATGAAAATCCAATGGTACCTCACAAGTAATCTCAAGTGAATAACACAATACATAGGAGATTATACTTAAGGGGTGTTTTAGTCTTGGAAGGTAGACCTCCCTTATTTATTACAGATTGCAACCCTACTATGCATGGAAAATTATTCCACCATTACTAATGGTTTAACTATAACCACAAGGCTTCATCTCCAGTTGACACAGAATTTACTAGGTTATGACATACACTTTACATCACAAAAATATTGAAGATGATCCATATTCCGACCATGTATCCCATATTTCCATTATACAAATTTTCAAAAAAATATTATAATATATAATTTTTTAACCCTTTCATTTTGTGGTCTATATCATCGATAAAGAACCAACTTCTTTGAGTTTCATATTCATATTGCAAACCCAATTTTCTAACCAAAAAACATCAAGCCCCTTTATCATGTCTAAATTTCTGAATTACTTGAGGTTATATTCTAAAAAAATTTAATGGACATTGATACCATGTCCTCCTGGATCTCTGTTTTATTATATTGGTAATAGGGACAATATAATCTGAAACGACCACGCACAGATTAAACTATGAATAACAAAATTCCTAATATATTGTTCCTAGGGTATGTTTTTTATATTGAAGAGACCCCACTAAGATTCACTAATGAATACCACAATGCCTAAGATATTGTTACTTGGGGATGCTTAAATTTTTAAAAGGACCCCATCCGGATTCATTTATGAATAACACAATACCCTAGAGCTTGTGTTTGGAGGATATTCTAGTCTTATAAGTGTAGTCCAACGTAACTCAATGATCAATTTATATTATTTTTTTTACCACTAATAATTAAAATAACATCCTTGATATATTAATTTAATAAAAATATTTATTTTACCATTTATTTCTATGTCCAAGTGGTATCCATAATAACTCATTAATTTAATCCATCACACCAATGTACCGATGCCAAGATATTAAACTGCATAACCTCTTCACATCCATTCAACATGATGTTAAATAGAATAGAATACATCCTTAACACATGATGTTAAAATACATGGAAGTAATACATACTATATTATGTTAAACTTCATGGGAGAATTACTTAAAATATTATATTAAACTATGAAAAAGGCATCCTTACCACATGATGGTAAATTTAATGGAACACATTCAGTTCATGCTTTGTTTCTTTGGTACCTATTTGATAGCTTAAATTGAGTTTTATCCAATAACCCTTCATTAGGAAACATTGTTCCATCATTTATCATTGTTGTAAAACCTATCCCACATCAAGATTCCATATTTCTCAAGATGTGAAAATTATTCCATTCATACTAGGTATGCATGAACTAGATTTACAAAAAGAAAATAAGATGCCACCATCCCTATGTAAGAGTTATATGCACATAAGGGATCATAAATATGAACTAAATGTGCCTTAATTACTCTTACTATAATATATTTAGTGATGAATATATTTCACGTCCTGGGACCACCTGTAATAAAATAAATTGAA
Organism: Viscum album; assembly: GCA_963277665.1. Lineage (NCBI taxonomy): Eukaryota > Viridiplantae > Streptophyta > Magnoliopsida > Santalales > Viscaceae > Viscum > Viscum album. Next base: position 881,297,595 of record OY728155.1, read on the forward strand.
AATTCAGCATCCCTAAAAATGGGCCATATATGTTTTGGGAAACATCCCCAGATCAATATATGGCTTGATTCATATTTTCATATGATATATAGTGATAACTAGATCAAAAATATTGGGACCAATAAAAATGTAAAAAAAGAATATATATATATATATATATATATATATATATATATAATTACCACTCCCTTCATATGGTCCATACCTTATAATAGGTTTTCTGTTTGAGAATTATATGTGTCTTGATTCCTATCAACACATGATACATAATGATTGTTGGATCCTCTATTTTGGACCAATATATGTCTTCCAATGACTCCCAAATATGTTACTCAATTAATACGCCATTTTTTCGTGGATTTATGCTCATACAGAAATGTGAACACCCAAAGAAATTCTCTATCATTCACTCACACATGAATCCATCTACTGCCCAGTTGCCACTTATTTCACATGATGATAATGAATAATGTGGTAATAGGGAAACAAACATTCTATTATAATGGTACGAAACTAGGTAATTCGTATTCAATGACAAGGAATGACTTAATTTTAGAATAATTTTAAACTAAAAAACAAGAGGACTTTACACCAAATAGGTCAAACCTATAATGAATGTGTAGTAGGGAATCCCATGTTTCCTCCCTTCACCAAAAATATTTGTCTTATAAACATTGGTGTAGCCATTAGGGTGGTAAACCATTATTGAATATAATTTTCTCCATGAAATATTTTAATTTACTAAATATGTGTTATTAACAGCCAATTCCATAAGCTAATATAATTCCCTTACATCCCCGTGGACATTAACCCAACATACTCTCGGATCACTTGTATAGGGAATTGGTAATGGGGGATGGATGATAGGAAGAGAACCATCTGGGATTCACTAGTGAAAAATACAATTACAATGTACTTGGGCATATGGAATGTTTTGGTCCTAATGGAGAGGCCCCCAATATATCTGGGATCCATTTTCATAATGATCTATGATAAAAACATTCACAATTATTAATTGTTTATATATCCCCATTAGATTGAACCTCCAATTGACATAAATATTCTTTTACAATTAATTAAAAATTATATAACCCTTATAATTAATATGATTTAGAAATAGTTTCTGTTACACGTCTTTGAATTTTACTCACTATCAAAGTGTGATTATAACATTATATTTGTATACCCTCTAATTTTAGTTTATAAACCTCTATTGATGACCAAAATAAATTTTGGAACACTATACTCTGGTCATCCCTATTAGTTCAAATCATAATGAACATATTTTGTCACACCCATACATCCTTGTCACATAACATTAAACTATATGACATATGGTCCATCTTGTAATCATATAAAACTTCTTAGAGATATTAATCATATCCATCATATCTATAAATATGTTACATAGGTGAATTATTCATCTTCATACCATGATATGAAATAAAATCTTTTTTCCCTATCTATGACCTCGATAGACATAGAGTAACCAATAGTGAACTATGATTTCATTTCTCACCAAGGGAAGATAAAAAAAATTCCCTCCCTCTACATAGGAATTATATAAATTCAGGGGAAATATATGAGACCAACATATTGATTGACTACTATTTTCATATTATATTCACTAATTATTATGTTAAATAATCTTGTACTGAATGATAATATTCAAAACTATAATTCTTCAATACCACAGGAAGGAACCCAATATACCCATGAAACGTTATCTTATAAAAACAATATGTGGATCCATTCCAAACCCACTAGGATAAGTGGTGATGCATGGATATTTAATCATGGTAATAACTGTATGTTCTCCACCATAATAACCATTCCACATGTTTCATCCATATTGAAAGTTGTCAAACTCATTTGGTCAGGGAACTATAAAAACTTTCCCATCCCGTGAAATCCTATCCCAATATGATATCCCTTTCCAAAAAATGTAAAATTGAAAGTCAGAGATCATGAACCGAAATTATTTTTGGATGACCCCTCTTTTGAGGAGCAATAATCCCATATCTACTAAAAATATGTCGGATACTTTTATAGGATCCATTAACATCCCTAGAGGTAAATAAATATTTATTCCAATCTTTATAAGATATGTACTGATGATCTAAGAGGAAATAGATAATGTTTAAAAAGGATAATATCCTCCGATCCACAAAAAAGTCTGATCTATCTGTAGATGTATATGATAATTATATGTTGGTTGATTCCAGTTTTCATAGTGTACAGAGTGATCCTAATGATCCATCAAAACTAGGACCAACTACAAAATCAAACTAAAAATATTCATCCTCCTTTCATCAATTATATTGATCTATATAATGTTATATATTTGAAATAACTGATGTTGTAATGATTCCAACCATTAAAAAATTCATAGGGAAACCCTTTGAAGCCCGACCATAGAAATTCCATATGCCTTCAATAACTGGTCTATCTTGAAATGTATTGTGCTACTTAATGATGGTCTGTTTATACATGATCACTTTTCAAATGATTGAATTAGATATTTATATAGATTGTTATCACGTGAATCAAATCCATGAAAAATGAACTATATTATATTAAAACCCACCAGAAAACCTATGGTTGTATTAAATATTCCCCATGTATTTAAATTGCCCCTACTAGATCAGAGTGTCCTTAACAATATCATGCATAATTGAATATCAATACCATATCCTTATCATATAAGTTAAACTAAAAGGAACACATCCTTATTCCATGATGTTAAAATATACATTAGTAAAATCCCCACTATGACATTTTAATCTATAAATAGTGTCATTGATCATAACCCACCATTAAAGAAGAAGAAGGGACCGACACAGGTCAACTAGAGCTTGAGGTGATCCTTTCATCCTTATTTTACCCTAAATCTATAAATAACACATCATTTATTTACATTATTGGGATTCACAAAAAAACAATGAACCTTGGAATTAATAAGATAAATATTTGTTTGACCATATATGATCTAGATCTACATATGTGTCTTAACCCATAATCATGAGGTATTTTAACCATGTAAAAAGGGACTTATAATACATGTGATACATAATAACATCACAATGGAACACTTCACCACAATTTCATTACCTACAATCATCAACATGACTACCGTCTACAAATACAAATTTTTGGATAATGTAGATCCTTGATTGACTATATTATCATATTCTTCTCAAAAGGGTGTTAGTGTACTCTAGACCTTGGGAATCCAAATTAGGTTATGGTGCAAAAAATCCCGTATAATAGGTCCAAACACCATGACAACACAATGGTTCTACATTGGTCAACGCTGTATGAAATTAGACAGCAGCCCTCTATGGTCAATGTTGCAAGAACCAAAACCATTAGTTAAAGACTCACAAACACATTCAAGATATAATCTCACATAGGGAGGTCTGAGCCAAAATCATGTTCTCAATTGCTAAAATCTATCTCTATAGTTTACCCAAATGGTATATCATAAATATAAATGTATAAACATTTTATGAATCATGTTTTGGTCTTAATAAAATCTAATACACACTATTTGGTCCCCTATGGTTCTAAATAAGTTAAATTAATGATTTATTACATCCACTCACTGTGATTGTGTGTTTAATATGTGGTGACACAACCTTGAGGGGGCTCTAACCTTTGTTCAAGATTACCTCTTCCATCGAAAACCTTATTGTATATGATTGTTGAGTTGACACCCTACCAATTCCACGAGTTGATACACTTCTGATTGAACCTCATAACCATTATTCATTTCTGTTGGTTCTTCTATACAGTGTATTGCTAATAGGGACTAGCTTATTTGTAAGGACCCAACTAGGAATCACTGGTGAATGATATAGTTCCTCAGTGCCTATGCCTTGGAGATGATTCGGTCCAAATGGAAAGGTAACCATTAAATCCATGAACTATTTCCATTTATACATGAAATACTATGTTCTACCAATACTAATGGTTGATCTATACCTATTATACTATTTTTTTAGTAAACTCATATATTCATGTATCATGATTTAAAATTCCCATGTCCAAAATATTAATATTGATTCCACATCCTACACATTACATCACAATTTATTGAACCCATTATTAAAGTAGGAATGATGAAATTTATTCCTGAACCATTTGGAGACCCACATCAGATCACCTGAAATCACATGATATGGGGCCCAAGATTCATGATTGTAAAACCAAGCTACCCCAGTTATCCATAACACTTATTGCATATCCTATTCTGTATATCCAACATCATTATCATAATTTTATGAGTTGTACAAAATATTCCAAATCACTTATAATATAGTTGGAATACCTCTTCTTGACCGATCTTGTTATCCAATCAATTCTTAAACTTAAGGGCCCATGACATATCAACTAGATGCATATCTCCCATGTAGGAATGGTCCTATAATCCTATTGAGCCACAACAACATCACAATGGAATTCAACACCTCATGGTGTTTTGCAATTATCCCCAATGTGTCTATCCCATATCTTTATTTCATGATAAAACTATTTGCGATAACATTTACACAACCCATATTCTATCAATCATAGTGGATTCGATATCCCTTGCATAATGTTCGTATCTACCAAGAACAATTAATTATGGGGTGTAGGGTGTCAAAACCATCCACGAATATTCCAACTTCATGACATTAGGTAAAAACTCATTTTTCAAAACTCTTTATTCATACTCATGCATCATAATCATAATTATATTACATGGTTTGAGAATCCATCAAAGATTTGTTAACTTCAAAACTATTGTAATAAGGATGGGAGTTATAACACAACATGATTACTCAAACATTTTGATAACAATTAGGATGAAGGGTATCTGAACCCTTCATGATGATAAATCCCCCATGTATTTAGATTCAAAATTATAATAAGGGCCATATTTCCAGACTATAAACTATCAAAAACTATTGTCTTAGGTGGAATATCTTAAAATTTATTAAAAGGTTGACAATCAAGATGACCATAAACTATAAAAAATAGAGGTTTCAAGCTACAAGACCTTGAGAAACAACAAAATAGATTATGTTATAGAATAACTTGAACAATAATAAAATAAAGTTCAATCTAAAAGACATTAATATACTTTAAAATAAGTATCAAACTATAAGGCCTTAAAAAAAATAAGGTCTGATCGAGTAGTTCCAAAACAACCTCAAAAGAAGACATGTGATTAAAGGTAATAAAATAAAAGAGAAAACATAATGAGCTATAAGACAATAAAATAAAGAAAAATAAGTACCAATCTTTATAAAAATAAACAATATAAACATATGGTCTATATTTTATAAACCAAATCTACATAAAAAATGAGTCCAAGTTGTTTAACCTAAAAGTAATAGCCCTTTACAAATCAAACAAGAAAGTCCTTAAAAAATCGAACTGACTTAATTATCATTAATTTTAATAACCACAAAGGTTATCCTGAGTGAATGTTGAGTCTATGATCAGCAAACTCACACACTATGTGATCTAGGAAAAAATGATGTCTTATGAAATGAAAAAGATTAAAAAATTGTCAGGAAAAACCCCATAAAGGGATACCTAAGGAAATTTAATTCCATTACCTCTAAGCCTATCCACCAATGGAATTAGATGAAAGATATAGATGAAAGTTATAAAATGATATAAAAATATTTAGGGACTATTATATATATCAGAAAAAAAACAACCAATGTTATCTGGGTTGATTAAAATAGAAAAATATTAGAGGACTCTCTCTTTGCGATATATTTTTCAAAATAATACTTTTGGAATATAATATATCAAAATGACTGTGTAAGAAACATCAATGAGGATACTTATTTCATTAATTGTTCATAAGAAATTATCCTGTGAGGCATTTTATGATTTGAGCATTTGGGTTCATGTTTGGTTTCCCTTGGTATTATAAAAAAATGATTCATTTGATGATCTATATGATACAAAAATTGATCAAATTCCATGCACTAGATAGATGATATAAATCATGATACAAACATATAAAGATTGAATGATTTATTAATTAATAGTGTTTAAAGGAAGGAGGAATATCTAGATCTTGGATTCTTTCATAGGGTTCCCTGTTGAACATACAATAAGGCCATTGAAAAAAAATTGGTAAGATAAGTTCTCCATATCTACTAGATTCTAGTCAAAGGAATCAATTGAATGTTGTGGTTTAACTTGTCATTTCATTCACTAACACTAGCAGCAAAAGAACCTAAATGGAGGATGATAAATCATAAATGTATTTTTTAATGGAGTACAGTAATGAAAATTATTTTTATAAATTAACCTTCATTCAAGCTATAAGTGCATACTATTCCATTAACATCATTTTTAATTCTCTAATATAATCATAATTTTGGGTATCTATATGATTTAAATTTTGTAAAACCTCTAGGTAACCCCTCATATATTGAACCATGAAACTTTTTTTTTCAAATTCATGAATACATATCATCATGGTCTTATAGTAGATTTTCTTCATGGATGATCTACATTGTGATTTCATAAAATCAGTAATAATTCATGTAACCTACCCATAGGTTGAGGAAAATACAGTGGACATGTTCCCATTGAACATGATGTTTCTCTAAAAGAGTCTTGATAATAATGATGTAAATCCTATTACAAATTTTTCATCATGTAATCAAATTCATGGTGTCCATTTCATAAGGTGGTCAACATGAGTATCCAAGGTCTGTATTTATTCATATACCTAATCCATCAAAGGAAGTCCTAAAAATCCAATGAATAAGTAAAAAATAGTGACTTTGACTACTCCCCCATAGTCAATGTCATGATTTAACACTTGTCAGATCAACACATCATCTACTCTGGCAATCAGGGGAAGGTTTCTCCCAAGAATCTCTACCTCATAATCAGAAGAATTGATGTCATCACTTTTGAGTTTGTTTGAATCCCTTACTAGACATGATTAAGTTATATTGAGGCTATACGTAAGGGGCTAGAAAAATCCTAGGTTGTATTTACCTTTGAACTGGTCATCACAACCCACAATCTAGTTAAGATTCCATCCAAGAATGTGAATAGTATATAAAAAAATAAGTAGAATAATTTTCCAGTGGTAAGGATATGATGGCACTAGTATTCTCATGCCCCTATATAAGCTAGAATTTATAGATAATCATATGATGTCATTACCCTCACATTCCAAAAAAATAGAAAGAATATGCTTTAAAAGTACAATAAAATTGGGGAATAATAATATAAGGGGAAGATGGCTAAAAAAGATTAGATTCTATAAATGATCTTCAAGAACCCTATAATCGTATTTACTAAACATTTAAATAGCCTCATGGATGTACAAAAACATTCCATTAACCCAAAAAAATTAGAATTCTCGTAGGGAACATGGAATGAGGTATTTTAGTGGTATTTGTGTTCAAATAACATAAGAAGTGTACTCTTATCCATCCAAATAGAAATAGGTATGGTATCATAATCTGTTAAGGGGTTTTACCAAGGTCAAAGTCCAAAAAAGTTAGTAGATATGAAGAAGGGATGGCACATCTAGGTTGAGTGGTCACCCTTCTTCCAATCGAGTGGATGTGAATGATGTGTTAACTTTATTAACGAGATTTGCATCCCTAATATGGAAAAATCCAACCATTTACATTAATTTCCAAAATCCCAGCAAACTAAGGACATGAATATACATATAATATCCACATTTAGACAGATACAGTGTATTATATATCATATTAAATGAAAAAATAAAAGCATGTGAGATCCCTAACATGTCGAGAAAAGAAAAAAAATGAAGATTTCTTGTAGCTGGATGATCCCTTCTCATGTTATGAAATATACCAATCTAGCATCTAAAGAATATGATCCAACATATATTTATCACCATTTTCATCTTCTACCATGAATGGGGGACCATATTATTAAAAAATTCTAGAGGATAATTAGGACTATCCCAAACATTATATTTATGGAGGAATTGACTATAATTATCCTAAAGGGAAATAATTCCCCCAAGCTGATGAATGTCCCATAAACTGATCCTTAGTTCTTCATGGGTCATATAAATCAGGTTGGTGTCAAGACATAGATGAATAATCATTTCACTAAAGTTATATGGTTGACATAAATGATCAATTGAGAAATACACATCACCGTTTAGAGAAATATTGAATTAAATTAATGGTAAAATTTTGTATATCTCATTCTATCCCAGAACAACCACCCCCATTTTTTAAAACAATTACTTATAGGGTACATATAACATTTCTAACTCCAACCACATTTTATCTTGACCTAATATGGTACTTTTACATTTGAGAAAATATGTGAAATTGACTTTTCAATGAGTTTACTAAAATCTAGGAATAGTTATAAGTGACTCAATGTGTGTGATGAACCCTATAGTAGATCCCAGATCAATTGGTTATACTCAATGTCAATTTCATAGATACAGTCAAATGAAGACGAATACCCTAAAATCAAAATATTTTTTTTTGTTAAGTGATGAGGTGTTTTTCCAGAATTTGAATATTATTTAGAGGTTAAATATGTGGTATTTGATAGTTATAGAGGCCTTGGTAAATGAACCCATAAATAACCCAATATTAAGACAAGACATGATGAACATGATTGAATTTTGGTCCATAGTGATCAATTACCACAAAATATCAATATAATATTATGTTCACAATCCAATATCTATATTAGAGAATTCATCAAATTCAGATGTTAGAGAAGATTTTGAATAATAAAAAGTATTCCCCGGATAATATAAAAAATGTGAGACTTGGATGGTATCACATGGTGCATGTGATCTATTCTAGGAATCATTATGGGGTTACATATGTAATGTAACATGTATCACATGATCTATTCCTTGTATCATGACCATGAGGCTAGAGGAAATTTCAAAAAAATTATGCAAAGCATAATGAAACCATATGACACCCATATAAATCACATGAATCTTCCCCATGTGAATTAATATGAAATATAGTTCGATAAAATTAATGATGATTAATATGATGATTGGTTGTAAGAATATTATAGATGAGGTTGTTATGTGATGGGATCTCTAGTTTAGACCACGTGATTTTTTCTAATGATTGTATTACATGATACAATATCATGATAAAATTCCATGGATTTATATAATTCCCATGCACTCTAAACATTTATGTTTCATGTGAAAAGGATGAACCACTACCCTCATATTTATATTAAATATTCCAGAATACCAAACTTCTATCACAAGTCTTAGAGATACATGGGAGACCAACTAGTGGAAGTCCAAAGAGCTCTGGTGGGAAACTAATTACTTATAACAGAGTCCTCATTAATTCCACTGAAAATTGATTATGAAGAGAGACACATTTACCAGACAATAGTTGTACATTGGAAATATGAAATTAAATATTTACCCAATGAATGATTACAATTTATTTTAATGAATTGTATTATTTGGGACTCTTTGGAAGGTCACACATCAAGGTTACATGATCATGTTACTATATAAGGGAATTGAAAATAAATTAACCTTAATACATCACATGATTCTACATGAGAAAAAGAGGAATATCACTGAAAATGGTTTCATTACAATTAATGATGCATCAATGAAAATGGAACACCAACTTTAAACTCATTTTATTAATTCCATGATAATAAAGTGATGCACCTGGCATATAAGGATCTTGTGATCAATTTGCTGGTAAGGTTAAGGCCCCCATACATGTCTGTCTGATTTAGAAAAAGAAGATAGACATTAAAAAAGTGATCATGTGTTTCCATTTTGGTTGAAATCAATTGAATAACCAAGGGGTCAAGGGATATAAATATTAAAATTATAGGATCCTTATATTTTGGAAGTTAAAAAAATTTTCACATGATGTTATTACACACTTCATGTGATCATTAAATTCTTCATGTGAAATAACATTGAAATTTAAAAATTGATCATGTGATTCTATGGAGGATAAAAAATTAACAATCACAAAATAAATAAATTGATAGAATGATGAAAATTATTGGACTTTTTTGTTATGGAATTTATGTGGGGTTTCACATGACAATCTTAGGCACTTCATGTAATCCATTCCGCAATAATGTAAAAGTATATGGACAGTCTATATTGATCACATGAAGGCCCCTATACATGCAATCTTGATCAATAAAACTCCCTTAGACACACCCTCAATATCACATGAAGGCCTTCATAAATTTCTTTTAGATAACACAAATTTCCTTGGATATAATGACTTGATCATGGGATGAACATAATACATGTTCAAATAAAACATCAGGAGATTCCCACTAGAAGTCTCAAGATTAATTCCATGAAAATATGATCAAAAAAATCGCTTATGTAATTTAATATACTAGTAATGACATGTAGATCATGTGGTCCTTATTTAAATGTGATGAGAGGAGTGCATCACTGATCACAAAAAGATGGATTATAGGAATCTCATAGTATCTTATAAACTTATTTAGATGTCCCATTATTCTATCATAAGATAGGTTATTTAGATTAGATATTAAGTGAAACAACATAGATATAGTGCTTCATATTCCCATTATCCCCCTTGCAAAAATAAAACCAAGGTAGATAATATCAAATTTTTTTGATTGAAGATATCATTTGATTGCAAACTCCTTATTTCCTCAATAGGTTTCTATGTAACTTAGATGAAATAAATTAAGAAACATTATATAAGGGAGTTTGTGATCAGATAATTGATCATATGAAGTTCGTTGGACATGTAGGAATGATCACGTTATACCTAAATAAAATGTAGTTGGATTATTGAAACAAAAATATATAATGATGGGATATTTATAGAATGTAAGTTACACCTTTATTCATTTTAAGGGATCACCTTGTTCAAATGATCACTTATAGATAATGTGAATTACTCCAAACATGTTAGATGAATCACACAAAGGACTCTGGACATGTTAAATAGATCAGGCGAAGGATTTGGGAAATTCAAGATGGAACATGTGAAGGGATCACATGGTTCGTGTGATTTGTTCTATAATCACGGGAAAGACCACTCTAAAACCATCCTTGTTAGGAAGACACCCCAGAAATATCTACTAGAACATGTGGTTAACTCGTTCAGTTCATTTATTAAATGAAGTACCCTTGACATGTCAAATGGACAATAGAACAACACATGGACATGTGATCCTTGCCTTATAGTAACACTCATACACGTTCCCTCAAACAGTGTGATCCCCCAACCAAAATACATTTCTTGAGACCCCCATTATATATATATTTTCCATAATGAAACATGTTTTATGAAATCACAAACCCTTATTCATTCTATGTCCTTAAAAAGAGTCTTAATCCTATCGAATAATACATACAATGCATCTCATGTATCCCTCTCTTTGTGCGCCATAGGATGAGAGATTTATATGTTATCTGGTTTTCCAGATTGGTGCATGTCCTTCGATACTCCAGTTACTCTATATCATAGGACCAAACTCATGTGGGGATATCATATTTCCTCATCCATTAGCATATTAGGAACCAAAGTGAACTATGAGGACACTGTTTCGAATTATAAATAGGAAACAATGAATGACTTCTAATAGGTCGAGATCCTTATCAAACATGAATACCTTACCTTCCCTTATCAGTTCATTTCCTTCTTAATGATTCAAATAATTTCCCAAAATGGTTACATCAAAATGTGGGTATCATGCTTATATTAATTTTTACATACCCTTTTTTATCTTTTGTCTCTCATACAAAGCATGTCTCAGGATCAATGATACATATTTAGTGATTATGTCATTTGCACAATAACGTTCCCCTGATAAGGGAGACCAATTTTTGTAAGCATTGATCAAATATCATAAAACTGTATTATTTAATCCCCATAAAACTATCAAGGAAGCATAATTGTGTAATTCTCAAACAAGTTAAACATTGGATTAATTGCAACATGTTTAATCTTTTTCTATATCTTATTTGTCAGATTATATGTGACTCGCACGGGCTTAGAGATTTGGGATGATAATACCAAAAAATGTAAAATATTCTTCCAAACATGGAATCAATGTTGGTATATGTCCCAAGATTTTCTAAAATATATAGAAATAATATTCACTCATGTTAATTTCAATTCCTTATACATTTTTAGGTTAGGGAAAAACAGAAGTATGAGTAATCTCATTCATATTATATAAAGGATACCAATAATATGTTCCGTAGGCCCAAGCTCCTTACCCAATTCCTAAATACCCATATATTCATCCTTTCCACATGACATTAAATTTCACAAAGGGTTCCTATATTAACTACATGGTTTTTGATTCATATTATCAAAGGATATTATGGAAGCCTCTACGGCTCACTCCCATTCCCTAAAGACTAATCCCCATCCTAGATGATAATAAACCATAGAATTATTAGTCGCATGACTTCCAAAGAAATGTAGTCAATCACTGATATAAAATAAATGAAAATAGATGTAAAAAATGAAATATATATATATATTGTTTCATTAAAATAAAACCTTCTCACACATACATGAATTGAACATGAAATGAATTTATTTATGTAACCACTATAAAATCAGGATTTGGGAATGTTTCATGTACATATATTAAATATAAAAGATAGTCACAAAGCATGCAATAATTCCCACAATTATAGATTTATGTGCCAAGAATCCCATCCTATCAAGCAAAATGAGTTCCAAATAATTATTGGGATTGAAAACCCAAGGACCATATGCTTTCGGAATGAATACCCATATCATTTAAAGGTTTTGGGAGCAATTGGATGTTTCCATTGATAAAATAGGCTAACATGAATGTTTGTGTAATGATACTGATACCTAGACAATAATCCATTGAGATATATAAATCTAGTAATAAAATGATGAACCCTATATGAATAATAATAGAACACTGAACAACATTAACTTTTATCTGAAATTACCACACAGAAAATATAAAATAAATATTATCCTTTCCTCAGATAGCTACATAACATCATCATTGTTCATTTCCATATTGTCTCAAAAATTTTATAACAATATACTTTAAGACTATATATCATATTATTACAATTTTATTCAAACGTAAATTGTATATATTTGACAGACTCAGACTCATCATATTATTAATTTAGATAAATGTTGCATTTTTAATATAATATTCACTACACTTCTTCTAGAAAATGGCATGTATACCTAATATTATTTAAATTAATCAATATTAATTTTAAAAATATAGTTTAAATTTATTAGTAAAATTTAATAGTAAATATGTAATTTAACATTTAATCAATCTCATAGTTCAGAATAAATCCACTAACACTTAGTAACATATTTACTACATGACAATTATCTGAAACAATATTCTCCCAATTTTTTCTAATTCATCCACAATGCCACCTACGATGATTTCACCCATGTCATTGATCATTAATTCATTGTTTTATATATTCATTGATCACTATTTCCACTCTCATTGATAGAAACCCTATGTATTTACCATGGTTATACCAACTCATTTGCAAGTGAATGGTCAATAATTGGGTAATTAAATTCCCTCATTGATATATAATTTAATGATCAAATAATCATTCCAATTTATAAATAATTAGATGTCTTTTGGGATGCATTATATCCTACATTGTAATAATTTAGTTACTGATTTTAAATTTTAATCAAATATGTCATATACCCATTAGTTCATATACATTTAAGTAGTATATAAGAAATGATAAACATAACAATTAAATATAACAATACCTATATTTTACTCAATGTGGGAATCATGAGTGAAAATATTGAAAAAAAATATAGGCTTCAAATGAAATTTTTAATTAGTATTGAAAAAATAATGAAAAAACTAAATCAAATAAAAAATTAAGCATTAACTTAAATGTCCCATTTAAATAACTCTAATTAAAAAGATTGATTCCAATTTTTGATAATTAATTCTAATGAAATTTCTAATTTTATTGACACTTCTTACAACATTTAATGAATCACGAGATAAAACATCCCCCAATGTATTAGAATTTTTAAAACCAATAGTAATATTGACATTTTTCATTATTTAATACATCCATTTGTTTTTTAATTATTAATCTACAAAAAAAATAAGACATATTTTAAATTTATTAGTGCACAAAAACTACACATACTTAGAGAAATATTTTAACTTCAATATGTTACTTCTTACTTAAAATGTTTCTCAAAAAACAAATTTTAAAAAATCATGGATTGTTTTATTTTAAATTATTTCATATTCAATAGAATATATTCTATTATAGGATTACTCCTCAGAATTAATGAAAAATATATATTTTTAATATCATATGTACTCATCACTTGTCTTTGAATTGGATTCAACTTATTTTCAGTATGATGAAAATTTATTATTTTAGTCCACCTATTGTATTGTCTTATTTTATTGGACATTGAATATATATATATATATGTATCTGTTCTTGAACAAAAATCCATCAATAGACAATCCATGTTGTAAATAATAAGATCATCCCTAAATAAAACCTTATGAAGATAGAGAATCTTAATCATCTAATATATGTCAAATTTATTCAATACTATATAATAAAATCCAGATAATATAAGACATTGAATCTTGTTAGCTATTCCTTACTGAGTTCAACCAATAAATTATTTCATTAATATTATACCCATCATTTCAAATTAATATCATCCCATATCAACATGAAAAACATAATTAATTATAGAAAATCATTAATACAATTTTAGATTTAGTAAATGTGCCTTTCTAAAAATCCACATAGATCATATACACCCTTAATCTATAGACATATTGAACCCCTTGATAAAAAAGAAAAGAATAATAGATTTAGTTATAACTTATAATTATCCTCAAGATATGTAATATGGTTCTGGATGATAAACTAATCATTTTCTTCCAAAAACAATTTTCACACGATGAATTATTTGCAGTAGTTTTTATTTGTGTGAAATTCCTTGTGAAATAATATTTATAACCATAGGGATACACAATATTGATCTTAATTTTAATATAAATCACCTTCACTGTGTGTTTGATCATTACGGAAGAATGATCCTTTTGATATCAAAATTTGGCATATATCTCATGTAGTACATGTTTTCCATGATTTCACCTACCTTATGAATGAAATAATTTGGTTATTGTCTATATAAACCTAGAAAACAATGAGGAATTTTTCCTCTTTAATACTATATAGTTTTGGTTTATTAACTAAACTGGTTAATGTAAATAATACACCATTAGTTAAATTTTCAAACTTCTATTTCATCCAAAAATAAATTCTTCTATAGTCAGGAATTTATTTTTCAATATAATAAATCTATTTTCCATGAATTCTTTATTCATCGTTTCTAGATTATTTTTATCCCTTCTTATCTCCTCTATACATACCATAATAATATTTGATGTTTTAAAATATAGTTTATTTAATCTATATCATGTAGAAAATATAAAAATTTTATAATAATTATAATTAAATCATCCAATATTCTTTTCTTTTCATAAAACTATGTGGATTTGGTACACCCATACATGGTGTGTATAAATCCAAAAATACTAGTATTTTTCTAAATCTAGATAATGGTAACAACTAATATACCCTGATGCAGTGCTTGTTATTTAACTGTAATGGTGGATTTTAAGATATCTCATAATGGAAACTTGTCGATTAACATTATACAAGTGGAGAAAACATAAACCTAGCCAATATTGTACCATTAAGAAGTCATTCTAGATGGCTACATAATGTTAAAAATCAGAGTACCCATATACAGTTCTTTTTATATAATGATAGTTCCCTTATGAATTTTTTTAATTCTATGTAAATTTAAGAATAGGCACACCTTTACCCAATGAATCCATAAATGGTTTAAACATAAGTAGAGTTGAAATTTTGATGATAGGATGGAAAATTTCTTTAAATGTTTAAATAGAAAATACAATATTTACAAGTGGAACATTATTCTGAGGGTGATGAATTTCTTGGGCTTTTGTGCCTCATTTGTTAAGTTATTTTTATATGTTTTAGTTCCTTTGTATCAATTTTTCCCTTATCATACAGACATGTGACTTCATGAATTTGGTCAGGGATTTGAGTTTGGTTTTCCCATGATCATCTACTTTCTTCATTTGGTTTTTTGTTCCCTCAGTAGACACTTTGATAGATTATTTTAAATAGAATAATTATTCCATTTTGATATAGGTCCCACAGTATAGGGGTTTCCAAATTCATATTTGCTAATGATATGATGTTTTTATCTCACCAATGTAGGATATCCATTTTTGGATTAAATAAATTCATATAGGAGTATTGAAAAAAGAATGAAAAATTATTAATCATGTGAAGGGAAACATTTACAATTTTAATTCTTGTATAGAGAGGCATGACATGTTGATTGATAACATCCTTTGAATAAATAATTGGATCTTCAATAACATTCTATTAACATATATAAGTGATTTATTGACCATTTTTTTGATATAATTCTTAGGTAAGTACATATGATTGAACTAATGGTGTCTAGGTATAATGGTGTCAAATGATTTAGAGAGTTCACTTGGCTCCAGTTTGAGTTGGAGGATTTTCTGAGTTATTCAAGATTGTTCTAGTTGTGTACTATTAGGATGACAGATTAACATCAGGAATGAAATAAATTATGTATTTTAGTCACCTGGAATAATTTTGGTAATAGTTTCATTATGTGAATGACCTACAAGCCTTAAAATGGTTTCACGATTTTTTATGGTTACAATTGAAATTTTTACCCCTATAGTTACACTTTTTTTAATTATAAACCACTATGTATATTCACTTCCAAAATAGATGATTAAAATGTGAATGATCATATATAGTTGGTTTTTTTATTTTAAAGCCCATTTTTTTAATTTTTCATACATCATTTTCTTTTAAACCCCTAATTATACACCCATTTATTTTTTGGTGATTTCATCCAATCCAAACATTTCAGTTGGAAGTTGATCTCTAGTGAGTTACCTCACTATGGTTTTCCCCATATATCTATTTCCCCTCATTAGAAGTTGTATGATATCATTATTTCATATTAAATTATATTTTTATCTTAATAATTGGTTATCATGGAATTTATTATGGATCTCATTCTCTATATTTAATCCTTGGTGTTTCCCATTATGGGTTTTAATTTGATCACTAATTAAAGGACGGTAGCTTCAAATGATTTTTATCTATAAATAAATCTAAAAATTTATTAATTGATCTAAAATGAGTTTTTATATGATTTATAGTTTCAGATTTGAGAATATTGATATTTACTTTTTAATCTAGTAAGGTTATTATGAAAACCAAAAAAATTATAAGGAATTTAAATTGTTGGGCAGATTGAAGAAAAAGAATAAAGGTTTTATTTGATAGTTTATTTGATGAAACGTTTTTGTGTAGAATGTTGAGATAAAAATATTATTCTAAAAGGAATGAATTTATTAAAAACTATGATATGGTTTTGAAATGAGAATGTCATGTTGAAACTAAATGTTTGAAATTGATCTATAGACTGATTTTAAATGATTTATTTTCCCATAATTGATTGATTGATAAACTGTACTTATTACACTTGGTAGTTAGTAGATAATTAGCAAATGAACACTAGGATTTTAACCCTATTAATGAATTGATTATGTCAACACTGACAAAAAATTACTGTGACATTATTTTCTCTAATGGTAAATTTACTCACGATGGCCACAATTATAAAATGTGTGCAGACATTGATCTGATATCATTAATTGATTTGTGTAAGGATCCTATTTATAGAAACCAAAAACCCATATGACTTACTTTATAGTTCTATTCTATGTTTTATTTGATTATTACATTAAATTTATTTATAGAACTATTTTATTGGTTTCGAATTCTATAAATAAATTATATATAAACAATGTTTATTTATTCATGTTTTATTATATATGATGTCTTTTGATATTAAAAGATTGTTTGTTTGGAAATATGTAAATTTCATACCATGCATTATTTTTTTAAAATAATTAAATTTCGTTTTGGTTTAAATGTAATGAAATTCATTATGGGGATCTTTGTAACAACCCAGGTAAATAAGGAATATGACATTTTCATATTTATCCATATTTGTGAATAAAATATTAATATGACTTTAAAGGGGATGCTATGCTCGATGGCGTACCCAACACGCAACAACGAGTTTCTTGGAAATCTTACGTTGCACTCTAATAATAAAATAATATTATTTTAAATGGTAGTTAACATGTAGTCGTTGTAATGGCGGGAATGGATAGAAATAACTAAAATATGATTATATATGTTCTTAAATATTTTTACATTTATACAATAAAAGATAAAGGCTTAAAATACGGAAAGAATTCAATTTTAGGCGTATATGCCCTAGTTTTCACTAAAGGTTCACTTATCACCTTTTGATGGAGAACCGTCATTAAATATAGTTTTGTTCACTCTTAAACATTATTTTGGACCAAATAAAACTCTTATTAATAATCGGGACATCAAAATTTACTTTGTGTAAATTTTTGGTATCTTTCCGATAAAGTTCATTTTTTTAATGAATAGTGTAAAATGTTGTATTTTAATTCAAAACCACTTTTTAATATAATTTATTTATATGATTAGATTATATTTTGAATTGTTTTTAAAGTGAAATTAGAAAATATTTTTACCATTAAATCCAATAGTGGTCGTTGGAATCAATTTCACTTTGAAATCAGACTTAAACTAGTGTCAATCTTTTGATACTTATTGTTTCATAAAACACGCTATTTGTCATGACAGCAGGAATTAATTATTAAATTAATTAATGTGACTTATATGTTTTGAATTTTTTAAAACGGACTTCATTTTTGAATTCAGAATATCAAATATAGCTTAGGATGAATTTTTGGGATTTTTCTGAAAAACTTCAATTTTTTATGAATAGTGAAACCACTAAGTGGTACTTATAAAAACTGATTTTCCGTTTAAATGAAATTTTGCCATCATTGTGCTTTTATTTTCAAAAATCCGACATACATGGTTGTCATTAAGAAGTAAAATGTGGTTCAATGAGATTAAAATAATTTTTTGGTGAATAGTAACTTATTAAGTTTTTAATCGTGATTAGTGGTAATTAGTGTAGTTTAAGGTAAAAATAATGCTTTAATGGAATAAGATGAGCTTGACACATGTCCTACCCTAATTGGTTGTTTCATGGCCGACCAAGACAAGCCATGGGTCAACTTGGGGACCCCATGGATCCACATTGGTTGGGAAATGACATAAATAACATTTTATTTAATGTAAAAGTAAATTGACACAAACATGATATGTTTTACTAAAACAATTTTTAAGTGGGGTTATACAAGTCATATTTTTGATTATAAATATTCATTGGAAAGCTAAAACGATTTCCTACATCATAGTATTTTTTTATAATTTTTAGACATTAAATAAATTAAATTATTTATGACATAATAATGATGCAGCGATGACATCATTATTTGACGATTTAAATAAAATGGAAAGATAATGTAAAATATATGGACTACACATGTCCAAAACTTATTGGATGAGTGGATTTCGAAGACTTATCACCTTATCCACGAATTATATCAATGTGGGACCTTTTTAAACCGAAACACATTTTCAAATAAGGTAATATTTCTTTACTTTACAAAAGTGCCCCTCCTCTCCTCTTATAAAAGGCCCCCACCTCTACCTCATTTAACACACTCCTCAAGCCTTTGGCTCGCCCAACCCCTGCCCATTTACTCTCTCCACATCCCTCTCCTCATCCTAGAGGATTCCCTTTGGGCAGAATCCTTTCAAAGGAAGCCTTTAGGCTCAAATCAAAAGGAGTTACACTTTTAAAGGTAATTCATTCTCTCATGTTCATTTGTTTTATTTTGCTTCTCCAACCCCCTAAACTCTTTTTATTTACTTATTTTGTAACAAAACCAGTATCTTCAATATACTAGGATGTTGTTATAAGATTTATTTGAGCTACACTCTCACACAACTACATCAAATGGTTAAAGAACATACGGTTTCCGTGGATGGCGAAATTCTGCCTCCCGAAACGATGATTGTTCAATACTCATTTAACACCTTCAAAGTTGGCCATTATGATGTCACTATTTTTATATATGATATATAATATGTTTATGTTTTACTTATGCTTCTGTATTTTTCATTTGTGTCTTACCTTTATGGCATCCATTATGGGTATACACGATATCTTCATTTTAGGAAGTGCGGACTACCGCCCCCTCAAAGTGATGTGATTCGTTAATGCCATATGTGTGATGTATAAAGGATGGATTTGATGATATTATATATGATATTATACTGTAATTATAATATACCTTTATATCATTATTTTTCCATTCTATAAAATCAGAAATAGAAATGAAAGTAGCGTTCATGCGTACGTACGGCTTACCGTCTCCATGAACGGTGCATTTCATTTCTTACCTCCAAATGATTGTGTAATATTATAAATACATGTATATGCAGGATATATATGATATATATGATATCCAAATCAGGAATGTCATTCTGGATATAATGAACCTTTGACCACACGAACAACATGTAATTGTAAGAAGTCCACTTTCGACTTAAGAACCAAATATCGACAAAACAAACATGATTAACTTAAATGATTAAATAATGTTTATAACATGGTAATAAGTGATATAAAAGGAATAATGAACTTGAAAAAGGTTCTTAAGGAAGTAGAAATTAACTCAAGTTTATTATTCAGGAGATTAAAGAACGATCGAGTCAAGTCGGACCCGAGGTAAGGGATCTTACACCTCTCTTTCTTTTTAAGTACACACTTTTATGTCATTCCTTTTAAAGCTCATATTTCTTGTTATTGGGATGATATTTTATATTACACTTACTGTAATTTTTATGTTCATGTGATGAGAGACCCTATTCTCTCTCATCAATCCATTTTGGGAGTTCTGAGTGGTGCCGTTAGGCTGCCGAACATTCGTAAGAGATCTAACCTCTCTCTTTCTTTTTAAGTACTCTTCTTTATGTCACGTATTTTAAGCTCCTCTTTGTAATGTTGGGGGATGTTCTTTTATATTCCTCTTTCTATAAATTTTATTTTAATGTGATGAGATACCCTATTTTATCTCATCAATCCATATTTGGAAGTTTTATGTGGCGCTGTTAGGCTGCCGAGTTTTCGTAACGGAATTTCTTAATCCAATTTCCATTCTTTGGGTTAATCTCCTACTTTCAAATTATGTCATTATATTATTATGTCATATCTTGTATTTGTACTTTATTTATGTGTACTTATAGTGAATACACATAGTATATCTATTTTATTTTAAAAATGATCTTTGTAAGGGACTTCGTCTCAATCTCCTTTCATTGAGGCATATTTTATTTTATACACAACTTTCTTTTATACGGTGTATAAACCCCTTTGACTTTTACGTTTATTCAAAAGGAATATTTTTTATACGAAGCATTTACTAAACGACAAAAGGGAATGTTTTTGTCATACGTATGCGGCGACAACGACTTCTCCGCCATTGTGACCGTTATTTGAGTTTCGGCTTCCTCTACAAGCCATACTTTCTTTTTAAAAGAAAAATAAATACTATGTTTTACTTTTCTTTTATTTTGGTATTGAAAATGGTTTTTATAATGTTTTTATATCAATGTGTTGTATTGATATCTTGTGATTTAAAGGTGGGAATGTTATGTTTCCTTTATGCATGTTTTATGTGATATGATTATGTTGAGGTTCTTGGGCATTATTATCAAAACGGGTGGTTCCGTGATAAACTAAGGGCGGGTGAGCCCGATATAGCTCTCCAATGCATTGGGTAACACGAAGGAGTGAAACGTTAAGGTTTCTCCGAAGAGATTTTAGGGAATATACTATGATGGGTATTCCAAACGTAACCAAGAGGGTTACTCCCTATGTAAGAATGTTATGAATGCCTCAAGTTACCTTTATGTCTTATGTTTTATATGATTTATTCATGGTTTGATGAGGTATGTTAAAGTGCCTATGTTTTATGGGTAAAGTATGATTTCATTCTTATGTATATATGAACTCATGTTTCCTTTCCATATTTTTATAACCCTTACTGAGCTTTTTATGCTCATCCCAAGTTTTTGAAATGTTTTTCACAGGTCAAGGGAAAGGTACATGATGTGATGATAGTGTCAAGGATGTGTCAAGAAAGAATCCATGTTATATTTTAAATATGTTTCCGTTGATGGGAAGAATGAATACTGTCTTTTATGTAACCACTTTGTTTAAATGTGGAATGTAATGCAAGTTTCATGATCTAATTCTCTAAAACTCTAAACCTGAAAATATCCTCAATGTATAATCTTGTAATAACTCAAGATTAAGTAAGGTTTAAGGCAGGGGCCTTATAGTTGGTATCAGAGGTCGGTTTAGATAACTTTAGAGGTTAGGGTATTCTTTAAGCATAAGTGATAATTACCATAATGGTTAGGATTTCAGAAAGAGTCTTAGTTTTAGATAAACTGAATGAGTAAGTATATCTTATTGTCTATCTTACTCATTAGTACATGATGGTTTTATTGATATAATCACACTGACCTTTTTTGGTTTTAGTAAATGGCTGGATCTAGCAGGCACCAAAGTAACAGTGGATGTGAAGGAAACTGTGACAGTTTTTTGAGCAAGCAACTGAATGATATGGGAGCTTCAATGAGAACTCTTTTGATTATCCTCAACCAACTATCTGGAGTCATGATTGACCACATAAACCTTGGAGATTTCTCTAAGGCATCATATATGCAAGAAACAAATCCCTACGGAATTACAGGTAATAATCATAAAGGTAAGTGTGTTCAAAATCCTATGTGTCAAATATGTGGAAAGAAACACCTAAGAAAATGTTTCAAAGGGACAGAAATATGCTATAGATGTGGAAATGAAGGTCATAAAGCAAGAACCTGCCATGGAAAAAGGAAGCATCCAGTTGACTCGAGGAAAGGGAAAGAAGTTCTTTCTGAGGGATCAATTGAATGTTTTAAATGTGGTGTGCATGGTCATTATGCAAACACATGTCCTATGAAGAAGTTTCATGAATGGGGTCACCAAGAGAATACCAATATTCGTTTACCAATACCAAATGCCATTCCGATTGAGGATGAAGAAACTGACAATGACCAATCAAAGGTATGTATTATTTCATGACTATTGTTTTCTTATTTTGGAATCTTAGGATATGATTCATGATTTTGTTTGTAGGAAAGAGGTATTTCGGAATAAGTTGGAAAGGAATGGATAATGGATCATGAAGAATGTTGAATGAGTAAGATGTCAACATATAAGGGCTTCAAGAGTTAGGGTGAAATTCTTAAGAGTATTAAGTCTCTTTTGATGATGGGGTTACATTTGAATACTTTTTATATTATGTGTAACCCTGATGTTTAATATAGGCAAATTTTATTCAATTAATAGTTATCTTTTCTTTTGTGGACATAGTTATAAAGAACCATTTGGGTTTATATGATCCTTACTTTTGAGGTAATTATGGGTTACCATATGTTATGATTGAAGTGAAAGGCATGAGATAAAATTGAGGTTAAATTATGTTATGGTTATTTTTGATGATTTTATCCCTTTTTGGGTAATGATTTGAGAATTATATAGTTTTGGAAAAAGGACAACACGCAGACCGTGTGACAACCCTTCGCGTCGGACAATGCTGCGGGAATCGAACCCACAACCAAAGTGCGACTGGTATTTATCGCCTACCACTAGACTACGTGAAGTACCTGGTTAGTTTGACTGATTCTTTTTAGTTATATGATTTTATGAATTAAGAGTAAGTTGATTTTGTAGGATATGTGATTAGGATAATTACTTTTCAATGTGAGACTTTAGGAGCAACTGATGTTGTTTGGAGATAAATATTATGATTTAACTTGGAAGACTATGTGACTAAATCCTTCAAATATTTGGGCTTCAATCTTATATTCGTTTACTTTGAAGAATTTTATGGACAAATTGTTTATCGGATGCTCCGCGTTGAACTTTGGGTTTTGTTGGACAAATTTTGGAGATTAAGAATAGATTTTCTATTTATAAGGGGTTATCCTTTTCTGGATTATCTGATCTTGTACTAACCTTTTTGGTTTTGGCTTGGTTAAAGCCTAAATACATCGGATGTATATAGTTCTCTTTTGGGGATTAGGTGATTCTCTAGAAGTTGATTATAGTACTCTTAATGCGAACAAGTCTCCCTAAATACTCATCTTTTAAAAAAATATGAGTTTGACTAAGGAATCTAGTAAAAGTTGAAAGTCAACGTGATAAGTGATTATGCTTCCTTATGAATAAATTCCTCAATAAAAAGTAACTTAAAACAAAAAATGTTGTCTATTAACTTTTCCTACTGGGGAACCCAACACCGTTTAACCCATCACAAGTTTGTGATTTTCTTATTGTCAACTTTCTCCTAAACATGTTTTCTATCACTCTCCATCGGAACATGACCCTATGTTTTCTCCTCCATGTCCATATTTTCATACTTAGAATCCTAGTATGGGTTAACTCGGGTGACCTCTGTGCTTATCTTTCTTTATTTTACAGTGATTGTTTTACCGACTCTTGTTCCGATGAGGGACGTTCAAGGATGTTTCCAAGCGCAATTTTAAAATTGCGAGGATGCAATTCCCAAAAGGGGGGAAGGATGTAACACCCCAGGTAAATAAGGAATATGACATTTTCATATTTATCCATATTTGTGAATAAAATATTAATATGACTTTAAAGGGGACGCTATGCTCGATGGCGTACCCAACACGCAACAACGAGTTTCTTGGGAATCTTACGTTGCACTCTAATAATAATATAATATTATTTTAAATGGTAGTTAACATGTAGCCATTGTAATGGCGGGAATGGATAGAAATAACTAAAATATGATTATATATGTTCTTAAATATTTTTACATTTATACAATAAAAGATAAAGGCTTAAAATACGGAAAGAATTCAATTTTAGGCGTATATGCCCTAGTTTTCACTAAAGGTTCACTTATCACCTTTTGATGGAGAACCGCCATTAAATATAGTTTTGTTCACTCTTAAACATTCTTTTGGACCAAATAAAACTCTTATTAAGAATAGGGACATCAATATTTACTTTGTGTAAATTTTTGGTATCTTTCCGATAAAGTTCATTTTTTTTAATAAATAGTGTAAAATGTTGTATTTTAATTCAAAACCACTTTTTAATCTAATTTATTTATATGATTAGATTATATTTTGAATTGGTTTTAAAGTGAAATTAGAAAATATTTTTACCATTAAATCCAATAGTGGTCGTTGGAATCAATTTCACTTTGAAATCAGACTTAAACTAGTGTCAATCTTTTGATACTTATTGTTTCATAAAACACGCTATTTGTCATGACAGCGGGAATTAATTATTAAATTAATTAATCTGACTTATATGTTTTGAATTTTGTAAAACGGACTTCATTTTTGAATTCATAATATAAAATATAGCTTAGGGTGAATTTTTGGGATTTTTCTGAAAAACTTCAATTTTTGATGAATAGTGAAACCACTAAGTGGTACTTATAAAAACTGATTTTCCGTTTAAATGAAATTTTGCGATCATTGTGTTTTGATTTTCAAAAATCCGACATACATGGTTGTCATTAAGAAGTAAAATGTGGTTCAATGAGATTAAAATAATTTTTTGGTGAATAGTAACTTATTAAGTTTTTAATCGCGATTAGTGGTAATTAGTGTAGTTTAAGGTAAAAATAATGCTTTAATGGAATAAGATGAGCATGACACATGTCCTACCCTAATTGTTTGTGTCATGGCCGACCATGAAAAGCCATGGGTCATCTTGGGGACCCCATGGATCCACTTTGGTTGGGAAATGAAATAAATAACATTTTATTTAATGTAAAAGTAAATTGACACAAACATGATATGTTTTACTAAAACAATTTTTAAGTGGGGTTATACAAGTCATATTTTTGATTATAAATATTCATTGGAAAGATAAAAAGATTTCCTAGATCATAGTATTTTTTTATAATTTTTAGACATTAAATAAATTAAATTATTTATGACATAATAATGATGTAGCGATGACATCATTATTTGACGATTTAAATAAAATGGAAAGATAATGTAAAATCTATGAACTGCACATGTCCAAAACTTATTGGATGAGTGGATTTCGAAGCCTTATCACCTTATCCACGAATTATATCAATGTGGGACCTTTTGAAACCGAAACACATTTTCAAATAAAGTAATATTTCTTTACTTTCCAAAAGTGCCCCTCTTCTCCTCTTATAAAAGGCCCCCACCTCTACCTCATTTAACACACTCCTCAAGCCTTTGGCTCGGCCAAACCCTGCCCATTTACTCTCTCCACATCCCTCTCCTCATCCTAGAGGATTCCCTTTGGGCATAATCCTTTCAAAGGAAGCCTTTAGGCTCAAATCAAAAGGAGTTACACTTTTAAAGGTAATTCATTCTCTCATGTTCATTTGTTTTATTTTGCTTCTCCAACCCCCTAAACTCTTTTTATTTACTTATTTTGTAACAACACCAGTATCTTCAATATACTAGGATTTTGTTATAAGATTTATTCGAGCTACACTCTCACACAACTACATCAAATGGTTAAAGAACATACGGTTTCCGTGGATGGAGAAATTCTGCCTCCCGAAACGATGATTGTTCAATACTCATTTAACACCTTCAAAGTTGGCCATTATGATGTCACTATTTTTATATATGATATATAATATGTTTATGTTTTACTTATTCTTCTGTATTTTTCATTTGTGTCTTAACTTTATGGCATCCATTATGGGTATACGTGATATCTTCATTTTAGGAAGTGCGGACTACCGCCCCCTCAAAGTGATGTGATTCGTTAATGCCATATGTGGGACCTATAAAGGATGGATTTAATGATATTATATATGATATTATACTATAATTATAATATACCTTTATATCATTATTTTTCCATTCTTTAAAATACGAAATAGAAATGAAAGTAGCGTTCATGCGTACGTACGGCTTACCGTCTCCATGAACGGTGCATTTCATTTCTTACCTCCAAATGATTATGTAATATTATAAATACATGTATTTGCAGGATATATATGATATATATGATATCCAAATCAGGAATGACATTCTGGATATAATGAACCTTTGACCACACGAACAACATGTAATTGTAAGAAGTCCACTTTCGACTTAAGAACCAAATATCGACAAAACAAACATGATTAACTTAAATGATTAAATAATGTTTATAACATGGTAATAAGTGATATAAAAGGAATAATGAACTTGAAAAAGGTTCTTAAGGAAGTAGAAATTAACTCAAGTTTATTATTCAGGAGATTAAAGAACGATCGAGTCAAGTCGGACCCGAGGTAAGGGATCCTACACCTCTCTTTCTTTTTAAGTACACACTTTTATGTCATTCCTTTTAAAGATCATATTTCTTGTTATTGGGATGATATTTTATATTAAAATTACTGTAATTTTTATTTTCATGTGATGAGAGACCCTATTCTCTCTCATCAATCCATTTTGGGAGTTTTGAGTGGCGCTGTTAGGCTGCCGAACTTTCGTAAGAGATCTAACCTCTCTCTTTCTTTTTAAGTACTCTTCTTTATGTCACTTATTTTAAGCTCCTCTTTATAATGTTGGGGGATGTTCTTTTATATTCCTCTTTCTATACATTTTATTGTAATGTGATGAGATACCCTATTTTATCTCATCAATCCATATTTGGAAGTTTTATGTGGCGCCGTTAGGCTGCCGAGTTTTCGTAAGGGAATTTCTTAAGCCAATTTCCATTCTTTGGGTTAATCTCCTACTTTCAAATTATGTCATTATATTATTATGTCATATCTTGTATTTGTACTTTATTTATGTGTACTTATAGTGAATACACATAGTATATCTATTTTATTTTAAAAATGATCTTTGTATGGGACTTCGTCTCAATCTCTTTTCATTGAGGCATATTTTATTTTATACACAACTTTCTTTTATACGGTGTATAAACCCCTTTGACTTTTACGTTTATTCAAAAGGAATCTTTTTTATACTAAGCATTTACTAAACGACAAAAGGGAATGTTTTTGTCATACGTATGCGGCGACAACGACTTCTCCGCCGTCGTGACCGTTATTTGAGTTTCGGCTTCCTCTACAAGCCATACCTTCTTTTTAAAAGAAAAATAAATACCATGTTTTACTTTTCTTTTATTTTGGTATTGAAAATGGTTTTCATAATGTTTTTATATCAATGTGTTGTATTGGTATCTTGTGATTGAAAGGTGGGAATGTAATGTTTTCGTTTATGCATGTTTTATGTGATATGATTATGTTGAGGTTCTTGGGCATTATTATGAAAACGGGTGGTTTCGTGATAAACTAAGGGCGGGTGAGCCCGATATAGCTCTCCAATGCATTGGGTAACGCGAAGGAGTGAAACGTTAAGGTTTCTCCAAAGAGAATTTAGGGAATATACTGTGACGGGTATTCCAAACGTAACCAAGAGGGTTACTCCCTATGTAAGAATGTTATGAATGCCTAAAGTTACCTTTATGTCTTATGTTTTCTATGATTTATTCATGGTTTGATGAGGTATGTTAAAGTGCCTATGTTTTATGGGTAAAGTATGATTTCATTCTTATGTATATATGAACTCATGTTTCCTTTCCATATTTTTATAACCCTTACTGAGCTTTTTATGCTCATCCCAAGTTTTTGAAATGTTCTTCATAGGTCAAGGGAATGGTACATGATGTGATGATAGTGTCAAGGATGTGTCAAGAAAGAATCAATGTTATATTTTAAATATGTTTCCGTTGATGGGAAGAATGAATACTGTCTTTTATGTAACCACTTTGTTTAAATGTTGAATGTAATGCAAGTTTCATGATTTAATTCTCTAAAACTCTAAACCTGAAAAGATCCTCAATGTATAATCTTGTAATAACTCAAGATTAAGTAAGGTTTAAGGCTGGGGCCTTATAATCTTGGTGATAAACATATGGTATTTATAGTTAAGAGTCTAACTCTTCCTTTATACATTTGTAGAATATATTTTGTTGGGTTCAGTCAGAGAGATAGTTCCACTTAGAGGTGGTGGATGTTCATGATCATTGGGACCTAGAGTAATAGACCTGACTTGTCGAGATGTGATCTAAATATTGGATGGGATATGTCTGGGTTGTTTTGCAACATATGTTTTGCCTTTTTATGATGCACCATTTGGGAATTGATTTACATATTTTATTTTAGTTCTATATCTCTTTAGAATATTTATCATAATTACTTTTATCTTTTATCGTCCACATATTTTGTAAAACAATTTCCCTCATTACTCTTGTATGATTAACATTGTAATTCGACAACCCATGGGAATAATGAATTCCCTTCAATCTTGGTCAAATTTGGTTTGGTATTAGGGAAACATGGTATCCAGGATGGATTGTGACAATGTGATATCATTGATCTTGGTTAGGTTTCATACATTTCTATTATGTCAGAAGACATTTGGGTTATCTTGGTATACATGATGAATGATTTATGTGTCCTACGAGGTAGTTTCAAGTGATTTCATGGATATCTCTCATCGTAAAAATCCTAATGTCAAGATTTCTGATTGGTTGAAGGGTCTTTGTGGAATGTTTTTATCCCGTTATAGTCTTTTACAATATGTTTAATTTACTATGTTGAAATCCCAATCTTGAAATCTTTTTGAGGGAATTAATATCAATTTATCCCATGTTTTATTTATTTATATATTTATCCTTGATGATTATTTAGTAATTTCCATTGATGTGGTTTAGTGTCATATCTTCATAGAGAAATTTGAATAGGCTGATTGAGGAATCTTCTCATGAACCATAGTAGGAGAATTCTCTAGTTAACCAATATCTTTTTGAGATATCGGTTTGTGCAGTATAAGATTGGGGCAAGTGTATACACCCATTTCTATTCAGGAACATATAGCGGAAGATCCAATATGTGAATTTATGAAAAATGATCAAGAGTTTCTTTATAGGAATCTGCTAGATTTAAATGGTCAAAATGATCTTCATGTGGAAAATGATTGCTTGGAAAATATTGAACAACTTTTTAATGTTATTAGAATCCCTGAAATTTATTCATGTCAAATAAGATACCTTCAAGATTGAGGATCATAAAAGGAGATTGTTGGATTCAACAATGAGGGAATATAATCATGGAATATTCGAGTGTAAATCATTTAATGTTATTATCACTAATCAAATCTATTGAATGTCATTGTTCATGAAAAAATCCTTGATGTTTCTCTACCTTAATAGCGATGATAGGACCATGAAGCATTATGAATACCATTTTTATGATATTTTCTTATTTTAACCTGAGGATATATCCAATGGGAATATGAGGGATCGATGGTAAGATATGGGTTTCTAGCTCAATATCGTATCATAATTTTTATGGATGAGGTATATTTATTATGTTATTGAATTAGATAGGGAATTGATGGTTGGGATTAACCTATATAGAAATTGAAGGTTGATAAGTGTTATTTTACCCCAATGGCTGTTTAGTGAGTTAATTTATAGGAAAGAGGAATCATTATGTGTATAATTGTGGTTCTTAATATAATATATTTTAGAGGCCTATTTAATTTCCAGAAACATGTCTCCTTAATTTCTTTCTTTTTAGAAAGAATTAGAATTCGAAATGGGTTTTCACATAGGCACCAAAGATCTCAAGTTCGTGATGTCACTCATGCCAACAATAGAAGTTATACCATTTTTTTCTTCCACTTTTAGTATAAGATGATCATCCACAAACAACATACTATTTTGAATTAATATCCATTAATAATAATGGGATTCCAGCCATATGCATCTAGAATGTAGCTTCTTAATGAATAAAAAGAGTCTCCCAAGGATGATTATTTGAGTCCAAAGACTCTGGGATGTTTCATTATTATAGCCTCAAAATTATTGAGTAATTTTTTTAAACTAGTGAATATATCAATTAATTTTGTGAATTAACTATCTATTCTAGAAAATATCATTAATTTTGTTAGGGATATTATTATTCCTCTTAGAACAAAGAAAGAGCAGTGTATTTGATGCCCATTTTGTGTTTCTTCTCTATATTGGATTTAGATTACATCTAGTTTATTTGTACTTAAAATAAAACATTTGGAAATAATTTTTTGTATGGATAGGATTTTTACTCATAAGGCCCATATTTATTGTTACCTTTAGAGGTTCTACATTACATTGAAGGTTGAGGAGTGTTATATTTTTCAGTGAGAGTGGGATAAAAGTTTGAGTAGATCTTGACCTCCTTCTCTAATGTGTAGAAATAAAATATTATTGTTTTATCTCATCACGGATGATAAATCATTGAGTTATGATCTCTATCAATTTGTCTTCATGTTTTTAGATGTTTTTGTTTATGAGGTTTCTATCTTTCCATTGTGAATATTGGTGGGGTTTTATTTTGATCTTGTTCATGGTACTAAACTATTGTATATTATTTATAATTTTGTGGAACCAATGGAGTTGAAGGTTTTTATGAATAAGTTGGATGATTTTTTGGAAAAAGTATTTATATTCATGACTGTTTCACCTTGGGTGGAACCTTTTCATTTTTTAAGTAAAGATGATGAAACTCTACACCTATGTAGTGATTTCTAAAAATAGAAAAGGGTTTTAGTTGAGAATAATTAGATGTTTCCATGGATTGGTGATATATGTTAGCATATTACGTAGAAAAATATGTTCCCATAGGTGTTTCATTGATCCTTTTACCAGCAGTTGAGAACTAATGATTATGGATTATAGAAGACAGTCTTCAAGAGCTTTCATGTCCATTTTAACTATATATTCTACCATTTGGTCTAAACAATTATCCTATTTTAATTATGGATTTTATGAACACGTTCGTTTAAAAATACCATGACTATTGTTTAGTATTATTTGTGGATGACATATAAATTTTTTTCTTGATGGAGTAGGCCCATATTCATTATTTAATAGCATATATGGAAATATTGGTAAATCAATGTACATAAGAATTTTTTTCAAAAAATAATTTATATATAGAATAAGTAATCTTCTTAGGAAATGTGTTTTTGGAACATGGAATTATATTTTACCCAAATATGTTGAATGGTATAATAAAATTAGGGAAACCATGTAATGTTTTCAGATTCTGGGATTCTTTGTTATGGTAGTATATTTTCAATGATTCGTAAGAGTTTTATTGATGTTGGATTCATTGATAACCACTATAACATGGAAAAGAGTAATATTTTTTGGGATGATAAATGTTTGCGTTGTTTTGTTTAAATGAAATATATTTTATCTTCTATTTAATGGTATAATATTCTAGATATTGGGAAGATATATGTGTTCTTTTTTAATGTATCGAGATTGGGTTTAGGTTGAATTTATATTTAGGCTTATCACATTATAGAGTATGGTTACAGAGAGTATACACAAATGATAATTATTATATAACCCATGATATATAAATCCTAGATGTGGTTCTTGATCTTAATATTTAGGAATATTCCATTTTCAGATAAAGTTTTTTGATTTAATAAGAATTAACTATATTGAGTTATATATTATCTACAAAATATTTTAATCCTTGACATATGTATTTTATATAAACCTATGGCATTTATATATGTATATTAAATAATTTTTTAATAATAATCATTACATTATATAATCACAATATTAGGGATCATAATAGTTTATTGTATTTGGAAAAGTGGAACACAATCTTATAATCAGATGAAACATCTTATACATATCCCACAAATATCATCCCCTTTAGCTTTCATTACAAATATTCCAAAAATAAAACATTTATTCATTGAATGGACATAATAAAGTTAAGAAATTTTCAGCTCAAATCCCCATTAAGGGTAAATTAGGATGATATGTACGAAAAAATTATAATAATAGTATGAGAACATAACATAAATTGTAAAATCATACGATGAATATCAAATATCATAAATATGAATCATAAAATTATTATTATACCCTACATTATCATATATAATAAACTAGAATTATACCATAATTATTTTACGTACATCTGGCTTGTGTTGACAACCATTGTACCCTCTATTATGTCCATGAGAGGACCAACCATGTACCCTCAGAGGTCGTATATTATTTATCTGTACCCAATGCATTGGGAGACGATATAAGTTCCCCCATAAATTATGAAATAAATATCTATGTGTTTCAAGGGAACATAAAAACTCATCATATCATAACCCATTAAATGATATGTGTATCATAAACATTTCGTCATATCATAACATGTTGAAAAGTGACAGGTTTCATAATCATTTCATCGTAGAATAACCCATGAAAAGAATTGGGTTTGATTTAAAACATGTATACAAAACATAAACCATAAAATATAAATAATAATTACTGTATTCGTGAATCATTTCATTAGTAAAGCATAATTAACATTAAGGAATATCATTTTAGGTGGAAAATAATTTTTAAAGATTACTTTAGGAATTTCATGAGGGAAATAGATTTTCTTTGAAAATAAATTTTAAAAAACACTATAAAAACACCTTTATTTTAAAATAACCATGATAAATTATAATATAATTTTTCAAAATTCATTTAATACATTTCCTAAGGAAAATATCCCTCCCTCAATGAAGAATTATTTTCAAAACATAAAACATCTTGAAGACAATTTCCTTTAAAAATAATATTATAAAGTAATAAGAGAAGCTTTGAAATTAATTTAAACATGTTTTTTTAATACTATTACATGAAAATGAGTTTGAAATAACAATTTTAAATTAAATTGACATCTTTTTTCAAAAAAAAGTTTTTTAATAAAACAGATTTCCGTCCGAAGAGAGAAATATGGTCAAATTTTCTTAAAAAATTATTATTTATCCTAAGTACCAAATAGGTTAAATTAGGTACAATTAATTAATGATATAATTAATAAAATTTTTATAATAAAATTCATGACAATTCTTGAGAGATATATCATTTGAGTTAATAATTGAAACCATAATAAAAAACAATCCTGATAAAAGATGAGATTTGGACATAAAATTATTACAAATTAATATACATGAATTGTGATCCCCATAAAGGAATAACATTAATAATAACATAAAATATCATCAGGATAGAAAATTTCAATATATTAAATTTCATAGGGTCTTAATATGCACCTCATTAATGAATTTTTGTGTATATCATAACATACGATTCAAAGAATGAAAATTTAGACAATAATCCTTTACTAATTTGGTAAATTTGGAACCATATCCCCCATAAAAGAGAGATACTAAAATCGATATGTAACTAGAATTATAATTTAATATAATTTTCATAAAATAAATTCATGGGAAATATACACACCAAGTATTAGGAATAAGTTATGAATATAGCATTGGTCTCAATAAAGTAAAAAGTGTGACGAAAATCCATTACCTTAGATTCTTAATTCTTCCATACTCCTTGAAACATAATTTATAATAAGATAAAGTTAATAATAAATCTATTAATAAAATATATTCATATAAATAATATCATATTTGGAAATTTATGACCTCTTATTTCATGATTATTAAAAAAACCATGATAATGTTACTTTTGGGGTAGTAACTGCATTCTTTTTCATATAAATTTTAATGTGATATATTATTAGTCCTCTTAAATTGATTATGGTTCCATAATATCAAGAATTATAACCATGATATAAATATCAAATATATTCACTATATATTAATTTATAGTTACTCAGGACATTTAGTAACATGAAATGAAATACACCTTTTATAGAGTAGGTAGGTCGTATGTACAATTAAACACTGTTTTTTTCATTTTATTATTGGGATGAATGAAGGAATAGTAAATGAAATATATTATCACAAAATCATATTTATTTTTTATATGTCACAATTCGTTTAAATCAATTCCTTAATTAATTACATGTATATCTTGAATGAATCACATCACTTTACGAGGTGGGTGTCCGATGTACCCACAAAAAATGTTAGCATATTTCCCAAATATAGAAAACATAATGCTATGTGTGATATAATAATTCCAAATTCATAATAACATCCAATATATAATATATATCATATATATGTACAATATGTAAATCATTATTTCCAACCATTATTGGTGGTAATGGAATAATTAATGACATCGGTTCAGCAGGCGACATTCCACCATTCACACAAATGATGGTTACGTAACTCATTTGAAGGATTTTTGTCTTTTTGTAAGACATAACCTTATCAAAATACCATATATGTATATATTGGATACATATATTATTAAATAATAAATATATAATAACAATTATGTGGGTGGAGGAAGATATAAAACAGAAAATCTCATTAATG
The DNA here is from genome assembly GCA_963277665.1 of Viscum album. Lineage (NCBI taxonomy): Eukaryota > Viridiplantae > Streptophyta > Magnoliopsida > Santalales > Viscaceae > Viscum > Viscum album. The sequence continues at coordinate 881,333,110 of OY728155.1, forward strand.
AATTTTAACAATTCTTCGGGAATACTCCGTAGATTTTCACCAAAGGCCTTCTATGGAAGGATTTATACCAAAACATTTTATTTTAGTCTTATTTTACGGAATTTGGTAAGTGGATTTTTTGTTACAATGTTAACCAAATGGCTTGATAGGTGTGAATAATTGGGGTGAGTGAGTTCCCATGTATAGTTGAGGAGTTACATTTTATCAAATACTCAAAATTATTTACTACTTGGAGGCCTCCATTAACTCATGTTGTTACAAAATTAGATAATAACTGAGGATAGTGCTTATTTGGTTTATAAACACCTTCAACACACTAAAATATATTCATTTTTATAATTTTTTTCCTTAACATAAATTTCTCCTTATTTTTACAATTTGGGTTTTATTAATGGATCTAATTTTCTATCATAGTTAATTTATACACATTAAATAATTTAATTTTGGAATTATACAATTCATATATAAAATCATTCCAAAATATTTCATTTCATTTATAATATGAAAATATCATATGTTTCTAAAAATAATTTTATCAAAATAACATGTAATGTAAAACTACACCGTTTTAACCATAACCACACAAACAATGATTTTATTATTTATGTGTAAATATGATAATTATAATAGATCAATTTTCCATTAAATGGCCCATATATTGTATTTATTACCATTTAAAATTATCCTCTCGGAATAAGGTATTTTTTTAATTTTAAATTATTTAATAAAATATTGTTTGTCAAATAACATTAATGTCAATATTGAAATTATTTATTTAATTAAAATTTATAAATACAAATAAAATAATGAAATTAAAATATATTAGTATAACACCTTTTTCTCCTGATATTTTTGTCTAATTATTTTATCAAACCTCATAGTAAATAAAATATACGACACTTTTGATACGATTAGTGTAATTTATTTTAGTTCTGTATTGACTAAATAATTCATGCATTCGAGTTTCAGATGAATTTAATGTAATTATTTTATCAAAAATATATAATAAATTATCAGAATAAGAAAAACTATTTATTTTTTAAAAAATTATTTATAACTACACATGTCATTTTTTCCCAACTCCAACTCTTTATAAATATTAATGGAAAAGAATGTTACTTTTTTTTCCTTTTTATTAAAGAACTTATTATATAGGTATATTTTGTTGAATAATATCCCCATAACTCATAAATATATATAATAATATGATATGGGTCTAAATATGTTCTAAAAAAGTTTTTTCAACAAGTTGTTTGGTCATTTTACACCTTATATTCATTGATTACATACTAAAAAAACGTTTTTTACCTTATTCACTACAATTAATTTCATATGGATTCACAGATCACTTATGTAAAAAATTATTTTCTTTTTAATAGACATTAAAAATAATTTTGATTCAAAATTATGATTTAATTTTTTTTCAAATTTAATTCATTTTTTTGGCATGATTAAATTTAATTTTATCTCTTACACTTGATGAAAAAAATAGGTTTTAATATTAAAAATTTCAAATGCTTACAATGATATTAACTTAAAAATAAATGTAAAAATGAGTATAATGACCTAAATTGTATTAATATATGTATAATTTGACTTTTTTAAATTTAATATTTAAGAAAATATAGTTTTAGACTATCAATATTTTTAATGAAAATGTCGATTTAAATTAAAATTTGAAATTTTTTACTATTCATCAAATGAATAAAACTTCTCAGAAGAAACCAAAAATGTTCCCAAAGATAATATTTATTTTTTTATTTAAAAAACAAATTTTATTTTTACAAATAAATTCTATAAAATTGGAAAAATTTAGTTTAAAATTATGTGAACCAATCATGATTAATTGATATTTATGGAAAGATACTTTTTTTAAAAAAACCTTTCCCTTATTTTAAAAGATTATTGTCTTTTTTAAACAATATATAACAAATAAATAAGTGAAAACAATATATATGTGTGTTTATATTTTTGTTTTTTAATTATATTCATTCCCTCCATTCCAATGGCGAGGTGATTACTATCAAATTAAATAATAATATTAATTTTATGTTATAGTTTGGTAAACCTAAGTCTTGGATTAAACAGAAGATACTAAAATAACATAATAATGTATCCAATGTAATCCATCAATGAATTGAAATTTATTTGAAAAACAATTATTTCCAAAAAACACAGTGTGTCACACATCTCGTGGAGTACAAAATGTTGACAGACTTAAACATTTCATACCCAATAGAATGGTTAATTTAATTATGGATTCATTGTATAATAAAATTCCAACCGAGACTAGGAAATAAAAATTCTAAGGGTTGAATGTGATGCCTCTCTTTTCTCAATTTCTATTGGATATCCTGGAGAATGAGCTTGATGATGTTTTGGAAGGTATATATTTGACCACATTTATTATTGAGATGATTCTTCAAGAAAACCGAAATAATGATTACTTCAAAAGAATTATGATCTCTTTTCACGGTGGGGAGAGCATTAGAGAGAAATCATTATCTTAAATGTTTATCCATTTTTTTAGAACTACTTTGTTATAAATATTCCCATGGGAAAGTAAATTATTGGGGACTACTATAATTTTATGTGGGTGGTGCACCCCAGAACCATGAATATGTTCTATCATCTAGTTGTCTAATAGATTATAGAGTGTTTTAAATTATATGATTTTATTCATTAATCCTAGGAAATTTCATAAGTGTTATAGTATGACAAAAAACATATTACTGTGATATCACATGTCATTATTAAATAAATGGCTACATCATCCATTACAATATAACTTAAAATATCATATGGATTTAGTTTAAAAATACATTAAACTATAATTTTAACTAAATCCTGATATACTAACATACATTTCCAATAAAATTAAATCATATACAATAATTTTATAAAATATATGTAACAAATTATTTTGAACATCATGGAAAAACTTTTAGGGAGAAATCATTAACATCAATTTATATTACATCATATATAATTGAATTTTATTTTTTATTCAATAATCATTTGGTACAAACTACAAAATTATATTAGAGAACATCTCTATGTATAAGTCAACTTGTATTCATCCAACAATAATGACTAAAACCACTTTTCCTTTTATCATTTTCACTATATAAGAATTATAAAATTCATAAATGAAAGAAAAATAGTGGACAATATATAATAATCACTGCAACTCATGCTACAATATGATCTTATGTGAATTCCCTAAAACACATGTATAAATATCTCTAATTCCAACAGTAGTATCATATGTAGAAAAACATTTTCATAATATCAATTTATCAATGAAATTAGATAACAATGGGGAATTGAGTATTTCAATATCGTATAACTACTCAATTGTTCACAATTATTTGAGTATATAAAGAACAAGGTACTGAAAACATCATATTTCATTTCCTTATACCAATGTTCTCATGAAATTTCATTTACATTTATATATTATCATATCAGATGTAACTCTCCTTAATAATTAAGAATATCACATGTACTATCTATGAATGGTAATGTGTAAACTATATCAATCAGGTGGAGAAATCTGATAATTGACTTATGAGATGGAAAAACCCATTTTGGTTATGATTCAAATCATTTAGTGATAATTATTATGCATACCCACCAACTGATTAGCTAATACATAAGGATTTCATGATAAAGGTATCAATTTCTGAAGGTCATTAATCTTGTTATCTCTCGAAACATCGGTATTGAGGACTCTAAAATTGAACCACACTGCCTTCAAATAAAAAGTTCATTTTTTATCACACTCCATGTTGTGTACTTTTTGGGTCATCCATGAAAAAAATCCAATGTTAACTTCAAAATAATATTTTGTATATGATTATAGATTTATAGTCACACTAAAATTATTATTTCCTAAAAAAAATATTACATGATGAGCATCAGTTATGGATAACATTAATTATTACACTTAGATATTAATTATCTTTTAATATATATATATATATGTGCGTGTGAATCTAGTGTGAAATAATGATAAAGTGAAGATTCCACATATTTATAACATGATACATTTTATTTTTATAAATTACATTAAGAATACATAACAAAAACTAACACAATCACTTGTTTAACATATCAATTTAAGGAATTTAAGTCTCTTTACATTCCAATATTATTCCAACCACCTCTCTAACTGACCATATAATAAAACCCTTCAATGTATCAATTTTTTGAGTAACATCGATGAACTAATATTGTTCAAATAAAGGTTATACATGTGAATCAAATTTGTTATGTTCAACTCCTTGACCTATTCAGACTCATTAACTCCACAAAATCACTTTCAATAATGAGAATAAGAAATTTTATCCACTAAGAACTTATTATATGCTCACTATCATCTTCATTATTTTAACCCTTTTCATATAAAACTTCCATAGAAAATTTTTTGTTACTAAATTAACTATTTAAATTATTGTTACTAACATATCCAAAATTCCTTTTGGATATTAAGAGATATTGTATATGAATTTCTGACTGTTATAATCCCTTATCTTCCAATATTAAACATATCAATGTCCAAAAATACTCCAAATATCCTCTTAGTCACAATATTTACTCATTTTTGGAGATTTTATAATAATGAAAGCAGATTCTATATTATGAAAGAACATATATTTCAATTAATGATTTTTTTAAAAATGAACAATGATTTCTAGATAATATATTGTATTCTATGTGTATAATTTATTATTCCAAATATAATATTTAATTATTTTAAAATTATTCAATAAGATAAGGTGGGATAATATTCATTATTTTATGAAAAAAACATCTATAAAATTATATTTAATGAGTATAAATATTTTCTTTTAATTTCTCATATAAAATCAAGTTATTGAATTCGATAACTCATAAATCGTTTGTTGAAAAACCATAATCACATATATTTTCTTAAAAATCCATATAAAAAAATTGACTTATCACACAAGTTAATTAGGCCTAAAAAACATTACTAAGATCCATATGATCATTATTTTTTAATTTAAATCCATAACATGATTCAATAACAATCTTCTTCATTATATGAATATGAATCATAATCTTTTCCATTCTTTACATTTATTTTGGATAGTTGTACACTAATAACAATTAAAAAAATATAAAATTATTATCATTCACACTTAAAAATTAAATGAACATATTTATAAAATATCAGTACCTAACATTAAAACATCATGGAGTTTCCATAAACACAATCTATTATCCAATAAATTTTACAACATATGAAAATAATTCCACAATATCTAAAAAATTCCTTTAGGATAAAATGATCATAACATTATTTTATATAGAAATATTATGATACATTTATATTAATTTTTTGATATGCGTATAAACATTACACCATAGAATATCATTTTAGTTCCAATACATATACATCGCATTCTTTTACAACCATATACATATTGAGAGGTGGGGGGGTTGAACCAATGTATATGAAAAATTAAACCATTTTCATATTTATCATTTTGAACACATTAAGTATATTTTCCCATATATTATAGGAAATTTGATCAACCCATTAAATTATTTTAGTAGACCATATATAGTTAATTTCTTAGTTCTGATACTAAGGATTCTATGTAATGTCTAGTGTGAATCCCCATATTACAAAAGCTTCCAACATAAAATCATGGACAATATAATTAGTAAAACATGATATCAAATAAGGTTCATATAATAGCTTGAATCACCAAAACATATCCATCAATAACATTAGAGTACATATAAGTAAATAAAACACATTTCTATAAAAAAATTATTGTGGAATAATACTGTTATACATGAACATATCACCACTAGTTCAATCACATATACAATTATAAAATAAAATGTCATATATTACACAACATAACCTACATAAATCCCCTATACCTAAAACACACCTTGTATCCTAATATTCATCATGTAACGTGACATGAACCACTATAAATACTTTTTGATAACCTTAATGTTGATATAATTTATATATATGCATTGGATTATTACAAAGGGCGTGATAAATACATCCCAATTGGGTCTCACCAAGTGACCATTTTTGGACTGAATTATAATTTTCCACCTTATCCCATAATGTAATTTCAATTTTGATGCTCAGAAAATTATTATTTATTTTACTGATATGCTATCTTAATATTTTTAGGGTTATATACAATATTCCTTACATTTATTAATGATTTGAGGTTCCATAAAATATTTTTTGATGGAATTTCACTTATGTTCATGAATTTTAGTTACATAATAAGGAATTCTATTATGAATAGTGTCATCACCTATTCTAAAATTATGTATTCACTAAATTATTTTATCTTATGGAAGAAAAATATGGTTAAATTGTCATACGATGTAAATGAATTATCTCACAAAAACATTTCAAGATCAAAAAAGATGAAGTATATGGATAATTTTCTAAGACATTTCTCTTACAACGATCTCAATTTATCATAAGAAAATGAATTTCATATATAAATTATTTTAAATGAATACAATGTTAAATAGATGACAAAAATTTGATCTTATAGAAGTTGATTTATCATACAAAATATATTATATCACATGATTAATTACTATACAAAGTGTAATACTTATGGAATTTTATCATGCACAGAATGAATTATCCTATGAAGGAATATTTGTCATCCTTAATGTTAGAGTACCATTTAGATACCATCTTTATAGTTGTTGTATATTTTGGAAAGTCATCTTATGGATTATTATGTTTCAGAAACGATTTCATCTAAATAATTAAAGGATTATTTAGAAGAAGATCATTTTTCATGATTGGAAGGATCTGATGAAGGCATAAAATTTTATGACCTTCTACCTATATTCATGCCATATTGGAGAAAGAAGGAAACATAGTAATAAATACATTTTCACTAAAAATTTCGTAATATATAGTTTTTATTAATCATTGGGTTTATAAGTATGCTTAGATGAAATTCAAAAAGATGAGATATTAAAATCATATCATGAGTATGATTCCATATACATAAGTATATAATGATATAAATACGAATTTTCACTCTACTTAAGGAACAATTCATCTTCATCTCTTTTTTGGTGATAACAATTATATCAATATCATGAAAATAACATCCACAACATCTCATTAATGATATTCTATCTTCATGGACACTTCTTCTTCATCTATTAGTTTCTTCTTTCTAATATGTGCTAAAACTATATCAATTAATACATGTTATATTTTTAGCATTATTCACTACTTGGACCAAGTGATCCATAATTTTGGATATTTTTTAAATGGATATAATAATTAAAATCTATTATGAATTTTTAACAAGTGAAAACTAAATTTAGTCTTCTTGGTCGTTATAGAAAATCATAGGTCTAGTGATAATCACTAAAAATTAGAAGTAATGTGTAAGTGAATATTACTAGAGAATATTTATTCCCCTAAAAACTATAAATACTATATTTTATATCATTATATTACTATGTTTTAATATTTTTTGTATTTTTTATATGATAAGATCATAATTTATCATACTATAAGAGATGGTGGTTTAATGTGTATAAAAATTAATGAAATCAATTTAATTTCACTATTTATTCATTATGAATCTATTATTAAACCCTAAATTAGTATTAAAGTTTATTTTTTTTTCTCACTTCTATCACGATTTGACATTTACAGATCTATTTGTCATAGTGGACAAAAATAAGGAATAAGTGATTACGGTTAGGGAAAACTATTTAAATGTGAAAACATTAGATTCTCAAAGGATTGGATGATTATGCATTCAAAAAGCATGTTGAAAAATATTATTTAAAGGTTGATAATCCCTATAAAATCCACATCTATGAAATTACGATATGGGAATGTACATAATAACCAAAATATGTTATGAAATCAAAATCTATGGATTATATCATATTTAAACTCATTCTAAAGGTGTTCAATTATTTTTAATTTTATAAAAAAATTATATGATGATAAGTCTATTAGTATATTATGAAGGTACTGATAATATAATAAAACATAAGTATAGAAATTACAAATTTGGGATTAAATCATATAAAATGATTAATGGTAAGAGGATCACATAGTTTAATGGAAAGCTAATTGTAATCACAACCAATGGGGATTCCTTAGGAACTCATGTTTGGGTACCTGATCATGGTTTTATGTTATTAGTGTTCTATTACCCATATTCAGTTCTATTTTATCTTAAATTAGTCTACGAAATATAATAAAAGATTTTAAAATAAATGATTATTTCAGAAACTGCAATATTTATGAGGATAGAATAGGCGTTAAGGGTAGAAAGAATATGATAATTTATAAGTAAAATTATTCTTTTAATGATTCTACAAACAAGGGTAAAAGTAATTCAAAATAACTATATCTATATAATATATCCATTGAACAAAAATCATTCTAATTTTGTTCTGTGGGTGAACATTCTAAATTTTATAAGAAGTTCAAAAATATCGATTATAGGGGATGAAGATTCAGAAAATACATTAACATGTTGAAAAAGTGTTATCTAAATACTAGGGATTTCAAATTCTATTACTGTATTATTATTCATATTATCATTAATAAGTTCCCATAACTACAAGACAAAAATATGTCAGAGAAGAATATTTTCAAGAAAGTTGGATATAGGTATAATTAAAATAAATCCATGAATTTTTCTTAGAGTAATTCATAAGATTATAATTATAAATAACCATCACAATCTAAATCTAAAATCTCAACTTTGAATGTTAGGATGTTCATTAGAGAACGTAAATTAGTTGAAAATTTTTCTATTTCGACCATGCATGAATGAGATTTTTTTTTTGAAAATTTCTTTTTTGAATAATTGAATGAAAATTTTACATAACTAAAAGATGGATATGAAATATTTTATTTAAAAACTATTTCATTATAAAAATGTAAAAATTGAATAATATTATTTAAATGAATATATTTTGGGTTTAAAATGAGACAAAATAAATATATTCTCTCTTTTTATGATCAATACGATAAAATTAAATGCATAAAAATGAGGTACAAATTTTAAAGATGATTAAAGTGTCTTCAAAATGGTTGAAATATGTCTCAATAAAATTAATCAAAAAATAAAATATATTGAAAATATTTTTGTATTATTATTAATATATATAAATTGAAAATATATTTAAATTATCTTGTGCCTATTCCAAGGAAATGATTTATACCTAAAGAAATATTTTTCATTATGGATAGATTAGAAATTAATCCAAAATTGATAGTCTTAAGAACAATCACTTTTTTTCTTTATGTAAACATTTATTTGAAAAAGTATATATGTGTTTAACATTATTTTCAAAATAGGATAAAAATATTTCTTTTCATATGTACTTTGTTTCTACTATTGATGCGGTGAAGAGAATATGGGTACCAAAACACCAATTCATTTTATCTCTTTTCTATGTAAAATTAAATGAGAATAACAATAAGAAGTCATACATGAAAGGCGGATTCCAAAGACATATGATTGGAAATATTTAAATATTTCATCTATCATGACCCCCTCACCACAATGTGTACCCCTCCTAGGCCAGCAATGTGATAAGGGAGATAATGACCCCCGAGTCCCACCACTAGTAGGCCCCGGATTGGCGACTAGCACTGAGGGTATAGTAACATGAAAAATGGGAGGCATTACCCTCTAAGAGAACACATGTGGAAGAGAGAGATAAGATAGACACCAACCAAATCCAACTCAGACTTCTATATAAATAAAAACCCATGTACACTGATGAAATTACATGCAGAAGTACTACAACTAAAAGGGGAAAACTACAAGTACTCAAAAGAATGTAAAAAAACCGCAACCACAAGCCTGAAAAAATCCTACAACCAAAATCTTGTAGAAACCTTCTTGATCTCTAACCTACTCCATGTGACCTGAAAAACAGTCTATATATACATAGGGTGAGAATAATAGTATACTCAGCAGGATCCTCCCCGAAGCCTCTCGTGCAAAGTAATGAAATCATGATAAAGCACAGTGGACAACAAGTGAAACTAACTCATCACCTAAACAGGTATAATAAGTTCCCAACCTCACCATGGATACTCTCACCAAGTACCACATACAGGAATATAGCATATAGTAAATAATATCAAGGGTACCCCACCACTACTTCCCCATTGGTTTTCCGCTTTTCCCCATGACATACATCCTGTGCATCTCTCTTCAATGGATTTCTTTTATATACTTGGTTTAAGCTCCACAATCTGCACCACGTGAACCCCAAAGGCTTGCACGCAGACACCTGGGCTAAGCACCACACCATCCTCACATCCAAAATAACCAGGTAGATTCTGGGAGCCACCACAACTCGCATAATGTGTATCATACGTTGGGTATTGTACCTCAAGCCATCACAGCCCATATGCCAAGTAAGGATCCTCAATACATCACAACCTATACACATTACACCTGTAGTAGTCCCTAGGATACTATATCTAGAATATATGTGTGTAAATAACCACAAGCCATTACATCCCTCTACACATATATATTGGAAAACTAACCACTAAGCCTACCAGCACATGTATCTACCAAGGGAAGAGAGCAGGGTCAAAGGGGGTAGTCATCTATTCATCCTCCAACTGAATTGTTGGGAAAACACCCCCCATGGCTTAGAAACCCTGGGCTGTTAGTTGTGCTTACCGACAGGGTGGATTAGCATATAGAAACACAAAAAGAACAGAATACATTATACTCACAACCACACTATGGGCATAACCTAGTCTTAGTCTCAAATGCAGCTAACGTCTCTCGGACTCTGGGATGCTATTTCTAAGACTAGGTATCCTATAAGGACACAACCAATTAAAGAACTTTATTAGATTCATTCATTCCCCTTTTTATCAATTCCACTTTACGTTAATTAATTCTTTACACATTTAATAAACAATAACAATTCCTCAATTAATTTCATTAGCATCACCCCCAAAGTCAATTGTTCCTCAAAAATATTACTACCTCATCATTATGTTTTAGCGAACACCAATCCTAGGGTTAACACCATTTATTCAGATATTCATTTTATAATTACTTCCCATATTCTTAAGCATTATAAAAAAAGCATTCTATGCTAATAAACACAAGTGGGATCAACAAGGTGAGTAGATGTACTACCCATTGAGTATTTTCCTCCTATAGTAAGAGCGTAGACCCATTCTCCTTTGAGAAGCTAGACACGGAAATCATGTGGCATACCCCACGACTCTTTTCCTCCTACAGAAGAAGGGTATGCAAGACTAGCTGCCTTGAGAATTGGGGAAAAGTAAAGTAGATAAACATTCAATCAAAGTCACCATTAATCCAACAAACACAACCATCCCATTCAATCTTCACTTGTGTCCTCCCCAACACCCACATGCATAAACTGATGCATCTCGCAACTCTAGGCATCATATGATGCCACAACCACAAGGGCTTCTTGCCTCCGCATATCACAACACCCCTATAGGGTCACATCATAGCACAAGCAGCAGGAAATCAAACATCACATGAAATGGGATCTTGGCCCTTAAACAAGGCATCCAACCTTCATACATAATGAGCACTCATGGATTTAAAGAATAAGGCACTCGGACTTCCGAACAAGAAGGTAAATAAGAACCCTACCATGCATTATCTTTTATAAACCAACCATTTCTTTAATCCCTCTTGAATTAATAGATTCAATTTGTAGGATCAAATTTTGGGAAACCTAATCAGTAAGCTATCACAATAGATTTTACATGATTACGATGCCAATTTGACAAACATAAAATTAGAAGAACTGTAACAACAACCACAACCAGATTTATTTACATTCCACTTTATCTTTAGACAATTAATAATCAATTAATTCCGACTTTACATGGTTTATCAATTTCCATCAAGAACGAACAACTAATCAAAGCAGGCATAGATATCACTCCATCTAGAAAAACATGAGGCAAACCGTTATTACGGTACAAAGAAACAACATGCTACCAATCCAATTCTTTTAATCCTGTTCAAGTATTTAATAAGTTCAATTTCATTGTGATCCAAAGGGATAAATCATGCTAACTCTACGATTTCACATAAACAATTATAGAATCCATTAATCCCCGTACTCGAAGAGTTCTTGATGTTCTTTATCCACACAACGGGTCAAGATCCTCCTCTCGCGACAACTGCATCCACCCAAGGATTCCTTGGTTTGTCTGCACCAACCAAACCCCAAGAAAACCCCATTAGAAGCATTGAGATTACAATATATAAGATGGAAAGGAGAAACATGGGATGATTATCCCAAAGGAACGATGATAAAAACATACCTTATATTGAAGATTGATCGATAATTCTTGGTTAAATAAAAATAGATTGGAATCGATCTGAGGAGTGAAGTTTTATTGTGAAACTCCTACATGAAGGATTGAAAGGTTCAAGCATCAATTAGATGAGAACAAAGAGGAATAACAATGCAGGATGATATATTGTCCATTTTATAGATTCAATGGGGTGACAGTTTATGATACGCTTATTCACCATTAAATGCGGATCACATTAACCCACACAGTTTGACCAAGTAAAAATATCCCGAGCTATAGGAATAATTAATATAGGATTTTTGGTCTTTGAATCATCAATATTAATATAAGGGTGGAAACTTCATAGATGGTTCACCATTCCAACACCGTTTTAAGGAGATATGCTTAATACAAGATCCCGTAATAATAATAATATTATTGGGTGTTTCGTGGACCCGAGCCACAAACAATAATTTACTATTCCACATTAGACTTGAATTGATCGTATTAATGATAGGATCACATCGCAACTGATGATAAGTCAATCGGACGTCGCACGCAGACGTTATGGTGGGACAAAGATTTAATAATAATATTAAATCTATTATTTTCCGAGCACTTCAGGTAACCGATCCAAAAACCTGGAAAAGGCATCCAATTTTGGAATTGAAATGTTTGTCTTCGAATCTTGGTCGCACTGCCACAGATAGTTCATGAAACCTAGGTCTCACGAATATGTTACTGTCGAAAAATTGTTTTGTCAACAAAAACAATAACATGATTATTATAATATTTTTTTAATTGATTTATTTCAAATACCCAAAGACACACACCACTCTCTCTCCAATTTGGTGCACCTCACTCCCTTTATCTTTAATTGATTTCATTTTATTTTCTTCTATTACTTCCCCTTTTAATTTTCACACACTCTCTCCAATTTCTTTCCAATATTTCACCCACTCCACAAAAATTAGCGTCTTCCCCTTCCTTTTCTACATGCCCAACACGCCCCATCACTTCCTTGATTTATTTATTTAATTTATTTTAATTTATTTATATCATTACCTTTTCTCTCTCCAATCTAATTCTTCATTCACCATTTCTTCTCCCAATTAACGCCTAACTCCATTTCTCACTTCAAATTTATTATTAATACAATTTATAATAATAACACCCATAATTTTTGAAACACCCTACTTTATGGAAACATCAACATTATGGAAATATCTAAATTTATGGAAACTACCAACATTATGGAAACATAAAAATTTATAGAATCTACCAACAATATGGAAACATCCAAATGGAATCTATCTATATTATGGAAAATCTCCATTTATTACACACAAAAATCCACCATTACCATTATTATTTAATAGAAATAAATACTATTTCAATTTCATCAACGGGTCTCCATCATTATCATTAATAATTATTATTATTATTGACAGTCATTATTATATTATAATTACTCCCTCTCTCAAATCACATGATATTCACACACAGGTTGGGAACCCCTTCCATTCTTCATTATCATTTTTTATTATTTTTCTATAATCTAATAAATGAATATTATTATAATTATTTTAATATTCCAAAATACAAGTTGGATTCAGCCATAAGGGGTTGCACCCCATGCATTTCATTCAATTATAATTTATTACATGTGCCTCATTTAGTATAATTTCTTCCTTTATAATTTATTCCATGCGGCTCCCCTCGTTGAATGAAATACATTTAATTTTATTTCTTTTATTTCACAATGATTAAATTAAAACTATTTAATCTAATTAACACCAAATATTTTTACGCCACACTTATCAATTATTATTATAAAAAAAATTATTATTATAACACGCTTCATGTTTGACCACATCAAATATTTACAAAGTAATAGACCGGAGAGGTTTGGGACATTACATCAGATACCTCTCAAAACATTCTTGTCCTCGAGAATAAAAAAAACATAAAAAGGGAATGGTTCGAACAACCACCCTGTGAGACACCTCTCAGGGATCTCGTCATAAAAGGAATCCGACCAATATCCTAATGATATGTGTCAGGGAATTCCCTCCCCACAAAGTGTACCCCTCCAGGGACGGTAATGTGAGAAGGAAGATAATGACCCCTGAGTCCTGCCTCCAGTAGGCCCAAGGTTGGTGACTTGCACCGAAGGTATAGTAACACACAAAATGGGAGGCATTACACTCTAAGAGAACACATGCGGAAGAAAGAGATATGATAAACACCAACAAACTCCAACTCAGACTGAAATATAAATGAAATCCCATGTACACATATGAAAAGGCATGAATATGTACTACAACTAAAAGAAGAAAACTACAAGTACTCAAAAGAAAGTAAAAACAACAGAAACCACAAGCCTGAACAGCTCCGGAAACCCCAAGCTAGTTGAAACTAGCTTGATCTCCAACCTGCTCTAAGTGACCTGAAAAACAATTTATATATACTTAGGGTGGGTATAACATTATACCCAGCAGGCTCCTCCACGATGCCTCTCGTGCAAAGTAAAGAAATCATGCTAAAGCACAATGAACAACAAGTGAAACTAACTCATCACCTAAACAGGTATACTATGTTTCCAACCTCACGATGGCCACTCTCACCAAGTAACTCATACAAGAATATAGCATGTAGTAAAGAATATCAAGGGTACCCCGACACTACTTCCCCACTGGTTTTCCACTTTTGCCCAATGACATATTTCTTGTGCATCTCTCTCAAAAGGATTTACTATATATACATGGGCTAAGCTCCACAATCTGCACCACGTGCACCACAAAGTCTTGCCCGCAGACACCTGGGCTAAGCCCCACATGATTCTCACATCCAAAATAACTAGGTAGTTTCCATGAGCCACCACAGCTCACATAACATGTATCATACGTCGAGTATTATACCTCAATCCATCACATCCCATACTCCGAGTAAGGATCCTCAAGCCATCACAGTCTATACACGTTACACTTATAGTAGTCCATAGGATACGATATCCATAATATATGTGTGTGAATAACCAAAAGCCATTATATCCCTCTACACACATATATAGTAAAAACTAACCCATGTTCCTACTAGAACAAGTATCTACCAAGAGAATAGATCATGGTCAAAGGGGGTAGTCATCCATTCAACCTCCCACCGGAATGATGGGAAAAACCCCCTTGGGCTCAGAATCCTCGGGGTGTCAGTTTCCCTTACCAACATGGTGGAGTAGCGTATAGAAACAAAAAAAGTATAGAATATATTATACTCACGACCAGAGTATGGGAATAACCTAGTCATAGTCTCAAATGCAGCTAACCTCTCTCAGACTCTGGGCTTCTATTTCTAAGACTAGGTTTCTTATAAGCACACAACCAATTAAATAACTTTCTTAGATTCCTTCAATCCCCTTTTTATCAATTCCAATTTACTTTAATTAATTATTGACACATTAATTAACAAAGAACAATTCCTCATTAAATCTCATGAGCATCACACACAATGTCAATTATTCCTTCAAAAGATTACTACCTCATCATTATTTTTCAGTGAACACCAACCCCATGGGTTAACACTATTTATTCAGATATTCATTTCAAAATTACTTCCCATATTCCCAGGAATTATAGAAAAGCATTCTATGATACTAAACACAAGGGGGGTCAACACTGTGAGTAGATATACTACCTTTTTATTCTTTGCCGCCTATAGCAAGATCATAAACCTGTTCTCCTTTGAGAAGCTTGACACGGAAAGCATGTTGCATACCTCGCACCTCTTCGCCTGCTTCAGAAGAAGGGTAATGAAGACCAACTGCATTGAGTAGATGGTAAAAGAAAAGTAGATAAACATTCAATCAATGTCACCAAGCATCCAACAAACACAACCATCCCATTCCATCATCACTTGTGTCCTCCTCAACACCCACATGCGTAAACCGATGTATCTTGCCACTCTAGGCTTCATCTGATGCCACAAAAAAAAGGCCTCCCTGCCTCAACATATCACAACACCCCTCTAGGTTCACATCACAACACAAGCACTAGGAAATCAAACATCACATCAAATGGTCTCTTGTCCCTTTAAGAAGGCATCCAGCCTTCATACATAATGAGCACTCATGGCTCTAAAGAAAAAGGCACTCAGCCTTACGAACAAGATGGTAACTAAGAACCCTACCGAGTGTTATTTTTTCTCAACCAACCATTTCATTAATCCCACTTGAATGAATAGTATCAATTTGTAGGTTCCAATTCTGGGAAACCTAATCATTAGGCTATCACAAAAGATTTAACATGCTTACAATTCCAATTCGATTAACATCAAATTAGAACAACTTCAACAACAACAACAATAGGATTAATTTATATGCCTCTTTATCGTTATCCAATTAATTATCAATTAATTCCAGCATTACGTTCTTTATCAATTTCTATCATGAACGAACAACTAATAAAATCATGCACAGATATCACTCCATCTATCAAAACATGAGGCAAACCATTATCACAGTACAAAGCAACGACATGCGATCAAACCAATTCTTTTAATCCGGTAAAAATTTTAATTAGGTCAATTTCATTGTTATCCAAAGGGCTAAATCATGAAAACTCTATGATTGCATGTAAATAATTAGAGAAGACACGAATTCCCTACCTCTAAGAGTTCTTGACATTCTTTATCCACAAAACAGGTCACAATTCTCCTCTCGCGACAAATGCATCCACCCGAGGATGCCACGGTACGTCCGCACCAACCAAACCCCAAGAAAAACCCATTAGAAGCATGTAGATTACAAGCTATAATATGGAAATGAGAATCATGGGAAGATGATCCAAGAGGAACAATGATAAAAACATACCTTATATCAATGATTGATCGATACAGCTTGGTTACATCAAAACATAGCAGAACTGATCTGAGGAGTGAAGTTTGATTGTGCAACTCATACTGGAAGGATTGAAAGGTTCTAGCATCTCATAGCCGAGAACAAAGAGGAAGAAAAATTTAGGAAGATGTCTTGTCCCTTTTAAGGATTCAATGTGGTGACGGTTTAAGATATGATTATTCCCCATTAAATACGGATCGCATTAACCCACGCGGTTTGACCAAGTAGACACATCCCAAGACATAGGAATAATTAATATATGATTTATGTTCTTTGAATCATCAGTCTCAATTTAAGGGTTGCAACGTCATAGACGGTTCGCCATTCCATCACCGTATGAAGGAGGTATATTGAATACACGATCCTATAATAATAATATTATTGGGTGTCTTGTGGACCCGAGCCACAAAACCTAATTTAAAATTCCACATTAGACTTAAATCGATCGTATTAATGACAGGATCACATCGCCCGTGACGAGAAGTCAATCACACGTCACACACGGGAGTTATAGCGGGTCAATTATTTAATAATAATATTAAATCAATTATTTTCTGAGTGCTTCGGGTACCCGATCAAAAAACTGGAAAAAGGCATCCAATATTGGACTTGAAATGTCTGTCTGGGAATCTGGTTCGCCCTGCCACAGACGGTTTTTGAAACCGAGGTCTCACGATTATGTTAATGTCGAAAAAGTGTTTTATCAACAAAAACAAAAAATTGATTATTATATTATTATTTTTAATTTATTTATTTCAAATACCCAAAGCCACACACCACTCTCTCTCCAATTTGGTGTGCCTCACTCCCTTTCTCCTTAATTGATTTCCTTTTCTTTTCTTTTATTACTTCTTCTTTTATTTCTCACACACTCTCTCCAACTTCTTTCATATATTTCACCCACTCCACAAAAAGTGGCACCCCCTTCCTTTTCTCCATGTCCAACATGCCCCATCACTTCCATGATTTATTAATTTGATTTATTTTAATTTATTTATCTCATTCCCTTTTCTCCCTCCAATCTAATTCTTCAGTCACGATTTCTTCTCCCAATTAACGCCTAACTCCATTTCTTACTTCAACTTTATTATTAATACAATTAATAATAATAATAACCATCATTATGGAAACACCATACTTTATGGAAACACCAACATTATGGAAATGTCTAAATTTATGGAAACAACCAACATTATAAAAACATACAAATTTATGGAAACTACCAACATTATGGAAACATCTAAATGGAAACTCTCTATATTATGGAAACTCTCCATTTATTACACACCAAAATCCACCATTACCATTATTAATTAATAGTAACATATCCTCTTTCAATTTCATCACTAGGTCATCATCATTATCATTACTTATTATTATTATTATTGATGCTCATTATTGTCTTATAATTACCCCCTCTCTCAAATCACATGATATTCACGCACGGGTTGGGAACCCCTTCCATTCTTCATTATCATTTTTTATTATTTTTTTATAATCTATTAAATAAATATTATTATAATTATTTTAATATTCCAAAATAAAATTTGGATTCAGTCGTAAGGGGTTATTCCCCATGCATTTCATTCCATTATAATTTATTACAAGCACCTCATTTATTATAATTTATTCATTTATAATTTATTCCATGCGGCTCCCCTCATTGAATTAAATACATTTAATTTTTTTTCTTTAATTTCACAATGTTTAAATTAAAAACATTTAATATAATTAACACCAAATATTTTTAGGCCACCCTTATAAATTATTATTATCAAAAACAATTATTATTATAACACGCGTCGTGTTTGAACACATCAAATTTTTACAATGTAATTGAATGGAGAGGTTCGGTCCATTAGATCACCCATTATCCATGAATGATGAAGGATATATAACTTTAGTTACAATACTAAATTAAAAATTATTTTAGTTTTATTGGATGGAAATATAAACTCAGTTCTCATAATAAAGGGTCATTATATTGAAGTCTTGAAGCACAACCTGATATGTATTTCTTAACATTTTTATATAAGTTATCTTATATATTTAAAAAAATTCATGTTATCTCTTCAAATGAATGTAACTAAAATTTATTTCACATATAATTGAAAATATTTACACACCATATCATTATTTATTAGGGAAAAATAAATCAAACAATTTAAAATTTGAAATTAATGAATCTTTAATTTTAAATAAGAGACATGGATACTATATAGTTTATTCCTTGAGGAAGATATCAAAAAATATTTTTCTATGATTTTTCTCACTCTAAATTTTATTATATTAAAATGTTTGATTCATTCTATATGGTTAATAAAACCAACAAAAAACCAATAATGAGGATTCCACCTCTAGACCCTTTGAATGTATCCCCATAAATCTTTTAATACCTACTAGAACAACATGAGAAGGTGATAACTCATTTTTTTATTTTAGTTGCTAATTTTTATATATTTACTCGCATTTAATTATTTTGAACTAATATTTAAGACTATTCATCCATTCTTAATTTCTATAAAATACTAAAAACAGAAATAGTGGTCCAAATTGGTAGTTTTGT
Source organism: Viscum album (assembly GCA_963277665.1). Taxonomy (NCBI): domain Eukaryota; kingdom Viridiplantae; phylum Streptophyta; class Magnoliopsida; order Santalales; family Viscaceae; genus Viscum; species Viscum album. The sequence continues at coordinate 881,352,907 of OY728155.1, forward strand.
ATTTAGATATAAAATAGATTATTAGAATCATGAATTTAATTAATTATTTTTAAACAATGAAGTAAGCATACCTTCTTTTCTCTAGAACACATACACAAAATGGATTTGTTAAATTTAGGAAAATGACTACTCAAGAAATTACTAGAAACATGTGATTTGAATAAATACTTTACACTCAATGCTAGGATATTTCTATTAATAAAACATGATATATTATTAAAAAACATATATGATTGAAAAATACATATGATCAATGGAATTATATGATACCTAGTGTTTAAAATATTAAAAGATTTTATGTAAGCTTTAATTTAATAAAAAGACAACCATGGTATATTCAGTCCAGTGTGTGATAATGGAATCTTCTTATGTTATTCTACTACACCAGAAGCCTATATATTTTTCAATAACAAATCAAGCCTTGTTGAATAATTGTGTCATTTAAAATTTGAATAAAGTGAAAATTTTGGTCATAAAAAATCATGTTGATGACTTATGTGCCTTAATATGAACCTTTAGACTTGAAATTCTATTGGATAATAAAATGATTATCATTGGGATTATAATTATGAAAAATATAGTCTTAAATGAGAAGGAAATATTGAACATAAAAATATACTGCCAATTCCAACAATAAATCATAAAAACCATCATATAGAAATTCTTTTAGGATACCTAGTTGATGTATATAAGACTATAAGAAGTTTATTAAATATTAAAGAGTCTTAACAAATCATTCTTAACATGAACCTAAAACTACATACAAATCCAAATATGAATGAGAGTTTAGTAGCTGCTATTTTATAATAATTATACATCGTCAACATGAATAAGGAATGAAAATTAGTTGATAGACCTTAATATTATATTTTTATTAGAAAAAAGATGTTATTTAGAAATAATAAGTTTGGAAATGGAGTTATAACTAGGAAAAATGATTTATTAGTTTCAATATGCTAAATCAAGAATAATGAAATTATTATATGAAAAACATTACCCCAATTTATATATTATATTGCAATAAAATCATTTTATCATTTCTCTCAAATGAACATTAAATTATATGAGTTTTATGTTAAAATATTTTTTTTATAAATTGTTTTTTAATAATATAAGTTTACATGGTAAACCTCACATATTTGATGACCATCAGTTTCAAAATTATGTTTTCAAATATATCAGAGCTTTGTATAGTCTTACACAAGAACCTAGAACGTTGTTTGAAACATTATCTTCATTTATTTTTTTCAAGTGGTTTTAATATAGGATTCTCATATGCAACCATTTTCAGAAAACATTAAAAGATATTTTAAATATAAAAATTTATTTTCATTGCATTCTTATCAGTTAAAAAAAAATAATGTACATTTGACTTTTGATGCTAATTATTATTTTTAAATTGGATTTATTTGAATGTTAAACTATTTCATATGGTTTCAATATTACCAAAATAATTTTGGAAATGTTTTAAACCTAAAAAATACATACCTGATTTACATCCTTATTTTTGACTTGAATGGTGTATGTTTTTTTTTTCAAAACCTATAACATAAGATATTAATCATGAAATGAATGAACATTGACAAATAGAATAATTCAATTTATAAAAAAGAATAATTAAGAGTCTAATTTAATTCTTTTCAAGTATAACATATATTATGTTTTATGTATTCTTGTTTGTTAGTTTTTACTCAAATCAATAATAATTTTATTTGAATCCTGCCAAAATAAATATATGATATTTGAATGGGATAATATCTCTATATATTCTTTTTCTAAAAACATATGAAAATTATTTAACATCATATTCAAAAAATAATTTTGGTGGGTGTAAACATCATAGAATGAGTTCCTCATAAAAATGTCATTTTCTGGGGAAATATTTTGTTTCGTGGTCTAGTAAGAGATAATACTTTGTTTCATTATCAACTTCAGAATTAAAATAAATTTTAACTATTAGTTTCTATGAGAATTTATTATATAAGTAATATAACATTATATCCAATAGTTTTAATTTTAATCATAAAAAAATACATTTTTATAACAATAGTGCTATAAACATTTCAAAAAACACATTAATAATTTATTGAAAATGAACATAGATTTATGTTATTATATTTTACAAGACCATTCATAAATGTATGATGTCATATTTGAAAACATTTTTATATAAACTAAATTAGAATAAATATTGACATTTTCATTATCTTATGATTTATTTGATTATATTAAATATGAATTCTATTATTTTTATTAATAATGATTTTATTCTAATTATAATCATTATTATTTTCTACAGAGAAAATTACTTTTCAACTATGTTTTCTAATATATTTCACTAGAATATCCTATTCTAGTTATCAGAATGTCATAAAATGGTATGTTTCTTGTTTGAAACAATTAATTTTCACCTTAAATATTGTGACTTTTTTTATCTCAATAGAGGGAGAGGGGGGTTTGATCAGTATTTTCATGAAAATAACAAACCCTTGAGAACCCCAGTGTGTTAATTATTTATTATAAAACCCTAATTTCTCTTAATCGTTAAACTTCTAATCTTATCTAGTTATTTATCATTAATATATAAAATATTCTAATAGTTCATTCTCCTACAGTACGAAAATATTAATAATTATGGGGAATGTGTTTAGTAAGAAAGATATAGACTTTTTTATTAGACAGAATATATATGATACTGATGAAAGTAGTGAATCATAATGGTAACGACTATTTTTATGATGAAATTTATAAAATATTATTATATAAGAAACAATTCTTAGAAATATATGGGTATGTGATTTTTTAATTTTGATCTAATTAGGACCTCATTTTTTTGATTGTAAATCAGAATGAGTTCTTGATAGCTAATATGGAAAAGAATAGAATTTACTATTTTCCCTGTAGAATAAGTTTTAAATTTAATACATATTTTTATTATACATAATTTTTAATAAATATTGGGTTAACGAAATAATTTTTTAGAGTTTTAGTTGGAGAAAAGAAATTTATGAAGGAAATGGTTCTAAAAAGGAATGTTCTAATAATGTTTACCCAATAAATAATCACTCTGTGAGCCAACGAGTTTGAGAAAATTATGATTCTAGGAATATTATTAATATATATGATCATTATAGAGTAATAAGTCCATATATAAATTTATATTATGTTGTATATATTTCATATTTAAGAAATTTCAGTGATTGTTTTCCCTTTAGTTTCATTTTTTTGGTTGTATAAGTAAAATAACTATTTTTGATAAATAATGTAATGAAATATCATTTTTTGGTTTTTTAAATTATACGATAAGGACTAATACACTAGATATTATACTTAATCAGTTTCTCTTTAAACTAAAATTTCCCTATTAGCAGTGAATAATAGGTTTTTATACAACAGTAATCCAGTTTAAGGGGATAATTCCAAGGAAATCCTTTTAGCTAAAATAACTAAATATGTTTCATTGAGTATAGATTTTGAAAACCATTTTAATGATATTACTATTTTCCATAGAATAATAATAGTTATAGTTGTTTTCTATGAGGATATTAATAAATCTTATTCCTTTAGGGTAAAATAAGTGTCTCCATAGATTGATTCTTCATGTACTTTAGGTGATTGTAGTTGAAGTAGTCTCTCCTAAAATTCTTCACGAATAAAATTTTAATAACCCTATACTGAAGAATGTTATTAAAATTTATACTAACATAGATGAATTGGTTATAATTATAAATAAGTTATTGTTTTTGATAATAATGGACTATTTATAGAAATATATATTCACTTCCATTTTTTGATGCATCTAGACAAACTAAATATAATTGGAGCATCGAAAGGGAACTAATTCATTTTGTGGAAATGATTTTCCATAGTAAAAATAATATAAATAAACATTAATGGTGGAAGTATATATTTTTAAAATAATGATAAATAAATGACTTTTTAATCAACCCTCTCTATAGAAATAAAATTTATATGTGTGAGAAAATTGAGATGTTTCTTACGATGGTCATGTTAAAACAGACTACTGTCACACTATCGTTCATCCTATAGATGATTTAGTACTTGGATATCAAATTTTGTCTTATATTTCTGAGTTATTAACCAAATATAAATTTAAGGATGTGTTAACATACTCAAAAGATAATATTTGGATTCCTATGAGGAATTTTGTTTTGAAGGATGATGTTGACCCAATGATGATGGAATTGCTACCCCAATTAGAATATTTCAAATGAAATACTACTTCTAAAAATAATTTGGTCTCCATAGTTATTTTTAATTTTTAAATTTATATCTTCAATCCAATTTATATTCTTTTCAACGAACACCAATTTGAAGGCCATTCAAGGGGGATCAATTTCTCATGATTATGCAGAACTGATATTGGAAGGTTTTTCTCTTGAATTCGATTCCCTAATTTCAAGATTATTATTGATGAAAAGAAAATATTAGTCTTCCTAATTATATAGAATTATTAATTTTGGATATTTTATTAATTATATTCTTATTATTCCTAGTTATCCATGAAGGAATTTCTATAGTCATCAGAAAGATGTGAAATAGTTAGGATATTTTGTTAAGCATAATATTTTTGTGTAAACGAAAATTAATTAATGATTCTAAAGGAAAAAAATATAACTTATGAATATAATTGGTATGATAAATGTTTCACCTTCCAAAAATTAATCATATCTAGAAGAAAATACTATGGAAATTCATCAATATGTTTCTCATCCATAATCATCTGATTGTTTTTCACATGAAGAAAATTATTTTGTTATTATCATAATGAGATGAGCTTCTAATAAGCATAATGTGTATATTGGGTCTGGTTCTCAATATATTGCATTTTCATTATCTTGTTGACAATTATAACTAGTATTTTCGATGATAAAATATATATATTTAAATGATTTATAAAAAAATTCACCAGAAACATTATTTCCCATTTTTCATCAGTGACATTAGAAAAAGTATTATATTAGGGTATTATTATAATAATTTAAGTCATTAAAAGTGATATGTTTAATTTAATCTAGAGGTGTACATAAGAAATATTTTAGTTTCATGGTCTATGTTCAATTTTACTTAATATTCGAAATCGATAACCTCCTACTTAACAACACCTAAAATAGATCATTATTTCAACTATTATTTATGTTAAATCAATCAAAATCGCATTCTTGAATCCTCGTTATCTTTTGAAAATACTTCCACATCATCATGTATTTATTTCTATCTAATATGTATTTATATATATATATATATAATTAATCTAAATATCATGAATCATATTGTATAATATAGTATATTACCAAAAAGATAGTTAAATATGAAAGAGCTTTCCATAGAGTAAAATTTATACTTCATGTCACGTACGGTAATATTTGTGGGGAAAGTGTTGTTGCTATTTTTTCTACATTTTTTTCCACTCATATATCCTCATCCATTCAATAATACACCACCTAAAATTTCCATACTTAAATTACATATATATATATATATAGTTTTTCCCCCATATTGAATTTTACAAATGTTTTTGTCATTATATTTTACTATTTGAATACTCATTAATAAAATGATTGTCCTTTAATTTTTATTGATTATTCATTGAATATATTTCCATAATTTAATTATATTTTTATTCATTTCTTTATTCTAATTTTTGAAATAATTTTATTTGGATATTTTTTATAACTCTCATGTCCAACCATATTCATTTCAATCTTATATTTAAACTATTTCTATGCGATAAAGTTCAATAGTAAATTTTTTCAGTATCATTTTACTATCATTTAGGAAAATATAATATTGAATAGATTAATAGGTTTTATTTTGGAAATATTTAGGTGGCTACATGATAATTTCAAAATTTGCATTAATGGTTAAGTATTCATAGGAGACTATTGATTATTTGTTTTTTGGGTTTTGGGAGAATCAAATGTTGGGACATAATGAGACATACATATGTTATTTCACCATTTCCTAGAAACACATCTATATTTTGATCCTAAAAAAATCCACATATTTTATTGATATGTTTATCTTAGGTTTTTTAGGATCACATCTCCAATATTTAAATTACCTTAATTCATTGAGTTGTTATCTATTATTTTAAGGAATTTCTCTTCCACACCTAATTATTTTATATAGGTTGAGGAATTATGTTATAGATAATGACGTCACATACAAAAAAAATCATTCTGTGATAAAGTATATTATATCATGGAAGATGATAGTATGTAAATTATCTTAAATCATAAATGAATTATCTTTTAAAATGTTGTTATTCTCAAATGGATGAAGCAGTTAGAATTTCAACTATGTTATTTCTCTTACATGTATCTCAATTTATCATAGAAAATGAAATTAGTAATTAAATTATCTTACACACTAATAAATATAAATAGTTTATAATTAATTTATGTTATGGATATTTATTTATCTTATGAAATCTATTTTATCATTTGATGGTATTACCTTATAAGAATTGTAATTCTAGGAATTTGTCCTGAATGAATCAAATTATAATAAGGAGGATTATTTTCCATTCTCAAAGTCATAGCAGCATTCAGATAAATAAATTTCCATTTCAATATTGTTTCAAAATTCACAATATTACTTATTTAATATCAAAAAATAAGTGGTGTATATTAAGATATAATATTTTTTCAAAAAACCTTATTTCTAAGAATTTAAAAGGTTTGATGAAGTTAAAATATCCTATGGTCTCTTACCTCTTTTCCAACAATATTTGTAAATTATGAAACATGATGAATAATAGAATTTCTAATTATATTTCAAAATTTATTATTTCTATTATCTACTGTGTGATAAATAATGGTTATTTCATATTCATAAATATGATATATCAAAAGAATAAATCACATATTATTCTACATATATACATATATATACTGATAGATAAACACATTCCTGTTATGTTTTATGATCAATTGAATTTAATATATTTCAGTTTTTATTCATTTATATCACTTGAAATCAAAAAATAAAATATATTCTATTTAATGAAATTAATTATCTACCGAAATTTGTTCTTTACCTTTCTTTTTTATATGTAGTAGTGTGTTGAACCAACCTCAATCATCACTTTTAATGTTTATAATGATTTTTTCTCATATTCCATGTAAGGTAGGACCATGGGAAGATCTTGTAATGGGTTTTATTAGTTAAATGTTCTTAGAACATTATACCAAGAGAATAAATATTACACATAGCCAGGAGACCCCAGAATATAAGAAAATTTTTGCGAAAATCATCATAATCAAAGAGTACTCTATTGTTGGATTGGACTGGGAGATTGTTGTACCCTAATCAATTATAAGTATTCAATGTTCTATCCTTATATTTTTATTTTTTATTTTGATGATTATTTTTTATAATATACCATTTTAATTTCTCAAACATAAATTCATGTTAGCTGTATGTGGTGAAAATTTCGAGAACACAATTCATTCCCACACGAGGCATTGCATAGCTCATCTATGCCTAACATGACTAGTATATGATATAATATAAATGCATTCATATAAATAATTTAGCATTTCATAAAATAAAATCATATGTCATGTAATATCCTTAAAATCATGACTCATTATGCTTCATGATATCTTGTGAAAATGTGGCTTCTATGACACCTGAGCAAACATTCTTAAGTGACATTCCATAATCCTTATGTCACAACATGTGACCTTAATCAATACTTATCCCCTACCTCATGAATCATGATATATGTTTTCCAATTCATTGATCCTCTAACCAATGGAACGAGGTAATTTATGACATGAATATACTAACCCACTACCTCAACACAAATGGTAGGGTCCATTCTCTAGGTATTACATGAAATCTTAATCAGACAAACCTTGTCACAGAAATATAACAACTACCATGGTTTTTTCCAAAAAAATAAATCATCAATGCACTCATTTTGAGTCAATATGGGAATACATTCCAATGTAAGTCTATCAATAGGGCATTAACAGTGATATTTTTGATGATAAAATATTTCTGTTGATGGGAGTTTGGGCTGGCCACAACCATTTAATTAGGATTATTGACTACTCCAAGATAGGCTTATAGATTTATGACATACTCATCAATCCATCACCTATCCCTATATGGGAAAGTTAATTCTTGTTCAAATTATTCAATCTAAACCACATCTATATATGATAATTATTATGTATTGGTGGGTTATCATCTATCTCATATTTTTTTATTATGATTTGTTTTATATTTATCTTGCTTTAAATATTTATAGTCTATCATCATATAGAGAGGTGCGTAGAGTATTGATGGTGGGATTGAACCTCAAAAAGATATAATCTATGTGATGTGAGAATAAGAATCTATACCCATGTAGTTTGACAATAAATTCAATACAAACAACATAATAAGAAGCCTAAAATGGTAGCATTTATCATGTTGTTGGAATGGTCATCACAGATATTGATACCAATGAATTTAATAAATAGTTTCAGAAAAAAGTGATATAATATTTTCTATCACATTTCATAAAGGTGTAATATTACAGTTGACAGGAGGGATTATTCACTAGGTATACCATTAAGAGTTTTCCATGGAACTTAATGGGTCAATAACATTAGATAAAAATGGGATTATGCATGTTCTTACATGAGATACCTGACGCGATAGGTGGGATATGTGATGATAGGTTTTGGTGGATATACATAAGAAGATTCTCCTGAATGATAACCATGAGGAATATATAGACTCAAAATTTATTACGAAATTGATAGGGATAACAATATTATGGATGAACAAAGACTAGTAAGGGATAACATCCAATGCGATGCATGATTATAATTAATTTGAGGAGATAATATGAGTTCTAACTCATGATACATTATGAAATAAAAAGAGAGTATCATTGTTAAAGGAATATAAGGGAATACCAACATATATATATCAACATATTGAAACATGATATGAAATACACTAGGAGAATCCTCTATAAGAAAAAAAAATAAAAAAATGAAAGCAGGAATCTTGACTTAATGTTATGTAGACATGCTTAGGGCTTACACCCAAGTGGATTCTCGACTACGGAATCCTAGATGAGTATATATTAATAGGGTGTTTTACGAAATATATGGTAATATATCAACTCAAGGTTCTTCAAGAAGCCATGATGAATGTCTATAATAAAATATTTATACAGGATTAATGATATGGTCATAGGCCTTTCAACCTAAAATGTGTTCTTCCTAGTATTATATGTTTGTGATGTGACCCTTGATATTACATGGGGTTCAGTGAAAGAAGTGAAGTTACCGAGCTAAAGGATTATCATGTTCTATTCTATAAGGTATCCCCATATATCAGTTTCATAGGTATGGATACAAGACATTGGATATATAGGGTTTTTATTATAGTGTTGGAAGTATAATAATTTATAAAAGGGGCTCTACATATGATATATCACATAATGGGAACTTGTATAGATTTTTTACAATAAGGGATCTTTCACAACACAATTTACATAAGGAGAACTCGCATAGATCTATTCTCAAAGGGGAATCTGCATTACACTAATCGTATATGTGTACAATTCTAGAACTCTATGTCGAGGGTTGCATTAAGTTTCTTTATAGGGGTATTTCATTGTGGATTGATATCATTATGGAGGGCCTTCATGAGATTACAACACAATGTCCTTCCCATGATTTAGACACGTGAAATTCTTCTATGTGTTTAATTATGTTACCACGGAGATATCTTTATCCATATGTCTCTCTATCCTATAAAAGTTTCAACCAATACCTTATCTATAAGTTCATGTCAATATTTATAGGATAACGAACCTAAATTCCTTCCCAAAATAGTATTACATTTAGAAACATCTGATACCATAGAATGTTGTTTTTGTAACATCCCAGGTAAATAAATAATAATACATTTTCATATTTATTAATATTTGCGAATTAAATATTAATTTTACTTTAAAGGGGTTGATATGTTCGATAGCGTACCTGATACGCAACAAAGAGATTCTTTGAAATTGTACGTTGCACACTAGTAATAAAATATTATTATTTTAAATGTTAGTTAACACGTAGACGTTGTACAGGCAGTAATGGATATAAATAAGTAAAATATGATTATATATTTTTGTTAAATATTTTTCTATTTATCTAATAAAGGATAAAGGCTTAAAATATGAAAAGAATTCAATTTTAGGTTTATATACTATAATTTTCACGAAAGGTCCACTTATCAACATTTGATGTCGAATCATCATTAAATATAGTTTTGGTAACTCTTATACATTATATTGGACCAAATAAAACTCTTCTTTAGAATCGGGACATCAAATATTAATTTGTGTAATTTTTTTGGTATTTTTCCGAAAAAGTTCATTTTTTAATGAATAGTGTAAAATGATGTATTTTAATTCAAAACCTCTTTTTAATCTAATTTATTAAGATGATTAGATTATCTTTTGAATTGGTTTTAAAGTGAAATTAGAATATATTTTTACCATTTAATCCAATGGTTGTCATTGGAATCAATTTCACTTTGAAATTGGACTTAAACTAGTGTCAATCTTTTGATACTTATTGTTTCATAAAAACACGGTATTTGTTTTGACAGTGGGAATTAATTATTAAATTAATTAATTCAACTTATATGTTTTGAATTTTGTAAAATGGACTTTATTTTTGAATTCTGAATATCAAATATAGCTTAGGGTGATGTTTTGGGTTTTTCTGAAAAACTTCTATTTTTGATGAATCGTGAAACCGCAAAGTGGTGGATACAAAATTTGATTTTTCATTTAATTGGGAAATTACCACTTCTGTGTTTTGAATCTCAAAAATCCAATTTAAATGATTTTAATTATTAAATAAAATGTGGTTCAATGGGATTAAAATAAATTTCGGTGAATAGTAACATTTATGTTTTATTAATCACGATTAAAGGTTATTAGTGTAATTTAAGGTAAAAATGATATTATAATAAAATGAAAATATATTGACACTTGTCCTAACCCTATTGGATGAGTTATGGCCGACCAAGACAACCCATGGGTCGATTTTTGGTACCCCATGGAGCCACTTGGGTATGATAATGACATTTATGCCTTTTATTTAAAGTTAAAGTAAAAATATCACAAACATGAGATGTTTTACTAAACAAATTTTTAAATGGGGTTATACTAGTCATATATCATACTATAATTATTCATTAGAAATATAAAAAGATTTACTTGATCATGATATTTTTTTATAATTTTTTGACATTAAATAAATTAAATTATTTATGACACCATGATGATGCAGCGATTACCTCATTATTTAATGATTTAAATAAAATGGAAAGATAATGTAAAATATAAGACCTACACAATTCCAAAACCTATTAGATGGGTAGATTTCGAACCCTTATCACCTTATCCTCGAAACAAATCAATTTGGGACTATTAAAATCCGAAAACCATTTGAATATAAAGAAACATTTCCTTACTTTCCAAGAGTGCCCCTCCTCTCCTCTTATAAAAGGCCCCCACCTCTATCTCATTAGACACACTTCCAAAGCCTTTGGCTCGACCAAAACCTGATCATTTTGTCTCTCCACATCCCTCTCTAACTCCTTCAAGCCTCACTTTGGGCAGAAGTCTTCCCAGGGAAGCCTTTGAGATCAAACCAAAGGGAGTTACCCGATTTTAAAGTAATGTCTTCACTTGAGTCGTTTTGTTTTATTTTGCTTCTCCACCGCCCTAAACACTTTTTATTCATTTCTTTTGTAACAACTATAGTATCTTAAATATACTAGGATTTTTTTATAAGAATATTTCTAGCTACACTCACACACACCTATATCTAATGGTTAAAGAACATATTTTTTCCGTGGATGGTGAATTTATGCCTCCCGAAACGATGATTGTTCAACACTCATATAACACCTTCAAAGGTGACCATTAAGATGTCACTATATTTATATATTATATATATTATGTTTCTGTTGTCCTTATTCTTCTTTATTTTTCATTTGTGGTATACCTTTATGGTTTCCATTGTGGGTAAACACGATAATTAAATTTTAGGAAGTGCGGACTACCGCCCCCTCAAAGTGATTTTATTCGTTAATGCCATTTGTGGGACGTATAAAGGATGGATTTAAAGTTATTATATATGATGTTATACTGGAATTATAATATACCTTTATATCATTATTGTTTTCATTCCTTTAAAGTATGAGATAGAAATGAAAGTAGCGTTCATGCGTACGTACGGCTTACCGTCTCCATGAACGGTGCATTTAATTTCTTATCCCCAAATGTAATGTACTATTATAAGTACATATACATAATGGATATATATAATGTATGTTACATATAAATGATTAATATAATTCTGGAATTAAAATATACATATCTCTCATTTAGTTTTAATTCCATTATTATGACATAGAAATGAAAGTAGTGTTCATGCGTACGTACGGCTTACCGTCTCCATGAACGGTGCATTTCATTTATTATCCCCAAATTTAATGTACTATTATAAGTACATATATATAATGGATATATATGATGTATGTTACATCTAAATGATTAATATAATTCTATAATTAAAATATACATACCTCTCATTTAGTTTTAATTCCATTATTATGACATAGAAATGAAAGTAGTGTTCATGCGTACGTACGGCTTACCGTCTCCATGAACGGTGAATTTCATTTATTACCTCTAAATGATTATGTAGTATTATAAATACATGTATATGCTGGATATATATGATATATATGATATCCAAATCTGGAATGTCATTCTGGATATAATGAACCTTTGACCACACGAACAACATGTAATCGTAAGAAGTCCACTTTCGACTTAAGGACCAAATATCGACAAAACAATCATTATTAACTTAAATGATTACATAATGTTTATAACATGTCAATAAGTGATATAAAATGAATAATGAACTTTAAAAGTTTCTTAAGAAAATAGAAATTAACTCAAGTTTATTATTCAGGACGTTAAAGAACGATCGAGTCAAGTCGGACCTGAGCTAATGGACTTCGTCTCAATCTCCTTTCATTGAGTCATATTTAATTTTATACACAACTATCTTTTATATGGTGTATAAACCCCTTTACTTTTACTTTTATACAAAAGGAATCTTTTTCTACGAAGCGTTTTAGGAAACGAAAAAAAGGAATGTTTCTTTTAAAGTACGTGGTGACAACGACCTTTTCCGCCACCGCGAGTATTATTTGGTCTTTGGCTTCCTGAACAAGTCGTAATGTTTTTTTTAAAATGAAATAAATACCATATTCTCTTTTATGTATTTTGGTATTGAAAATGGTTTTTATAATGGATTTGTTATGTTAATATATTTAAGTGATATATTGTGATCAAAGTGTGGAAATGTTTTTATTCCATTATATTTTTTTTATGACTTATGATTTTTATAATGGTACTTGGACATTTGACGGGTGGTTACGTGATAAACCATATGAAGGGTGGTGCCGTGAATACCAGGACGGGTGGTTACGTTATAACCTCCAATGCATTGGGTATCGAAGTCGACCGTATGGCTATTACATTAAGTATGTATGGAAGTTGGCCGTATGGATATTCCATTAAGAGATATGTGTGGAAGTCGACCGTATGGTTATTCCACTTAAGTATGTTTGTGTCCCAAGTTACCTTTATATGTTATGTGTTCTTTATATGGGTTTTATGGTAATCTTTTTGGTTACAAAAGGGTAAGTAATGATATTTTATTCATTGAAGAATTTTTACTACTTCATGAAGGTGAATGTATTACTTTGATAAAGTATACATGGTTTACATGATGTTTGAAAAACGAACAGTTTTCATTCTTTGTGTATCCCTTACTAAGATTTTTATGCTCACCCCAAGTTTTTTTTTGAAATGTTTTTCATAGGACATAGTGTGGATTAGGGTCAAGGATGGGATCAAGGGAAAGTCAGGCTATCTAAAACATGGAACTAGACATGTTTCTTTTAAAGAGTTTTTATTTTATGGAATCATAGTGGAAGTGTCTACTTTGTAATATTTTGAGATGTAATAGTAATGACCTAATTCTCTAAAACTCTAAACCTGAAAAGATCCTCAATGTGAATTATTCATTTAATTCAATATTAAGTAATGTTTAAGGTCGGGGCCTTATAGTTGGTATCAAAGGTCGGTTTAGACAACTTTAGGAGTTAGAAAAGTGTAAAATTATAAGTAAATTTATGGTACGATTAAAATGATATAACATTTAAAGATTACCATGTTGCTTCACCTAAGGTATTTCAGTGTTAAGAATGGTTTTTCATAGAGGAAACCGATAAGTTTTTTTTTGTAAGGCATACTGAGGGAAATGACCTTCCAAATCAGCATACTAAGATGGTCAGAATCAGAATTGAGCAGTTTGTTGCAGTGATGGCTCAGTTGAATCACGAGTTGAAAAGAAGATTGGTGAATGCTCCAGTTTTGGCAGTACCTTCTAGGAATGGTGAGTTTCTTATCTACAGTGATGCTTCATTGAAAGGACTTGGTTGTGTCCTTATGCAGAATGTTCAGGTAATTGCATATGCTTCACATCAGTCGAAAACTCATGAGGTAAATTACCCAACACATGATTTGGAATTAGCTGCTGTTGTTTTTGATTTAAAAATTTGGAGGAATCATTTTTATGGAGTACAGTGTGAAATATATACTGATCACAAAAATATAAAGTATATATTCACTCATAAAGAATTGAACATGAGACAGAGGAGATGGCTGGAATTAATCAAGGATTATGATTGTACAATTCACTACCATCCGGGAAAGGCCAATAAAGTTGCTGATGCTTTGAGTCGAAAAAGCAATGCTTCATTAATGATGTTTCGTTTGGAACTTGATCCTTTGGTTAAGGATTTGATGAACTTTGTCATAGAAGTTTTTGGTGCAGGAAGTCCATCTGTTTTGTTTCAGGTATCAGTGAGATCATCCCTATCAGACAGAATTAAGCAAGCATAGAGGGAAGACAGTGAGTCGCAAAAAAAAGTAGAGCTTGTTCAAAAGGGTAAGTTTCCTGAATTCAACATTGATAATGATGGTGTTTTGAGGTTTGAGAAGAGATTATGTGTTCCTTGTGATTCACAGTTGAAGAATGAGTTGTTATGTGAGGCTCATAGTTCCCCGTTTTCAGTTCATCCTAGCAGTACTAAGATGTACAGTGATCTACGGGAGTATTACTGGTGGGATGGAATGAAAAGGGATATTGCTGATTTTACGGTGAAGTGTTTGACTTGTCCGCAGGTTAAAGAAGAGCGGAAGTTACCGAAATGGATGCTTCAGCCTCTACCAGTGCCAGAGTGGAAATGGGAAAACATATCCATGGACTTTGTTATGGGATTACCGAGGAAATCTCGAGGTAATAATGCAATCTAGTTTATTGTTGATCGCTTGACTAAATCTGCTCATTTCCTTGCTATACGAGATAATTTTTCACTAGATCAACATTCCCGTTTGTATCTTAAAGAGATAGTCAGGTTACATGGAGTTCCTCTCTCCATTATGTCTGATCGTGATCCCAGGTTCACTTCTAACTTTTGGAAAGGCCTTCAGAAGTCGTTGGGTACTGAATTAAATTTCAGTACAGCTTTTCATCCTCAATCAGATTGGCAGTCAGAACAAACAATTCAGACCTTGGAGGATATGCTACGATCTTGTTCGATGGATTATCAGGGAATTTGGGACCAACACCTTTCTTTGGTTGAGTTTTCTTATAATAACAGTTTTCATTCCAGTATACAGATGGCACCATTTGAGGCATTATATGTAATGCGGTGTCGAACTCCAGCATTTTGGGATGAAGTGGGTGAAAGGAAGCTGATGGGACCAGAATTGGTAGAAGAGATGGCAGAAAAAGTTTAGTTGATTCAGAAACACATGAAAACAACTCAGAGCAGACAGAAGTGTTATGCGGATAACTGGAGGAAGGATCTATCTTTCGAGGTAGGTGATCATGTTTTTCTCAAGGTTTCTCCATGGAAACGTGTGATGAGATTTAGTAAGAAAGGAAAGCTGGGTCCAAGGTTCATTGGACCATATGAAATTCTGGAGAGAGTTGGATCAGTTGCATACAGAGTGGCATTACCTCCGAGTTTATTTCAGGTACACAATGTTTTTCATGTTTCGATGTTGAGAAAGTATATGCCAAATCCATCTCATGTTTTGAGTCCAAAGGTAGTTCAGCTGGAAGAGAACCTATCTTATAAAGAGCAACTGGTCCAGATTCTTGACCACAGGGAGTAGGTGTTAGGGAATAAGGTGATTCATCAGGTAAACGTTTTGTGGAAAAATCATATGATTGAAGAGGCAACATGGGAATCTGAATATGCTATGAGGGATAAATACCCCCACTAATTTTAATAAGTGAATAAAATTGCGAGGATGCAATTCCCAAAAGGGGGGAAGGATGTAACATCCCAGGTATATAAATAATAATACATTTTCATATTTATTAATATTTGCGAACTAAATATTAATTTTACATTAAAGGGGATTCTATGTTCGATAGCGTACCCGATACGCAACAAAGAGTTTCATTGAAATCGTACGTTGCACACTAGTAATAAAATAATATTATTTTAAATGTTATTTAACACGTAGCCGTTGTACTGGCGGGAATGGATAGAAATAACTAAAATATGATTATATATGTTTTTTAAATGTTTTTACATTTATCTAATAAAGGATAAAGGCTTAAAATATGAAAAGAATTCAATTTTAGGCTTATATACTCTAATTTTCACGAAAGGTCCACTTATCAACATTTGATGTCAACCCGTCATTAAATATAGTTTTGGTAACTCTTATACATTCTATTAGACCAAATAAAACTCTTTTATAGAATCGGGACATCAAATATTTCTCTGTGTAATTTTTTTGGTATTTTTCTGATAAAGTTCATTTTTTAACGAATAGTGTAAAATTTTGTATTTTAATTCAAAACCTCTTTTTAATCTAATTTATTAAGATGATTAGATTATCGTTTGAGTTGGTTTTAAAGTGAAATTAGAATATATTTTTACCATTTAATCCAATTGTGGTCATTGGAATCAATTTAACTTTGAAATTGGACTTAAACTGGTTTCAATCTTTTGATACTTATTGTTTAATAAAAACACGCTATTTGTTTTGACAGCGAGAATTAATTATTAAATAAATTAATGAAACATATATGTTTTTAATTTTTTAAAATGGACTTCATTTTTTAATTCGGAATATCAAATATAGCTTAGGGTGATGTTTTGGTTTTTTTTTTAAAAACTTCAATTTTTGATGAATAGTGAAATCGCAAAGTGGTGGTTACAAAATTTGATTTTTCGTTTAAATGGGACTTTAACACTTCTGTGTTTTGAATCTCAAAAATCCAATTTAAATTATTTTCATTATTAAGTAAAATTTGGTTCAATGGGATTAAAATAAATTTTGGTGAATAGTAACTTTTATGTTTTATTAATCGCGATTAAAGGTAATTAGTGTAATTTAAGGTAAAAATGATATTTTAATAAAATGAAAATATATTGACACTTGTCCTAACCCTATTGGATGAGTTATGGACGACCAAGACAACCCATGGGTCTATTTTTGGTACCCCATGGTGCCACTTGGGTATGATAATGACATTTATGCCTTTTATTTAAAGTTAAAGTAAAAATGACACAAACATGAGATGTTTTACTAAACAAATTTTTAAATGGGGTTATACAAGTCATATTTCTTACTATAAATATTCATTATAAATATAATACTATTTCCTACATCATGATATTTTTTTTATAATTTTTAGACATTAAATACATTAAATTATTTATGACACCATGATGATGCAGCGATTACCTCATTATTTAACGATTTAAATAAAATGGAATGATAATGTAAAATATAAGACCTACACATGTCCAAAACCTATTGGATGGGTTGATTTCAAACCCTTATCACCTTATCCTAGAATCAAAACAATTTGGAACCATTAAAAATCCTAAAACCATTTGAAAATAAAGTAACATTTCCTTACATTCCAAGAGTGCCCCTCCTCTCCTCTTATAAAAGCCCCCCACCTCTACTTCATTAGCCACACTTCTATAGCATTTGGCTCGACCAAAACCTGATCATTTTGTCTCTCCACATCCCTCTATAACTCCTTGAAGCCTCACTTTGGGCAGAAGTCTTCCCAAGGAAGCCTTTGAGCTCAAACCAAAGAGAGTTACCCGATTTTAAGGTAATGTCTTCACTTGAGTCGTTTTGTTTTATTTTGCTTCTCCACCCCCCTAAACTCTTTTTATTCATTTCTTTTGTAACAAATCCAGTATCTTCAATATACTAGGATGTTGTTATAATAAGTTTTCTAACTATACTCACACACACCTACATCTAATGGTTAAAGAACATACTGTTTCTGTGGATGGCGAATTTCTGCCTCCCGAAACGATGATTGTTCAACACTCATATGAAACCTTCAAAGGTGGCCATTAAGATGTCACTATATATATATATGATATATATTATGTTTTTGTTTTTCTTTATTCTTCTGTATTTTTCATTTGTGGTTTACCTTTATGGTTTCCATTGTGGGTAAACATGATAATTTCATTTTAGGAAGTGCGGACTACCGCCCCCTCAAAGTGATTTGATTCGTTAATGCCATATGTGGGACGTATAAAGGATGGATTTAAAGTTATTATATATGATGTTATACTGGAATTAAAATATACCTTTATATCATTATTTTTTTCTTTCCATTAAAGTATTAGATAGAAATGAAAGTAGCGTTCATGTGTACGTACGGCTTACCGTCTCCATGAACGGTGCATTTCATTTCTTATCCCCAAATGTAATGTACTATTATATGTACATATATATAATGGATATATATGATTTATTTTAAATCTAAATGATTAATATAATTCTGTAATTAAAATATACATACCTATCATTTAGTTTTAATTCCATTATTTTGACATAGAAATGAAAGTAGCGTTCATGCGTACGTACGGCTTACCGTCTCCATGAACGGTGCATTTCATTTCTTATCCCAAAATGTAATGTACTATTATAAGTACATATATATAATGGATATATATGATCTATGTTACATCTAAATGATTAATATAATTCTGGAATTAAAATATACATACCTCTCATTTAGTTTTAATTCCATTATTATGACATAGAAATTAAAGTAGCGTTCATGCGTACGTACGGCTTACCGTCTCCATGAACGGTGCATTTCATTTCTTACCTCTAAATGATTATGTAATATTATAAATACATGTATATGTAGGATATAAATGATATATATGATATCCAAATCAGGAATGTCATTCTGGATATAATGAACCTTTGACCACACGAACAACATGTAATCGTAAGAAGTCCACTTTCGACTTAAGGACCAAATATCGACAAAACAAAAATTATAAACTTAAATGATTACATAATGTTTATAACATGGAAATAAGTGATATAAAAGGAATAATGAACTTTAAAAGGTTCTTAAGAAAAGAGAAATTAACTCAAGTTTATTATTCAGTACGTTAAAGATTGATCGAGTCAAGTCGGACCCGAGGTAAGGGACTTCGTCTCAATCTCCTTTCATTGAGGAATATTTAATTTTATACACAACTATCTTTTATACGGTGTATAAACCCCTTTGAATTTTACTTTTATACAAAAGGAATCTTTTTCTATGAAGCGTTTTACTAAACGACAAAAATAAATGTTTCTTTTAACGTACGCGGTGACAACGACCTTTTCCGCCGCCGTGAGTATTATTTGGTCTTTGGCTTCCTGAACAAGCCGTAATGTTTTTTTTAAAATGAAATAAATACCATATACTCTTTTATGTATTTTGGTATTGAAAATGGTTTTTATAATGGATTTTTTATGTCAATATATTTAAGTGATATATTGTGATCAAAGTGTGGAAATGTTTTCTTTCCATTATATTTGTTCTATGACTTACCATTTTTATAATGGTACTTGGACATTTGACGGGTGGTTACGTGATAAACCATATGACGGGTGGTGCCGTGAATACCAGGACGGGTGGTTACGTTATAACCTCCAATGCATTGGGTATGGAAGTCGGTCGTATGGCTATTCAATTAAGTATGTATGGAATTTTTCTGTATGGCTATTCAATTAAGAGATATGTGTGGAAGTAGATCGTATGGTTATTCCACTTAAGTATGTTTATGTCCCAAGTTACCTTTATATGTTATGTGTTATTTATATGGGTTTTATGGTAATATTTTGGTTACAAAAGGGTAAGTAATGATATTTTATTCAGTGAATAATTTTTACTACTTCATGATGGTGAAGGTATTACTTTGATAAAGTATACATGGTTTACTTGATGTTTGAAAAACTAACAGTTTTCATTCTTTGTGTATCCGTTACTGAGCTTTTTATGCCCACCCCAAGTTTTTTTTTTGAAATGTTTTTCATAGGACTTAGTGTGGATTAGGGTCAAGGATGGGATCAAGGGAAAGTCAAGCTATCTAAAACATGGAACTAGACATGTTTCTTTTAGAGAGTTTTTATTTTATGGAATCATAGTGGAAGTGTCTACTTTTTAAACTTTTGAGATATAATTGTTATGTACTAATTCTCTAAAACACTAAACCTGAAAATATCCTCAATGTGAATTATTCATTTAATTCAATATTGAGTAATGTTTAAGGCCGGGGCTTTATATTTGGTATCAAAGGTCGGTTTAGACAACTTTAGGAATTAGAAAAGTGTAAAATTATAAGTTAATTTATGGTACGTTTAAAATGATATAACATTTAAATATTACCATGTTGCTTCACCTAAGGTATTTCAGTGTTAAGAATGGTTATTCATAGAGGAAACTGAGAAGTTTTTTTTGGAATGCATACTGAGGGAAATGACCTTCCAAATCAACATACTAAGATGGGAAGAATCAGAATTGAGCAGTTTGTTGCAGTGATGGCTCAGTTGAATCAGGAGTTGAAAAGAAGATTGGTGAATGCTCCAGTTTTGGCAGTACCTTCTAGGAATGGTGAGTTTGTTATCTACAGTTATGCTTCATTGAAAGGACTTGGTTGTGTCCTTATGCAGAATGTTCAGGTAATTGCATATGCTTCACATCAGTTGAAAACTCATGAGGTAAATTACGCTACACATGATTTGGAATTACCTGCTATTGTTTTTTCTTTAAAAATTTGGAGGGATCATTTTTATAGAGTAAAGTGTGAATTATATACTTATCACAAAAGTTTAAAGTATATATTCACTCATAATGAATTGAACATGAGATAGAGGAGATGGATGGAATTAATCAAGGATTATGATTGTAAAATTCACTACCATCGGGGAAAAGCCAATAAAGTTGTTGATGCTTTGAGTCGAAAAAGTAATGCTTCATTAATGATGATGCATTTGGAACTTGATCCTTTGGTTAAAGATTTGATTAACATTGGCATAATAGTTGTTGGTGCAGAAAGTCCTTCTGTTTTGTTTTAGGTATCAGTGAGATCATCCCTATCAGACAGAATTAAGCAAGCAAAGAGGGAAGACAGTGAGTTGTGGAAAAAGGTAGAGCTAGTTCAGAAGGGTAAGTTGCCTGAATTCAACATTGATAATGATTGTGTTTTGAGGTTTGGGAAGAGATTATGTGTGCCTTGTGATTCACAGTTGAAGAATGAGTTGTTATGTCAGGATCATAGTTCCCTATTTTCAGTTCATCCTGGCAGTACTAAGATGTACAGGGATCTGTAGGAGTATTACTGGTGGGATGGAATGAAAAGGGATATTTCGGATTTTACGGTGAAGTGTTTGAATTTTCAGCAGGTAAAAGTAGAGTGGTAGTTACCGAAAGGGATGCTTCAGCCTCTACCAGTGCCAGAGTGGAAATGGGAAAACATATCCATGGACTTTGATGTGTGATTACTGAGGACATCTCGAGGTAATAATGCAATCTGGGTTATTATTGATCGGTTGACTAAATATTCTCATTTCCTTGCTATACGAGATACTTTTTCTCTAGAACAACTTTCCCGTTTGTATGTTAAAGATATAGTCAGGTTACATGGAGTTCCTCTCTCCATTGTGTCTGATCGTTATCTCAGGTTCACTTCTAACTTTTGGAAAGGCCTTCACAAGTCATTGTGTACTGAATTAAATTTTAGTACAGCTTTTCATCCTCAATCAGATGGGGAGTCAGAATGAACAATTCAGACCTTGGAGGATATTCTATGAGCTTGTTCGATGGATTATCAGGGATTTTGGGACCGACATCTTTCTTTGGTTGAGTTTTCTTATAATAACAGTTTTCATTCCAGTATACAGATGGAACCATTTGAGGCATTATATGGGAAGCGGTGTCGAACTCCAGCATTTTGGGATGAAGTGGGTGAAAGGAAGCTGATGGGACCAGAATTGGTAGAAGAGATGGCAGAAAAAGTTCAGTTTATTCAGAAACACATGAAAATAACTTAGAGCAGATATAAGTGTTATGTAGATAACCGGAGGAAGGATCTATCTTTCGAGGCAGGTGATCATGTTTTTCTCAAGGTTTCTCCATGGAAAAGTGTGATGAGATTTGGTAAGAAAGGAAAGTTGAGTCCAAGGTTCATTAGACCATATGAAATTCTAGAGAGAGTTAGATCTGTTGCATACAGAGTGGCATTACCTCTGAGTTTATCTCAGGTACACAATGTTTTTCATGTTTCGATATTGAGAAAGTATATGCCATATCAATCTCATGTTTTGAGTCCAGAGGTAGTTCAGCTAGAAGAGAACCTATCTTATGAGGAACAACCGGTCCAGATTCTTGAACACAGGGAGAAGGTATTACGGAATAAGATGATTCATCAGGTAAAGGTTTTGTGGAAAACCCATATGATTGAAGAGGCAACATGGGAATCTGAAAATGCTATGAGGGATAAATACACCCCACTAATTTTGATAAGTGAATAAAATTGCGAGGACGCAATTCCCAAAAGGGGGGAAGGATGTAACATCCGAGGTAAATAAATAATAATACATTTTCATATTTATTAATATTTGCGAATTAAATATTAATTTTACTTTAAAGGGGATTCTATGTTCGATAGCGTACCCGATACGCAACAAAGAGTTTCTTTGAAATCGTACGTTGCACACTAGTAATAAAATAATATTATTTTAAATGTTAGTTAACACATAGCCGTTGTACTGGCGGAAATGGATAGAAATAACTAAAATATGATTATATATGTTTTTTAAATGTTTTTACATTTATCTAATAAAGTATAAAGGCTTAAAATATGAAAAGAATTCAATTTTAGGCTTATATACTCTAATTTTCACGAAAGGTCCACTTATCAACATTTGATGTCGAACCATCATTAAATATATTTTTGGTAACTCTTATACATTCTATTGGACCAAATAAAACTCTTCTATTGAATCGGGATATCAAATATTTCTCTGTGTAATTTGTTTGGTATTTTTCCGATAAAGTTCATTTTTTAATGAATAGTGTAAAATGTTGTATTTTAATTCAAAACCACTTTTTAATCTAATTTATTAATATGATTAGATTATCTTTTGAATTGGTTTTAAAGTGAAATTAGAATATATTTTTACAATTTAATCCAATGGTGGTCATTGGAATCAATTTAACTTTGAAATTGGACTTAAACTGGTGTCAATCTTTTGATACATATTGTTTCATAAAAACACACTATTTGTTTTGACAGCGGGAATTAATTATTAACTTAATTAATGCAACTTATATGTTTTGAATTTTTTAAAATTGACTTCATTTTTGAATTCAGAATATCAAATATAGATTAGGGTGATGTTTTGGTTTTTTTCTGAAAAACTTCAATTTTTGATGAATAGTGAAACCGCAAAGTGGTGGTTACAAAATTTGATTTTTCGTTTAAATTGGACTTTACCACTTCTGTGTTTTGAATCTCAAAAATCCAATATAAATGATTTTTATTATTAAGTAAAATGTGGTTCAATGGGATTAAAATAAATTTTGGTGAATAGTAACTTTTATGTTTTATTAATCGCGATTAAAGATAATTAGTGTAATTTAAGGTAAAAATGATATTATAATAAACTGAAAATATATTGAAACTTATCCTAACCCTATTGTATGGGTTATGGCCGACCAGGACAACCCATGGGTCCATTTTTGGTACCTCATGGAGCCACATGGGTATGATAATGACATTTATGCCTTTTATTTAAAGTTAAAGTAAAAATGACACAAAGATGAGATGTTTTACTAACCCAATTTATACATGGGGTTATAAAAGTCATATTTCTTATTATAAATATTCATTAAAAAGATAAAAAAAATTCCTACGTCATGATATTTTTTCAATAATTTTTAGAAATTAAATAAATTAAATTATTTATGACACCATGATGATGCAGCGATTACCTCATTATTTAACTATTTAAATAAAATGGAAAGATAATGTAAAATCTAAGACCTACACTTGTCCAAAACCTATTGTATGGGTAGATTTAGAATCCTTATCACCTTATCCTTGAAAAAAATCAATGTGGGACCATTAAAATCCGAAAACCATTTGAAAATAAAGTAACATTTCCTTACTTTCCAAGAGTGTCCCTCCTCTCCTCTTATAAAAGGCCCCCACCTCTACCTCATTACCCACACTTCCAAAGCCTTTTGATCAACCAACCCCTACTCATTTTGCCTCTCCACATCCCTATCTAACTCCTTGAAGAGTCACTTTTAGAAGTATCCTTCCAAAGGAATCCTTTGATCTCAAACCAAAGGGAGTTACCCGATTTTAAGGTAATGTTTTCACTTGAGTCGTTTTGTTTTATTTTGCTTCTCCAATCCCCTAAACTCTTTTTATTCATTTATTTTGTAACAACACCAGTATCTTCAATATACTAGGATGTTTTTATAAGAATATTTCTATATACACTCACACTCACCTACATGTAATGGTTAAAGAACATACTGTTTCCGTGGATGGCGAATTTCTGCCTCCCGAAACGATGATTGTTCAACACTCATGTAACACCTTCAAAAGTGGCCATTAAGATGTCACTATATTTATATATGATATATATTATGTTTATGTTTTCCTTATGATTCTGTATTTTTCATTTGTGGTATACCTTTATGGTTTCCATTGTGGGTAAACACGATAATTTCATTTTAGGAAGTGTGGACTACCGCCCCTCAAAGTGATTTGATTCGTTAATTCCATATGTGGGACGTATAAAAGATGGATTTAAAGTTATTATATATGATGTTATACTGGAATTATAATATACCTTTATATCATTATTGTTTTCTTTCCATTAAAGTATGAGATAGAAATGAAAGTAGCGTTCATGTGTACGTACGGCTTACCGTCTCCATGAACGGTGCATTTCATTTCTTATCCCCAAATGTAATGTACGATTATAAGTACATATATATAATGGATATACATGATGTATGTTACATCTAAATGATTAATATAATTCTGGAATTAAAATATACATACCATTCATTTAGTTTTAATTCCATTATTATGACATAGAAATGATGGTAACGTTCATGCGTATGTACGGCTTACCGTCTCCATGAACGGTGCATTTAATTTCTTATCCCCAAATATAATGTACTATTATAATTACATATATATAATCGATATATATTATGTATGTTACATATAAATGATTAATTTAATTCTGGAATTGAAATATACATTCCTCTCATTTAGTTTTAATTCCATTATTATGACATAGAAATGAAAGTAGCGTTCATGCGTACGTACGACTTACCGTCTACATGAACGGTGCATTTCATTTCTTACCTCTAAATGATTATGTAATATTATAAATACATGTATATTCTGTATATATATGATATATATGATATCCAAATCAGGAATGTCATTCTAGATATAATGAACCTCTAACCACACGAACAACATGTAATCGTAAGAAATCCACTTTCGACTTAATGACCAAATATCGACAAAACAAACATTATTAACTTAAATGATTACATAATGTTTATAACATGGAAATAAGTGATATAAAAGGAATAATTAACTTGAAAAGGTTCTTAAGAAAATAGAAATTAACTCAAGTTTATTATTCAGGATGTTAAAGAACGATCGAGTCATGTCGGACCCGAGTTAAGGGACTTCGTCTCAATCTCCTTTCATCGAGGCATATTTCATTTTATACCTAACTATCTTTTATATGGTGTATAAACCCATTTGACATTTACTTTTATACAAAAGTAATCTTTTTCTATGAATCGTTTTACTAAATGAAAAAAAGGAATGTTTCTTTTAACGTACGCGGTGACAAAGACCTTTTCTGCCGCCACGAGTATTATTTGGTCTTTGTCTTCCTGAACAAGCTGTAATGTTTTTTTAAATGAAATAAATACCATATACACTTTTATGTATTTTGGTATTGAAAATGGTTTTTATAATGGATTTGTTATGTTAATATATTAAAGTGATATATTGTGATCAAAGTGTGGAAATGTTTTCTTTCCATTATATTTGTTTTATGACTTATGATTTTTATAAATGTACTTGGACATTTGATGGGTGGTTACGTGATAAACCATATGACGGGTGGTGCCATGAATACCAGGACGGGTGGTTACGTTATAACCTCTATTGCATTGGGTATGGAAGTCGACCGTATGGCTATTCCATTAAGGATGTATGGAAGTTGGCCGTATGGATATTCAATTAAGAGATATGTGTGGAAGTCGACCGTATGGTTATTCCACTTTAGTATGTTTATGTCCCAAGTTACCTTTATATGTTATGTGTTCTTTATATAGGTTTTATGGTAATATTTTGGTTACAAAAGGGTATGTAATGATATTTTATTCAGTGAAGAAGTTTTACTACTTCATGAAGTTGAAGGTATTACTTTGATAAATTATACGTGGTTTACTTGATGTTTGAAAAACTAACAGTTTTCATTAGTTGTGTATCCCTTAATGATCTTTTTATGCTCACCCCAAGTTGTTTTGAAATGTTTTTCCCAGGACTCAGTGTGGATTAGGGTCAAGGATGGGATCAAGGGAAAGTCATGCTATCTAAAACATGGAAGTAGACATGTTTCTTTTAAAGAGTTTTTATTTTATGGAATCATAGTGGAAGTGTATACTTTGTAATCTTTTGAGATGTAATAGTTATGTCCTAATTCTCTAAAACTCTAAACCTCAAAAGATCCTCAATGTGAATTGTTCATTTAATTCAATATTAGTTAATGTTTAAGGCTGGGGCCTTATAGTTTTAATACACAGATTAACAAAAATGTGTCCCACTATTTGTAAATGAGATTAATATAAGGGATATGAATTTGATGAACAGTGTGAAGCACATCCTAGTCTGATAAAAGTGCTATATGGTGGGTAATATTACATCATGCATGCCAAAAATGATAATTTATTCACAAACTTGATGCAAAACATTTTATACGGAGAAAATATCTATATTGGTAACTCCAATCCACCTCCTCCAAGACGAATATAACCATTATTTCATATGTTATTATAGATATATACATAAATTTTCACATTATTTATTTTACTTTGTGCTAAAATGAAACTTGATTTAGATTAGTAAACACATTTGATCTGAAAGTTCTTATCTACTATGATTTTTTTTAAATCTATGACTAGGATGAAAATCATTCCCCAGGATTTGGTTTATAGACCATATTAGGTTGTTTTCTTATGGAAACATCATCATGGAATATCCTCAAAAATAAATTTTGTGGTTTTAAGACTCTTTTTGGATGCATTTGGTGAAATCCAAGACCTACTCTAGATGGGTGGTTCTCACCACCCGTCACTGCATTTGAAAATGATTCAATATAATATTTATATCTATGTGAGTGATTAGTCTTATGGAATATGAGAAAAACATTTTTCCTCATTTTATCATGGAGAAAAGTTTCTTATTAAAACCTTTCCTGGATCATCCAACTGTGGATCACAAAATGAATTTTGTGGAAATCTGAATGGAGTGTAATATTCAACTCCCCAAATAGCCAAATCCATACCACTGATTTAAATGTTCTTAAAACACTCTTTCACTAAAGGTGAATCCATCTTGTCATATGTTATAAATTACCACTCAATAATTTCTTGGACATAAATCATAATGACGACTCCATCTCATGGACGTCCAACTAGGGACGTCTCACGTATAGTGGGTCAGGCCTCAATATCCATCTTCCCCATAATGTACATAAAATATCAGAATGATAAGAATGAAAAAACATGATATAGAACACAAGGAATATATCCCATAACATGACTCCCAAAATCAACACTCATGTTATAATCAATTAAAAATATCGCCTATTCACAAATCATATCATTCCTCACCCACTAGGGAATTGGCATTATTCTGTTGATCTATATCAATCTCTGATCATTAATACACTGAAGGTATGCCACCCATCAAAGAAACCACTACCCATAGGATCCTCTGATCCATACATGATTTCCAAGATTAACCTCGTCACTTTTGATCCCACTACCTGTGGACCATCCCGTGTTATCTACCATAAAAACCTTGGAAACCCTAGGCCATGTCCCAAATAATTCCCTCTGACCCACACATAGGTATCTTCTAACATATCCTATGAAAGATATATGAATGGGAAAAGAAGATGAAATATTATCACTATTATACCCCTCTTTATTAATGGACTACAAATAATAATGACAATGCTTTCCAAGCAACAATCCACCATTTGATGTTTTAACACATTTTGTATGATACAAATGACCATCCCACCAGTCACAACCACAAAAAACACTCTCATGACTTTAGAAATTATTATAACAAAACCATCCTAGGAAAATTTCATCTGATCTAGAATCATAAGACCATCTGAGTGACAGTTCCATATGTTTAAGAAGTTTATAGCGATCCTATGGATGACTTTCTTTTGTTGGATTGAACATATCATGTGAAATGTTCAATGAAATTATCATCATGACTAATAAAAATATTTCTCACAATTTTAGAGAATATTTACCACAACCCAAAGTAGAGTCCCTCAAGAGGTAATCCACATATGACCCTTTTTCTCAAAATCTCATCATTAGTACTTAATATTATAACACGATGATACAAATAGTCTAACATCAATCCCTTGATTGAAAAAAGTTCATTAGTGCAAGATACAATCTATGTTGGTCTCTCTAAATTTAGAGGAATGAAATAACGATGAAATAATTTCCTACGCTTAGTAAAAAACCCTACATACATTATTATTAAGTGTGAACACAATTGGGAGGTGGATGTTGTTCATGGTGCCCATCCTCTCCAAATTTTAAAAAAAATTATATAGACCATGTCTTGGGGTTTCATATTAGTTAATTTATAAAATTCCATTTCTAATATTATAAACCCAAATTGAAAATCATACCATATAGATTAATCATGGAATTCCTTTATTCCATGTCATGTGGTAATCCTTACAATTATTAAAATTATTTACAATCATGTAGATAAATAGTTATCCTTACACCAGTAATTGATCCTACCCATCATTGGTTTAATTTATTAAACCTCAAAATAAATATTATAAATAAATTTTAAATTTATAGTATTTTTAATAAATTAATTAGTTTAATATTTAGAATATAACTGAATTATTTGTTAATTTGTAATTATTTATTATAATGTGGAAAAAAGCTGATAAATGTTACACATTCAATAAATTAATATGTATTATATTCTGAGTCTCACAAATGAAATTAATATTTTAATATTTCGTAATTAAGTAATTTACATATTAATAAAAAAAATAATTTATTAACTTTCAAATAAATACAAATAAATATATATTATATTATTTTTTTTAATAAAAAAAATTCCTATAAATAAATATATATTTAATATTTTTGGTCATTTTATAAATCATGAATAAAATTTACTTATCAAATTTGATGTTAATAATTATATCATATATTTAATATGTATAATATTTTATTAAGATCAATGTAAAAACTTTTTGAATTGCCCTCTAAGCCTCATCCTCAGTTTCGTAAGGTGAGTAGTCCACATAACTATGATTACTATCAATAAATAGGTCAATGCACCCATTGAGGAAGAGGATATTTCCAAATGGCACCGATCACATTTGAGTACTCCATGTATAATATAACACCTTTGTTTTGATATATCATCAAGTTGGTTTCATGCATATGTTATAAACATATATTCTTGATATGTACTTATTTGACTATAAAAAACATCAATACAAAATTAAAATGTAATTTAATGAGATAGTTCCAATAAAATCAAATGGATGTGATATAAACATCCATAAATATGAAAGGGAAAAATACATCGTTAACTACTTCCATAATAGGATAGATTTCATGGAATACTTCAGAAACCCAACTACACCATGAACTATTAAATAATGTTTTCTGATAATAATTCTATGTTCCCTTTTCATGGAATGCATTAATATTAATCTTAATGTCTAATAACAGGTACTCCCACTAAATTATTTGAATATCTGACGACACATAAACTTAACGAATTCATAATTGCTGGTCTGTTATCAAAATAATTCAACCTAGATATTACTAATTGTAAACTTCATGAAATTTAGTTTCAACCCTTTTATGATATATCAAAAAATTTGATTAAAATACAATGGGTCCCATAAAAATGTTATAACCACAAAAAAGTTTTAGGAATATCCTCATAGTACAAATAGATTATCAATATATTGGAGAACATTTAATGAACTTTTTAATGTTTTATAAATTCTAATACATCATAATGTTAATGTATTGTAGAATAACTAATAATATTTGATATGGTATTTATTATTGTTTAAATCCATGAATATACATGAGATCTAAAATATAAAGAAGTTGGTTCTTGTGCACCAACTCAATCGTTGAGGCCTCATGTCAACTCAAACTATAACATTTCCTCTGATGGACATATTCTCATGGACATATAGATCTAACAAAAGTTATAAATAGAACTTTACCTAACATAATTAGGACCAGATTCATCATTACACATTCTTTAGGGATATCTCGATCTCCATCCTTCATCTCATTTGTAACTCCCCAACCCTAGAAACCCAGAGTCGGGGAAATATTAAAATATGTTGGAATTATTACAAGGAATAAAATATTGATGGAACATTATGTTTAACTATCAAAAAATTACATATCACATAAATACTATCTATTATACATTGTGAATATATAATAAATCAAGCTACATATGAAACAGAAATAAAATAAATCCTTGAAAGATTATTCAATGTTCTCCTTTAATATTTTTTGGAACGAAAGATAATAAGGCTTAGATTAAATGATCTATAAGTGTATGTAAAACAGAAAAATTAATGTGTTAATATATATGGAAAGGTATATATCTTAGTACACATTTAATTAATAATATGTAAATAATTCATAAATAATGTGGCAAGTAATAAACATTAACATAAGCCATATGTATGTAGACATAGAATGAACTACATCCATATATATGTGGACAAAAAATGTAATAGATAAACAATAAGTAATACTATACAAGGGGAATTTATTTATTATTAGATTTTATTTCTATGGAACATGAAAATATTTTACATTCAAGACCATTCACTGGATAGTATAAAAGAAGGACATAAACCTGTTTAATTTGCCAAACTAATTTGTCTAATGAGAACCTATCGACACATTGAGGTTCAATCTAATGTACGAGATCTATATTTGAATACCATTACAAATAATTACTCACATTTAATATTCAAAATAACTAATATGCCTTATAATATATTCGTATTGAATGAGAAATACTTATCTATCAAAACCCCCTAATAATAAAATAAATTTCCAAGTAATCACCATATAAAAAATGTTTTATGGTTTTTGAAATAATAATATCCATTATATGATAATATTTATATTAAATTTCAATTGAAAAATTCTTACAGTAATTTAATTGATTCAGGGTATGTTAAAATTCTCAAAAGAAAGTGAGAATAATGTCATTTGAGGATAATAATATTTAAATATTTCAAAGTGTCACATAACACTTTGAAACATTTAATTCATAATCCCCAAAAATATATGGAAGTATATGAATATAATAATATCATTGTATTAAATGTATTCATGATATTATATAAAATCATTGGATGTAGGTATGGATCCCAAATGAACTGAGTAGTGAATATGACATTTATCACACAGTTTTAACAAGTGAGATGAAAATCACTTACCATAACATTCATATTGATTTTTGGTCTTTAACCTTATGTATAGTGGTTTAAAATATGTTACTAATTAATAAAATAAACACATTAATATTTATAATAACATATATTTAATTCTTACAATATTTTATTACACATTTGATAACACTATTCGATTATTTTTACTATTTGGTGTGTTAATTGTGTAATTTTCTCAAGTACGTTTTGACATGTTATTTGTTGTTATTCTTAAATATATCGTAGTTTCATCATATTCATAATGAAATAAATTAAAAAATAATTATATATAATAATTATATATTTTTTTATAATTTTCCATAATATTTGGACATAAGAAATGAAGTGCACCATTCACAGATATTGTAGGTTGTACGTATGCATGAACGTGACATTCATTTCTATGTCAAATTTAAAGACTATAAAATTAAATGATAAATATTTATTTTATAATTTCTAGTATCTTATATATATTACAAATTTTACATTGATTTATTATAAACATATTTTATATGTTTAATGTATGGCATGAACGAGTCACGTCGCTTTGTGGGGGAGGTAGTCCAGATTTCCTCAAATGAAATTTTAGAAATTACACAACCCAGAAATAATAAAGGAATGTTACAAATAAAAATTAACGATGAATAAAGACATTTTTTATTAAATATATATATTATATATAAATATAGTTTTCAACATAATGACCACTATGAGAGGAGGTCATGGAAAATTGAACAATCATCATTTCATGAGGCAGCAGTTCGTCGTACGGAGGAACAATATATTTGTTACCCATTAGATTGAAGTGTGTGTAAGTGTAGGTAAAATACATAGTATAAAAAAATTACTACTATATTTTTAATACTATTTTTTTATGTAATAATATAATAATAACTGTATAGGTATTGGAAAATGGAAATGAATCTAGAAATCAAGAGAGAAGGCATTACCTCTAAATTGGGTAACTTATTTTGGGTTGACCCAAAATACATCTTTCAAATTATTTATGGAAAACGACTTGCTTCTATGAATATGATAGGGATGTTCGGATTCTATTTCAAAATGTATTGTCTGAACACAAGTGGATTGAGAAGTGTGATGAATGGGGAGAGTTGGTGGCCTTTTATAGGGAACACAAAAGATGTAATTCGATTTTTTGGAAACAAGTTATGTGTGAATATGTTCTTAACTAATAAATTAATACCAAAAAATAAATAATAAATAATTTATTTTTAATGGAAGAATTATTTCTATAAAATTGGGTTTTGACACGTGTCTATGTCATTCAGGCCCTTAAGATAAAAGCTTTATCATTTATTATGCTTAATTTCACTTTTATAATTGTAATTAATTTTATTTAACTTGACCAATATTTTTGTTCAGATTTTTTTCTTATTAGAGAAATAAATTATTCTAGTTACAGATATTAAATCTTTTTTTCAATTCTAATCACATATATTGTAGTAATTAATTTCAATTTCATCCCTCAGTCGGGACGACAATGCAGGTTTTTAAGGTAAATGTGTCTAAAAGTTTGTTGTATTTTAATATCTAATTCAAAATTGAAATTCATTCGAATGAAAGAAGTTATATTAATTTATACAAATATTATATAATTAAACATTAAAATTAATTAAAAATAAAATTTATAGTTATAAAAAATTATATTAAAAAGCAGCTTTGAACTAAAATTCAGTATTTTGAACTATTCATTAAAAAATGAATCTTCACTAAAAACACATTAATATAATACTATCATGTTTTTTATATTTTAATTTTAAAAAAAAAATTATTTTTATATATTAAATTTATAAAAGGATAAATATTTGGATTTAAATTGGGTTCTCCGTCAAAAGCCGACAAAAATTGCATATATGAAAATAGTATTTTATGTGTAATATTGGGTTTCTTCTTATCATAAACCAATTAAATGAGTGTAAAATTATTTTTTTGGAAATATAATATATAAAGTAACTCTATAAAAGTGATATAATTTAATTAACTATGAAAAACGTGACTAAAGGATGTTTCATTTAAATAGGGTGTTGTGTGTGTTGTAATGATTTCTAGAGGTAAATATCATAATGTCTTGGGTTGCTACATTCTTCCCTCCTGTCAAAATTCCATCCTATAAGTGTTTGAGTTATTAACTTCAAAAATATGTGGGTAGTTCTCCTTTATATAATCCTTTCGTTCCCATGTTTCTTCTTTATTTTTTTTATTCAAATATAGAACTTTTATTAGATTAGTATTCTGATTCCTCAATACTTGCTCTCTCTGGTACAGAATCTGAATGGGTTCTTCGTAATAATAAATGTCAGGTTTAAAAATATATTACAATAGACATGATAAAATGTGTTGGATTTTTCTTGTACATCATTAATGGTGATATATATAACACATAATGAAGCTTTGAGATATTTGGAGGCAGTTATAATCGATAAGAAATAACTAAAACTATTTCATGAATATAGAAGGGTCTAATATACAAGGGACTCAGTTTCCCTTTCATACCAAATATAGTAACACCATTTCATTATGGAACCTTCAGGAAAGCATTATCTCCCACTATTAAATCCATATCCATCCTCTTATTATCTGCATAACTCTTTTTCTTAATTTCAACAATTTTGATATGACCATGAATAGCCTTCACCTTCGTTGTAGTCTATTCAACATGTTATGGGCCTAATAGATTCCTTTCACCAACTTCGTACAAACAAGTTGGAGTATGAAACCTCTATTCATATAATGATTTATATAGTTCCATTTAAATACTTAATGGAAACTATTATTATAAGAAAAATCCACCAAAGGTGTGTATTGATCTCACATACCTTGATAATAGAGTGAACATGATTTCAACATGACTTACATTGTTTGAATTTTTAATTCAAATTGTCCATTGTCTTTTAGATGGTAGGAAGTTCTCAAATGATTCTTTTTGTTAAGTGCCTTTTGAGGACCCTTCCAAAACATCAATTTAAAAAGGATGTCTTGATCTGAGACAATTGACAAAGGAGCACCATGATGTCTTACAAAATCATTTATGTATAGCCTTATGAGGTGCTCAAGAGGATGATATTCTATAATTGAAAGTAAATTTTCATATTCTGTTATGTAATCAATAATAACCCATTTTTCATCATTCTTTCAGGGATCCATAAGAGGTCCTTTGAAAATTCCTAAAGTAATAGCATTCCCTTTCCACACAGGGGTAGAAATATGTAGTAGAACCCCTTTATGATGTTGTCTTATAGATTTTACTTGTTAAAAACCATTAATTAGGACATATAATCCTCAATTTCAAACTTCATGTTATCTAATAAAAAGTGTTCCCTCATTTCATTAAAAATATTTGTCCTTACATAGTGTATAGAGAAATTTCATCTATGAGTGTCATATAAAAATTCCATTTTTATCCCATGTAAAGGTGGAACACATAGACTATTTCCAAATTTTATAACTACATCTTCACAAAAAAAGTCTACTGTTTGTCAATTACTCATGCAATTAATTTTCTTCTGAAATTCCTCATCATCAATTTTAGAATTCCGTATCCTCTCTATAAATTATAATTTTTCAATAATTTGATAAATTATGGATTTCTGCCTATCCTTTTAAATACATATATCCATCATCACAAGATCCATAAACATAGGATCCTTCTCAATAAAAAATTCAGAAAGAACTCCATGATCTTTCTTCTCAATGAATCTTCAACATTATTTTCATTCCCTCGTTGGTAATGTATTATAGAATCATTATCCATGAGTAGTTTGATCTATATCCTTTGTCCCATTTTCAAATAATTCAATGAGATTATATCTTTCATGGATTTATGACATGGGTATATCTCACATCCTTCATTATAGAGGTAATGTCTCCACATTTTCAAAATATAAGATTAAAAATGAAAACTCCAAATCGAGGGTAGTGTGTTTCTATTCGCGAGTCATTATTTTCTATAATGCATATGAAATAACTGTTTCAATTTCCACTAAGACACAACCATGTACTTTCATTGATGCATCACAATATATGACAACCCCATCACTACCAAATAGTAGAATCTACATTGGATCATTACCAAATATTCCCCTTAGTTCTTTGATGCATTCATCGAATTCTTTCTTCAAATCATAATTAAAACCATTACAAATAATATTGGTTAATGGGTTAGCTAATTGGGGAAAAATTCTGAATGAATCACCGATAATAACCTTCCAAACTACTGAAACTCTGTACCTCGGTTATGTTTATTGGAATAAGACATTCTTTGACTACCATTTCCATTGATGGATTAACCAATATTCAATATTTGGAGACAACATGAACAAGAAAAGATACTTCTTCAATCCATAAATTACATTAAATAAATTTCAAATATAACTCTTACCTTATTAGAATCGTAAGGATGATACAAAAGTGATCCTCATGATCCTTAGAGGATTTCTAATACACCAGATTATCATCAATCAATACTACTACAATATTTTCCAGATATTCATTGAATAATATTATCATTAGGTCTATAAAAATAGAGGGTGTATTAGTTAGCCCAAATCAAATTGTTGTTAAATCTCAATATCCACACCATATCCAAAAATATGCCTTCAGAAGGTCTTCCTTCATCACACATAATTGGTGATACCTAGAATGCAGGTCAGTCAATGAAAAAATTAGGGCTCTGTGATTTTGATCATGCAATTCATCAATTCATGGTTGAGTATACTTTTTTTATTATAATTTCATTGATGTCCTTATATTCAACAAAAAATCTCATAGATCCATCCATTTTTTGACACAGACCATGGGTTCCCCAATGTGAGACACTTGTGAAAATTAATCTTTTATTACTTGAATCGTCTAGTTATTTATTGAAATCTACCAATTCCACAACACCGTTTCTATAGGGTCTTTTTGATATTAAACTTGCATCATGGATTAAATCAATATATATTTCATCCTCACATTCTGGGGGATGTCCAGGTAAATCCTCCAAAAATTCATCGAAGAATTTATACACAATATGTACATCTTAAATTTGTAGACTACCTATTTATTAAGTAGATATTTTGTATCTTTCTCCCGATGAATTTTATTCAGAATAGATACAGATTTCAGATCTAAATAAGAATCACATGAGAATGATTATTCACTAAATATGTGGGATTCTTCATCATCCTCACAACTAGTAATATCTTTCACCTGTAATAAATTTTAACATCATATCTTGAGAGATAGCATATACCATGGATAATATAAAATTAATACATAGGTATGAAAATGATTTTGTCACATAATGTATTTACATGTGTCGTTATTTGGACACAACAAAACATCATTGTTTCAATGATACTTCCCATAATTGTTTTTATAGACAACTCTCATATTAAATCAAAATGGAACTGTCGAATTTTCATGGAAATATATGTAGATATAAAAGGGGGTGATGATCCTGAATCAAATAAAACATTGGCTATATTTTAATATAAGATTAACATAACTTCTAGCACATCATTTAGTACTCCTACCTATTAAGTAATAACCACAAAGTCTTGGACATTTCTCATTAGAAACTTCTATGGTATATTCCCTTGATGATTGGTACAATCATTTGCATAATGTCCTACCTACATAAATTATAGCATTGGACATCATTGATCAGATTATTCCCCTTACAATCATGAGCCTAGTGACCCTTATCTCCACATTTATTGAAAATTCCTAGTCCCAGCAAACATTTCCTAGGTTGTCTTTTCCAAAATTAACACAAGATGGGAATCTATCAATCTTATTCTTCTTATTTGAATTCCCTTTATCATGATTCTCGCATGACCTCCTCTTTTCTTTGATTCCGTTGAATAAATTGATTCTAGAATATTCATTCTCTATCATTATGGCTCATAAAACCATTTCATCACATGATGAAAAATTCTGATAAACCAGAGACCTTCTTTGATTTTTTTAAGACCATCAAATAGGTGATCAATCATTCACTCATTTTTTTGTATAGAATCAAAATCATACCTAGGTAGCCTTGTGATTGTGGTTTTATAATCTTCTACACTCTCATCTTTATTTTTCATTTGCTATGTCATCTTTTATTCATCTTAACTAATTGATCACGAGGGATGTAATATTCAAAGAATGTCTACATAAAATTCCATCATTCAATGAGTTTAATTGTTCTTCTTATCATGTATTCTGGATTATGTACCCCCACTAATCTTGATCACCTTGAAGACAATAGACCTCAAGTGTAACCCTTTCCTTCTCACTATATACTAATGTTGTAGATATATTCTACAGAGACTCAATACAGTGCTCGACTACAATTATATTTTTAGTCCCACAAAAAAGGGCTCCTCTTTCACATAAAATGTTCCAGAATAGTATAATACCTTCAAATAATATGTTTCTCCATGTGGGGAAGGTTGTTTGTCATAACATGATTCACTTTCCATGATATTTCCATGATTTTCTCTATTCCAATATCAGCTGTATTGGTTTACTTAGGAGATAAATATCTACATTGTCCATGTGTGTTGAAACAATTATTTATTCCAAAATCTATTTATAGAAAATTATAAACACTAGATTAGCTCATTAAATTTTATTCCATCTATAACTCTGAACATAACATTAATTTAAAAATAGTAAATCTTTGAATCAAATGATTTGTTTGTGTTAAAGGCATCATTAATATTGAATTATTCATAATGAGAATAATAGAGATTGAGAATTATCCTTACTTTATCCCTTGGAAGTGTCAAACTAGTGCATAATAAGGCCCATTTTCATGTACAATTGTACCCAAAATCAGGCTCAGAAGCCGTTTTGGAGTTGTTAGTCCTAGGTACATCTGTTCTAGAACCACATACACTCACAGTATTTCAACATTGACCAATTTACATGAACAACCACATAATATCTACCTTATTATAATTATAGAATTTTAGTGTATACATATCCACAATTTCTATCTTAGCATTGTTCTCCCTAATTTATCTTTTCTAAATCTAGTTTCCAATATTGTTTCTAAACTACCTCTGATACCAAATTTAACGCCCAGAATCATGGAGAAAGTGAATTATTACATTACAAAGAAATTATTAAAATAATTAAAA
Source organism: Viscum album (assembly GCA_963277665.1). Classification (NCBI taxonomy): domain Eukaryota; kingdom Viridiplantae; phylum Streptophyta; class Magnoliopsida; order Santalales; family Viscaceae; genus Viscum; species Viscum album. The sequence continues at coordinate 881,392,336 of OY728155.1, forward strand.
TCACGATGGACTGTTCATTTTAGTAGTCTAGGAATTCCTAATTTCATATATAAAACCAATAATAAATTGGAAAAACCGAATTAATCATTCTACATAATAAAATTGAAATAAAATCCCTCCTTGAAATATTTTTCAATGTTTTCTTCTTTATAACCTATGGAATGAAACATAATAAAGGTGAGATAAAATGATCAGTACGGGTGTTTATGATAGAAGAAAAAATAAGTCAATATCTATATAAAGTTAAATTATTGAGTAAACATTCCATATAAATAACTAAATACAAAATAAATATTATTTCATATAAGAAACTAAAAGAGAAGCCACAAGTCAATAAATAGAAATTAACTACATCCATTGATATGTCGATGAAAAATATCATGGATAAAAAATAACTGATACTAGATGAGGGAAATATCAATATTATCATATGTTAGGTCTCAGGAACATGAAAGCATGTTTTCATTATGCCCTTTTACAAGATGGTTTAAAACATGGATAAAACCTATTTAATTTCCCAAACATATTTGTCTCATGAGAACATTAAGATGCATTGATGATATATTTAATGTCCATGGTCCACAAGACATTTCTAGTGCAAATAAATATTCATATTTAATATTTTAAATAACTAATATGACTTATTATATAACCATATTGAAAGATAAATATATATAAATCAATAATTCCCCTAAAATCCAATAATTGTCAATGTAAATAACGTAAAAAAATGGAATATGGTTTAGGAAATAAAAATATCCCATATTTGAGAATATGAATATTAAATTTCAAGTAAAAATTGATTGCAATAAATTTATTCCTTTAAGGTATTTTAATTATCACAAAAGTATGTGATATTAAGAACATTTGGGAAGAATAATGTTAAAACATTCTGATGTGTCCCATACAACATTGAATCATTTAAATAATATACATGAGGAAGGTAAAACAATGGATAAGTCACATAATATAATGAGAATAATTGTATTCATGATACAATATAGAAAATGGGTAGTATATATGGTATACCAAAAAATTAGGTAGTGAATATGACATTAATCAAACGGATTTAAATAGTGAGATGAAAATACATTACCTTAAACTTCCTCTTGTTGTGTGGACTTTATAATCTTGTATAGTGGTTTAAAATATGTTTCTAAAATATAGAATAACACAAGTATTATTTATCATAACATATATTATGTTCTTATAATATTTTATTAATTTTTTTTAACACTCTTTCATTATTATGACTATTTCATGTGTTAATTTACTAGTTTTTGCAAGTATGTTTGGACTTTTTATTTGATGTTTATATTAAATATATCATTGTTTCATCAGCTAAAAGATGTTTCCCAAGACTAAATTATATTATATATTAATTAAATGTGAATTTTTAATAGTCGTACATATTTTTAGATTATAAAGAAAGTGCACCGTTAATGGTGATGTTAGGCCATATGTATACAAGAATGCGACTTTCATTTCATTATCGTATTAAAAGAATTTACAACTAAATGATACACACACACACACATATATATATATTATAATTTAATATATAATATATATGTTATAAATTTTATATAGTTTTATTATAACCATCCTTTAAACATTCAATGTTTGGCATAAATGGGTTATATCGCTTTGAGGGGCGTTAATCCAGAATTTGTCAACAGAAATTATCTTTTTTACACAACATGTACAGCATAATTGTATGATATAAAAACTAAAAAAAAATAATGACATTATTAATTAAATATATATTATATATATATATATATTCCTTCATAATGGCCAAAATGATAGGTGGTTGGGAAAAAATGAACAATTATCGTTTCGTGAGGCAGCAGTTCATTATACACAGAAATAGTATGTTCGTTACCCATTAGATAGATGTTATTGTATGTTTAGGTAGAATAATATAAATAAAACCATTATTCTATATTTTTTATACTATTTTTGTTATGTAATTATTTAACACGAATATTGTATGTAGTGGATAATGGAAATGAAATTATAAATCATTAGAGAAGGTGTAACCTCTTTATTTGGTAACTTCATTTCATTTGAACCAGAAGACTTTCATTGAAGGCTTTATGCCCAAAGTGAGGCTTATATGTATAAGGGAGGGATTTTTGGAGACTATTTAGGATATTTATGGTGGACCATAGGTATTTTGAGAGGTTTGATGAATGGGGAGGGTTGGTGGCCCTATATAGGGATGAAATGGGACTCACTTGGAATTTTTTGAAACAAGTTATGTCTACAAAAGTTATTATCTAAAAAAGGCCATAAAAACTATAATATTTATGAATTTAAGTTTAATTGAATATTTATGTCCATAAAATTAGTGATGGACATGTTTCTAGGTCATTTGGACCATTATGTTAAATGATTAGTCCCTTTTAAGAATAATTTCTCCTTAATAATTGCAATTAATTTTAATTTCATTCACTAATACTTGTGGTCAAAAAAAAAAGATAGACTTTCTATAAATTATATATTATGATTATTACAAATATTTAATCCATTTCTACTATTTTAATTACATAATTAGTAGTAATTAATTTAAATTTAATCTCTTTGTCAGGACCACAATGCAAGTTTTTAAGGATAAACCATCAAAAAGGTGGCTATGTTTTAATAGGTAATTTACAATTAAATTATTTATATTTAATTAAATTTTTTTTATGGATAAAAATATTATTTAATTAATTTTTCTAACATAATAAATTTTCAAGTTATCTTTATAAATAAATTAGATGAAAAAGAAGATTCGAAATAGAATTTAGTATTTTTAACTATTCGTTAAAAATCAATCTTCACCGAAAAAACCAAATATTAATCCTACATTAATTTCTATGTTTATATTTAAATAATGATTTTTATTTTGATATATTGAATTTAAAAAATGTTACAAATATTTTTTAAATTGGTCTCTCCTTTAAAATGGCGAATAAAATAAAAAATAAAAAATAGAATTTTATGTGTAATATTGGGATTATTCTTATCCTATTCCTTTTATAATAGTGTAAAATTATTTTTTGAGTAAATAATATATAAATAAAATCTATAAAAGTGATAGTATTTAATTAAATATTAAAATCCTGACTAAATAATGTTTTTCTTAAATAGGATGTTCTGTATATTTCAAAGATATCTAATGGTAAATATTGTAAATCCATGGGGTTATAAATAGATCCTATAAAAAAATATGAAATAAAGAATATATGAATAAATGTGAATTTGTATTTATATTATTTAGATAAACTACCTATAAAATTGAATTATCGTATAATGACCCCGTCTCAGTTTACAAAGACAATATATCATTTTTTGGAATACTTTAGTTCATTACAAAAAAGGACACCCAAAGACAGTAACAATTCAGTGCTTTTGGTAACATGAAACAAAATATCTTCTAACTTATTGAATTATCAACATTACCCACAATGATCATCCCCCTAATTAATTATACCTAGAAACCAACCATTATAACTTAGGTAAAGGAAACCTAAGAAATGGCTATTCTCGAATTCTCATTATAGGGAAAATATGGAAAATATGTCTGCATTACATTAAAATAAGTGTATGAGAACAAGATAATATCATTATAAGATCATACTATTCATATCACATATCATAAACATGAGTCATGGAATAAATAGTAGTTGTTCATAAGACATGAATCTTATGATAATCAGAAACATAATCCATGAAAGTATAACATAGGAATGAGACATTGAATTGTGGCATAAATATAAATGTATATCATCTTGAACATGTATAAGTTGAAATAGGTTCACTCATTAATTTATAGAAATAAAATTTGTAACATTCCTATACTTATAGAAATGAAACCAGGTCCACACAAAAGGTTGTGAATAGGAAATTTGGTTCACACATAACATTGAGAACATACAATCAAGTTCAAAAAGAACAAATTGAAATGAAACCATATCAATTAATAACATTGAAAACATGTAATTAGGTTCACACATGACATTATAAACACTTTATAATGGTCACTCCTGGCATTATGACCATGTAATCAGGATCACACATAAACATATATATACATCTATGTCCATGCATAACATTATTAACATGTAATATGATTCATGCATAACATTTATTCTCATGAGTCATCCATCATTACCCAATACATTATAGGGATATATAGGTTCTACCCATTGCCTAATAAACTCATAAATACATGTTCCAAATGGTTAAACAAAATTCATTATATCAAGACCCATAAAAAGAAATCATCTTTTAACCAATGAAATGAAATTGGTACCGTAATCCTTTAATCATATCACAACCTATTGAAAATATATTTTATTAATAATCATTACATCCGAGAATAACCTATTAAAGGAACAAGGTTTCATAAGAATTTATCATCGTATAACCCATCGAATAGAAATAGCTTTAATAGGCATATAATATGTGGCTAAGAAACATGACTAATAAACATATAACCCATAGAAGATAAACTAGTTTCAATGATATATACCTCGTGAAAGATAATTTTTTTTCATAAATACTATTCCAATAAAACATAACACATTTAGAGAATGAATATGACTTAATTATGTACATCATTTCCCATAATGACATGGGTGACATCAACAGATGTTAGATTAGATGGAAAATATTTTTGAGAAGTATTTTTAAACAATTCATGAGGAATTTTTATTTTATTATTTTATAATTTGTTAAAAAACATAAAACCCTCAAAAAAATTTGCATTTAAAATTCATTAAAAACATTGATAGAAGGCCTGAAATCATTGTGAAAATCGTTTTTCCCATAAATAAATATAAAATAATCTTGACAACATTTTCCATAAAACCATATAACTAACAACTGTAAACATATTTAAATCTTGTTTTAAATGAAAATACATTGATTGCAATTATTTAATAATTGAGATAATTCAAATAATCTTCATTGAAAACATCATTTTGAAACCATATTCCTTTTGTGGCATTATTTTTTAGAAAAGTGACTTGATTAAAAAATTATAAGATGGTTAATTTTAATTATTTATTGAAATATAAATACCTGGGTACACATTTCATTTGAAAATAATATGATAAGATTGATTTTTTAGAAATCGTGGTTTTGAAAGAACACATATTTCTGATCAAATGCAGAAATAATGTTTGATTTTAAAAAAAATTCTTAATTATCTTATTTAACATATAGTGTGATAATTTTACACATGATTTTTCATAACATTCAAATATATTGTGTATGAAAATTAATGATATTCATTGACAGAAGTATCATAACATTTCATCAATTGAAGCATAATCCTAAACAATCTTGATAAAAATGATATTGAATCTATAAATAGTTACCGCTTTGGTAATGTTATATAACAATAAAATGGAATGAATAACTTTAAAAAATAATTAATTATACTGAAAATAAAGAGATACATTATATAATCATGTTAAATGTAGAGTATACACCTCATAGAAAAATATAGATGCATAATATGACATGTGTATCAAAGAAAGAAAATTGAGACAAAATTACATTACTTATTTTTTCTCTTTTAAAACATGATCCTCCTAGAAGAAATATCCTAAAATGGGTATTTTAATTCATATAAATTTAACTATAATAACAAAATTTGACATCCATGGTAATTATAAAAACCATACATATTAAATGTGTATTCAATAATACATGTATCTCACAGAACAAAAATGATTGATGAAATTTTCTTACATAAAATATTGATTTTATTCGCTTACAATCAAACATCTTATAAGGATAAGATTATTATAAAAATATTAAGAATGAATATTATTATATCTAAAACCAAAAATTTGTATTACTTTAATTATTCAATTCATGAGATAGATATATCCCTCTAATGCATTGGGTAAATATATATATATATATCATGAGATAGAAAAGATAATAATAGGGAGTGAACCTACTTTAGTAAGCTTTGGATTGAATGGGGAGTGAACCTTGTTTACTAAGACATATATAAAACGATCAGTGAGCCTAGATTAGTAAGATAAAGATTGAATTTATAGTAAACCTAGATCAGTAAAAGTAATTGACTACTATGATTTTCTTTGGCAGTGAGTCTTAACAAATAAGGAAATGATATTATATACAAATGTTTTTGAGAAAAATTCCATATCTTATGACAATGATAGGGGCTCATGTCTTATGTTATATGATTTTTTAATAATTCATGTCATATGATCTATGATGGATTATTCCATGATTCCTTATTATCATCTTTATTATGTACAATAAAATTCACAAATGTTATGTTGATGTTCGTATACCCTTACTCTCATATTGTGTTAATGAAATAAATGAAATTTCCGTTTTTCCCTTACTGGGAATCTAAGATAACCATTTAATTAAGATTCCTCTCCCCAAAATACGAACAAAAGTAATAAGTAAGATATGTCACAAGTGGTTATGATAATGAATATATTTGTTAGAGAAAATATAGATATATAATGAGCTTGGTTTTTATGTTGTCAATTTTTGAAGGAACAATAACTATATGGTTTTCTCATGGTTTTTTTATGTTTTGTTATAAATTTTAATCTAAATACCTATAATAAATAATGATTAGGACCATGGATTATTATATATCATTATTATCAAAGAAAAAATGAATTTATCTTTATTAAATTGTATGGTTTTTCCACACAATGATTATCCACAGAATAATATTTACAAAATGTGAATAAAATTGATGTTGCGTTTGGAAACAAAGGGTGTTTGGGTTGTTAAAAATTTGAAAAAACTATCAATTGTATTTATAACACATTATTGTAAATATATAGTTAAAAACATTACATTAATGTTAATAATTATGATTAAATCATTTATGATATTCTAATGGTAAAATTGTTAAACTGAAAAGGAAAGACAGAATATGGATTGAAAAAAGGAATATACTTAATAGCCCTGGGAATATGTTTGGAGTTATCTCCCATAATGAATTTAAATAGAAGACAGTTTTCTTCATCTTCTCATACAATAAAAAAGATTAAGTTGATATTTTTTATCAAATAATTCATATTATTATAAGACAAATTGTTTTTTCAGAAAATGTGACTCTTATGACATTTAAGGATTTAATGTTAACGGTATTAAGTGTTCTGTTTATCATGTATTGATGAACCTATTTCTATCAGTTATTTTTATATAAATTTTTTCATTCTAGTCATATTTTTTATCATTAGTTTTTGTTCCATTTTCTACTCAATATGATAAAAATGAAGAGTTCCATATTTATTATATATGTTTGAGAATGATTTTTTCCTCATTTATTTTTAATTAGAAACGCATTTTCCACCAGAATTTTTATATAATGGTACATATGTTGATTCGTTTGGAGAAATATATAGGATTACATGGGCCTATATATTTATATTTGGTGCATCTTTTTGAAATATATACATTAATTTTGAAGGGATTAATTTTGAATCTATATTGACCATTAGCCTCTATTATTCAAAAAAATATATCAACAGAGGGAATTGAGTTATTTATAGATTATTTTTCTAATGAAGATCATTTCATGTGTCCCTATTACTCAATAATTTTGTACTTTATAGTGATTTTGATGTGATTCATTATATAATGGTAATGTTAACTATATTTGATGAATTTATTCATTCACATCTATTCATTTTTAATAACATAAGTGATTTTTAGTCATATATATATTCATATGTTGTTTCTTTAAATACACAATATTTTAGATGGAAGTAAATGTGGTTGATGTGTGAACATAAAAACATGTTTTCTTATTGGTTTAAAGAGAAAATAAATACTAATTTATACTCATAAAAAACAATACAATAAATATTAGGCGGCGAAAATTTTATTATGATCATATGGTTATGTTTTTCTATTAATGTTTAAATAATTAACACAAAAAACATGGATGACAAGACTGATGCTTGAAATAGTTGAGTAATGGATGTCCTTAATGAACATTAAAATTTTTTCCAAATATATTAAACCAAATTTTTATATTGACATTATAGTTTTGAATATTTGAGTATACAAGTGAGATTGATTATGATAACTTTAATTTACTCGTCTTTAATAGTAAATATGTTGACAATTAAAACGGATTAAAACATGATGAGTATAGATTTACACTAGTTGAGTTAAAAATATTTTTTTTAAATGTATAATCATTTATCATGGTGAAATTTGAAAAAAAAAATATAATGGTTTGTTCCCATCAAATGATAAATGGTCTATTATATTATATGGTAAGTCATTGATTTGGCTGATGAGAATATTGATAATGTTGAGTAATTATCTGAAATTTGTTTATCTATTACACAACTTCTAGATGATTATAATTATTGTGATATTGAAATTATCCACGTGACAAGAAATGATCATGTTGAATGGATTTGGGAAAAAAACTCCATTACTCTCATAATAAATGATGTAATATATTTTTTTGTGAAACTGACAGAAATAAAAAATTATTTTTTATCTTTAAAATTTAATTATTTTAATTTTACCTTTCCTACCATTTTTTATCAATTATTATATTAATTAGATTCAAATATACCATTTTGGGATGAAAAAATATACCTTATTTATTTTTTTGATCCAATATCATTCCATTGGATGGAATTTTTTAATCATAAGTATATCATATACTAGAGGGTGTCTCCTTTCATGGTTAATTCTTCTCAATACTAGTTAACAGTTTCAATTTTCATATATATTATTTTATTAAAAAAATATTTATAATTTGCATCAATTTATTAACTACTAATTTTTTATATTTTATAGTTATTTATTTATAATACAATATAGGTACAAATAATTGCACATATCTATATGATAATAATTTTTCTCATTTTTTTATTTTTTATATTTATATTCAGTAGTTTTAGTAAACAATTTTTTTGTTAAAAAATATAACATTGAATGTTTTATTTTCTATTATGAACAATAAAAATGTTATTTATTATATTTATTTAATTGTAATCAAAGAATAAGTGCCCAAGTTTTCAGTAGTGGAATTAATATTTCTAAATGGAAGACACTGTGAAAAAAATTAAGTTATGTATCTTTCTTTGTATAAATATATAACTATTGTAATATATTTATTTAATGATATTAAACATGTACTTACAATGATTATATGAATCTATTCATCTTTTCCATATATGGTGATACCTAATTATAGAACATTTAAGATATCACATTTTCAAAAATGATCACCTCCACATGGATATCAGTGGTTGATAATTAACATTGATGAGAATGAACACTCATCTAGCTCCAATTCCCCATCGTTTTGGACATACCTGACTATAAATATTCTTTGTAGGATATGTATTTTGTGTTTGGTTACATGATCTTTGACCAGTCAGTGAAGGATCTGTTATGGGAATCTATAATATTAAAATTTATAAATTTATTTATTTATTTCTATATTGGTAAAAATATTATATATTTACTATTATATAATATATTTAATTAGAGAAGAAATTTAACATTTATGAAGTGAAAGAAATTAGTAAAAATTTTGTATCATTTAAAAAAATGATAAATATATATTTAAAGTCAAACATATATTAATTTTATAGTTTTGAGAGTAAACAAAATTAAAATCCATTACTTAAGTTTGAGATTTTAGATAAAAATAATGGTAGAGGTTAGTCACCAATATATGGGTGGAATCCCTTATGGTATTATTTTGTTTTTCTAAAATTTATTTGTTTAATTAATTTTTGTGATAAATTTTTTATTTTTTATCATGTTATAGACCTTTGGTACCATTGATTTGGAGACTCATTCCTTGAATCTATTCCATCATAAATTTTCACAATGAGGGTATACTTTTTTACTTGAAAAAATAATTTATGAAATTTTTATTTTATTGATATCCAGGCCAAGTAGCCACTCTAATGAGGTTCCACATGACCCTATATATAATAAACGTTGTTATAAAAATGAAAAATTAGAGGATGATAAAAATATGTGTTGTATATTACCAATCCCAAAAAGGAATTAGATAATAAGATTAAAAAAAATTAACTATTAATTTTCTATAATATTAATATAAATTAAACAGATTTCACTAATATGAAATATGAAAATATTATTTTTGGAATCCCTCTTAGAAAAAAATTATATAGGGGACCATTATACTTGAGGTAATGATGAATATTCATACCACCACATTACGAATATCAGAAGACTCAATTAATTTAAGAGGCTGTAAAAAGTGTATTATTTTAAAAAAAATCTCCTAGGGAATCATCAGAGAGGGGATAATATAAAAAAGATAAAATTTCCTTGAAGGGTGGAATGTAAATCCATAATGAGTATATAGATAATATAATTAAGTCATCATTATCGGTTATAGAAGGAAAAGGGTTAAGATAACCACAGTCTATGATTCCAACCTACCCAGATTTACCACCTACTTGTTTAGACCCAAACATGAATTGTGAGTTAAATTTTGGGGATCCTATTGTGTGAATTGTTGAATATAGAATTATACATCATATAGGGTATTATTTACATCATCATTTTATTTATTCGAATCATATAAAATTATAGTAAAATGATATCATTGATTCAACTAATCCAGTGTTAATATCTATAGAGGAGGCTTCCATAGTTGGATAGAGTATTTAATTCATTTTTACCTTTGATATCTAACATTTTTCATTACGTGAAATATGAAGTATGATTTTTTTCATTTTTATTTATCATTAAAAATAATATTATTTGTAATATTTTATTACACTTACTTTATATATAAGTCTCTTACTAATTTTTTTTTCAAAAAACATTATTAAGGGAAAAGTTTGAACACATGCAAGTACAAATTACAAAAAATAAAAAACCATTTAAAATGGATGAACCATTAAACATTAATTTCTGTATATTTGACACACTATCCTTAATTAATTCCTTGTGATTATTTTTTACCTATATATTTGGTTTATCATTCATAAGATCTTCAATCCAACATTCTATCATTTTTCACATTTTAATGTAATCATTCATTTTTAGTTTCCCAACACAAAAACCACTTACTAGAATAAGTATCATCAGATTGATCAACTATGTCGACATCTTATTAGTATTTATAAGTAAATGTTACTCATTCATCTTATATACCTCCTCTTGTGAGCCATTAATCATAAGTTATTCCCCAATTATTTCTTTATACGAGTAGAGAATCATCTAATAATGGATATAACTATTTGGAACTACTTTGAAATCCTCTCTCTTATATTCATTAGGCACACCCTTGATAAAATCAACTCAATTAGTATTTTTATCGGCCACCGCCACTGAAGATTCTTGAATTAAATGGGTTTCTCACATTAAATCTTCTTCTTCTAGTTAAAAATTTTCATTAAATTGGTTTTCACGTTGAACTATTCAACTCACCATCTGGTCAGTCACCTTATCATGAGTTTCGAGGTCATCATATTTAGGCCTTGACATCATGGTATGTTATTTCACCATGTGTTTAGGTATATATGATTATTTATTGAGTCTATTATGGATTTATTAATCTAAAATACATTTCAATATATATGTTTTACTTGATGAGAATATTAAAATTGAATATATATCTGAATGATTAAAAAATAAATAGATTACATGTTTGCGGTATCCATTTATTGGTAGGTAAGAGTGAATTTAAAATATGAAACACTATTCATTATTCTATTAGTAATGTATTAATTTTTTATATTTTAGAATACATTAGATGCTTTGGATATTTTTTCCAAAGGAATGTAAATCATATTAGATATTTTCATATTTGGGTGGTTTTTGAAGAAGATATAACATGTTGCCAAAGAAATAAAACACATTATACTGAATAATTTTTTAATCTAAATATTTTCATATCATATAAATTTTGATAAATAATATTTCAAATTGAAATAGTTAATGGATGGATCTCAATACGGATCACAAATTAATAGTGCATCCCAAAAAAATTAAATATGTGAACGTTCTGGTAGATAACTTTTATATCTATGAAAGGTTGTTTTTTATTAAAAAAAATATTCAATTTTGAAAATATTGTTTGAAAAACATAGTATGATTGTCAATGAGGGATTCTGGAATGAGGATATTATGATTTGGATTCATATATAATATAATCATTATAAGAGAAGGACCATATTTTAAAAAGTATCATGTAATCGTAATGTATATAATTTAAAAAAATATGTTATACTTTTAAATTCATAACCCATTATGACTAAGAATTCATATGATATTTATAAATATAAATCATATAATATGAAACACCATAAAAATTTATATGTAGAATATTTTGAAATTATAACTTAATTAGAGATTTTTTCCATTTATCTATATAATTTTAAAAAATGTTGTGGGTGTTTTTAATGAGTTTTTTAACCCCCTGTTATATTCTATAATTTTTTCTAATATTGGGTAGTGTACTTTTGGTTTTCATGTGTGTGAATATTTAATTTTAATATTTTTTTGAAAACTAGTTTTCAACATCACTTTTACTATATAATGACATGAAAATAATTTTATAATTTTCCTTTAATAAGGGTGTTCAACACCATTTTTAAAAACAATCGACATCGGAAGCCTTATAAATTTCATATTTTACAATTTCTTTTAACATCATTTTTCAAAAAACATCTAAAAGATATAATTTATATTCCACATGTTTTAATGTGGATTTATAATCAATTTATAATGAAAAAAATATTAAATGAGATTTTTTCCAATGTAGATAAAATATTTGAAGGGGTTTTATGACATAGAATACTTATTCTGATCAATTTAGGAAGGAAAATTTTTGGGATGATATTTACCAGTCGATGACTAATTTTTCTTAACAACCTCCATGGTGGACATTATATGTGTTATTTCCTCAAAATACTAGGAATATAAACAAAAAAAATATTTATTAGAAAGATAATACAATAATAAATGAAATTAAATCAATGCTTTATGTTTATTTTTCATATCGATACACGATTACTATAATTTTTTGTTCATATGTCTCATGTTTTATTCCAAGTGAGTTATCTAGAACTAAATATTAAAAAACATACACACTCTACATTGGTTATACAAAAAAATTTATGTCAAAAGACTGAAATATGAAAATTTGAAATTTATTAACAGAATAACTAACATCAAAAGCCGCAAATATAATTATTTAAGGATGGATTTATTTAAAAAATATTTATTATAGCACATACAACGTCAGTTGAATTGGAATTAGATTGAAAATCATTGATAAAGGACAAAAACTGTTGTTAAAGGATTTATTTCTACCATTACATTTGAGATTGGGATGGTCTAGAGGCCCTATGGCCCAAAGTTTAATTTATATAGTCTGAAAAGATCATTTTTTATAAATGAAATCATTTTTTACAATATCGTATTACATTACCTACATCAATACATGCATGACTACTGTGTTGTAGTACTACAACATTAGTACATAAATGCATCCATGCTCGGACTTGATCCTGATTTTGATACTTCTTAATTGATAATTTTATAATTACAAAATATGTAGTTAGTAATTAATGTGGTAATTATTAATTATATGAAAATTTTATTAATAAAAATTTTATTTTAATAAAATTAATTTGATTATTTTTTTTAGAAATTTTTTTTTAATAATTAACAATATTAATATTATTAATAAAAATAATTACTATGTGATTTTTCTTATAAATGATTGTAATGTTATTAATAATTATATTTGTGTTTGTATTTTTATTATTAAATACATCATCGATTATTATTAATTATATAATTAATTATTATTATTTAAATAAATAATGAATATATGATGAATTATTGGTTTTTGTTAATTACATTACTAAACTTTTATTAAATGAATTATTAAAAATTTCAGAAATAATTATTAATTAGGGGTTATTATTAAAAATATTTTATTAATCAATGTTTTAATGAGATTATAAATAATATTTTTGAAACAATTTAGTATAAAGATATATCATATATAATAACAAAACAAATACATTTTAAAATTTTACCCTCTCTCCCACTTTCTATGTATAAATATTTATAAAATTGAACTATTTAAATAATATTTTAAGAAAACACTTTTTAAAAAATACCTTTATTTTTAGCACTTTTATAATAATAAAATAAAATATATTATACCATTTTTCATATATTATAAGATAATATAATATATTAATCATTATATTATGTGTTTGTAAATAGACAATATGATATAATAAGGATAACAAAGATCATCTAACATGAACTGATCCAATTAAATAAAATTACATTCATAGTAAATCATGGTATTATTGGGTGAGAGTAGTGAACTAAAAATATAATTAAATTAATCCTTATTATTTTTTTTGTGTATATTTTTATGAGAGGATTTTAAAATAACAAAATTTATTTATTTACCCCACTCATTAGTATTCTTCCCAATATATGTTATATGATTTCATGTAAATTCACATTTATATTCAATTATCACATTCTTCAAGGAAATTTTAAATTTTTATTAAATTTAAAATTTCAGGTAATCATTAAAAAATTCAATTTTTTGATTCAGGAAACAATTCTTTTGATTATTTTCAATATATTAATACATAATTACTCATTAATATATTAATGAAATAACATATTTTGAGATTTTTGGAGAGGTAGTTTAAAATTATCTTAAACAAATGCATCTCTAATGTAATTATAAACAAATTTAATTCATGTATAACATTACTAAATTTAATTAACATAATCAAATACATGAATTAATATTTTTTAAAATCATGGGAATCGATTTTAACATTTATAAAATATATAATTGTTTATTAGTGAACTATTATTCATCCCTTGAGTATGCACACAAGATCCCACATATAAGATAATGAAATAGCATAACATTAATTTTAAAATTAGTTTTGCATATGAATTCCAATAATATATAATATTAGAGTATGAAATTAAATGTATGTTTGAAATAAGTTAATCATAAAAAATAATAGAATTACCATTGAAGAAAATAATTATCAATAATATTTTTGGAGAGTTTATACAAACCAGTTTTTCAAACTACACTCCCAATTCATTTTTTCATCACAATACATTGGAGATGGATTATTGTTTCCTCCCATTAACTTATACCTAACTCAACAACACCATAGCCTATCTTAGGGTAATTTTATCATCAAACTATTCCAATAATTTCTTCTATGATAATCCTAATATATTGAAATTAACATAAAAATGATGAATACAGGTGTGTATTATCTAAATTATTGTTATTTTTGGTGATTTATCCTCTTCTTATTATCAATGTGAATTAAATATGATATATAGGTATAGGGTGAATAGTATGTTATACATTCAATATGTAGTTACACTTTTTCTCATTATGTGTTAATTAAACCAAATATTTTCTATTTTATGAAAAAAAATTAAATTCATCTCAATCGACTGCTTCTCTAACATAACCATCAATAATGTTAATAGAGATACAATATTTATTATTATTATTAAATATATGAATTAATTTATGTTTTTTATATTCAAAATCTTTAAATATATCTTTAAAGTAATCACATTTTGTATTTAAGTGAATCACATGATGATAATTATATGAATTTTAATTATTAACTAGGTAATTCTTCCTAAATTTTATTTGACTATGATTGAGAATGTCATCATATTATTTAAATATAATTATCCCCAATATAGAATTCCTTTGATTTTTAATTATTTCCCCTCTTTTAATAGGTTTATGGGTTAACACTACATGTCCCATAAGCATGGAGGTACATTGGCCATGAACATAAATATGAAGGCATAGTATGCACAAAGAAGTCCCCACCCTAGAAAATCACACATTAAGCTAAAAGCACCAAACCAATAAAGATGGTATGATTGAAATAATCTATATAGAATTACACATTTCCCAGTACCAGGGAAATAATTATTATCCTCTCATTAATCTAGGGATACTATGATATATATATATATATTCTCCATAGTGGACATCATTGAAAATCTATTAGAAACTGTCTCCTTCCATTTCCACTACCAACTACACACCTCCATTATCCATCGTCATCATCAAATATATCTCACCACTTCCAAAACCAAACCACCCATCATTGACCACCTTCCAACCAATTTCATGTGGTAGGTTGTTATAGAAAGTGACAAATGTTTAAAAAAATAACTAAGATACTTTTTTTAGAAATATATTCTCCTCCCATCTAATTAAGCGAGAAAATATTAAAGAAGATTCATGGAAAAATAATCAGAATTTATAAAAACAAATGTTGACATTAATTTTTTAACATGGAAAATACAAAACTGAAAAAATATATAACCACATGGAGAAAAAATATGACACTAATAATGAATATTCAAATAAGATACCCCTAAAGTGTGTGGGATGTAGAGAAGAAGATTCTAATAAAATAGTGGATCAAATTTACAATGAATATGAAATTTGAATGTAGCCTCAAAATGAAAAACACAACCTTAGTACCAAATCCAAATAGATCTATCCACGTAGATAGAGGGTTCACTATCAGAATAAATGATTCATAATATAATTTAAAAAAATTTATTAAAGAACAGTACAGATGAAATGAAATCATACAAATGAACTTCAATAGTTATATATCTAAAAAATAATGCTGAAAATCCTAACTGTTATATACATATAATGAAAAAAGAAGTGTCAGGTGTGGGATGGAAAAAAGTGTGAAACCCAAAAAAATCACCTATCAAAATATCATAACCATCATATTTTTTTTAACATAATTAATGGGGTGTCTGACAACACCAGATTATGAGGTTTCCTAACAAAATCCCCCACTGACAAAACTGGGGATCTCTACGAACCCAGCAATCAGTCTACAAGCCTAAAATTTACCTTTTTTTGTAAAATAATGGTCATCATTTCTTACCCATTTGTATTCAGGAGGATTTCTTCTATCTCCAACTATGTCGATTAAAGTAAATTGGTGATCCACTGATACTAAAAATCAATATTATTGGACATTCCATGAAAGGTGTAATTTTTTCCCAAACAAATATCACGCTAAATATCACAAAATAAATCAAACCTATTCTTATAAAATTTGATATCATCAATAAAATATTTCATCCAAAATAATTATTTAAATGAATCTAAAGGTAATATAAATACTAATTTAGAGGTATATAAATCATTACATATCAAACATTTGGACTTAAAAAATAGTTCCCCTAAGAATATTGATGAAATATCATGATGTATACTTCCTCAAATCCATATATCCTTCCATATCAGAATCTGTAAAGCCGCGAGAAATAGACATCCCATTAAAAAAACAAATTTTTGGATTGTAAGTTAAATTTAAATAATGAAATATATAATTCACTTCTCACAAATTCTATCTACCTAGATAACGTATAAAATCACTAACCCAACCAAATGCATGAGTTGCACCATGTATTGTATATTCCATATCATACATTAAATAAAAAATAAAAAAGGAATAATTTATTTGTTTCAAATATTATCATTCTTCACCAATAGAAGGATACTAAATTGAGATAAACATAAAATTAAAATCAAGACCAGTAATAACCACTTTCTCCATATCTATAGAAAATCTCAGAATAAAGATCTATTATATATCTCTTAAGATAACAACAATTTCATTTATTTTTTTTAATAGAGATTAAAATTAAAGGAATATATCATGTTATCCCCAAGTATATCATAATAAAATATTAAAAATATCCTCCATTAATTTTTCAACTATATACATCTCAGGAATACAAATAACTATACCCCCAATATAAAAAATCAATGTAATAAAATCATTATTAGTAATTCCTTAAACAAATGAACAATGATCAGATGATGTCTTCCAGAAATCCTAATGAAAATTAAAAGTTAAAAACTTCTTTTTACATTATTTCAGATATTTCTAGAAACAATTTAAACTCTTGTTTATCCTATAGAAATAAAAATCTTTACATATTTCAAAAATTCACCCAGATTCTCTATATAAATCTCAAACTATAAATCTCCAGAAAATAATGTTGTCTTCAAATCAATCTGATCAATCTGGAGATCCATAATATTATCCAATCCAAGAAGTACCTGAATGGAATAAATTTCAACAACATGCGATAGAATATCATAAAAATCAATACCTTTCTTAGGATGGAATCCATTAAACACTAACCTTTACTTGTATCATGGAACATTACTGGATTCATCATTTCGAATTTGTTAAAATAATAGATTTTGAAAATATATCTTTACAATATGAATATTCACTACCCAAAATTTTGGTTTTCACTCAGTTTTTTCATCTCGTCATTGATTTTCACAACCCATATTTCCTTTTAAAGACATTAAATTTCACTATATAATGATTCTGGATCCATGAATTTAGTAAGGAGTACATACTCATCTAGTTAATAACCAATATAATACTATGATGTCAATATGATATCTAGAGTAGAAATATTGGTTCATTAATACCCCATATAACTGGATAATTATAATCCAAAGAAGGATAAAAACATTTACTGTAACCTTTCAACCCTTAAAAACATTTTTAACATCAACATCCTCATCGGACTCAACAATATGAGGTGAATATGTATCTATAATTGTATCATGACTAAAAAATCCATCATAATTTAGAGAAGAATATTTTTCACTCATACTAATATATTCAATATTATGATCCTCATTAAAGACATAATCATGGCGTCTAAATAGTTTCTTCAGATTATGATTATAGAAGCTGTATCCAAACACATCATATGCATATCTAATAAAAATACCCTATCATGACATACCATTAATATTGGATATCTCATTACTAAGAATATGAAAAAATAATTTAATCTAAAAACACCTAGATGATCAGACATGATCATATTTTCATATCAATACATGTTTATAGTTTTAGTCTTCCATGAAATAGTAGGTGAAAATTCATAATATAATAATAAGTAAATAAATAATAACCTTAAAAAGGCCCAAGAAAAATATCTTCGTTGTGAAATCGTAAAAATCATTCAAATATAGTTTGGTTAATCCACTAAGATAGAATATTTAGATTAGGTGACATAAGAGGGAATTTTTAATTCTCAGTATATTTCATCTAGAAATACTAATAAAAAGGACCAAAATAATGATGTCCATTATCAATGAAAATAATATTTACCTTTTTACCATATTCAATTTTAGTTGAAACCTAATTTTTTTAATCACTAATCACGTTTCATTTTGCATTCAAAATTTAATCCAAATTCTGTACTATTTGGTTTTAGGGACTTGTTTTTTTGTGAAAACCAAATATCATTTCAGTTACTGTAAAGGGTGATAGATTAATAATAATCTTGTATGATAAATCCCTCATAAAACCCATGGTTTTTTGGATGTAACCATATAAGGACCTATATGATGGGTCGTGAAGATCTAAGGTGGTATGAAATTGATCCTAATACATGCATCCACTTCCACTGGATCCTGTATCCTACAGCTATTATGCTCGATGATGTTCTCAACGTACCATGACATGACTCTTAACTATGTGTGGATCTTAATTACTCAACAACCATTGATTCTAATTAAGCCCCCATCATCCAACATGGTCCTTTACCAAGTGATCACACCTCTACATATTTAATGTAATTGTAACATATCATGTACTTCCATGAATTTATAATAAGTTTTATATCCATCCATTCAAATACGACACAAAATATAGAGAATTTAATTACTCGATATTATAACCGTGTTTTGGAAGCCTCTTTATTATGATATTATTTGAATTGGATCTGTTCAACATGTTTATACTTCCCTATCCAGTGTAACCATCAAGAAAAGTACCTTAACCTCTTTGAATATTTATGAATATATGATTAGAATGGAAATATTCATATGGTGTCTCTCATAGTGGAACCTCCAGGATACAATGGATCATTTTTAGTAGTTCACCATGATGGATAAAGTGATTATGGAGTTTTCGATGATGTGTGCACTACATTTATTAAATAAATATTCATATCGTTTCCACACAATATGTTGGATTCCATCAAACATTTCACAGATTCATGGATGTCCATACCTTCTATTCCTCACATATAATAAGGTTATATTAATCATTTAATGTTTATTACTCAATTATGTTTTCACTAATTTCCCTTATTAATTTTTTTTTAATTTAAATATTCAAAAATATCAACTAATTCAAAATTCGTATATCCTATTTTAAATGAAATCCATTTTTCAAAAAAATTATTAAACTACAAAAATTCTTTTCCTTATATTGTTTACAAAAAATACAATTCCTTTTCATTATAAATTTAATCAAAAATTGAAATGGTAATACCACCCATCTGATTATAAATTATAGTTGTTTTTTTTAAAAAACATCATGAATTAAAATAAACATAAATTGGAATTTTTTTACTTCTATGGTTTTTAATGGGATAATAATGTTTTCTTCAATGGTATATGTAATGCATAGGTCCACTTAAAATAATGTAATAAAAATATGGGGAAATATAATCCTATATCAAAAGAGGTTTATCTCATGTTATTATGGGATTATTTTATTCATTTTTCCTTAGGATTTATTACCATTGATTTGAGAATATATATGAAAAGTTGGAATCACACATTATGGTGAGAAAGCAGATGAACACTTTGTTATCACAGTTGGTGATCTTCTAATATGTTTTTCATTTTTTCTAGTTATGTTGTTTTTATGTATTATTTCATGGTTTATTTTATTAAATTGATGTTATTAATGATTTTATTGTTTTTTATTAAAAATTAATTCTTAATTCATATATTGAGTTAAATTCCATCATAAATATTTTAAATTACTTATTGAATCATTGGGATTTTACGTGATTAACATGTTCAATTGGCTGATCCACTTCATTATGATTAGAGTTTCCAATTGTATCTGATGAGAATTCCAGATAGATAAAAAGGCATTATTCCATTGGTATATAAGTTATGGTCTAAAAATGATTCTAGGGATATTTTTTACTTTAAATGTTTGTAGATCATGAAAATAGAGCACTATATGTTTACTAGTATTCGTACAGATATGGTGATCATTATAAATGGTTTATATTATATAATCTCTTAAAAAGAGAAGAAGAAAATTCTATGTAGTGAATGAATTATAACTTTAATTAGATAATTTAAACAACTTATGAGGATAAAACTCACTTTAAAAAACAAATTCTATGAAACTAGTTGTGAATGTAGTTTTAATATTCTATTGAAAATTGATGAAACATAGTTTAATAATGAAAATAAAACATAAAAACAACGTTTATAGTAATAAATATATTTTTAAACATCTAAATACTGACAATAAACCATGAAAAAAAATTATATTTAAAAATATATTTCCACAAAAAAGAAAAATGAAAAATAGAGGAAACTAAAGAACTACAAAAATTAATTATATAAAACATTCAATGTTCAAAATAAATTTTACATTAGAAACAATATGTTTAAATTAAGAGTTTGGTTTTAAACATGAACTTTTTGTCCATATCCAATATAAATAATAAGTACATATTATTTATGGAAAAATCAAATTTTATTGAGAAATTATTCTAATTAGTTTTAATTGGAAGGATAAATAAAAGTAAATATCCATATTTTAAAATCATCCATGTTAATAAAAAGAGAGAGAAAATATATATATATATATATATATATAAACAAATGATTCCAGAAGATAAAATTATGAGAAAATTATTTTATAACAATAATGCTGATTTAACCAAATATTAGAGTGGTTTAGGGCCAGATTGGTCGAATTGGTTAAGCTGGATAGTCAAACCAAAATATATATATTTTTCATTATTATATTATTATATTATATCAATATAATAAAAGTTTTTAAAATTTAGAAAAAAAAATAATGATCATTGTAATGATTTTTTCATTGTTTAGGGTTCGAGGAAAGTCGATAAAAAGACAAAATGTGTTAATATCATGGACTGAATAGGGAAAACCAATAGTCAAAGACATGGTCAAATGCAGTTTTAAAAACAAATTTCAAGACCTAAAAACTATTTTATACATTCTAGTAAGAGAATATGTAAACTGATATTGACATCTGGTATATAAAAATGATGGATGAAAGATCATAAATACGTTTTATGAGTACATATCCTCTATATTTATTATTGTCTTAGATCAAAAAATCTATGAACAATTTGTAATTGAGAATGGAATTGAATACTTTTTTTTCCACCCAGGATACCTACTTCTTTATCATTCAATATATTAAAGAAATAAAATTTCATCTAATTAAATTAAGTTAATACTATCTTGATAATATAGTAATTATTTTAGAAACCAATGCATGTTGTCAAAGCTGATGCACTAAGCTAACAATAAATGTAAAATATTTTTGGAAATATTTTTAAGAGATTTCAATGTGGAATAAATATTCCTATAAAAACTAATATAATTGAACTTTTTGGTCATTTATACTAATCATTGAATCATTGATTGAATATAGAATCTATTCACAAGGTTCTAAAGTGCATTTTACCGGAATACTTTTTTTTCAATAAACACATAATACCTATAGATTAACATCATCATTATTTTATTGATAAAATTCAATAATTTGTTCATGAAGACTTGAAATTTGATATATAATTCCTATAGTTTTCAAAAAAAAACAAATAAATTTTCAATATATTTAAAAAATATATTAATTTCACAATAATAATGAATTGTGAGAAGGAAAACATAGTGAACCCAAAAATATTTCTTTCTTGATGATAATAAATAAAAAATTTAATAAATTGATTGAAAATTTTGAGAAATAAAAATTCATGTAAAAATTATAATTTAATACGAATCATGAGAAATGTAAATCCATATCCAAATCGATAATTTAATTTATGATACATTACAAAGAAACACTAAAATAAATTATCAAATAATTTTATAGAATTGAAAATTTGAACTTATAATTTCATGTGTTTCAAATTAAAGTTCCATTACTTTAAAATAGGTAAAATATAAAAATTTTAAAATAATTGTACAAAACATAATTCTTAAATACATCAAATATTCCAAAATATATCCCATATGCCACTGTTAAAAATAAAAACACTTGAAATCATATCATAATGGATTCAAACAAAAACAATATCTAAAAAGGACATTAAATGTAGAACAAAATTATTAATATATAATGAAATTATAGATAAAACAATATAAATTCAATGAAATAATTTTTATATTTCAAAAAAAAAGATGATTGTAATTTTGTGAAAAATAGATTTAGAAATAGATTTTGGATTGGTAGGAAAATATTTTATGACATTAATGGGACTTTTTCTATCAAAGAATAGTCAAAAGATAGGGAAACGTTACATGACAGACTACTGAAATAAAATAAACCACATAACATAAAGAAATAAAATCCCAAAAAATCCCATTAAATATCATTGAAATCACATATAACCTTAGGATCAATATACATTGAAAAATAAGTTATTATGGTTATTTTATCAGAGATTGGGTGAGAAAATTTTCTTTAGAGATTGGGTGATATATGGTTATTTTATCAGAGATTGGGTGAGAAAATGGTCTTTAGAGTTATGAATAAATGAGAGGGGTGAAAACATTTTTATAGTGGAGGAGTTGTAGCATTCTTATAAATTATTTAAAAGTGAATTACACCCATGTTTTCCCTGATAATTTATCTAAAATAATGGTAACAATTTTATAAATAGAATTATATGGTTTAAATATTTCCATATAAATGATTTAGACCAAGTTTCTAGGGCAATTTGTCCCTAAATTTTATGGTTTAGCCCTTTGTTATGTTAATTATTTTCTCAATCATTATAATTAATTTTAATCACATTCAATGATATTTTTTCCCAAAACTAAGATGATATTATAATAAATGATAAATTATAATAATTCAAAATATTTAATGCATTTTTAAAAATTCAAACCATGTAATTGTTTTAAATTATTCTAAAATTATTCTCATAGACAGGAAGATAACGCAGCTTTTGAATGTAAAAAAGTCTGAATGTTTGCTAGAATGTTTTTCCCAATGTCAATGAAAATTTATTACAGTGACTTTGAAAGAATAAAAATATTGCGTAATTAATCTATTTAATATTTAAAAAAAATAAATTTTTTAATATAATCTGATAAATAAATTATATGAAAATTTTGATTTAAAATAAAATTCATTCATTTTTATATTAATAAAATAAATGAAACAACAAATAAAATTACCAAAATTCACCCTAATATAATTTTTATGATTATATTTAATAAATATTTTTAATTTTGATATATTTAAATTATAATGTTTCCAAAATTGGACATAAATTGGTTATCCTATAAAAGTTGTTAAAACAGACATAATAAAATATGTGTTTTTATGCGTAAAATGGGACATGTTTTAATCCTATGCCAATAAGATCAATTTGATGAATATAAAAACATTTACTTTTATATATAAAATATAATATTACGTAATAAAGTCTTTAGTTGTGTTTTAATTTTATCTAATTTGGAAAAAATTGATTAAATTGTATTTTCTTTTAATCGGGTGTGAGGTGCAATGAAAACGAACATATTATTACGTGAACTACAAGACATAAAAAATAGTTATAAAAGGAAAATATGGTAATTTATTGAGATGATACATACTTACCTACTAAAAAATATCATTATCATTGTTTTAGTGGTGTTAAATTCTAAAAATATATGGATTGTTCTCCTTCATAGCATCCTCTCATATCTTATTACTTCTTTTATTTTGTGATTTCTCTATAGTACATTAACCATGTGAGTTGTCTGATTCCTAAATACATTCATTCTAGTATCATGAATATGTATGGGTTCTTCAAAGTATAAAATGAAATTTTCAAATAATATTTACACATATGTTACAACATGGGTTGGACCAGGAATGAAATTCATTAACAAATATATATTAAACACATTGTCTACTTTTGTTAGATTTAGTTGTATTGGAAAATAAAAACAAACTCTTCCAAATCATTTACGATTAATGAAGAGTGTGATGTAATTGTGATACAATTTTCATTTCTTAATTAAACATATAATGTCATTCCATGTAGACACTTTCATGAAAACTTGATCTCCCTCTTAGAACATTAAATATTTTCCCGATTATTGGAATAAATATTTATCATACTTTGAACTAGTTATATATGAGCCTGAATATCCATAAACATTATCACCATCTCATCAGAATGTTTCGGTCGCATTATTTTCCATTCACTAAATTCATACCATCATAATGGACTATGACATATCAATCCATATAATGCTTCATAAAACACCATTTGAATACTTAAATGGAAACTATTATAATAGAGAAACCATCCCAAATGTAATTTTTAATACCACGTTCCATGAAAGTAGTGTGAGCATGACTTCAAAACGACTTCCATTCCTTAAATTGATATTTTAGACTATTCATATGACAATGGATTGTAGGTAATAAAGAATTGAGCTCAGTTTCAATAGTATTATGAATAGATTTTCATAATTTCAATGTATTGTGAGGATACCAGAACGAAATAATGGATAGTGGTGATCCAAAAGGTCTTAAAAATAATTAATTTGGAGTCCTGTGAGTCTTTCAAGAGGAAAATATTTTCTTCTATCAGGGAAATTTGATGATTTAATATATGATATCAGCTATAACCGATATTTAACTATTCTTTCAACGAACCTTCGGAAGTCCCATTAGAATGTCCATAGTAATTTAATCCCACTTTTAGAGTGTAATTAAGAGAGGTTTAATGAATCATTTGGGATGATACCTCATTGCATTCACGTGTTTCCAAAATAATCATTTGGACCCATAATTATCAATTTTCCATATCTTTTTATGCCACCAAAAGTTACCCCTAAACCCCCTATAGAATTTATTTCTTCCATGATGTATAGATAAATTTGTGTTATCTAAATCATAAAACTATTGTATTTTTATCTCTGGTATATATGAAACAAATATTCTCATTCCAACATTGTAACACCGTATTCACAAACAAATTCAACCCATTTTCCATCACTCATGACATTATTTTCTTTTTGAAATTTCTCATCATCATATTCATATTGTTTTACCCTGTCTAATAATGATATTTTTACAATCATTTAAAAACTATTGATGTGTCCCCTTCAATATAAATTAACATATATATCATTAAATGTTCCTGGAACATTGTATCCTTCTCAATCATAATTTATGTTTTAACTCCATAATCATTTCTACTTTGGGCATCCACTCCTTATTTGTTGTCACATGTTTAGATCATTCTATGAAAATTTTTTTCAAATTTTATGATATTTTTTTATCTCACATATTTAACCATAGAGATAGTTTATTCATATTTACAATGAAATGATTACATCCACTAACTCAAGATCATGGGTTTCATATTAATTCTCATGAGTCATTAATGTCCTAAATGAAATTAAAATAAATCTTTCATTCTTTAATAGGGCACAACCATGACCCTTATTTTATGCATCACTATATATGAAAACACCATGACTTCCAAATTACAGAATCAAAATTAGATCATTGACTAATCATTAAATTATTTTACAAAATAATTCATCACATTCCTTGAAGTGCACAGTGTTGCATTTGTTGTCAATGAGGCATGAAGTTGTCTTGGAATGAATGGAAGTCAGGGAATGTCAAGATGTGAATGACAAAGGTTGTGATGGTGTTGGTGGTGAAGGAGAATGGCCACGGTACTTAGATGCGTGTCACTTAGGAGATTCATTAAGTGGCATAGGAGATGTGGTTGAAACATTCTCTAGTAAAATCAGACGATTGTTGAGTTGTTCTTAAAGTTCAAAGAAATTGTATCAACTGGATACAAAGTCACAACATTGTTTGAAGACCATGCATTGTAGTGACAATGCATGAGGAGTTGAATGGGATCCATCCACAATCACTAAGTGGATGAAGTGGTGCTAATGAAGTCCATGCACTATCACTTAGTGCATGAGAATTAGAAGAAGATCCAATTGATCTCTGATTAGATCAATGAAGAACATTGAAGAATCTATTTGATGAAGGAGCTCGGTTGATGAAGAAGACCCATGGGGAATTCCACATTCTATGTATTGAGTATATGTGAGGAGGATTGAGGAATTCCTAAAAAGAAGAGATGAGAAGAGATGAAGATGTAATTCTTAAGAAGAAGTTGAAGAATGAAGAGAATGGATTAGGAAGATGTGGATGTGGCATTTGAACTTGGTTACTTTGTTTTTTAACAAAGTACTTGTTCTATTACTTGCAAAAAAATTAGCCATCTCAAGCCAGCCTTAAGGGTTCAACCCAAGGCACATGTGGGACTAGGTCACCACGCCCAAGGGGATCCCATGGGGCCAGCCCGAGAGGCCGCGGCCGTGTGTAAGCCGGGCCACGCAGGGGATCAGGTCCTACGCAGCGTGGGCGCAGAGCGCGCCCGAAGGGTGTGCATAGTGGGCGCCAGTGGCGCACCCGCAGGGAGCAGAGTGGGCGCAGAGCGCACCCGTAGAGAGAACTCGGTGCGGGGCGGCACCGAGAGGGTTGGAAGTTCAATTGCTGAGCTGATGGCAGCGCTTGGGTAATATGCCGCGTGAAAACAGGAGGCTGTTTCGATGTGGGACGCGGAAAAATTCCCAGGAACGCATCCTGG
Organism: Viscum album; assembly: GCA_963277665.1. Classification (NCBI taxonomy): domain Eukaryota; kingdom Viridiplantae; phylum Streptophyta; class Magnoliopsida; order Santalales; family Viscaceae; genus Viscum; species Viscum album. The sequence goes on from OY728155.1 coordinate 881,420,107, forward strand.
CCGCACGATTGATCGCGCGCCAGATCCGAGCCGCACATCTGATCCGCGGTGAGATGATCTGATCCAGGCCGTCCGAGATCAATTGAATCGTCGATCCAACGGCTGCGAGACCGCCTTCAACCCCGAGTTCGTCTGATGTCTCCCGCGAGCTGCCGACGAACCAGGCGCTCTCCGAGCATCGTTCTTGAGCTGCCGGCCACCATTTCCAAAGCCGAAGGCTTCATTGAGTTCGTCTGGACCAACTGAACACGGTCATGCCTAAAAATGACCATGCATGCAATGTTTGGAAGAATTCGAACAAGGCCGAGGCAAAATGAAGTTGCCGAGGATTCGGTGTGTTCGTGATTTGCATGGATTGGAAGAAAAGAGGTCGTGCATGCGTTCTAAGTCGCATGCACATGAAGAATACCGAAGAAAAATAAAAATGGAACCCGCGTGAAATAAAAAGAAAAACAAGATTTCACAGAATCTTGAATACCCGAAAACTTCGGGAATTCAAGCGGAAGATTTGGCATCTCTCTGCCTATAAAAAGAGAGGCCGAGGCTCTCGTTTTTGCTTGCTGAAAATTTGAAGAGAGTCCCGCGAGCACCCTGTGCTTTTCGAAGCTTTGAAGCCCCGCGCATCTCACTTGCGCGGCTGAAGCCCCGGTGCCACCCGAGGCCCGAAGGAGTTCCCTGTGCGCATCACTTGCGCGACAGGAAGATCTCTCCCTTCCCTCATACTTGCGCGGCAGGAGAAGCTTGCTCACCCAAGGTGCTCTTGCACTCTTGAGGCTTCCACAACCCGAGCCGCATCTTTTGTGCGCTCAAGGTTGGTTGAGGCTTGCGCGGTCTGGGGCTGCAGCACCTTGCACGGCAGTGTTGAAGAAGAAGTGGCCCTTGCACTCATTGCACTAGCGCGCTTTGAAGAAGAAGAGAAGGTCGAGGCCTTAGTGCCTTGTGTGCTAAAGTGGGGAAGAAGACCCGAGGCTTTGCCTCTTGTGTGTGCACAGTAAAGAAGGAAGGCCACCACATCTCTTGTGTGTGTGCAACAAGTGAAGAGGCCGTATCCAATTAGGTGTGCAAGAGGAAGTGGAGGCCGAGACAACACCAAGTGGTGTGTGCCAAGTGAAGTGGAAGACCACACTTTGTGTGTGTGTAAGAATTGAATAAGCCATAGCCTTGGATGTGCAAATAAGTGAAGGGCCGTAGCCTTGTGGGTGCACACATTAAAGAACAAATAAAAGAACACCTTTTGTATGTGTGCAAAACAAGAAGAGGAAGTTGGCCAAGCTTAAGTGCATGAAAAACGTGGAACAAATTGTGTGTGCAAAACAAACGAAGGCCGAACCTTAGTGTGTGCTAAGTGGTGTGTACACACTAAGAAGGAGAAGAAGGATAACATCCACACTAAAGTATAACACACATTAAAGTGTGTAAGCAAATTGAATAAAGTGTGTGAAGAGGTGAGAAGCTGGTGTGTTCTTAAAGATACTACACCCTTTGTGGGTTTATTGCACCAACAGTAGAAGAAGGAGAGTGCATGCTTACATGCATGCACATGCACACGTGAACAAAGACAAATCTGGTTGTGTGCATTTGAGAAGACCAAGACCAAGAGTTCTTGAAGAATTTGAGAAGCCATGCAGTCAGTGCATGAGGATGCAGAGATGCCATGCACCCAGTGCATGAAGTTGTTTTGAAGTGAGACTGGACCAGATTGAAGTTAAAGATATCAGTTGTCTGAGTATTCAGTAGTTGGAGAGAGAAGCCAGGTCATCCTGAGAAGAAGGAGATAAATCCTGAGCAAGACGAGAAGACCTGATCAACTCAAGTGATCAGAGGTACAGAGCAAGGCCAGCAGTCTTTATCCCAGACTGCTGAGGATACTTGAAGAAGCTTAAAGTGAAGAAGAGCTACTCGTGTGACTCGAGGAGCCAGGAGAAGACCCTGTGGGACTCAGGGAGAAGAAGTCTTCAGTGGGATTCTGGAGCAGGCCAGTGGGACTCTGGTAACACTGTGGGACGCAGTATAAAGACCCTCCTGTGGGACTCAGGAGAGATACGGTGGGAAGCTGTATCGACCATTGTAATACTAACCGATTATAATGGATAAACCATATTGGGGCGTATAACCAACATGGCAAGGACGTAGGCCTTTGGTGCCGAACCTTGTAAATCCTTGTGTCCTGTGCCTTTTGATTACTGCATTATCCGGGAAAGGTTGAGAGACATAAGAAGAGTGGATCGAGGCCTTAACAAGCCATAGAGGTTTAATTGATTAAGAATCAATTAGTAAAAAGTTTTAAAGGATCACTGATTCACCCCCTCCCCCTCTCAGTGATTCACACTGATCTGGGCACAACAATTGGTATTAGAGGGAGGTTATCTCTAAAAGATCCAAGAGAGTCTATATGGAGTGCAGATTTGAGGAAATGAAAGAACAGCCTCAAATGGAGATATCTTCCAAGACTCTGAAAAACAGAATGAAGAAACAGACAAAGAAGATGAGGAAGAAGGTTGGTGCAATCAGAGAAACTCCTTCTATGGAAAGAAATGTGAAAGTCACATCAGATGAGAATTCCTTTTATCATTCTTCTGATGAAGCCTGCTCTAGCTGTGATGAAGATGGAAGAAACAACGATCTTCTAAATGCAATCAAATATCTTCAGAAGACAGTCCCCAAGGAAGTGGCAATGTGTATAGCTACAGGTGACCTTGATCTTCAAGAAGAAAAATTACAGCTAGAAGATGAAGCCAATTCTATGGAAGTCCAATTGGCAAAAAGGGTTGGCATAACCAACACTCTCAGAAAGCTGGTAAATGCCAAAGATGAAACAGTATCTCTTTGCAATGAAAGATATGAAGATACCTGTGAAGAATTTCAAAGGAGCTCTTCTGAGAAAGAAATATTTTTGATAATGATCAAAGATGTTTTCCATGCACTGGAAAAGAGACACAGAGTTTCAATGGTTGTCAAAGATGCTCAACTTGAATACAAAGCAAAAAGGGTAAAGGAGCTTGACAATTCATTGCTTGAATTGAAGACAGTGCATGATGACCAGATGAATCAGCTGAAAGAAAGTTGGGAAGGAAAGCTAAGAGCTATTGAGGATGAGAAGAACTCCCTTAACATGAAGTGCTTAGAACTAGAGGTGATATTGACAAATCTGCAATCACCCAAAGCTGAAACCTCCCAGTCAGCTGGTAGAAGAAATGTTGCTACACAAGTGAGCATTGAGAAGGATGATTCTAAAAGAAGGACATCCTCTAGTGAAAGTGCAATATCTTCTAAGAAGAAGGTTCCATCCATCTGGATGAGGAAGGTGAAGAAGCAGAGCTCTCCTGAAACAACACAGCAAGTCAAGAAAAGTACCCTACAATCAAAAGGACTGAAGAGGTCAAGATTCGTGGGACAATGCTGGTGTTGTAATAAGTATGGGCACTGTGCAAAAGATTGTTGGTACAATCCACTGAATGCCAAAGCACAGAGGAAGCCCATGCCAAGGGGGAGCAAGCCAGAAGGAAATAAGCAACATCCACAGGTCCAGAGACATCTGTTTACTACAAATAGATTTGGATTACTTGACAACATCTGGGATGATTGAAAAAGTGGTCAAAAAGATACATGTCAGTCTTCAACTGTATCCAGAGCTCAAAAGAAGAAAAGATCACAGAACCTGGCTCAGAAAGAATCCTTGGGAAGCAAGAAGAAAGCTGAAAAAACTCCCAAGAAGATGTTGAAAAAGGAAGAGAAGTCCTTGGAGTCTAAATCCAAGAAGGGTGAGTCATCTAGAAGGACCACCAAGAAAATATGCTTCTACTGTGGGAAGAAAGGACATATCATGGATCTTTGTAAAGAAGCCATGAAATTAAATAGAAGCAGACTGGACTCAAAAAGACAATCAATCCAGAAGAAGAAGAAGGGATTGATTGAAAACAAGTTGCCTAAGAAAGGTAGCTTGACAGCATCTAAGGAACCATGTGGAACTTCCAGAACTGGGGCCACTCTTCCAAATGATTTACTTGTCATATGGCCACATCAGTTGCAACTTGCCAGAGAACTACAAAGAGTTCAAGATGAAGCTCTGGCAATTGCTAAAGCAAAAGGGAAGAAGAAGGTTTCACATGAAGATGTTTTGAGAACCACACCAGCACAATCATCAATGAAGATCAAATGTGCAAGTGTGAAGACTGGTGAAAATGGGACATCTCGGTTGAGAGAATCTTCTCAACCTTGTTGTTCACATTGATGAACCAAGGAGGTTCCATCTTATTCCCTTATACTCTTGGTATATACATGTGCTAACATTGCAGGGAATTGAAGATGATGATCATTCTCATTTGGAGGATGGTTTGGACAGAACGGAGTGCAACCCTTGAGGGGGAGCAAATCTGAAGAAGATGATGTTCTGAGATTAATATCATCTTAAGAAAATGGATAAATGGGGGAGCTTTATCTTTGCACCTGAACTTTCTAATGAGTTTTGTGAAGTTGTGCAGGATTTAGCAAATTCATTGTTATATCTGAAAAATTTCAAACCCCTAAGCATGATCTCACTTGTGTAGAGAATTATGGACAGCTTTGAATTCCTTGGTCATATCACTCTTGTTTTCTACACCGGGTTAGCCCAAGTAGACTTAGAGTTGATTTACTAAAGGTTCTTTGCTAAAGAGAACATGTGACATCATCACTCTCTTAGTGCTTTTCAAGAAGATGTTGTTCAAAGGGAGGAAGAGATTTTTGAAAGAGAACCACACCACACCTTTGCATTTGATTGCCAATAAGGGGGAGAAAATATTGGCACACATATTGACCCATTCATATGTGCTGAAGGAGTGTATTGACAACAAATACAAAGGGGGAGATTGAAATGCACAGTGTTGCATTTGTTGTCAATGAGGCATGAAGTTGTCTTGGAATGAATGGAAGTCAGGGAATGTCAAGATGTGAATGACAAAGGTTGTGATGGTGTTGGTGGTGAAGGAGAATGGCCATGGTACTTAGATGCGTGTCACTTAGGAGATTCACTAAGTGGCATAGGAGATGTGGTTGAAACATTCTCTAGTAAAATCAGACGATTGTTGAGCTGTTCTTAAAGTTCAATGAACTTGTATCAACTGGATACAAAGTCACAACATTGTTTGAAGACCATGCATTGTAGTGACAATGCATGAGGAGTTGAATGGGATCCATCCACAATCACTAAGTGGATGAAGTGGTGCTAATGAAGTCCATGCACTATCACTTAGTGCATGAGAATTAGAAGAAGATCCAATTGATCTCTGATTAGATCAATGAAGAACATTGAAGAATCTATTTGATGAAGGAGCTCGGTTGATGAAGAAGAACCTTGGGGAATTCCACATTCTATGTATTGAGTATATTTGAGGAGGATTGAGGAATTCCTAAGAAGAAGAGATGAGAAGAGATGAAGATGTAATTCTTAAGAAGAAGTTGAAGAATGAAGAGAATGGCTTAGGAAGATGTGGATGTGGCATTTGAACTTGGTTACTTTGTTTTTTAACAAAGTACTTGTTCTATTACTTGCAAAAAATTAGCCATCTCAAGCCATCCTTAAGGGTTCAACCCAAGGCACATGTGGGACTAGGTCACCACGCCCAAGGGGATCCCATGGGGCCAGCCCGAGAGGCCGCGGCCGTGTGTAAGCCGGGCCACGCAGGGGATCAGGTCCTGCGCAGCGTGGGCGCAGAGCACGCCCGAAGGGTGTGCATAGTGGGCGCCAGTGGCGCGCCCGCAGGGAGCAGAGTGGGCGCAGAGCACGCCCGCAGAGAGAACTCGGTGCGGGGCGGCACCGAGAGGGTTGGAAGTTCAATTGTTGAGCTGATGGCAGCGCTTGGGTAATAAGCCGCGTGAAAACAGGAGGCCGTTTCGATGTGGGACGCGGAAAAATTCCCGGGAGCGCATCTTGGCCGCACGATTGATCATGCGCCAGATCCGAGCCGCACATCTGATCCGCGGAGAGATGATCTGATCCAGGCCGTCCAAGATCAATTGAATCGCCGATCCAACGGCTGCGAGACCGCCTTCAACCCCAAGCTCGTCCAAAGTCTCCCGCGAGCTGCCGACGAACCAGGCGCTCTCCGAGCATCGTTCTTGAGCTGCCGGCCACCATTTCCGAAGCTGAAGGCTTCATTGAGTTCGTCTGGACCTAATGAACACGATCATGCCTAAAAATGACCATGCATGCAATGTTTGGAAGAATTCGAACAAGGCCGAGGCAAAACTAAGTTGCCGAGGCTTCGGTGTGTTCTTGATTTGCATGGATTGGAAGAAAAGAGGCCGTGCATGCGTTCTAAGTCGCATGCACGTGAAGAAGACCGAAGAAAAATAAAAATGGAACCCGCGTGAAATAAAAAGAAAAACAAGATTTCACAGAATCTTGAATACCCGAAAACTTCGGGAATTCAAGCGGAAGATTTGGCATCTCTCTGCCTATAAAAAGAGGGGCCGAGGCTCTCGTTTTTTCTTGCTGAAAATTTGAAGAGAGTCCCGCGAGCACCCTGTTCTTTGCGAAGCTTTGAAGCCCCGCACATCTCACTTGCGCGGCTGAAGCCCCGGTGCCACCCGAGGCCCGAAGGAGTTCCCTGTGCGCATCACTTGCGCGACAGGAAGAGCTCTCCCTGCCCGCATACTTGCGCGGCAGGAGAAGCTTGCGCACCCAAGGTGCTCTTGCACTCTTGAGGCTTGCACAACCTGAGCCGCATATTTTGTGCGCTCAAGGTTGGTTGAGGCTTGCGCGGTCCGGGGTTGCAGCACCTTGCGCGGCAGTGTTGAAGAAGAAGTGGCCCTTGCACTCATTGCACTAGCGCGCTTTGAAGAAGAAGAGAAGGCCGAGGCCTTAGTGCCTTGTGTGCTAAAGTGAGGAAGAAGACCCGAGGCTTTGCCTCTTGTGTGTGCACAGTAAAGAAGGATGGCCTCCACATCTCTTGTGTGTGTGCAACAAGTGAAGAAGCCGTATCCAATTAGGTGTGCAAGAGGAAGTGGAGGCCGATACAACGCCAAGTGGTGTGTGCCAAGTGAAGTGGAAGACCACACTTTGTGTGTGTGTAAGAATTGAATAAGCTATAGCCTTGGTTGTGCAAAGAAGTGAAGGGCCGTAGCCTTGTGGGTGCACACATTAAAGAACAAATAAAAGAACACCTTTTGTATGTGTGCAAAACAAGAAGAGGAAGTTGGCCAAGCTTAAGTGCATGCAAAACGTGGAACAAATTGTGTGTGCAAAACAAACGAAGTCCAAACCTTAGTGTGTGCTAAGTGGTGTGTACACACTAAGAAGGAGAAGAAGGAGAACATCCACACTAAAGTATAACACACATTCAAGTGTGTAAGCAAATTGAATAAAGTGTGTGAAGAGGTGAGAAGCTGGTGTGTTCTTAAAGATACTACACCCTTTGTGGGTTTATTGCACCAAGAGTAGAAGAAGGAGAGTGCATGCTTACATGCATGCACATGCACACGTGAACAAAGACAAATCTGGTAGTGTGCATTTGAGAAGACGAAGACCAAGAGTTCTTGAAGAATTTGAGAAGCCATGCAGTCAGTGCATGAGGATGCAGAGATGCCATGCACCCAGTGCATGAAGTTGTTTTGAAGTGAGACTGGACCAGACTGAAGTTAAAGATATCAGTTGTCTGAGTATTCAGTAGTTGGAGAGAGAAGCCAGGTCATCCTGAGAAGAAGGAGATAAATCCTGAGCAAGACGAGAAGATCTGATCAACTCAAGTGATCAGAGGTACAGAGAAAGGCCAGCAGTCTTTATCCCAGACTGCTGAGGATACTTGAAGAAGCTTAAAGTGAAGAAGAGCTACTTGTGTGACTCGAGGATCCAGGAGAAGACCCTGTGGGACTCAGGGAGAAGAAGTCTTTAGTGGGATTCTGGAGCAGGCCAGTGGGACTCTGGTAACACTGTGGGACGCAGTATAAAGACCCTCCTGTGGGACTCAGGAGAGATACGGTGGGAAGCTGTATCGACCATTGTAATACTAACCGATTATAATGGAGAAACCATGTTGGGGCGTATAACCAACATGGCAAGGACGTAGGCCTTTGGTGCCGAACCTTGTAAATCCTTGTGTCCTGTGCCTTTTCATTACTGCATTATCCGGGAAAGGTTGAGAGACATAAGAAGAGTGGATCGAGGCCTTAACAAGCCATAGAGGTTTAATTGATTAAGAATCAATTAGTAAAAAGTTTTAAAGGATCACTGATTCACCCCCTCCCCCTCTCAGTGATTCACACTGATCTGGGCACTTCATTACTTTATCAAAACAAATGTAATTATTTTGGGGTAATTCTTGTTTAATGGGTTATCCAATCAAGAAATATTCTAAAAAATCATTGAAAGTAACCTAATAAACTAATGAAACTACATACCTCATTTATATTTGTTGGTGTAGGATATTTTCTTACATCCATTGTGTTCATAGGAACAAAACATATTTCATCTTAAAAGAAAACATGGCCATGAAAATAATATTATTGTATCTAGAAATACCACATAATAAATTTCCCATATATGTTTTCCCTTCTAAGATTCATAATAATTTTTTATTGTCCTCATAGCTTTTAGAATACACCATAATTTCACCAATGAATACCACAACCAAATCATATAAATATTCTTTTAGTACTCTATTCATTATGTCCACAAAAAAGTGTGTCAATTGGTAAATCCAGATGGAATAACTGTAATCGAGTACTATCCAAATCTTGTCCAAAAATCATTCTTCAGAATTTCATCATTCTTTACTCACATTTAGTTATTCTCCAAATGAAGATCGATACTTGGAAAATATTAGGGAGCATGTATTTGATAAAACAAGTAATTATTTCAAGTTATAGGTTAATTTGCCATTATTTTTATAGCATTTATTTCCCTATAATATATTCTCACCCTCATAGATCCATATTTATTAAAAAGAATAGGGGCTCCCCATTATAAAATGCTAGGGTGAAGAAATCCTTTATTACTCAAAAATTCATGTACTTTCTTCAACAACAAAAATTTCATATTGTCCATTTTATAGAGAGTATCTGATATTATCTTTATATAAGGAGTACATCAATGGAAAATTCAACTACACACTCTAGAGTATTTCTTGGTAATTATTCAGGAAATATAACAATGTTTTCATAAAATTAGGTATATGCTCCATTTGAAGACTACCTTCAGGATCACTAGTTGTTTTTTTATATTCATCCCCGATAATATCATTCAGTATAGCTACTGAGGGTGGATATAGATATGAATAATTTGATTCATTTACTTCTCTAAAGATGATGGATTCAATATCTCACTCAAAAATCCTAATTATTTCCCCTTAAAATAATTTTTTTCCATCATATTTTGAGAGTTAGTCCATTTCATAAATTATATCTAACTCAAACATTAGTATGATAATATATTTTACACACAAATAAATTCAATCTACCATAATGGGGACTTCCTGACACATATTGTTTTAATTATAATTTTCCAAACATTTTAGATATTCAACACTCTTATTAAATTAAAAGGACAATATATATTTTTTTGGAAAACTGGGAAAACATGAAAGAGTTTTATTATCCATAATAAAAAAAATGAATTTTCTAAATTTTAATATAGGATTAATATACTAACATCCACATCAATTTTCACTTATACATTATATGTAGTGATCAAGTAATCTTGACCATCTTCTCATGTCCTCTTCTATGTTATATTACATTGACTACATGGGAATCAATTTTAGTAGATACCCATTTCCCCATTATAGAAACAAATAATATTAGTGTTTACCTTCTCCCACTAGAAATTATTAATATTAAGAACATTTTTTCTAGACTTATAACATACACCCAGTACCTTCATGAATTTTACAAAATAATTTTTCCTAGATTTCTCATAATGTGGAATTTTTTTCATTCCCTTCATCTTATATGTATCATTTCATTTAACATGGTGATCAGAAGAATTATTATATTCTATGATACCATTAAATATCTATAATCATGATAATTCATTCTCCATTTTGTATTGAATATAAAACAATATCTTTGTATGATGAAAAAGTCTGACATACCAACACTGAAAAGAGATTTTTCCTGAGAGCCTCCAAAAAGAGATCATTCATGCACTCAATATTGTATATATAATTAGTATAATACCATTATTACCTTTAAAAAGAATATTCATAATCATGACACATTATACTTCGGTTTCCATATATATAATTAAATTTTTTTCATCTCATTGTTTTATCCCAATAGAAGTATTTATTGAAGAAATTATCTTTAAAAGTAAAAAATTTGATGAATTATATGTCTTCTCCCTCCCTATTATCATGGATTAGATTCCACCATTTAACATCATTTATTTTGAGAAAAGATACTACTAGTGTAACCATTTCCATTTCAATACATCCCAAATCGGTAATTATCTTCTACAGAGACTTATTCCATTTCTCAAAAATAGTTGTATTTGTAGTACCAATAAACGATTGGGGATTATGTCACATAAATTGATCCATTATAGGATATTTTATAAGTGAAATATATATCTCTATTCCATCAAGTATATTTGTCATAACTTGATTATGTTGTCCTAATATTTCCATAATATTCCACATTACAATACTAATTGTATTGGATTCTTGAATAGGTAAATCTCTTCTTTTTCCACGATTATATATATCAGTTGTCCTTCGATTAATAATTTTGAACCCATGGAATATATGGGATTATCTCAGAAAAATCATAATTTATAATTACAAATATGTTATATCACTTAACATATAATTATGATTCATAAATCATATAATGTTAATAATTGGTTTCATTAGGTACATCATTACCTTTAAATCATACATATTTCTTTGGAATGAAAATGTGAATTATCCATAGTTTATCTCCCATTAGTTTGAAACTATGTGTAATGTAATTCTCATTGTCATATAACAGTTTAAACTAAGTGAGACTCTATGAATCTTGTAATATTTATTACCCCTAGGTACATCTGTGATAGAACCATGACCACTTTTATTATTCTGAAATGGATTTATTTCTGGGAAGTCCCACAAAATCTATTCCTTTCAAAAATCATGAATATTAAAATATAGTTCCACTCAATGGGTATCTAAGGGTCATGTTCCGTAATCTATATTTTCCAAATCTATTTTCCGAAGTTGCTTCTAAAACTTCTCAAACGTCAACGATAATTTCCTTACCCCAGAATAATGAAGTTAGTCCATTAATTTATTACAATGGCATATATAATATATTAAAATCTCAAGGGACCAAAAAATTTAGTTTTTTTGGGAAAAAAATTAAATTAATGATACCCATAATACAATATTAATAAATAATAAAAAATTGATTAGTTATAAAATGAAATGGAAAACATTTTTAAATATTATTTAAATATTTCTTTTTCGTAACAAGGGTAAATGTAATAGAAATAAGGGTGAGATAAAGATCCTAGTAAGGGTATGTAAATCAGAAAAAATAATGAATCAAATAGTATAATAATCTTAGTTGTGTAAATTTTGGATAAAATATTCTTATCTAATAACTACATAGAGAATAATAAATATAGAAAGATGAGAGTCTAATTCAAGTTTCATTGAAAGAACAAATTGAGAATCAATTTTTTCTATAGGTATGTAGATGAAATAATATCTTGTATACTAATAATAATAAATGTATTATCAATAAATTAAATTCTTTGTTAGTGTTTGTCATATTTCTTAAGCATGTGATACATTTACTATCAATATAAGACACATTAAAATACTCTTATATGTCCAACTAATCCATAACATGAGACTACGGATTCATCAAGGGTTTCACATTAAATGATCCGCAACCTATTGGGAATGCATTAAAAAGTCCCCAACACAAGTATTTCATGTGAAAATAATTCCTAGTATATCAAATAAATTATTTAATTCCAATATAATTTAACTGATCAAAAAGTTACATTATTGAATAGAACATATAAATTTATCAATAATTACCTAATTTATAAAATAATTTTCAATGTGAAAACTGTATGTAAATTTGGTAATTGGTTTATGAAATAATAATATAAATCACAAAATAATGTGTAATTTTAGGAAATATTTTATGAAAATTGATTACAATAGAGAGATTGTATAATAAAAAATAACAATCAGAAAATAAGGTAAGATTTCAATGATAACTTTTAACACTTGTAAATTTGAATGATAAACCCCTTTGGTATGATTATTAAAATTAAATCATAAAATATCATTATGTATTTCTGAATCAAAAATTTAAATAACAATTGTGTCAGTATATACTCTATAATAAAGTTAATTGGTTTATAGTAACAAATAAGTCTCAATGGAATGTCAATTGAGACAAAAACTCTTACCTTATATTTCCTTTTGTGTGAACATCCTATATCCTCATAAAAAATGGTTTTAATAATTTTAGTAAATTATTAAGGAACCATATTAACATTTATTATATCATATATGATTATCCTATAATATATTATTACCATTTAGATGAAAATATTTCATTATTGTCACTTTTTGGTGTGTAAATTGCCTAGTTTCTCGCGTATGTTTTGACAAATTATTTGTTATTAATATCATGGTTTTATCATATAAATAAGTTTAAAAATGAGTTTAATATCATATATATTCATTATATATGTTTTATAATAATACCAATTTTATTTAGATAATAAATGAAATGCACAGTTGAAGGAGACGGTAGGTCGTACATACACATGATCACAACTTTCATTTATTTTTAGTATTAAAGGAATGAAAAGAAAATTATATACAGGTATATAATAGTTCAGGTTTAATATCGATATCATATATGTAAAAAAAATTATTAAATAATCCATTATTTGTTCCGTTATTAGTGTAAATGAATCAGGTAGATTTGAGGAGGTAGTCCTCAACATGTCCCCAAATGAAGTTATCACATTTACACAAAATGGATGTCATAATGGTAAGTGTAATATAAAAAATTAATAAGTATAAATTAATTATGAATATCATATATAACATATAAAAATAGTAATTCAATCATAATTTCCAACATTATATGTGGAAATGGAAGAACAAACAATCATCATTTCATGAGGCGGTAGTTCTCAGTAGACATAAAAGTAATATTCATTAACCATTAGATGTATGTGCCTATAAGTGTGCATATAAAACATAATTTAGAAAAATATAATTAATTTTTGGACAATGATTTTATTATTTATGCATGTAATAAGAAAATTTTAGGGGTTGGATAATGTAAATAAAACGAAAGATCATAATCAAAGAAGTTACCACTTTTTTGGGTAACCCCTTTTGGTTTACACAAAATGGATTACTTGGATGTATTTGATCCAAAAGGAATAGTTATATGATGAGGTATGGGGTGTTAGAATATAATTTTAGCACAGTTATTTAGATAAAAATATTTTTATTTATGTGAATAAATTTGAGTGGTGAGTTCATTTTTATTGTAGAGGAGTTGGGGAATTCTTGTAAATTTTTTATAAGGAAATTCAACCCAAATTTTTCCTATTCTAAGTTGATAATATAATGTTAATAATTGGATCCTTGGATGGATAAGTCTTTAATATGTCAATCCAATGGATTTTTAAAAAGAATCTTGTTTAGTTTGGCCATTATGCGTATTGTTTTGTCCATTATAATGTTATTTTTTCTTATAGTAATTGTAATTAATTTTAATAACATTCACTAATATTTTTGTCAGAAAACAAAGTTTATCATATTTTTAATTATAAATAATAATGATCCCAAATATATAATCTAGTTTTTCATATTTCAAATACATTATTTGTAGAAATTTATTTAAAATCAATCCAAAAGATGGGAGGACAATGCATGCTTTTAATATAAAATCGCCAATTATTTTTCAATTATTTATTCAATATTTCAAAGTGAAATTTGTTACAAAGAATGAAAATTTTTTAATATATGTATAATTGACCTAGTTAGTTATTAAAAGTAACATAAAATTTAATTTATCCTTATAAATAAATTATATAAAAATTGCGTCTGGAAATAAAATTCAGTATTTTTCACTATTCTTGGAAAAAAATAAACTCACATAAAATTAAAAAAATCATCCTATCCTAATTTAATTGATTATTTTTCAAAAAAATGTTTACTTTTCAATTTTAAATTTATCAGTGTTTTAAAATAGGTTTTAAACTATTTTCTTCAGTAAATTCTGGAACCACTACGTTTATAAAATATAAGTATTTATGTTAAAAATTGGGTCCATGCTTATCCTATGCCTACTGAATCTATTGGATGAATATAAAAAATATGATTACATATATATCATATAAAACTTATATATAAATTCTCACGGAATTTATAAATTTAGTCAACTATAAAAAAGGTGAATAAATAGTATTTTCTTAAACTCGGGTGTTGTGTGCATTAAAAAGTAACTATGTATTGATTTTTTATCAATGTATAAATAAAATATTGATTCTAAAAGAAAAATGAGGTGAATTATTGGGGATCTACAGGTTATAATTCCATTATTTAATATTATTCATGATAATCATCTTGAAGTGGAGAAAATATATCTTCCTCTAGAATGGATGATGTGGGATCTTTTATTTCTAGTAAATTCAAATCTCCAACCCCACTATGAATGTGATCACCTTCTAAAGAATGAATGATATGACCATATACATGGAATATCGTCTAAAAACAAAAATATATTTTTTCTTCATATGAGTCTTCAGTGACTGGATATTATTATCTAGTTTCTATGACTGTTTATTCAAAATCAATGATATATTTACTATATTGTTTGACTGGTTAAGTAAAAAGATTCAGGAATACCACCTTATTTGAAGAAAAAAATTTGAAAATCTTCTTGATTCTCTTGAATGAGTCTTCAACAATATATTTCCTCTTCATTATCTACCACTCCATGGTCTAGTGTTGCCTCTTGACCATACTATTCCCTCATATAATATTGTATGAAATACCATTGTTCTACAATACCACAAATGGATCCAACACATGATCGGGTATTGTGAGGAAAATTATTAGATTATATCCAAAATATCCTATACATAAATCATATGCAAATATCCTTATTTATTTACACCAAATAAATAAAATCCTCACGTGGGAATATATATATATATACTTTTATTCTATGGTAACATAACATTTTAACCTCATTCCAAACAATCACATTGGTAATCATGCTTTTGTGATGAAATTGAAAAAAGAAAAATTGTATGACAAAGATGTGTTGCTTGAAATGAGTGGTTGTACGAAAGTGGATGTGTTCACTAGAATTGATTGTCAAAAAATATTTTTTAAATACATTTTATTGTGTTCATCTACATGTATCAAACATCACCAATTAGTTTTATTGATGACCATATGTTCATTGGGATTATTTTAAACAACATCATAAGGAATGATTTATTTAAGGGTTATTTTAGGTCTACATCAAATTATTTTAATAAATGGATTTATCATAAAGAATAATATGTTAAAAGGTGAATCTCATGTCTTCTTGTAACATTTCAATGCTATCATAATGTAGCCTCGGTCATCTTCACAACAATAGGAGCTAGTACAATTTATTAATGCATTCGTTTATAATGTTATCTATATTAGTATGTTCACATGTCCATCCTAACATTTTCTTTTAGACTATCATTATTTTATGTTCAAGATATCATTCCAAAGGCTATAACTCAAAAACATATAGTAAAATTTGTCCAATATTAGTCTTAAAAAATTTACCCTTTAATTTCAATGGAATTTTATGACCAAAAATATTTATAAAATGTTATCTCCATTTTCTCCGTCTAGTTTGAATATTATAAGATTTATCTACAATAATAACTCCTTCACATTGTAGAAATGTGTAAAATATCAATCAACTATTAAAATAATATAGTCTCACAATATATCATATATAGTATTGCAGGACAGTTCTTCGATAAAACAAATATCTATTTATATTTTTATTAACTATACTTTGATGGAATCCTTTTCGTTTAAAGTCTATCTCAAAGTAATTAAATTTATATTGATAACCTCTTTAGATTTTTCATGGTGAACAATATCATGTACATAAATATTTAAATTAGACATCACAACTTTTTATCTAAAATATTGAAGCCATATGATTCTTTATAATCATCATCTGTGAGTGGGTGATTCTGTTTAGGAATGATTTATCATATCTGCACTATTTATTAGACTACTCGTAATAAAATATGGACCAAGTAATTATAATATTGTCACATTTTACATTATTATTAGTATTAATTTTTTATTTAATAATAAGACACTATGATTACTTATTTAAATAATATGTCAATATCATGAAATAGATAAATTGTGGAATGGAAAATTAAAATTTTTAGTCACACTGATTCACAGTCTCCTAGGTTTTTATCATTCACTCTTTTGGAAATTTGTGTTAACATTTTATGTGGACACATTACTATCTCAAATTCATTTAATGAGTTATTATTAGTCCATTTATCATGGGATCTAATTATACCAGGTTCATATATCACTGTGGGGTATTTTACTTATAATAATATAAATATTGTCACACATGAATAAAAATCGATAAATTGCGAGTGCCCATTTTTTGTATGAAATGATCATTTAGTTGATTGATATCTTGAAATTTATGATTATTCGGAGGAATTTAAAACTTTGTAATTTTAGAGAGAATTTTATTTATCCCATAATATAGTTTAAATATCTATAAGATTGAATATCACTTTATATATATATTCATTCATGATTATAAATAAAAATTTTATGAATATAATAAATATTAAATCACATTAACAAAAATTTGGTATGAATACCTTATATAATTAATTATTTATGTCCTCAATAGAAAAAAAAATTAATTATATTATTATATTGTACACCCAAAAAAGACATATGAAAGTGTTTCCCAAAACACATTTCATGCAATTTATTAAAATCCCAAAAAAAATATAAATCATATACCTATGTATGTATGATGATAAGGTTATGTGACATAAAACTTTATAGAAAAAACATACGAACATAGGCCATTGTAAAATCTGATATAAAATTTGATTAAGCATACTTCGTATTCAAGAGGATTTAAATTCTTATTTTAAATCCAAATATGATAAAATATTAAAAATGTACAATATATATTTATTTTGATATTACCATGTCATAAATGTTTACTGGATTATATTAAATAAAATTTAATATCTTACATTCATCTATTAAATTTAATGTTAATAGTTTTTTATTAATAATTTAAAAATCAACAATATATAAATATGAACAATTCAATAAAATTCCATTATCTAAAGGAAATTATTAAATCAATATATGAAAACATGGTTTATTAATAAATGATCAAATTTTATATAATTTATTCATTTTTAGTGAAATATTATCACTAAAATCATTTTAGTTTGTTCTGATGTTACATGGGTGCAATGTACGGGCCCAATTGAACGACATCTGATTCCATAAATGTCAGTTCCTAATTACAAAAAAATCATATTTATTCATTAAATATCTCATAAATATTTAATATGTGAGAATTATGAGCATCTCATATTTTACGAGGATGATAAATTTATGACAATATAAATATTATAAGAAATTTTCATATTATTAAAATATAATTTTGTAAACGATTCATAAATGGATCACAATGAAAGATGTTATGAACATTGATAATGGAATTCCTAATATGTGTAGTGTATAATATTTGATATAATGTAAAACATCCTATATTCATAGTTTATTGTCCACACAAGTTACTTGTTATAAACGACATTAATTAAATATGTCTGGTCTGTGTTATTGCATACAATATATTTTAAAGACATTTTAATCAATGATTCGTAAAATGAAACATTAATAAATACACTTTTATTATTTATTTTATATATTTTTATATGTATGAGTCTTTTTTCAATCCATGGATGATGTTGAACAAATTTTTGGAAGCCCATACTACACACCAGGATGCAACTTTCCCGTTGTGTTTCAGAGTTGACTGGTGATACGAATAGGACATTGAATTACTGTAGCCCATTATAGTAGAATTTGAAAGTATTAATATAGTTCTAATGAAACCCAACAAATATTCTATAATATATTTTACATGGTTGGTTGTGGAACACTACTATAATAATGGTATTTGTGACGGGATATTTGTGACGAGATCCTGTCACAAATAAGCTTTAGTTATGGGGGCCCGTAGCAAATAGCCTATTGTAGAAAACGTCGTCACAAAATATATTATTTGTGACAGGCCCGTCGCAAATTATATTTTTTGTGAGTGGAAACATTACCATCGCAAATAAGTCTTCAATTATATAATTTATATAAATATAACCTCTTTTGGGATGGGCCCGTCAGAAAAAATGTTTTTTGCGACAGTCCCGTAATCCCGTCGCAAATGTTTTCTGAAAATATTTTTTTTATTATTTGCGACGGCCCATCACAAATAGTATTTGGGACGGGCCCGTGATCCTGTCGCAAATAACTTTTTTAAGAAAACAATATTTAGACTATTAGTGACGGGGTCCCGTCGCAATAGATCCTGTCGCAACAGATCCCGTCCCAAATAATAAATAAATTTTAAAAAAATTAATTTAATAAAATTATTATTAATGAAAAATTAATTTTAATATTATTAAAATAAAAAAAATATTTACATTCTCAATATTCACAGAAAAATATAAAAAAACATAAAATATTATTTTGATTATTGAAAAATTAATTTTCATATTATTAAAATAATAAAAAAAATAAAAAAATATTAAAATTATAAATATTCACAAAGAAATAAAAAAATCATAAAATATTATTATGATTATTGAAAAATTAATTTTAATATTATTCAATTATTAAAAAAAATAAAAAATATTTAAATTCTCAATATTATAAAAAATTAAAAAAATCATAAAAAATTATTCTTATTGTTATTATTATTATTATTAGTAGTAAAATGAACAAATATTAAAAAATGTAATATTGAAAAAATATATTTAATAAAATTATTATTAATGAAACAATAATATTAATATTATTAAAATAATAAAAAATAAAAAATATAAAAATTCTCGATATTCAAAAAAAATCAGAAAATATAAAAAATTAAATTATGTATTAATTGCACTGATATAAAAGAAAGAAACTGTAAATTGTTCATATTACAACAAATTTAAATTCAAATGTTTTTGACATTAAAAAATCAATGGGGGTCATCTTCTGTAGGAGGTGAAGGAGCTGAAAGAGCTGGAGGAGGACACTCCATCCCTAAACTACGAGTCAGACGGTGCATGTTCTCCATCTGCTCGTGATGCTGCTACTGCCATCAACACATTTCCTCCTTGTGCTTCTACTGCTTCTACCGCCATCGACGCATCTCCTCCTCGTGCTGCTGCTGCTGTTGCTACTAACGCATCTCTTCTTGCTACTTCTGGAAACTCTCTATAAGGTCATTCTGAGTTCGGAACTACTCCTGATACTGTGAGCCAGAAGATGATACCTCTCCTCAAGCTCCTCTCGAGCTGGACGCTGACATCACAGTAGTACCATAATATGTACCAGGAGTCACATGAGAGCTGATCCCAACTACTCAGCCCTTCTCAAAGCCATATTGAGTCGCCGACATCCATGCCGCCTCGTCGAAATGGTGGGAACTTGTCTGATCAGTCACCTCATCCTGACCCACTGCCTATTTCTAAGAATTTTCAGCCTTATATGACTTCTTCAATTCTAATTTGAAATTAAAATTCTGAAAATATTATACGTAGTAAATTTTCAAGATTAAATAATAAGACTAACCACAATCTAATGTTGGAGATCACCTCTAATCTCTCTGGTGGCTGGATCATTGTACATCCTCTGATAAACATCATACTCTGTAATATCGGGATAGTCTACTACCTATATGAATATAAAATAAACTGTTTATATTTGATGTTATATAAATAATATAATAAAATATTTACCAGATGCTCTCTATGTGTACTGAATGTACGACTACCAGCTTGATGTGTCACCTCATGTCTCCCCCGGTTCTGCCGACCCAATGAAGACCTCCTATGAAATCCACCACTCAACATGTGTGCATATAATCCATCACAAAACTGAGATGAAATGTACTCTGGTCGGTGGACTCTACACGACTCATCAAATATTGTTGCTCATTCTTTTTTAATGGTTGTCTTTCTCAAATTGTGTAAAAACTGACACAAACGCTCCCGTATAGCCACCTCCCATGCTGCATGGATATCGTCACCCATGTTATCATCGATGGATTACAATAAACCCGACAAATAATTTATAATATAAAGTTAATAATAAAATAAATTTCAAAATAAATATTATTTATATACATAACAGCCAATGATTGGACATGCCAAGCTACACATCAAGGTGAATGTGTTCCCATGTTGTCCAGGACTAAGAAAAATAATGGCACAAGATAGCACTCCCCTGTCCAATAGCTACATGCTCAAAACTGTGAAAAAAGAATAAATAATCAAAAAATTAGTATATATATTAATAAATCAATGAAATCTAACTAATATATACTAGTTTCCATACCTCTGTGTGTGTGGATCGAAGCCAAGAAGTGGACATCGCTCGGGGATATGGTTAAGAATCATTATTCGTGCAAGACCGCAACCC
The DNA here is from genome assembly GCA_963277665.1 of Viscum album. Lineage (NCBI taxonomy): Eukaryota > Viridiplantae > Streptophyta > Magnoliopsida > Santalales > Viscaceae > Viscum > Viscum album. The sequence continues at coordinate 881,440,800 of OY728155.1, forward strand.
CTCCACATACTTCTTGAACCACCTGTAGGCTGAGGGTCAGATGATCCCACATCCCCCTCATCCAAAGGTAGATCAGCCTCCTCTAACTCACGCAATAGATTAGATTCCATCTGAAATAGAAAATGATTTTTGTTAGTAGATAGTTGAAAAGAACTATAACATATATATATTAGTTATAATCATAACCTACATTTAACTATGCCAATGTTCACCATCATCATCATCTTCATATCTAACGATGTTAATGTCTTCATATTCCTCCTCGACATCATCAATATCCATATGGGCTTCACTTTCATCATCCCTTGTCATTTCAAATTGATTTGTTACCTCATTAATATCATCGTCACCACAGACCCTAAATTGTGGGGTGTCCTCATCGCCATTCACGTTTCATTATGAAAAAAATGTATTTTGACTAGTCTCTGGAAAAATTTTAATTTCTTCAACTTCAGTGGAACCACATTCAGTTTGAGTAAATTGATTTTCCCAAGATTTCATTTTTATTATGCTCAACTAATCACTCAGTTCTCTTGAAGTAGAACATTACATTGAGTAATAAATTTGATATGCGTGTTGAGCCATTAAAAATGGTTCATTTACTGCTAGAAGACTTTTATATTTAATATCTATGATTCAATGAGTCATATGATCACACAATCCTCTCTCATTATCCAACCACCGATATTTAAACATCGTTTAGTAATTTTTTACAATATAACATAGCTCAATAATTTCATCATGAATTCCATAAAAGTCCACTTCAGTTTATCTATTATGCGAGCCTCTAAAAAAATGCATTGTTCATTGTTTTTTATTCCCCGTATGCATGTGTATTAAATCAAAAACCATTCACCACATATAAATTATATGATTTAACCATTTTGGATGGTGGTTTACTCAATATAAACAGTCGATTATCAATTGTATCAGCTTGTTGAGACACCGGAAAATTTTTAAAACAACTATCAATATAATAAATAGTAAACTGAATTGATATATAACCATCAATAACTTATGTTACCAGCTTTTGAAACCATTGAGAAATTTATTTTATGCATTATTCAAAACCTGCTGATGTAATTTATGGAAATTGTTTCTTGATATGATTATCATATAACCTAAAAATAATCTATTTTTACATACTATAACAGAAATTATAGAATAAGTGATAGAAGCACTCAGAGTACAAATGTTGTCATTTCTTCATAGTTGAGAAGAACATATGTATGAGCTCTGTGATGGTCATCATCAAAAATCCATTGTTCTTGAACTCTACTAAAGCAAAGATTCGGCTTATTAAAAACTGATAAATGATTGGTCATTTCATCATTAACATTTCCCTCATTCCGTCTCATGTGGTTTTGATTAAGGGATATTAAGATTAAAAATTGTGAGATCATAAAAAAGAAATTTCCTCTTACAAATAAGCTTCAGCAATTGAGCCTTCAACTGATTCTTTGTTACATAAGTTTTTCTTCAATATCTCCAAACATCTCTCGAATGGGAACATCCATCAAAACTGTACTGGACCTCCACATTTAGCTTCATGTGGAAAATTTAATATCATATGTTTCATTGAGTCAAAGAAAGTAGGTGGAATGATTTTTTCCAGTTTTCATATAATTACAGCAACATCTTCTTCTAGTTTTCATAGCGCATCATATTTTTTTGTCGCTGCACAAATGTCTCAAAAAAATATGATATTTTTTTTATCGAATCCCAAATCATAGAATTCAAAAAAACTTCTAAATCCAATCTGTATAAGTCTTTCCATTATAACATGACAATCATGACTTCTTAATACTGTAATATGACCATTCTTAACACATCTTGCCAAATTGGAAACATAGCCATATAGAAGTCTCAAATCTACAATCCACTGAAAAATAAAAAATGAATCTCTTTGGATAGTGTATAAGCTGATTTTTCCTTCATTAACCTCTATGATCTGACATCTTCAAATAGTTCATGTTCTGGTCACCTGAAAATTTGGGCAAGATCTAATCATTCTTTATATTATATTTGAACTTACCTGGTGTATCTCAAACTGTATGAAATAAATTATCAAAATAGTTCATCTCAATGTGCATGACATCCAACATGTGGCAGACCAACACATTATAAAAATATGGGAGATCTAAAAAAATGATTCATTTTATCCAATTATGTTTATTCCCAATGTCATGAATTTTCTGTTGGTTTACTGTTGGCCAAAATGTGATGGGAGATAATCAAAATACAACTGATTTTAACTCTGTACCTTATATCATTTTTGGATGTTTATCCCTTTCAATTGAGCCTTTTCTGAAATGAGATTTATTCCTTCGAAAAGGATGATCAGTTTGGATGAAATTTGTGATTACATTAAAAAAACATGGTTTTTTCCATTTACAGGCATAAAGGATTTGTTATCTTTCATACAGTAAGGACATGATTTCAGACCCTGTGTATACCAGCTAGATAACATTCCATATGGAATAAAGTTACAAATCTTCCACATCAAATCCACTTTTAATGTGAAATACTGTTTCACTGCAACATCATATGTACTAACACCATTACTCAATAATGCATTGAACTCATCAATAAATGGTTTCATGTAAACATCAATATTCATTTTTAGATTTCCTAGGATTAATAAGGTCAAAAATATATAGGGCTCCATCATCAACATCCATGGAGGTAGATTGTACGGAGTTATAATGACAGGCCAACATGAATACTGACTACCATAAGAACCAAACGACAGAAACCATCATTAGAAAGACCCAATCACATGTTTTGGGCTTCAAAAGAAAAGGAAAGATGCAGACGATCATAATGTTTCCATGAATCACCATCAGATTGATGATTCAAGCTTTTACTGGTTGAAATATTGGTTTTGTGTTGTGATATCATTGACACTGTGTTATAAGACATAAATAAACGTTGCAGCCTTTTTGTAAGGGGGAAATATCTTAATTGTTTTACTGGAATCGATCCAGACTTCCTTAGTTGAGCATCTTTATTCCTCGATTGTCCCCAAGTCGGATAACTATCCAACGACTCATTCTCACCAGAATATAAGATGAAATCATTTTCACATGCATGAATCTATTGATAACTAAGGCCTAGATTATGAACCATCCTCTTTCTCTCATAGTAATTTGCAGGCAACAAATTTCTTTCAGGTAATAGTGTTTTAACCAAATAAATTATCTGATCAAAACAGTAGTTTGACATTGAATTATCTGATTTAATAGCAATAAATTTTGCACCTACTTATAATTTTCTTATAATTCAACCAGGATATAATTCATCCTCATTAGACCTCAACAACTCATAAAATTAGTATAGTGCCAACTCTAGAGATAAATCAATGTCATCGTGAGTTTCAATTTCTTGAACCGATGGACCTGCAACATTATGTACTAAATTTTGGAACTATGATGAATAAAAAATCAAGTTATTATTATCTTCTCTGGAACTGGGTTAACCATGTTGATACAAAAAAACATAATCTAGTTGAAAACTAAACCACAAGAGATATCCTCAACCTTGTCAAATGTGATAAACGTTCTCAGATCACATTTTTTACAAGGACAGTTAATTATTCAATCTAAAACATATTCTGGTTTTGATGATGAAAATGCTAAGAAATCTTTCACAACAGCAATATATACTGGAATTAAACCAGAACCATTTGGATTTCTGTGCTAATTTATCCAAGCACGATCATCTAATAATGACGGATGTTGACTTCCTTATTCCATATTTTTCTACAAAATAAAATATCATTATTGTTTTTGAATAATTAAAAATTAAAAAAATTCAATATAAAAAATGAAGAAAAATAATTACAACTACTTATTAATAATTACCATTAATTAAATGCGACACAATTTCCAATGGATTGACATCTACTCTTTTGTCCGTTGACCCATTTACTTGCATCTTTCTCCCAATGAAATCACAGTGAAGAATCTGGTCAGAGGTATGCATATTCATTCTCGTATACATGATAATGAAAATGCATAGCTCCTACCAGATTCTTTATTGTGATTTTAGTGCGATAAAGATTCAAGTAAATGAGCGGTCGGACAAAAGAGCCCCCTTTTCATCGATGAATCATCTTCTTCCAACTGCCGCTGCCTGAAAACATTGTAAAAAATATGATCCTATGAATGCATATCTGATCTCATGTATACAAGATTGAATATTCCTATGAAGCAGCACATTTTTCATATTGTTTTGAGTTAGTGAGAGTTGAAAGGATAAAAGTCATCGAGTAAAAGGAATGTCGTCAATCCACAGGAAATTGTTCCTGGTTCTTGGAATTTATTAAATTTTCTTTCAAACTAATCCTAAATAATTATCACTATTTGTTACTAATTATGACTATTTACTACTATTTAGTGCTAATTATTCATATTTATTACTAATTACTCTTATTTATTATAATTATTCTTATTTATAAATAATTGTACATATTATTTACTAACTATTTCTTTTATTACTAACTATTACTATTTATTACTATTTATTACTATTTATTAATATTTATTACTATTTATTATTATTTATTACTATTTATTACTAATTTTACAAATTATTACAATTTATTAATAATTATTACAACTTATTCCAATTTATTACTAATTATTCCAAATTATTGCTAATTATTCTTAATTTTTGCTAATTATTCCTAATTATTTCAAATTATTGCTATTTATTTCTAATTATTTCTAATTAGTTCTAATTATTGCTAATTATTACAATTTATTCTGAATTATTGCAAATTAAGGCTAATTATTGCTAATTATTGCTAATTATTGATAATTATTCCTATTTATTGGTAATTATTCCTAATTATTTGTAATTATTAGTATTTATTAGTAATTATTACTAATTATTAGAATTTATTAGTAATTATTACAAATTATAGCTAATTATTACTAATTACTGCGAATTATTCCAAATTATTGTTATTTATTCCAAATTATTGCTAATTATTACTAATTATTGCTAAATATTACCAATTATTAGTATTTATTCCGAATTATTAGTTAATAATACTAATTATAATTATTTATTCCTAATTATTACTAATTATTCCAAATTATTACTAATTATTCTTAATTATTACTAATTATTACTAATTATTTCAAATTATTACTATTTATTAATATTTATTGCTATTTATTACTAATTATTTCTAATTATTACTAATTATTGCTAATTATCGATAATTAATCATAAATATTGCTAATTATTGCTATTTATTTCTAGTTATTGCAAATTATTGCAAATTATTTCTAATTATTACTAATTATTTCTAATTATTACTATTTATTTATAAATATTGCTAATTGTTTCTAATTATTGCTAGTTGTTTCTAATTATTGCAATTTATTGCTAATTATTAGTATTTTTTAGTAGTTATTATTAATTATTTGTATTTATTACTAATTATTACAATTTATTACAAATTATTACAATTTTTTACTAATTATTACAATTTCATACAATTTATTACAATTTATTACTAATTTTTACTATTTATTGCTAATTATTTCTAATTATTACTAATTATTGCTAATTATTACTAATTATTAGTAAGTATTAATAATTATAAATATGTATTCCTAATTATTCGTAATTATTCCTAATTATTACTAATTATTCCTAATTATTACTAATTATTAATATTTATTCAAATTATTTCTAATTATTTCTACTTATTACTAATTATTGCTAATTATTCCTATTTATTACTAATTACTCCTATTTATTCCCAATTATTCCTAATTATTGCTAATTATTGCTAATTATTTCTATTTATTGCTAATTATTTCTAATTATTCCTAACATTTTTAATTAATTCTAATTATTAGTATTTATTAGTATTTATTAGTAATTATTCATAATAATTAGTATTTATTTCTTATTATTACATTTTATTACTAATGATTACTATTTATTACTAACTATTACAATATTTTACTAATTATTATTAATTCTTCCTAATTATTACTAATTAATCCTATTTATTACAATTTATTGCTATTTATTACTAGTTATTGCAATTTATTGCTAATTATTGCTATTTATTTCTAATTATTACTAATTATAGCTAATTATTACGAATTATTGAAAAATATTGCTGTTTATTTCTATTTATTTCTAATTATAGCTCATTATTTCTAGTTGTTGCTAATTATTCCTAATTATTAGTACTTATTTCTAATTATTAGTATTTATTACTAATTATTATTATTTATTAGTATTTGTTACTAATTATTAGAATTTATTACTAATTATTCCAATTTATTACTAATTATTACAATTTATTACTAATTGTTACTATTTATTATTAATGATTGCTATTTATTTCTATTTATTGCTAATTATTTCTAATTATTACTAATTATTTCTAATTATTCTTAATTATTACTAATTATTACTAATTATTAATATGAATTCCTAATTATTACTAATTATTAATAATTATTCCAAATTTTTACAAATTATTCCTATTTATTACTATTTATTGATATTTATTACCCATTATTATTAATTACTACAAATTAATTATATACATTACTAATTATCATTAATAATTAATAATTACTACTAATTATTAAAAATTAATACAAAAAATTTCAATTTATTAGTACAAATAAATACTACTGACAAAACAATATAAATTTAATTTAATTACAACTAATCAACAAATAAAAAGAATTAACATAAAAAATGAAATAAAAAATAAATTAAAAAAACAAAAATATCTTTAAGAATGATTTTCTGTTGATGCAGACAGCTTCACAACTTCTTCGTGAACAAAAAAATTAACTTAGAAAATTCTCTCTCTAAAATCCGAGTTTAGAGAGAAACGACGTCTAAAATTTGAGAGGATTGAGAGGAAAACCCGATGGTGGTATATATAGGTTAGATTATTTGCGACGGGATTATTTGCGACGGGACACTCGTCGCAAATAGTACCTTTTGCGATGGGACCCATTGCTAGGCGGTTAAAAAGTTATTTGTGGCGGGACCCGTCGCAAATAGCCCATGGAGACACACCTTTTGCGAGGGGACAACATCCCGTCGCAAAAAGCTATAAACTGCCACCAGTTCTTTGCAACGGGCCCTATCGCAAATACTTGACTATTTGCGAGGGTGTGATCCCACCGTCGCAAATAACCTTCGCGCAGTTTGGTGCGCTATCCGCGCCAAACTATTTTTGACGGGAGAAAAAATCTTGTCGCAAAGAGTTTGTTATTTGAAATGGGTTGTTACCCCCATCACAAATAACCTCTTTGACGGACCTTTTGGGACATGATTTATTCCCATCGCAAAAGAAACTTTTTCTCATAGAGGAACTATATCATACTGGACTTACTGTGCGGGAACAATAACAACATGTGTTACAATTCAAATTATTGCATTAAGAACTCATTCAATATATGGTTTTATGAACGGCAAAAAATATCTATGTAATTCTTCTCCCAATTTTATTAAATTGGTTTTGTATCTATATGGATATATAGATTATTCCTAATCCAAATAAATCATTTTCTCCCACTCTTTTTTTTATATTTTTCCCCTTTACTCTCTTTTATATGGTCATTCATCGTTGTGGCTCTTAGTTTTTTTTCCAACACCATATTTTCTATATTTTGAACAATTTAATAAGACCAATCATATTTTATTCTTAATGAACTCATCTAGTATCAATGATCCACATCGCATTATAGCACATGACGTTCCCATATAATACATTATAAAACTTTACTTCTTATATTTTTTCATTTCAAGATCAAATGATTTTACAAATTTGATAATTTAATTTACCTATTGGATTTGTGGACATAATAAATTACAAAAAATTTGATGAAAAGTATAAATCACAAGGTTGGTCAAGTGATAATTTTTTAGATAAAATGAAGTGTCTAATAACACTTACTGAGCTTCTTATGACTCTATTTGAGTTGTGATAAACACCACATGAACCAACTAATAGATTTATGGCTACATAAGAGATCCAAAAAATTGTAAATCTTGGTTAAAATTTTAAGTTCTTCTCTTCACACATATATTGATTTAACTCTCAATCATAAAGTAAATATTGAGGGAGGGTGAGGGAGAGATAAATATGGAGGGGGCTTTGACTGCTGTGATTCTCTTTGATTTATTGTTTTTTTATGACCGGATTCCCATTTCAATGGTTCCATTGATATAATAATGTAAATAATGGTAATAATGAAAATGAAATTTATGGGATGAAACCAAAAACTATGTGGGATTGGGATACATATTTTTAGAAATATAAAAAATAATCAAAATGGTGAAAGAAGATATTGACGAGGAGCATATTCATTTTTGGGTGAACTATAGTTGGATGTCAACATCATCCTATGTGCCGGTTGGTGGTAGAATTTCATCCTTCATCATTGATAATACTATAATTGTTTGTGCTTGGAAATGGTTTATTGTGTGTTGTAAAATTTGACTTTTGTCCTGATTAAGTTATGAAAATTAAGGATAGAGCATTATCTTTAGATGAATCCTCATTTTTTTGTAATTTCTCCATGGACTTTTAATATAGATAAGAACTTATAAGGTTCTAATCAAGACATAGAAAATACCTTTTGATTCTACTATTTCTAAAACATATTTTTTATATCATTCATTGTATGGGTTATTTCTCAAAATATTAATTTTTATATACTATTTTTCTTTCCCAATCAGAAAAGAGTTTAATATATATTCCATAAATATAGTTAATATGCCTGATAACTTATTTTTCAGTTTTAGATGAATTTTTCCATACCAACTTCTAAGATTATTTTTGACAATCTTCAAACAAGGGACAATAAAATATATTTAATTCAATTTATCCATAATTAAATATTTCTCATCAATTTATAATCTTTTTATTTTGGGTGAAACTTCTATTTGGATTGTCATAACATTTCTTAAATATTTTATTATATCGGATATAAAATCATCAATCCACAATTACTTAGTATCAGTTAATGATTCACCATTGGAAGGATTGTTGCTACTATAATGTGGTTTTAACACCTTAATGTGATGACTTAATCACTACTACTGATATTAAAATATGACAACATTTTGGAATCAAATATGCCACCCATATATCACTTAAATATTGTGAACAATTATTCTATAACCAGTGTTAAAAAATCAGTAATATTTTGTGATTAAATATGTATGTTGTTTTCTGAAAGATCATAAAATAATGAATTTATTCTAAATAAATTCTACTAACACATCCACAAAAATAATACCACTATTTGTACATCCTTATCATCATGATATTAAAATGCTGGGATGAATCCCTATAATTTTACGAACTAAAAATATGAAATGTTAAGAAAATTACAATGAAATTTATTTATTTTGAAATTTGTTTTGACTCCTCCCTCATATATTGGTTGATTTTATTGATAATCATCTTGTATAAGTGAAATGTTACCCTACATTGGAAATAATGTCTTTGGGTCATTTTATGAAAATTTTCATGCAAAAATTATGCTTTACAATAGTATTCAATCTTATAATGAAATTTATAAAACATTGAATCTAGCAATACTAAAGTAAATTTTAAAACTTTTTTTCATAGCCTAAGTATGTCATGAGATAGTATTAATCTTTTGGTCTCAAATATAAAATATATTAATTCTCATTAATTCATTAAAATTTATTTATTAGATTTTAAATACATTATCAACTCATTGAACATAGACCTAATACTATAACCAACTGAGCTGGTTTGGATACTAAAACCTATCCTTAATTTGTGTCATAATGTTTCTCAGTCCTTGAACAGTTTCCAAGACCACTACAAGCTCCATAGAAATTAAATAACTTACCATCCATGGGAAAAAATATGAAAACTTAATGCCCATAATAATTTTATCTGTATAATATAGTATAGAACAAACATCTATTAATGTAAATGTATATTATAACACCAAAATAAAAAATGATAAAATGATATAGAAATATTTTCCATGATACATATAAAAATATAAACTATATACATGACTCCAACATATGAACCCTCATTCGAAAGTGTCCACTAGATGATAATCACTACTCTATCATGTCCAATGAATCGGTCTCTTTGAAATTGTTTACACATGGTAATAAAATATATATGTCCTCTATGATTCACATTAAGTGGGTGAGTAAAAGTCCCTATATAATATCCATAATACCTCCTATGTACCCAATGAATTTGAGAATCCATCTATATAAAAATTCATTTTACAAAACATTAAATAGACCCATGTGTGATTGTAAAACCATACATATCACGTTAATAATAAAAAGATTTAACATAATCCATAACCCACAAAACATAAATATTATGGTTCTAATCTAAAAGCCACACACTTTTTTCACAACCAAATCTGGAGGGGATCTGAGATAATGATCAATAACCATGACTAGGAATCTCATAATCTTGGGTGGAGCGATTACCTCCAAACCTCACCATGTCATTTCCAACAAGGTCATTACACCCAAGTATGATTTTTCCACAACCTAGACTAATCCATACGAATGAGGCCTCTTAAAAAGAGTGAGTTTTCCAATCTCATGTCCAAAACCTAACCCATCGTAAATAAATTTCATCAATCAATTAAAAAACATAACAACACCATCCGCATAAAACTCAATGAAAAATCAAAATAAAATCATGTATGAAACTATAAGAACCACTCAAATAAAATACCTTGATAAATTTATTGTAAAATAAAAATAACATAAAACTTATTTGATAATGAAAATTAAATATATCAACAGCAAAATTAATCCAAAAAATGAAAAGATACTCTCAACTAAAATGTTAAGACCCTCTTTTCAACTAAACATTGTCATTATCCTAAATTCATGAAAATAATACATCCACCTAGATATCCATTGTATCCTTCTTCACCAACACCACACATTATAAAACCTACTTTCCACAAAACCATAACACCATATTTAAACAAAATATAAATGTAATACAATTTAATTAAAACTCATTATTAATGATCCTTCAATTTTGTACATAATATCATTAGTGAGGAGCCATATATATCAACCCAAAGATGAAACCAATATGTGCGACTAAATCAAATAAACTATGTATTTATAGCCTTATTAAACTTCTAGCGTAAAAAATATTTTAATAGAATAGGTTTTACCACACCTCTATGAATCCCCAACAAAAAAACCCTGTATATGAAGAATGTATATAAATTGTAAAGGGAAACATAAAATTTATCTAACACCCCACATTTTAAAGTCTCAAGGGTGAAGGAATGTGAAATATATTCAAAAAAGCACTCCAGAGTTGAGATCCCCAAAAATGTGGGAAGAGATATGATCGGAACCACCAATATATGGGTAATACTGAAAATATTTGGAGGGATTTAATGTGGCATCATAACCCTACTAAGAAATTCTATGTGACTCTCCATCAACCATGTATCCCTCTATTCCTTCGATATGACCCTTTCCGCAACTTAAATAGGGATTATTCATCATTCCTGAGGATATGATCCTTTCCAAAATACTCTTAAAACACACAGTTTATTCTCCAAACATCCCTAATAACATTCTCCTTCTTAGCCAGTAATTCAATGCACATACAAACAACACAATACACAACCCCAAAATTATTTCAACCATTTAAGCTAAATGATTTTTCTCAAATAAAAAACCAGAAAATAAGAGTCTTCCATCATTAAAAAAATATCAAACTAAAAAACATTCTTCATGTCAATTCAATGATAAATCTAGAATCTACTATTCACTACCCAAAATCCATTTGATCACGTATGGGAACCATACTTTAAAAAACATAACTACTAATATAGATAAATCAATAACATCACATTATGTTCCCTAACCAACTCCATGTCAATTCACATCATTATATTACAATAATCTTACCATTGTGGCAATATCAAAAAATATAACACAGAATAATCATTCAACAAATATTTTAAACTTTACTCATAGAGATTGGAGAATAGAACAATCATCAAATGAATCAAAATGTCACTCATCTGTTTGATACTCTAACCTAACATGGAATACCCCATCATATAATTTACTTGAATCATTTTCCCATATTATCATTCATTATATTACACTCATTTTCCTCTACATATATGTATAAATTTCATGGTAGTATATGTTACTAAGATATTTAATCCCTTATAAATGATGTTGAATCCTTATAGAATATTATAATCTCTCACTAAAAATTCATAAACAAAATAATTAACTAATTAATGTATTTTACTAATGTTCCCATTAGAATTATTATGAGATACATGTAACAACAAATATTGGGGTCTTATTTTCATTAGAGAGATAAAATTCAGGTGTTTTGTTCTCATATTTTCAGGATTATCAATTGTTATTTAGGCATGGTTAAACATGAATCATTATATGAATTATTATTTCGGTGGTCCATTATTCTAAAACCAATACAGTCTAAGAACATATTCTATTCAGGTGGTAGAATCTTGATTCATGGAAAACATGATCATTGTGATTCACTTCAGTAGTGTTTTTATATCTCTATTGTAATCCTTATAAATAATTTTTTATATAAAAATTTTTTTATTGAAATGTAATATTGGTAAAGCATTTATGTATTTTGTTTGATTTCCTTTCTTAAAATATTATTTTTAATGTTTTAATTATATGTATTATTTTAATTTTTTTTATTTTTCTGACCATAGAATAACCATCAAAAATTATTTTTCAATAAATTTTTTTTAACAAAAAACTATAAAAAGGGAAGCTCCCACATCAAGGATACATATAGGGAATTTATTTTATTATATCAAATAAACACATGTAAAAATCAAATTATTTAACATGTATTGACACACCCGTAAAACTGGGCCTTTTTTTTAATTAATTCATGGTGGTTTAAAATTTTTCTCAATGTATCAATGAATTCTTCAATAATTACAAATATATTTCCAAACTAAATAAAAAATTCATTCATCAGCAAATTACATTATTTTTCGATAATTATTATTTATTATGTGTTTTATATATTTCCATGATAATTTTGAATCAACAAAAGTTAAATTCTCTAAAAAATATATCTTCATATTTTATAAGTACCAAAAGTATATCATACAATAATATCATCACATGAATTTGATTTTTTTGGTGATAAAAATGTGTTGATGTTGTCAGTGTCAATAAAAATCGTAACATATCTCGGTTATAATTCTATAACTCATAAAATCACATACTAACATCTATATAATTCCAAATATTATATTTCTAACACATTTCATCAGTCATTAATAAACATAAAAAATTAATTATCTATAAAAATACTATATAAAATAAACCTAACAATTGGAATTTACATTTCATCAATATTTCAGTATAAATATTACATTAAATAATTTCATTACACTATAATTAAATTGATGTATAATTTATTTAAAAACCAAAATAAGTACATCATTTTTATAAAAAAAACTCATATAGTAAAATTTCCACAACGATCATTACAACCTCGTACAAAAGAAGTGTGTTCTTATAATAAAAATAATTTTTAATGTAGAAATATTAATGAATAAAAAATTGAAAAAATATTAATTTGTTTTATATATAACACATTATAAATATCAATTGGAGTGGTATGTGGTCAATTTTTACCTGTCAAAAATGAGAAATCTGTTTTTATAAATTATCTTTAAAATCATAAAACATTTACATTGTTTTGAGTATGTGATGTGTTATTTTATCTAAAATGATATTTTTAAATGAAAACACACAAATATTTATACAAATTTTAAAATGCATCAGATTCCCTTGTTGTTAATTCCTACATTTCATAAATAAATTATCACTCATTTACCGAAAATATCATTAAAATTTTAGTGTATTTTCTCTGTTTTGAGTATGTGGAAAATGTTTTGATCGAAAATGAAGTTATTAAATAACACATAAATTTATTCATATTAATCATATCATGTTTCAAATTGACATGAGGTGAATTCATACACACCAAAAATGAATCACATATTTCATTCCTAAAGTATCAAGAGAGTTTGAGTTCATTTGTATGGGTTTGAGTATGTGATGTGAATTTTGTTCAATAATGTCAGTTTTAAAAACTGAACAATCTCTTTTAGTAAATCTAGCCACATTTTCTATTACATTGATGTATATATGATTATTTAATAAATTAATCATTAATATCTAACCTATAGTATCTACAAATTTTAAGCTTTTTATCATAGTTATGACAACATGATGTTTATTGTGAGCTAAAATGATACCTTTATAATAAAAAAACTAATTTTGATTCATATCATTCAATATATTTTATAGATTAATGTATGGTTTATTCCAACATGTAAAAAATAAATTAAGAATATTTTTCTAAACTTATAATGGAAAATAGTGAATATTTGTTCTTTTTTGAGTATGTGATGCACATTTCAAATTAATATGCCAATATTAAATGAAAAACACACACTTTTTGACATACCATCAATGATATGATTCAGATAGAAATGTAGTTAATTATTATATTTTAAAAATGGGTTATAAATGTTTTTATTAAAGTATCAGGGAAACCATATTGTGTTTTCTTAATTTGAATATGTGTAACATGTTTTATAATAAAATGTCCATTTTAAATGAAAACATTCACTTTCTATCACATTTTCCACTCCATATACCATATTAATATGAGGCTGATTCATATATGATAAAAATATACTATTGATAGTTGATATAAATTATTAATATTAGTTGAGTTTATTTGATCGATTTTAGATTTTGTGACGCAATTTCAAAATAATCATTTTAGAAAAAGAAATGTAATTTCAATCATATCAGAAAAACTATGTTACAGATTGATTTTTGGAAAATATTCACATTTCATAAATGAATTTTAGGATATAATACTAAAATAACTAGACAATTTGAGTATGTTTACATAGTTTTTATCATGAGATGTAAATTTTAAAATAAATTTTCATTTTAAAATTAAAACACACACTTTATATCATACTGGACACATTGTGTATTATATTTTTGTGTATCTGATTCCTACACTTCGTAAGTGAATTAAAAATAATTTTTCAACATTATAAATGAATTTCAATCCTTTTTTATTTATTTTGACCTTGTGATGTGCGTTGTGAGAAAATTATTGCATTTAACTGAGAACATGAACATTTAATCATACCTACCACACAATGTGTAAAATTGATGCACATTTATCTCATGTAAACCATAAATGATTTATTATTATATTTCATTAAATAACAAATAATAATTTACAATAAGTTGGTTATGATTGTGTGACTCACATTTAAAACTAAAATGTCATTTTTATGTGAGAATGCACACTTTCCATCATGCCTAACATGTTGTGAATACGATTGGAATGAGATTAATTAAAATCCATCAATATTGAATAATAATAATTTTTCTAATGGGTCATAAAAATTAGAAATCATTTGCTCGGTTCTAATTATGGGACATGTGTTTATGACTGAAATACCACTTTTAAACTAAAAACATGTACTTATAGCAATTTGGAACACTATGCATCCCATTTTAAAGTAGTTAATTCACATAAATCAAAAATGATTCAATAATAATTATTATAAATTACCTTGATAATATGATTTTATATGCTCAATTTTGATTATTTACAACATTTTATTAGTAAAAAATGTTACTTTTATAATAAAAACCCTCACATTGAGTCATACTAGATCCACCATGCATTATATTTATATGTAGTTGAACTTAAAAAATTACAAGTGAATCATTGTTCATTATACTATATTATAAGTAAAATAAGGAAACATTTTGATAGTTTTGTGTAAGTGAAACACAGTGTGATTGAAAATGATACTCTTATACTGAAAACACACACTTTGTGTCATTATAGATTAAACATGTATTGAATTTATGTTTGTTTGAAATATACATCTACAAAAAAATCAATCATTAATTTTTTACTAAATTTATCAAGACAATCAGAGTAATGTTTTTTTAAATTAGAGTTTTTGACACTTGTTTTGAAATAAAATATCTATTTTAAATGAAATCACACATTTTAATTAATACCAATAACATTTTGTATCTGATTTATGTGTGGTTAATTTATACACACAATGAATAAATCAAGGATCATTTTAATAAAAAATTATTCTGATCACATTTTATTTTTTTCGTATGAGATACATGTCGTGAAGAAAAATGATTCTTTAAGGAGTTTGAATAGCCACAACTAAGTTTTTGGAAAATCTTGACTCAAGTAATAAAAAATGTACACAGGTTCTATAAAGGGTCTGGAAAAAATTTATATAATTGATAGCTATTGGCCGAGATCAATAACTACGTAAAATACAATACATTTTTTATAAAACGTATATTTCTCTCACCAGTATTTTAATAAAAGTAATCTTAACAAATTATGGTTGAATTTCATCACTAATAATCATAAATAAATAAAACAAATATTGAAAAAATTCATGGAGAAAACATTGAATTGTAACTGAGTTCATATTATTTAATGAATCTTAGGGAATTATAAATCATGATCTTTGTAATGTTTTTGAGGAGAATGTTATGTGATAAATGATGGAGATTATAATTACACATAACACACATAAATTGAAAAATGAGTAATAATATTTTAGTAATTTTCAATAATTCATCCTCACCAATAAGTTAATCATGTTTTTTCAAGAATAAAAATAATAGTATGGAAAAAATACATCATTATATTTTGGCAAGGTTTCGAATTTTAAAATGAACATAGAAAATTAAAATATTTTGTTCCTATGATGATAAAATTTAAATAAAATGTGGATAAAACTAGAATATTTCTATGTGAAGTATTTTTTTATAATTAATTTATAAAAACCTTAAGGTAAATATGGATTTCATAGAATGTGTTCCTATTTTATTCAAATATTGAAAGAAATTACACATGTTGAATAATTGAAATGAATTGATGAATAAGAATGAATAAGCTTCAACTTCATGGTTACTAATCATTTTATGTGGTATTTGTTTCGTACGTATTGGGTATTATATACTAGATGTGTGTCACATATTTTCATCCAAATATAGAATCTATTTAGGTTTATAAAAATTACGTTAATTAATATGAATTCACTAAATAATTTAGAAATTGTGATTCCACTATAAGCAATGAGAAGAACATGAATTCTATTTTTCCATGTTTAATGATTCGAATTGGAATATTATTTTTTATTTTGAAACCCCAAAAAATATAAATTATGTGTCCATTCAACACAAAAAAACATTACTTATTTTGGGTGTGTATTTTGTTTGTGGTTTCTTATACTCAATTAATATTTTAGTGATACTGGAATCATTAGAATTTAATGATGAATATAAAATATATGACTCATTAATATCGTGTTATTTTAAAAAAAAATTATGGTCAAGTAAATGCAGAATAATAACCTAATGAAATACCAAGAAATGTGTTTAAACACTTCATGCGATAAAACTTATAGATATTATACATGAGTTATTATAATGTATAATGAGAAATTTACATTAAGTGTTAATGGTGATACTATTGAAAAGCATCCACAACTAGTTCAATAAAATATTTTGTACTATTAAAATTTGTATCCTGCTATAGATTCATATACTTCATGATAGTACATTATGAAATTATTGGAATGAAAAATCAATGAAATTAATGTGATTGGTATGAAAATTATAGATTCACCAGACAAAGATCCATGCAATATCACAACTAAACAGTAATTAATCATTAAAATGTTGAATGGGTTTATTCCTAAACTCATATTCCATTATACTCATTATAGAGATAATGTTAGTATGTAGAGACCATTGCTTGATGTACATGGATATTTCATTTCATTTTTGTAATACTGGATACGTGAAAAAAAATATTCCCAAAGATCGTATTATATTAGTGTCTTTGGAAACTCAGAACATAATATTATAATCATGGTGGAAGATCTTCAACATATCCCATAAAGATATTTCACTTTTTTTCCTAAAGAAACCATTTTTTTATATCATTTAGAAATTAAAACATACAAAAGGTGAGCTCAAATGATCAGTAAGGGTAAACAATTAGAAGATAAAAAATAATATACATTTTGAACGTAAAATCATAAACATAAATATTAGAAATCAAAATCATGAGTCATTAAATAAATATTTCTACTATGTATGAAATAGATCATAAAGGAAAATTAACCATGATATATTATAATTGGAAACAAATATGTCATTTTAGAAAAAATAAGCACGTAATATGATTTACATAGTGGAAAGGACATTGCTTCCATGACTATCGTAGTG
Organism: Viscum album; assembly: GCA_963277665.1. NCBI lineage: Eukaryota > Viridiplantae > Streptophyta > Magnoliopsida > Santalales > Viscaceae > Viscum > Viscum album. The sequence goes on from OY728155.1 coordinate 881,459,187, forward strand.
GAAAAAAATCCATTTCTGATCCTGGTTTACATATTGTTATAGCCTAGTATTAGTGAACTATATTTAATTTATATTCCATACATGTATGTCTCATGATATATAAATCATTACCCAATTAACTGGAGGGATATATACATCCCACCAATTTGATAGTGAAATTATTCTTACATGTTCCATAAAAACAAAAAGCATTCATCATATTATAATAATTGAAATAAAATGGGGATCTTAAACATCATTCCATCATAAGTTAATCAATATAAAATATCATTTAATCATTAACAAAATAAAATTAGATAAATAATATGGATAATAATATAACACAATTTAAAGAGTTACATCTTACATGGAAAATAATCTTGATAAACCCCTAGAACATAGTTCTTTAGGAAAATATCCTTTCTTCTCCAAAAGAATATTCTTTTCTCACAATGCCAGACAATTTTAATAGAAAATAATTGATTTTAAAATAAACCTAAAATATTTTATAGTGTATAATTGTGAATAAGGCATTAGGAAGCCATAAAAATACATTAATATCGTATAAGTTAAAAAAACATTCCCATCGTACTTTTACAAGAAAAGTCAAAAAGTACCACATGTGGTAAACAAAAGAATGCTTCATTCTACACCATGTAGTAAATTTAAAAATGGGTAAAAATTACTCTAAACATAAATATAATAATATTAAACATTTCATGAAAACAGTTTTATAAAAAAATGGACATGGATGATAGATATATCCTAAGAAAATACTTACGTATAAATAATCTTAGATAAAAATGATATTTCAAAATTACCCCTTACCATAGGTCTGGTTTCTTTTTTATTTCCCCATAACACATGTATAGTGGGTTTAAACATATTATTAACTTGTAACATTACCATAATAATATTTATTATATCATATATGATTCACTTAGGACAATATATTACCCATTCATTTGTCAATTCCATGTTAGAGCAATGTTTTGGGTAGTAATCATTTCATTTATCATATGTATTTGGACTTTTTATTCTTCATATGATTACATTAATAATGATTTTAATATTTAATGAATATAAACCATGATTAATATATCATTTATATATATATATATATATATATATATAATAGATTGATAAATGGAATGTAAAACAGCGTTCATGGAGACGGTAGGTCGTAGGTATGCATGAACACCGTTTTCGTTTCCTTATTAAATTGAATTGAAGTACCTAAAAGTCATATATATGTTCATAAATCTAGTAGATTTATTATTTCATATATATCATTATTATTTATTACATAAACTTTATAATCATTCTTGAATGGTTAACATGGATAATGAATCTCATCCCGTTGTGGATAGGGTAATCCATACATACACCCGAGAAAAAATATCGTTCCCTTAGTTGTTGAAAGATATTGAAGTGGATGCTTTATAATAAGTAATAATTAGTATAATTTTGTAATAATCATATATAGTCATTATTTCCACCATTATACCCATCCAAGTAAGGTTGTGGTGAGAAAACATATTACACGACATCGTAAAGACGAAAAACCATATGTACGCATGCACAATGATTTCATTTATAATAATATGGATATAAGGTGAAATATAGATGTTTCTTATTTATAATTACATATTATTATATGAGCGATACTTTTTTTATTACATGAAAATGAAACAACAAAATAATAGGAAGTAGAAGGGGAAATAAATTTGAATGAATCAATAGATGATATTACCTCTTCATCAACATGCTTCCACTAAATTTCATCATAAGGCACTAGAGTTAGTATATTTAAAATGAAATAACCTCTAATATATAACTAATGATGTTGATAAGATAAATGTGTTGGGTTTTTTTGATCATTAACGCACATAACAGAGTGAATTGGAGATGGAGTTGGTTCCCTTTTATAAGAGAGGGGAGGGGCACTTCGGGAATGTTCCAAAATATTAATATATTATAAATTCAATTTTCATTCATAATGGTCTAGAAATTATTTAATTCAAAGCTAATATGATTTTGGTTAGAATAATCATAATCCAATAAATTTTTTATAAATTAGAGATATCTTCTTTATCCTTATATTTTTGGTTTAACCATTATTTTACATTTTTTAATATTATCGTGATATCATGTTATTTACACATTGTTTTTTAATGTAATTACCATATCATGTAAAATGTCCCACAAAAATTTATTTATGAAATTTTTTGATATATATTAACCATTTTTTCAATTCATAGTTTTTTAGGAATTTAATATCATTTAATAAAATATTCTATGTTTTAAGTTGAGAATTATGTCAATTTTGGTTACTATTCATACTTGACATTTTTAAAAAAATCATATAAACCATAATAATTAGAACTGGAGGCATTAAATCGTCCCTAATATGTCAATGTAATCCAAAAATGATTCATATATGACCTCCAAATGTTCAAATTAAAATTATTTTAATATTTATAAACTTATTTATTTGAATCTTTCATTAATGAGTTAATCACTACATAATAATTATGTCAAAAATAAATATATTTATCTAAGGAATAAAAATTATAAATAAAATATGATGATATAGGAGATATTTTTTTCATTATAATGATTATTTATGTACATATAGATCGTTAATATAACCCTCAATTAAAAACAATTTAGTAAAAGATATATGTTTAGGTTATAATTATCTTTACTTTAAAATCAAATCTTATAAATTGTCATTTTCACATCCACATGAATCCATTGGGTCCCAAAATCGACCCAAGGATGCACATAGTCTGAAATAACTTATCAAATAAGTTTAAAACATGTGTTAGCGTAATATAATATTATTATAATATTATTATTTACACTTATTTACCAGATTTACCCTTTAAAGATGTTAAATAAAATAATTATTGAAGATACTATTCATAACATACAAAAATAAAAGGTGCCTTTTTAAAAAATTTAAAACATCCAATTACAATTATTGTTCCATTTTTTCAAATATAAAATAAATAAGATGCATTTATTAATTTAAAATTAATTCTCGTTGTCAAAACTAAAAAGTGTGGTATTATGAAATAATAACATTCAAAAGATTGACATGTGATTATGTCCAATTTAAAAGTGAAATTACTTTAAATAAAAAAATTGGTATAAATTATAAAATCTTAATCCAATTAATCTTTAAAACAAATTAAAAATATATTATATCTATATAAATAAATTATATGAAAATATAGATTAAAATGTAGTATTTTTCACTATTTATTGAAATTTGAATTTTATGAGAAAAATACAAAGATTTGAAAAAAAAGTAAAATTTTTATGTCATGATTCTAGAGAATAAGTTTATTTTTGTGAAATTGAATTTATAAATGTCTGAAAAACAAAATTTAAACAGGGTGCACCATCAAAATGTTATATGACGTCATTTCTTTGAAAAATACTTATATTATTTGTAAAAAACATTTTGTTTTGATACCATGTTCTGTAAAATGTGTAAGACAAATGAGAATGTTATTAAATTAAATATGTGATTAATACAATTCATAAAAATTAATTTATATGAATTTAATAATAATATTTTATTAATATATCATTGTTTAGTGAAACACTATATAGTGTACAACACCATCTATCGAGGAAGGTCACTCTTTCTTGTAACACAAGCCAAGTCATTGTTGCGTGTAGTGAATGATTCCTTTGGTATTTTTTATGACATAATCAATTCCTAGTTCATTTATACATTGAAAAAATATATGTTCAGTTTTGTGTGAAATCAATTCTATCAAAAGAAAATGAAATTTCTTGCAACCCAAGCGAAGTATACTGTTGCGTAGACTGCAAGCTAATATGGTATTGCATAAAGTGGAATATAGTCATTGTGTAGTGTACAAAACAAGACATAAATGAAATTAAAAACAATCTATCTCATTAAATCTCAGGGAGTTACCTTCCACCCTTCTTAAAATGAATTTCTCCCTCCAAATTCATCAGTATTATAAATGTTTTTCTACTTGAAAGTTTATTGCAGGGAATCCCACATCGTAAAAAGGGATTCGAAGACATAATTTTAAAAAGGTATGTTATAAATATAACAGTTACCAAAATTATCTCATCACATGGTTTCCACATAGTTAAACATATGTTGGAAGTGAAAACATGGATTTGGAAGGGAAATATAACCATCATGTTTTGATGGATAGTGAAAGAGAATAAGATTTGGAGAAATTTAACTTCCAGGAAGCCAAAAATTTGTGATTATTTAAGGGACCATCTGATTAATCAGATAAGTGGGTACTAGGATAACATTTTGGGTTTTCAAGATAATTTCCATAATGATCTATAATTTTTCCATATGGTGAAATACTTAATTCTTTTCAGTGTAATATTACTGTTGGTTATTCCCTGAACAATTTAAACTTCGTCTCGTATATAAAGAAATAATGTGGAATTTTTCATTCATGATGTGTTAGAAGATCTTAAAATAGAATTATAGGTCATTTCATCTGACTCAACAAAAAGGTTAGAACCAATTATTGATAATATATAAGTCAAACTATAGTGAGATAATAACTTAATCTAAAAAACTACATATAGATTATAAATTGTACTATCCATATATTGATAACATTTGAATACATCCAACAAAATGAAATTATAAAACATTAGAAAGATGTTAACTAAATCGACAAAACATTTGTCTCCCAAATATCATTTTTCAGTTATTGGTTATCACATTCCAAACATCTAAATACATAAATCATGTATTCTGCTGAATCATGATAATAACATAAATTAATGTAAAACCTTAGTGACAACATGTATTCTATCAATATCAACTATTTTACACACAAAAAATACAAAAATATATATATACTCAAACCATTAAATCACATTTCCTTTTACCAGTAATGAGCTCATTATTACTATCAAACATGTTATTTTTTCATTATCCCTTCATTATGCCCATATCATCTTCTTACCAAAAAAGTTTCAATCATTTTTCATGATTACATGTACTATATAATTATTGAAAACCATAATAAACCAATACATAGATATTCCAATATTCTATTATACAATATATGAGATTCCACAAAACTATTTTGAATTCTTGTTATCTAAACACTTAATCATTAAACTAAATCGTTTTCATATTCAATATATTTAATAGTGATCGAATGTGAATTCCCTTTGTATTTTTTTAAGAGGTTGATGATTTCTATCATCAATAACCCATGGATTTGGGAATTAGTTAGAATAAATCCCCATTTCCTCGCACTTATAGAATTTAAGTGTTGGTGGTGAGTTCCCTATAGTCATTTATCCATTCACGTCATTAACAACCATTTTCCCATTACGTCAGCACTATAATACTCGATGACCATATTTTCCACACTTGAAACATTTTATAGTCCATTTAAGACAGTTTACACCATTCTTATTTCCACACATTGAGAATAAGGAAATATTTAACTTCAATTCAACGTTTTTTTTTGTTATTTTCCCTTGAACTCCATATTTGGTTTGTTCTCAAAACCATGTGACAGATATATTACACCAACTAATATTTCAACCTTGATAGTTCAACGCACAATCTCTTTATAGATACTAATGTCTCTTTTAGTTAATTCTATTTGATGACTTGGTTTTTAGCCACTAAAAATCGATCAATGTTACTTTAAGGTTGGATGATAAAGCAAGAAGCATACCATTCATTTCATGTAAAATTCCCCTCGTATGTACCAAAAGATTCCACATCCTTTTTCAAAATTTCAAGGAACTCATTTTCTATCTTTGTTCAAAGAATGTGAGGGATGTACTTATTGAAAAATATGTTCGTGAACTCATCCCATTCAATTGATTCAATTTCGTCTTGTTTCCTTGTATTCATAAATAGAGTCCACTGCTAGTCTTCTTCACCTTCAAAATGATAAACATCCAAAATGATCCTTTCATGTCCCGAACAGTGAAGGTTGGAAAATATCTATTCTACGGTACTAATCCATTGTTCAAAGACAAGTGGATCAGAAGACCCACTTAAAGAAGGTGGATGTTTCCTCATGATGTACACAATAGAATGTCGTTCCCTTCGATTTCTATTTGGGAATCCAGGATAATTCATATCTTGTGTAAGAATAACAATATGATTTTTCATTCCATCTCCCACAACATTTGGTAGTTTAGTAAGACAATTATTTCATTTCCCAGTGCATTGATAATATTTCATATTTATAATAACATATTAGTATATCATGATTATATTACATGTCCTGAACATTATTCATCCTAAAAATTCGTGTCATTTATTTATTTCAAGAATCACTTGTTTTCCAAACATGGTTTTATCAGTAGGAATACACCTCATAAGTTTTTTTCACATCATGAATTGTTAGTAATTTTTGTAATTTAAAGAAGGATTACATTTAAAAAATTATCTTCAATTTCCTATAAGAATCAATGAAATATCAAAGCGTCATATTACAAAACATATATGAAACTAAATGATTTTATTCAAAAAATGTATATATGAAGTAAGAACCTCAAATTCCCTAACACTTGATCAATTTGTTTTTTTAATAACAATTAATCTAAAAAAGGATCTCAATATAAATAATTTTTAATAGAAAATAATAATTAAAACCATGTTAATGAAATCAGATGCTAAAAATAAGGTTCCAGTCATACAAAATCATCCATGCAAGGAGAATTTTTCATACATCATTATCATGTTCCTTATTTGAAGCCCATATTTTTTTACATAATGTTTTCAACATTTCCTTATTTAACTATTATCATGTGGTAATTATCATCCTTGTGAAATTAAACTTATCACCCTATGTCAAATAGAATCATATTTATTATCATACCCTGGATAAATTCTCATAACCAAATTCTAGAATTGGATTAAACATATCCAATTCGTAAAAAACTATTAATAAGGAGGGATTCATTATGGATAAAATGACTCTTTAGCTTATGGAATAAGGTTAGATGATAAACATCAATCTCAAATGGTGTAGGATACTCTAATGTATCATGAATGATAATCAATAATAGTGTAATATAGATCATCCACTAGAAATTAATGTCCCCACATTTACAAAATCATAAAGAATTCTTATAAAATAGTTTTAATGTATAATGATGGTACAATACATATTTTTGTTCAAAAGTTTTGTTAATGATAAATATCATGTAAAAAATGTAAACATGTATGATCTTTCATGAGATTCATCAATTTCGTAATGGTTATATTTGAACAATCTACCAAACAACCCATTATTTTTTATTTTTTTCAATATTATTTTTTAGAAACAAGATATTCATTAACGTATATCATAAGTAACCATTGACCAGATCCCACATATCATGGGAATATATCATCTAAAATATCATTTTTATAAACCATCTCATGTCTAGAAGAAATAAAAATTCCACAATCATATTCAAATTAAACACATAAAATATACGAAAGCGTACAATATTATGGGATAAAATTTTGTGAAACATGGATCAATATTATCAAGTTCACTCATCGAATATATACCAATATTACGGATACATTAAATGTGTGTCTTGGAGAAAATGTTCAAAATCAATAAAAATTCTTCAATCATTTTAATACTTAATTTATTCAGTCATAGACTTGATAAGATACCAATGAATATTTTGATATGATAAAGTTTTCAATGTATCTCTCAAGAAATATCCTTAGAATATAATTGATAAAATAAGGTTCATAAATGCACTCAAGAAAGGAAATAAATATATAAAGTGGAAAACATATAATTAAAAGTAACATGTAATAATTCAATTAATAATAAATTTCATGAATTTTGAATCAAAATTTGAATATTCTATTGAGGAGTCATGATAAAATTCTAAATAGGAATAAATAATATATATTTTTAAAAATTTTGTATAAATGTTCTCTTTTATTTACATAGGTATAATGAAATTTCTGGTTAAATTATTTTCTCAAAGAAAACTGCCTATTTTTCAAAGAAGAAAATACAAAAATACAAATGAATATAAAATAATGATTAAGAATATCCCCTAACACACTTAAACAGATATATTGACCAAAATGATTGAGGGCGAAATTTCGAAGACATTGAAATGATAGTTGAAAATGAATTTTAATCTCATGAATTAAAATAATATTAGGAATCAATAGCTACATAATTTGAAATCCATGCCACAGGGTAAATGTTGGAAGATGATGTGAATAAGAACTATATGAAGAAATTATATAGGAAAATGTACATATACAAATCATAAACTATTAGTTCACAATGTATAGCCAAAATAAATGAAAATAATATATGAAGGATCATGAAGTAGTCTAAATTATTGGTGTCACATATAAATTCATGGACCATTATACAAATAAGTTCATGATTGAACTAACTTGAAGATAAGAAATATATAATGAAATGAAAAAGACTTTAACAAAAACAACTGTAAAAGAATGTAATAAAATATATATTTCTTTCCCAATGGTTCTAACAATGAAATTATCTTTTAGAAAAATGGATACATATTAGTCCAAATAGTCAATTAGAACAGTCCATCTGCATAGTGGTCTTTGACCTCTTTCTGTTATTGGAGGAAAAACTTTTCCAGGGATAATGATTAATTCATAGGATTCACCATGTCAAAAATGGTTGGACAAAACTGGTGGTTTAAAATCAAATATTCATTGATATCATGTTATAATCACCTAACGTGGTCTATGATGAATATTATCATATGGGAAAACGTCACAAGGGAGGATAATTATCACCCATCTTGTGTGTTAAAAGTAAAGAAGATGTAGAAGACCATGAAATATATAAAATATATAAAATAAGGATATGGTATGAGTAAGAAATGTTTTATTATGAAACTATTATATCCATTTTATTATGTAATGAAAAAAATACATTTTATATACCGAGATTACAATGAAACAAAAATAAACCCAAAAAGAGTAAAATAAGGGTACATGAGGGAATAATATAACCATAGTTGGAAAACTCTCCAAGATAAGATTATATTTTCCCCACCCATGTGATGGGTGGATAAATCTAGAATTCCAAATCTATATTAACGATAGCAGAAACTACTGGTGGATTATCCACTAGAACTAGACTTGTGGTTTTATGATTAGTCTCGATCATAAAAGGTGGTTATCAGAAAAATGATGGAGGAAGAAATGTGCCAATTCAGATGGAGGTTGTTTGTCTGGTTGCAAGATTACTGAATTGAACCCTATATGGAGTGCTAATAATAGGGAACTAAACCCTTATGAATGCATCACTAAATATTCCCTATGAACAAGGGGGACAGTAATCTCACATGGGAGATCGATAGAGGGAATTTAGGGTGTTAAAGTGGATGTTATGGGTAAATATATAGATGATGTCCTAGTTAATGTATATTGGAGGTAGATAATGTGGATGTTAGTAGGTGGAGGTGGCTAAATTAAGGATTGTAATGTCAGTGTCCCAATTGATGGGATCTCAAGTCTCTGACAAAATGTAAACTGGTTCTCTAAAAAGTAATATAGAGCACTCTAAAAATACAGAAGCGACAATGAAGGGGTGGGGGAAGATGGATAAGTCTTTGTAAAAGGGGATTACATTATCCTAGTAATTAGTGTCTTAGACCTAGTTGTTGGTGACTCAAACTTAGTAGAGGGTGAAAAAGTTGTAATGTCTGCTAATGCATTTGGATCAAAATCCTCATTAATGGAATTTAGGAACTCATGAGTCATATCCTAATTATTTACTATCTTATAAAGGAACCCCATATTTTAGATCAACATAAAAATGAATTAATAACTATGTAATAATGACTATTGAGGTTATAAACAGTGAAAAACACAATATGTTTGGCTTGGTGCAGGATAATAATCCCTCCCATAATCATATTGTTCATCAATCTCACCAGAACCTCATAATATAGAAAAATTTGAAATACCTTCGTCACGATGAGGGAAACCATGGAGGTGGAAGGAATAAGTACCTAAATCTACATAATGGTCCTATTAGATTCAACCTAGGGCATCCATGCATGTATCAATCTTGATGAATAATCCGCAAGGTTGTGCCCAAAGCTGGCTGCTCTACACCGTATGTGTTTCAGAGAGGATCATTTTTTTATGAGCATGAAACACCTAGATCAATTGAAATTAATATTATTACGGTCCATTATCAATGCTAAAAAATATAGTCTAGGAACATAATTTATAGAATAGACACACAAGCCATCATTGATGTCACATAGTATAAGGTCCAACAACTTACCACCAAATCTAAAGGACATGTAAATGATTTTCAGGTCAATCGTGGAATGGAACTCAAGAAATATATTCTACTACAATAATGAATTCACCTCAATGCTTTTAGAAAGGTTTATTTATCCATTGATCTCCATGACATATTCATCCTTAAGGATCTTATAAATTATAGTGAGTTTGAGAATCTTGTTGGTCCACATGGTATTTCAAAAAAATTATCTAAGAGGACATGATGACGGTGGAAAAAAAAAGTGTAGGTTGGTATGGATCAGTAGCATACTACTATAAAAGACGTAATAGTGGGATTTCTACTATAAATGGTGGAAGCTATTTACGATGAAAAATATGATGAGTTGGTTAGGTAGAAATGATCTGCATGAAGTGGTGAAGGATCTCATGCAATAACATGGGCACCAGGGGTCTATGTGTAGGTTCATATGCTTGGAATGTAATAAACAACCTCCTTTAGTGAAAATAAATTTTCTGAGAATGTAATTGGGATGATAGGAGGATGTGTGGCCGAGAGAGGAGGGTGGTCAAGAGATGAGAATGATCATCATAGATAGAGTCTTGGATGAGGAAATGATGGGGTGATTCATAGAGAAAAGGGGAAGGGAAGACTAGGTGGCATAGTATAGTTCAATAATCCTAGGTTTTATTACCTTATAATGATATTTCTGAAATTTTCATCATGAATTATAAATTCAATAAATGATTTATCCAGTTTGGTTCCGTTAAATCCTAAGAAACTAACAATGTGAATAGTTAATTCAAATTGGGAATTTGGCTAAACAAAGGGTGTTTTTCAATGTTCAACAACCCTTAAACAATGAATTATAAACTAGAAAGATGATTTTTTACAAAAAAATTATATTACAAAGAAAAACATTTGTTTTCTCCAATAAAATTCTTCATTTATGTAATGAACAAGATGTTCCTAGATGGTCATATTAATTTTAAAGACTAGAAACAGCCTTATTAAAATGGATATTGGTATATTTTAAACCCTTTTCTATTAAATTTGTGTGTATTTTACTGACCTTCTTCTATTTTCAGTAGTTCATAATGGTATACTATTATTATGTTCAATGGTCTCATCCATCGAGATTTAAATTTTTGTGGAAATAATTGTTATGTTGAATTAAATAATTGTTCTTTATATCCCAATGGGAATAACCATCAAGCAAACCATAGGTCATTCGATTTTTTTTACTTATATATAATGGAATTTTTAAATGTTCCACCTATTATATACCCTATCTTACCTTGTTTCAATATCCTTTTATTTTTGTCTCTCTATGTATTTAGGTTTATCTTATTGATTGCATAGAATGCCTGATGTTCCCATTCAACTATCAGATCACATGGTTTACCAAAAAATATTTGGATGGGTTATGTGTAAATGGTTGTTTTTTGGGAACTTCTATATTCCCTAAGAGTATTATCCACATTTTTTATCCAACCATTCTAATATGAAATTGAATAATTTCTCGATGATTTTTTTATTTCATTATTGGATTTCTCAACATACCAGTTATTTTTTGGGTGGTATGGCATTACATTCTTGATTGGAATTCCATAATTCTAAAGTATCTATTTTTTGGAGTGGTTGTTTATGTGAATTAATTAATAAATGATAAATAATTTGGAAAATCCAAATCAAAAAAAGATGTTATTATTTTGAAAACTCATTAACACATTGTGTGTCTAATGTGTGGTGGGTCTTCTTCTACCCACATTGAGACACAGTCTATACAAAGAAAGATGACCAATTCTCCATATGAATAGGGAAGTGGCCCCATGATATCTATTCTATAAAATTTGAAGACATTAAATTCAAATAAAAGACTTTATATAATTTTATGTCATTTTAAAATTATTCATAGTTTCAGACGTCGATAAAAACATTTAGTGAACAAACATACATGCCGATAGAGAGGGTTAGATAAATTTATTTGGAGGATTTTAGAAATAGAATGATTAGACCCATGGTGATATGTAGTTTGTGAAAGGAGGAACACACTCTATATTTCATCACTTATGATAAATCAATTTGTTAATCTATAGAAACATTGATTAAATAATAGTGGCTCCCCAATTAGTAGTTGGGTGAATTTGACAGCAGATTCATTCATTACGGATAAAATAAGTGTGTGAAAAGAGCCCGTGTGGAATGAATATTGTCTATATAATATAACCATTGTTTGATCATTGTAGGGTCTTGTAAAAGCCATAGAATGGAAGGAATATACTCTCTTAAAATCAATGGGAAATATTTATCCAATACGCATCAATAATTTGGGAATAATATGAATAAGTTTCAGAAAAAATGGTTAATGGTCCTAACCAGTCTGTGTACCGGTTCATCATCAGTCGTACACGGCCGGTTTGGTGAATCATGCAACCTATAAAGGCTGTTGTTCATGAAATGGAGGTGGAACTCCTATGAAGGAACATACCAAATGGAAGGAGATGTTAGACTAAACCAGTCCGCAGTCGCAAACCGCGCTAGCCGCGAACCAAACACCCCCCCTGCTCACCAAACCATTCATGAAATGGAGGCAGAGCCCTATGTGGCCACGAAGCACCCTCGTGACCGAGTTCATTCATGGGTGAGGGGGAATTCAATATAACCAGTGAAACATAGGTTGAAAAAGTCATACATATCCTGGGATTTATATCATGGGACTTTATTCTCGCTCAAATGTACCCATGATATGAAGGTAGAACGGTCCTTATAGTCTAGCTTGAGTTGTTGAATCCACAGATACCTAAGAAGTAACCTATAGACACGCACATTCTAAGGACTGTTTTTGGCTATGAAGTGGACAAATTGGGTTGATATTAGATGGGTTTAATGGATCACTAATAGATTTAAGTGAATTCAATTTAAATGAATGAGTTGATCCTAGGTTATCACTCGGGGTGGATTGGACGTATTTCCTTTTCATTGATTTCAATTTCTTATATTTGAGAAGGGTTCATTTAAGGAGATAAAAGAACATCATCACTTACTGTTTTAATTCCAACACCCTTTAATACTAATCACCTATACACTTGAATGATCAATGTTTTGAGCACATCAAGGTAAAGGTTCGTATTAGCACTTGAAGTGTGTGGCCTTAAATTCAACAAAGATGATAGATTTTAAATATCATCAAATAAAAACCTCAATTAAAGAAGTGATTATACATTAATGGGGTGATAAATAATATCCAATCCAGCCCCTTACTACTCCCTTGGATCAACCCATAAGTGGGTTATCCCTCCATTGATCCCATGGTTTCAATGGAAGCGTAATGTAGACTCATGAGGGAGGAAATGGAGAAGTAAAGCAAACAACAAAAATAAAATGATCACTCCACCGTTGTGTGAATAATTTCAGAAGGTTTAGTGTAAATAAATACACACCTTTAACCAAATGTATCAAAGTAATATTAAGAACAAAAAAATTATAGGAAAGGAATATATTTTATTGAGAAACTAAGGTGAGTTTAACAACTTACATGTGAAGGACAAAATTGAGACAACAAAATCGCAGCATAGCATTACAATTGAAAAAAGCACAAAAGATCCCTCAATCCTACAACACCATTAAATTAAATAGTCATTTTTTAGACCTTGTGTCGAGCCTACAATAGTACAATTCTCCTCAATTAATTGTGGTAGGCCATAGGTGGGTGGAAAGTAAGGGAGAGTTGATTTTTCCACCCTTGACCCGAGGTGGCATCCAGCTTCCCTTCACCGAACAGACTCACTTGCAAGAACATCTAGATGGCCGAATCAGAGTGGGACATTGATTCAGAAAATGGATCTTAGGAGTTCTTCTATCCTCCTATAAATGTTGGGCCCATTTGGAGTTGTGGATTCCGAGATATGATCATGTTAGTGGGCTGTTTTTTTGGGCCGGATAATCGGTCCCAGAATTTTATCTCTAAATTGGGCCGCCTAAATAGACACCATGGATTCCTATTTTTCATTGGATCTGGAAGAGTGAATTGTTCCCTTATATTCCTTCTATCCTCCCACAAAAGTTCGACATCATTGGGTTTGTAATTTTGGTCCCACATTCTCATCAGTGGGATGGGGTCCAATCTGAATTCTCTAGAATTTCCTTTTTTCATCACAAAATATCCCCATATTCTTCCATGAATTCCCCATTGATACCTAAATGAAACATGATAACATTTAAGTGTAGATCAATTTACAAAAATATAAATTAAGATTTGGAGAAATTTAACTATCAGGAAGCCAAAAATCTGCGATGATTTAAGGGACCATCTGATTCATCAGATAAGTGGGTACTAGGATAACATTTTCGGTTTTCAAGATAATTTCCATAAAGTTCTATAATTTTTCAATATGGTGAAATACTTAAATATTTTCAGTGTAATATTACTGTTGGTAATTCCCTGAACAATTTAAAATTCTTCTTGTATAAAAAGAAATAATGTGGAATTTTTTATTCATGAGGTGTTAGAAGATCGTAAAATAGAATTATAGGTCATTTCATCTGTCTCAAGAAAAAGGTTATAACCAATTATTAATAATGTATAAGTCAAACTATAGTGACATAATACATTAATCTAAAAAACTTCATACAAAATATAAATTGTACTATCCATAAATTGATAACATTTTAATACATCCAAAAAAATGAAAATATAAAACATTAGAAAGAGGTTAACTAAATCGACAAAACATTTGTCTCCCAAATCTCATTTTTCAGTTCTTGTTTGTCATATTCCAAACATCTAAATACATAAATCATGTATTCTCTTGAAACATGATAATAACATCAATTAATGTAAAACCTTAGTGAGAACATGTATTCTTTCAATTTCAACTATTTTTACACACCAAAAATACAAGAAAATATATATACTCAAACCATTAAATCACATTTCCTTTTACCAGTAATGAGAACATTTTTACTATCAAACATATTATGTTTTCATTATCCCTTCATTATGCGCATATCATCTACTTACCAAAAATGTTTCAATCACTTTTCATGATTACAGGTACCATATAATTATGGAAAACCATAATTAACCAATACATATGATATTCCAATATTCTATTATACAATAAATGAGATTCCACAAAACAATTTTGAAATCTCATTATCTAAACACTTAATCATTAAACTAAATCATTTTCATATTCAACATATCCAATAGTTATCGAATGTGAATTCCCTTTGTAATTTTTTTTAAGATGTGGATGATTTCTATCATCAATAACCCATGGATTTGGGCATTAGTTAGAATAAATCCCCATTTCCTCGCACTTATAGAATTGAAGTGTTGGTGGTGAGTTCCCTATAGTCATTTCTCTATTTACATCATTAAAAACCATTTTCCCATTACGACAGCACTATACTACTTGATGACCATATTTTCCACACTTGAAACATTTTCTAGTCCATTTAATATAGTTTACACCATGCTTATTTCCACACATTGAGAATAAGGAAATATTTAACTTCAATTCACCATTTTTTGTGATTTTCCCTTGAACTCCATATTTGTCTTTTTTCCAAAACCATGTGATGGATATGATACAACAACTTATATTTAATCCTTGAGAGTTCAATGCATAATCTCTTCATAGATATTAAAGTCTCTTTTATTTAATTCTCTTTGATGACTTTGTTTTTAGCCACTAAAAAATCGATCAATGTTACTTTTAGGTTGGATGATAAATCAAGAAGCATAACATTCATGTCTTTGTAATGTTTCCCTCGTATGTACCAAAAGATTCTGCATCCTTTTTCACAAGTTCAAGGAACTCATTTTCTATCATTGTTCAAAGAATATGAGGGATGTACTTATTGAAAAATATGTTCGTGAACTCATCCCATTCAATGGATTCAATTTCGTCTTGTTGCCATGTATTATTAAATAGAGTCCACCACTAGTCTTCTTCACCTTCAAAATGATAGACATCTAAAATGGTCCTTTCATGTCCCGAACAATTAAGGTTGGAAAATATCAATTCTATGGTACTAATCCATTGTTCCAAGACAAGTGGATCAGAATACCCACTTAAAGAAGATGGATGTTTCATCATGAAGTACACAATAGAATGTTGTTCCCTTCGATTTCTATTTGGGAATCCAGGATAATTCATAGCTTGTGTAAATATAACAATATGATTTTTCATTACATCTCCCACAAGATTTGGTAGTTTAGTAAGACAATCATTCCATTTCCCAGTGCATTCATTATATTTCAAATTTATAATAAAATATTAGTATATCATGATTATATTTCATGTCCTGAACATTATTCATCCTAAAATTCATGTCATTTATTTATTTCATGAATCATGTGTTCTCTAAACATGGTTTTTTCACTAGGAATACACCTCATCAGTTACGTTCACATCATGAATTTTTAGTAATTTCTGTAATTTAAAGAAGGATTACATTTAAAAAAACATCTTCAATTTCCTATAATAATCAATGAAATTTGAAAGCATCATATTACATAACATATATGAAACTAAATGATTTTATTCAAAAAATGTACATATGAATTAAGAACCTCAAATTCCCTAACACTTGATCAATTTGTTTTTTAATAACAATTAATCTGAACTAGGATCTCAATATAAATAATTTTTAATAGAAAATAATAAATAAAACCATGTTAATGAAACCATATGCAAACAATAATGTTCCATTCCTAAAAAATCATCCATGAAAGGAGAATTTTTCATACATCATTATCATGTTCCTTATTTTAATCCCCTATTTATTTACATAATGTTTTCAACATTTCCTTAGTTAACTATTATCATGTGGTAATTATCATCCTTGTGAAATTAAACTTATCGCTCTATGTCAAATAGAATCATGTTTATTATCATACACTGGATAAATTCTCATAACCATAATCTAGCATTGGATTATACATATCCAATACGTAACAAAAAAACTATTAATAAGGAGGGATTCATTACGGATAAAATGACTCTTTAGTTTATAGAATGAGGTCAGATGATAAACATCAATCTAAAATGGTGTAAGATACTCTAATGTATCATGAATGATAATCAATAATAGAGTAATATAGAACATCCATTAGAAATTAATGTCCCCAAATTTACAAAATCATAAAGCATTCCAATAAAATAGTTTTAATGTATAATTATGGTAGACTACATATTTTTGTTCGAAATTTATGTTTATGATAAATATCATGTAAAAAATATAAACCTGTATGATCATTCATGAGATTCATCTTTTTGGTAATGGTTATTTTTGAACATTGTACCAAACAACCCATTATTTTTTATTTTTTTCAATATTATTTTTAGAAACAAGATATTCATTAACGTATATCATAAGTAATAATTGACCAGATCCCACATATCATGGGAATATATCATCTAACATATCATTGTTATAAACCATCTCATGTCTAGAAGAAATGAAAATTCCACAATCATATTCAAATGAAAAACATAAAATATATGAAAGAGTACAATATGATGAGATAAAATTTCATGAAACATGGATCAATATTATCAAGTTCACTCATCAAATATATTGGAATATTAAGGATACATTAAATGTGGGTCTTGGGGGAAATGTTTTAAAATCAATAAAAATTCCTCAATAATTTTAATACTTAATTTATTCAGTCATAGCCTTGATAAGATACCAATGAATATTTTGATATGATAATGTTTTGAAAGTATCTCTAATGAAATATCCTTAGAATATAATTGATAAAATAAGGTTCATAAATCCACTCAAGAAAGGAATTAAATATATAAAGTGTAAAACATATAATGAAAAGTAATATGTAATAATTCAACTAATAATAAATTTCATGAATTTTGAATCAAAATTTGAAAATTTTATTGAGGATTCATGATAAAATTATAAATAGGAATAAATAATATATATTTTTAAAAAAATGGTATAAAAGTTCTCTTTTATTTACATAGGTAAAATAAAATTTCTGGTTAAATTATTTTCTCAAAGAAAACTGTCTAATTTTCAAAGAAGAAAATACAAAAATACAAATGAATATAAAATAATGATTAATAATATCCCCTAACACACTTAAATAGATATATTGACCAAAATGATTGAGGAAGAAATTTGGAAGACATTGAAATGATAGTTGAAAATGAATTTTAATCTCATGAATTAAAATAATATTAGGAATCCATAGCTACATAATGTGAAATCCATGCCATGGGGGAAATGTTGGAAGATTATGTGAATAAGAACTATATGAAAAAATTATAGAGGAAAATGTACGTCTATAAATCATATACTATTTGTTCACAATGTATAGCCAAAATAAATGAATGTAATATATGAAGGTTCATGAAGGAGTCTAAATGATTGTTGTCTCATATAAATTCATGGAACATTATAAAAATATGTTCATGATTGAACTACCTTGAAGATAAGAAATATATAATGAAATGAAAAATACTTTAACAAAAACAACTGTAAAAGAAAGAAATAAAATATATATTTCATTCCCTATGGTTCTAACAACGAAATTATCTTTTAGACAAATGGACACATATTAGTCAAAACAGTCAATTATAACAGTCCATTCGCATAGTAGTCTTTGACCTCTTTCTATTATTGGAGGAAAACTTTTCCAGGGATAATGATTACTTTATAGGATTCAGCATGTCAGAAACGGTTTGACAAAACTGGTGGTTTAAAATCAAATAATTTGAAGATATCCTGCTAAAATAACCTAACGTGGTCTATGTTGAATATTATCATATGGGAAAACCTCACAAGGGAGGAAAATTATCACCCATATTATGTGTTAAAAGTAAAGAAGATGTAGAAGACCATGAAATATATATAATATATAAAATAAGGATATGAAACGAGTAAGAAATATTTGAGTACGAAAATATTATATCCATTCTATTATGTAATGAAAACAATACATTTCATATACCAGGATTACAATGAAACAAAAATAAACCCACAAAGAGTAAATATGGGTACACAAGGGAAAAATATAACAATAGTTGGAAAACAATCCAAGATAAGATTCTAGTTTCCCCTCCCATGTGATGGGTGGATAAATCTGGAATTCCAAATCTATATTAACGGTAGTGGAAACTACTGGTGGATTATCCACTGGAACTAGACTTGTGGTTTTATTATTAGCCTCGATCATCAAAGGTGGTTCTCAGATAAAATATGGAGGAAGAAATGTGCCAATTCAGATGGAGGTTGTTTGTATGGTAGCAAGATTAATGAATTGAACCTTGTATGGAGTGCTAATAATAGGGAACTAAACCATTATGAATGCATAACTAAATATTCCCTATGAACAAGAGGGATAGTAATCTCACATGGGAGATCAATAGAAGTAATTTAGGGTGTTAAAGTGGATGTTATGGGTAAATATATAGATGATTTCCTAGTTGATGTAGATTGGAGGAAGATAATGTGGATCTTAGTAGGTGGAGGTGGCTAAATTAAGGATTGTAATGTCAGTGTCCCAATTAATGGGATCTCATGTCTCTGATAAAATGTAAACTGGTTCTCTAAAAAGTAATATAAAGCACTGTAAAAATACAGAATCGACAATGAAGGGGTGGGGGAAGATGGATCAGTATTTGTAAAAGGGGATTACATTATCCTAGTAATTAGTGTCTTATACCTAGTAGTTGGTGACTCAAACATAGTATTGGGTGAAAAAGATGTAATGTCTGCTAATGGATTAGGATCAAAATCATCATTAATGGAATTTAGGAACTCATGAGTCATCTCCTAATTATTTACTATCTTATAAAGGAACCCCATATTATAGAGAAACATAAAAATGAATTAATACATATGTAATAATGACTATTGAGGTTATAAATAGTGAAAAACACAATATGTTTGGCTTGGTGCGTGATAATGATCCCTCTTATAATCATATTTTACGTCAACCCCACCAGAACATCATAATATAGAAAAATTTGAAATACCTTCGTCACGATGAGGGCTACCATGGAGGTGGAATGAATAAGTAACTAAATCTACATAATGGTCCTATTATATTCAACCTAGGGGGTCCATGCATGTGTCAATATTGATGAATAATCCGCAAGGTTTTGCCCAAAGCTGTCTTCTCTACACCATATGTGTTTCAGAGAAGATGATTTTTTAAGAGCTTGAAACACCTAGATCCATTGAAATTAATATTATTACGGTCAATTATCAATGCTAAAAAATCTAGTCCAGAAACTTAATTTATAGAATAGACACACAAGCCATAATTTATGTCACATAGAATAAGGTCCAACAACTTACCTCCAAATCTAAAGGACATGTAAATGATTTTCAGTTCGATCGTGGCATGGAACTGAAGAAATATATTCTAGTACAATAATGAATTCACCTCAATTATTTTGTAGAGGATTATTTATCCAATGATCTCCAAGACATATTCATCCTTAAGGATCATCTAAATTATAGTGAGTTTGAGAGTATTGTTGGACCGCATGGTATTGGAAAAAAAATTATCTAAGAGGACATGATGACGGTTGCAAAAAAGTGTAGGTTGGTATGGATCAGTAGCATACTATTATTAATGATGTAATAGTGGGATTTCTACAATAAATGGTGGAAGCTATTTTGGATGAAAAACATGATGAGTAGGTTAGTTAGAAATGATCTGCATGAAGTGGTGAAAGATCTCGTGCAATAACATGGGCACCAGGGGTCTATGTGTAGGGTCATTTTCTTGGAAGGTAGTAAACAACCTCCTTTAGTGAAAATATTTTTTGTGACAATGTAATTGGGACGATAGGAGGATGTGTGGCCGAGAGAGTAGGGTGGTCAAGAGATGAGGTTGATCATCATGGATAGAGTCTTGGATGAGGAAATGATGGGGTGATTCATGGAGATAAGGGGAAGGGAAGACTAGGTGGCATAGTATAGTTCTATAATCCTAAGTTTAATTACTTTATAATGATATTTGTGAAATTTTCATCATGAATTATAAATTCAATATATGATTTATCCAGTTTGATTCTGTTAAATCCTATGAAACTAACAATGTGAATAGTTAATTCAAATTGGGAATTTGGCGAAACAAAGGGTGTTTTTTAATGTTCAACAACCCGTAAACAATGAATCATAACCTAGAAAGATGATACTTCACAAAAAAAATATATTACAAAGAAAAAAAATTGTTTTCTATAAGACAGTTCTTCATTTGTGCAATTATCATGATGTTCCTCGATGGTTATATTAAATATAAACACTAGAAACAGCCTTATTTAAATGGATATTGGTTTATTTTAAACCCTTTTCTATTAAATTTGAGTGTATTTCATTGTCCTTGTTCTATTTTCTGTAGTTCATAATGGTATACTATTATTATGTTAAATGGTCTCATCCATCGAGATTTAAATTTTTGTGGAAATAACTGTTATGTTGAATTAAATAATTGTTCCTTATATCTCAATGGGAATAACCATCAATCGATCCATAGGTCATTCCAATTTTTTTACTTATATATATTGTAATTTTTAAAGGTTCCACCTATTATATACCCTATCTTACCTTTTTTCAATATCCTTTCATTTCTGTCTCTCTAGGTATTTAGTTTTATCTTATTGATTGCTTAGAATGCCTGATGTTCCAATTTAACTATCAGATCACATGGTTTTCCAAAAAAGATTTGGATGGGTTATGTGTAAATGGTTGTTTTGTGGGATCTTCTATATTCCCTAAGAGTATTATCCACATTTCTTATCCAACTATTCTAACATGAAATTGAATAATTTCTCAATGATTTTTTTATTTCATTATTGGATTTCTCAACATACTAGTTATTTTTTGGGCAGTATGGCATTACATTGTTGATTGGAATTCCATAATTATAAAGTATCTATTTTTTGGAGTGGTTTTTGATGTGAATTAAATAATAAATGATAAATAATTTGGTAAATCCAAATCAAAAAAAGATGTTATAATTTTGAAAACTCATTAACACATTGTGTGTCTAATGTGTGGTGGGTCTTCTTATACCCACATTGAGACAAGGTCTATACAAACAAAGATGACCAATTCTCCATATTAATAGGGAAGTGGTCCCATGAAATCTATTCCGTAAAATTTGAAGAAAATAAACTCTAATAAAGGATTTTATATAATTTTATGTCATTTTAAAATTATTCATATTTTCAGACATCGATAAAAACATTTAGTGAACAAACATACATGCCGATAGAGAGGGTTAGAAAAAATTAGTTAGATAATTTTAGATATAGAATGATTAGACCCATGGTGATATGTAGTTTGTGAAATAAGGGACACACTCTATATTTCATCACTTATGATAAAACAATTCATTAATCCATAAAAACATTGATTAAATAATAGTGGCTCACCAATTAGTAGTAGGGTGAATTTGACAGCAGATTCATTCATTACGGATAAATGAAGTGTGGGAAAATTTCCCTTGTGGAATGACTATTTTCTATATAATATAACCATTGTTTGATATTTTTAGAGTCTTGTAAAATCCACAGAAGGGAAGGAAGATACTCCCATAAAATCAATGGGAGATATTTACCCAATACTCATCAATAATTTGGGAGAATTATGAATATGTTCAGAAAAAACGGTTAATGGTCCTAACGAGTCTGCGTACCGGTTCATCATCAGTGGTACACGGCCGGTTCGGTGAACCGTGCCACCTATAAAGGTTTTTGTTCATGAAATGGAGGTGGAACACCTATGCAGGCACATACCAAATGAAAGGAGAAGTGAGGCTAAATTAGTTCGCATTTGCGAACCACACTAGCCTCGAACAAAACAACCCCCCCCCCCTCGCGCACCACGCCATTCATGAAATAGAGGTAGAGCCCTGTGTGGCCACAAAGAACCCTCGTGAACGAGTTCGTTCGTGGGTGAGGGGGCATTCAATATACCCAGTGAACCATAGGTTTACAAAGTCATCTATATCCTGGGATTTATATCCTGGGACTTGATTCTCGCTCAAATTTACCCAATATATGATGGTATAACGGTCCTTGTTGTCTAGCTTGGGTTTTCGATTCCACAGATACCTAAGAAGAATCCTATAGACACGCCCATTCTAAGGACTGTTTTTGGCTATGAAGTGGCCAAATTGGGTTTATTTTAGATGGGTTTAAAGGATAACTAATAGATTTAAGTGAATTCAATTTAAATGAATTAGTTGATCCTAGGTTCTCACTCGGGGTGGATTGGATGTATTTCCTTTTCAATGATTTCAATTTCTTATATTTGAGATGGGTTCATTTAAAGAGATAAAACAGCATCATCACTTACTGGTTTAATGACGGCACCCTTTAATACTAATCACTTATACACTTTAAGGATCAATGTTTTGAGCACTTCAAGGTAATGGTTCGTATTAGAACATGAAGTGTGTGGCCTTAAATTCAACAAGGATGATGGAGTTTAAAAATAATCAAATAAAAATCTCAATTAAAGAAGTGATTATACAGTAATGGGGTGATAAATAACATCCAATATAGCCCCTTTCTACTCCCTTAGATCAACCCATAAGTGGGTTAGCCCTCCATTGATCCCATGGTTTCAATGGAAGCGGAAAGTAGACTCATGAGGGAGGAAATGGAGAATTAAAGAAAACAAAAAAAAATGATCACTCCACCGTTGTGTGAATAATTTCACAAGGTTTAGTGTAAATAAATTCACTAATTTAACCAACAGTATCAGAGTAATATGAAGAACAACATATTAAGAGGAAAAGAAGAGATTTTATTAAGAAACTAAAGTGAATTGAACAACTTACATGTGAAAGACAAACTTGAGACAACAAAATCACAGCATAACATTACAATTGAAAAATGCACAAAAGATCCCTCAATCCTCCAAAACCACTGCCTAAAATAGTCATTTTTGATCCCTTGGGTCGAGCCTCCAATAGTACAAGTCTCCTCAATTAATTGTGGTAGGCCATAGGTGGGTGGAAAGTAAGGGAGGTGATTTTTACACCCTTGACCCGAGGTGGCAGCCAGCTTTCCTTCACGGAACAGACGCGCTTGGAAGACCTTCTAGATGGCAGAATCAGAGTGGGACATAGAAGAAGAAAATTTATCTCCCAATTTTTTATAACCTCCTGTAATATTTGGGCCCATTTTGAGTTGTGGATTCCGAGATATGATCATATTAGTGTGTTGTTTTTCCAGGCCGCAGAATCTGGCCCAGAATTTTATCTCTAACTTGGGATACCTAAATAGACACCTTTGAGGCCTAATTATCATTGGATCCTAAAGAGTTAATTGTTATTCTATATGTCTTATAGCCTCCCACAAAATTTGGGATTCATTGGGTTTGTAATTTGGGTCCCAAATTCTCATCAGTGGGCTGGTGTCCAATCCGCCTTCTCTAGATTTGCTTCATTTCATCACAAAATATCTCCATCTTCTTCCATGAATTCACCATTGATCTTTGAAAGAAACATGATAATATTAAATTGTATATAAATTTAACAAAATATAAAATTAATATATGGATAATTACATTCCTTAAAATCCGATGAATCATTGGGTACTTCAAATGATGTTCAAAAATGTAAAACATAATAGTGCATTTTAAGAAGCTATTACAATCATAATGTGAAATGATGTTCAAAGTGTAAAATTCACTAAAATGGTGTTTCTGAATAATAAAGAAAATGAATATTATATATGTTAAAAGTGAATATTAGCCTCATTTAGTGGCTAATCACACCCCCCAACATGAGTTTTTCTAGTCCCGAGCAAAATATATCTCAACAATATACAATTCGAATTCCCTTTTCCAAAAACATTTTAATACCCAATGATCACCAGAAACCCTTATACCAAACAATCATGAAACCCATCAAAATATTTTAATTCAAGATAGTTTCATAAGCATATCCCAATCCCAAGTCCATTCCATTGTTCAAATTCATTTCCATATTTCATCCACTATCAATTAAGAATGAGGATGTGTTGTGCATCACAATAGACATGGGGGTTCATTTTTATTCAAGGGGGGAATGATGGAAGCTCTAGGTGGAATCACATTTCAATATTAATATGAGTATTCATTTTTTTCTCATATTATTATTTATTTATTTTTTCTTTTCAATTTTTCCATGGTAATTGATGTTTCACTCAAAAGAGTCAACCCCTGTAGCGAGACTTTTCCGATGACTCCCAGGATCAAAGACCATAGGGCACAAAGTTAAGCCCACATACTCGGGCATCATCTCGAGTTAACTCAGTCAAAAACAAATTCAAATTACCAAAAATAGAGATAAAATTACTAACTCTTGGCCAGCCAACTATGGAGTCACGATCCCCAAGTGCCGAAAGCCACGCATTAGGTCATTTCATTACTCTACGCGCAATTGTTTTTTTTTAATTTTTCTTGAATAGTCATATTAAACTAAAATGATCACCAGGCCTATGCTATTTATTTAGGGTACCCCATGAACATAAACTAATACCCCACTATCCAAAGGATGTGCATTGTGATTTTTTTTATTTGGATGAAAATATAAATGATGAAATATCACATTGGACAGCCACACTTTCCAAAATCTATGCTCATGAAATTATACAAGGATTAAAATCAGAATCAGGGTATACTAAATTATTTGATATTCAGTTTCAAAGTGTGCAATGTGTATTACCATGTTCAAAGTTAAATGAATTTTTCCTTCCATTTACACCTTTTTTTCAAATCATTCATTTTTTTACACAAAATCATTTTTTTATATTATCTCCCCCCCCAACATAAAACAAAACTATCCCCAGTGTTTTAAGAAATGAAAATTTAGAAGGTGTAGATGAAGATAATGGAAGTTCAAAAAGGAAATTGAAACTGAGGATCATGGAATGAAATAACCTGGTGGTTGAAGTTGAAGTTCTTGCTGATCCAAATTAGTCCTTTGATCTCTTGGGGGATGTAGGCACCTCCTTGATTGAACATGTGTCACACAAAATAGTACCTGAACCAAACGAAGAACAAACCAGACAAAACAAACAAGACAATGACTTATTTAATTCTAAGTATCATCATTTTTATGGTTTTTCCTGTTTTTCTGTATTTTTAATCAAACTGATGATACATTGTCTTCTATTAATTTTCTAGGTAAGGTATTACTCAGGGATCACACCGCATGACACAGGTGAATACGGGGATCCCCTATCATACCCATCCATACTCATAATAGAAGAACATGTCAACAATCATTTTTTTAAATATAAAAATGACAAATTAATCCTATTTAAAATATAAATTTTATTAAAACAACAAAATGACTGGAAACTTGAAAACCATGGGTTTCCTCCCATGTGGCACTTTGTTTAACGTCGTTAGCCCGACATGGACCCTAAATCTATCAATTTTTTCTTGGTTCATAGGTTGGATCAGCTAACTCAACCTCTATTTCATGTTTATTGAATGATTCAATGAATTGTTTTAACCATCGACCATTGACAATGAAAATTTAACCACTTGTGGAATCTTGAATATCTAATGCCCCATGGGGGTACACTTGATGCACTATGAAAGGTCCTGGCCATCTAGACCTTAACTTTCCTGGGTGTAAATGAAGTTTTGTACTATACAAGAGCACAAGTTTTCCCAGTTCAAAATTTTTGACCTTGATATTACTAAATTAGTATGCTTGAACTCTAGCTTTATTGATACTTGAAGGTTAATAAGCCTCAATCCTTAATTCCTCCAGTTTATTGAGATCTAATTTATGTTTTGTTCCGGCCAATGAGAGGTCATATTCCATTTTCTTAATTGCTCAAATGGACTTATGATCAATTTAAACAGGTAAATGGAATGATTTTCCACAAACCAACCTATATGGTGACATTCCTAGGATGGTTTTGAATGCTGTACGATATGCCCAAAGAGCATCCAAGAGTTTCTCGGACAAATCATTCCTAGAGGGGTTGGCAGTTTTTTAAAAAATTTGCTTAATCTCTCTATTAGGTAACTCAGCTTGACCATTGGTTTGAGGATGGTATGCAGTGGACACATTATGAGAAATACCAAACTTAGACATGAGTGAAGAGAATGGGAAGTTGCAAAAATGGGTTCCTCGATCACTGATTATAGCCCTTGGAATTCCAAATCGAGAAAATATGTTCTCTTTCAGAAATAGAATCACAACTTGATGATCGTTGGACTTAGTGGGAATGGCCTCAACCCATTTTGAGACATAATCTACAGCTAAGAGTATGTAGAGGTATCCCCTATAGTTTGGGAAGGGACCCATGAAATCAATTCCCCAATAGACAAATATTTCAACCACTAAGATGGGATTGAGAGGAATTTGATTCCTTTTTGTGAGGGACCCTACATGTTGACACCTAGGAAAGCTTTGAAAAAATGTGTAGGAGTCCCTTGAGAGGGTGGGACAGAAGAGACCACATTGAAGAATCTTAGAAGATGTTTTCTTAAAGGAAAAGTGACCTCCACATGCCTCACAGTGACATAATTTAAGGATGGACTCTAGATCAGATTCTGAAACACACCTCCTAATGACTTGGTCAGGGCAGAACTTATAAAGGTATGGATCGTCAAACACATAGTGTATAACATCAGAAAGGAATTTCCTTCGAGCTTGAGTCCCTAAGAATTCTGGAATTACTCATGTAACTAAGAAATTGGCTATGTCGGCATACCAAGGGAAGTCACTCACAGAGTATCAATGTTTATCAGGAAATGAAGCATACACAAGAAGATGATTGGAGTTATCTTTTAATTACATTCTAGAGAGGTGATCAGCTACAACATTTTCAATACCCTTTTTATCCTTGATTGTGAGGTCAAATTCTTGTATGAGAAGGACCCACCTAATCATTCTAGCCTTAGCATCTTATTTTTGGAAGTGGTATTTTAGTGCAGAATGGTCAGTGAATGCAGTGATGGGGAATCCTAAGAGGTAGGACCTAAACGTCTCTAAAGAAAACACAATATAAAGTAACTCCTTTTCAGTAGTGGTGTAGTTGATTTGCGCATCATTTAAGGATTTTCTTTCATAAGAAATGACATAAGGAGTTTTATCACAACTTTTTCCTAACACAGCTCCTACAGCAAAGTAACTGGCATCACACATAAGTTCGAAAGGAAGGTTCCAATTTAGAGATTTCATGAT
This sequence comes from Viscum album, assembly GCA_963277665.1. Lineage (NCBI taxonomy): Eukaryota > Viridiplantae > Streptophyta > Magnoliopsida > Santalales > Viscaceae > Viscum > Viscum album. Next base: position 881,487,615 of record OY728155.1, read on the forward strand.
GGGGGGAGAGGTAAGAGAGTATTTGAGGGTTGAGAATGAACCCTCACAGCTTTATGTCCAAACAAATGGAGCATCCTTTACTAGGAGAGCACAAAGGGGACGAGAGATTAAACTAAATTCCTTGATGAATCTTCTATAGAAACCATAAATTACTAAGAAAGACCTCACTTCCTTGATAATTTTGGGTGATGGAAGGTGACGAATGATGTCAACCTTGGCTTTATCAACTTCAATCCCCCTACCTGAGACCAGATGGCCTACAACTAGTCCCTCTTTAACCATGAAATGGAATTTTTCCCAGTTTAGGACAAGATTATTTTCTTCACATCTTGACAAGACTCTCTCCACATTCTGCAGACATCCCTCAAATGTATCCCCAAACATAGAGAAGTCATCCATGGAGACCTCTAAAAATTACCCTACCATGTATGAGAAGATTCCCATCATGCACCGCTGGAAGGTTCTAGGAGCATTGTATAAACCAAAGGGCATGCGATTGAAGGCAAAGGTTCTGAATGGACATGTGAATGTAGTCTGCCCATGATCCTCTAGGGAGACCTCAATTTTATTATACCCTGAGTACCCATCTAAGAAACAATAGAACGCATGACCTGCCACTCTCTCAAGGACTTGGTCAATGAATGGTAAGGGGAAATGGTCCTTCTTGGTGAATGAGTTTAACTTCCTATAGTCAATACAGACCCTCCATCCACTACTCACCCTTGTTGGAAGAATCTCTCCATCCATAGTGGTTATCATTGTGATTTCAGCCTTTTTTGGAACCACTTGGATTGGGCTCACCCATTCACTCTCAGCAATGGGATATATGATACCGTCTTTTAACAATTTCATAAGTTCTTTCCTTACTACCTCCATGAGATTAGGATTGAGTCGTCGTTGAGGTTGACGACAAGGCTTTGAATCAGATTCCAGAACAATCCTATGAGTCCCGATAACTAGGTTAATCCGAGGAATATCAGAAAGGGTCCAACCAATGGCTTTCTTATGCTTCCTAAGGACATCTAGAAGCATCCTTTCATGATTGGCTTCAAGAGAAGAATAAATGACAATAGGATGTGTTTGATTGTCCCCTAGGAAGGAATAATTTAGTGTAGCAGGAAGATCCTTCAATTCAAGATCAGGTTGGTTCGGAATTTCAACAGAATATTGGGACATTGGATCAAGTTCAATTTATTTTTTTAGAGTTTCAGATACGATTGATTCCCCACATGTAGAATTTCCAGCTACTAGATTGGCTTGATTAGATTTAGGGAAGTAATTTGGAGTGGTCTCCATGAAATTGGTTTCTTGAAAGGTTTAACTGACTGTTGGACCTAAGACATCATCATAAGAGAAATTGTAAAATTATTCAACCCAAGAAGATAAAATTCCTTTATATGAACAAAGGAAATCAATCTCATCCTAACTTAAACATTCATAAAATATTCCTTGATGTTCCATGGATTCATTATCAATACTTCTTATCATGTTTACTTCATAAATTTCCTCATCATCCCCTATTTGTGAGCTTGAATTATATATGTTCAAGTCTAGACTCATGTTCCCAAAGGTGATGGTCATGTTCCCATTTTGAACTCGGATAACAGAGTTGATTGTTGCAAGGAAATGACGACCAAGTATTATTGGGGTTTTTTTCTTATTTCCTAAGTCTGGATGGCTGTCAAGGATAATGAAATCAGCAGTGTAGATGAAGTTTTCAACCATTACCAGAAGGTCCTTCAAAATCCCCATTGGAACCCTAATGCTACGATCAACAAGGTGAAGTGTGACAGATGTGGGTTGGAGCTCTTCTAGGCCTTACTGAAAGTACACAACATATGGGATGAGATTGAAACTAGAACCTAGGTCACACAAGGCCTTGACAACTTTTCTCTCTCCTAGTTCATCATTGATGTAAGGGCAACCTAGGTCATTCAACATAGGAGGAATGGTCCCTTGAATGGTGGTACTCACATTAGCAGCCAAAAGGACTTGGTTTTATGTGAAAATTTTCGTTTAAAAGGGCACAAGTCCTTAAGGTACATTGAGTAGGAAGGTATGGTTTGGATTGAATCGATAAGAGGTATGTTCAACTTGACTTGTGAAAATATTTCCCTCAATGTTTCACTCAGTCCAGGCTTGGGTTTCCCCCTCATGCATTGAGGAAATGGTGTAGGTTGTGGGGTTGGTTTTTCAAGAGTTGTTTCTTTCACATTATTTTTCAGTTTCCTCAGTTTGATCTTGGGGTTCATTTGAATTTTCATCCATGTTTGAATCTTCAGGTGGGTTCTAAATTAGTTGTTCAGGTTTCCCAATTGACTTCCCACTTCATAAAATAGTAACAACCTTTAGTTATTCACGAGTTGTTTGAGCATAACTTGAATCTCCCCTTGATGTTGAGGATGGAACCGCCTGAGTAGGCATGGGTGCCTTTCCGGTTTTGATGGTTTGAAGTTCTTGTTTTATGGAAGAGACTTATGAGTTCATCCTCTCCATGTGTTTGCACAGTTGTTCTAGTAGGCATTGTGGAACAGTTTGGGTTGGATCTTGAGAAGATTGGTTTATCCTAGGGGGATATTTTGGAGGTGGGATGGTTTGTTGAAAATGGACTGGTGGCTGTTGGTATTGGATAGGTTGGGTTTGGAAGTAGTTGTGGTTTTGGTAGTTCGGATGGGGTAAGGATTTTGTCCCTGTGGTTGGCTCGGTTATTGGTTACCTTTCCAGCGGAAGACTTTTTGGTCATTATACCTTGGGTTGAAGTTGTTTTGGTATTGAGGCTTTTGGAAGTTCAAGGAATTTACTTCTGATGGGGGTCCTCCTAAAAGAACATCTTTGATGGATGGAATGGTTGGGAAGTTTTCTGTCTTATGGTCATGTTTGTCACAAATTGTGCAAACACGGTCAACAGTTTGGATTTCATGGACTTTCCTAAGGTATATCTCTTCAACCTTCCTAGAGAGTGCTGCAAGTTCAGCCCTATGGATTTCCTCTTCTCTAAGTGGATGAATTCTAGTATTTCATTGTTGCTTTTCCGAATAAGGTGAAGTTCCGCATGTTTTTTTGTTCAGAAAGTATTTCTAGATACTCTTAATCATCATTTGGGGATTTATTTTTAAAGGTTCTATTACACATCATGTCAATGAATTGTTTGTTACCCGGACCCAACCCTTCATAGAAAATTATCACTTGTTCAGGAATAGAGAAACCATGGTGTGGAACAATGTTTATAGTGTCTTTTAACCTCTCTCATGTTTCATAGAATGACTCTCCCTCTTTTTCAGAAAAGTTTTGGATACTCTTTTTAAGTGAAATTTTTTTGTGGTGGGGAAAGTATGTTTTGTATAATTCTCTTTGTAGTTGGTCCCAAGAATTTATGGATGATGGTATAAAATTTTTTAGCCAATTTTTAGCTCGATCCTTTAAGGAAAACGGAAATAGCATTGTCTTAGCTAATTCTAGTTGATATAGTGGACACATGGTTTCTACAATGTCATTGAACTCCTTAATGTGTAGGTATGGCATCTCGGACTCCATTCCATGGAATGTGGGAAGGTGGTTTAGGACATGGGGTATAAAGATCTAGTTGGAATCTCCTAGGGAATTGTGTCTAATGCAAGAGGGGTCATTGGTCCAGGAAGTTGTGAGGTAGTCATTCATGGTTTGATCAATTTCATTCCCCACATTTTGGGCTGCCTCATTTGGGTTTCCATTTTGGTTTTCACTCGGGTTTATGAGTTGGTTTCTTTGAATACCTTCCATTGAAATGGACTCAATTTTTGACTCGGGGGTGTTTGGAAGATTAGGATCTAATGGAAAGTGTTCCCTTGGTGTACTTGACTCCCCAACCCCAGGATTATCCACCCTAACTAGATGGTTTGATTGATCGCGGGTGTAGGCGGACATGCGCCAAAAGAAAAAAAATGTGAAAGGGACAAGATAAGTGAATTTGGATGAGAAAAAAAGAAATGGGGGAGAATAGAATGGGTGTTTAGATTACTTACTTTGGTCCCCGACAATGGTTCCAAAATTTTATTCTCGCTCAAATTTACCCAAGATATGAAGGGCGAACAGTCCTTGTAGTCTAGCTTGGGTCGTCGAATCCACAGAGACCTAAGAAGTAACCTATAGACACACGCATTCTAAGGACTGTTTTTGTCTATGAAGTGGACAAATTGGGTTTATTTTAGATGGCTTTAAAGGATCACTAACAGATTTAAGTGAATTCAATTTAAAATAATGATTTTATACTAGGTTATCACTCGGGGTGGATTGGACGTATTTCCTTTTCAATGATTTCAATTTCTTATATTTGAGATGGGTTCATTTAAGGAGATAAAACAAATTCATCACTTACTGGTTTAATGCCGACACTCTTTAATACTAATCACCTATACACATTAAGGATCAATGTTTTGAGCACTTCAAGGTAAAGGTTCATATTAGCACTTGATGTGTGTGGCCTTAAATTCAACAAGGATGATGGAGTTTAAAAATCATCAAATAAAAATCTCAATTAAAGAAGTGATTATACATTAATGGGGTGATAAATAACATTTAATCCATTCCCTTGATACCCTTTTGGATCAACCCATAAGTGGGTTATCCCTCCATTGATCTCATGATTTCAATGGAATCAGAAAGTAGACTCATGAGGGAGGAAATGGAGAAGTAAAGAGAACAACAAAAATAAAATGATCACTCCACCGTTGTGTGGATAATTTCACAAGGTTTAGTGTGAATAAATTTGAACCTTTAACCAAAGATATCAACTTTTTATTAATAACAATAGTATAAGTAGAAAATAAGATATTTTATTAAGAAACTAATGTGAATTGAACAACTTACATGTGAAAGACAAACTTGAGACAACAAAATCGCAGCATAACATTACAATTGAACGAATCACAAAATATCCCTCAATCCTCCAACACCACTTCCTTAAATAGTCATTTTTGAGCCCTTGGGTAGATCCTCCAATAGTAAAAGTCTCCTCAATTAATTGTGGTAGGACATAGGTGTGGGGAAAGTAAGGGACAGTTTGTTTTTCCACCCTTGACCCGAGGTGGTTGCCAGCTTTCCTTTACCGAACAGACACTCTTGGAAGACCTTATAGAGGGTCGAATCAGAGTGGACCATAGAAGAAGAAAATGGATCTCGGGATGTCTCCTAACCTCCTGTAAAATATGGGCCCATTCAGAGTTGTGGATTCTAAGATATGATCATATTAGTGGGCTGTTTTGAGCCATAGAATCTGGCCCAGAATTTTATCTCTAACTTGGGCCGCCTAAATAGACACCATGGAGTCCTAATTAGATTTTTGATCCTGAAGAGTGAATTGTTCTTCTATATTTCGTCTATCCTCCCACAAAATTTGGGCTGCATTGGGTTTTTAATTTGGGTCCCACATTCTCATTAGTGGGCTGGTATCCAATCTGCCTTCTCTAGAATTGTTTTCTTTCATCACAAAATATCCCCATCTTCATCCATGAATTCTCCATTGATCCCTGAATGAAACGTGATCATATTGAATTTTAGATCAATTTACAAAAATATAAAATTAAAATATGGATAATTAAATTCTTTAAATTTATATTAATGATTGGGTACTTCAAATGATGTTAAAAAATGCAACACATAATAGTGCATTTTAAGAAGGTATTACAATCATAATGTAAAATGATGTTCAAAGTGTAAAATGCACTAAAATGGTGTTTATGAATAATAAATAACATGAATATTATATATATTAACAATTAATATTAGCCTCATTTAGTGGCTAATCAGGACTCCACAAAAGGAGCCACATGTCCCTAGATAAAACCCCTTTCCCCCTCTATAAAAGGATTTCAGGAGTGATAAGAAACTGATTGACTTATTGAAAATTGGATTATTACTGATCCTCTGTTAAAAAGAATGCATTATAATTTTGGAGAAGTAATAGGATTTCGGGAGCTTATGATTTCACGTACTACAATGTTCTAATTCGTGAACCAGCAATAGGTATAAACTAGGGATGAATGGGTCTGTATTGATGAACGAATAAGTAAATTGGTAAACTGTGAACCTAAAATTGGTAAACCACAAACCATGGCCGCAATGTAGATGAAATCCCCACAAACCAAGGAGCATATGCCCCTTCTTCGATCCAGTGTGCCACGTAGCACCCTGGTACGTGGATGATGCCCGGACCCGTGCTGCCCCCAGCTGCCACTGCTCGAGCAGACTCCAGCACCGTGTAGTAATTTAGTATGCGAACCATACCTAAATCCACGTACAACCCTCACATTTGGGATTCCACTTAGTCTATGTACCACACTGGTACACAGATTGGCTCTCCACCCATGTATCACCTACCAAATTGAAGGGCGCTTATCCTCATATGTACATGTGGTCCACCAAGGACTTCGTTGTTTCCATCCCCAAGTAAAATAAGGCCCTTCCAATTTAGTCCAATCTCCCAAAATCCCATTGGTAGCCTATCCATCAACAATAAGACCTGGCCTCCACCAAATCCACAAGACCGGCATGCTGAAACATTCAGGTGCATTGGCACGCCCTCCTGATTTCACATATCAATGATAGGAAGAGAAAAAGGGGTTACCATCTTGCGTGAATGGACATCTGGATCATTCATGGCTCCACATACCCATGGTAGTACAAAGTCTGAGCCCAGGAGCCCCTTTGTGCCTCTCCACTCATCAGGATTGTGGGATCCCTCTTTCTTTTCCATTCAATGAGCGAGAGTGGTGATCACTTATCCTCCTCCCTCGAGAGAGTAACATGGAATCCCTCATGGTGTAAGTCCCACACCAACCTATCCAAATAAAAACATCCCTTCCCCTTTTATCTGAGAGGGTACATTAATTTATTCCCTTTACCACTGTACCACAGCCTTCCGCGATGCGACTTCTACCTTATGTTCCCTCCTCAACACCAGGGGAATAAATGTCTTGTGGTATCGGCTCTCCCCCTCCATTGTCATCTTCCCAATCTCCCCTTAGTTTGGAATTGGTGTGTGTCTTGCCTAATCTTTCACATTATCTTTATTATCACACTGAGCATTAATCATGTGGGCTTGGATATTTGTGATGATCACAACATCCGTAAAATGACAACAATAGAATGAACTACATGGGTTATGATCCCTATCTCCTCAGTAGGGTACGTAGGACACCTCCCTGAGGCTCAATCACAACTCGGGCCACCAACAACAAGTGATCCCCAACCATACACTATCAGGGGTACCATTCATACCCTTGAAAGGAAACTAGCTTGTGTAAGCTCTGACCTTACCAAACTACATACACGTTGATTCCCAACCAATAGGGATATGTAGGAAACCACTCCGAGGCATAAGAACAACTTCCCAGTCTGATACCCATCTATCCTTATCAGGATTGGTCCTCATGGCCCTAGCAATACCATACTTGGGCAAAGGAAATAATTTTCTCTTGGGTCCTTTGGGCTACATCAGTGTAATTCCCACACCATCAATGACTAAGCACTTTTATCCTTGACATACTTGCCACATGACGTTAAAATATACAGTTGGGTCCTTCTCACATGACCTTAAAAGTGATGTGTCCCATTATGTGGGACTGAAATACATGGATTCTGATTCCTTTTACACGGATACGTTGGAATACCAAATTAGGGGTTTGATCCAGAAAATCAAGTCACTCTCTCTCCCCCTAGAAGACAATAGACACTAGAGCACCCAATTAAATGGATTAAGACCAATCCTATCTCAGCAAACTAAATCTTACATAGAATCATTAATCTAGTGAGGGATGGTATACCTTGAATGTAGAAGGTTCTGAATCCCTACGTATGCCTATGGCTTGCATCTGAGGGTTAATCTGTGGAAACTATTCATGGGGATTAACCGAAGATTCATGAACATGTGAACACATATTAAATATATAAGAGTCTTAGAATAGAAATAACCCTCCCCAAAGTGTGCGATGATCCTGTCATCACATCCTCTCAACCAATGTGAGTTCTTAAGTGTCATTGGCCATGTCACCCAACGTGCACCTACCTTTGCAATTAAGGTCCATGTATAGTAGGATACAAGGCCCTATGGTAGTTTCTAGCTCCTTGAATAATCCCATTGGAGTCTATGAGAAACTACTATGATATGGAACCCGATAGAAATTATTAAACAGCACTGACTACCTTTAATCAGGAAGAAGAACCGATGACGTCCCCTTCTCCATGAAACAAAAATGGTGAACCTAATGTGAATCTTTCACCAAAATGATAGATTTAACCTAATATGAAATTCTCTATCAAAATAAATTGATGATTAATATCCGATGGTCCATCTTGTTCACTCTCCAACCAAATCAAAAATAGTCCTGGCCTTGAGCCTTTAACTAAGGTGGTGAAATAATACCACTTCGATCCCCCTCTAATGCTCAAATGGAGTGCCAATCAAGGTCATTAATTACACAATGGATTATGAGTTGCTACATTGAATGGTTTTTATGTTTTTAGATTCCAAATGTTTTACTAATACAAGGCAGAGCCTCTATCAATCCAATGGCATCACAAAGGAATTCAAAGACACACACGATGATCAACACGTAGAATAAGCCTCTCAATCGGCAGAGAACCACATTTCCCACCAAGCATCTTTAATGATAGGTCTCAGATGCAAGTATTTGAGGGTACCAACTGAATGTCACTCTCCTAGCTTTAGAGGCAGCTATGTACACCCTCCCGTCGGTTAAGACCCATCGGGCACTTTTCCAGCAGTGACTGAGGGAGAAGATCCATGCAAGCCCAATAGACATCTCGAATCATTTCAAGATCCTCTACCTATAACAAGAGAATGAATGCATCCCTTATCATATAGAGGTGGATGAGGTCAATGCCGATGACCTCATCCCTACCGAGAGGGCGTTCTGCTCCATGGCCCCCACTAGAAGACATCTCTGAAACTACACATCGACCTAGTATCCTCACCCTGAAGAAGATACCACCTTGAGGATCCACACCTATGCTCCCTGAGCTCCGACCCCTTGGACCGCCTGCCTAGGGAGGAGAACACACAACCAGAAAGTGACCATCACTATTTTTCGTGAGGAAGAACTCTGATGATCTGACATGAAGACATGTCACAGGCTGGCCCATGCACTTGTTCCCTCTTCCAGAGCTCGCCATCCTGACACAGTGGAAATATAAGAGCAGGAGAGCATCCCTGCCGAGTCTCATTAATCCCAGCATCCATAAAAGACAATACCTACCTGGAAATCTCCTCTTACTGATAGGGATCATGAAGCCCACCAACCAGATGTCGTGGCAATCTAGTGCCTATAAGACTAGCTCCTTGCAGATTCTCTTGACACTCTCCATCCAGATATGGTGGAGATCTACATGAAGACACATCTCCTAGACAACATATTCATCCAAATCAATACGATGGGACACCAACATATGCAGGGACAACTCCCTACCGATGCAAGTAATGTCCTCCCTCTAAATGTGGATGCAAATGAAAAATTCAGTTGTTGTATCCTATCATAGGGGAAAACTCATTATCATGCCCCGACACAGGATAATCATCAGTATCAACTGCCCGTTGGAGGGAAGGATCTGGACATTCCTACTCCGACAATAGAATGGGACCTCATACCCAGTTTATCCAAGGATGTCACTATACATATTTTGGAAATGAAGGAGGAGCGGGTATCGATCCCTGATCATATCTTGATGACATTCTAGAAGGTAATTACATCGGCGGAAAGATCATGGATTCAGGCCCATGAGTCCATATCCCCAATTGAGGGGACTCACCTATGAGACTAGATAGCCACTTCAGAGTAAATCTACATCTCTGCTTCCACCTAGGAGTTACGTCGGCTATATCCCACGATACAAGGGAAACTGGATCGAGCATAATCACTCGTTCCAGCTGGGGGGACACTCGTCCATCATAGTGGATTCTCCTAGGAAGGCATATATCCTTGGTAAAACTCAAGATGGTTGTCGGCGTATCTCGGAACCCTCAAAGGACCCAATTAGATAGGGACCCAGATGTGATAGTTGTTATGAATAGCATATGGTCCCCACTACCTACAAGAGAGTGCCCCTAATGCACCGAAGGTTGCCAAAAAATAAAGAGGGGGTCCATGAATCCACTCAGAGGGAAGGTGGGGTTCTCAACGCTGAAATACATGTCTCAAAGGCTCAGAATACTACTAACCCACAACCATATTATGGAAGTAGTAGTAGAAGTTGACAAATCCCTCCGACAATGTTGTTACCAGCAGCTCTGAAGGTCCTCCCCAGAGCACCCCTAAGGCCTCCCTCATGGGCATATAACGATTGATCATGATAGTTCCTATTTTGATTCAAGTCATGGATTCCCTTTGTGTAACAAGAATATCGAGTACTAACATGGTCCTCTACATGTTGTGGTTGACCCTGATGGTACTCTCTAGGGTATATGCTGAAAACACTCTTCGTGCAGTGGGTTCACAGATTATGATGGTAGTCCTCTATAGCATAGTCGCAACTATGGTGGTCCCCCCTATAGTGATGACTCATCACAATAAGAATGTACTCCTCTTTCTATGGCATGCCCTGAAGGTTCTTCCATGTTCTTAATTTACAAAGATATTTCATGGAGCCAGGAATTAGATTATGGTGGTATTCATGGCTACATAAATAGAGGAGGTCCTCCCTACAGAGGCGACAAACAACGATAAGGCCCTCCCTTCTTTACAGTGCATTTGTAAGTCCCTCCCCAGGGTGTTACACATAGATATTCTCCTTGAGACAACTATGATGGTAGTCCTCACTATCATGACATCTATGATGGTATCCCTCACCATCATGGCCTCCATTGCGAAAGTCCTCCCTGCAATGGACTTAAGCAATAATAAGGTCGTCACTTTCCAGTAGTGTGTCTGGAATGACCACTCTAGGATGTAAAAAGAATGTAAAACTATGATGGTCATCCTCAACACCATTAAATTCATTTTTAATGTCCTCCCTGTAATGGCATTGAAAATAAATACGACCCTCCCCGTGCTATAGTTCACTCTGAAGGTCCTCCCTAGCGTATGTACTACAGAATTATTTCTGACAGTTGGACTTCAAGCCATGATGGTAGTCCTCAAAACTGTAGCGCCAACTGTGGAGGTCCTCCATGTGGTGACATATCAAACAGACAGGGAGTTCCATCCACTGCCGAATCAATTTCCTAAAATTTCTCCTTGGATGAGGCACTCAGAAGGAGGGAATAGATAATGTCCGAATTCCAGTCAACTATCAACGACATCCTTCTTCTATCAGAAGACATTTTGGTAACACTTTCATCCTGTGAACCACCTCGGAGCCACCCGCATAATGATTTGATCCATTCCATCCCCACTTCCATCGATCATACTATCATGGAGAAACTTAGTTAGGCTTATCAAGTAGTGGAATCTTTGGAGGAGAAAGATGCTGATTTATTTCACCTGAGGAAATTGATGGACATAGTTGATATTCCATTAATGTTTTGGCCCATGACAACCTCTCAGTTCGGCATAGCTAGAGATTTGTTAGAAGGATGCATACATGTCATCTTCTCTAATATATGTAAAACCATTCATCAGTTTAAATTAATCTTCCAACCATATGAAGGTTATGTAGATCATATCATGAAAATAGTAGAGCTCCTGTGTCACATTGACATGGAATCCCTTCCTTCATCATAATGACCACAATCAGAGAGGAGAAAAAGTGACCTTGAATTAACCATCCTATGTACACTACACAAATTGGGTCACCTTATTGATAATTCTCTGACGGGAGTTTATATCCATGGACGGGGAAAACATGGGGCCCTACTTTTCATTCCACTCCATGTCCAGCAGAACCCGTTCAGCATAAGGTCTTTCAATGCCATCACATCAAGTAGATAATCAAGTGAAATAAATATTCATGAGAGGTAGAACATCCAACGGAAACACACCTTGAGTGAGTATCAAAAGAATCAGTCCTGAAAAGAGTGATCCATTCACGAACCGCTGAATCAGGCTACCGAAAACATTCGGTAGGATTCTCGCCTAAGAAAATCCAATCAGTGATAAGTGCTTTCCTCCCTTGATGTAAATCATTCACATGTGAATGTAAAGAAAGGTCAGTCCCAACCTCGAATGGGATCACACATGATCAGGTAGGAAGTTATAACAGTAGCTGCTGCCAAAACATGTGACCAACACAGCATGCGGGGTTGGGGGAATTTTTAAGAACAAATGCCCTCGTAAGACCAACAAAAATGGGAAGAGGAACAGCACCCAAGGAATGGATCCAATCAAGACCCCATGGGTTTGGGGCATTTTTACCTCAAAAACAACACCCCCCATAAGAATTTGTATTCTCTTGTTTGGGGAGGATAGTTAGAAGAGGAAGTTCTAGGCCAGTCCCACCCTTTGAGATATCATCCCCTCCAAGAAGGAGGTGTTCCATAAGGTCACAACAAGGATACTTCTCCATCACCCAATATCAAGAGACCATAAGGAAATCTCAGGAAAAGAGGGAGAAACCCAGTATGAGTTGCATAAGGTCATCTTCCTACTTTGGAGATGACACCTCCTCCACCTCGTACTATGTATTTAGCTAACATTGTGGATGTTAAACCCACGTATGGCACTGAATACTATGAAAATATAGATATATCAGGATGAGATGGTTGCATCTAGGTTGTGATTTTCAATGAAACATAAGGAGTTCATACCCAGAACCAGAGGGCTTACCGAAACCTAGCTGCTCTAGAAAATCCCCGCCCCACTTCCCATGCGAGTCTCTAATTGAGATAGGAACAAAGGCTAGGTTTTCCCCTACCCACCTATTTCTTTCAACACAGACATGGCTCTCATACTCAATTAAACGTTTGATAGGAATGAGGAGAAATGAATGAATTAATGAGGATTAATGCCGAGCTACTCTAGAAGAAATATCCTGTCAAATATGTTCCCCAATATGAGTCACAATATGCACTTCCAGCAAGTGCGCCTCAACAACAATGGTTTTCCCCAGTAAATGATACAAGTCCAGGGCCCCCACCTAGAGCATCAACTGACCCACCCAACTCCCTGATCATGGATTTAGAAGCATTCCAAGACATACCTCCACTCAAGTATCATCCAGAGAATGTTCATCTAAATCCTCTGAAGGTACCACTGGTGGCATATGCGACTCAGGTACCAGCCGATCCAGAACCTCATGTTGAACCCCAGGTTGTACCCATTTGTGATCAAGACTAAAATAATGTATACCAAGGTCCAACCAACACCATCGAAGCATTGACATCTTTATTAGAAGTAATGGAAGATCGTAGTGCTCTAATACAGCTGGAGAAAAAGCCTTATGTAGACTGGGTGAGAAACACGCCACCTCCACCGATTTGTGGTAGCCCTATATTCCCAATATTCAATGGACCAGAAGACCTGGAACAACATTTGTTGCACAATGCATCTCACTGCAACCCTATGATGGGAACTCCTGAACAACAAGATGTAGTGAAACTTATAATCATTATGCGAAGCTTACAAGGTTCATCCTTCGTCTGCTATACAAGTTCTCCAGATCAGTCAATAAAAAGATGGGAGGATCTTCAGTTGCAATTCATGTTCCACTTCAGCTCAACATTATACAACATGACTGTTAGAGAGCTCATGAATTTCAAACAAAGGTAGAACGAGATTGTCTCAGACTACGTCACCAGATTGAAGGGTCTGACCTACTCTCTAAACATGCCAATACTCAAGGATGAGTTTCTTTCTATATGCATCGACAACCTCCGAGATGAGCTACGAACACCTCTCATACCATTTAAATACACCACTAAATTATGGTATTTTTCAGTTATTCCTAAAGAATCAAAGATCCCTTGAAGTGGACTATCCTCAAGTCCCAAATAGCCTCACATGATCTTACAAAGAGAGATGGTAGAGCTAAAGCATCATCTTTCTCTCTCAAGATAGCCCCCACAATTGCCCAATTGCCTAGGTCTCCACCGAATCACTATGGTCCTCCAGTGTATCAACGACCTCCTCCGCCATAGTGAGAAGGTAAAATAGGACCAAGGCGAAGCTAGTTTGAGGAACAAATAATTGAAGTTCACTAATTTTAAGAGGACAATGTCATCATCTATTTCATAACTACCACAAATTGAAAATTTTTCACCTTTATAGAGACATGAATACTTGAATAAGATGGCCTTGACAATTGACCAGATTATTTTTCCTACCAGGAAATGTTGGGAAACAATATTCATGATTGTTTCATCTTCAAAGTCCTCCGAAAAAGGATGGTGGACATGGGGAAGGTCAAGCTAGGACCTCCCCTAGAACATGTAGCATATGTTTCTTCCACTGACATAGATGAGGTTGAGGAGTGGAAGAATGTATTTAGAAAAAGGGAATAAAAATTAGATGGTAGGATGACTCAGAATACTGTCAACTGAGCTCATGGCATACTCTAAGCTCAATTACATTAACCAGATGTGCCTCCATCATCTCCTAATGAGCACGACCACCATCTTCATCCACAAAACCCTTTAAAATCTAGTCATTAAAGTGTAATTAGATAGGGAAGAAACAAGTTCAAGTGGATTAGTCTGTCACAAGGCCAAAGCTAGCCTTGACACTTTTGGATTTCAGGCCATCAGGCTTGACACAAAAGGCACTGACCCACTAAACAGAACCTTCAGAGGTATCCAGCTAGATTAATCTATCCTAAACAAGGAACTAATATTAGGTTCCATCAATTTCATCCATTTAATAGAAACATTATCAGAAGAAGAGTATGGTTATGAACTCGAGTACTCGACACCCAATCAGGGGGACAGAAGGAGGAGTCACAGAAGCAGAGGATACAATGGTAGATGCAGTTATGGCCAGAACCAATCCTACGATTATACCCTGGCTCACACCGTCAATATTTCCGAAAATCATGATATATCTCGTCAATAAACCTAGAAAGATCAAGAATATTCTCTAGACCCATGAGAAGCCACATTGGATCATTTCTTACTATGGTACCCATTAGAGGATGAACAAGTGTCTAGCCACCAAGGTCGCTCATGTAAACTGACTAGGTCAGGTCCCCGGAATACAAAAGAACCACCAACTCTTGCCCCTACAACCAGTCCCACCTCATGTCATGGTCCATCCCCCAAAGTGAAAGTTAAAGAGATTCCAAAAATGGAGTAGCACTGAAATCTAGAGAAAATTATGATATCCTAAAGCATTTTCACTAAGTACTAGCTAAGATAAAAATCTTGAATTCTCTGAGTTTTTCACCAGACCATTAGGAGGAACTCATAGACCCTCTACTCAGCCCCCAAGAATTTAAAATTGAAGTTTCTTCCATCGAGATATATTTAATGGATACTATCCTGGATGAATGTAACATAGTGATTTCCTTCACCGATCTGGATGAATACGCCACCATGAAAGGACTCATCAATCCCCTAGATGTGTCTGACATGATGAATTTCATAGAAATCCGGAAAGTCTTCATCGGCAATGGATCCTGAGTCAACCTCTACCACTAGAAAAACATTGTAGGATGGGATGCTATGAATAAAATATGATACCCTATGCCAAAACTCTCTTGGGATATGAAAAGAGAGAACATATTTTAGTGCAAAAAATCATGCTCAGAGTCCATTTTGGCGACCTTTTAGCCCATTCAGAGTTCCTAGTTAATAAAAACATTCCATTTAATGGCTTATTATGAGGCCATGGATGCATCAAAACCTGGAAATTCCTTCCTACTACCACCAGTGTATCAAAAATTGCATCAATAGACAAGGTGGGACATTGCGTGCTGATAAGGCCCCTTTTGAGATCTCTGAGTCATATTACATCGATGCCTTATTTTACATGAGAAAAAGGAAAGACATCTGAAATTGAGGGTATTGATAGGGTCCCCACCCCAAATGGTCTGAATGTTGGTCCCGAAGACCCCCTCAAGCTGCTCGGTGAAGAGTACGTGTTGCCGATCAACCATGGTAAGAGTAGAAATCAAAGTCCAGACACATATTCGACTATTCTCCTGAACTCAAGTGTGACAGCTGTGACTGGAAACCTATAATCAACTACTAACCATCAATATGAGTAAGAATGATTGGGAAAGGGAGCCCATGCCCCATATGTGGAATCTAAAGAAATACCTTCCAGACACTCCGAAGTGGTAGAGGGACAAGACTCTTGTCAGCCCCCTGGATCTCCCTCTCTCTTGGTTTCCTCACAATGAATTGATTTAGAGGAAGTCTCTTCCATCACCGAGTGTCCATGGAATATATTTTCTCCGAGCACTTGACTGCCCACATTAATATCTATCTCCATATAAGAAAGAGAAGAGGAGTATTTGGGGGAAGAAGAGAAAGAGGGCCATAGAGATGTGTAACGACCCAAACCTTCAACAATAAAAATTCTCATGATCAAATTAAATGTCTTATTATGGTTACATAAAATGTGAACTTCATTGATTTTATGTTTCTAGATTTTAATATACTTTTAAAATTGTGATTGTTACTAATGTTTCCATTGAATAGTGATCACATGAATAGTATAAATATTGTTCTTTAACAAATCCAATTTATTCAGACAAATGAAGTGGTGGCCTCATCCGGTAGACTTTCCCCATATGAATACCATTTGATAGAGCTCGGATAGGAGGTGGCGTCATTGGGATTCAATCTTGACCAATCCAATGTCGAGTTTCAACATTTTAATCTTGAGAGGAACCGACTATGGGAGAAGTGGAAGATAATATAGATTACAACCCGAGCGACATTATTTAAGCCCCCTCAAGTATCTGTTCCAATCGCACAACTTACCCTTTGGTATTATGCTAGTGTTATAAGTGGTTGTGTAACAAGACCCTAGAACTATGAATATGTTCCTTAATTTTGAATAATTAATGTTAATTCATTTTATTATTGTTACATGGTAAATTGTTTTTAAATCACAAATAGTATTTTTACCTAATATTCAACTAAGAAATATATTTTGATAAATTAATTGATTATTTGTAATTAACTAAAATTTTAATAAAATATTATTAATAAATTTATTTTTATTAAATTTAAATGATCATATAATTTTTATGAATACATTTTTACTTTTTATTATGGTTTGAAAGCTATTTTTACAAAACCCAAGAATTTTCTGTACATGTTGGTTTTATTTTAAAGTTAAAAATTCACTTATTTAGAAAATTATATATATTTAAAATATATTAATTTTGGAATAATGATATCATGATTATCCAATGGTAAATTTTTCACAATTTTCTGAGACAGTCAATGTTTTGGGTTAAAATTAAATTCCATTTAAATATTTAATGTGTTTTATAACATCATAATGTCCCAATAGTGATGTAATGAAATACTATAAACATTACTTTCGGACAATATATTATTTATTATTAAAATAATGTGATTATGGGTTGGTTTGATTTATTTTTACAATGCTTTGGGGGACTCTTCAAGGAATATAATACATTTTTTCTTTTAAATTGTTTTCCTTGAGAGTGTGACTCAACTCTACATAAGAAACAATTATTTTAAGATGTTCTTCCATCAGACTTATGAAATATTTTTTCCACTCCCTTTTGGAAATAACCGGAGGCAATAATGAATGCCTAGTTTGTGGTATTGATTAAGTTAATGGGAAGTCTAACACTCCAAGCTTCCACGGTATGCTTCACGTTGAATAATATAGTAGTGTGGGTTGTACGCAACTTCGAGTTCTAACACACACCACAACCAATCAAACTAGCCGTTATGAATAGTAATACCAACTTTTTGAAATTTTATATATTTTATCATTCAAAATAGACTTCATTTTAGGATTTGAAATATCGAAATTAGATTAGGGTGAATTTTTGGTACTTTTCTGATTACTTTTATATTTTGATGAATAGTAAATTACTATGTTTTATTTAAAAATGACTTTTTTAATAAAAATAATTAATCGTGATAAATTATTAATCTGAGTGGTTTTAAAGTATATTTAGAATATATTTCCACCATTTAATATAATTTTGGTCATTGGACATAATTTCACAATTAAACCCAACATAAACAAGTGTCAATCTTTTGATAGTTATATCTTAAAAACAAGTTTTTTTGTTTTGATAGCAAGAATTAATTTTAAATTAATTTCATCCACTTCTGTGTTTTGAATATGAAAAAAATGGATTCTATATTTGGATTCAGGAATTCCAAATTGTTTAAATAGTTATCTTTTATTTTTAGACATTTCGAATAATTACTTCGGTACATATTTTATTTACCATGGTTAAAGGGTAAATCTGTTAAATAAGGGTAAAAAAATAATATTATAATAATAATAAATTATCCTAAAAAATGTTCTAAACTTATTGGTTGATACATTTCCGACCATGGGAATATTTGGGTCGATTTTGGGACCCCATGAAGCCACTTGTTGGTGATAAGGACACTTTATATTAATTAAGTTAAAATAAATACAAAAAACACATAAGCATATATCTTTTAACAATTCAATTTTTACATAGGGTTATATATGTTATTTTTTAGATTATAAATATTAATTAGAAATATAAAAATATTTCCTACGTAATGGTATTTTATTTATAATTTTTAGACATTTAAAAATTAATAATATATATGACACAATAATGAAGCAATATTTTCCTTATTAATGAAAGAATCAAATAATTGATATTATAAATGCTAAAATAAATATAATTTGAATGTTTTGTCAACATAAATGGATTTTATTGGTTAATATGACATGATATGATTAATTGTATTAAAAAAAATTTAATTAATAAAGTTTATAAGACTTAAAAAAAAATCAATTATTGAGTAGTGTCAAAATTGACAGAAATGAGTTTTTAAAACAAATATTATATTATTAATTTATATTCTATTCCTAAAAATATAAGGTTCGGACAAGAGACATATATCATGATATTTGTATCATTAATGGACCACTTGGGGGTCTTTTGGAGGTATATACTATGTTTATTAAATATATAATATAAAAATACAATGTGATATGGTAAGTGTCAAACTAATTAACTAAGAGTTAAAACTAAAAGATAAGGTTAATATAATGACCCAAACCAGTCCAAATTATATTTGTTGAGTGGTTTTAGACCCATTCCCACCTTAACCTTTAAATAATCTACTTTTGAGCCATTAGAAACCTAATATGAATTTATTATAAAATAATATTTCTATATTTTCATAAAGAGCCCCTCCTCCCACTTATAAGAGGACACCACTTCTAATCAATTCCTCACACCTCTCAAGCCATTTTGATCATCCAAACTCTACCCAATTAATCTCCCTACATCCCAATCCTACTCTTAGAAGCCTTACATTAGGCAGAAGGCACATAAAGAGTCCTTTTTGGTTCAATCCAAAGGAAGTTACCGAAATTAAAGGTAACGATTTCTCTTAGCTTCTTTTCTTTTATTTTACATCTCCAACCCCTAAACTCTTCTTATTATTTTCTTTTGTAACAAAAATAGTATCCTAAATATACTAGGATATTCTTATTAGAAGTATTAGAACTACACTTACACACACATCCATCTAATGGGTGAAGAACATAATGTTTTTGTGGATGGAAACCGAACGCCTCACGAAGCGATGATTGTTCAATTATCTCCTACCACCTCCCATTATGTGCATTATGATGGCACTATAAATAAATATTATATTAATGATATTTATTTTATATATAATCTTCTGTAATTCCATTTTATATCATACCATTATTCGTTTCATGTTGTATATATATACGATAATTTCATTTGAGGAAGTGCGGACTACCGCCCCCTCAAAGTGATATGACTCGTTCATACCATACATGGAAAGTATAAAGGATGGTGTTAATGAACATAATTAACACTTATATGATATTATATTATACTGGAATAATTTTATACCAATGTATCATTTGGTTTTTATTCCTTTTAAAGAGAAAAATGAAATGGAAGTAGTGTTCGTGCATACGAATGGATTACCGTCTCCACGAACGTGATAAGATTCATTTCCCCGTCATATCCATTCAATAATAATAATATTTTGACGATTAAAAGTAATTTTTAAGTACATGATATCATTATGGATATGAATAAGATACAACCTATCCATAAAAAAAATGGCTTACCTAACGAAGCATAAAAAGGAAAACGAATCAATTAACACCCAAAACGACGATAATACTAAAATATTATTAACAATGAAATATTAAAAGATCATATATGATATCATATTTATTTATATGATTCTTGTTTAATTTAATAACAATGATTTAACTATTATACAGTATGTTAACCTGCCCTCGACCAAGGAAATGTACAAGGTAAGGGGTTTCTTATCTCACATTAAATTCCATGAGATTTCCATTGTTCACTGCTTATTTATTGTGTGTGGTGTGTGTACTGCCCATGATTTTATTAATTTTGTAATATAAATTAATTTATGGATATTTACATCAACATTTTATGATACTTCTTTCATGGGTTTATGTTTCGTATGTTACCAAATTGATAAGGGAATTTGAAATTTCAATTTCCACTCATTCGGCATTACGCATACTTAATTGATTATTTTCCACAAAGATTATGTGTGGAATCACTATTAATTTGATTATGTCACAATTTCAACTCCCCTTTACATGGATATAATTTTGATATACATAATCACTCCACTGATAAATTCTCACTTCATCGGTATGAACTTGATAAGAGTAATTTTTACTCAATATTTATTTGTTGAGGTAAACATCCAATTCATTGGTGTTGTTTTTAAAAAATATGTGTGAATGTCCATTGATTGTTTTACACTGAATATCCAATTGTATTGAGTGTATTTCTATTTCTCACACATAATTATTTCATTGATTTATCCTTAACATAATGATACGACCTTAATTAGAGATTTAATCTCAATTTACATTCCATTGAGACTCCTTTGTTGTTATACACAAAATCACTTTTATATGGTTTATATAATGTACTTTGACATAGTATATCATGAATCCCTTTATTCTCATGATATTAAAATGTTTTTATTACCTCAATTACTTGTAATCAAGTGTCTCTCTTTTGGTTAGGAAGTCTAAATAAAATATCAATTTAAAATGTTTTAAAGATTTATTATTCTAAATCATTCTCATTAATGTCCATGTTTTAAAAATGGATTAAGGATTTATTTATATGGACATTAATGTTTTCAAATAAATTTTTTTTTTGAAAGTTTCAAAGTGTTATGGGACACTTTGATTTAAAAATCTATTTTAAATGGATTCTTGACAAATAGTGTGACTTTTAAATGTTTTCAAGAAAAAGGGGGATATTTCTCTCAATAGTTTGATGATAATTTTAATCCATGTCAATATCATTCATTATTCTCGATTGAGGTTAATCTGATACAATACAATCTTCCATATTGTATTGAATGAGTTATGGTCGACAGTGGATGTGCTATTTTTATACCATTTATGGTTTGTGGTCAATGTATTGACATTTAGTATGCTAGTTTTAATACGAATGTTTATGTTATATTTCAAACTTTTCATATGAGGAATGCATTGGAAATTGTAAGTGGCGGGTAGAGCCTGCTATAGCTCCTCGATGCATCGGTAGGTCTCATGTGACCAACTTGTTTCCTGGCACGAGGCCTTGACAAAAATATTATTTTTAGTCTTGGTACGAGGCCTTTGCTACCTGGTGATGATATTCTAGCATTATGCATTCCGTCATTATTAAATATTTTATTGTTATTTCATGTGATTATTTGACTAGTATAATATCCATGTGAATTAGTAAATGGCATTATTTCATTTTATTTCTTCCATATTATGCTGAATTTCAAGTTTAGAAGGATTTTTAATTATACATTGCCTTAAATTTTTATGGTTATTTATGAAAGTTTCGTCTTTATTGTTATCCTTACAAAGCATCTAAGCTCACCACTTTCTATGTTTTATTTTTCCCAGGATGTGAAGAAGTAATTTATGAATGACCTATAGGGATAATATGAGTGTGGACTATGGAGAATATGTTGTTGAAGTTTTTATTTTATGATGTAATGCAAACATTATGAGTGTATCTATTATTTCCAAGACTGATAAACTGATCGGTTCATCGGGATGTGATTCCTTGTAATCATGCCAATGTATTAAAATAATGCACTGAATCTGGGCGAATGGAGTCGGGGCATTACAGTTGGTATCAGAAGAAGTTTAGAAATAACCTTGGAAGCTAGATTTAGATAAACTCTAATTAGAGCACATATCCCTAAGATAGACTTTTAGGATTAGTAGAGAAGAACTTCCTAGAATTTTGATATTGTAGAGATTTTGTGAGTTTTCCAAGCAATACAGCCCTGTCTGTATACGAGAAGGTAGAGGGGGCTCTGGCACAGATGTACCTAGGGGTAAAACCCGAAAACACTGATTTGAGCTAAACTCGAACGGGAACTATTGCATGACAACGGGCCTTGTTTCACTATTGGTTATGACACTCTCGAGGGATATTCTTAGGATAATTTTCATTTTCTTTACGAACCGTTATAAAGGGTTTATGAGTATATACATTCTCAAAGAATGTTTTTTATGATTATGGATTATATCCATAAATTGTTCAATTTATGTTAAGTGTTTTATAAGTATAGAATTATGTATTTTGAAACATAAACTGATCTAGTTTATTCCATTGTTTAGAAATGGCTCCCAGTAAAAGGGATGAGAACTCCAGCAATACGCATGATCCAAAGAGTAAGAATGATCATGTCTTTAATGGTCTTAAGACAAAATTTAGAATGGAAATATTCTCCTACGTATTATCATCATATGAATAAATAGTATCATGTGTTGATATGATAAGTAAGGGATTCTTGGAGTCCTATGACTTTGAAGAGAATCCAGAGAAGGAAAGGATGGTAGAGAGAAGGACAGATAAAGGTAATATGGTAAAGAAGGATTTTCTCATATGTGACAACTGTAGAAAGAATCACCTTGGAAAATTCTTTAAGGGAATGGGAGTATGATATAAGTGTGGAGAAAAAGGACACCAAGTACGTGACTACAAGGGAATGAAAAAGGTTTCAAATGTACAATGCTTCATCTGAAAGGAGTTTAGACACTACGCAAACTGATGTAAAAATCATCAGACTATGCCACAAATGATGCTATTGGAAAATAATCAAGTTATAATACTACCACAGATATAGAGGAATTACTAGTGTTATAATTTTTTTTATTTTGTAATTATTTCATTGAAGTGTTGTATCAATGATGTACTGGAAATAAATAAGGATTGTACTGCAGGTACTATTCCGTTGAGGATTTGAGATTTTATAGTACAAAGAAGAGTGGCTCTACAGCGAGTTAAATTTTTTGGAAATTACATGGTTGAAGGAAAGATAAACCTTAATATGGTCCTAATATTGAGTTACAGATTTTGGAATAAGATATGGTTGATTTGGGTAAATTATATTGGATATTCTTGACTTCCTTGAAACTGATTAAATATTTATATATTCCATCATTGTTGGAGTTTACAAAATTTTGGGATTGATGAAGTATATCCAGTATTATGTAAGGAATAAGGGATCATGAATGTAATCAATAAGGTTTTATTTAAATTCAGGGTGTTTTAGTGTTTTAAAATAATACATGATGAAGTTATTCACATGCTTTTATTGGGTAAAAAGGATCTACATTATATTTACCTTTCATATAAATTTTGGACTGAGAGTTTACAGAAGTATTTTGGATAAGTATAAAGGTTGGAATGGATTTAGTTTGAAAGGTTATTTTTTGATTTTTATTAAAGGGCAACCCGGAGGTTGGGCAGTAACCTGTCGCATTCGGCAAGGCCGCAAGACTTGAACCCACAATCGAAGGGCGACAAGGGTGTATCACCTACCACTAGCCCACGTGATGTCCTGGATTGAATAATGTAGTTTTTTGAAGGTTCTGATATGTGAATTATAAATTCATTATTTTTGGATCCCTATACGATTAGGTTAAATAGAATATATATATATACATATATATTTAATCTTTTAGAGTAAAGGATGAGTTTGTAGTAGGAATTAGTTGAAGGATGAAACTCTACTTGTCATGTATATATAAACACACACACACACACAGATATATATATATATTTCCTCTTATTTTACTAAAAAATTAAATATTAAACTTTAGGGAAGGGATCTTAAAACCAAAAATGTGTCATCCTAATACCTTATGTTTTCTTGAACCGATGGTATTTTAAATCATCATAAATGGGTGGCTTTGAGGCCCAAAATTCTACAATTATTTGTGATTGATGGCCTGAATCACTCAACATAAATATTTACGTTTGTCCTCCAATTATTTGTCTCTAGTTTCACCAATGTTCTCCTAATATAGATTACAATTTGGTGGTGACCCTTTCATTTCTCTTTTCCTCTTATTAAGACTAAATTTTACAAACCCGATTTTCGATGTGGGTTTTCCCACAAAGATAAATTCTATTTTCAACCTTTTATTTTTGAAGAACAATTTCAAATTTTGAGTACGTAATTTATTTAAGGAGGGTAGAATGTAACAACCCCAAGCTTCTATGGTACACTTTACTTTGAATAATACAATAGCGTGTGTTGTACGCAACTTCGAGTTCTAACACACACCAGAACCAATCAAACGAGCCGTTATGAATAGTAATACCCACTTTTTGAAATTTTATATATTTTATCTTTCAAAATGGACTTCATTTTTGGATTTGGAATATCGAAATTAACTAAGCGTGAATTTTTGGTACTTTTCTGATAACTTTTATATTTTGATGAATAGTGAAAATTATGAAATTGTAATTAAAAACAACTTTTTTAATAAAAATAATAAATAGTGATAAATTATGAATTTGAGTTGTTTTAAAGTATTTGTAGAATATATTTTTACCATTTAATACAATTTTGTTCATTGGACATAATTTCACAATTAAACCGGACATAAACAAGTGTCAACCTTTTGATAGTTATAATATTTTAAAAACACGCCTTTTGTTTTTACAGTAGGAATTAATTTTTAAATTAATTTCTGCCACTTTTTTGTTTTGAATTTGAAAAAATGGATTCTGTATTTGGAATCCGGATGTCAAAATTGTGTAAATTGGTAACTTTTATTTTTAGACATTTTGAATAATCATTTCTGTAAATATATTATTTATCATGGTTAAAGAGTAAATCTGGTAAATGAGGGTAAAAAATAATATTATAATAATAATAAATTACCTTGAAACATGTCCTAACATTATTGGTTGATACATTTCCGACCATGGGCATCTTTGAGTCTATTTCTGGATCCCATGGAGCCACTTGTTGGTGATAATGACACTTTATATTAATTAAGTTAAAATAAATACAAAAAAGACATAAGTATATATCTTTTAGAAAAACATTTTTTATATATTGCTATATATTTTATATTTTCGATTATAATTATTCATTAGAAATATAAAAATATTTCCTACATAATTTTATTTTATTTATAATTTATTAGACATTTAAAAAGGAAAAATATATATGACACAATAATGAATCAGTATCTTCCTTAATAATGAAAGAATCAAATAACTGATATTATAAATGTTAAAATAAATATAATTTGAACGTTTTGCTGACATAAACGAATTTTATTGGTTAATATGACATGTTGGTATTTCTTAAAAAAAATTGGTTTGAATTAATAAAGTTGTTAAGACTTTGTCACAAATCAATTATTGAGTAGTGTCAAAATTGACATAAATGTGTTTTTAAAACACATATTATATTATTAATTTATATTCTATTCCTAAATATCTAAGGCTCAGCCAAGAGACTTATATAATGATAGGTGTATCATTAATGGACCACTTGGGGTTCTCTTTGAGGTATATATTATTTTTATTAACTATATAATATAAAAATACAAAGTGTCATGGTATGTGTCAAACTAATTAACTAAGAGTTAAAACTAAAAGATAAGGTAAATATAATGACCCAAACCTGTCTAAATTCTATTGGATGAGTGATTTTCGACCCATCCTCACCTTAACTTTTAATTAATCCCCTTTTGAGCCATTATAAACTGAAAATGAATTTATTATAAAATAATATTTCTAGATTTACCTAAAGAGCCCCTCCCCCCTTATAAAAGGACACCAATTCTAACCAATTACTCATACCTCTAAAGCCTTTTGGCTCATCCATCCTCTGCCAAATTAAGCTCACTACATAACTCTCCTCCTCTTATAAGACTTACCTTAGGCAGATGGTGCGTCAAGAGTCCTTTTTGGTTCAAACCAAAGAGAGTTACCCAAATTAAAGGTAACGATTTATCTTAGCTTCTTTTCTTTTATTTTACTTCTCCAACCCATAAAATATTATTATTATTTTCTTTTGTAACAAAACCAGTATCCTAAATATACTAGGATATTTTTATGTGAAGTATTAGAACTGAACTTACACACGTATCCATCTAATGGGTGAAGAACATAATGTTTCTGTGGATGGCAACCAAGCGCTTCACGAAGAGATAATTGTTCAATTATCTCCTACCACCTCTCACAGTGACCATTATTATGGATCTATAATTAAATATGATATTAATTATATTTATTTTATTTATAATCTTCTGTAATTCCATTTTATATTATACCATTATTTGTTTCATGTTGTATATATATACGATAATTTCATTTTGGGAAGTGCGGACTACCGCCCCCTGAAAGTGATATGACTCATTCATACCCTACATCGAACATATAAATAATGGTGTTAATTAACTTTAGTAACACATATAAGATAATATATTATACTAGAATAATTATATACATATGTATCATTTGGTTTTGATTCCTTTAAAAATGAAAAATGAAATGGATGTAGCGTTCGTGCGTACGTACGGATTACCGTCTCCATGAACGCGATGAGATTAATTTCCCCATCATATCCATTCAATAATAATTAACGTTTCATGATTAAAAGTAATTTTTAAAGACATGATATCATTCTAGATATGAATAAGATACAAACTATCCATAACAAACACGGCTTACGTAACGAAGCTTATAAAGGAAAACGAATCAGTTAACACCCGAAACGACGATAATACTAAAATATTATTAACAAAGCAATATTAAAAGATCATATATGATATAATATTTATTTATATGATTCATGTATAGTTTATTAACAATTATTTAACTATTATACAGGATGTTAACCTACCCTCGACCAAGGAAATGTAAAAGGTAAGGGGTTTCTAATCTCACTTTTAATTCCGTGAGATTCCCATTGTTCACCAATTATTTATTGCATGTGGTGTGTGTACTTCCCATGATTGTATTTATTGTGTTATATAATTTATTTTATGGATATTTACATCATAATTTTATGATATTTCTTTCATGTGTGTATGTTTCTTAAGTTACCAAATTGATAAGGGATTTTGAAATTTCAATTTCCACTCATTCGACTTTACGCATACTTCATTGATTATTTTACACCATGATTATGTATTGAATAACTATTCATTTTCTTATGTCATAATTTACACTCCCCTTTCCATGGATATAATTTTGATACACATAGTCACTCCATTGATAAATTCTCATGTCATCGGTATGAACTTGATAAGAGTAATTTTCACACAAACTCCATTTATTGAGTTAAAAATCCAATTCATGGGTGTTGTTTTTACAAGAATATGTGTGAATGTACTTTGATTGTTTTACACTGAAAATCCAATCGTATTGAGTGTATATATATTTTTCACATATAATTATGCCATTTATTTATCCTTAACCTAAGGATACGACCTTTATGAGATATTTCATCTCAATTTACATTCCATTGAGACTCCTTTGTTTTTATACACCAAATCAATTTTATATGGTGTATATATTGTACTTTGACATAGTATATCATGAATACCTTTATTCTCATGATATTAAACTGTTTTTATTACCTAAATTAATTTTATTCAAGTGTCTCTCTTTTGAATAGGAAGTCTAACTAAAATATCATTTTAAAATGTTTTAAAGATTTATTATTCTAAATCTTACTTATTAATGTCCATGTTTTAAAAATGGTTTTAAGGATTTATTTATATGGAAATTAATGTTATCAAATCAAAATTCATTTTGAAAGTTTCAAAGTTTTATGGGACACTTTGTTTCAAAAATCCATATTAAATAGCTTCTTGACAAATAATGTGACTTTTAAATGTTTGCAAGAAAAAGGGGGATATTTCTCTCAATAGTTTGATGATTATTTTAATCTATGTCAATATCCTTCATTATTCTCGATTGAGGTTAATTTGATATAATACAAACTTTCATATTGTATCGAATGAGTTATGTTTGACTGTGGATGTGCTATTTTTATACGTTTCATGGTTTGTGGTTAAAGTATTTACATATTGTATGCTAGTTTTAATACGAATGTTTATGTTATGTTTCATAATTTTCATATGAGAAATGCACTGGGCATAGTAAGTGGCGGGTGGAGCCCACTATAGCTCCACGATGCATCGGCAGGTCTCATGAGACAAACTAGTGTCTTGGCTCGAGGCCTTGACAAAAATATTATCTGTAGTCTTAGCACGAGGCCTTGGCTACGTGGTGATGATAGTCTGGCATTATGCATTCCGTCATTATGAAATTGGTTATTGATATTGCATGTGATTATTCAACTAGTAGAATATTCATTTGAATATGTAAATGACAATATTTCATTTTATTTCTTCCATATTATGTTGAAGTTCAATTTTAAAAGGATTTTTAGTTATACATTGCCTTAAATGTTTATGCTTATTTATGAAAGTTTCCTCTTTATTGTTATCCTTACTATGTATCTGAGCTCACCCCTTTCTGTGTTTTATTTTTTCCAGAATGCGAAGAAGTAATTTATGAATGACCTGCAGGGATAGTATGAGTGTAGACTATGGAGACTATGTTGTTGATGTTTTTATTTTATGATGTAATATAAACATTAGGAATGTTTCTAGTGTTTCCAAGACTGGTAAACTGATCAATCCTTCATGACGTGATTCCATGTAATCATGCCAATGTATTAAAATAATGCACTGACTCTGGGCAACTGGGGTAGGGGTGTTACAGGCGGTGACCCAAATTTGAATAATAAATAATTTCTCTCATTTCCCATATGAACCCACACAAGCTACCTCTACCACTTCACTAGAATCATGTAAAGTTCGTCCAAACTCTTCCATTATCTCTATAGAATCCTCCCAAGGTTCCTCAAGCTCCCAATAAGCCTCTCTCTAGCCTCTCTTAAGCCTTAGGGATCACACTTTATAGTAAAGGATCTCTTCCTTTCCCAATTTTGTCAAATTTTCATTAAATTTTTATGCCCTTTTGTTCTCAATTACTAGTTTTTGGGTATGATTTCTCACATTTCATATACAACCCTCTTTATTTTTGGATGATGGGAGAACCGTTTCTCTCTCATTAATGTGTCCCATGTACACCTGTTACCATGCCGAAATTCCGTGAGTGATTTCTCTCTTCTCTTTTACATCTAAGTAATAATTATGTATTATGAATATAAAATCCATTATTTTTGTTGGGAAATGTATCTTTATGACCCCCAAGCTATCTGTTTCATGTAAATATTATTCGAAACCCCTTTATATCTCATCAAATATTTTTTATGAGTTTTTATTTCACGTCATTATGATGCCAAATTGCCCTACGATTTTCGAAGCCAATTTCATTGTGTAATGAATACCATGCCCATTTATCTATCAAGGGAATTAATCATTAATCAAATTTTCCTATTGATTATAAAGCATCATGTATGTATTCCACATCCCTTTATCGTGGAATAAATGATGATTGTTGATTCCATGTTGTATGATCCATGTGGCACACTTATGTAAGAAATGAAATGTTTAAGATTGGTGATCCCAAATAGCGCTCCAATGCATTGGGTAATGTATAGTATCATGATATTTCATGTACAATGAGTGTTTACTCATACTATTTAATGTGAAATGAGGGCTTACTCATGCTTCATGTGAAATAATGGTTTACTCATGCTCCATGTGCAATGAGGCTTGGCTCATGCTAATTCCATGTTAAGTGTTGTTGAAACATTTCTATTATATAATTATCATTCTTTATCATGCCTTTACATTGTTGTTTCTCTTGTTCTCCATTGATATTCCGATTGTATAACATGTATTTTATTCCTTAGTTTATTACTTGTTTATTATCTTACTGGGTTTTATAGCTCACCTTTTTTATGCATGTCCTCAGTTTACCCCATGAAATGGTAAATACTAGGGAATGTAGTGGTCTTGTAAAGGATTTTTACAATAAAGATGATGTATTTAATGTTTTTAGTTGTCATGAAATGATCTTAATCCCCAAAGACACTAGACCTCTCGATATTCTATGTTGTACAACGTGATGTTTCTATAATAAATCCTGATGTATTGTGTAATAAATAATAGTTTTGTCATAGTTGGTATTAGTGGATAGGTTTAGTTATTTTTGGGATTCGGATTAGAAAACCCAAGTGAAATCTTAGAGACAAGACTATGTATAAAAAACAGCCCTAACTTTTGGTGTTTATTGAGTAAGTGGTTTATCAAATAAATACATCCCTGTCAGGATACGAGCAGGTAGAGGTGGCTCTGGCATAGATATACGTAGGGGTGAATACCCCGACAAGGAGATTCAGGCTGGACCTAGGGTATCCTGATATAAGACAACATGCCTTGTTGCACTCATGGTTATGACTCTCTCGGGGTATATGATTTAGTAAATTAACAAACATTGTATGAACCATTATTATAGGAATTTAAAAAATTACTCTATGAATATATATTAGAATGTAGATCACAGATAACATAGATTGAAACCAATAGATCTATAAGTTAAGGAGATGATTGTAATTTATAAGTTATCTCTTTTTGTATTTGGATTCCCCTTTATATGTTAAATGGTTTAAAAGTACTCGTCCCAAAGTCTATATTAGATATAGTAGAACCATAATAAAAAAGTGAAAGGTAGGGTTTTCCCCCATAGATCTACAGATTCTTTTAAATCCTGAATGTTTAGTAGAACAATCTCAACACCACAAAAAATCATGTATGTAAAGATTTTACTGAGTACGGAAAATGGGGCAATCATTGAATCCCATTAATATAACTCCTTCCCTTTCATAATTTTTGGATTTAAATTCCTGGAGAACCATATCATACTCCCTATGGTGTAATTTGATTCAATTGATGGCATGGATTGGCTTTCCCTATATAGGGCCAACATAAATTGCCATTAGTGGGAAATCACTATCCATCTGGAGAATCGAACCCTGATTCTATACTAGTGTAAGGGGGAAGTTGAATCTTCATTAGATCCATCATCTCAATCATGGTTATTACTACCCAATGATCATGTGTATCTGGCTCAGATGATTGAGTCTAAGGAGGCAACCAAACACGAAGATATGCATATTGTGATGGAATTTGATGAAGTATTTCCTGAGGAATTTCCTTGTTTTACTCCTAGAAGTGATGTGGAATTCTCAATTGACCATATACATGGGTAGTTTCCAATATCAAAGACTCTATATATAATGGATATTATGCAGCTTGAGGAGCTGATGAAATAACTATAGGAGAATCTAGATGAAGTGTTTGTACGCCCAACTGCTTCACCATGGTGTGCACCAGTCCTATTCATCATGAATAAGGATGGGTCCATGCCCCTTTTCATCGATTATCATGAGATTAAAAAAATAATGATAAAGTACAAGTATCTGTTACCACAAATTGATGACTTGTTCGATCAGCTATGTGGAGAACAATACTTCTCCCATGTGGATTTTCATTCGGGATATTATCAAGTAAGGGTGAATAAGTATGATATACCCATGACTGATTTTCATACAAGATAAAGGCACTATGAATTCATATTAATTCCTTTCGGACTCACTAATTATCTAGATATATTCATGATCTTGATGAATATATTATTTACAAATTATCACGAAAAAATTGTGGTAGTCTTTATAGATGATATTCTCATATGCTCCAAAACCAAGGAGGGTCATGAGGAGCATATAAGAACTGTACAAGAGACCTTGTGAAAGAGGATGCACAATGAAAAGTACAACAAGTGTGATTTCTGGTTGAATGAGGTCTCATTTATGGTCTATATCATTAGAAGAAGTGGGATATCTATAGATCCCTCTAAGATAGCTGAAATTGATGGGTGGCTGAGGTCAACATAAATAACAGATATCTATAGCTTCTTGGGGTTAGCTGGATATTATCGATGATTTGGGAGAAATTTATCATGATTTCCCAACCCTCTTACCAATATTACTTGAAAGGTAGTAAGATTTTCTTGGAGTGATGAATACAAAGAGTGCTTCAAGGAGTTGGAAATGAGGCTTATCACTGTGCTCGTTCTCACTTTACCCACAAGTGGATAACTTTTTGAGGTATTCGGTGATGCTTTGATGAAGGGATAAGGTTGTGTGTGGATTTAGAAGGACAATTTCATTGCCTATGCATCAATGAAATTGAATTTTAATGAGCATAATTATCCAACACATGATCTGGAGTTGGCTATAGTAATCTTTTCCTTAAAAATTTGGCGGAATTATCTATTTGGGAAGAGGTGTGAAATATATACGGACGAGAGAGTACTCAACTATATAGTCACACAAAAAGAGTAGAACATACACCCACAAATATGGTTTGGGTTGATCAATGACTATGACTAATTAATCAATTACCACCCTAGGAAAGAGAAAAAGGTGGTGGATGGTCAATCTAGAAAGGACCAAGTGATTCTATCATTGATGAGAATTGAGAAGGATCCAATATTTTAAGATTTGATGAAGATGGACATGGGAATCATAAAGAAGGTAACATTATAAATCCTTTCACAAATTATTTATCATTCGTTTCTTTTGGAAAGGTTAAAGGATGCTCAAAAAATGATGTGGGAATTCAGAATAAAGTGGAATCTATCATAAAATGGAAATCCATGGATTTCAATGTTAATGAAGAAGGAATTGTGAGATTTGGGAAATGAATATGTGTTCTATCAAGTCGTGAGTGGAAGAAGAAACATTTGTATGATTCACATAGTTAAAATTTCCTTATCATGTAAAAAATAAAAAGATGTATCGAGATCTCCGAGATCATTATTGGTGGGATAATATGAAGAAGGAGATCACTAAGTATACACCAAAGTGGTTGGTGTGTCAAAATGTGAAGGTAGAAAAGCATAAGTCTAAGGGGATGATTCAACTATTTCCATTACCAGCATGGAAATGGGAATACATCACAATGGACTTTGTCACCGGACATTCGAAGACATCCAATGCCAACAATTCAAGCTGGGTTGTTGTGGATCATCTTATAATTTCTGCACCCTTCATTGTAATTTGGGAGGATTTCTCAATGGATAAACTAGCACGGATATATATCAGAGAAGTGGGAAGGTTTCATGGATTACCACTATCTATTGTATCTGATCGAGATACCTGATTCACCTCTACGTTTTGGAAGAGTCTTAATCATGCTATGAATACTGAACTAAACATCAGTACTGCTTATCATCCTCAAACGAATGGCTCATCTGAGTGAACTATTCAGAAACTGGATGATATGTTAATATCATGTTCTATGAACATTAAAGGAGGGTGGGATCAAAATATTCCACTGGTTGAATTCTCCTACAATAATGGTTTCCACTCAAGCATCTGAAAGAAACTTTATGAATCCCTTTGTGGGAAGAGGTGAAGAACACCGACATGTTGGGATGAAGTCAGTGAGCATAAGCTGCTTGGACTAGAAATGGTCGAAGAAATGGTGGAGAAGGTGAAAACCATTCAACATCTTATTAAGGCATCCCAGAGTCGACAGAAGATTTATGATGATTACCATCAACGAGACCTTGAGTTTATGGTTGGATACAAGTTATTTAAATGCATATTTCCATGTAATAAGGTCATGAGGTTTGGAAAGAAAGGGATGTTAAGTCTTTTGTACATCGTACCCTTCTAGATTATTCATCGTGTTGGGGTTGTGGACTATCAACTAACACTTCCACCTACCATGGCCAATGTACATGATATCATTCATGTCTCCCTCTATAGATAGTATGTACCAAAACCTTCACATGTACTCTCTTCATAGGTAGTACAGTTAGAGGATGATCTTTCTTATGAGGAGAAACCTATGAAGATCATATATTATAGGGATAATGTTCTACAAAATAATATAATGCCCCTCGTCATGGTGTTATGGAGAATCCACAAATTTGAAAAAGCTACATGGGAATTAGAGAAAGTAATGAAGAAAAGTTACCCACATCTGTTTTAGTGTGGGAAAAAGAAAATTCAAGGGAGAAATTTCATAATGGGGGAATATTCTAACGACCCAATCATTCATTAAGGAAAAATTCTATTGATCTAATTAAATGTCTTATTATAATTATATAAAATGTGAACATCATTGGTTTTCTGTTTCTATATTTTAAAGTACTATTATTTATTGTATATTTTGTAAATATAGTTGTTGAAAAGTGATCAGAAGATTAGTATAGATATAGGGGTTGAAATAATCCAATTTACTCAGAAAAAGGGAGAGATGTCCTCATCTAGTAGACTTTCCCCATACAAACCCCATTTGTCAAATATCGGAATGGAGGTTCCTTCATAAGGATTCCATATTGAACAATCCCAAGCTAAGCCGGAACATGTTAATCTTGAGTGTAGCCATCCACAAAAGAAGTAGAAGATAATAGAGATTATCACTAGAGTGATGTTATCAGAGACACCCCAAGAGTCTGTCACCATCACACACCTTAGCCTTCAGTCTTATGTGGGTGCTAAAAGGGGTTATGTAACTAGAACCTAGCACTATGACAATGTAAATTATTTTTTTATAAATTATGTGAAATCATTTTATTATTTTTACTTTGTAAATAGTTTTTAAATCACAAATAGTTTTTTAGTTAATATTAAACTAAGAAATCTATTTTGGTGAATTAATGGTTTTTTAATTAAATAATATTTTTCAAAAAATTATTAATAAATTACTTTTTGTTAAAAATAATTGATCGTACAATATTTATGAATACAATTGTAAATTTTATTAAGGATATAAAACAGTTTTTGTCAACACCCATGAATTTTTGATAAATGTCAGATTTATTTTAAAAGTAAAAATTCACATATTTTGAAAAATATTTAGGTAAAATGAATATTATTTTTGGAATCATTATGTTGAAATTATCGAATGTTTAATTTTTCATATTTTTCTGAGACAGTCATAATTTTGGATAAAAATTAAATACCCTTTAAATATATAATTTGGTTTATGACATCATAATGAACCGATAGTGATGTAATAAAATAAAATAAACATAATGTTTCGCCAATATATTATTTAACATTAAAATAATGTGCTTCTGGGTTTGTTTGATTTATTTTACAAAACTTTTGAGGAACCTTCAAGCCTTATAAAACATTTTTTTCTTTTTATATTGTTTTCCTTGAGAGCGTGACTCACCACCACATAATATACCCAATTATTTTATGATTTTTGGCCATTGGCATTATAAAATATTGTTTTCCAATCCCATTTAAAAGACTCCATGGGAAAAACCCATGGTTTGGTTTGTGGTATTGATAAGTTTAATGTGTGGTTTCCCAAACTGAAATAATAATGAATTCCCTCTCCTTTCCTATATAAACCCACCCAATCTCCCCCTTCCTATTCACTCAAAGACTTTGGAGTTCTTCCAACCACTTACCTTCTCTCTGTATAATCCTCCCAAGGTTCCTCATGCTCCCAAGAAACCTATCTTAAGCCTCTCTCAAGCCATTGTGATTACACTTCCAAGTAAGGGATTTCTTCCTTTCACTTTTTTGTCAAACTTTCATTAAGATGTTGTGCCATTTTGTTTTCAATTTAAAATGTCAGGGTATGATTTTGAAACTCCCCCATAATTCCTTCATTATGTTTTGATGATGGGAGACGCTTTTCTCTCTCATTAATGTGTCCCATGTACACCTATTACTATGCTGAAATTCTATGAGGGATTTATCACTCTTCTTTTACATCCAAGCAATTATTTTGTATTATGCATCTAAATTTAATTATGTTTTGTTCGTAAATGTATCAATATGACCCCTTTACTATCCATTTAATTTAAATATGATTAGACACCCCTTTCTAGCTCATCTATCATTTTTTATGAGTTATTATTTCATGTTGTTATGCAGCCGAAATTGCACTACAATTTTCGAATCCAATGTTATTGTGTAGTGAATACCATGCCCATTTATCTATCAGGGTATCAACCTTTATGCACATTTAAATATTGATTATAATGCTTCTTTTACGTATTCCACATCCCTTTATCATTGTAAAAATGATGATGGTTGATTCCAGGCTATATGATCCATGTTGCACACTTATGAATGAAAAGAAATTTTTATGAAGGGTGTTCCCTGAGAGCGCTCCAATGAATTTGATAATGTATAGTATCATTATATGTCATGTGCAATGACTATTTACTCATTCTAATTAAATTTTAACAAGGGTTTACTTGTGATCCTTGTGTAATGATGGTTTACTCATGCTGCATGTGCAATGAGTCATGGCTCATGCTAATTCCATGTTAAGTGTTGTTGCCTCATACCCAAGTTATGATTATTATACTTTATCATGACTTTATATTCATGTTTCTCTTGTGCTTCATTGATTTGACAATTGCCTATCATGTATTGAATTCCTCATGTTATTCCTTGTTTATTCCCTTATTGGGCTTTATATCTCACCTTTTTTTATGAATGTCCTCTGTTTATCCCATGCAATGCTAAGTATGAGAGAATGTAGTGGTCAGGTAATGGAATTTTTCCATAAAGATGTTGTATTTCATATTTTAAGTTGTTATGTAATGATCAAATTCCCCATATGCACTATACCTCTCGATCTTCTTTGTTGTAACAAGTGATGATTATGTAATAAATCATGATTTACTATTTAATAAAGAACATGGTGGTCATAAGTATCCCCCTGTGCATTCGAATAGGTTATCTATAACACTTTTGATGAACTCAGGGAAATAAACCATGGTAACGAAGAAGAAATGTGACCCATTTTCATTAGTACAGCCAAGTCTTTAGAGGAACAAGAGGTATATACCACCTACTAAAGGTATCATCGATATGTCTTCACCTAGAATTACATAGAAATTCTAGGACTCAATCCTAATAGGGAGATGCACCACCTAGGCTTGCTAGAAGATCATCGACGCTATACGCAAGCCTACAGAACGACACACCCCACACATGCTGCCAAAATAGAGGACGAATTCCACAAGCTTATCAAAGCATACTTCATTCGGGAAGTCAAATATCCCATATGGTTGGACAAAATACTACCCATAAAATTGAAGAATGGATAGATCCAGGTCTCCATTGATTTTAGTGATCTCAATCGGCACTACCCGAAAGATGATTTCTCGATCCAGATCACATATCTATTGATCAATGCGACATCTATATATGAGGAACTCTCCTTCATGGATAGTTATTCTAGATATAATCACCTCAAAATGGCCAAAGAAGATGAAGAATCAACTACATTTAGGACCCCTTAGAGTGTATTTTTCTACATGTTCATTCTCTTTGGTGTGAAATATGATAGTGCAACATATCAACGTGTCATGAATCACATTTTCAAACTGTTATAGGGGAAGTTCATTGAATTTTATGTTGATTACATGGTGGTAAAATTTTAATGACCTGATCCTAGAAGCCCATAGTCGGTGCATTATTACATATCTTTGGAATGATCAGAAAAGACCATGTCTCGAAAGAC
Source organism: Viscum album (assembly GCA_963277665.1). Classification (NCBI taxonomy): domain Eukaryota; kingdom Viridiplantae; phylum Streptophyta; class Magnoliopsida; order Santalales; family Viscaceae; genus Viscum; species Viscum album. The sequence continues at coordinate 881,525,537 of OY728155.1, forward strand.
TGATAAGTTTATTATCCTTGAAAAAATAGATACATTAATTAGGTTTACATAACATCATAAAATGGAAAACTACAACAGCATTGTATCCATGGAAAACCCGAGATCCCATAGACCATCCATACAGGTCAGTCATAATATACATCTTCACTTCCTGGGAAAAATAAAACATAGAAAGGGGTGAGCTCAGATGCTCAGTAAGGATAAAAATATATAAGATTCTTTCATAAATAATCATAAACATTTAAGGAAATGTATAAAACTAAAACAAAAGCCTTTTCAACATAAATTGTATCATAATATGGAAAATATAAATCAAAATAATGCCATTTACTTACTCACATGGATATTCTACTAGTTGAATAATCACATGCAATATCAATAGCCACTTTCATAATCATGGAATGCATAATGCCAGACTTAATAACCACATAATCAAGGCCTTGTGCCAAGACTAAAAATAAGATTTTTTCAAGGCCTTGTTCCAAGACACTAGTCGGTCTCATGAGCCCAACCACTGCATTGAGGAGCTATAGCGGGCTCCACCCGTCACTTACTAAGTCCAATGCATTCCTCATATGAAAAGTTTGAAACATAACATAATCATTAATATTAAAACTAGCATATGAAATGTCAATACTTTATCCATAAACCATGAATGGTAGAAAAATAACACATCCACAGTCAAAAATATCACAAAACATTCAAATCAAAATGGAACATTTCTATCATATTAAATCATCTTTAAACAAGATAAAAATCCATTAAAGGATGTTGACTTAGATGAAATCAAAACTTTTTGAGAGAAATATCTCATTCTTTTTTTGAAATCATTTAAAGATACATAATTATAAAAGAAAAAACTTATTTTGAAAATATTCATATAAGTTTGTAAGGGAAGATTCGACGATGTTATAAAGGATAAATATAGCCGCACCTGCCGTATAAGTTAAAAAAAACATTCATACCTTAATTTTTTCGAAAAGGTCATAAAGTAACTTGTTTGGAAAACGACAGAAAGATTCCTTTCAAAATTAATAAGGTCAAATAACACTATAAATGAATTTATCCCATAATCTAGTAAGTAGTAAAAAAAATTGGAATACATTTTTATAAAAACATAGATATGGATGATAAAGATATCTCAGTAGATAATTACATATAAGCAACCTTGTATAATGAGGAAGTTGTAGAATTAACCCTTACCATATACTTTTACTTGGTCGATGGTAGGTTAAACTCTTTTATAATGGTAAAATAATTGTTATTAAATTATATAAGAATCATATACATTAATATTATATCATATATGATCTTTTAATATTACATTGTTAATAATATTTTAGTAATATTGTCATTTCGGGTGTTAACTGATTCATTTACCTTTATATGCTTTGTTACGTAACGAATTTATTTATGGGTAGGATGTATATTATTCATATTTAGAATGATATTAAGTCTTAAAAATTTATTTTTAATAATCTAATGAAAATTATTCTTGAATGGATTACAATGGGGAAGGAATCTCATCGCGTTTGTGGAGACTGTAATCCGTACGTATGCACGAGCGACAATATCATTCTTTTCATATTAAAATATTATATAATTGGATTTTATATCATATATAAATAATAATTATCATTTTATATTTATTATTTACATCTATTACACATCATTATTATATCCATCCAAATAATAATGTATCGAATAACAATTACAGCACTACATAGAGACGATAAGTCGTACATACGCACGTATGGTGACATGTCATTCAGAGGATGGATAGAATAATTAATTTTGTTGTACCATATTTATAATAACATAACCTTATATATAAGATATTGGAGTTATTATTGTATAATTGAAACAACAATTAAAGAGGATGTGGAAGAATAAAAGAACATGAAAGAGGTGATGAAATATTTACTTGTTTTTTGGGTTCTTCCTTGTGATTTGATCAAAATGGTTACTTAGGCTAGATTTATGACTAATGTAAAGGCATCCAGGATGAATAGAAGACAGTTTATAGGGTATTTGGGAAGATTTTGGCCTAGAAAAATGGCTTTTATGGTGTGAATTAGAGAGAACAGTGAGTTCCCTTTTATAAGAGGGGTTAGGGGCACCTTAGTATAAGTTTGAAATATTATTTTACAATAAAATAATATTCAGATTATAGTGGCTCCAAAATGGATTATTTAAAGTATAAGGTGGGTATGGGTCGAAAACCACTCATCCAATAGGTTTTATACAGGAAAGGTTTACTATATTACCATTATACTTTAGATTTAACTCTTAGTTAAATAGTTTGACATTTACCATGTCTCATTGTATTTTTAAATTATATGGTTAATAAACATACTATATACTTCTAAGATAATCCCAAGTGGTTCATTAATGATAAAATATTCAATTCATAAGTCTTTTGGCCAATCCGTCGATTTTTAGAAATAGAATATCAATTAATAATATAATATTTTTTAAAAAACTCTTTTATGACAATTTTGAAACTATTTTGTATTTTGTTTTTTCTTAATTCATAACAGAATTATTACTTCGAAAAAAAATCATTTAAACAACCCTAATATGTCATATTAACCTATAAAATCAGTACAATTCACAAAAAGTCTCATATTGAATTTATTTGGATATTTATAATATCAATTATTGTAACTATTCATTAATATGGTAATTACTGCATCATCATTGTGTCATAAATTAAGTTATTTATTTAATGTATACAATGTATAAATAAAATACCATTATTTATGAAATAATTTTATCTTTCTAATTAATATTTATAGTGGAATTTATATTATGTTTAACTCTATATTAAAAATGGGTTAGTTATTAAATGTTGAATTTAACACTTTTAACTTTTATTTGAATTAAATTACAATAAATGTTTTAATCCAATCCATGTGGAGCAAAGAGGTTCATATATTATTCCTAATGTTGTTTTTTTCCGAATTTTATTTATCCAATAGAATTTGGACATGTGTTAGGGTAATAATAATATCATTTTTACCCGTTAATTACCCTATTTACTTTTAACCGTGGAAAATAAAAGACAAAAGATACTATTCACTAAAAATTATTTTCATTTCATTGAACAACAATTTACTTACTGATATCAACTGTGTCTCTCATATTTTGGAAGTTCTACTCATAGTAGCGGTTAAATTATGTTTTATGTAAATTTTCAAATGCTCCAAGGACGTGGGTAAAAGACGGTAAAAAGTTCTATAAAATTTTTTTATATATAAAATTATTATAAAATGTCTCCAATGAATTAAATTGAGCTTATATAAGTATTATGTATCTATTTCTACCTAAAATAAAAATAAAATAAATAATAATTTAAATAAAAATACGGTTTTAAATAGTAACTCAGTGTTTTTCACTATTCATCTTTAATGGAATGTTTTCAGAAAATACCAAAAATTCACCCTAAGATAATTTTGATAATCTGAATTCTAGAATGAATTACATTTTACCAATTTCAAAACATATAAGTTTCATTAACTAATTTAAAATTATTTCCCATTGTGAAAACCATAAAGCGCATTTTTACAAAATAATAACTTTCAAAAGATTGACAGTTGTTTACATCCAATTTAAAGGTGAAATTATATACAATGACCATCTTTTAATGAAATGGTAAAAATATAATCTAATTATACTTCCAAACCATTAAAATGTATAATTCAGCACTATAAATTATTTTTATTAAAAAAGTTGTTTTCAGTTAAAATATATTACTTTTCACTATTCACCTAAATTTGAAGGTTATCTGAAAAACCCAAAAAATTTATTGAAACTAAATTCTTATGTCAATATTCTAAATAAGAAGTTTATTTTTCAAATTGAATATATAAAAGATTCAAATATAGGATTTAAGAAGGATTCTCCAATAAAAGTTGGTAAAATTGAATTTTTTGAAATATAATTCTTTTATCTGAAAAAATTAATTTTTTTCACATTATATCCCAGAAAGTCATAATATGGATTCTAAAATTAAAAAGATTATATAATTTTCAAAATTCAGTTAATACTATTCATAACCTCTTTTGAACGGCTAGTTTGGTAAGACGTGGTGCACTAGAAGTCATTGTTGAGGGTAGTGCAAGTTCTTGAATTACATAGAAGAAATAATTTATTATTAAATCCTGGGGTGTTAAATTCTCCCCTAATTCAATAAATTGTGTCCTCGCAATTTTTAATTATTCTTTGAAAATAAATTCTTAAAAATGGAATAATACCTTTGTGGAGAACCCACATCATAAATTGGGTTAATAAAATTTAGTCTTATTAAGAGGGAAAAGGGAATGAAAAGGTCACAACAATATTATAATCTCTATTAGGATAATATTGGTGTAAATTAGAGACATGTGATTGGAGGGAAAACGTGAATATTTATTGGGAGTGATTGAGGTCATCCGTCAATATAAATTGTAAAATTAAGGACCTCAAATCAACAATCTATGATGAATTAAAATACCATCAGTTCAACAAAAAATAAGGTATTAGGATAACACATTTTTAGTTTTAAGATACCTTAAATAAAGTTTAAGAATTTATTTCTTCATTGAATATGTGTAGAAAAAAATACATTACTATTAGAGTTCCATCCATTAAATAATTTCTACCACAAACTCATCTTTCACTCTAAAAGATAATAGAAATTTAAAAAATTATTATATTTATCCTATTCGAATATGATTCAAAAAAAACGAATTTATAATTCACCTATCAGACCCTTTAAAAAATGAAATACATTATACAATCGAGGGACTTCACATAGCCCAGTGGTAGGCGATAAATCCCAATCGTACTATGGTTTTGGGTTTGATTCTAGCAGCATTGTTTGGCGTGATAGATTGTCACATGGTCTGTGTGTTGTCCTTTTTATAAAAATAAAAAAATAACCATAAAAATAGTATCGAATTTCAAAAATAATACATTCTAACCTTTAGACTTACCCAAAATAATTCTATGCAAACTCACAGTCCAAAATTTATATAGATGTTAAACACAATTAAGATCTTTTTTTCCATGTAATAACATGTGAACACGTTCATCGTTTATTATTTTAAAACATGGTAACACCCTGAATTACCATAAAAACATATTGATTACATTAATGCTCTCTTATCCTTTATATAATACTAGATATATTTATTATATCCAAAAAAATTGAATATTCTAACAATGATGAAATAAACAAACTATTAATCAGTTCCAAGGTAGTCTAGAATATCGAATTTAATTTTTTCCAAATCAACCATCTCTTATTAAAAAATTACTACATTAGTATCAGTACCATATAATCTCAAATTCCCAATGAAATAGTACTGCAGTACTATCGTTATTTATTTCCATAATTCATATAACATGTATATCATTGATACAACACTCAAATGACACAATACTTTAATAACAACCTAAGAACTCTTAATCAGTCATCGACATCTTCTGTAGTATCATAACGTGATTCTTATCCAATATCATCATTTGGAGTATCTTATGATGATTTTGAAATTTATTTGCGTAGTTTCCTAACTCCTTGAAGATAAAGCATTGTACATTTGAAACCTTTTTGTCACCCTTGAAATCATGTACTTGGTGTCCTTTTTCTCCACACTTATAACAAATTCCCTTTCACTGTAATCATTTTCTAAGGTGATTCATTACAAACATATCACATATGAAAAAATCCTTCTTTCCATTATTCCATTTATCCATCTTTCTCTCTACCATCCTTGTCGTCACGTGCTTCCCACTAATGCCAAAGGACTCAGATTATTCATTACTTATCTTATTAACACATGATACTATTTCTTAATATCTTGGGAATACATGGGAGACTATTTGTATTATAAATGTTGGCTTCATTCCATGAATTATTTGATCCTTCATACTCTTTGGATAATAAATATTGATGGAGTTATCATTCAGTATACTAGGAACCATTTCTATACAATGGCATACACTAAGCCAGTTTATATATCGCAATGAATAATTTCAAAGTTGTAAAATAACTAACGCAAATTGTATAGATTATGGATATAATCCATAATAATAATAAAAAATTCTTTGAGAATGTATTTACTCCTAAATCCTTCATAATGGCTGGTAATGAAAATGTGAATTATCCTAATCATATCCCCCGGGAGTGTCGTAACCAATAGTGCAGCAAGGCCCGTTGTCGTGCACCAGTTCCCATTTGAGTGTAGCTCAAAGCGGTGTTTTAGGGGTTTATTCATAAGTACATCTGTTCTAGAGCCTCCTCTACCTGCTCGTGTCTAGATAGGGATGTGTTTCTTTGAAACCTCCCAAAATCTCTATAGTAGCAAAATTTTATGAAGTTCTTCTTTATTAACCCTCAAAGTCCATCTTAGGGCTATGTGCTCTAATATGAGTTTACCTAATTCTAGTTTCAAATTTTTGTAATAAAATTCCTTTGATACCAACTATTACGCCCCGACCCCAGAATCCCATAGTCGGTGCATTATTACATATCATTGGCATGATCACAAAAGATCAAGTCTCAAAAGACCAATTAGTTTAGTAGCCTTGTAAGTATTAGATACATTCATATGGGTTACATTACATCATAAAATGGGAAACTGCAAAAAAATGGTTTCCATGGACCACACTGATATCCCATATAATATCTTAGCAGGTCAGTCATAATATAATTCCTCACATCCTGGGAAACAATAATAATAGAAAGAGGTGAGCTCAGATGCACATTAAGGATAACAATATAGCAGACGTTTTCATAATTAAGCATAAACATTTAGCGCAATGTATAAAACTAAAACAAAATCCATTTCAACATAAACTTAATCATAATATGGAAAATATAAATCCAAATAATTCCATTTACTTACTCACATGGATATTCTACTAGTTGAATAATCACATGAAATATCAATTGCCACTTTCATAATGATGGAATGTATAATTCCAGACTTCATAACCACATAGTCAAGGCATTTTTTGCATGATTAAAAATAATATTTTGTTAGGGCCTTGTGCCAATACACTAGTTTGTCTAATTAGACATACCGATGCGTCGCGGGGTTATAGCGGGCTCCACCCATCACTTACTAAGTCCAATGAATTCCTCATATGAAAGGTTTAAAACAAAACATAATCATTCATATTAAAACAAGAATACAAAATGTCTATACTTTATTCAAAAACCATGAATTGTAGAAAAATAACACATCCATAGCCAAACAATTAAAAAACCTTCAATAAAAAATGGATTATTTGTATTATATTAAATCATCTTCACACAGTATTAAAATACATTAATGGATATTGACATAGATGAAATCAAAACTGTTTTAGAGAAATATCTCATTCTTTTTTTGAAATCATTAAATGTTACATAATTATAAAAGAAAAAAATTATTTTTAAAAACATTTTATAAGATTGTAAGTGATGCTTAAATGATTTTATAATGGAAGAATATATCTGCACCCTCTGTATAAGTTAAAACAATATTCTTACCTTAATTTTGTCAAAAAGGTCAAAAAGTAACATTTTTAGAAAATGAAGGAAATATTCCTTTCAAAATGTATAAGGTAAAATAACGGTATAAATAACTTTAACCCATAGTCTAGTAATTAGTAAAGAAAAATTGGAATACATTTTTAGGAAAACATGGATGTGGATGATAAAGAGGTCCTCGTAGATAATTACATATAAACAACCTTGAATAATGAAGAGGTTGTAGAATTAACCCTTTCTATGTACTTTTCCTTGGTTGAGGGTAGGTTAACCTCCTATATAATGGTGAAATAATTATTATTAAATTATAAAAGAATCATATACATTAATATGATATCATATATGATCTTTTAATATTACATTGTTAATAATATTTTAGTATTATCGTCGTATCGGGTGTTAACTGATTCATTTTCCTTTATATGATTTGTTACGTATGGAATGTTTGTTATGGATATGATGGATATTATTAATATTTAGAATGATAATAAGTCTTTAAACATTTTTTGTATTCATCTAATGAAAATTATTCCTCAATGTATTATGATGGGGAATGAATCTCATCACGTTCGTGGAGATGGTAATCCATATGTACGCACGAGCGACATTATCATTATTTTGATATTAAAATAATATATAATTTGATGGTATTTAATATATACATAATAATTATAATTTAATATTTCTTATTTACATCAAATAATCATCATTATTATTCCCATCCAAATAATAATGTATTGGATAACAATTACACCACGACGTGGAGAGAGTAAGTCGTATGTACGCACGTATGGTGACAAGTCATTCAAAAGATGGATAGAATAATGAATTTGGTTTTACTATATTTATAATAACATCACAATGTATAGAATAGATTTTAGTAATTATGTTATAATTGAAATGACAAAGAAAGAGGAAGTTGAAGAAGAAAGGAACTTGAAAAAGCTGATGAAATATTTACCTCTTATTCAGGTTCATATTTTTGATTTGATCAAAAGGGATCATTAGGATGGATTTATAACTAAAGGAAGGCCTATAGGATGAAGGGAGGATAGTTGAGAGGGTATTTGGGAAGAGTTTGGCCGTGCCAAATGTCTTTAAAGGTGTGAATTAGAGAGAAGGAAGAGTTCCCTTTTATAGGAGGGGTGATTGGAACCTTAGGAAAAAATAGATATATTAACTTATAATAAATTAATTTTTTGTTTCTAATGGATAAAAAATTAATTATTTGGAGGATAATGGGGGGATGGGTCGGAAACCACTCAACCAATAGGTTTTATAATGGTTTGTGTCACAATATTAACCTTATCTTTTAGATTTATCTCTTAGTTAAACAGTTGGAATTTACCATGTCTCTTTGTAATTTTAAATTATATGGTTAATAAACTTACTATATAATTCCATGAGAACCCCAATTTGTTCAATAATGATACACCTATCATTACATAAGTCTTTTGGCCGAACCTAGGATTTTTAGAAATATAATATCAATTAATAATATAATATTTATTTCAAAAACTCATTTATGTCAATTTTGACACTATTGGGTATTTTGTTATTTATATATTCATAACATAATTATTACTTCAAAACAAATTCATCTAATATACCCTAATATGTCATATTAACATATAATATTACTGAAATTCACAAAAAGTCTCAAATTACATTTATATAGATATTTATAATATAAATTATTTTAATCATTCATTAACATGGTAATTACTTCATAATCATTGTGTCATAAGTAAATTGAATTATTTAATATCTAAAAATATAAATAAAATAAAATTATGTATGAAATCCTTTTATCTTTATAATGAATATTTATACTGGAATTTATCGTATGGGTAACCCTGTTAACTCTTCTTTGAATTAAATAATAATAAATGTCCTATTATAATCCATGTGGACCAAATAGGTTATTATATTATTACTAAGGTTGTTTTTTGGTCGATTTATATTTATACAATAGAATTATGACAGATGTTTGGGTAATAATAATATCATTTTTACCCTTAGTTACCTTATTTACTTTTAACTATGGTAAATAAAAGTCAAAAGTTACTATTCAACAAAGATTATTTTCATTTCATTAAACCGCATTATAGAAAATGATATCAACTGCATCTCTTGGATTTTTGAAATTCAACTCACAATAGCAGTAAAATTATGTTATATAAAAATTTTCAAATTCTCTTAGGAGGTTGGTAAATGACAGTAAAATGTTCTATAAAATTTTTATATATCTAAAATTATTATAAACTCACTCCAATTAATTACATTGAAATTATATAGGTATTATGTATCTATATTGACCTATAATAAACATAAAATAAATTATTATTTCAATTAGAAGTCTGTTTTAAACAATAACTCAATGTTTTTCAGTATTCATCACAAAGTTAAAGTTTTATTAAAATACCAAAAATTCACCCTAATCCAATTTTGATAATCAGAATTCCAAAATTAATTCCCTTTGTTAAAACCAAAAATTGTATTTTATGAAATAATAACTTTCAAAAGATTAACACTTGTTTATATCCAGTTTCAAAGTGAAATTACATAAAATGACCATCATTGTATTAAATGGTAAAAATATAATCTAATTATATTTCCAAACCATTAAAATTTATAATTCAACACTATAAATTATTTTCATTAGAAAAGAAGTTTTCATATAAAATATAGTATTTTCACTATTCACCCAAAAATGAAAGTTGTCAGAAAAATACCAAAAATTTATTGGAACTAAATTATTATGTCTTGATTATATAGAAGAATTTAATTTTGTCAAATTTAATGTATAAAAGTTTCAAATATTGTATTTAAAAAGAGTTCTCCATAAAAATGCTGTAAAATTGCATTTTTTGAAAAAAATTCATTTATTAGACTAACTGAATTTTTTTATCAAATAATCTCCAATAAACTCAAAATATGGATTCATAATTTATAAGGATTATATAACGTTCAAAATTCAGTTAATACTATTAATATCCTCTTTTGAATGGCTAGTTTGGTAAGAAGTGGTGAACTATAAGTCATTGTTACGTGTAGTGAAAGTTATTGAATTACATTAAAGAAATAATGTACTATGAAATATTGGGGTGTTACATTCTTCCCTCCTTCAATAAATTGTGTCCTCCCAATTTTTCATTGTTCATCAAAAATAAAATGTTATAAATAGAAAAATTCCTTTGTGGAGAACCCACATAGAAATTGGTTTATTAAAATTTGGTCTTAATAAGAGGGAAATGGGAATGAAAAAGTCACCACCAAATTATGATCTTGATTAGGAGAATATTGGTGGAAATTAGAGACACATAATTGGAGAAAAATGTATATATTTATAGAGAGTGATTGGGGTCATTAGTCAAAAATAATTATAGAATTCAGGTTCTCAAAACCATCAATCTATGTTGATTTAAAATATCACCAGGTCAAGAAAACAAAAGGTATTAGGATAACACATTTTTAGTTTTAATATACCTTACCTAAAGTTTAAGAATTAATTTTTCATAGAATAAGAGAAGACAAAAATATACTTGACAAGTAGAGTTCCATATTTTAACTAATTTCTACCACAAAATCATCTTTCACTTTAAAAGATAATAGTACTTTTACAAATATTCTATTTATCCTATTAATATAGGGTTAAAAAAATGAATTTATAATTCACCTATCAGCCCCGTTAAAAAAACTACATTATACAATCCAGGGACTTCACATTGTCCAGTGGTAGGTGATAAATCCCAAGCGCACTATGGTTGTGGGTTTGATTCATGCAGCTTTGTCCAGTGCGATGGATTGTCACATGGTATGCGTGTTGTCCTTTTTATAACAGTACAAAAACAACCTTAACAATAGTATCCAATTTCAAACATAATCCATTCTATCCTTTAGTCTTATCAAAAATACATCTATCCAAACTCACAGTCCAAAAGTTTTAAGGAAGTTAAACACAATGATTATCCTTTTTTCCACATAATAACATGTGAACACCTTCATCATGTATTATTATAAAACATGGTAAACCCTGAATTACCATAAATCCTTATTTATTACATTCATGCTCTATTATCCTTTATATAATACTGGATAAATTCCTTATATCGAAAAATTTGGAATATTACAACAATGATGAAATAAACAAACTATTAATCACTTCCAAGGTAGTGAAGAATATCCAATATAATTTATCCAAATAAACCATATCTTATTCCATACTTACTACCTTAGTATCAGTACTATATAATCTTAAATTCCCAATGAAATACTACTACATTACAATCCTTATTTATTTCCATAATTCATATAACCTATAAATAATTTATATGACACTCAAATTACACAATACTTTAATAACATCATAAGAACTCTTAATCATTCCACTTCATCATCGGTAGTATCATAACATGATTCTTATCCAATAATAGCATTTAGAGTATATACTCATGATTTAGAAATTGATTCGAGTAGTGTCCCAAATCCTTGTAGATGAAGCAATGTACATTTGAATCCTTTTTCTCACACTTGAAATCACATACCTGGTGTCCTTTTTCTCCACACTTATAACAAACTCTCTTTACCTCTATGAATTTAACAAGGTGATTCATTAAAAAATTATCACATATAAAAAAATCCTTCTTTCCCTTATTCCATTTATCCATCTTTCTCTCTACCATCCTTTTCGTCACTTGCTTCCCTTCAAAGCCATATGACTCAGAGAATTAATTACTTATCTTATTAAATTCATGATATTATTTCTTCATATTTTGAGAATACATGGGAGACTATATCTCTTCTAAATGTTGGATTAATACCATGAAATATTTGATCCTTATTACTCTTTGGATCATACATATTTCTGGAGTTCTCATTCCATCTACTGGGAACCATTTCTAGACAATAGAATACACTAAGTCAGTTTATATATCTCAGTGAATAATTTCAAACATGTAAAATACCTAAAGCAAATTGAACAGTTTATGGATATAATCCATAATCATAAAAAAAATTCATTGGGGAATTATTTACTCTGAAGTCCTTCATAATGGCCAATAATGAAAATGTGAATTATCCTAATCATATCCCTCAGTTGTGTCGTAACCAAGAGTGAAGCAAGGGGTCGTTGTCGTTCACCTATTACTGTTCGAGTCTAGCTCAATGTAGTGTTTTCAGGTTTAAACCCTAGGTATATCTATGTCAGAGCCGCCTCTACCTACTCGTATCCAGATAGGGATGTATTTCTGTGAAAACTCACAAAATATCTACAATACCAAAATTTTATGAAGTTCTTCATTATTAATCCTCAAAATCTATCTTAGGGCTATGTGCTCTAATCTGAGTTTACATAAATCTAGTTTCCAATTATTTTACTAATCATCCTCTGATACCAACTGTAATGCCCCGACCCCAGATGCATAGAGTTGGTGAATTAATACATATCATTTAAATGATCACAAAAGATGAAGTCTCTAAAGACCTATTTGTCTAGAAACCTTGTATGTATTACATACTTTCATAAGTTTTACATTACATCATAAAATGGAAAACATATACAAAATTGTTTCTATGGACAAAACTAAGATCCCATAGAATATCCCAGTATGTCAGTCACAATATATTTCTTCACATCCTGGAAAAATAAATAATAGAAATTGGTGAGCTCAGATGCTCAGTAAGGATAACAATATAGCAGAAGAATTCATAAGTAAGCATAAACATTTAAGGAAATGTATAAAATTAAAACAAAATACTTTTCAAAATAAAATTCATCATAATATGGGTCATATAAATCAAAATAATTCCATTTATATTCTGACATGGATATTCTAATAGTCAAATAATCACATTCAATATCAATAGCCACTTTTACAATGATGGAATGTATAATGCCAGATTTCATTACGACATAGTCAAGTCCTTATGCCAAGATTACATATAATATTTTTTCAGGGCCTTGTTCCAAGACACTAGTATGTCTCATGAGACCTACCGATGAATCGAGGGGTTATAGCGGGCTCCACCCATCACATACTAAGTCCAATGCATTCCTCATATGAAAGGTTTTAAACATAACATAAACATTCATATTAAAACTAGAATACGAAATGTCAATAATTTATACATAAACCATGAATGGTAAAAAAATAACACATCCACCATCAAACATTCAAAAACCATCAATAAAAAATGGATTATTTGTATCATAATAAATTAGCTTCAAACAAGATTAAATTCGATTAAAGGATGTTTACATAGATGAAATGAAAACTGTTTGAGAGAAATATCTCATTATTTTTTTTGAAATCCTTTAATATTACATAATTATAAAAGAAAACATTTATTTTGAAAATATTATTATAAGCTTGTAAAGGAAGTGTCGACGATGTTATAATGGCATAATATAGCTGCACCCTCCGTATAAGTTTAAAAAACATTCTTACCTTAATATTGTTGAAAAGGCCATAAAGTAACTTTTTGGAAAAAGAAGAAAAGATTACTTTCAAAAAGTATAAGGTCAAATAAGGATATAAATGTCTTTAACCCATACTCTAGTAAGTAGTAAAATGTTATGGAATACAATTGTAGGAAATCATGGATGTGGATGATAAAGGGGTCCCTGTAGATAATTACATATAAACAACCTTGAATAATGAAGAGGTTATAGAATTAACCCTTACCATATCAATTTCATTGGTTGAGGGTATGTTAACCTCCTATATAATGATGAAAAAATTGTAATTAAATTATAAAAGAATCATATAAATTAATATGATATCATATATGATCTTTTAGTTTTACTTTGATAATAATATTTCTGTGTTATCATTGTTTCAAGTGTTAACTGATTTTTTTTCCTTTATGTGGTTTGTTACATAAGTAATTTTTTTTTATGGATATGATGTATCTTATTAATATTTTAAATAATATGTCTAAAAAAAATTTAATCATATAATGAGAATTATTCTTGAATGTATTATGATGGGGAATGAATCTCATCGCATTCATGGAGATGATAATCCGTACGTACACACGAGCGACAATATCATTCTTTTGATATTAAATTAATATATAATTAGATGTTATATCATATATAATGAATATTAATCATGTTATATTTATTATTTATATCAATTACACATCATTATTATACCCATCCAAATAATAATATATTGAATAACAATTACACCACGACGTGGAGACAGTAAGTCGTACGTATGCACGTATGGTGACTTGTCATTCAAAGGATGGATAGAGTACCGAATTTGGTTGTACCATATTTATAATAACATCATAGTATATAGAATATATTGGAGTTTTTATTTTATATTTGAAACAAAAAATAAAGATGAAGTGGAAGAAGAAAGTAACTTGAAAGAGGTGACGAAATATTAACTCTTCTTCGGGTTCTTCCATTGGATTTGATCAAAATGGTTCCATAGGGTGGATTGATGATAGAAGGTAGGCCTCTAGGATGAAGGGAAGACTATTCAAAGGGTATTTCGATATAGGTGGGCTGATCGAAATGGATTTTAAGGTTTGAAATAGATATAAGGGGGAGTGCCATTTTATAAGAGGGGTGAGGGGCATTTTAGGAAAGCTAGAAGTATTATTATATAATAAAATAATTTTCAATTTCTAATGTCCTAAAAAATGGATTATATAAAGTATAAGGTGTTTATAGGTCTCAATAAACTCAAATAATTGGTTTTAGACAAGTTTGGATCACTATATTAACCTTATCTTTTAGATTTAACTCTTAGTTAAATAGTGTGACATTTACCATGTCTCCTTGTATTTTTATTTTATATGGTTAATAAACAAACTATATACATCCATGAATACCCCAAGTGGATTATTAATGATACACCTATCATTACATAAGTCTTTTGACCGGTCCCTAGATTTTTAGGAATAGAATATCAATTAATAATATAATATTTGTTATAAAAACTCTTTTATGTCAATTTTGACACAATTTGGTATTTTGTTTTTTCTAAATTCCTAACAGCATTATTACATCGAACAAAATTCATCAATCCAACCCTAATAGGTCATATTAACCTAGAAAATTATTTTAATTCACAAAAGGCTCAAATTGCATTTATTTGGATATTTATAATATCAATTATTTTAATCTATCATTAATACAGTAATTACTACATCATCATTATGTCATTAATAAATTTAAATATATAATGTCTAAAAAATATAAATAATATACCATTATTTAGGAAATATTTTTTGAATTATAATGAATATTTATAGTCGAATTTATCTTATGTGTAACCCTATATTAAAAATGGTTTAATTAATAAACATTGAATTTAACACTTTTACCTCTGCTTTGGATTAAATAATAATAAATTTTTTATTCAAATCCATGTGGAGGTTCATATTTTATTTCTAAGGTTGTTTTTGGTCGATTTATATTTATCCAGTAGAGTAAGGACCTGTGTTAGGGTAATAATAATATCATTTTTATCCTTAATAACCACATTTACTTTTAACCGTGGTAAATAAAAGTAAAAAGTAAATATTCTCCAAAAATTATTTTCATTTCATTGAACCACATTTTACTTACATATATAAACCGCGTCTCTTGGATTTTTGAAATTCAACTCACATAAGTGGTAAAATTAAGTTTTAGGTATCTTTTGAAAATACTTCTTGGAGGTGGGTTAGAGACGGTAAAAAGTTCTATAAAATTTTTATATATCTAAAATTATTTTAAACTGACTCGAATGAATTAAATTGAACTTATATAGGTATTATGTATATATTTTGGCCTACAATAAAAATAAAATAAATATTATTTAAATAAAATGTTGGTTTTAAAAAATAACTCAGTGTTTTCACTATTCATCACAAATTGAAAGTTTTCAGCAAATAGAAAAACATCACCCTAAGCTAATTTTGATATTCCGAATTTCAAATTGAATTATATTTTACCAATTTCAAAACATATACGTTTCATTAATTAATTTATAATTAATTCCCGTTGTCAAAACCAAAAGCATATTTTTAAGAAATAATAACTTTCAAAATATTAACACTTGTTTATATCCAATTTCAAAGTGATATTATATACAATGACCATAATTGGATTAAATGGTAAAAATATAATCTAATTATACATCCAAACCATTAAAATGTATAATTCAACACTATAAATTATCTTGATAAAAAAGTTGTTTTCAGTTAAAATATAGTATTTTTCACTATTCCCCCAAATATGACAGTTATAAGAAAAACACAAAAAATTTATTGAGACTAAATTATTTTTACCCGATTATAAAGAAGAAGTTTATTTTGTCAAATTGAATATATAAAAGTTTCAATTGTTGAATTTAAAAAGGGATCTCCATTAAAAGGCCATAAAATTGCATTTATTGAAAAATACATCTTTAATCTGAAAAAATGAATTTGTTCTCATATTATTTCCAATATACTCATAAAATGGATTCTAAAATTATAAGGATTATATAACGTTCAAAATTCATTTAATATTATTCATAACTGCTTTTGAACGGCTAGTTTGGTAAGTCATGGTGCGCTATAAGTAAGTGTTGCGTGTAGTTTAAGTTATTGAATTATGTTAAAGAAATAATCTACCATGAAATATTTGGGTGTTACACAAATCATGATAGTTCTCAGATCACCTATAAGACCTTGAAACTATATTTAGAAAACATTGGTAGCATAGCTTGAGGATTAACCCCTTGAAATGTTCCTTCGGGGTTACCTCATACAAATTTATCGGCATCGTCATATGCCATTGTGGCATCGAAATAGACCCTAAGAAGAAAAATGATATCCTTGGTTTTCCCCATCCTTGCAACCTCACTGAGGTGAGAGGACTCCCTGGACTCTTGGCCCATATCAGGTATTTTATATCCAACATCGTAGGAAAATATCTATTGATAACAACTTTTATGAAAAACGGAGTTACCTACAAATGTACAAGTGATTTCCTAGAGGCATTCAACGGACTCCAGGAGTACCTATTGAGTCCACCCGTGTTCATGCCCCATTTGAAGGAAGGAAACTTATCCTATACATGACACCCTTAGAGAGTTCACTATGAGAATTGCTCACCCAGATGAATGTTGTCGATAGAGAAAACATCCATTATTATCTATATTGATCTATTATTGATGCTGAAACCCAGTATTCAAATATCAAGAAGGGTTGTTTGTATATAGTCTTCTTGGTCCATTATTTATGACATTATCTGCAACATCATGAAGTCCATCGAATATGACGCAGTAATCCACTAAAGTACACATTCTGATATCCAATGATGACTGGATGCCTATCCCAATGGGCAGTCATCCTACAACAGTTTGACATATGGTTTTTTTCTTATAAAACTATCAAGGGAAAGACATTGGAAGATTTTTTGGAAGAGAAACCCTCAACAGAGATTGCCTCACAAGCTGTTGAACTCCACAACAAAGACATCTTCTCTATGCAAATGGATTCATGATCATGAGAAATGTAATTTTACGGTGCTTCCAGATGCACGATAGGTAAATGAATAAATTTCCACATGTTTAACTTAGTGGGGAAGGGATTCATACTCATATCCCCATAGCATGTTTTTTTCCTTATTCCTTATTCTTTTCCATAGGATGTATAAACAATGAGGTGAAATATTAGGACCTCATTGGAGGTCTAGAACTCACAATCCATGGACAAGTGAATCATCATAAAGTAAAAGGTGACTCCTAACTGGTCATCAAGAAAGTCAATAGTGACTATACTATTAATAAGGACAAGATGATCCCCCTGTCCGACCACATATGAGGGATAATGGAAGAGTTCCACATAGAAATGACATTGACCTATGTTCCCCAGTCTCAAAATTCCCATGACAATGTGTTAGCCAATGTAGCCCCAACCCTAGATAATCCAGACTGGAATGAAAAAGTTATCAGCATTGCTCACTTTCGAATGGTTTTTTCATTTATTCATACTAACACAGATTAAATCGATTATGTTAGACAAGTCCCAAAAGACATATGATCCTACTACCGGCTGTATAAAACCCATTTAGAACAACCTTTATAGGGTAGAACATCCATTGGACTGGGCTAGAAGAAAGAAAACACAGATAAGGGTAGTCAATTTTTTAATATATGGTGACACTAGCCAAAACATATCATGTGCAAGTGAGGCCTTGATGGAGTCCTTCATAGATGCATTAACAGAGAAGATACTATTGTAGTCATTAATGAACTGGATGTCGAAGTGTGTGAAGCACATCAATCGAGATCCAATATTTCTCATTATATTCTAAAGCATGGATACTATTGACCCACCATTTCCTAGAATTACACGATCCTTACCATTAAATTTCACTCCTAAAAAATTCATTCCAACTTCATTCTTCATCCCCTAGATCTACATATCCAATCCAAGTACTCCTAGAAATTTTAAATCTGGGAAATGGATGTCGCGGGACCATATCCTCCCTCTATGGTCAAACAATTCAAATATTTTCTTACAATGACAGACTTCTTTTCCATGTTGGTAGAAGTTACACCCCTTAAAGAAGTCGGTGCAAGAAGAATTGTCAGCTTCATGAATGCCAATATCATCACCAGATTTGGTGTCCCACATACAATACTAATGGACAACGGCACCATGTACTATTATGCCAAATCGGAAAAATTGTACCAGGAATATAGTATCAAGACCAATTGTTCGTCCCACTACCATGCAATAGCCAACATATAGACTATGGCCATCAACAAGACAATATATAAAATACTCACGAAAATGGTGGAAAAAGACAAGAAATCATTTTTAGACAAACTCTTATAAGTATTGTGGGCCTATACAACCATAACTCACACTACTACCCAGGATACTCTATAATCATTAGTATACGGAATAGAAGCAGTTCTGCCCATTGAACTACAATTTTTGTCACTATGAGTTTCAAGTTGGGATCAACTATCTAACGATGAACAAGTGGAAAAGTGAAATGATGAATTTGAGTGACTAGATGAGAAGCGGTTTCACACTTGTCACCCCTAGAAGTATATTAGAACTGAATTTCCTGATCATTCAATAAAAAGTCTATTCATCATTCGATCATCGATGGATAATTGGGATTGGTCCTCCAGACCCTGATGATACCTGGAAAGAAGATGCTGAATCTGGAGCAAAAGTGGGATAGACCATATGCCATACACAAGGTCTAATCCTATAGAGCATATTCCCTTATCTCCATAGATGGAAATATCACCATCTCTCCTACAAATGAATGAATTCTAAAGAAATATTTCATGTAACCATAAGTGCATTTTTTGTCCGAGTTAGATGGTATTAAACTACCATGCCCAAAATTTTCTTTATTGCACGACAACAAACTGGCTAGTAAAGGGTACTTGCATCATGATGTTAAACAATACAGCACTTCATCCCTGTGACATGATAATAAATTGTGCCGCATCAGTCCAAACTCTATGACCATATACCAGTAGCCAATAATCCTACTACAATGATCTCAAACAGTCCAGAATTTTCCCCCTGAGGTGCATGCTAGAGTCCCCAAGCCCCATCACATCAGTTCTTCTATAACATCATAGAATTCACTCTGACATGGAATCGATTGTTGTAGGTCTTATCTCTATGACCCCAATGTAAGAGAATGGTGTCCTTACTATATGACAATAAATTGCATAGTAAATCATCCGAGCTACAGGACGTTAAATTAAAAATTCCCCTCATCTTTATCGTATGACGTTAATCTGCATGGTAATTCCTCTTTGTGACCTAACAATAAACTGTGTCACGCCAGTTCGAACTCTATGACCCTAATCTATGAGAAATATGTCCTAGTTTAATGACATTAAACAACATAACAAGATAGTGTATTCACCTAAGAAAACAATGATCTCCCAATGTTTGTAATCTACTGTTCCACATTCAAAGAACTACATATGGCTTGATTCCTACCCTCTTAGGATATGTAGGGATTCTGGAATTTTTGTATCCTAGCCCAACCACTATGAAAAATTTAACCCCTCTTGCATATGATTCGTATTTTCGAATGAAACCCCCTTAGATTAAAAGGGCGTTGAGAACTACATGTGAATTTATTCATTACCTCACAAGAAAAGTAGTAACACCCATACCTTACATCCTTTTCTGGACACCACCATTAAAAAAACCAATTTGGAACTCCATTGTCCACGCCATGTGGCGGGAACCGCCCGTCATTCCTTATTCCCCACAATGAGTATAACTCACATGGGATTAGGAATTATGGAATGGTTCCCTCATGTGAACAAAATATTAGTGATACGTTGACAACTATGTATGGATTGATTCCATACCTTGACAAATATGTAGTGATGCCCATATTTATTAATCTGCCCCCCCCCCCCCCCCTTAAAAAAATTTAGGACCCTCATCCTTATTGCATGGCACAAAACTGCACTGAGCCCGTCCTTACCACAGGATGTTAAACCGCATAGAACACATTTATTTTCATGTTGATTTGAAACTATCCTTTCAGAATAATGTTAAAAATCATGGATTCCCTTTTCAAATAGTTTATACATTGTCCTTAATACACAATGTTAAACTACACGGATTAAAAAATGCTCCCTTTCCTTACCACAAGACAATAAACTACCCAGTAATCATCCTTACCACATGACCATAAACATTATGGTACATGTCATAATCCACTACAAGTACACGTTAAACCATGGATGTAACACTACATGAATGTTGGGAGGCATACTTCCCATCCATCAGACTCCATGACCCGGATTATTGAAAATCTTCATAATCACCCATGGCCATCGGATGTGGATGGTCATGGACCTACAGACACCATTTCCTGACTATTCATATCATGCCCTTAGTGAATATGCATATTGACCACCCATGGACCATCTACCAAAGGCAAGTCTTCCCTAAGAGACCCTCTTCTTAGCATCATATTCTTACTGGACCAAGATCCCAAATATCACATTTCCATATCCTAATATTTCATGTGAAATGGTTTAAATTTTTGTTCCCTTCACGTCCAGACTTTTCTAGGGTTCCCCTACTTGGTCAGCTTACATATCCACCGATGGATCCTATGATGCTCTACATCCACAACATAATTCCAGTGATGTTCTTATTTAACCCAACAGACAATTGCAATGTCATTGTTTCTAATATGCTCGGACACATCTCTCCCCATATTCCAAACATCATTTCATGAGTGATCCCGGATCTTCATAATCATTCATGGCCATTGAATGTGGAAGTTCATCAACCATCATAAACCATCACATGAATATTCATATGATTCCCTCAGCGGCACTTCATATTGATGCCCATGGCCCATCTACGAAAGGAAATTCTTCCTCAGGTGAAACTCTTCCTATCTACATACGCTTACTGGCCTTAGAGCACCCAAACCACATATCCTAATTCAACAGACCTAAGGATTACATTTTACATCATTATCCCCCATTATGATCTAATCACAAAAGAGAATCCTATTTTCAATTATCCCACAGGTGACCATAGCATCTTTCAATAGTTGTCAGAACTCTATGAAAATTAATGTAAGAACATATCAACCATACTTCACAATGTTAAACTGAAAAGAATAAAAGTGTACACTGCACGTAGGGTAAATCAGTGTAGGTAACTTCTTAAGCATAAGAGACAAAAGTGGCCTAACATCTCCAACATGACCAGACATTACCTTTCCATACATCAGACTCTGTGACACGGATAACCATGGATGATCATTAACCTCCAAGGCCATCGTCCTTGGAAGGCCATCCACTTGTAGACACCTTTTCATGACTATTCATACCATGCCCTCAGCGGCTCTACATATAGAATCCCTCAAGCCCATATACCAATGGAAATTCATCCTTAGGAGACTCTCTTCCTACCCCCTATTTGGTCACCAACCTTAGATCCCTCATGTCATTTCTCTTAATCCAAGTGGCCCTGGGATCACAATTTACTCTATCTTCATCCTTCCCATGTCATGGAAATGTTAGGGTATTCTGACCCAGTTACATTCTTATCAAGTGTGACCTTTACAGAAATGTCCATAACTCATGATGATAAACTAAACAGAGTGTTTCCTTACCTAATTATTATAAAATGAAAAGGCCATGTACCTTAAAATTTTAAAATGTCCCCAGTTACGATAATTTATATAAAAAATTTCCTCAGTCTTTGTCGTGTGACGTTAAATTCCATGGTCTAAAAAAACTCTCCACGGGGTCAATAGGGAATGTTATATTCCCTATCTTCCTTGATGCAGAGGTCAGAACTGCATAAATCATGGTCTCACACCTGCGTGAGAGGGATGAATTCCCCAATTCCTAGGATATCTTAACCCAATATGCCTCTCTTGTGTCTAGACACCCCCTCCTCATGATTCATTCTCTCTAACCAGAAAGAACTGAAATCCCATAAACCTCCACTGGTGGACTTGAATCCCAACATCCCTGATATTTCACTACTATCGAGAGAATTCATCCATTGACCTAAAGACACCTTTTCATGACTATGCATACCATGCCCCTAGTGGCTCTGCATATTATTACCCATGACCTATATACTAAACACAAGTCTTACCTAGTAAATTCTTTTTTCTAAATGCCTTCTAGACTATGAGCCCTCATATCCATCCCAGGATTCAGAATCTCTTTGAGATACATTTTAAAAAACCTTTCCACAATCACGTTTTAGTATGGTGGTACGTTTTAGGATAAATTCCTGAGAAATAGGTAAAGTCATTCTATTTTGAAAGAATGCCACATCTACATGACATTAAAATGCTT
Organism: Viscum album; assembly: GCA_963277665.1. Taxonomy (NCBI): domain Eukaryota; kingdom Viridiplantae; phylum Streptophyta; class Magnoliopsida; order Santalales; family Viscaceae; genus Viscum; species Viscum album. The sequence continues at coordinate 881,548,886 of OY728155.1, forward strand.
CAAATTCTAACCCACTTTCAAGAAAACCATGTGTGTGTAGTAGTGGTCTCTTAACCATATAAATGGTTGGTATGGATGTACCCGAACCCTTGAGACACCATTCCCCTTTTGATCCACCCCTGGTGGTCTTTATAATATGAACATCCACGACATTACCTGGACATCAAAAACAGACATTCATTGACATAAGGACATCTTGGTATGACTAAGAATACCATTCCCTCAGTTGATCTACATAATGAGGCCCATGTCCCATCTTCCATACGCAAGTCTTTTTTGGGAAATGGTTTTTCTACCTCTATACAGCCATATATATCCAATTCCCCATGCATGCTCGGCATGATGTTCAAACATGAGTTAAAAATTCCCCCCATATATGTCTAAAAAGGTATTAAGGAAACCAAAATCATTAAAAACATCATCGGGGCCCTCTCTCCACCACATTTAGTTATAGATGATTCACCAGAAACATCAATAATGACAGTATTGTTTTCATGACTTTAAACCGCTCACACAAATAGGTATGAAAATCTGCAACAAAAATACTCGTAATGGGAATTTTGGGAAAATGTTGAGTATCATCTAGCCGGGTCTACACCATGTATGGCCTCACCAAAACATTGAGAAAAGAAAACTCAACAGGCACAAAGCCCTTTAGTTCAAAAACCTGCAACAGGCGGCTATGAAAAATCTGAGTTGTACCCACTAGGTCCACACTAAATGGTGATAAAAAAATTAGGGTGTCCACATAAGAGAAACAATGATTCTAGGGTTTTACTATAATTACCTTATTGATAGTCGAACTACAGTCATGGATTCCCTTTTCTCAGGAAAAAATCAGAGCTCGATTCGATTATTTTAGTTTACTTATTTCATGTTATGGATCAAAATTAACACGTACATGAAATGATGTTAATAGGAAGACACAGAAAATAGGTGTTTATAATCCAAAAGTATATTCCATTAAGTTCATCAATTATTTATGAAAATAACCAATTAAGAGTCTATCATGAGTAAAAAAAAGTGGGGGAGCTCATGTCGTAATTTTTTGAAAAGTTACAACAGGGCCCGGTTCTCCCTTTCCAAAAGGATACTGAGTGAATGCCATGGGCCATTGATGGTCTATTTTAACGAAGATCTTTCCTCTGTTTTTCATTTGACCATTGAACACACCATCTCTAAGACATCTTTAATGTCCCTCTCTTTCTTCTTGACAACTTCATAAGTTGTGCGTGAAGAGGCCAGTTGCTCCCCCAACTTGGTCGTGTGGGATTCGAATTCCTCCATCTTCTCCTTTCAAGACGCCACCAAATCACAAGCCTTCACCTCCTCAGCTGACAGATGATCAAATTCATTCTAATTATCTTGTAAGGATTCCACCTTGTTGTGAGAAAAATTAAACCCGGCCATCTTCTGCTCGCATGAGGTGAGGTCTTCTTGGACAATCAATATTTGGTAAATATGGAATTAAAGGTGCCGATAACTATTTCTGTCAGAACCTAGTTCAGAAAATATCTACTTAAAATTGTCACCCTCATCAGTGAAATTGGCCCGGGGAGACTCCATGGTGAGAGAACACAACTGGTACCATGCCTCTTAGTTTACAGCCTGGTGTCTCTCCGCAGAACAGGTACATCGATCCCCCCCTTCCGCCACATGTATATAAGAATGAAGCGTCGTCGTAGGGGTAGGATGGGACCAAAAACTAGTCACCTAAGGCAGGGGACCGTCTTTTCCATCAGATGGAATAGCCATTATAGGAATATGAGAAAGACTAATTTCTTCCTCTGAGATGATTGGAAATGATCAACTGGTGCGAGTATCACCATGATCTTGGGAAATATCTACAGGAGAGGAGCAGTCTGAATTGCTTCCCACCGAAAAGGGTTGTACTGATGAAATCCCTCACATATGCTTTTGACGACAGATCGAATTCATTCTCACCATGAGAGTGGTAGTAGTAGATGTATCAATCTGGGTTGCTGAAGGGATGGAAGAAGAATGAATGGTTTTTGCACCACTCATGACGAAGGGAATGTGAAGAGTTGTTATTGGGGAATGAACGGGACATGAAGAGATCATGGGTTTCTATACCTCCTAAACTAGTTCATTCAGCATCCCCATGGGGTAACTATCATCCCATAGTAGGGCATACTCAAGGGCTAAGAAGGTGTGACCCATAATATTAGGAATGATAATTTCCCTAACAGCACCTTCGTGTATCTTAATAAGCCACAATTAGTGGAGAACCACAAGATGAGACTCAACCATTAATTGAACAAATATATTCAGTACTATCAGTTGAAGTCACCCAATATGTCTATAAAACATGTATTGAAGGTTTGGTTTACAAAGAAATACTCAGTTTATACGAGCCTTGAGCATCCCATCCTAAAGGTTGATAAAATTTGATAATTCCAACAATGAAACACCCATGTCGACACTCAATGACCAATGAGGGGTAGTATGTGGTGTGAAAAATAAATGATAGGCTTCATTGAAAGTCAAAACCACATCTATAATGTTTATATTCAAGGGGAAAACAACAGAAGTTATGAGAAGTGTTGGGTGAAAGTCGGAATGGAAAAACCGTGTGGTATGTCGATACTCATAATAGGGGATGTGTTACGCCATCCACCCATACTGGAATTGGAACGGTCCACTGAGAAATTGTTCATAACTTCCTTCTTAAATTTGACCCTATAATTCATATAGTTGGGAGAGGGTGGGATGGGCCAAATTAATAAGTCAAACCATTGCCAGTATGGCCTCCATCATCATGGTGCAGTCCTGAACCTCGTTGTATGCAACACAGGATGGGAAGATCCATCCACATAAGAACATGGTGAAGAATCCTACTACCCTATGTGCATGCGAAATACCTAACTGAAGCTCATACCCACATGAGGCATACCACCCTTCTTCATGTGTAGCACAGTATGATGTTGGAGTTTTGGGGGCATTGACGGATTGGGTAATTTTGACTATGACGTGCATTTGGCCTAGGCATGTTCATCTGTAGAAATAAACTTATCCATGATTCGAACAAGATGAGGGAACATGCCTTGAGAGAATGACCCAGTAATCCCTCTATGTAACCAAAAAACTCATATTCAAATGAGACACCTTATTGGTATCATTCCATGTGGCAGCTACTGGGAGACACTCATCGTACATTTCTCCAAGGATATGGAGACCTCCAAGTTGGTTGATGTCCCATAGACAGATCCCTACCTCTACATGCAGTAGGTAAAAGATGTTGGTACTCGAACACTAGAAGATCAAATACTCTATATGAATTTTTCTCGGAGAGAAGATTTAAAATTAAGACACCCATGATGCCTATTATGAGACCACTGCCTACAGCTAGTCAGGGCACTCAATACAGGTGGGATTCACCCAGAACGCCCAGTCCCACTCATCAGATAAGAATCCTCCAGCATGAAAATCCAACATAGCATTCCATCCACCGCTAGTATTTTCTCATGATATTTTGATAATGGATAGGTACTCTAGAGAATATTGTCTCGGGACAACATTACCGAACTCATATTTTCCCTGATTCTATGTCGAGCCTCACATTATGAAGATGTTCTCCTCAATCGGAATGGTGATGATGTATCTTACTAAAGAAATGTTGATGTGGTCATGACCATGAAGTGGCTCTAAATGTATGAATGGAAGGTTAGGGTTAGGTAGTGGCATATGTACGTCAACGGGGAGACCAAAACTGTAAAGCAGAAATTGTACAAATAACGACTAATCTTAGAGATTTGGCAATAGGAAAACTTCCAAAAGCAATAACGGGTAATTATCTGGGTCTAAAGGTGACGGTCACTATTCCTTGACATGAATTCCCTTATTTATTCAATTCAGCAGTAGCATGTCAGTAAACCATCGTAGCATGTGCGAGAAGATCCAAAAATCTGAAAAAAAAGTCAGCTCAATGAAAATTGTGGATAAAAGGTATGGAAATGTGGCTAAAGGACTCAAAATATGTTTTCATTATGCCCCCCATACTGACCCCAGAGTTGGTTCGTGAGGCCCATATTCTGTGAACCATTGGTATGTGGAAGAGGTCCACAACATCTGGGTCTACGGAGAAATGGCCAGTAGACCGTGTATCATGCTCTTACTTGGGTTCTCATGATTCGGTACATAAGTATATTTCAAATGAAAATTTGATAGTTTGAAGGATAATTACAGTCTATAGGCCACTGAATCGCATATTATTTTTACTATGCGGCCCTCCATGAATTACTTTTCAATGTTTTCAGAGATTAGAATATGGCTGGGAAATTGGTTCATGGATGTGGGAGAGTGCGGACAAGAATCAATTCGTAGTAGTTGAAGCTGGTTCACTGACGAAGCAGTTTGTGATAGAAGTCATACATGGAGGCGGTGCGCGGATGTAGGAAAAGAGAGAGATTTTTGCTGAAGGATCGGGTAAAGTACAAGTCGCGTGGAACCCTTTATATAGGTGTGGTCCCCCACCGAGTCCATCTCTCTACCGCAACCCGCTCTTGTTTTAGGAAAACTCTACATTTGAATTGACTCTTCTTCATTTTGATCAGAACCCATTACGATGGGGGGAATTTGTAGGGTCATTAAAAATATGCCGATGGGAAGGAAGATTCTCTGTTAAAATTAGTGGAACAATCTGCCCAATTTTCCTCAATGATTTGGAAAATTATGAAGAATGTTCAGATGAAATGGTAAAGTACCTAACCAGTCTGCGTACTGGTTCAACATCGGTGGTACACTGCCGGTCTGGCAAACCACACCACCCATGTATGTTGTTGTTCACGAAATAGATTTTGACCTCCTATGCATACGCTAACCAAATGTATGTTGAATTGAGGTAGGACCAGTCTGTAGTTGCGAACCACACCTACCATGAACTAGGAACCCTCCCCCCCCCCCACCACACACCATTTCATTCACAAAATGGAGGAAGAGCCATGCTCATCCAGAAAGTACCACCGTGATTGAGTTGGTTCGCGGGCGAGGTGTATTTAATATACCACGTGAACATCGAGTTTTCTAAGTCATCAATAGGTCTTTTTTTCTGTCATGGGCCTCCTTAAAAGGCATTGAATGACCACAATTACAACTCTTTCACCCTCTATAAAAGGACTTCAAGGGGAGAAGAAAGGGATCAACTAATTGATGAAACAAATTCATGGAAATAGACTCTTTGAAGGAGGGAATCAGTCTTTTGGAGACTACAGAGGCTTTCGAGAGATTAGGATTTTCCGTACCATGAAGATCCAATTCGAATACTATATACATGTATAAACTAGGGAAAAATTGTTAAGAACTGATGAATGAATATCTAAATTGGTAAACTGCAATCCTAAAATTGGAAAACTGCGAACCATGACAGAACGCGGAAGCACTCCACACGAACCAGAAAGCTTATGCCCCTTCCTTGATCCAGCACACCACGTAGCACCCCCCCCCCCCCCCCATGTAGTCAATGAACTAACTGGCACTGCCCCCATCTGGTGCCGCTCGAGCAGAGTCTAGCACCGCATACCAATTTGGTACGTGGACAAAACCCGGAGCCGCGTACCACTCTGATATGCATGATTCCCCTCAGTCTGCATTCCACACTGGTACATGGATGTCCTCTCCATCCCTGTAGCACCTACCAACGTGAAATGGGCCAGTCCTCATATGGCCATTTGGTCTGCCAAGGCCTTCAGTTTTTCCATCCCCCCAGGTCATATAAGGCCCTTCCAATTTATTCCAATCCTACAGAATCCATTTAGTAGCCTATCCATCAGCACCATGCCAAGGTCTTCCCCAATGCCACCAGACCTTCACATTGAACCCATCCGGGGCATAAGCACGCCAACCTAAGTTCACATAACCATGGTAGGAGAAAACAAAGGGGTTACCCCATCCGTTGAACAGACATCCGGAGCATTTCACATACCAATGGTAGTCTAGAGTCCGAGCCCGAGAAACCAATTGTGCCTCCCCACTCTTCAGGATTGAGGGATCCCACCTGCTTTTCCATTTAATGAGAGCCAGCAGGGAGCACTTATCCCCTACCCTGAAGTGAGTAATAAAGAAATCCTCTGGGAGTAAGCCCTACAACATCCTCACCAGATGATAATAGCCATTCCCCTTTCATACAAGTAGGTCCATTGTTCCATTCCCTTTACCACTGTACAACAGCCACCACCGACGCGACTTCTACCTTTTTCCCTCCTCAACACCAGGGGGAATGAAAGTCTTGCAGTATTGTACCTCCCCCTTAGATGTCATCTTCCTCATATCCTTATAGTAATGAAGAAGTGTCTGTCCTGCAGAATGTTTCACGTTATCTTGTTTCACACACTGAGCATGACTCGCATGGGCACCGTCCGTACATTGAAAATGGTAATACGAACTAGGTGGGTTTTGATCCCTGTATCCTATGCATGGAACGTAGGACACCTCTCGGAGGTTCAATCCCATCTCAACCCCGAAACCACATCTACGCTCCAACCATACACCAACATGGGCTTCCAATCACGCCCTTTACAAGAAACAATCACGTTTAAGCCCTGACCTTCCAGAAATACGTACACTTGGATTCCCAACCAACCAAGATAAGTAGGAATCATTCTAAGGAATAAGCCCAACCTCTAAGTCTGAGTCCCATATATCCTTATCAGACTATGTCCTCATGTCCCTAGTAGGACCATACTTGGGCCCAGAAATTCATTTCTCTCGGGTCCCCTAGGTTGCTTATGCGTATGTCCCACATCAACATTGACTAGGAACTTGTCTCCTAGACATCCTTGCAACATGGCATTAAACTGTATGGTTGGGTCTTTTTCACATGACATTAATAGGTTAGGTGTTTTATTAAGTGGGATCCTACAATGTGGATTCTGATTC